>CM042691.1:330650031-333050031 GCA_023614405.1 Avena insularis | reverse complement strand
TCCCCCCAAAATCCAACCGTTGAAGCCCAAAAACGCGAATCCCGGTACTACCGGACTTTTTCCCGGTACTACCGGACATTCCCGGTACTACCGGACATTCCCTGGGGATCCCAGGACGCCAAACTCACCTTATTCAGTACCAACCGGTACTAAGGGGTGGTACTACCGGACCTCTGGTACTACCGGACCTCCGGTACTACCGGACCCTGGTCCGGTACTACCGGTCACCCCTGAACGAAAACGGCCATAACTTTTGCATCCGGACTCCAATTTTGATGATCTTGGGCTCGTTTCGAAGAGGACAACAAGCTCTAAAAGATCATGCAAAGAAACATCATAGTACAGCAAGGGAGGATAGATCCAAATGACGAAAGTTTTAACCTCTCTCAAAAAGATGAACCGATAAAACCTCCAACATCAAAAACGTAATAGAAAATGCATATGAAATCCATTTTCGATGAACTAGAGATTGTCATGGAGATTAACACAAACTCTAAATCCTCACATGAGTAAGAACCAAATAATGTAAGGTTTTACCTATCTCTAAAATACAAACCGGTAAAACCTCCAAGATCAAAATGCAATAAGATATAAAAGGGAAATCCGATTTTGATGAACAAGAGCTTGTTATGAACATTAAAACAAGCTCTATATCCTCACATGGACAAGACCAAATAACAACCAAATACAATGATGCAAGTATGCAAAGGTTTGAGCTCTCTCCGAACGATGTGACCGAGTTACTCATTTGAGAGCCCCTCTTGATAGTACAGTTATCTATCCTAAACCCGGTCTCCCACACACAACATGAGACTGACAAAAGGGAAAACCTATCAATATTATACCTTTGCCTTGAGCATTCCACTTGAGCTCGATGTAGACGAACTTGACGTTCTCAAGATAGAACACCTTTCTTGATTCCTCATCAAGATAGACCTATCAATATTATCCATGATCACCGAGGATGACAAGCATCAAACATGAGATGTTCTAGAGATGGCGCATATTGAGCTTGCACAACACATCTTCTCCTCATATCATCAAACTTGAAGCAAACACATGCTCCAAGCGAGGCCAATGGTCAAATCCTACAAGTGCAACTTAATACACACATTAGTCCATAAAGATTGTCATTAATTACCAAAACCACACATGGGGGCCCATATGTTCTTTCAACTGGATTGTCAACCAAGAAGGTAGTATGGGACAATCAGGCCAAATCTTTTTCATTGTCGATTATTTACCAGATCGGTTGGTTAAATAGGCTAATAAAAATGAATTTCAGTTTGATAAGACTAGGCCACCACCCAGGTTGGCCTCCAAGACGCTCCGCCCCTGCAAGAAGGGAAGACGACGCTGAAAGGATCTGCGCAGCAGCGAAAGTCATCCAACCCATCTCAGAGGGGCGCGACGGATGCAGGAGGAGGAGGTCGAGGTCCGGCGACCGGAGTTTGTCGGATTTCGGAGCGGGCACAGCGGAGCTCAAAGATCCTCCATGGCCTGCGAGGTCTATGGCGCACGATGGAAGAAAGAAGTGCGGGAGGTCGTGAGGGAGCCGGGCCGGCGGTGCACGATGGCGAACGGTGGCGTCAACACATGAATTATCTGGAATCATGTGTTGTGCGGACGGTTTTGACCAGAGAGAGAAATAAGGAAATAAGGAGGTGGGGCCGCGTCTTTTGGGGAAGCTAGGCAGGCACTCATGCAGTGAGCCGAGGGATCACGACGCACGATCCCCCCAGGGAGGCTATCATTTTCCATAAAATATTATCGACGATGGAAATTGTCAATCAGTAGCCAAGTCGAGGGGTAGGCCTCTTCGGGCAACACCTGAGATTTGGGGATTGGAAAGCTCCTTCTCTTTTTCACCATCCTGAAGAAGCTCAAGCCTTGTTGTCCACAAATGAGCCAGAGTTCTCCTCCTATTCATGTCGAAAGGATATCCGAGGCGGTTCCTAGAGGAAGACGGGCCGTCAGGAGGTATCCCTAGCTAGCCTACGGCTACTCAAACACTAAGGTTATGGTGTTGTAGGGGCTACCGCTACTCGGGAAGCCGATATTCTAGTGTCATAGGGGTAACCGGACCGAAAGCCGGACCCCATAGTGGGACACATGCCGGTTGGGTGGGAGGAGATGCTCTCTCTCTCTCTTGGAGGGAGGCGAGTGGGCAGCCAATGGAACCCTCACACCTTGGGGGTGGGGGATCTATATAGGGTTCGTGGGAGTTTGATTACAAGTTTCTCCTAGTGGGTGGAGGGAGATATTTTACCTCCTCTACATGGTGGTTTTATTTCTTTGGCCCACCCACTTTATGATACTTTTGCTGTTAGGTGCCTCCAACTTTATACACATGAGGCCTTTGGTAGATATTACATAGGTTCCCCTAGAGACCTTATTTCTAACATATCTCCTATTGTAGGGATTGGATTGCCACGTCGTATTATTTGGCATACTTGGGGCTTTATGCACCCGCTTGGGGAGTGCTACGGCGTGTTCGGAATAGTGGCATCAGATCATCCTTTGGGTAGCCATTGGGAGCTGCTAGGGGCGCGCTGAGTAGGGCGCGCCGACGACTTGTTCTTCGTCGAGCGTCACACCGGTGAGGTGGTCGGTGTGTGTGTGGATCCACTCATTGTGAGTGTCACTAGGAGCTACGCATCCGTTGAAAGCCTTGGCATGGACTTGGTGATGGCACGCCGTGCTCCGAGATATTGAGTTCTCGCTCCTTGCTCCTCGGGTTCCACGATATGTGGGGTGCCTTCCTCATGGCGGTGTTTCCTCGGATGATACAATCATAGAACGTCACCTAAGTATCGGCATATCTTACCACATAGGAAAATTTGCATTGACTTGTGGTCAACCAAGAATTCCGTGTCACCACGGTAGCCCGTCTATTATCAGGGCAATACCGTATCAGCGGGCCAGGTCATCGCATAGTCTGACATCCGTGTTTTAGGGTATACCCGGGGAATGAAGATTTTCTAATGGATGGGAATTTATCTCTTTTGGGGCCCGAGGCCAGGCGGTTGTTGCAAGGGGAGTGCTAGGCTTCCCCCGGGGGATCAAAACCCCTGATCCCCCGGGTCCCCAGCCGTATGATTCAATCATATGACGAACGTACAATCCTTTCCCCATCCTAGCTCCATCCTAATCCCAGCCCCACACGACGCAAAAAAAAGTGCAGTGCGGTGTCCTGGCTGCCAACTTGCAACACCACGGCGGCATATAGACCGCCGACTTGCAGCACCACGGTGGTGCTCCGACGTCCAGCACCACGGTGGTGCTCCGACGTCCAGCACCACGACGCACCCACAAAAAACAGTCGACCTGCATCACCGCAATGGTAGCAACACCCGCTTCCAGCTTTGGTTTATAGCAGTGTGGCAAGCCATCGATGGCGAACTTGCAGGCTCCCCCTCCCCCACAACGGCCAGCCTGAAGCATCGCTGTGGTGCCCCGTCGTCGGAGCACTCGCCGCTGATAGCAACGCCGAACACCCAATCTCGCCTATAGCAACTCTGGCCGCCCAAGGTAGTAGACCGCCGGAACGAGTGTAGAAGCTTTGGCCACCCAAGGTAGCAGACCGCCGGAACGCCTGTAGAAACTTTGGCCGCCCAAGGTAGCAGACCGCCAGAACGCCTGTAGCAACTCTGGCCGCCCAGGGTAGCAGACCGCCGGAACACCGGTAGCATCTCTGGCCGCCCAGGGTAGCAGCAGCTCCGTCCATCCGTTGTAGCAAAGACGTACACCTAAGGTAGCAGCGCCGCTCGCCTTCGGTAGCAACTCCGCATACCCATGGTAGCAGCACCACCATCCAGCTTCGGCGAGGGCCAGCGATGTCGTCCACTTGTGGTAGCAATGCCCACACCCATGGTAGCAGGGATGCCCGCTGTCGGTAGCAACGCGCACACCTGTGGTAGCAACCTGGCCGTCCGGCTCCAGCGAGGCCAATCGCAGAAACACAGTCCACCATTGGTAGTTGTGTCGGTCATCGTAGATAGCAATGCCAGTCGCCATAGGGAGCAATCACAACACCACCATGCCATCCTCGCTGATTCCCCTGCGAGTGAGAAGATGGGGAATAACGGGAGGCATCATCAAGCCGACGAGGGACCGGAGATGGTGGGTGGCACTTACATTGTGGTCGGGCAGGGTGGTGTCGGCGCCACAGTCACGCGGGGCTAGGACAGGGAGAGTCTCGTGGACTCGATCTCTCCATGGGAATCGCCAGTGTGGAGACAGTGCGTGCAGGGAAGGACACGGTGTTGCCACCGCTGGGAGGAAGGGAGGTAGCTAGTCTCCGCGGGGGAATCGGGGAGGATTGAGGAGCGAGAAAGAGATGGGAAGGAAGTGCGGTCGTGCGCAGGGATAAGGATGTGGTGGGGCCACGGGCCACGCGTCGCTCGGGCGAGCCGGGGGACGCGTTGCGTGCGATCCCCGGATGATGTGTATCATTTTCCTTGTTACAATCGTGTGCTGCTCTTCGGCCAAAATCTTGTCGAGGCCCATCAGTTGGTCTTTATAGGGGAAATGCTTTGAAATGTTAGTCAGATATTAAAATGTTAGTCGACACGATTGCAAGTGCACCAATTACTAGTGAGACACCAAAGAGTTAAATATGGAGGTTTGAACTCTAATGAACTAGATACCAGTGTCCTTTTAAACAATCCAACCATCTGTTACGTACGCGCACACATATATGTCTCTGCGTACAGGTATTTGTGCAGGTGGTGCACGTTGAGGACTCGACTAATATCCAATCCACTATCTATCTATATATACAGTATACTAGTAACTAACTCGGTTACCATGATTATATTAAAGAAAAAACTAACTCGGTTACCAAAGAGTCCGCGTGTACGCGTGAGTCGCCTTGAAGTTTTCTCTTGTGTGCACGTCTTCGTCTGAAAGGAACGGTGTATGTCCTTCCATATCTCGATTTGATTCGTCGGCGTCGTCTTCTTTTCTTCGAACAATAATATGGTTTTGAGGTCCCCGCACGTTAGGTCATGGCGGGGGATGGAAGGCGCCGCCGTCGTCGTCGGAGCATCGGCCGTCGCTACTGCTGCTCTATGCTGGGCAGCTTGGAGATACTACAAGCACAACACACGTCGCACCCACCACACCCGCGGCCTCAAGACCTTGCACCCCAGCAAGACGGATCCGGTCATCGGCCGCGACGACGAGATCGACCGCCTCGTCTGCATTCTGTGCCGCCGGACCAAGAACTGCGCCGTGCTCGTCGGGGCGGCGGGGGTCGGCAAGACGGCCATCGTCGAGGGCCTCTCCCAGCGGATCGCCGCCGGGGCGGTCCCCGAGGCTCTCGCTGGAGCGCGCGTCCTCGAGGTTGACATCGGAGCGATGGTCGCCGGGACCCGGCTGCGCGGCATGTTCGAGGAGCGGTTCAAGGATGCCGTCAGAAAGGCCGAGGACGCGGACGGGAAGGTGATCCTCTTCATCGACGAGATGCACATGCTCGTCCGCGCCGGCGACGAAGGAGGCACCACCGATGCTGCCAACCTGATCAAGCCGGCGTTGGCCCGTGGTCGCATCCGGTGCGTCGGCGCCACCACCTCCCAAGAGTACCGCAAGTACATCCAGGCGGACGCCGCGCTAGAGCGACGGTTTCAGAAGGTTAACGTTGAGGAGCCAAGTACACAGGCCACCATAGCCATACTTCGGGGGCTTAAACAGCGGTACCAACAACATCATGGCCTGAAAATTCAGGATGATACTCTTGTTGCTGCTGCACAGCTTGCGGACCGTTATATTACTGGTAAGGAACATGAACTTACTCTTGTATTATTTGTTGCATATAATACTAGCACTACTTGGATACGCCTATCTTTGATTCTATTACTATCAGGTCGTCGATTCCCTGATAAGGCAATTGACGTTATCGATGAGGCATGCTCTACCGCAAAACTGCAGGTCAGGAAACAAAAAGAAGTTAAAAGTAAACAAAATAGTAGCTCTATAGAAGCACCCAACAAGGAGGTAATCGTTCTCCCTAGTCATGTTGAAAAGGTAAGTCTCCCTAAATCATGTTTGCGCTTATAATTTCCATAGTTTCAATTATGATATAATATGTTCGTCAATACACCGTAACCTTTTGTGTTTTCAAGGTTGTGGGCCGATGGACAGGAATTCCTATCAATATACTTGATCAAGAGGAGAAGGACAAGCTGATCCACCTAGCGGACAGATTGCGTGAGCGAGTTATTGGTCAGGATGAAGCGGTTGATTTGGTTGCTAAAGCAGTGTTGCGTTCGAGGGTAGGCTTTGGCCACTCTGGTCAACCGATAAGTTCTTTTCTATTTTGGGGCTCTAGTGGTGTTGGAAAGACTGAACTTGCAAGAGCTCTTGCCGAGAAGCTATTTGGCAGCGAAAATATGTTACTTCGTTTTGACATGTCTGAATATGTTGGACATGGAGCTGTGTCACGTCTTATTGGAGGGCCAGGAAGGTTAATTTTGTATTATTTGCATCTCATGTGTGTTCTTTACACTTCTTTATCATATCTTGCTTATTAATTCCACTCTTAATTACAGCTATGAAGATGGTGGACAACTCACTGAAAAAGTTAGGGAGCACCCGTATAGCATTATCCTTTTTGATGAGGTGGATAAGGCAGAGCCCTCGGTGTTTAATATTTTTATTCAGCTCCTCGGTGACGGTATTTTGACGGATGGCAAAGGTTGCAAAGTAAATTTCAAGAATACTATCATCATTATGACCTCAAATGTAGGAGCAGATCACTTACCGGCAGGAATAGCAGGAGAAACCAAAATAAAAGTTGCACGAGATCTGCTCATAAAAAAGGTTTGGAAATCTCTAAATAATTCTGCATAGGCTTTGCTAGTTGTCCCGTTATTCTCATCTATATATACTTGCTTATGCAGGTACAAAGACAGTTCAAGACTGAACTTATCAACAGATTGAGCGAGATTGTGATATTTGAGTCACATTCACTCAAGACACTGAAAGAGATCGTCAAAATCGAGATGAGAAATATTGTTGCCACAGTAGCTAGCAAAGCGATCTCCCTGTCTGCAAGTGATGCAGCGATGGATGTCATATTGTCACAATCTTATGAACCAGTAAGTATAGCTTATTTTCTACATTATCTCATGATGATCAACTTCCCACTTTTGTAAACCCACATATTTTAATAGCCTCCTGTAGTTGTTTGTTAGTTTTTTAACGATGCATATTTGGACTATCGCAGGCGTATGGTGCAAGGCCGATAAGCAAGTGGATGCAGAAGTATGTGTTGACAGTTCTTTCCGAGATGGTCGTTAAAGGAGAAGCTGGTGAAGGTTCAACCATCTCCATAGATGCCACCGATGATAATAAACAGCTTAAGTACCAGGTTTTGCAGAAAAAATAGATGACAGATCCATGAGGTCACATGATTATTTCGGTGGTAAAGCTAGATGTTCGTGACATGAGAATTTTTTAGCGCTCACTTTGACACCAAGAAACTTATGTCGGTATGTGCGAATTTTTTTTTCTTGCACTACGAGAATAAATACTCCCTTTGTCCTAAATTAAGTGACTTCACTTTTTTTTAGATACATACGTATTTAGACTTATTTTGTGACTAGATATATATGAATCTAGACAAAGTGAATCACTTATTTTGGGACGGAGGGAGTTTTTTTTACACTAGATGAACAAAGTTTTGGAACTAGTGAACATGATTTTTGTCCGTATGAACAAATTTTTAATTCGCCTAAGTAAGATTTTCTGACAAGAAATATACTCTCTTCATCTCAAAATAGATATCTCAGATTTTTCAAAATTTGGATGTCCATATGAACAAATTTGTAATTAACCTAAGTAAGATTCTCTGACAAGACATATACTCCCTCCGTCTCAAAATAGATGACTCGGATTTGTTCAAATTTGGATGAATCCAGACACTATTTTTTTTAAAACTAGGCAAGAGACTTGCCATTCATTGATATAGTAGAAGAGAGATGACCAGTTTATGAGGGAAACCAGCCAAAAACCGATACAACGCAGTACTACACGTCGGCCCCGAGGCCGCGCACCACACGAGTCGACGGCCTAGCCACCCAAGTGGCCAAGGCGACACCCAAAAAACACCTCAAATGCAACAAGGCGGAGGCAAAACTCAAAGCGCCATTCCTACATCCACGCCAACCCTCGGGCCACCACAGTGATGCCACGAAGACAAAACCAACTGAAACACCAAAACTTACAACGAAGGGCCACCACAGTGATGCCTCCAACGAGGGTAGCGACGACTGAGAGTGTCGCCATCACCGGCATTGGACAAGGCCGGTGCAGGGTTTTCACCCAGAGCACACCAAACTAAAGTCATGTCCGCCTGACCACCGAGTCGAGGTGGCCCAACAGCCCGTCGACGATGTTGGAGATATGCCCAAGAGGCAATAATAAAGAGGTTATTATCATATCTTCATGCTTATGATAAATGTTTACATACCATACTATAATTGTATTAACCGGAAACATTAATACTTGTGTGATTTGTAAACATAAAAGAGTTCTTAGTAAAGCCTCTTGTTAAACTAGCTTGTTGATTGATATATGATCATGGTTTCCTGATCATGAACATTGAGATGTTATTGACAACAAGATCATATCATTAGGAGAATGGTGTGATTGACATACTCCTATAGATAAGCGTAGCATAAAGATCAAGTCATTTCAATAGTTTGTTTGCTATAAGCTTTTTGATACATAGTAACCTAATTCCTTCGACCATGAGATCATGCTAATCACCATCACCGGATGGATGCTTTGATGACATCAAACACCACACCGTAACTGGGTGGCTATAAAGGTGGCATTGAGTGTTCGAAAAGTATGTGTTGAGGCACATGGATCAAGAGTGGGATTTGTCCATCCATATGACGGATAGATATACTCTGGGCCCTCTCGGTGGAATGTCATCCAATTAGCTTGCAAGCATGTGACTGTCTCACAAGGGATCACATATCACGGGAACGAGAATAGTACTTATCGGTAACGAGGTTGAGCTAGGTATGCAGAGATACCGAGGATCAGACCTCGGATAAGTAAACTATCGCGAGACAAAGGGAAATTGGTATTGTATGTAAGTGGTTCATTCGATCGCAAAGTAATCGTAGAAATATGTGGGAGCCATATGAATTTGCAGATTCCTCTATTGGTTATTGATCGGAGAAGAGTCTCGGTCATGTCTGCATAATTCATGAACCGTAGGAAGAGACACTTAAGGATTCGATGTTGTTTAGTAGATATGGAATGTAAGTAGGGAGACCGAATGTTGTTTAGAGTCTCGGATGGGATCCAGGATATCACGAGGAGACCCGGAATGGTCCGGAGAATATGATTCATATAAGGAAAGTCCAATTCCGGAGTTCGGGAATGATTCCGGTGTTTTCACCAGAATGATCTAGAAGGGTCTAGAAGGTTCACCGGACCGGAAGGGGAAGGGTACATGAATGTGTCATGAATAAGTGGAATGATTGCATCATGTCCTAGGTCACTTGGTTGGGCATTTGTAAGAAAGAAATTGAGCTCCAAATTGGAAGTCAAAAGGCAAGTTTGAAAATTTAAACTGGGACAATGTATACTGGTGGAGGAAGGAAAGAATCCTTCTTTCCCTCCACCACAAGCCAACAAGGAGAGGGAGTTGGGGAAGGATTCAAACTCCCCTCTCCCAAACTGCCCTCCCTCTCATAAATAGAGGGGAGGGGGTGCCCCAAGAGATACAACACCATCCCTCCCCACATAGTCGCCTCGGCCTCGCCGCCGTTAAATCGTCGCCCTAGACTCCACCGACTCCACCTCCTCCTCTCCGGCCCTCTAAACCCTAGATCACCAGAAACCCTAATTCTCCACCATAAACCACTTCGGCTTAGGAGAAGCCTGGGATCTTCCTCTACGACACCACTGCCGTGCTTAGGAATCACGAGGGAGAACTACAACCTCCATCGCTGGAACAAGGAAGAGGAAGGTCTTCATCGAAAATCAACGTGACGATCATGGAAGCGCTGCCGGAACACAGCGCCAGAAGGATCGTCTATGCGATCTTGAGATCGGCAAGTGTACGACTACATCACCCACGAGAATATACTCTCGTTAACCTCTTTGGAATCTTTGAGGATGAGTACTCTAATCGACTCGTTGCTACAATCTAGTAGATAGATCTTGGCTTGTTTGTGTTCATGCGGTAGAATTTTTTTGTTTTCCATGCTACGAACCCCTACAGACGCCAACAACCAACTCGCTCCACTGGTCCCCCTGGCCGATGGAGCATCTAAGGTGAGGACCCAGGAGGCAAGCGACACAAGAAAGCACCGCGTTCGCTCGATCTCGTGAGGGACCTGGGCTTTCCCCCGGAGAACCCGGGCGGAGGTGTGAGAGCACCACCACGACGACGCCTCCAAGAAAGGCATGTCGCCATGACAGATGTAGAGATAGATTGCCGACGGCCACCACCTCGACCTTCGAGCCATAGCCGACGCGCATCTTCACCTTGTCCTTCACCAAGCGCCTTATATTTTGTAGATCCTGATGAGAGTTACAAATGTGAGCAACAAAACCGGTATCAAATACCCAGGTGTTACTCTTGGCGCTAGTAAGGAATAAATCTATAATATTTATATCAATTATATCTTTGTCTTTGGCAGCAAACTGGTCGGCTTTCTTGTCCTCAAGGTACTCGAGGTAGTTGCGCTTCCAGTGCCCATCCCCTTTGCAGTAGAAGACGTCGGTATTAGGACCGGGCCTTGTATCCTTAGTGGTGTTGGCAACAGATTTTCCATCCTTCTTAGGCTTCTTGCCCTTGCCTTTATGCTCCGTCTTTTTCAAGTTGGTGATCTTATTGACCATCAGCACCATGTGCTCCTTCTTGATTTCAACCTTAGAAGTTTTGAGCATGGTGAATAACTCAGCTAGGGCCTTAACCATACCATACATGTTGTAGTTCATCACGAAGTGCTTGTAGCTAGGGGAAGTGAGTTCAGCACCCTATCAATCGAAAGCTTGTCCGGAAACTTGCAATCCAGGGCGTACAATCATTAAACGTAGCCATACATCTTGACTACATGATCACTCACACTGTTGTTCTCTTCCATCTTGGCTGAGAATAAGAGCTCGGAAGCTTCATACCTCTCAGCCTGAGCCTGTGGAGCTAAGACGGCCTTGAGATCTTCAAGGATCTCAAAAGCACTCATCTTCTCAAAACACTTTTGAAGCTCCGGCTCTAAGGCATAGAGCATTCTGTTGGGGTTCCGATGCAGAAAACAAAAAAAATCCTACGTCGGATCGCCCTGACTACCCAAGATCTATCTATTAGTACTACAAATGGCCGAAGGTTTCGGATACATACCTTGTAGTCCGAAAGCGGTTAATGTAACACCCCAGTTTTAGTTAAATATCAATTAGGATTTAGTTCGTGCATCATGAGCATCATATTTAAAATGCATGCAAAAGAAACATATAAAACCCTAAACCCTAACTATTTTACCTCTCTCTCTACAAGCAATTCAACAGGTTTTGAATATTTTCAAAAGACTCAAAATGTTTGGATTCCAAACAGTATAAAGGGGTCCCTGCTGTATTTTCATATTTACAAAAGCCTCTAGTATTTTAAAAGTATTCAAAACAGATTACAAATTGAATTATACAGAAAAGAAATTGAAATACAATTGGAGAAGAGAAAACAAATTCCAGAAAAAGAAAAGGTTTCTATAAAAAAACAGAGTCAGAGAGCAAAGCAGGCCGCAACCCACTCTCTCCCGCACCTATCTGCCTACCAGTGCAGCCGCAACAGCCCCTTTCCCTTGCTTTGCTGCAGCCCAACGACGGCCCAAACTCGGCCCAAGCCGGCTCATACCTCTTCGACGTACCTCTTCTTTCTACTTCCTCGCGACGAACCGAAGCAGCTCGGTGGACTGCGCGCCGTCGTCTGATGCCACCGCCGTGTCGCCAAGCGCCAGGATGAACGCCTCCACCCTCCGTCATCTACAAGTAGCCCAAGACGCTGAAGGCGAACTGCTATCTTCCTCTCCTCTCCAAATCCTCCGTCCGGCTGGAACCCTAGCTTGCAGGTGCCGCTTGTCGTCATCCAGGACCTCCGGCATTCGATTGAGGTCGCCATCATGCTCGTCGTGCCTCATTGATCCTCCTTGCAGTTTCAATCGAGCCGGCGCGCTCGTAGTCAAGAGAATCGAGGTCTCCGACCTGACTCTGGCCACCGCCGTCCCGTTGATTCCGGCCACCCCAAGCTTCGCCGTCGAGCCCTGCTTCCTCCTGGTGAGCTAACGGTCCCAGTAGACCTTTCCGTTGCCTCCTCCTCTTCCTCTGTCGATATCGCACCATGCGTCTGCCGCTGCTGCCGCTATTCGTCGTCGCCGGCCATGCTCTGGTGGTCATCCCGTGGCGTCGCCGCCAATTCCTGGTCCCCCTCGACGAGCCGCATCGAACGAGCCTAGTCTCGCTTCCTCGCGTGCCTGCAATCGGCCAGGAGATCGCCCACCCGTGGATCCCCATTGCTGATGTCATGCTGACATCAGCATGAGGCAATATATCCTCTTTTCTTTTTATTAAAATTATTTCTGTAATTATTTTCTGGAAATAATAATAATATCCCATGGGGCCCAATCGTCAGTGACTGGGAGTAGCCCAAGCCCTAGTGACAAACGCCCCAACCCCTCTAGTGACGTCAGCCTGCTCCTGTGCTGACGCAGTAAACCTTTTTAAATGGTTTAATAAATCCAGAAATTGATATAAATATTTTAAAGTCAATAACATATTATTTATAAGTCAGAAAAATACAAATAATATATCAAAATGTTCAAAAAATGAGAACTATCTATTAAAGCTATAATCATGCATTGTTCAACAACTTTGAAGACAAGTTTAATGAGAGAACTAATCAACCCCTCTCATATGCTTCCGGAGTTTCCCCGAGTTAGGGTTTGTACCCCTCGGAACCCCGATTAAATTGTCGAGCATGATTTAGGATTACATTTCAATACAAATTAACTTGTCATATCATCATCCTTGCTTGAGCATTGCATCGATGCCATGTGTTGATTGTTTCCCTTTCTTTCCGGTGTTTGGTTCTTCTCGGTAGAATACGATATCGAGATCGAGATCGAAGCCCGAGGTAAACACCATCGAAAATCGAAGATCGAAGAACAATACTTGACCAACTGTAACCAAGTCAAGTACAGGGCTCCCAAAGATCTGCGCATCGGTTATCAACTGGCAAAGGCAAGCATAGCCCCACCATGATATAATCCTATGATTTCAAAAGCATTTCAATTCCTGCCATGATGCATACGATTCTACTGTGGTCTTTTATCGATAGATAGAGTATCCTATCTATTGCATTACTCCCTTTGAGCTTATATTACCTGATCCACTGCTCCTAGCATAACTAGGTTTGGCTTGTGTGCACTACTAGAGCTATTATTTGTGTCTTGCTTAGCCATGCATAGCTGTTGAGTCTGGTCCATCCAGATGATGTATCAGATACAAATAATCTAGTATGACAGAAGAACATGATGAGAAGATATCAGAGGTGATATGAGTTTAAACATGCTAAGGCTTGTATGGGAGTCCACGGTGGGATGTGGTTATTATAGTCCCATGCTCGCCACCACTAGGAACTGAGTTCTTGCCTTTGGAACTGAGATGAGCGTATAGCCACACGGGGCTTGGGAACCCCTCGCCTGATTAACTTGCCTAGTAGATTCCATGAGTCACATAGTTCGGGAGTTCCATTCGACATACGCATTGAAAACCTTTTGAAAGATTTGGCGGGTGAAAGGTGCATCATAACAGGTAGGTAAGCGTGGCCGGGGTTGCTTGGGGTCGATGGAGCCCCTAGTAAACCAACCTCGGCTCACATCTTTAAGTACCGGCTTAGGAATTTGACCCGTTACGGTGGAACCATACTTATTGCGTGACTCATGGTCTCGGCGAAAGCAAGGTAAAGGTCGTGGCCAACCACCCTCTGCCAGCCTTCCAAGGAAGAGGGCTAATAGCTTGGCATTAAGAGTCGGTTGGTACGTGTGGGTAAAGTTGTACACCCCTGTAGGGTTAAATCTTTTCGAAAAGCCGTGTTCATGGTTAAGAACGCTTGGTGACCAGATTCTAAGATCATAGAGAACTTTAACCTAATCGTAAAACTTGGCAGATCAACGTGTGCTTAAGGATGCTTCCTCATGGGTACGAGGGGGTGATCCTAGTTCGTAGATGATGATGATTTGGTGGATATCAAAAGATGATGATCAATACTTTGGAGATGTTGCTCTCTTATCCCCTTCTAAAATACTCTGATTAGACGAGCTTATTCTCTCTCTTGTTGTATAAACAAAGATGGCTTTATGCAAAACAACTCCACCAGCCATAAGTCTTGTGGAGTACACCCTGTACTCACCCTTGCTTTGGCAGAGTAAGTGTTCCCTGAAGATCAGTTTGGTACTACATCGACATCGACAAGTAGCTTGGGGTTCCCGGCCGGCAGCCTGGAATCTATGGGCTGGGACGTCATCGTTATGCTTCAGGCCTCTTAGGCCATTTGTTAAGTTTGCTATACTTAATAGCATAATTTGCCTTCCGTTGTTTGATGTTTGTGGCCAGTGACCTCTGCTTGTAATAATTTGGTTCTCTGCTCAGTATGACCTTGCTGTAATAATTATTGTGTCGTAGGGTCACTGTTGTGTTACCGATTCTTCACTAGATATTCTCGATCTCAAGGTTAAGCTTATGCCAGATGAGGTCTGAGATTTGTTTAGCCTTGATCTCGGGGTGTCATAGGTTTTGGTATCAGAGCAGTGTCGACCGTAGGAAAACCTTGCTATTGGTCGATGTTGAGTCTAGTGTTTGTGAAAACTATTTTAAAAGATGAAAAGTATTTTCGAAAACTCTAGTATGCTTCTTTTACTCCTTGTCTAGTATCGCTCTTACTCTGGGTCATTTTATCTGAAGTTGGTTTTGGAAAAGTTTTGATATCTCTCCTAGTCTTTCAAAGCTTAGGTGCCTTCTAGGCATGTCGTATCTAAGCCAGTTAACCTAGTGTTGAGTTCTATAGATTTGTGTGTGTTGTGAATTCCTTGTTCCCCTTTGCTTATATTCATCTGAGAGATTCATTTCTATCATGATCTCTCTATCTTTTGGAACCACAATATTATATTGTTGGATCTGTAGTGTTCTGTTCTAGGCTTCGAGGTCTCCTTTCACCTCGTGTGCCCCTCTTTGTTTGTTGGGTATTTCAGAAGTTGTCTCTTCTCTTGGAAGCTACCTCGTGATTATTATCTTGTAGTGTACGCCATGTCACTCAAGTAGTAGTTACTTCTTTCTCGGTTTTTAACCCTTGGACTTGAACTGAAGATCCATGATTGTGCCGGATTCTGGTGTTGTGAATCTTGTACATGACGCTGACCTTTAACCCAGGATCCATTCCTTTGACCCTTGTTGCTAATGTTCACACATTACCTCGGAAAGGCTAGTATTACAATTATAGCCTTCGAGCTTGTGGTCTTTGTCGCGATTAAATTGTGACAACCAAGGACTTCCCCTACCACATGTTATGGCAGATGTTCTTTAATGGATCCAAATAGATCACGACAAGAGTACTCCTCGAGAGTCTCGCATCTATATTCGTGACTCTGCCACACCTTACCTCTTCTATGCATTTGTTTCCGGAAGATTGTTGACTTATGCATCCATATCTCGGGATTCTATCTTGAGCATGTTCTTCTCCCCTTGTTGTTTCCCGACCTTTGTCTACCAGTTGGTAGCCAAGTAGTTATCTGCATTGGTGTCTTTCGATGCAAGATAATCTTGTGGTCCGTCATGACCAACCATTTCGGGATGTCAGGAGAAACAAACTCCAGTACCTCGTCATATCTAGGACCAGGTCAAAGTGTTGTAATCTGTAGATTAAGAGGCATTGATTAGTTTCTATCTGTTCTACCTTAAAGTGTCACACTATTTTATACTAAGAGGTCGTGATGAGTTTTATGACCCCTTAATGAAGTGATGCTCTTACACATATTTACCCACTCTTACTCGATCTTTCGCGCTCGTGAATGATGCGTGTGCGTAATAATGTGGCTATCCGAGATTATTAACAATTAATATTGTTTTGATCTCTAAGGACATACATGTCATTCTTAGCATGATTGCTTAACCCTGTCACTAAACAAAGGATGATTGTGCTACCAAGTCCGTTATTCTGGTGCACTCTTTTTGGTCAAAGAGTTAGGTTGTGCCAAACCTCTAAGACTATGTCTTCTTGCCTTACCAAGCAAGTTTCATCTCGAACTAAGAGACATATCGGTGGTTCGTGATATTCTATATGTCTACTAGAAGTATCGCCATGTTGCCATATGACCGTATTGCCAAGTTCTTGAGCAAGTCAGTTCTCTAAACTGCTCTTTTCTCCAAGGATCCGTTCTGGATACCCCTAAACTAGTTGGTTGAGCTTATACAACAACTTGGAGAGTTGTAAGACAAAAGTTATATCCGAATATGTTCCTTCTTAAAGGGATATCTAGTTTTGCTCGTATTGAAGAAAAATAGTGTCTCCTTTGTGGATATGTTATCTTCCCCCACCTTTGATTTGATTTGGGTTATCGTCAAATCAAACTCAGTTCCAAGGACTATCTTGATGGTGTTCCTACTTGTGATGTTTCACTTGAGTACATCTTCATGTCCTTTGGTCTGACCAATACAGTTGCCTTGTTCAAGCAACATATGAGTCCATCTTCTTGGAGTGTCCTGATAAGTTTGTTGTTGAGCCCATCGATGACATCCTTATCGCCTTCATGCTAGACAAGATTCATACGGAACAATTGGCATTAATGTTGGAAACTTTCGAGAACTATCTTCGAGTTATGTCAAAGTATGAGTTCTGGATGTTAGAAGTAACCTTCTCCGATTTGACCCGTTATGGTGGAACCATACTTATTGCGTGACTCATGGTCTCGGCAAAAGCAAGTTAAAGGTCGTGGCCAACCACCCTCTGCCAGCCTTCTAAGGAAGAGGGCTAATAGCTTGGCATTAAGAGTCGGTTGGTACGTGTGGGTAAAGTTGTACACCCCTGCAGGGTTAAATCTTTTTGAAAAGCCGTGTTCACGGTTAAGAATGCTTGGTGACCAGATTCTAAGATCATAGAGAACTTTAACCTAATCGTAAAACTTGGCAGATCAACGTGTGCTTAAGGATGCTTCCTCATGGGTACGAGGGGGTGATCCTAGTTGGTAGATGATGATGATTTAGTGGATATCAAAAGATGATGATCAATACTTTGGAGATGTCGCTCTCTTATCCCCTTCTAAAATACACTGATTAGACGAGCTTCTTCTCTCTCTTGTTGTACAAACAAAGATGGCTTTATGCAAAACAACTCCACCAGCCATAAGTCTTGTGGAGTACACCCTGTACTCACCCTTGCTTTGTTGATAATTTTGGCAGAGTAAGTGTTCCCTGAAGATCAGTTTGGTACTACATCGACATCGACGAGTAGCTTTGGGTTCCCGGTCGGCAGCCTGGAATCTATGTGATGGGAAGTCATCATTATGCTTCAGGCCTCTTAGGCCATTTGTTAAGTTTGCTATACTTAATAGCATAATTTGCCTTCTTTTGTTTGATGTTTGTGGTCAGTGACCTCTGCTTGTAATAATTTGGTTCCCTGCTCAGTTATGAGCTTGCTGTAATAATTTTTGTGTCGTAGGGTCACTGTTGTGTTACCGATTCTTCACTGCATATTCTCGAGCTCAAGGTTAAGCTTATGCCAGACGGAGGTCTGAGATTATTTATCCCTAATCTCGGGGTGTCATGGGTCTTGGTATCAGAGTAGTACCAACCGTAGGAAAACCTTGATATTGGTCGATGTTGAGTCTAGTGTTTGTGAAAACTATTTTAAAAGATGAAAAGTATTTGCGAAAACTCTAGTATGCTTCTTTTACTCCTTGTCTAGTATCGCTCTTAATCTGGGTCATCTTATCTGAAGTTGGTTTTGGAAAAGTTTTGATATCTATCCTAGTCTTTCAAAGCTTAGGTTCCTTCTGGGCATGTCGTATCTAAGCCAGTTGACCTAGTGTTGAGTTCTATAGATTTGTGTGTGTGTTGTGAATTCCTTGTTCCCCTTTGCTTATATTCATCTGAGATATTCCTTTCTATCATGATCTCTCTATATTTTGGACCCACAATATTATATTGTTGGATCTGTAGTGTTCTATTCTAGGCTTCGAGGTCTCCTTTCGCCTCGTGTTCCCCCTCTTTGTTTGTTGGGTACTTCACAAGTTGCCTCTTATCTTGGAAGCTACCTCGTGATTATTATCTTGTAGTGTACGCCATGTCACTCAAGTAGTAGTTACTTCTTTCTCGGTTTTTAACCCTTGGACTTGAACTGAAGATCCCTGATTATGCTAGATTCTGGTGTTGTGAATCTTGTACATGATGCTGACCTTTAACCCAAGATCCATTCCTTTGATCCATGTTGCTAATGTTCACACATTACCTCGGAAAGGCTAGTATTACAATTATAGCCTTCGAGCTTGTGGTCTTTGTCGCAATTAAATTGTGACAACCAAGGACTTCCCCTACCACATGCTATGGCAGATGTTCTTTAATGGAAACAAATAGATCACGACAAGAGTACTCCTCGAGAGTCTCGCATCTATATTCATGACTCTGCCACACCTTACCTCTTCTATGCATTGGTTTTCAGAAGATTGTTGACTTATGCATCCACATATCGGGATTCTATCTTGAGCATGTTCTTCTGCCCTTGTTGTTTTCCGACCTTTGTCTACCAGTTGGTAGCCAAGTAGTTATCTGCATTGGTGTCTTTCGATGCAAGATACTCTTGTGGTCCGTCATGACCAACCATTTCGGGATGTCAAGAGAAACAAACTCCAGTACCTCGTCATATCTAGGACCAGGTCAAAGTGTTGTAATCTATATATTAAGAGGCATTGATTAGCTTCTATCTGTTCTACCTTAAAGTGTCACACTATTTTATGAGTTTTATGACCCCTTAATGAAGTGATGTTCTTACACATATTTACCCACTCTTACTCAATCTTTCGCGCTCGTGAATGATGCGCGTGCGTAATAATGTGGCTATATAAGATTATTAGCAATTAATATTGTTTTGATCTCTAAGGAAATACATGTCATTCTTAGCGTGATTGCTTAACCCTGTCACTAAACAAAGGATGATTGTGCTACCAAGTCCGTTATTCTGGTGCACTCTTTTCGGTCAAAGAGTTAGGTTTGTGCCAAACCTCTAAGACTATGTCGTCTTGCCTTACCAAGCAAGTTTCCTCTCGAAATAAGAGACATATCGGTGGTCCGTGATATTCTATATGTCTACTAGAAGTATGTCACATCCCAAGATTTTCCAAATCTTGTAATGTGAAAAATAAATAAACAAAATAAATTATTGTTGAAAATCAGGGTGAAAAGAAACTTTTTGTTTCTAAATGGAAACTTAAAATCCCATCTTGAACAAACTTTAATTAAAGTTTGAATCCAACAAAATCCAAATCAAAAGAAATGCATTCCTCATAAAATGCATCTGGAAATTTAAACACTTGGAAAATAAATCCTAAATCCTAAACCCTAATGGAATAAAAATCATTTCCAAGTTATCTCCAAGCCTATGGATTTGATCCATATAAAATCTTGTCAACAAACATTTACAAATGATCAAGAAGGACAAATAGAAATATTATAAGACCATAGAAATTGGTTTCACTTAATTTGGGAACCATAAATAAAAACTTATGAATTAATAAGATAAGGAATTGAATTCCCAAATCTAATAAAGCCCTTATCTAAAATCCATACCAAATGGTGAGCAAATAATCCTAAAGATATTTAAAAGTAATAAATAAATATTAAACAAGATTTTACAAATTGGAATCACCAAGTTTGGATCTCTAAATAAAAAAGATATGGATTTTATAAGATGAAGAAAGAAATATTAAATAAAGAATATTTAAAGATCAAATTCAAACTTGGCCAAGACCATAAGCAAATGGAATGAATTATAATCCAAATCCAAATAAAATAAATGGATAAAGAATTTTCCAAAAATAAAAATAAAATGGCTTAAACCAAATTCCATTTAAATAAATACAAACCCCTATTGGAATGATTAATTAATTCATAGAAAGAGATATTTGGAATTTACCCAAGTGGAATAAAAGTTGTTTAATTAACTCAACTAAAATAAATCTTCCAAATAAAAAATTAGGGAATTAAAACTATGTTAAATCCCATTGGAATTAAAACAAATACCAAATTTAAATAATTTATAAATCATATTAAAATTATTCCAAATAATTCAAAGTGAACTATTTTGACATCCTTATAATTGAATAAGAACCTACTGAAAAGTTTTGGAAGGATTTAGAAATTTAAATGGTGATTGAAATTATTATTAAATCTTATATTATTTAAAACTAGAGCCTTTTTTGAATAATTAAAAGACCTTAAAAAGAATAAGTAAATTATTCTAAAAATGATTTCAGAATGTTTTATTAATCAATATTTAAATCTACACAAATTATGACAAAGGTTTGAATTCAAATGAGTGTTTGAATGGTTTAATCAAAATCAAAAAAGAATAATAAGAAATGAAAAAGGAAAAACATTCAGAACAAAACAAAGAAACAAGCATTAACCCAAGACCCAGTCCAGGCCAAGCCCACCTATCCCCTCCCAAAAGCGTTTGTCCTCACCACAGACCTAACCCGCTGAGTCTATGACACGTAGGCCCCATCTCACCCCTCTCTATCTCGCTGACGCCAGGCCCCCACTGCCACCTCACCATCTTCTCCACCCACGCGAAGACCGCGCCCTCCCCGGCCGTTTCCTGCCGTTAACTCCTCGGAGTAAATTACCGGTAAGGGCTCAACGTTTAATCCTCGCGACCACGCCAGTTAAATCTCCTTCCTCTCCTCTTCCTTTCCCCTCAAACCCTGCTGCCAGTGAGCCACCAGGCTGCCCCTAATTTACTTTGCTTTGCCGCTGCTCCGACGAGCTTCACGAGAGAATTCCGGCAGCCCCTCGCCTCCTCGACCACGCTCACATGCTCCCCACATCCTGGCGCATCTCCCCGTAGCACCAGCTCGTCCCCGCGCGCCCCAGAACCTCGACAACGACGACCTCAAGCTCCGCTGCCGTCTGCCTCTTCTCCGGCGACTCCTCTGGTAAGAATCTAACCGCCCCTCTCTTTCTCTTTCACGCACGCATCTTCGCCTCGTCCTTTCGCATCTAACCATACACTCCTCTCCCTCTGGCATGCAACGAAGCCCCATCCCCGTTGACGTCTGAGCGCAACCGACGACCCCACGAACTCCGGCAAGCGATTCTCAGTGACCCCGTGCGCCCCTTGCACTCTCGCAAGCACCTTGAGCATCACCGTGATTCTGCGAACTCGGTGAGCATCTCCCTTTCCTCTCTTGCTTCCTGCATCACCGGCAATGCCACCGCCAGCCGCTCCGCCGCCAGTCGTCGCCGCCAGCGCCGCTGCTTAGTGGTCAAACGCGTAGCGACAGTAGGATCTTGATCGTAGCGTTGCGATAGAACGTGAACGAAAGGGTATCCTTTGATCTGCACCGTGCGTAGCCATTTAGATCTGACGGTCCAGGAAGGTTGATCCGTGCGAACCGGTACGGGCGAATAAGAATTATCCACGTGTCCCTGTTCGTTTGATTTAAAACAGATTTGAACTATTAGATGCTAGATTCTGTAAAATCTATAACTTTTAATCTACACGTACAAATTTTGCAAATTTTATATCAATGGATTCATCAATACAAGCCCTAGCCAACCATGCACTTTGTTTAGTAAAAAGCTTCTGTTAAATTGTTTGTTTTTACAGAAACTTGTGTATGCATGTTTAGGATATAAAATTTATTCCAAAATGATTTTGAGGATAAAATCTTTGGCAAATGGTGTGTTTTGAACCTACTGACCATAGGAAACAAATTGTGGTTTCAAAAATGTATTTGGTGAAACAAAAGAATAAACTTTGGATTTAAACCATTTCTAGTCAAACAAAAGTAATGTTTATTTATTTAAAAATGCTTTTAGTAGAAAATCTTTGGGAAATGTTTTGGAATAAACTCTCTGACCCCAAACACCAAGTTTTATGACTTGAAAATGTATTTGGTAAACCCTATAAAATTATTACTTTGCTAAAGGCAATTTCAACCACATGAAATAATGATTTGGTTTAAAAATGGTTTAGAGATAGAATCTTTTGCAAATGGTTTTGCCACTTTACAAAATGACCAAATGGTGTTTCCAAATGTTCATAACTTACTAGAAACCACTTTTACAAATAAAACAACCTTTGCATGCTTACATGCATTGTTTTGTGTTATTATTTTATGTGATGTTTTGCTTGATTGGTAGATTGAAATTGTGCCTTGCTTGATTGAATTGTAGTGACTTGAAGAGTGTGATTGTTGCAAGGACAAGGAGTGAACTTATACTCTCTACCAAAAAGGCAAGTGATGCTTCATACTTTTGTCCCATTAATTTCACTATGCATTAGTGATATTTCTAAGTAGGACTTGCATGGATTTTTTGCTAAGTATAAACTATGCCATGGGAAATCCTAGTAGATGAAACCTTAGTAGAATTTCCTAAGTTAAGATTCCTACTACTATCATGCTTAGCTTAGCTAATAGAAAACAAGGGAGGATTATATTCATGCTATGGAATATTTCTAAGTCATGGACTTATGTTTTGTTTAATAAAACAACTAAGTGAATGAATCACCTGGGTGGAATGGAAGGAATGGTTTGTGTTGAGTGGTTATGCAAGTCTAGTATGCTGGGGAAAACTTGGGTATCATCAAGTCCAGTATACTGGGGAAAACTTGGTATCTCACTTGTGGATGGCCACCCAGGAATAAAGAGATTTGAGATGTCAAATGTTGAGAAGCTTCAAGTGCAGCCACTTGGCATTATGGGCTCTGCCTGGATCATATAGGTTGCAATAACTTAGCCAAATGGACAGTGGGTGGTAGGGGAATGATAGGTTGGAACGCGTCCATTCTGGTCTAAGGGAAGGCTTCTGAAAGATCTTGTCTTGGTGAAACCAAGTCTTGTGGGGAAAGTGCACCACCTCTGCAGAGTGAAAAATCTAAGTACTTAGCCATGTCCCTGGTAAAGGACAATTTGAGCATCAAGACATGGAAGCTATCAAGAATCTCATCATCCCAATTTCTAAATTAAAAACTTGTGGTTGAACAAGGGTTGAAAGGATCACCAATTTCTATTGGAAGATGCCTTGGGAAAGATTTTTGTCAAACAAAAACATAGTGTTTTCAAATGATAAGGAAAATCTATTTTGATCAAAGCAAGCCTAAGCTCCACTTAGCCAAATGCATATAGATGATAGACTCCACTATACTACCATAGTATCACTTGCCAATACAATTCAAATGTATTGACCCTTGTGGATGTAACTTATTATGTTGCAGGTTTGTTCGATGTTAGAGAAGTTATTGATTTAGGATTACAAGTCTACAACCAACATGTCTGCCTGTGGCACTTTGAAGATGAAGGACCCCATGCTATTGTTATATTCTGCTGCATTGTAAAGAGATAGCCAAATGAGCTATGTAAGATGTAATAAACTATTTTATTCCTGGTTATAAAGTTGTATTATGACCTTTGTTTCTTGATATTACATCTTAACTGTGGATGCTAGCTATTGATCCAGGGACTAGCATTGCAATCATAGGGATCCTTTTCCTTTATAAAGGAGGGATCTTACAGATGGTATCAGAGCATTGTGTTGCATGTAGGATTTGTAAACCTAGGATTGGACAAACCCCTTAGAAAATAGGAGTTATATTTGTTCCAAAACTTATTAACAGACAATCTTGTAAACTCTTTCCTCAACCATTTTGGTTTTGATTCTACATCTCTTCTATTTCAAACTTGATGGACAAAACCTACCCCATGGCCACAAACTTCACCATGAGCTAAGGACTTCACAAACTCTAATGACTTCAACATCTTCAACCTTAGATATCAACTCTAATGACTTCAACATCTTCAACTCTAATGACTTCAACATCTTCAACATTTTCGCCAAGGACTTCAACGTTAGATATTACTAAGGACTACAAGTGAGACAAGAAATGTTACTCAAGACTTGAGGACTAAGGAAACACAACTTAGAAGGAACCATCATCACCTTGAAGATTTGAGACCAAGATGCAAGAAATTCTCTAAAGATACAAAGATTTTGTTCATGAAGAATCAACTAAGAAGGATGGAAAGATTTCAAGTGAACCATATAGATGGACCACCATATTTAGTTTAAGTCAAACCCACCAACTTATGTGGTGTAACAAAAATATTTTTGGTTGCCAAAAAAAATGCTTGAAACTTGTTGTTTGAGTGGAATGCTTGTTTGTGATTGCTTGCACATTGCTTGAGTGAATTGTGATGTGTGTGATTAGAATTGATTCCTTAGAAATATTTTGCCTATTCTAATCCCAATCCAACCCACACAGATGACTACTCCAAGAGACTCCAACATCAAGGATGGCAACAATAACTACCAAGAGGTCAACATGAGAGACCAACTGCTAGCAAGACAAACCCAGTTGAACCAAGTGACAACTCAGTTTTTAGCCAACAACAATGAGTTAGACCCAACCATGCAAGAAGTTTTGAAAACTCAATCCCAATTGTTGCAAGGGATGGCTACTCAAATGATCAACATGGGAGACAACTCTTCCCAAGGAGTTTATGACATCAAGGATGACAAAGATGTTATTATAGAAGGAATCCAAGCTTGCAATATTTGTGGAGACAAGGATCACACTTCCAAGGAGCATGAAGATCAATGCCCCAATTGTGAAGACAAACATCCAATTAATCAATGCCCCACATCACAAGCTACTTGTTACCTATGTGAAGGAAACAATCATGTCCCTATCCAATGCCCCATCTATTCCATAGTTGAACAAAGGAAACAAGGTGGAGTGCAACAACTGATTGTAGATTACCATGAGAGAGCCAAGTCTACCAAGAAGGATGAAGACAAAGGAAAATCTCAGCTCGTACCCCCCAGCAACATGACTCAATTTAAAGGACCAAAAAGGAGACATATGTATTATCCAAGGAATAATAGAAGGTCAAGGAGACCAGGAACTGTTCCTACCTTTGAGATAACATACGAAGAACATGAATTAGAAGCACTCTTAGCTTTGGAGAAACCCAAGAAAAAGAAGGACAAAAGCCATGTGCAATGTGGTCATTGCAAAGAAATGGAGCACTATGCCAGTGAATGTCCAGAGAAGAAGAAGTATAAGGAGATTAGCCAAGTATGGTGCAACAACTGCAAAGAGCTAGGCCATTATGTAGCAACTTGTCCACAGAAGATACGTGAAGAACTCAATCTTATCACATGTTACAATTGTGGTAACCAAGGACATTATGCAAGCAATTGCCCAGAAAAGATGAAGCACAAGATAAAGCCTATGAAGGATCTCAGCCCAGTCACATGTTTCAAGTGTGGAAACAAAGGACACTATGCAGATGTTTGTCCAGAGAGATTTCAACAAGATTCCAAGAAAGCCAAGATGTAATCTAGTTGGAAAATTTTTAAGGGTGGTAGTACCCTAGTTGCTTTGAGCCAATTTGTAACCCCTAGCCTACCCAAATCTCGGGACAAGATTTATTTTAAGGGTGGTAGCCTGTCACAATCCAAGATTTTCCAAATCTTGTAATGTGAAAAATAAATAAACAAAATAAATTATTGTTGAAAATCAGGGTGAAAAGAAACTTTTTGTTTCTAAATGGAAACTTAAAATCCCATCTTGAACAAACTTTAATTAAAGTTTGAATCCAACAAAATCCAAATCAAAAGAAATGCATTCCTCATAAAATGCATTTGGAAATTTAAACACTTGGAAAATAAATCCAAAACCCTAAACCCTAATGGAATAAAAATCATTTCCAAGTTATCTCCAAGCCTATGGATTTGATACATATAAATTCTTGTCAACAAACATTTACAAATGATCAAGAAGGACAAATAGAAATATTATAAGACCATAGAAATTGGTTTCACTTAATTTGGGAACCATAAATAAAAACTTATGAATTAATAAGATAAGGAATTGAATTCCCAAAGCTAATAAAGCCCTTATCTAAAATCCATACCAAATGGTGAGCAAATAATCCTAAAGATATTTAAAAGGAATAAATAAATATTAAACAAGATTTTACAAATTGGAATCACCTAGTTTGGATCTCTAAATAAAAAGATATGGATTTTATAAGATGAAGAAAGAAATATTAAATAAAGAATATTTAAAGATCAAATTAAAACTTGGCCAAGACCATAAGCAAATGGAATGAATTATAATCCAAATCCAAATAAAATAAATGGATAAAGAATTTTCCAAAAATAAAAATAAAATGGCTTAAACCAAATTCCATTTAAATAAAGACAAACCCCTATTGGAATGATTAATTAATTCATAGAAAAAGATATTTGGAATTTACCCAAGTGGAATAAAAGTTGTTTAATTAACTCAACTAAAATAAATCTTCCAAATAAAAAATTAGGGAATTAAAACTATGTTAAATCCCATTGGAATTAAAACAAATACCAAATTTAAATGATTTATAAATCATATTAAAATTATTCCAAATAATTCAAAGTGAACTATTTTGACATCCTTATAATTGAATAAGAACCTACTGAAAAGTTTTGGAAGGATTTAGAAATTTAAATGGTGATTGAAATTATTATTAAATCTTATATGATTTAAAACTAGAGCCTATTTTGAATAATTAAAAGACCTTAAAAAGAATAAGTAAATTATTCTAAAAATGATTTCAGAATGTTTTATTAATCAATATTTAAATCTACACAAATTTTGACAAAGGTTTGAATTCAAATGAGTGTTTGAATGGTTTAATCAAAATCAAAATAGAATAATAAGAAAAGAAAAAGGAAAAACATTCAGAACAAAAAAAAAGAAACAAAGCAGCCCAACCCGGCAGACCCAGTCCAGGCCCAGCAAGCCCACCTATCCCCCTCCCTCGAAACATTTTTCCTCACCACAGACCTAACCCGCTGAGTCTATGACGCGTAGGCCCCATCTCACCCCTCTCTATCTCGCTGACGCCAGGCCCCCACTGCCACCTCACCATCTTCTCCACCCACGCGAAGACCGCGCCCTCCCCGGCCATTTCCTGCCGTTAACTCCTCGGAGTAAATTACCGGTAAAGGCTTGACGTTTAATCCTCGTGACCACGCCAGTTAAATCTCCTCCCTCTCCTCTTCCTTTCCCCTCAAACCCCGCTGCCAGTGAGCCACCAGGCTGCCCCTAATTTACTTTGCTTTGCCGTTGCTCCGACGAGCTTCACGAGCGAATTTCGGCAGCCCCTCGCCTCCTCGACCATGCTCACATGCTCCCCACCTCCTGGCGCATCTCCCTCAGAGCACTCGTCCTCACGCCTGTAACCTCGACAACGACGACTCAAGCTCGCCATTGCTCGCCTCTTCTCCGCGACTCTCCGTAAGAATCTGGCCGCCCCTCTCTTTCTCTTTCACGCCAGCATCTTCGCCTCGTCCTTGCGCATCTAACCATACACTCCTCTCCCTCTGGCATGCACCGAAGCCCCATCCCCGTCGACGTCTGAGCGCAACCGACGACCCCACGAACTCCGGCGAGCGATTCCTAGTGACCCCGTGCGCCCCTTGCACTCTCGCAAGCATCTTGAGCATGACCGCGACTCTGCAAACTCGGTGAGCATCTCCCTTTCCTCTCTTGCTTCCTGCATCACTGGCAATGCCACCGCCAGTCGTCGCCGCCAGCGCCGCTGCTTAGTGGTCAAACGAGTAGCGACCATAGGATCTTGATCGTAGCGTTGCGATAGAACGTGAACGAAAGGGTATCCTTTGATCTGCACCGTGCATAGCCATTTAGATCTGACGGTCCAGGAAGGTTGATCCGTGAGAACCGGTACGGGCCAATAAGAATTAGCCACGTGTCCCTGTTCGTTTGATTTAAAACAGTTTTGAACTATTAGATGCTAGATTTTGTAAAATCTATAACTTTTAATCTACACGTCCAAATTTTGCAAATTTTATATCAATGTTTTCGGCAAGACAAGCCCTAGCCAACCATGCACTTTGTTTAGTAAAAAGCTTATGTTAAATTGTTTGTTTTTACAGAAACTTGTGTATGCATGTTTAGGATATAAAATTTATTCCAAAATGATTTTGAGGATAAAATCTTTGGCAAATGGTGTGTTTTCAACCTACTGACCATAGGAAACAAATTGTGGTTTCAAAAATGTATTTGGTGAAACAAAAGAATAAACTTTGGATTTAAACCATTTCTAGTCAAACAAAAGTAATGTTTATTTATTTAAAAATGCTTTTAGTAGAAAATCTTTGGGAAATGTTTTGGAATAAACTCTCTGACCCCAAACACCAAGTTTTATGACTTGAAAATGTATTTGATAAACCCTATAAAATTATTACTTTGCTAAAGGCAATTTCAACCACATGAAATAATGATTTGGTTTAAAAAATGGTTTGGAGATAGAATCTTTTGCAAATGGTTTTGCCACTTTACAAAATGACCAAATGGTGTTTCCAAATGTTCATAACTTACTAGAAACCACTTCTACAAATAAAACAACCTTTGCATGCTTACATGCATTGTTTTGTGTTATTATTTTATGTGATGTTTTGCTTGATTGGTAGATTGAAATTGTGCCTTGCTTGATTGAATTGTAGTGACTTGAAGAGTGTGATTGTTGCAAGGACAAGTAGTGAACTTATACTCTCTACCAAAAAGGCAAGTGATGCTTCATACTTTTGTCCCATTATTTTCACTATGCATTAGTGATATTTCTAAGTAGGACTTGCATGGAATTTTTGCTAAGTATAAACTATGCCATGGGAAATCCTAGTAGATGAAACCTTAGTAGAATTTCCTAAGTTAAGATTCCTACTACTATCATGCTTAGCTTAGCTAATAGAAAACAAGGGAGGATTATATTCATGCTATGGAATATTTCTAAGTCATGGACTTATGTTTTGTTTAATAAAACAACTAAGTGAATGAATCACCTGGGTGGAATGGAAGGAATGGTTTGTGTTGAGTGGTTATGCAAGTCCAGTATGCTGGGGAAAACTTGGGTATCATCAAGTCCAGTATACTGGGGAAAACTTGGTATCTCACTTGTGGATGGCCACCCAGGAACAAAGAGATTTGAGATGTCAAATGTTGAGAAGCTTCAAGTGCAGCCACTTGGCATTATGGGCTCTGCCTGGATCATATAGGTTGCAATAACTTAGCCAAATGGACAGGGGGGGGTAGGGGAATGATAGGTTGGAACGCGTCCATTCTGGTCTAAGGGAAGGCTTCTGAAAGATCTTGTCTTGGTGAAACCAAGTCTTGTGGGGAAAGTGCACCACCTCTGCAGAGTGAAAAATCTAAGTACTTAGCCATGTCCCTGGTAAAGGACAATTTGAGAATCAAGACATGGAAGCTATCAAGAATCTCATCATCCCAATTTCTAAGTTAAAATCTTGTGGTTGAACAAGGGTTGAAAGGATCACCAATTTCTATTGGAAGATGCCCTGGGAAAGATTTTTGTCAAACAAAAATATAGTGTTTTCAAATGATAAGGAAAATCTATTTTGAGCAAAGCAAGCCTAAGCTCCACTTAGCCAAATGCATATAGATGATAGACTCCACTATACTACCATAGTATCACTTGCTAATACAATTCAAATGTATTGACCCTTGTGGCTGTAACTTATTATGTTGCAAGTTTGTTTGATGTTAGAGAAGTTATTGATTTAGGATTACAAGTCTATAACCAACATGTCTGCCTGTGGCACTTTGAAGATGAAGGACCCCATGCTATTGTTATATTCTGCTGCATTGTAATGAGATAGCCAAATGAGCTATGTAAGATGTAATAAATTATTTTATTCCTGGTTATAAAGTTGTATTATGACCTTTGTTTCTTGATATTACATCTTAACTATGGATGCTAGCTATTGATCCAGGTACTAGCATTGCAATCACAGGGATCCTTTTCCTTTATAAAGGAGGGATCTTACAGATGGTATCAGAGCATTGTGTTGCCTGTAGGATTTGTAAACCTAGGATTGGACAAACCCCTTAGAAAAATAGGAGTTATATTTGTTCCAAAACTTATTTATAGACAATCTTGTAAACTCTTTCCTCAACCATTTTGGTTTTGATTCTACATCTCTTTTATTTCAAACTTGATGGACAAAACCTACCCCATGGCCAAAAACTTCACCATGAGCTAAGGACTTCATCAACTCTAATGACTTCAACATCTTCAACCTTAGATATCAACTCTAATGACTTCAACATCTTCAACTCTAATGACTTCAACATCTTCAACATTTTCACCAAGGACTTCTGTAATGTGAAAAATAAATAAACAAAATAAATTATTGTTGAAAATCAGGGTGAAAAGAAATTTTTTGTTTCTAAATGGAAACTTAAAATCCCATCTTGAACAAACTTTAATTAAAGTTTGAATCCAACAAAATCAAAATCAAAAGAAATGCATTCCTCATAAAATGCATTTGGAAATTTAAACACTTGGAAAATAAATCCAAAACCCTAAACCCTAATGGAATAAAAATCATTTCCAAGTTATCTCCAAGCCTATGGATTTGATCCATATAAAATCTTGTCAACAAACATTTACAAATGATCAAGAAGGACAAATAGAAATAATATAAGACCATAGAAATTGGTTTCACTTAATTTGGGAACCATAAATAAAAACTTATGAATTAATAAGATAAGGAATTGAATTCCCAAAGCTAATAAAGCCCTTATCTAAAATCCATACCAAATGGTGAGCAAATAATCCTAAAGATATTTAAAAGGAATAAATAAATATTAAACAAGATTTTACAAATTGGAATCACCTAGTTTGGATCTCTAAATAAAAAGATATGGATTTTATAAGATGAAGAAAGAAATATTAAATAAAGAATATTTAAAGATCAAATTAAAACTTGGCCAAGACCATAAGCAAATGGAATGAATTATAATCCAAATCCAAATAAAATAAATGGATAAAGAATTTTCCAAAAATAAAAATAAAATGGCTTAAACCAAATTCCATTTAAATAAAGACAAACCCCTATTGGAATGATTAATTAATTCATAGACAAAGATATTTGGAATTTACCCAAGTGGAATAAAAGTTGTTTAATTAACTCAACTAAAATAAATCTTCCAAATAAAAAATTAGGGAATTAAAACTATGTTAAATCCCATTGGAATTAAAACAAATACCAAATTTAAATGATTTATAAATCATATTAAAATTATTCCAAATAATTCAAAGTGAACTATTTTGACATCCTTATAATTGAATAAGAACCTACTGAAAAGTTTTGGAAGGATTTAGAAATTTAAATGGTGATTGAAATTATTATTAAATCTTATATGATTTGAAACTAGAGCCTATTTTGAATAATTAAAAGGCCTTAAAAAGAATAAGTAAATTATTCTAAAAATGATTTCAGAATGTTTTATTAATCAATATTTAAATCTACACAAATTTTGACAAAGGTTTGAATTCAAATGAGTGTTTGAATGGTTTAATCAAAATCAAAACAGAATAATAAGAAATGAAAAAGGAAAAACATTCAGAACAAAAAAAAGAAACAAAGCAGCCCAACCCGGCAGACCCAGTCCAGGCCCAGCAAGCCCACCTATCCCCCTCCCCCGAAACGTTTTTCCTCACCACAGACCTAACCCGCTGAGTCTATGACACGTAGGCCCCATCTCACCCCTCTCTATCTCGCTGACGCCAGGCCCCCACTGCCACCACACCATCTTCTCCACCCACGCGAAGACCGCGCCCTCCCCGACCGTTTCCTGCCGTTAACTCCTCGGAGTAAACTACCGGTAAAGGCTCGACGTTTAATCCTTGCGACCACGCCAGTTAAATCTCCTCCCTCTCCTCTTCCTTTCCCCTGCTGCCAGTGAGCCACCAGGCTGCCCCTAATTTACTTTGCTTTGCCGCTGCTCCGACGAGCTTCACGAGCGAATTCCGGCAGCCCCTCGCCACCCCTCGCCTCCTCTACCAAGCTCACATGCTCCCCACCTCCTGGCGCATCTCCCCATAGCACCAGCTCGTCCCCGCGCGCCCCAGAACCTCGACAACGACGACCTCAAGCTCCACCGCCATCTGCCTCTTCTCCGGCGACTCCTCAGGTAAGAATCTGACCGCCCCTCTCTTTATCTTTCATGCACGCATCTTCACCTCGTCCTTTCACATCTAACCATACACTCCTCTCCCTCTGGCATGCACCGAAGCCCCATCCCCGTCGACGTCTGAGCGCAACCGACGACCCCACGAACTCCGGCGAGCGATTCTCAGTGACCCCGTGCGCCCCTTGCACTCTCGCAAGAACCTTGAGCATCACCGCGACTCTGTGAACTCGGTGAGCATCTCCCTTTCCTCTCTCGCTTCCTGCATCACCGACAACGCCACCGCTGGGCCGCGTTACCGAATACGCCATGGCGCTTAGTGGTCAAACGCGTAGCGACCATAGGATCTTGATCGTAGCGTTGCGATAGAACGTGAACGAAAGGGTATCCTTTGATATGCACCGTGCGTAGCCATTTAGATCTGACGGTCCAGGAAGGTTGATCCGTGCGAACCGGTACGAGCGAATAAGAATTAGCCACGTGTCCCTGTTCGTTTGATTTAAAACAGTTTTGAACTATTAGATGCTAGATTTTGTAAAATCTATAACTTTTAATCTACACGTCCAAATTTTGCAAATTTTATATCAATGGATTCAGAAAGACAAGCCCTAGCCAACCATGCACTTTGTTTAGTAAAAAGCTTCTGTTAAATTGTTTGTTTTTACAGAAACTTGTGTATGCATGTTTAGAATATAAAATTTATTCCAAAATGATTTTGAGGATAAAATCTTTGGCAAATGGTGTGTTTTGAACCTACTGACCATAGGAAACAAATTGTGGTTTCAAAAATGTATTTGGTGAAACAAAAGAATAAACTTTGGATTTAAACCATTTCTAGTCAAACAAAAGTAATGTTTATTTATTTAAAAATGCTTTTAGTAGAAAATCTTTGGGAAATGTTTTGGAATAAACTCTCTGACCCCAAACACCAAGTTTTATGACTTGAAAATGTATTTGATAAACCCTATAAAATTATTACTTTGCTAAAGGCAATTTCAACCACATGAAATAATGATTTGGTTTAAAAAATGGTTTGGAGATAGAATCTTTTGCAAATGGTTTTGCCACTTTACAAAATGACCAAATGGTGTTTACAAATGTTCATAACTTACTAGAAACACTTTTACAAATAAAACAACCTTTGCATGCTTACATGCATTGTTTTGTGTTATTATTTTATGTGATGTTTTGCTTGATTGGTAGATTAAAATTGTGCCTTGCTTGATTGAATTGTAGTGACTTAAAGAGTGTGATTGTTGCAAGGACAAGTAGTGAACTTATACTCTCTACCAAAAAGGCAAGTGATGCTTCATACTTTTGTCCCATTATTTTCACTATGCATTAGTGATATTTCTATGTAGGACTTGCATGGAATTTTTGCTAAGTATAAACTATGCCATGGGAAATCCTAGTAGATGAAACCTTATTAGAATTTCCTAAGTTAAGATTCCTACTACTATCATGCTTAGCTTAGCTAATAGAAAACAAGGGAGGATTATATTCATGCTATGGAATATTTCTAAGTCATGGACTTATGTTTTGTTTAATAAAACAACTAAGTGAATGAATCACCTGGGTGGAATGGAAGGAATGGTTTGTGTTGAGTGGTTATTAAAGTCCAGTATGCTGGGGAAAACTTGGGTATCATCAAGTCCAGTATACTGGGGAAAACTTGGTATCTCACTTGTGGATGGCCACCCAGGAACAAAGAGATTTGAGATGTCAAATGTTGAGAAGCTTCAAGTGCAGCCACTTGGCATTATGGGCTCTGCCTGGATCATATAGGTTGCAATAACTTAGCCAAATGGACAGTGGGTGGTAGGGGAATGATAGGTTGGAACGCGTCCATTCTGGTCTAAGGGAAGGCTTCTGAAAGATCTTGTCTTGGTGAAACCAAGTCTTGTGGGGAAAGTGCACCACCTCTGCAGAGTGAAAAATCTAAGTACTTAGCCATGTCCCTGGTAAAGGACAATTTGAGAATCAAGACATGGAAGCTATCAAGAATCTCATCATCCCAATTTCTAAGTTAAAATCTTGTGGTTGAACAAGGGTTGAAAGGATCACCAATTTCTATTGGAAGATGCCTTGGGAAAGATTTTTGTCAAACAAAAATATAGTGTTTTCAAATGATAAGGAAAATCTATTTTGAGCAAAGCAAGCCTAAGCTCCACTTAGCCAAATGCATATAGATGATAGACTCCACTATACTACCATAGTATCACTTGCCAATACAATTCAAATGTATTGACCCTTGTGGCTGTAACTTATTATGTTGCAAGTTTGTTTGATGTTAGAGAAGTTATTGATTTAGGATTACAAGTCTACAACCAACATGTCTGCCTGTGGCACTTTGAAGATGAAGGACCCCATGCTATTGTTATATTCTGTTGCATTGTAATGAGATAGCCAAATGAGCTATGTAAGATGTAATAAATTATTTTATTCCTGGTTATAAAGTTGTATTATGACCTTTGTTTCTTGATATTACATCTTAACTTTGGATGCTAGCTATTGATCTAGGGACTAGCATTGCAATCACAGGGATCCTTTTCCTTTATAAAGGAGGGATCTTACAAAGTATCGCCATGTTGCCATATGACCGTATTGCCAAGTTCTTGAGCAAGCCGGTTCTCTAAACTGCTCTTTTCTCCAAGGATCCGTTCTGGATACCCCTGAACTAGTTGGTTGAGCTTATACAACAACTTGGAGAGTTGTAAGACAAAAGTTATATCCGAATATGTTCCTTCTTAAAGGGATATCTAGTTTTGCTCGTATTGAATAAACATAGTGTCTCCTTTGTGGATATGTTATCTTCCCCCAGCTTTGATTTGATTTGGGTTATCGTCAAATCAAACTCAGTTCCAAGGACTATCTTGATGGTGTTCCTACTTGTGATGTTTCACTTGAGTACATCTTCATGTCCTTTGGTCTGACCAATATAGTTGCCTTGTTCAAGCAACATATGAGTCCATCTTCTTGGAGTGTCCCGATAAGTTTGTTGTTGAGCCCATCGATGATATCCTTATCGCCTTCATGCTAGACAAGATTCATACGGAACAATTGGCATTAATGTTGGAAACTTTCGAGAACCATCTTCGAGTTATGTCAAAGTATGAGTTCTGGATGTTAGAAGTAACCTTCTCCGATTCACGTGTAGTTGTTGAAAGATGTCACCGTGAATCCGAGTAGAGTTAACTCTGATCCTTAAGGACACATGTGTGTTTGATTGTCAATACCTTATGTGTGTGCAGTTGTCTTTTGACAAGGTTCTAATACATGGGTCTAGCAATCTAGCTCGGTCTTTTGGAGCTTGACACCGTAGTCCATGTCTTGAGAATCTAGTAACTTTACCTTGGTGGTAAATGTCACACTTTTCTATTCGGACATGCTGAGTATGAAGTATCATTCCACCTAACCAAAGCTGAATCTCAAGCAGCAACGATGGTTGGTGTTCCTAAAGGTTTTCACATAAGTCTCTTTGTGAATCTTGCAAGATTGATGTAATGGTTGACGCACTTAGCCGGAAAGACTGATTGTCATAATCTCTTGATTCAGCAATAACAACCACTTTCATGAGGCTTCTTCTATAATTTACTATATGAGTTTTGCTTATGGGTTCCTTTGTATCCGAAGTCTGACCTTTACTTGATGTCTCATATCTTGAACATCAAGGAGAACATTTAAAGTAGTTTTGCTAAATGTCTCTCGGTCGACCCTCCAGACCCTTTTATGTTGGCAATCGTTTTGTTGTGACAAATAATTTAAGTCTTAGAATGAAGTTTCTTTCTTCTCGTGTCATAAGGAATCTTCTTCATTGTTTATCTAGTGGTGTAAATTGATACCCCAATCTTTGGCATATATTTTGGTATACCTGGATGAACAAAGAGTTCTCTTCGTTTCCTCAGCGATGTTTTAAGAATGACTATGATTTTGGTAATCAGAAGTTTTTTTGATACATGTTCTTGTGACTCTTATGAGTCCTCTCCACAAAACAACTTTCTGTCTTGTCCTTCCGTTGGATGAAAAAGTGACCCTTCTGTTTCAAAAGTAGTTCAACAACTTGGTCTTGTTGATCCATATCTCTGCAACCTGAAATCTCTACTTAAGCCGTTTAGTAGAGGTTCCTCATCGAAGTCTGTGTTATGTTCTTTCTGTTGGAATCTTCCATTCTTCAGAAGCTTTAAACCCTTCCGTAAGCTTCATGGTCTCAATCCTCATGACGACCATCTATCTAACACTTGAAACCATCTCCTTTTGTTTCCTCCGTACCCTTGGCTTGTTTCATGTTCGTCATATAAGAGTTGTTTTTAAACATTCTATCCACGAGTTGACCATGAGATACTCTGTGTGTTGTTTAGTGTGTTTCCCTCTTATCTTAGAGTGACCCTGTTTTTTTCTCTCTCTGTCTCTCTTCCTACCTTTGGAATCTCGGGTCGAGATTCTTGTAAGGGGCATAGAGCTGTAACACCCCAGTTTTAGTTAAATATCAATTAGGGTTTGGTTTGTGCATCATGAGCATCATATTTAAAATGCATGCAAAAGAAACATATAAAACCCTAAACCCTAACTATTTTACCTCTCTCTTCTAGCAATTCAACAGGTTTTGAATATTTTCAAAAGACTCAAAATGTTTGGGTCCCAAACAGTATAAAGGGGTCCCTGCTGTATTTTCATATTTACAAAAGCATCTGGTATTTTAAAAGTATTCAAATAGTTTACAAATTGAATTATACAAAACAGAAAAGAATTGAAATAAAATGGGAAAATAGAAAACAAATTTCAGAAAAAGAAAAGGTTTTTGTAAAAGAACAGAGTCAGAGAGCAAAGCAGGCCGCAGCCCACTCTCTCCCGCACCTATCTGCCTACTAGTGCAGCCGCAGCAGCCCCTTTCCTTTGCTTTGCTGCAGCCCAACGACGACCCAAACTTGGCCCAAGCCGGCCCATACCTCTTCGATGTGCCTCTTCTTTCTTCTTCCTCGCGACGAACCGAAGCAGCTCGATGGATCAAGGTGGTCGTCTCGATGCCACCGCCAGACGCTAAGCGCCAGATGAACGCCGCGCCCTCTCGCTCACAAGTATCCCAAGACGCCGAAGGCGAACCCTATCTTCCTCTCTTCTCAAATCCCCCCTCTGGCTGGAACCCTAGCTTGCAGGTGCCGCTTGTCGTCGTCGTCTAGGACCTCCGGCGTTCGATTGAGGTCGCCATCATGCTCGTTGTGCCTCATTGATCCTCCTCGCAGTTTCAATCGAGCCGGCGCGCTCGCAGTCAAGCGAATCGAGGTATCCGACCCAACTCTGGCCACCGTCGTCCTCGTCGATTCTAGCCACCCCAAGCTTCGCCGTTCAGCCCTGCTTGCTCCTGGTGAGCTAACGGTCCCAATAGGCCTTTTCGTTGCCTCCCCCTCTTCCTCTGTCGATCTCGCACCATGCGTCTGTCGCCGCTGCCTCTATCCACGTCGCCGTCCATGCTCTGGTGGTCATCCCGCGGCGTCGCCGCCTATTCCTGGTCCCTCTCAACGAGCCGCATCGAACACTACTAGGAAAATGGCTATAGGTAATCAGCACATCCGTGGCTCACATGGTTGAAGTGCCCCACGGCTAAAACAGGCGTGGCTCACCTATGGGCAGTGCCCTACTAGTAACTAGAACAACCGTGGCGCACATGACCATAGTGCCCCACAGATATGTGTGGGCCAGGGCCCTGTTGGCCGCACGCCAAACATCCGTAGCGCACATAGGGTAGGTGCGCTACGGTTGTTAGTGTCAACCGTGGCGCACATGGAGGGGGTGCGCTACGCCTAAGCGCATGCCCCTCTCTGCTATGAAACGGCCAGACACATCCATGGCGCACTATGGCATGTGCGCCACGGATGTATAAACTTAGTAGTAGGACACCTTGCCCTAGTGCCCTACGTTTAACTATCCTGCACCAACTCCACCCCCCGGTGGATCGCCTTTTTAGGCTTTGCAAAAAATAAAAGAAAATGATAAACACTTCAAAAAATTAAATACTTTCATATTTAGGTAGGTAATGTGGTATAGCTTCTAGTAAAATTAACAAACATGAGTTTCGACTTTATTTGCAAAAAAAAAGTCATGCCACGGTAAAAAGGCCGTAACTTTTGCATACGATATCGAAAAAAATCGTATAATATACCAAAATGAGCAGAACGAGATTTCACCTCCGCTGGCAACGACCCGTGGTCGTTTAGCGATTTTTTAGATTTTCAAAATTCGAAAAGAGTAAAAAGTTACGGTCAAAAGACCGTTTTTTCCTGCAGAAAAAAAATTGAGGGCGACTTACCCGTAGCGCACCACCACCTAGTGCGCCACAGATAAGCTTGGGCGGGATTCAAATTTCGAATCCCCACCCCGCCCACCTTCCCTCCCCTTCTCTCCTTTTCCTTTTCCTCCCTTCTCATTTCCTTCTTCTTCTCCTCCTTCTCTTTCTCTTTCTCCTTCTCCTCCTCTTCCTCCTCCTTGCAGTAAAGATGGTGATGGCGGCGGCCTCCTCCTTGCAGTTCCGACGACGAGACGGCGGGCTCCTTCTTCTCCTCCTCTTCCTCCTCCTCCTTGTAGTTCCGACGACGACGAGGCCCTCCTCTTCTTCTCCTCCTCCTCCTCTTCTTCTCCTTCTCCTCCTCCTCTTCTTCTCCTCCTCTTCCTCCTCTTCTTCTTCTCCTCCTCCTCTTCTTCTCCTCCTCTTCCTCCTATTCTCCTCCTCCTCCTTGCAGTTCCGACGATGACGACGAGGTGACGACGAGGAGGCGACAACAAGGCAACGACGGCGACCTGCACCGACGCGCGACGGCACTGACGACGAGATCCAGATTTGCTGCTTTTTTTTGAATTTTGAAATTTATATCCGTGGCGCACAGCACCTAGTGCGCCACGGTTATCGTTTCATACGCGTGACGCACCTGGACTACTTTCCGTGGCGCACTGGCATGTGCGCCACGCCTATCTCGACACAACCGTGTAGCACTGTCGTCACGGCTAGGAGATAGCCAGAAGGTTGAGGTCTGTGGCGCACTGCTAGTGCGCCACAGATGGCCTTTTCAGGTGCGTCACGAACAGGCGTTTTCCTAGTAGTGAAACGAGCCCAGTCTCGCTTCCTCACGTGCCCGCAATCGGCCAGGGCATCGCCCACCCGAGGATCCCCATTGCTGATGTCATGCTAACATCAGCATGAGGCAATATATCCTCTTTTCTTTTTATTAAATTTATTTCTGTAATTATTTTCTGGAAATAAGAATAATATCCCATGGGGCTCAGTCGTCGGTGACTGGGGGTAGCCCAAGCCCCAGTGACAAACGCCTAACCCCTCCGTGACGCTCCGCCTCAGGCCGACGCAGAAACCTTTTAAATGGTTTAATAAATCCAGAAATTGATATAAATATTGTAAAATCAATAACTTATTATTTATAAGTCAGAAAAATACAAATAATATATCAAAATGTTCAGAAAAATGAGAACTATCTATTAAAGCTATAATCATGCATTGTTCAACAACTTTGAAGACAAGTTTAATTAGATAACTAATCAACCCCTCTCGTATGCTTCCAGAGTTTCCCCGAGTTAGGGTTTGTACCCCTCGGAACCCCGATTAAATTGTCGAGCATGATTTAGGATTACATTTCAATACAAATTAACTTTTCATATCATCATCCTTGCTTGAGCATTGCATCGATGCCATGTGTTGATTGTTTCCCTTTCTTTCTGGTGTTTGGTTCTTCCCGGTAGAATACGATATCAAGATCGAGATCGAAGCCTGAGGTAAACACCATCGAAGATCGAAGAACAATGAACAATACTTGTCCAACTATAACCAAGTCAAGTACAAGGCTCCCGAAGATCTACGTATCGGTTATCAACTGGCAAAGGCAAGCATAGCCCCACCATGATATAATCCTATGATTTCGAAAGCATTTCAATTCCTGCCATGATGCATACGATTCTACTATGGTCTTTTACCGATAGATAGAGTATCCTATCTGTTGCATTACTCCCTTTGAGCTTATATTACCTGATCGAGTGCTCCTAGCATAAATAGGTTTGGCTTGTGTGCACTGCTAGAGCTATTATCTATGTCTTGCTTAGCCATGCATAGCTGTTGAGTCTGGTCCATCCAGATGATGTATCAGATGCAAAGAATCTATTATGACAGGAGAACATGATGAGAAGATATTAGAGGTGATATGAGTTTAAACATGCTAAGGATTGTATGGGAGGCCACGGTGGGATGTGTTTTTTCTAGTCCCATGCTCGCCACCACTAGGAACTAAGTTCTTGCCTTTGGAACCGAAATGAGCGTATAGCCACACGGGGCTTGGGAACCCCTCACCTGATTAACTTGCCTAGTAGATTCCATGAGTCACATAGTTCGGGCGTTCCATTAGACATACGCATTGAAAACCTTTTGAAAGATTTGGCGGGTGAAAGGGGGATCATAACAGGTAGGTAAGCGTGGCCAGGGTTGCTTGGGGTCGATGGAGCCCCTGGTAAACCAACCTCGGCTCACATCTTTAAGTACCGGCTTCGGGATTTGACCCGTTACGACGGAACCATACTTATTGCGTGACTCATGGTCTCGGCGAAAGCAAGGTAAAGGTCGTGGCCAACCACCCTCAGCCAGCCTTCCAAGGAAGAGGGCTAATAGCTTGGCATTAAGAGTCTGTTGGTACGTGTGGGTAAAGTTGTACACCCCTGCAGGGTTAAATATTTTCGAAAATTCATGTTCACGGTTAAGAACGCTTGGTGACCAGATTCTAAGATCATAGAGAACTTTAACCTAATCGTAAAACTTGGCAGATCAACGTGTGCTTAAGGATGCTTCCTCATGGGTACGAGGGGGTGATCCTAGTTGGTAGATGATGATGATTTGGTGGATATCAAAAGATGATGATCAATACTTTGGAGATGTCGCTCTCTTATCCCCTTCTAAAATACTCTGATTATACGAGCTTCTTCTCTCTCTTGTTGTATAAACAAAGATGGCTTTATGCAAAGCAACTCCACCAGCCATAAGTCTTGTGGAGTACACCCTTTACTCACCCTTGCTTTGTTGATACTTTTGGCAGAGTAAGTGTTCGTTGAAGATCGGTTTGGTACTACATCGACATTGACGAGTAGCTTGGAGTTCCCGGCCGGTAGCCTGGAATCTATGGGCTGGGACGTCATCGTTATGCTTCAGGCCTCTTAGGCCATTTTTTAAGTTTGCTATACTTAATAGCATAATTTGCCTTCCGTTGTTTGATGTTTGTGGACAGTGACCTCTGCTTGTAATAATTTGGTTCTCTGCTCAGTTATGAGCTTGCTGTAATAATTTTTGTGTCGTATGGTCACTGTTGTGTTACCGATTCTTCACTGGATATTCTTGAGCTCAAGGTTAAGCTTATGCCAGACGGAGGTCTGAGATTTGTTTAGCCCTGATCTCGGGGTGTCATAGTTAACAGTCCAAGGGGAACATGGATGATGTAGTCATGCTCGTAGCCTACCTCAAGGTCGCGAAGCTCCTCGCAGGTCACCCCTTGCTCCATCAGTGTGCAGCATTCCAGCTCATGACATCCAAGATGCCCCAAGTTTGGCTCCTCGTGGTTTCGTACACATACGATGTACGATGACGACCTCTGGCTCCTTCATCCCTACCGGGAGTGCGGAAGTAGATCTCTAGCTTGGAATCTCCGCAGTGTAACGCCGTGCTGCTAGTGTGTCGTCTCTTGCACGAATAGTCCTATAATGGGACCATACTAGCGCAAAGAGACAACTATAGAGAGAGAGGGAGGGAGGAGGCGCATAGAGGAGGGAGGAGAGATCCCAACTCGTGGACTTGGTGTGTTCTCCTCCAAGGGACAAGGCCTCCTTATATAGGGGATGGGGACAGGCTTGCCTCCTCCCCAAGGCACCTAGACAGCGGCCAAGGGAGGGAGGGAGAATCCCTAGACACCCCAAACCCTAAACCTATGGTTTCCCTAGGTGCATGGGCCCTTAGGGCCCATCTAGGAGACTTCCCTATTGTGGTTTCCCTCATGGGCCCTTTTTCTCTAGAAAGTTTTGGCCCATTAGTGGAATAACCTTTCAAAATAGATTTTAATATTAATTACATTAATTAATATGTAAATACATATTACAAAATCCGATTTGACCCGAAACACCTTTCGGTTCCCTTTCAATTTCCTCTGAACGACTTTGGAACTTCTAGGAACTTTCATTGTTGTCATGTAAACTTTGAAACACACTTAGCAAAAGTCAAACTTCTTTAGCCAAAATATATATACTTTTATCTCTATGTATATCCTAGTGCATAACATGCAACTATGTGCCTAAATTTGCTTCTTGCCTTTTAAGAACAACTTAACTCTAATTCAGTGATTAACTCAGGAATCACCTCAAAACATGTTCTTCCAACCACATCCTTGGGTCACATTACATCGAGTATACACCATGGTTATATGGAAGAACATATGACTGAGGCATAGGAGAGGCAATGCATCTCTTACTTTCTTTTAACCATAGTTTTAATGCTGAGACTAACTCAATTCTTGATACAAGTAAGAACTTCTTTCTTTACCTTGTTCCATTTTGAACTACTTCAAAAATCTTACCTAGGACATTCTGAACATCTTCAAAATCAAGTCCAGAAAGCATTCAACATTAATTTTTATTAAACTTACTGATCTATCTCGATAGATTTCATTGTTTAATAACTTGTTTAACTTCATCCACATATACTAACTTAAATATTATTAATACCAATCACATTAATCATATATGTCATCCACATATTTCAGAATGATGACACGCTCACACTCAAATATGGCATCCATATATGAGATCCAGGGATTTCACTTAGCTCCCACTCAAAATATATCTCTTACATACTAAGATTTAGCCAAGCTACTTATATTAGCTCCCACTCAAATGAATGTCCTCTCAATAATCTTTGACATTCCAAAATTCTTTGATCATCATCAAATTGAGAATTCCAGTTGCGATATTCCAATATCCATATATTGTTGGTGTAAACCCAATAGACTCAAGCATCGCTACATAAGTAGTCAACTCGTTTAAATTGTCCGAACAAACTTTGTGACATATCGAGCTTTATGTCCTTCATTAAGTTTCATTCCTTCTAATGACTCTGCAGCCATTTATAAATACCAAGTAAACATATTTACTTAATAAAATCAAGTAACATATTACTTTGCAATCTTAAATGTAACTTAATATAGGATTTTATGACTCCAAGTCATTTCTCGCACTTAGGTCCATCACGCTTCTTTGCACTTCGTAGGTATGTCTTGTTCAAATAACATGACAACTGAATCAATAATTTAATTCTGCAACTTGCAGAATATATATTATTGAATCCTACTTTTTTTAGTAAAAGTATTCACTAAAACTTTATGATCATTATCATTAGTTTATCCTCTATTTTTAGAGTTTGGTTTCTCGAAGCAAATTTTGATGCGCCACTCAACAATTCAGAGGTAAGGTTAAATACCTTGTTTTGATATTTTACTTTCTTTCACATGTATCTTCATAAGGACACATAAAACCTTAGGTAAATAGCAGATTTTCCCTTTGTGGAACATGTATTCGTAGTTTCCTAAGAATACGCTACAAAGACTTGTTTATTCGCCACAATTTCTAATTATCGAAATCTCTAAAAACTCGAACATGCCATAACTCTTATGGTGTTGTTTCCAAGAATCTTTAGATGTTCCTTTGTATTTCAAACGAGTTTTCTTATTTCGATCTTTAACTCTAAACAATAACTGTAACTCTGATCAGAGATAATGTTAGACTATATGTATCTAATATAAAATGATTATGATATCTAGACATATCAACACCTTGAATTTGTCCAATTATCATAATTTGTGAAACATCTTTCACAAGTTCTTTTATGCCAAAATTAACTTAAATACTTTACTCATGTCGATCAAATCGAAAAAAGACTTTGTATTCTTGTTAATCCAATATCCCACTTTGTTGTGAAATCATATGAACAATTCAAAATAGTTTTAAACTTATGTTTCATTAAGTAAATACCCCTATTCACTTAAGTCCACAACGAAATAATGATTTCCACTATTTGTTGAAAACACAATACATCACTATGTACAAAATTCCACATTTCTTCGCATATAACTGGAATGCGAAGTTTTAGTCATTTTGCCAAATGAAGAATGGTTTTGCAAAGTCTCTAGATCAAATATCCAAGACCCCGATTTTCATCTAAATGAAACACATGCAATAACCACCATGACTTAAACAATAGTGTCATTTAATTATTAACCTTTGGATATATTTTAGCATTCTAATCCTTTATAAATTCTTTAAATTATTATCATTAACATAGTGATGATAATAACTCATTTATAATCATAATGTAACCATAAAGTATTATTCATAAGAATAATACAAATGGCTTATAACTTATTCATATGAATAATCATCTCGCTAAAAGTAAGACACACAAACAAGGATTACAAAATGTTATTCAAGTTCACTAATCCAAATAAGAAACTTTGAGGAAAGTAGTGATGTTGGCCATCAACTAGTTTTCTTGCCATCATCAAGCCACACTGCCTCATTTCCAGCAATTCTCAAGAAGACCATTCTATTTTTAGAAAACAGGATAAGTATCCAATACTTTGTAAATTGCAACAATTTTTGCAAGAATTACATTTATAATTGGTATATCTAACATATACCCTTTTCTCGTATTGGTTATTGTATCAGGAAGAGAATACTGTTTATTACGAGGATATCCCTCAGGGATGGGTATTAATATATGAAGTTGGACCCTTCTGCTAATAAGTTCCATATAAAGCAAGCAATTTCCCATGGTATTAAAGGACCTCAATGGTATAGGCCATGGTCTATAGGATATTTGAAAATAGACATCTAGATTAAGTTCATAATATGAGTTCAATTCATATTGATCTCCTACTAAAATTGTCATCTCCTAGACGATTTTAGCAATCACACGATCCAAATTCACTATATCACCCTGATCGTCACGGCCAGCAACATAGCTTCAAAGTTAGACATTCTCCAATGTCAATCACATCATTCATGTGACTCATGCTTGATCTTTAGATCTCTTGTGTTTCGAGGCCATTTCTGCACATGCTAGGCTCGCCAATTCAACCTTAGTGTATTGTGTGGCACATACATGGCTTGTAACCCACACCATATGCGAACATAGATATGTCTAGCCTCTGATCGTCACGGCCGGCTTTATAACGACGAACTTTCTTGGTGTTTGCACACTAGGGGAGAACACAATATTGGTATTATTAGGGATCATCTTATCTAATATGCTACCATTGAGTATCTAATACTAGCAGATAATAAGATGTAAAACAGGTATCAACATCACATGTATTTTGTGATATGATATGGTCCTTCTCGCTCCTTGATCTCCATTGAGCGCTCTGTCATGATCTCCATATTTCCATCAGTTTGACGATAAGTCCACGAAGCCACCAGTAGGTCGTCCATCGGAACGATGAATATTACTACATGATAGCTGTGAGATTCGACATATTTTTTATGGCTTCTATCGATGGTTTTCGTTTGGATTTGATGGTTTTCTAGCTTTACCTAACGCTAATACTTTGGTAGCAAAGAAAAGTTGGTTTTTAATGTGTGTTTCAGGTTCTGAACATCAACAGAGGGATTTAACAGCATAAACAAATATTCAGACGAAAACAACCAGGTATCTTTTTGGAAGCAATCCAGAGGAGTTGTCTGAAGCTTTAACGAGCAACTATACAGCGGGAATATTTCTCCGGCCGTATAGTTCCCGCTGAAGGGAATATGCCCTGAGAGGCAATAATAAAGTGTTTATTATGTGTATTCCTTGTATATGATAGATGTTTATTTTGCATGCTATAATTGTATTAATACAGAAACGTTAATACATGTGTGTTTAATAAACAAACAGAAAGTTCCTAGTTATGCCTCTCTCATAAACTAGCTCGTTGATTAACAAGATGATCAAGGTTTCCTGATCATGGACATTGGATGTTGTTAATAACGGGATCACAACATTAGTGTAATGGTGTGATGAACATTCATCCGAAGTATAGCATTACGATCAAAGTCATTGAGTTTATATTGCTATAACAACTTACGAAGTGATCCTAATCCTTAGACCATGAGATCATGTCAATCACTAACACCGGAAAAGTTTCTTGATAACATCAAACGTCACACCGTAACAGGGTGATTATAAAGATGGATTCAGAACTAATAAAGTGTTATGTTGAGGCTCATGGATCGAGAGTGGAATTTGTTCATCCCGATGACGGATAGATATACTCTGGGCCCTCTCGGTAATATCACATTGATTAGCTTGCAAGCAAGTGATTTGATCACTAGAATGTTATATCACGGGAACAAGAAAAGAGTGCATGTCGGTAACAAGATCAAACTAGGTATGGAGATACCGATGATCGAATCTCGGACATGTAATATATCGTGAAACAAAGGGATTAGGATACTAGTGTAAAAGGTTCCGACGATCACAAGAAAGTCATCGTTGAATGTGTGGGAGTCAGTATGGGTCTCCAGATCCCGCTTCTGATTATTGATCCGAGAGGGGTCTCGATCATGTCCGAATTATTCACGAACCGTAGGGTGACACACTTAAGAGACACCGACATCCAATTGGAGCAAATGTTTCATGCCGAAAGAATAAACAAGCACAGGAATTTATTTCACTAGATACCGAAACAGGTTTTCGGGTGAAATTGCATAAAGTGGTTATGCATGTGAAATGGAATTCTAGCAAGGGGTTATTTATGAATGTTTGTCATCAAAGTAATTTACAAAATTCTGAATAAAATAAAAGAGTTTTATTTAATGAGAGTTTGCATTAAATTTGGTGGAAATTTAATGGGAATTTGAGTGGACTTTTGAGTGGAGAAAATTGAAGGGCCATTTTGTGAGTGGAGTGTCCACCCACATGAATGAAGGAGGGAGGGGCAGCCCCATGGCGTGCCACCCCCTTGGGTGCCCCCCTCCTCCTATAAAAGGAGCCCCCCTCCTCACTTGTCTCTCACACCTCCTCGTGAAGGATCTCTCTCCCCCTCTAGAATTTATGCCCCATGGTATCAGACTAGCGAGATACATGTTCCCGGTGGCTATTCGGCAAGAAAGAGTTGTGCTTCCGCTGCATCGCTGGAGCGAGGAGGCGGAGGTTGCTCGGTGCCTCGAACGTGTGTGCGAGCACGGATGCGCTGCTGATTTGCGGCGCTAGGACTTCCTCTCGATCTTGAGATCGACAAGAGATCGTCTACATCAACCACGAGTTGAACTCGTTAAGCTTTGTCGGTCTTCAAGGGTATGTTCTCTACGGATATACATCTGCCCATTGTTTGTATCTAGTAGATAGATCTTGGTACGTAGTTCCCATCGTAGGAAAATTTTTGTTTTCTATGTTGCGAACCCTACAGTGGTATCAGAGCCGGATCTATGCGTAGATACTTTGCACGGGTAGTACACATATGAGTATGTGGGCGATGATGATCATGTTGTTGCTCCTTTGTTGTAATTTTGGATATTGGTGGCATAGTGGGATGAAGCGGCCCGGACAAACTTTACATGTCCTCGCACATGAGACCTGTTCCACGCTTGACATGCAACTAGTTTGCATAAGTGGCTAGCGGGTGTCTGTCTCTCCTACTATAGTCAATATCTATTTTGCAAGCGAGTTGTCAACAATTTGATTATCCTCGTTGTGGTTCATGTTCGTAGGTAAGAACGGTTCTATCTCGAAAGCCCTAAGCCACGTAAAACTTGCAATGGATAAATTAGAGGCGTCTAGTTTAGATTGTTCTTTGGGCTAGTGTTATGATATGGTAGTGTTGTAAGTAGAAGTATGAGATGATACTCTTACAACACACATAGCGTGTAAACTCCATAGACCTTGGATTTACACATATAGGTATGATAATGATCATACCACGATGCACATGATAGAGATCATATGCGGGAACCATAACATTTCACTAATAAACATGTGATGTTTGATAGCATCTTATATTGCTTGTTTAGCGCTTTGTTAGCATAATAAGATGATCCCTCTTTTAAATATCAAGATAAGAATGTGTTCTTCCTTTAGTATGCACCGATTATGTTTCGTCGCTCCATGACATCACGTGATGATCGGGTGTTCTTGGATCCACGACCATATTTCGGGTGTAAAACAGTTACACACGCGAATACTAAGGTTCTAACTTGGCGATCCTAGCATGTACATACATGGCCTCGGAACACGGACCGAAAGGTTAAGCATGAGTCATATAGTTGATATGATGCCCATTTGATGCTCGCCTTTGAAGCTATACCGACTCACGTGATGATCGGACTTGGTATAGTGGATTTGGTTCATGTAATCACCAAAAAGGCACGAGGGATGTCGTTTTTGAGTGGGAGTTCATTCGTAATATGGATTAGTTGAACTCAATCTATCATACACTTAGTCTAAACTTTACAAATTATGTTGTAGATGGAACCACCAGCTTTTAATTTCAATGTGTTCATGGAGAAAGAGAAACTAGCAATGAACGGTAGCAACTTTACCGAATGGGCCATGAATTTGAGGATTCTCCTCTCTGCTGCACAAAAGCAATATGTGGTAGAAGCGCCGTTAGGCCCCCCACCTTTTGATGATGCCCCTGACAAGGAGAAGAATGTCTATCAGACTCGTCAGGAGGACCACAACTTAGTTCATTGCGGCATATTGTATGGGCTAGAGCCGGAACTTCGAAAGCGTTTCGAAAATGGCAATGCATTTGATACAATGGGTGAGTTGAAAATAATTTTCGACATACATGCTGCTGTAGAGAGCTACAACGCTTCAGAAAAGTTCTTTAGCTGCATGATGGAAGAGCACAGCTCCGTTAGTGACCATGTACTCAAGATGTCGGGTTACACCGATAAGCTTGTGTCTTTGGGAATATCGATTCCCATTGACTTAGGAATCCATCGTGTTCTGCAGTCTCTGCCACCTAGCTATAAGAGCTTCGTGATGAACTATAATATGCAAGGCATGAAGAAGTCTCTCCCCGAGCTTACACAATGCTTAAAACCGCAGTGGAGATCAAAAGGAACATCAAGTGTTGATGATCAATAGGAACACTGGTTTCAAGAAAGACAAGAAGGGAAAACGGAAGGGAAGTAAGGGCGGCAAGCCTGTTGCCGTGCCTGAAAAGAAACCCCGAGTTGGACCTAAGTCTGATACCGAGTGCTACTATTGTAAGGGGACTGGCCACTGGAAGCGCAACTTCCCCAAGTATCTGGCAGACAAGAAGGACGACAAGGCAAACAAAGGTATATATGATATACATGTTATTGATGTGTACTTGACTAGTGCTCGTAGTAGCACCTGGGTATTTGATACCGGTTCAGTTGCTAATATTTGTAACTCGAATCAGGGGCTGCGGAACAAGCGACCGCTAGCAAGGGGTGAGGTCAAGATGCGTGTCGGCAATGGATCAAGCGTTGATGTGACCGCCGTTAGAACGCTACCTCTCCACTTGCCGTCGGGATTAGTTATAAACTTGAATAATTGTTATCTGGTGCCTGCACTAAGCATGAACATTGTATCTGGATCGTGTTTGATGCGAAGTGGTTATTCATTTAAATTCGAGAACAATGGTTGTTCCATTTATATGAATGAAATCTTTTATGGTCATGCATCGATGATGAATGGTTTATTTCTTTTAGATCTCGATGATAATGTTACACATATTCATAATGTTGATGCTAAGAAGATTAAACTTAATGATGATATATACGCATATATGTGGCACTGCCGTCTAGGTCATATTGGCGTTAAACGCATGAAGAAGCTCCATTCGGATGGACTTTTGGAATCACTTGATTATGAATCGTTTGATACATGTGAGCCATGCCTTATGGGAAATATGACTAGAATGCCGTTTTCCGGTTCAATGGAACGGGCGACAGATTTGTTGGAAATCATACATTCTGATGTATGTGGTCCAATGAGTGTGTCGGCGCAAGGTGGATATCGTTATTTTGTTACTTTCACGGATGATTTGAGTAGATACGGTTATATCTACTTGATGAAACACAAGTCTGAAACCTTTGAAAAGTTCAAGGAATTTCAGAATGAAGTGGAAAATCATCGTAATAGAAAGATCAAATTTCTACGGTCCGACCGTGGAGGTGAGTATCTAAGTTACGAGTTTAGCACACACTCCATGAAAGAGTGTGGAATTGTTTCACAACTCACACCTGCCGGAACACCACAGAGAAATGGTGTGTCGGAACGTCGTAATCGTACTTTATTAGATATGGTTCGATCTATGATGTCTCTGACGGACTTGCCGTTGTCATTTTGGGGTTATGCACTAGAAACTGCTGCATCCACTTTAAATCGGGCACCATCTAAATCTGTTGAAAAGACACCGTATGAATTGTGGTTTGGAAACAAACCTAAGCTGTCTTTTCTTAAAGTTTGGGGATGCGATGTTTATGTGAAGAAACTTCAACCGGATAAACTCGAAACCAAAGCAGAAAAATGCGTCTTCATAGGATACCCTAAGGAAACTATTGGGTATTCCTTCTATCATAGATCCGAGGGCAAGGTTTTTGTTGCCAAGAATGGATCCTTTCTAGAGAAAGAGTTTCTCGCAAAAGGTGTGAGTAGTCGGAAAATAGAACTCGAAGAGGTTATTGAACCTTCTCTTCAAAGTATGGCGAGTAGCACAGCGCCGGAAGTTGTTCCGTGGTTGGCTCCACCTGCTGAAGAGGGAACTAATGATAATGATCATGAAACTCCGAAGAGAGTACTACCGAACCTCGCAGTCAAGCAGACGCTGCAACTCCCCGAACAGACGGAAATCCTGTCATGAATTTCATGGTTGATGAAAATCATGACCCTGCGACGTATGAAGAAGCGATGATGAGCCCGGATTCCAACAAATGGTTAGAAGCCATGAATCCGAGATGGAATCCATGTATGAAAATCAAGTTTGGAACTTGGTGGAATTACCTCACGACCGAAAGGCCGTGGAGAACAAATGGATTTTCAAAAAGAAAACTGATGCTGATGGTAATGTGACCGTCTATAAAGCTCGACTTGTCGCAAAGGGGTTTCGACAAATTCAAGGAGTTGACTACGATGAGACATTCTCTCCCGTAGCGATGCTAAAGTCAGTTAGGATTATGTTAGCAATTGCTGCATATTTCGATTATGAGATATGGCAGATGGATGTCAAAACCGCGTTTCTCAATGGTAATATTGAAGAAGAGTTGTATATGATACAACCAAAGGGTTTTGTCGATCCTAAGGATGCTAACAAGGTGTGCAAGCTTCAGGATCCATCTATGGATTGAAGCAAGCATCAAGTTGGAATCTCCGCTTTGATGAGGTGATCAAAGAGTTTGGATTTGTCCAAACTTATGGAGAAGCTTGTATTTACAAGAAAGTGAGTGGGAGCAATGTGGCATTTCTGATATTATATGTGGATGACATATTATTTATCGGAAATGATATAGATCTTTTAAACAGTGTTAAAAGTTATCTAAACAGCAAATTTTCAATGAAGGACCTAGGTGAAGCGTCATACATATTAGGCATAAAGATCTATAGAGATATATCTAGGCGCCTAATAGGGCTATCGCAAAGTACATACCTTGATAAGATTTTAAAGAAGTTTAAAATGGACGGAAGTAAGAAGGGGTTCTTACCTATGTTGCAAGGAAAGACATTGAGTAAGACTCAAAGTCCGGCTTCGGCGGAAGAAAGAGAGATAATGGACAAAGTCCCCTATGCTTCAGCCATAGGATCTATAATGTACGCCATGCTATGTACAAGACCGGATGTGGCACATGCTATTAGTTTGACTAGTAGGTACCAATCGGATCCAGGTTTGGAACACTGGATAGCGGTCAAGAATATCCTTAAGTACTTACGAAGAACTAAGGATATGTTTCTTGTATACGGAGGTGAAGAAGAGCTCGTCGCTAAGTGTTATGTTGACGCTAGCTTTGACACCGATCTGGATGACTCTAAGTCTCAATCCGGATACGTTTTTATCATGAATGGCGGAGCGGTTAGTTGGAGGAGCTCCAAACAACCTGTGGTAGCGGGATCAACAATGGAGGCTGAATATGTTGTTGCTTCAGAAGCGGCTCAGGAAGTAGTTTGGATGAAGGAGTTCATATCCGAACTAGGAGTGGTTGAAAACGCGTTGGACCCAATGGTGACCTATTGTGACAACAATGGTGCCATTGCCAATGCCAAAGAACCAAGGTCTCACAAGCATTCCAAGCATATTAAGCGCCGATTTCACTCCATCCGCGAACATGTCAAGGAGGGAGATATAAAGATTTGTAAAGTACATACGGATCTCAATGTAGCAGATCCGTTGACTAAAACTCTCCCTAGAGCAAAACATGATCAACACCAGAACTCAATGGATGTTAGATTTATCACTATGTAACTAGATTATTGTCTCTAGTGCAAGTGGGAGACTGAAGGGAATATGCCCTGAGAGGCAATAATAAAGTGTTTATTATGTGTATTCCAAGTATATGATAGATGTTTATTTTGCATGCTATAATTGTATTAATACGGAAACGTTAATACATGTGTGTTTAATAAACAAACAGAAAGTTCCTAGTTATGCCTCTCTCATAAACTAGCTCGTTGATTAACAAGATGATCAAGGTTTCCTGATCGTGGACATTGGATGTTGTTAATAACGGGATCACAACATTAGTGTAATGATGTGATGAACATTCATCCGAAGTATAGCATTACGATCAAAGTCATTGAGTTTATATTTCTATAACAACTTACGAAGTGATCCTAATCCTTAGACCATGAGATCATGTCAATCACTAACACCGGAAGAGTTTCTTGATAACATCAAACGTCACACCGTAACAGGGTGATTATAAAGATGGATTCAGAACTAATAAAGTGTTATGTTGAGGCTCATGGATCGAGAGTGGAATTTGTTCATCCCGATGACGGATAGATATACTCTGGGACCTCTCGGTGATATCACATTGATTAGCTTGCAAGCAAGTGATTTGATCACTAGAATGTTATATCACGGGAACGAGAAAAGAGTGCATGTCGGTAACGAGATCAAACTAGGTATGGAGATACCGATGATCGAATCTCGGACATGTAATATATCGTGAAACAAAGGGATGAAGATACTAGCGTAAAAGGTTCCTACGATCACAAGAAAGTCATCGTTGAATGTGTGGGAGTCAGTATGGGTCTCTAGATCCCGCTTCTGATTATTGATCCGAGAGGGGTCTCGATCATGTCCGCATTATTCACGAACCGTAGGGTGAAACACTTAAGAGACACCGACATCCAATTGGAGCAAATGTTTCATGCCAAAAGAATAAACAAGCGCAGGAATTTATTTTACTAGATACCGTTGTGCTTCCGCTGCATCGCTGGAGCGAGGAGGCGGAGGTTGCTCGGTGCCTCGAACGTGTGTGCGAGCACTGATGCGCTGCTGATTTGCGGCGCTAGGACTTCCTCTCGATCTTGAGATCGGCAAGAGATCATCTACATCAACCACGAGTTGAACTCGTTAAGCTTTGTCGGTCTTCAAGGGTATGTTCTCTACGGATATACATCCGCCCGTTGTTTGTATCTAGTAGATAGATCTTGGTACATAGTTCCCATCGTAGGAAATTTTTTGTTTTCTATGCTGCGAACCCTACACCCGCCGTATAGCTGCCATCTCCTTCGTCTTATTAAAAGGGACAAATTTCGTGAAGAGGCCGAGGAAGAAAATAGAACACATGAGCCACCATCCCATCCAGAAGAGAGAAAGAAGAGATACGGAGAAGAAGGGGAAGACGTTGTTCATCTCACTCCACGATCTTTGATCTCCAAGCCACCACACCTCCATAGCCATTACTTGTACTTGAGAGAGAGAGAGAGAGTTCTCCACCTTGCAAGATTAGGGTTTGAGATTGTTCTTCCTATCTTGAATTGTGTTGGATTTATTTCAATTTCTTATTGTGGATCTCCACGGTAATATCAAGAAGAACTTCCTTTATTTAATTATATTGATGATGCTTTCTTCTCTCATGTGTGAGTAAGTTTCCTTGGGCGTGGGAGATGTAGGGGATTGGTGAGATGTGATGTGCCTTGTCGGGGATATGACCCCCGGTACCCCAGAGTTGAGATATAAAGAGAGATCCTAAGAATAGTGGACACTTTTATAGACATATAAGAATAAAGAAATGAGGCACAAAGAGAATGAAATAATAGAGAAAAGGAAAAAACATGACTGGGCCGAATTATGTCTAATTCGGCCTGATATTAGTGCTACCAGACCAGATTTGCCCCCCTCTGGGCCGAATTACCGCCTAGCCCGGCTGGGCCGAATCACCCTAGCAGGCCCACTACAACCTTACATCGCCGCACCGCCAGCTCCCGCCAAACCTCGCCAGCGTCACCACCTCTCCTGCCAAGCCGAGCCAGCATCCAGCTCTGCCTCGTCGAACTCCCCGGGTGGGCCGACAATCGGCAGACTCGGCCCACCACGGGTGAGAGCCACAGCACGCTCCAGCATTAAGCTTCCCCGGGTGGGCCGACATCGCCGACGACCCGGCCAGCCCGCCACGGGCCAGCGACGCCATACTGCATAGCGGCATCATCAAACGCGTCCCCAGGATGGGCCGACGCGCGGTATGACGGCCCACTGCGGGTTGCAGTCAAGGCACCAGACCCCGGCTGGGCTCCTTACATCATTGTCCCGCGTGGGCCGAAAGAAGAAGAGCTCGGCTGGGCCACAGTCACCTCGGCTGGGCCAGGATCAATTCAGGAATAACTTGGCTTGCAGCTTCATCTCACCTGGGTCGAGCTAACAGCCTCCCGGGCCGAATCAACCAGCCCGTGCCGAGTCGCCCTACATACTACGACCTGGGCCGAGTTATTTCGCCCTCTACGTCCTTTTGTTCATATCCAAATGTGCCTTGTACCTCTATATCGGCATGGCATCAAACCAAGACAAGGTCTACAACTATCGTGTCGGTCTTGGGATGCCCATGGCTCAGACCGGCACATGACGTATGGAATATGCCTATGGCATCTAACAAGATGCTAGGGATATGCTCTTGGCATCAAATAAGATGCTGGGGAATATGCCTGGCATCTCCAAAGATGCCAAGGCATATGCTGAGCATCTCTATAAGATACCCAGAATATGCCATCTAGATGCCAAACGTGTAGAACAAGTCTTGTCCCCTGGGCTCCCCTTTATAAGGAGCACCAGGGGGATCGTTAGAAGAGGAGGCCCCGAAGGGCTCCTCCCCTCTCTGCTCACTAGGAGCTCTCCTTCTTCCTCTTCATCTACTCTCACTGAGAGATCTAGATAGAAGCATAGGAGATACAACTCGAGGAGCATGGTTGTAGCCACAAGTATGGCAGGATTATAAGAGATTAGATGTATAGAATGAGGTGTTATCTCCACTTGAGAGCTTCAATCCAATATACATTGTATTTCTCTTTGTTCATACGAGTGCGGTCTTCACTGCATCATCCCTCCCCGGATTCCTCCACGTCCATCGGCCCCAACTTTAGCCTACCCATGGCATATGCCGTGATACCACCACGACATGCCTATATAACTTCCATTAAGTTTGTGGTTGATTTTAATTACTATATTATGTGTGCTTGACTATCTGTGGGGTGCTTAATGCCCGTTGTCCAATTAAGGGCCCAGATAACATGATGATTTGTTCTACATAGATAGAATCTTGTTCGCTAGCAGACCGGCGACCCTCGTGTGACACGAGGATATCAATGGGAAACTAGTTTGACTCAAGGATAACGAGGAACCACCAATATTATTGCATTAGTGCAATCCAAGGACCTTCATTGCTAAGCAACCTGAAGGATCTTAATCGTCTACTGACTAACCATGGTTGTGGTAAACAGGCTAGTAGGATTATTGAAGTTGGGATGAAATCTACCAAGAGGAGTTCCGGCTAATTATGTGTTGCTCGCCTACACACATACTTATAAGATTATAATTGTTACACTTATCACTCATCCACCTGGCACATTCACCATCACCATGAACTAAATCTCCCCGCGCCTACTTTGTCATTTGTAGAAAACAATTCGTTCTTTATTTTTATACTTTTTATTTCTGAATTTTACATTTTAGTTTATTTAAATACTTTCGTTTAATCCAAAATCTATTCGTATTTCAACACTTGTCGTCAATTCACTCGAAGACCTGTGACAACTTCAGGTGTGACAGATACTTCACCAATAAACACTTACCTTTGGGATCCCTATGGGATCGACATATTAACTTCAAAACTAGATACAAATGTTATGTGCACTTGCAGTCGTCAAGCTATTTTCTGGCGCCGTTGCCGAGGAGCTAAGCACTAAGTGTTGTCTCTTGACATTTCAGGTGTTATTATTACAAGATGGTATGCCTAGGAGACAAAGGGTCTACACGCTCTGGTAGGGATTATCTCCCAGATTATCTTGAATGCGTGCCTACTCAAAGGCGCGAGGAAATTATTGAAAAACTTTTGAGGTCGAATAAAGTTGAAGTTGAAAACCTAAGTGACTTCATGAAATTTATGTCCATTCATAGGACAACTCCCAAGAAACCTAAGAAGACTCTCAGAGAATAGAGTGCTCCAAATTCTGCTTTTCTTAAACAACCAATAGAATTTCCTAACCCTCGAGTTAGGGAATATCGATTTGATGGTGAGATTATTAAAATTTTGCAGGAAAAAGCTTTCAGCGAAAGGGAATATGAAGACCCAGGAAGACATCATAGAGAGTTCGATGATGTGATAACATCACTTGGACCAAAAGGTTTGCCTAGAGAATTCTCTCGTTTAAAACTATTTCGTTGGTCTCTCAAAGGTAAAGCTCTAGACTGGTTATATTCTCTCCCTCGCCATTATATTAAATGTTGGGAAAACTGCATTGTAAAAATCATACATAGGTTTAATCCTTTTACAAACGTAACATAACTTAGAAAGAATATAGGCAACTTTAGTCAGAACATGGGAGAAAATTACCCACAAGCCTGGGAAAGATTCTTTGGAATAATCAATAGTATTCCTAATCATGGATATTCTGAGTCTACTGTTTTCCACTTATTTAATCACGGTCTTAATACCCAATGCAGAGAGTTGCTAGATTCATCAGCAGGAGGATCGATAAATACTTTAATTGTTAAAGCATGTTTGGAATTGATGTCTACTAGGGCTAAGAATGATTCTTTATATAATCCTGATTTTGGTACTAAGCCAGAAAAGGGAATACTTCGTACTAATCCTAATATTATGCCTGAAGTACGCAAAACCATGTAAGAAAAAGGTATACCTTCTGAACTTGTCAAGGAAAACAAAGTAGATTTGTTACAAGTTTTTACTGAAGAATATGAAACTAGAAAAGTTTTTCAAGAATTGAAACATCGACAGTCTAGATCTTACAATAGCTTGCATAAGCAATTTCAAAGTCACAAAAAGATTTCGGCCGAACTCACATAAAATTATGAGGAAATTGCCCAAGAAATAAAATTATTTCACAAGTACCTTAGTATGATTGAAACTCAATGTGAACAAATAGCATCTGGTTATCAAATTTTTCTTTGTTATGATATAAATATTCCTGTTTCTACTAATGTTGTTACAAGAATAGGTGCAGTTATTAAAGGACCATTAGGATCACCAGAATATGAAGCTAAAAAAGATCGAAGGGAAAAAGGCTTGCTCAAAGCAAGCTAAGAAGATGATACATTGGTGGATCCTCAAGATGAGACTTCTCAAGACACACAAGATCAAACCTTGGGGGAGCAGAATGATACACAGGAAGATGATTATAACTCTTATGCAGAGACTGTTTATCCAAGAGAATAAAAAGACACAAACAAAGAAGATGAATCTGTTTCAATAGAAAAGAATAAAGGCGACAAGAAACACCAAAAGAAAGCGACTAACGAGTCTGATCCTCCACAAAAGGTAAAATATAAAGGTAAGAAACTTCCATATCCATATCGCAAAAAGAAAGCACCAGATCAGGTAATCTATGATTCTTTCACAAAGGCACTTAATGATCTTCATCTAGAAATTTCATTTGTGTATGCAATAAAAGTGCCTGCCTATTCTAAATTTCTCCGTGATATTCTTAATAGAAAAAAGAGATAACTGAAATCGTTGCCATGGTGACTAGTTACCCTACTAATGGGAGGATATTGTCTAAGTCAGGAGACCCCGGGATACCAACTATTGCATGTTCTATAGACAAAACTGATATTCATAATGTCTTATGTGATTTAGGTGCAGGAGTTAGTGTAATTCCATACTCCCTCTATAAAAGGTTAGGATTAGGGGAATATTCCCCCACTTCTATCACTTTACATATGGCTGACAAATCCACTAAACAACCTATTGGTATGATTGAGGATGTTCTACTTAGAATAGATAAGCATGTTATTCCCACTGACTTTATTATTCTTGAAATGTCGGAGGATGAAAAATTATCTATAATACTCAGAAGACCTTTTCTTAGCACTACAGGAGAGTCAGTTGACTACGCTGAAGGAAAAATAATCTTCAATATTTATGATGCTGAAATAATCTGGTATTTTCCAAAGAAACTAGAGGCAGGAGAAAGGTATGTTCCACCGGCAAAACAAGTTCATGTGGTAAGTGCCTTTGATAAAGGGCAACCAAAGGTAAAAATTCGAGAACAGAGAAGGGGTTGAAATATTCAACCGATCTTAATAAAATGCTTACTGGGAGTCAACCCATCATATCAATAAAGTAGAGTCAAATAATAAAAAGTTCATCGCATTCCTACAACTTTTTAACAGACATTCTTGTGGAAGCGCGTCCGTAAAAATGTAGCTATCAAAAAGTAGTAGAAATATTGACTGAATGAATATAGATTTAGTGTAGAAAATAAAGTTTGAGTTTTATACGTAGGAACTAGACTAATAACATTGTTCAGTTAAAAAAGTGCATCTCTGAAAATTTGGGTGAAAAAGCATGTTCCAATAGACGTAACGACCAACTATACGGCAGGAATTTTTTATTCTAGCCGTATAGCCGCGACCGTATAGTTATCGACAAAATTATCAAAACTTGGGGGTTTGGATATAGAAAGTTTGACAACCAACCATATGGTGGGACCATTTGGTCTGGCCATATAGTTGTGATCTGGCGTTGGGAAAGTCTAACCCTTGTTGCCGCCACAACTATACGGCGGGAGCTACCTAGACCGTCCGTATAGCTCCCGCCGTATAGTTTGGCTTGAGCACTTAAACGGGTCTAGGAAGGTTAGTTTTCTTCCTCCTCTCATTATTTCTCTCAACCTCTCTCTCCAAAACTCTCAAAACCTCTCAAGAACTTTTAATTCTTCGCAGATTTCGTTCGTTTGAGTGGGGAAACCAATAGATCGGTATGTTTCTCTCCCTATCCATGAATTATTTTCAGAATTTCATGGTTGAAATCTTCTAATTGAATTAGTGGATGAACTCAAGCTTGATTGATTTTATCTTTTAATTTCTCATGTGATGATTGAATTCCTCTATGTAGAATCGTTCATATATCATGTAGAAACTATTTGCCTAAGGTTTTATGTTGAAATTTCTTAGTGCATCAAGATGAACAAGCTCGGTAGTATTTTTCTCAAGAGCAAGCGCCAACATGGTGAAGGCTCGGGGCCCCGGGCTGAGCTCGACAACAAGTACGCCACGGTTTTGGTGAGGAAGGTGCTGCCCACATGATGGGCCGGTTGAGGGAGGACTTCAACTACCTGTGTACAAATGCAGGGCTCTTCGGACTTGCCAATGCAATCCATTACACCTATGAAGGGCTCACCCATGAGTTCATCACCTCCCTCTACGACGACTACAGGGAGAAAGGTAATGCATGCATGATAAATTTCACTGTTAACCAACGGCCATATCAAATTACCTATCAACAATTTTGTGGGGCTTATGGATTCCCTCTAGAAGGGGAATCAACTGTTACAAACTTGTATAGTGTTGGGGATATGCTATATGGGTATCCTCATAGCATGTCTCCTATCCGGATAACCCGGGTGGCCCACAGTTGGTAGCATGGCCCATGGCCTGCTGGGCGGCCCAGTTAGATGGATCCATAAGGGAGGCCCATGCCGGATAAAGGAAGGCTACGGTTTGAGTCACCGACGTACCCGGAGCCTTGGAGTATAAGACACACAAGACTAGTAATAGACGGTGTAGGACTCTGTAACCTGTACGGCTAGGACTTTTCCCTGTAACGCTAGGACCTGGCGACTATATAAGTCGGGCCTATGGGAGCCTTCGAGGCACAATCTCAGACGATAACCTAGACTTTCTAGTCACCTCGCACAACGAACCAATCCCTATAACTCGGCGTATTGCCCTTATAGTGATTTATAGCAGGAGTAGGATTCCGCCACCATCGTGGGATCTGAACCTGGGTAAGCTGTGTTACCTCGTACCCATCAACTGACCGCCTTCCCCCACGTATCTAAACACGCATTGTGAGGACCCCTCCATGGCATACTCGTCGGCAATACCACGATAGTTGGCGCCCACCGTGGGGCAAGAGGCGCTTCAAGCTCTTCAGCGGGCGAGTACCAAGATCTTCGCGGGAATCGGCAAAACCGTGGCCATCGGTCGCATTCTCTTCTCCGGCAACGTTCCGATCGTCCCCCCTGACGAGTTCTGGATCGCGGCAAAGACGAACCCTACACGGTGTTCGATCGTTCCTATCGGAGACATCCACCTCTTCATTGGCGAAACCGACTCGGGCACTAGTTCCCTGGGAGTCGGAGGAGCATCAAGACCCGCACGGACCGCCTACGGGCAGGATACGTTCGCGGAAGAATCAATGTCGGATCTCTCTTTGGAGTTTGCCGGCAAAGATTGGAAAAATTCAAGGCCCACCCAAACCGCCCCTGTGCAGGATATAAAGGTGGAAGATCCCTGCAAGTCCGCCGGCTTCGCCCGTGTGTCTGGACAGCAGAGATCCAAGTTCGTTGGCGTGGTTACCATCTTTGATCTGGCGCATTGCGTTCAGAGAGAGGGCGAAAACCCCTGCGATTACCTAGCCTGGTGGCTCCGTATACGAGCCGATCTGGACCACTACCCCAATGATGATGCTATGTATCACTTCGTGGAAGGACTGGACCACGGCACGCTTCTCCGGCATTCTCTAAGACGGCAGCAGGCGTCAGGACGCCTTACCTTCCAAGGCATGGTGAACACCATCCACAACTACGTGGAGGCTGAAGCGGTAGCTCAGACAGCGCTTGCGCTCATTGACGGAGCCCCTCCGATTCAGCCACCGCCACCACCACCTCCGGCCGCCATTGTCGCAGCCGCACCGCCACCTCCAGTCATCATCGTTGCTGTTGCACCTCCACCGCCAGTCATCAAAGAAGTCCTGGCAACCTCCGACTCTGTGATTGACGCGCTCTATGCCGACTTTAGTGCATATTCGGAGGAGATAGATTTCAGTATAGAGGAATTAGACTCCGCCATGCAGGAGATGGAGGAGTACACGCGCGACGAGCAAGCCAACAATGTCGTCGCGTCTCGAGAGGTGTTCGTCACCATTGGGATGGCGATGGATGAAGATCAACCCGGACGAGCTCCGCCTACAGCGCTGGAAAAGGGGAAGGGGCCACTTATTGCTGCTGACGATGATCGTGCAAAGGTCATGCCTCCCCCGCCTAACCCAGTGCAGCAGCTGCAGGAACTCGGCATCGGCCCGAGAAACAACAACACCGCAAACTTGCCGCCTCCGGCATCTACGTCCGCTGCTGCCCAAGTTACTCCAGCTGATAGAGTGATGTACGGCAATCTCCTCGTTGAGCCACTAACCATAGCTCATATCCGGAACGTGACCCAGCTCGACGAGAAACGCCAGCAACTGCTGGAGGAGGCGTAGGCCATCGCGGAGCAAGGCGCTAAGCTGGATCGAGATCTATTAAACATGCAGAAGTCCATAGAGAAAGCTAGAGCAATGGAGGTCGAGTACAAGACTCTGTAGCAGCAGCAGAAGGCCAAGAAAACTCCAGCTCGCGTCATCAACGATCCTGGTGTATGGCGAAACCTAGGATGGGCTCCCTCGAAGCCGGCACAGGCCAAGCCATACATTGACAGTGAAGGCAAACAGGTGATGCCCACCCCACTCCTTAACCTCGCCGTTTCCAAGACCCTTCTGGAGCAGGATAGCTCGCCCGAGGCAGTGGAACAGGTCTATGACCTAGTGGCCAAGGTGGTGAAGCAGCAGGAAAAGGCCACCTCTCAGAGGCTTGAGTCCGACCCGGTAGCTTTGCCTAGCCCAGAGATAAGCCGCCAGGGGATAGATCTCCTCTTGATGTCGGGTCCTAGACGGGTTCATCCGAACAAAGACGGAGGGATGCATGCAACAGGAAGGATGCTATCCCCATATCATCCGACCACGGAGAAAAGGCCTGACCTCGTCGCCCATCGCCACGTTCCCGATCCCCCCGACATCACGAAGATCCCAAGGCTCACCATCGTACGTATAGGCCCCGCCAAGGGAGTGCGGCATCGTCATCCGCGACAACACGGAGCAAACCCGTCATGACGGAGAGCGCAACCAAGGACACAAGAGCAGGTCACGCCATGACCCTTCGCGTCCGACAAGCAACCATGACAGGCGTGAGGCGTCACAGGAGGGTAACAACAAGAAGGCTAACCCACCGCCACCTCCGCCTCCGTCACCACCTAGCAGTCACCATGGCGGAGGAGGCCCGCATCGTTCACGCAGCCCATCCCATGTTGACAAGAAGGAGAAGAACCCGGAGCCATACGATGCACGTTCGCGGATCGATAAGATCCACGAGGCCCGGGAAGGACCATACCTGGGACCATGTTGCTTTGGATCTGCAATACGGTCCGCAACTTACCCCAAAGGTTTCCGGATTGACAAGACCATCAAGCCCTATGAAGGCACCGCCAAGCCAGCCACATGGTTGCAGGACTACGGCAACGCGGTGGAGATTGCCGGAGGAAACCCCACCATCGTCGTCAAGTACCTCCCGTTAATGCTAGCGGGCACGGCCCGTCAATGGATCGACGACTTGCCAGAGAAATCCATCTGCAATTGGTTGGACATGCAAGAAGCGTTCACCAAGAACTTTGAGGGTACATACAAGCGTCCCTGCACTATTGGCGATCTACAGCGGTGCGTGCAAGAGAAATACGAGACATCTCGCGCCTACCTCTCCCGCTGGCTGGACATGAAGAATTCCTGCACAGGAGTGCACGCTCAGACCTCCATGGCCGCCTTCATCGATGGGTTGGAAAGGGGCACGTTGTTGGGGATATGCTATATGGGTATCCTCATAGCATGCCACCTATCCGGATAACCCGGGTGGCCCATAGTTGGTAGCAGGGCCTATGGCCTGCTGGGCGGCCCAATTAGATGGATCCAGAAGGGAGGCCCATGCCGGATAAAGGAAGGCTACGGTGGAGTCACCAGCGTACCTGGAGCCTTGGCGTACAAGATACACAAGACTAGTAATAGACGGTGTAGGACTTTGTAACCTGTCCGGCTAGGACTTTTCCCTGTAACCCTAGGACCTGACGACTATATAAGTCGGGACTATGGGAACCTTTAAGGCACAATCTCAGATAACCTAGTGTCGACTACGACGCACCTCGCACAGTGAACCAATCCCTGTAACTCGGCGTATTGCACTTATAGTGATTTATAGCAGGAGTAGGATTCCGCCACCGTTGTGGGATCTGAACCTGGGTAAGCTGTGTTACCTCGTACCCGTCAACCGTCCGCCTTACCCCACGTCTCTAAACACGCAGTGTGAGGACCCCTCCATGTCGTACTCTTCGACAATACCATGACAGTTGGCGCCCACCGTGGGGCAAGAGGCACTTCAGGCTCTTCAGCGGGCGAGGACCAAGATCTTCGTGGGAATCAGCAAAACCATGGCCATCGGTCGCGTTCTCTTCTCCGGCAACGTTCCGATCGTCCCTCCTGACGAGTTCTGGATCCCGGCGAAGACGAACCCTACGCGGTGTTCGATCGTTCCTATCGGAGACATCCACCTCTTCATCGGCCAAACCGACTCAGGCACTAGTTCCCTGGGAGTCGACCGCCTACGGGCAGGATACGTTCGCGGAAGGATCAATGTCGGATCTCTCCTTGGAGTTTGCCGGCAAAGATCGGAAAAATTCAAGGCCCACCCAAACCGCCCCTGTGCAGGATATAAAGGTGGAAGATCACTCCAAATCCATGGCCATTCGTCTTGGCTCGACAGAGAGATCCAAGTTTGTCGGCGTGGTTACCATCTTTGATCTGGCGCGCTGCGTTCCGAGAGAAGGTGAAAACCCCCGCGATTACCTGGCCAGGTGGCTCCATATACGATCCTATCTGCCCCAGTACCCCGATGATAACACTTTGTATCACTTCGTGGAAGGACTGGACCGTGGCACGCTTCTCCAACATTATCTAAGACGGCAGCAGGCAACAGGACGTCTTACCCTCGGAGAGATGGTGAACACCGTCAACAACTACGTGGAAGCCGACGCAGCAGCCCAGATGGAGCTTGCGCTCAGGGACGGAGAACCTCCGATTCAGCAACCGCCACAACCGCCTCCCGCCGCCATCGTTGCAGCAGCACCACCACCTCTAGTCATTGTTGAGGCCGTCGCACCTCCACCGCCCGTCATCGAGTAAGTCCTGGCACCCTCCGACTATGTCATTGATGCACTTTATGCTGATTTCAGTGTAGACTCAGAGGAGATAGATTTCAGTCCAAAAGAGCTAGACTCAGCTATGCAGGAGATGGAGGAGGAGTACTTGCGCGACGAGCAAGCCAACAATGTTGTCATGTCTTGAGGGGTGTTCGTCACCATTGGGATGGCAATGGATGAAGATCAACCCGGACGAGCTCCGCCTACAGCGCTGGAAAAGGGGAAGGGGCCACTTATTGCCGCTGACGATGATCACACAAAAGTTATGCCTCCTCCACCTAACCCAGTGCAGCAGCCGCAGGAACTCGGCACCGGCCCAAGCAATAACAACACTGCAAACTTGCCGCCTCCAGCATCCACGTCTGCAGTAGCACAAGTTACTCCAGCTGATAGAGTGATGTACGGCAATCTCCTCGTTGAGCCACTGACTGTTGCTCATATCCGGAACATGACCCAGCTTGATGAGAAGCGCCAGCAGCTACTAGAGGAAGCGCAAGCCATCGCGGAGCAAGGCGCTAAGCTAGATCGAGATTTGGTCAACGCGCAGAAGTCCATAGAGAAAGCTAGAGCAATGGAGGCTGAGTACAAGACTTTACTGTAGCAGCAGCAGCAGAAGGCTAAGAAAGCTCGGCTCGCGTCATCAACGATCCTGGTGTGCGGCGTAACCTAGGATGGGCCCCCTCGAAGCTGGCACAGGCCAAGCCATACATTGACAGTGAAGGCAATCAGGTGATGCCCACCCCACTCCTTAACCTCGCCGTTGCCAAGACCCTTATGGAGCAAGATAGATCGCCCGAGGCAGTGGAACAGGTCTATGACCTAGTGGCCAAGGCGGTGAAGCAGCAGGAAAAGGCCACCTCTCAGAGGCTTGAGTCTGACCTAGCGCTTTGCCAATCTAGCCAATAAAAGCCGCCAAGGAACAGATCCCCTCTTGATGTCGGGTCCTAGACGGGTTCATCAGAACGAAGACGGAGGGATGCGCGCAATAGGAAGGATGCCATCCCCATATCCTCCGACCACGGAGAAAAGGCCCGACCTCGTCGCCCGTCGCCACCGCCCCAATCTCCCCGACATCGCGAAGATTATAAGGCTCACCATCGTACGGATATGCCCCCACCAAAGCAGTGCGGCATCGTCATCTGCGACAACACGGAGCAGACCCGTCATGACGGAGAGCGTAACCACGGGCACACGAGAAGGTCACACCACAACCCTCGACGTCCGACAAGCAACTGTGACAGGCGTGAGGCGTCGCAGGAGGGTAATAGCAAGAAGGCTAACCCACCGCCACCTCCGCCTCCGTCACCACCAAGTAGTCACCATGGCGGAGGACGCCCGCGTCGTTCACGCAGCCCATCCCCTGTTGACAAAAAGAAGAACCCGGAGCCATACGATGCATGTTCGCAGATCGATAAGATCCACGAGGCCCGGGAAGGACCATACCTGGGACCTAGTTGCTTTGGACCTGCAATACGGTCCGCAACCTACCCCAAAGGTTTCCGGATTGACAAGACCATCAAGCCCTATGATGGTACCGCCAAGCCAGCCACATGGTTGCAGGACTACGGCAACGCGGTGGAGATAGCCGGAGGCAACCCCAACGTCGCCGTCAAGTACCTCCCATTAATGTTGGCGGGCACGACCCGTCAATGGATCGACGACTTGCCGGAGAAATCTATCTACAACTGGCTGGACATGCAAGAAGCATTCACCAAGAACTTTGAGGGTACATACAAGCGTCCTCAAGACTGTGGGCGATCTACAAAAGCGTGCAAGAGGAAGACAAGACATCTCGCGCCTACCTCTCTCGCTGGCTGGACATGAAGAATTCCTGCGCAGGAGTGCACGCTCAGACCGCCATGGCCGCCTTCATTGACGGATTGGAAAGGGGCACATTGCTCCGGCATAAGCTGAAGCGTTTGCAAAACAATCACCAGCTTGACTTGAACCAGATGATTCAGTTAGCTAGTGAGTTCGCAGCAGCCGACGACGATGCTCGCGGCTCCCTGCCGGCAACAGCCGTTCCAACTCAGGCTTGGAGGAACAACAGTACAAAGCGGAAAACCTCTCTAGAAGAAAAGCAATCTACCGACATGGTCGCTATCACTTTTGCAGGACGAGCAGAAGGCGGACAACGTGGCCGAGGAAGAGGAGCTGGTCGTGGGCAGCAACGAGGAAGTGAAACCGCCTCGGCGCCGCTCCGCGTTCCCCAAACCTACAAGGAGTACCGCGATATGCCGTGCCTCGTACACCTCGATGCCAACGGCAAGGCCACCCATACCAATCGACACTGCAAGTTTGTCAACGACTTCAAGGAAGACCCGGAGTCCGGCTACAAGCGAAGTCGGAAGAACAGACCACGAGGCAAGGGCAAGGGGAAGAAGAAGGAGGAGGAGTCCAAGGATTCAAGTGACATGGACGAAGACGTTGACCCCAAGCACGCCGCCAAGAGCGACGACAAGGGAAAGAACCCCTTCGCAAAGAAGGCTCTAGTCTACCACACTTTCCTTGGCACCCCACTGTCCGACAACAGAAGACCTCTCTGAGGATCCTGATGGCCACTCTCCCCCAGTTCCCCAGTACATGCACTGGTCGGAGGTTCCAATAACTTGGAACAGGACGGACCACCCCAGACCTTATACCCACGGAGAACCAGTACGCCATGGTCATCAACCCCTTGATTGACGGCGTGGAGTTCACCAAGTGTATGGTGGATAGTGGAAGCAACATCAACATCATGTACCTAGATACACTGCAGAAGATGAACTTGACGGAGGCAAACCTAAGGCGGACCAACACCATCTTCCACGGCGTAGTTCCTGGTCGAGAGGCTCGGTCCATTGGGTGCATTACACTTCAGGTTGCCTTTGGCGATGTTAATAATTACCGCCAAGAGCGCATGACCTTCGAGGTGGTCCCCTTCAAGAGCGTGTACCACGTCATATTCGGCCGCGACATATTCCACACATTCATGGCTAAGCCATGCTCCGTCTACAACAAACTCAAGATACCCGGACCAAACGGTATCATCACCGTATCCGGAAGCTTTACCAAGGCAAGGGACTGCAAGATCAATGAAGCAGCCGTTGCAGAAGCTGTCCTCTACAGCGAAGAATTCAAAGAGATCCAGAGCAAGGTCGATGAATCAGAGATGCGCGCGTCGAAGAAGCAAATCTCCGACTCCGCTCCTGCGTTCAAGGCCGTCATCGAGACCAAGCCGGTGGAACTTGTGGTAGGCGATGCCTCCAAGGTCACCGCCATTGGGACGAACCTGGATCCCAAATAGGAAATCGCGCTCATCGAGTTCCTCCGTGAGAATAGGGACATCATTGCCTGGCAACCAGCCGACATGAAAGGTGTACCTAGGGAACTTGCCGAGCACAGCTTAAACATTGATCCAAAATGAAAACCAGTGAAACAACCTCTACGACGCTTTGGAGATGAGAAGAGACACACCATTGGCAAAGAGATAGCTAGGTTACTTAAAGCTAGATTTATCCGAGAAGTCCTTCACACCCGATGGGTGTCCAATCCTGTACTTGTCCCCAAAAATGGAACCAATGAATTAAGAATGTGCGTTGATTACACCGGCTTGAACAAAGCATGTCCCAAAGATCCATTTGCTTTGCCTCGCATTGACCAAGTCATTGACTCGGCGGCTGGCTCGGAACTTTTGTGTTTTCTCGATGCATACTCAGGATACCACCAGATCAAGATGAGGAAGTCGAACCAATTAGCCACTTCATTCACTACCCCATACGACACGTTTTGCTATGTCACGATGCCCTTTGGGCTGAAAAACGTAGGTGCCACGTACCAGCGGACAATGCAACGTTGCCTCCATGACCAAATTGGTCGAAACGTTCACGCCTATGTGGACGATATCGAGGTGATGTCTAAAAAATCAAATGACTTAATCTCCGACTTAAAAGAAACCTTTGATAATCTCCAGAAATACAACATGATGCTTAACCCTAAGAAGTGCGTCTTCGGGGTTCCAGCCGGCAAATTGTTGGGATTCATCGTTTCCCAGCGTGGAATCAAAGTCAACCCGGAGAAAATCAAGGCCATCTTAAACATAAACCGTCCGACATGCCTAAAGGACATTCAACGACTAACAGGGTGTGTTGCAGTAGTTAGTCGGTTCGTCAGCCGACTTGGAGAGAAGGCTCTGCCGCTATACAAGTTGCTGAAAAAGGCGGACAAATTCACATGGACGGACGAGGCAGATGCAACATTGAAGCAGCTCAAGGAGATTCTTTCCTCAGCGTCCATCCTTGCAGCACCCGAACCTGGTGAGCCCCTGTTAACCTACATGGCGGCAACCAACCGGGTAATCAGCATCGTCGTCGTGGTAGAGCGGAAGGAACCAGGCTATGAGCACGGAGTTCAACGACCAGTTTACTATGTAAGCGAGGTCTTGACAGAGTCCAAGCAGCATTACCCGCACTACCAGAAGATAGCTTATGGAGTATTCCTTGCTTCTCATAAGCTGAGGCATTACTTTCAGGAGCACCCAATCACAGTGGTGAGCAAGACTCCACTGTCTGACATTATCAATAACAGCGACGCTATAGGAAGGGTCGCGAAGTGGGGCATCGAACTTGCCGCCTTCGAGATCACCTACAAGAGACGCGACGCTATCAAGTCACAAGCCTTGGCGGATTTTGTTGCAGATTGGAAGGAGATGCCAGATGCTACTCCGTTGCCGAAAGCAGAGTATTGGGTGATGCACTTTGACGGATCAAAGCTGCTCAACGGCTCGGGGGCTGGTGTATTGCTACAGTCACCAACAGGAGACAAGCTACACTACATTCTGCAAATCCACTTCGAGGATACAAACAACATGGCGGAGTATGAAGCACTCATTCACGGACTACGAGTAGCCAAGGATATTGGCATCAAGCGCATAGTTTGCTGTGGAGATTCCGACTTGGTTGCCCAGCAGGTGGCTGGCACCTGGAATGCGCGGAACCCTATGATGGCGGCATATCGAGACGAAGTGGACGAGATAGCCAAGAGCTTCTTGGGCTACGAAGTCAAGTATGTACCTAGGGAGCAAAACAAGGCGGCTGATCTACTGTGTAAGCTTGGATCAGGGTGCAAGCAAATTCCGCCAGGAGTTTTTCTAGAGCATCTACGCACACCATCTGTGAAGGAAGCCGACATCGACAACCCGGATAGAGCTGACTCTTTCGTCAACATGGTGACAAAGGTCCCTCCGGCTTGGACAAAACTGTTCATGGAATATCTCGAACACGGAACTTTGCCTGACGACAAAGTCGAAAGACGAAAATAGTAAGACGAGCAAAGGGTTATACCATAATTAATGGGCAACTCTACAAAAGGAGCACTACTGGTGTATACCTAAAGTGTGTTTCCCAGCTAGAAGGTATGGAAATCCTACGTGAAATCCATCTCGGAGATTGCGGGCATCACGCCGCTCCTCGATCGTTGGTCGTGAAAGCCTTCCAGCAAGGATTCTACTGGCTGACCGCGAAGGCGGACGCCGACAAGCTGGTTGAGACATGATGGGATGCCAGTATTATGCCCGACAACCACATGTTCTTGTTGAAGAACTGCGAACAATACCAATAACTTGGTCGTTTGCAGTATGGGGCTGGACATGGTGGGACCGTTACAGATGGCACCTTGTGGGTTTACGCATCTGCTTGTAGCAGTTGACAAATTCACTAAATGGATAGAAGCTAAACCCATTAGAAAGCTTGATGGGGCAATCGCCTCGGTTCGTCCGAGATCTAGTGGTGAGATTTGGTCTCCCACACAGCATTATCACCGACAACGGCAGCAATTTATCACTCGAAGAAGTGGAGGCTTATTGTTGGGAGAAAGGCATCCGACTTGACCTTGCATTTGTGGCACACCCATAATCCAATGGTCAGGATGAGCGAGCCAATGGATTAATTCTGCAGGGAATCAAGCCACGTCTTGAGGCACCGCTACATAGAGCACATGGAGCCTGGGCGGAAGAACTGCCATCTGTGCTGTGGAGTTTACGAACTACACCCAACAGATCCACCAGCTACACCCCTTATTTCATGGTATATGGAGCAGAAGCCATCCTACCTTCTGACATCCTTCACGATGCACCAAGAGTTGCCGCCTACGACGAGGATGATGCTGAAGAATCCAGACGCCTAGATGTGGACCTTCTCGAGGAGGAGCGCGTTTTGGCATGCCAAAGATCCGCCATCTACCAGCAGAAGCTACGCAGCTACCATAGTCGCCGCGTTCGGCATCGCTCATTTAAAGAGGGGGATTTGGTGCTCCGACTTAAGCAGAAGAAGTCACACAAATTATCCCCGCCATGGGAAGGACCGTTCATCATAAGCAAGGCGCTACTCAATGGGTCTTATTACCTCGTTGACAATCGTGAACTGAAGGATAGACCCAACAAGGATCATAAGCGTAAGCGACGTGACCTGGATGATGACTACCCGGAGCTTGATCGGCCATGGAACATAGCACAGCTACGTCCTTTTTACACTTAGCATTTTTTATCTAATTGTGTACCTCTTATATGATCAATGAAATAAAGCTCTCTAGTTCACTCATATTTTTTGAGTCTTTTACCTCCTTTAGTGTTCATTTTTGGATCATGTAAAACCTTTATGCACAAGCTTTGCATTTGCACTTGTGAAAATTCCTCCCACGGGCGTTAGCTTAAGTTTTCTGGTCTACACGTTCTTTGTCGTTCTTATGTGGATTCTGGAGTAGTGACTTTCGGCACTTATTGTCGGCGATTTTGTGCTCAGGTAATTGACGGTGCCATTGGGCATCATCACCTAAGAGCATGGTTCCGACAACGAGTCTTCCGACTCACGAAAAGTCAAGCATAAGAACCAAAGTAATGGATAAGCCAGCACTTGCTTAAAAAATACATACATGTTGGAAGTTAGTTCTTGAGTAGCAGGAAATAACAATCGTTGTTTTCCGCCTTAAGTTACATAAACAAAGTTTTTCCGCATATACACCAAAGGTGAAACAAATATTACAAAGTTGTTTTTCACTCCTTTGGCGCAGGTGACTTGGAGGCAGCATCGTCACCAGTCAGAGAGCCACTCTCGAAGTTGGTGATGTGGTGGGACTCAGAAGAATCTTGGTTGCCGTTGTCGATGGTGTTCATGGGCACGAAGACGTTGATGTCCACCAACTCGGCAACTCTGGTGTCATAGTCCACGAGTGACGACAAGATGGCTTCGTGATTAATCTCTTTGCCATCATCGTCGACGTCGGGGATGCCAGAGGTCACCGTGTCGATGTCGGCAACTTCGTAGTGTGCCTTCACCATTGACAGCGCCATATTGGCGCCAGCCCGTGCACACAAAGCTTTCCAGCTCATGATACGCTCGGGGGCTCGCCGCAGAATCTCTGAGTACTTCGCCATGGAGTCCGATGCCTTGATGTGTATCTGGAGGGGCTTGGCAATATCTTTGGCTTGGGTGATGGCGGTGTTGATGAAGTTGCCGGCAAGAACCATGCATTCCTTGGCCGGAGGAGGTGATCGGGTTAAACCCATTGGAGCTGAAAATTCCGACAAGAAACGCATGAGTTCAATAAATCAAAGTATCCAGACTGCAGAATTCCAAGACGGAGAAAACTTACTAAAGATGCTGGCCTCAGCTTGCCAGAGCGTGTCCGCCAAGGATTGTTTCTCTTGTTGAAGGAGCTTGTACGCCTCGTTGTGGCGGTGATTCTGCTCATCGGCAGCTCGCTTATGATCTTTTAAGATCGCGATCTCCTCCTTCAAGCGGTTGATTTCCTCGGCGGCGGAGTCTTGCAGGGCCTTCATTGACTCCTCATGCATTTTCAGCATGTCCTTCCTCTCCTGCTTAAGAATCTTGTTCTTGCTATCCAGCTCTTGAATGTGCTTGGCTTCCTCGACAATATTCTTGGCCTTGGCGATGGTTTCTACAAGTCGGAGAAAGAAAAGTACACAGTGAGTACTCAGAGAATATGGGCACAAAACTAAGTCGGAATGTGCATTCGAAAACAGACGCTTGCTCTTGGTGATCTGTTCCTTCAAGAAGGCAATTTTACCCTTTTCAGCTTCTAGATCTGCGTGCATCTTCTGGTACTTGTCATTGGCCATGCCCCTCCGAGCATTCTCGTTCTATGGAAAAAAGAACAAAGTTAAACGGTGTTTAGTCTGCTTGGAGCATCTAGTCAGAAATTTTCCATCTAGACGCTCGGGGGCTACAATATAAAGTTTTTAAACTCGAATATATGCTTAGCTTTTTTTAAGCATCTAGTCGGAACTAATTCAGTTACAACTAGAAGCTTGGGCACTTGCCGTCTACAAACATGTCGTAGGTGATGGTGAAGCCACACTTTTTATCCTTCACCTTGACAATGTCCTTAAGGCGGAGCTTGACGGAGTCGCTCGAGAAGTTGTCCACGGAGATGCGGAGACTATCCCTTCTGTCGCTGGTATACTCGTGCATGAGCTTCGCGCAGTGCTGCAGAGGTTGGATTCGCCTGATGAACCAGCACATGGCTAGGTCCAAGCTGGTCAGACCCGTCTCTACGAACCATTCGATCCGCCTTATGGCCCGAGAAGCGTTGAGGTCAGAGGGAAGGGAGGCTTGGGATCTCCATGACGAGGCTTCAGCGGAGGCTCCGTCAATGAAGTCTGGGTACGTAACTTGTCGGCCATCCAGGGGGATGTCTGGGCCGTAAAAGTACGTACGTTGCCAATTCTTGCAGGACTCGTGGCCGACGATGTCGGGGAACCGCCGGCCAGGTCGAATCTTAAAGCTTATGGTACCGCAGTTCCTAAGCTCTTCCTTACTGTGTCCGGCTTCACGTTTGACGGTGAAGAAGTACACGAAAAGGTCTAACCTAGGCCTTATCCCTAGATATCCCTCGCAAAGTGCCGCGAAGTTGCTAAGCACTAAGATACTATTGGGGGAAAGGTTCTGGGGCTGGACCCTATAGTGATTCAAGACGGAGAGGAAGAAGTTGGAGATAGGCAGAGAAACGCCGCGTACCAGCTGAGCTTTGAGGTACACCTTTTCTTCGGCTTGGGGAGAAGGTGTCACCTCGCTGGACGACGCCGCCCGCCAGGTGAGTCCCTCCGTCGCAGGAAGGTAGCCTTCAGCGATCATCTCTTGGTTATCACGGTCAGTGATATCCGGGCCGCGCCAGTCGCCCCTTGTGCGAGTCTGGTTCCTCCTCCAACGGCTCCAGCGCCGCCAGATTAAGGTCACCGTCGGTGGATTCGATGACCGCCAATGCAGGGATGACTATCCCCTCTGGAGGCACGACGATGGAGCTCGCCGGCTTCGCCGCGGCTTCGCTTGATGCCGCCAGGGAGGGAGAAGCGCTACCGCTACTAGCCATGGATTGAGAATGGATGCAACTGGTGCGGATTGGAAGCTAGGGTTTTTTTCGCGAGTCAGGCGCGGAGAGCTCAAAGGGGCGTGCGCTGGAGGAAGAAGATGATGCAAGGAGAATGAGGTAAAAAGTGGAAATTTCCCCACGGTTACTATTTATCATCGTCGTCGTCAAGATTCGTGCAGCTTGATCGGATGGTTGCCACGTAGACGACGTGTTCGCGAACATGCGCGGAAATTTCGCCACGTCTCCAACCGTCGCCGCCAACGGTTCGTATTGCTCGCGCGGGAAAATCGGACATGATTGCGTTCTCTGCATGTGTGAGTTACGAGGCATCGCTGACCTAAGCCTACGTCCTCCTAGCTGACATGGGTAGATGAGCCGTCACATCAAAGATTCCGAAATAGACGGGTCTAATCCGACTACGGAAGAGTACGGTGGAAGATTCAGCATTTCTCCGGATTACAATTTGAAGAAGGAGAGAGTTTTGCAGGGTTCTTTGGGAGGACTACAAGATATTGCTTGATGATTTGCCGACAACCAACTAGACGGAGCATTCATCTGAAAAGGCAAGACGGCGCAAGATCTCGGAGTTCTGCAGGGGCTACTGTTGGGGATGTGCTATATGGGTATCCTCATAGCATGTCACCTATCCGGATAACCAGGTGGCCTATTGGTAGCGAGGCCTATGGCCCAATTAGATGGAACCAGAAGGGAGACCCATGCCGGATAAAGGAAGGCTACGGTGGAGTCACCAGCGTACCCGGAGCCTTGGAGTACAAGATACACAATACTAGTAATAGACGGTGTAGGACTCTGTAACCTGTCCGGCTAGGACTTTTCCCTATAACCCTAGGACCTGACGACTATATAAGTCGGGCCTATGGGAGCCTTTAGGGCACAATCTCAGATAACCTAGTGTCGACTACGACGCACCTCGCACGGCGAACCAATCCCTATAACTCGGCGTATTGCCCTTATAGTGATTTATAGCAGGAGTAGGATTCCGCCACCGTTGTGGGATCTGAACCTAGGTAAGCTATGTTACCTCGTACCCGTCAACCATCCGCCTTACCCCACATCTCTAAACACGCACTGTGAGGTCCCTCCATGGCGTACTCGTCGGCAATACCACGACACACGTTGCTCCGACATAAGCTGAAGCGCTTGCAGAACAATCACCAGCTTGACTTGAACCAGATGATTCAGTTGGCTAGTGAGTTCGCAGCTGCCGACGATGATGCTCGCGGCTCCTTGCCAGCAATGGCCGTTCCAACATAAGCTCGGAGGAACAGCAGTACAAAGTGGAAAACCGCTCCAGAAGAAAAGCAATCTACCGACATGGTCGCTATGACTTTTGCAGGACGAGGTGATGGCGGACAGCATGGCCGAGGACGGGGAGCTGGTCATGGGCATCAACGAGGAAGTGAAACTACCTCAGTGTCGCTCCGCGTTCCCCAAACCTACGAGGAGTACCGTGATATGTCGTGCCTCGTACACCTCGATGTCAACGGCAAGGCCACCCATACCAATCGACACTACAAGTTCGTCAACGACCTCAAGGAAGACCCAGAGTCCGGTTACAAGCAAAGTCGGAAGAACATACCACGAGGCAAGGGCAAGGGGAAGAAGAAGGAGGAGGAGTCCAAGGATTCAAGTGACATGGACAAGGATGTTGACCCCAATCACGCCGTTAAGGGCAACGACAAGGGCAAGAACCCCTTCGTGAAGAAGGCGACAGTCTACCACACTTTCCTTGGCACCCCCACCGTCCGACAACATAAGACCTCTATGAGGATCATGATGGCTACTCTACCCCCAGTTCCCCAGTACCTGCGCTGGTCGGAGGTTCCAATTACTTGGGAAAGGACGGACCACCCAGACCTTATTCCTACAGAGAAATAATATGCCATGGTCATCAACCCCTTGATTGACGGCGTGGAGTTCACCAAGTGTATGGTGGATAGTGGAAGCAGCATCAACATCATGTACCTGGATACACTGCAGAAGATGAACTTGACGGAGGCAAACCTAAGACGGACCAACACCATCTTCCACGGCGTAGTTCCTGGTCGGGAGGCTCAGTCCGTTGGGTGCATTACTGTAGGGTTCGCAGCATAGAAAACAAAAATTTTCCTACGATGGGAACTATGTACCAAGATCTATCTACTAGATACAAACAACGGGCGGATGTATATCCGCAGAGAACATACCCTTGAAGACTGACAAATCTTAACGAGTTCAACTCGTGGTTGATGTAGACGATCTCTTGCCGATCTCAAGATCGAGAGGAAGTCCTAGCGCCGCAAATTAGCAGCGCATCCGTGCTCGCACACACGTTCGAGGCACCGAGCAACCTCCGCCTCCTCGCTCCAGCGATGCAGCGGAAGCACAACTCTTTCTTGACGAATAGCCACCGGGAACATGTATCTCGCTAGTCCGAGACCATGGGGGATAAATTCTAGAGGGGGAGAGAGATCCTTCACGAGGAGGTGTGAGAGACAATTGAGGAGGGGGGCTCCTTTTATAGGAGGAGGGTGGACCCCAAGGGGGTGGCCGGCGCATGGGGGCTGCCCCCTTGCCCTCCCCTCTTCATGTGGGTGGGCACTCCACTCACAAAATTCCTTTAAATTCCTTCCACTCAAAAGTCCACTCAAATTCCCATTAAATTTCCACCAAATTTAATGCAAACTCTCATTAAATAAAACTCTTTGATTTTATTCAGAATTTTGTCAATTACTTTAATGATAAATATTCACAAATAACCCCTTGCTAGAATTCTATTTCACATGCATAACCACTTTATGCAATTTCACCCAAAAACCTGTTTCGGTATCTAGTGAAATAAATTCCTGCGCTTGTTTATTCTTTCGGCATGAAACATTAGCTCCAATTGGATGTCGGTGTCTCTTAAGTGTTTCACCCTACGGTTCGTGAATAATGCGGACATGATCGAGACCCCTCTCGGATCAATAATCAGAAGCGGGATCTGGAGACCCATACTGACTCCCACACATTCAACGATGACTTTCTTGTGATCGTCGGAACCTTTTACGCTAGTATCTTCATCCCTTTGTTTCACGATATATTACATGTCCGAGATTCGATCATCGGTATCTCCATACCTAGTTTGATCTCGTTACCGACATGCACACTTTTCTCGTTCCCGTGATATAACATTCTAGTGATCAAATCACTTGCTTGCAAGCTAATCAATGTGATATCACCGAGAGGTCCCAGAGTATATCTATCCGTCATCAGGATGAACAAATTCCACTCTCGATCCATGAGCCTCAACATAACACTTTATTAGTTCTGAATCCATCTTTATAATCACCCTGTTACGGTGTGACGTTTGATGTTATCAAGAAACTCTTCCGGTGTTAGTGATTGACATGATCTCATGGTCTAAGGATTAGGATCACTTCGTAAGTTGTTATAGAAATATAAACTCAATGACTTTGATCATAATGCTATACTTCGGATGAATGTTCATCACATCATTACACTAATGTTGTGATCCCGTTATTAACAACATCCAATGTCCATGATCAGGAAACCTTGATCATCTTGTTAATCAACGAGCTAGTTTATGAGGCATAACTAGGAACTTTCTGTTTGTTTATTAAGCACACATGTATTAACGTTTCCGTATTAATACAATTATAGCATGCAAAATAAACATCTATCATATACTTGGAATACACATAATAAACACTTTATTATTGCCTCTCAGGGCATATTCCCTTCAGTCTCCCACTTGCACTAGAGACAATAATCTAGTTACATAGTGATAAATCTAACACCCATTAAGTTCTGGTGTTGATCATGTTTTGCTCTAGGGAGAGTTTTAGTGACAAATCTTTATATCTCCATCCTTGACATGTTCGCGGATGGAGTGAAACCGGCGCTTAATATGCTTGGAATGCTTGTGAGACCTTGGTTCTTTGGCATTGGCAATGGCACCATTGTTGTCACAATAGATCACCATTGGGTCCAACGCGTTTGCAACCACTCCTAGTTCGGATATGAACTCCTTCATCCAAACTGCTTCCTGAGCCGCTTCTGAAGCAGCAACATATTCGGCCTCCGTTGTCGATCTTGCTACCACAGGTTGTTTGGAGCTCCTCCAACTAACCGCTCCGCCATTCATGAGAAAAACGTATCCGGATTGAGACTTAGAGTCATCCGGATCAGTGTCAAAGCTAGCGTCAACATAACACTTAGCGACGAGCTCTTCTTCACCTCCGTATACAAGAAACATATCCTTAGTTCTTCATAAGTACTTAAGGATATTCTTGACCGCTATCCAGTGTTCTGAACCTGGATCCGATTGGTACCTACTAGTCAAACTAATAGCATGTGCCACATCCGGTCTTGTACATAGCATGGCGTACATTATAGATCCTATGGCTGAAGCATAGGGGACTTTGTCCATTATCTCTTTCTTCCTTGGCCGGACTTTGAGTCTTACTCAATGTCTTTCCTTGCAACATAGGTAAGAACCCCTTCTTACTTCCGTCCATTTTAAACTTCTTTAAAATCTTATCAAGGTATGTACTTTGCGATAGCCCTATTAGGCGCCTAGATATATCTCTATAGATCTTTATGCCTAATATGTATGACGCTTCACCTAGGTCCTTCATTGAAAATTTGCTGTTTAGATAACTTTTAACACTGTTTAAAAGATCTATATCATTTCCGATAAATAATATGTCATCCACATATAATATCAGAAATGCCACATTGCTCCCACTCACTTTCTTGTAAATACAAGCTTCTCCATAAGTTTGGACAAATCCAAACTCTTTGATCACCTCATCAAAGCGGAGATTCCAACTTCGTGATGCTTGCTTCAATCCATAGATGGATCCCTGAAGCTTGCACACCTTGTTAGCATCCTTAGGATCGACAAAACCCTTTGGTTGTATCATATACAACTCTTCTTCAATATTACCATTGAGAAACGCGGTTTTGACATCCATCTGCCATATCTCATAATCGAAATATGCAGCAATTGCTAACATAATCCTAACTGACTTTAGCATCGCTACAGGAGAGAAAGTCTCATCGTAGTCAACTCCTTGAATTTTTCGAAACCCCTTTATGATAAGTCGAGCTTTATAGACGGTCACATTACCATCAGCATCAGTTTTCCTTTTGAAAATCCATTTGTTCTCCACGGCCTTTCGGTCGTGAGGTAATTCCACCAAGTTCCAAACTTGATTTTCATACATGGATTCCATCTCGGATTTCATGGATTCTAACCATTTGTTGGAATCCGGGCTCATCATCGCTTCTTCATACGTCGCAGGGTCATCATTTTCATCAACCATGAAATTCATGACAGGATTTCCGCTGCATTTCGCTGGCCCCGCTTGACTGCGAGGTTCGGTAGTACTCTCTTTTGGAGTTTCATGATCATTATCATTAGTTCCCTCTTCAACAGGTGGAGCCAACTCCGGAACAACTTCCGGCGCTGCGCTACTCGCCATACTTTGAAGAGAAGGTTCAATAACCTCTTCGAGTTCTATTTTCCGACTACTCACACCTTTCGCGAGAAACTCTTTCTCTAGAAAGGATCCATTCTTGGCAACAAAAACCTTGCCCTCAGATCTGTGATAGAAGGAATACCCAATAGTTTCCTTAGGGTATCCTATGAAGACGCATTTTTCCGCTTTGGGTTCGAGTTTATCCGGTTGAAGTTTCTTCACATAAACATCGCATCCCCAAACTTTAAGAAAAGATGCTTAGGTTTGTTTCCAAACCACAATTCATACGGTGTCTTTTCAACGGATTTAGATGGTGCCCGATTTAAAGTGAATGCAGCAGTTTCTAGTGCATAACCCCAAAATGACAACGGCAAGTCCGTCAGAGACATCATAGATCGAACCATATCTAATAAAGTACGATTACAATGTTCCGACACACCATTTCTCTGTGGTGTTCCGGCAGGTGTGAGTTGTGAAACAATTCCACACTCTTTCATGTGAGTGCTAAACTCGTAACTTAGATACTCACCTCCACGGTCGGACCGTAGAAATTTGATCTTTCTATTACGATGATTTTCCACTTCATTCTGAAATTCCTTGAACTTTTCAAAAGTTTCAGACTTGTGTTTCATCAAGTAGATATAACCGTATCTACTCAAATCATCTGTGAAAGTAACAAAATAACGATATCCACCTCGCGCCAACACACTCATTGGACCACATACATCAGAATGTATGATTTCCAACAAATCAGCCTGCTCCATTGAACCGGAAAACGGCGTTCTAGTCATCTTGCCCATAAGGCATGGCTCACATGTATCAAACGATTCATAATCAAGTGATTCCAAAAGTCCATCCGAATGGAGCTTCTTCATGCGTTTAACGCCAATATGACCTAGACGGCAGTGCCACATATATGCGGATATATCATCATTAAGTTTAATCTTCTTAGCATCAACATTATGAATATGTGTAACATTATCATCGAGATCAAATAGAAATAAACCATTCATCATCGGTGCATGACCATAAAAGATTTCATTCATATAAATGGAACAACCATTGTTCTCGGATTTAAATGAATAACCACTTCGCATCAAACACGATCCAGATACAATGTTCATGCTTAGTGCAGGCACCAGATAACAATTATTCAAGTTTATAACTAATCCCGACGGCAAGTGGAGAGGTAGAGTTCCGACGGCGATCACATCAATGCTTGATCCATTGCCGACACGCATCTTGACCTCACCCCTTGCTAGCGGTCGCTTGTTTCGTAGCCCCTGATTCGAGTTACAAATATTAGCAACTGAACCGGTATCAAATACCCAGGTGCTACTGCGAGCACTAGTCAAGTACACATCAATAACATGTATATCATATATACCTTTGTTTGCCTTGCCAGCCTTATTGTCTCGCGAGATACTTTGGGCGCTTCTAGTGGCGTCCCTTACAATAGTAGCACTCGATCGACTTAGGTCCAACTCGGGTTTCTTTTCAGGCACGGCAACAGGCTTGTCGCCCTTACTTCCCTTCCGTTTTCCCTTCTTGTCTTTCTTGAAACCAGTGTTCCTATTGATCATCAACACTTGATGTTCCTTTTGATCTCCACTTCGCAGCTTTAAGCATTGATGTAAGCTCGGGAGAGACTTCTTCATGCCTTGCATATTATAGTTCATCACGAAGCTCTTATAGCTAGGTGGCGTAGACCAAAACACGATGGATGCCTAAGTCAATGGGAATCGATATTCCCAAACACACAAGCTTATCGGCGTAACCCGACATCTTGAGTACATGCTCACTAACGGAGCTGTGCTCTTCCATCATGCAGCTAAAGAACTTTTCTGAAGCGTTGTAGCTCTCTACAGCAGCATGTGTGTCGAAAATCATTTTCAACTCACCCATTGTATCAAATGCATTGTCATTTTCGAAACGCTTTCGAAGTTCCGGCTCTAGCCCATACAATATGCCGCAATGAACTAAGTTGTGGTCCTCCTGACGAGTCTGATAGACATTCTTCTCCTCGTCAGGGGCATCATCAAAAGGTGGGGGGCCTAACGGCGCTTCTAGCACATATTGCTTTTGTGCAGCAGAGAGGAGAATCCTCAAATTCATGGCCCATTCGGTAAAGTTTCTACCGTTCGTTGCTAGTTTCTCTTTCTCCATGAACACATTGAAATTAAAAGCAGGTGGTGCCATCTACAACAGAATTTGTAAAGTTTAGACTAAGTGTATGATAGATTGAGTTCAACTAATCCATATTACGAATGAACTCCCACTCAAAAATGACATCCCTCGTGCCTTTTTGGTGATTACATGAACAAAATCCACTATACCAAGTCCGATCATCACGTGAGTCGGTATAGCTTCAAAGGCGAGCATCAAATGGGCATCATATCAACTATATGACTCATGCTTAACCTTTTGGTCCGTGTTCCGAGGCCATGTTTGTACATGCTAGGCTCGCCAAGTTAGAACCTTAGTATTCGTGTGTGTAACTGTTTTACACCCAAAATATGGTCGTGGATCCAAGAACACCCGATCATCACGTGATGTCTTGGAGCGACAAAACATAATCAGTGCATACTAAAGGAAGAACACATTCTTATCTTGATATTTAAAAGAGGGATCATCTTATTATGCTAACAAAGCGCTAAACAAGCAATATAAGATGCTATCAAACATCACATGTTTATTAGTGAAATGTTATGGTTCCCGCATATGATCTCTATCATGTGCATCGTGGTATGATCACTATCATACTTATATGTGTAAATCCAAGGTCTATGGAGTTTACACACTATGTGTGTTGTAAGAGTATCATCTCATACTTCTACTTACAACACTACCATATCATAACACTATCCCAGCAACAATCTAAACTAGATGCCTCTAATTTATCCATTGCAAGTTTTACGTGGTGTAACATCCCAAAAATCATGTTTCAAAACTCATTCATATCATTCTTGCATCATTCATTCATATAGGGTTTTTCTCAAAATCATTTAGATGCATAAACTTAGGCTATGATTTCATGTGTGCAAATTCAACTCAATTGGCCATCACCCTTGGAGATTTGAATGCTTAGGTACTTGTTTGCTTGCCTCCATTGATGGAAAAACTAGGAGAAGCTTTTAACCCAAGATTCCAAATTTAGAAATATTTTCTAAACCCTATTTCAAACTAGAGACAAAGAGACAAAGTCTCTGTTTATTTCAAAGATCCAAGCTTGACCAAGCCTTGCAAGGTAATCACATGATTATTTGACTGTTTTTGAACCCACAAGAACCCTGCAAAAATTCCCAAAACAGTTCGAATTCAAAAGGATTTGAATTCATATCAAAAATCAATTCAGAAAATGGAATTGGAAAAAGAAAAGGCATAGGCAAAGGAAAAAGGCCGAGCGCCAGGATTCTGGCCCAGCAGTGGATCAAGCCCATCAAGCCCACCCGGGGATTTTCTGTTCTTCTCTCACGCGCGAGCGCACGCGTTAAGTCGCTGACAGACAGACCCCACCGCCACCTCGCACTCTTCGCTGACGAGCGGGCCCGGTCCACGTCGCCCTCGTCTTCCCCAGACCGCGCCTGCGACCACGTCGCTGCAGCAGTGATGGCCGGTAATGGCGCGGCGTAATTGAGCATTTAACCGCGAGCGTTTCCTGTCGATTCCCCGGCTATAAGATCCTCTCTGCCTCGCGAACTTTTTCCCCCAAACACCTCGCTCACTCCGCCACCAGGCTGTCCTCAATCAGCTTTGCACCGCCGCAGACAGAGCCTCTCCGGCGATCGATTCCGGTGAGCCTAGTGTTCCCCTCTGCCTCTCGTTCTTACAATCTGACTCAGCGTGTCTTTGCGCACCTCCTGACCTCACTAGTCCGTCCTGTACTGCCCCAGGTCGCCGGTTCCACTTGACACCGCAAGCACCAACGGCGACATCAACTCCGACGAGTTTTTCCGGTAAGTACCGCATCACCGCTTTCCTGTTCATGCACACGACTTCGCCTTGACGTGGAACCTAACTGCGTCGTTGTTTTGCCTTGGGTGATCCATACTCCATCCTCGGCGAGCACCAGACCACCCGACGCCGCCACGAACTCCGTGAGGAATTGCCAGACCGGCGCCCTTGACCAACCACGAGTACCTTGAGCTTCGCTGTGACCTCGAGCCCGGTGAGCAACTCCTTTTTCTCCTCTCCTGCATCATCGGCAGCGTCGATCGACTGCTCGGTAGCCGCTGGCCGCCCGCCAGTTCTAGGTCATTAGATTAGGACCGTTGGATCTCGATCCTGAGGCTTAGATAGAATCACTTATATGCGAAGAGGTATGCAATCTGACCCGTGCGATGTAACTTAAATCCAACGGCTGTCGTTGGTGATCCACACCGAACCGGTGCAAACCAATCCAAGTGACGCGTGGCTAGGGTTAGAACTAAAAACAGAATTTAAACCAGATTTTGATCCAGATTTCAAATGCCTATAACTTTTGAATGCCACGTTGAATTTTACAAATTTTATACCGTTGATTCAGAAAACAAGACCTTTCTGCCTATCCTTTTTGTTTAGCAAATAGTAACCATTAGTTTGGCTTAAATTGCAGAAACTTGTTTGAGGCCTTTTGAGTATAGATTTAGTTTAGTATTTTGTTTTAGGGTTAAGTAAATTGTCTTGGCTATTTTTGTGACTTGTTTAGTTTCTGTATTCATGCACTTGCTTGGTTGGGTTTTCAAAAATCACCACTTAGTAGATTCATGCATGCATGCATTCATAATATTTTTGTTTCTATATATTTGTGTGTAATTGTGTGCTATAACTTTGTGTGTAGATTTTGCTAGTGATTGTGATTGTGACGAGTGCTACTCTCCACACTACCAAGGCAAGTGATATCTCCATGAATATTCCATTCCTATATTTTATACATGCATTAGATATATTTTGTTAGGACTTGCATGCTACTTTTGTCAATTGATGATGGGAAATCCTATTTAGAATAGAATGCTAGAGTTACTAGGAAAATTCCCTAAGGATAAGTTGCCATGCCATGCTTAGCCTAGCTACTAGAAAACAAGGGTGGTTTATATATACACTATGGAAAAATTATTCTAAGTCTAAGGACTTGAGTTTTATTTAACAAAAAACTAAGTTAATGAATCTCCGGTGGAATGGGACTTGCTTGGTGGTTTTTGGTTGAGTGGTTCACAAGGCCCATGTTTATGGTTTACCTTAGTGTATCTCACTTGTGGATGGCCACCCAGGAAACAAAGAGATTTGAGATGTCAAATGTTGAGAAGCTTCAAGTGCAACCACTTGGCATTATGGGCTCTGCCATGATCTTAGGTTGCTAGAACTTAGTCTCTTGGACAGTTGGTGGTAGAGGGAATAATAGGTTGGAACGCGTCCATTTGACTAAGGAAAGGCTTCTGAAGGATCTTGTCTTGGGAAACCAAGTCTTGTGGGGAAAGTGCACCACCTCTGCAGAGTGTAAACCTAAGTACTTAGCCATGTCCCTGGTAAAGGACAATTTGAGCATCAAGACATGGAAACTTCAAGAATCTCATCACTCCAATTTCTAAATAAAACTTGTGGGTGAACAAGGGTTAAAAGGATCTTCATCCTTGATTGGTAGATGCCCTGAGTGGATCTTCAGTCTTTGATTGGTAGATGCCTTGGGTGTTTTGTGCCAAGCAAAAACTTAGTGTTTTCAAAAGATAAGGAAAAATCTATTTTGAGCAATGCAAGCCTAAGCTCCACCAGCCAAATGCATATAGTATTATAGTCCACCTAAAATATACTAAGGTATCACTTGCCAATACTATTCCAAAGTATTGACCCTCCGGGTGTAACTTGTAATGTTGCAGGTTATTCCGATGATGATTAGGAGTCATGAGTCTACACTCAACATGCTTGCCTGTGGCACATGAAGATGAAGACTTATGTTTATTTACTTATTCCATAAACTCTTGTATTAGGCCTTTGGCCCTGAGTTGTAAAAGACTATGTTTTATCTCTGGAATGACTGTAATAAACGACCTTTGTATCTGTGTACTTCATCTTAAACTGTGGATGCTAGCATTGATCCAGGGACTAGCATTGCAATCACAGGGATCTTTTCCTTTAATAAGGAGGGATCTTACAGATGGTATCGAGCACCGTGTTGCTGTAGGATTATGACCCTAGGATTGGAAACCACTAAGGAATTTTTTACTTCTTACACTTGTCTATTCTTCTCGTAGCTTTTCTAATCTTTTCATTCTCATCTCTATTTGTAGATGAACTCCATCAACGGTCAGAAGAGAGGACCACTCATGACCATGACCTTGGAGTGTGAGACTGAGTTTCCCAAGATTCTCAAGGACCTCATGGAGACCATGGGAGTACATGGTGCAGCAGTATACAAGGGCTTTCCAGTGATGGAGGATGGAGTGGAGTATTGGTGGGTGCAACTTCACTTGTACAAAAACAAGGAAGACAACCACAAAGAAAAAGGCTTCTGCATGTACACCAACACTTTTATGCACACCACATTCTTTGAGTCAGCAAAAGAAGCAGCTTGGAAGACTATCAAGGAACTAAGTGCTAGAATCAAGTGCAGGATGCTCAACCTCCAAAAAGACTTAGAGAAAGAGAAGGGACATACTCAAGAGTTGGAAGTCACCAACCAATCCTTAAGAGGAGATATTATAGACTTAGTGATAGAAGCATGTGAACAAGATAGGGTGATTGCCTCTAGGAACATTGTGTTAGCCACCAGGTCCAGTGAGATAGGATTGTAAGCGCACTTCGTTAGTTGGACCACCACCTATCACCTTATTTTCCAAAATGATACCTTAAATAAGTTTGAACCTTGGTTGATGTAATGAATTTATGTATGCATGACTTGAGTGATTTGTGTGTTCCCAAGAATGTGTTTGAATGTTGACTTGATTATCTTAAATTGTGTTGTTCTAACTTTTCAATCTTATAAATAGATGCCTATTGCCATCAGCACTGTTGAGGAGTTCCAGGCTACCCGTTTTGGTCCTCGTATCATAGAGCTTACTACTTTACTCGATCTCCCTCTTCCTATCATTACGGTGCACCCACTCACCAAGTTTGAGAGGAAGGACCTTTGGGGCTTCAAGGTGAACCAGCCAGGACGCCAGACAGAGCCTACTACGGAGGCCATCGTCTTCAAGCTTATGCGATGGCGGAGAGAGGCATGGAGGTTGTCATGCAGATCGATAGACGACATGTTAGCCGTCACTCCCGACAGGTTAGAGGCACTCACTTCCACGCCTTGAAGGCGTGATGACGACGGAGAGTCCATCGACTTTGAGGACGACTCGAGGTCACAGCAGAGCCGATCGCTGCACCTCCAGGACTTAGAGACTCTTATTAGGCACGTGGATACCGATAGGACCAATGTCATGCTTAGTAATGACGAGCTCCAGGTGCAGCTTCGCGAGAAGGACAAGCTCTTCACGCAGCAGGACGAGATAGTCAAGGAGATGGAGGCAAAGTTCGAGACCCAAGACCGTAAATTCAAGAGTCAAGAGAAGCGTGTCCAGGATAGAAACAAGAGGATTCGTGATATGACCGAGGAACTGCAGTCCAAGGACTTCGAGTTAGAGCAGCAGCAGAGCGGTGATTGAGAGGCTTCCCGAAGAGGGCTCTCAAGGCCAAGATCGACTCTTTGACCACTACCATCGAGGAGAACAAGACCGCAATGGAGAACGCAGGTCTTACCTTTGTCGAGGAGGAGATTGATGCCGGAGTAGACTTGGCTACTCGGATATCTTTATTTACCGTCTTGGTTATTTGTGAACTTATTGTTGGACCATCCGACATGTGGATGGCTTGCCACTTGTGTGTTTTACTTTGAGACTTTTGTTATCTTGTTGTTAAGTTTTTATCCTTGTGTTGCTTGCCATGTGTTGCTTGTGTAATGTATTGTGCATAAATCATGTAAGGGTATCTCATTCTTATCTCTATATGAACAAACCACAGATGCCTCCCCGTCGCGCAAACACCAACCCCAACCCCAACATTACCCCGGAAATGCAACAGATGATGAATGCGCAGACACAGCTTATGCAAATGATGACGACATTCATCCAAAACTAGAACAACAACAACCCCAATAACAACAACCCCAATAATAACAACAACAACAACCCTCCAGGTTTTGATATGCTTACCAGATTTCTGCGTCTGAGGCCAGCTAAGTTTTCAGGAACGACTGATCCCATGGTGGCCAATGATTGGCTACGTTCTGTGAACAAAGACTTAGTGACCGTGGGATGCACAGATGCTGAAAAGGTCAGGTTCGCAGCACATTTGTTGGAAGGACCAGCCGCCGCATGGTGGGACAATTTCCAGATCACCACACCTATTGATGAGGTGACTTGGGCTATCTTTGAAGATGTCTTTCGTACCACTCATATCTCACCAGGTATGATGAGCCTGAAAAAGAAGGAATTCCACAACCTGAAGCAACGCCACCACAGTGTGGCTGAATATATTGAAGAGTTCAACAATCGGCGCTATGCACCGGATGAGGTTGACAACGATGCCAAAAGAAAGGAAAAGTTTCGGAAGGCTTGAATGATGAGCTGAATCTGCAGGTATGTCGTGGCATATGTTCCAACTTATCGATCGTTGTGACAAAGCTGTTATTGTGGAAAATAAAATGAAGCAAGTCGAGAGTAGGAAGAGGAAACACTCCGACAAGCACAGCTCGAACGCCTCATAAACGATCTCACTATGATGATAGTGTCACAGTTCCCACAAGCATGGGAAGTTTAACAAGCACCACAACCACAACCTTCATGACAACAAGCATCATCGCAGTCATGACAATGATAAGTATAAGAATCACAAGAGTGGACATAAGAACCACCACAAAGGAGGTGGAAGTGGAAGTCGACCTAAAGGGACATCACCAGGTTGAATGCTTCAAATGCAAGAAGCGGGGCATTATGCTAATGAGTACCACGAGAAGAACGTTGAAGGACCTAACAAGCCCAATCCTTTTCGAAAGGACAGGTTAACCACATCAATGTGGAGGAGGTCTATGAAGAGCCCGATGCCGTTCTTTGGTAAGTTCAGACTCAATTCTATCTCAACATTTGTACTCTTTGATCTTTGGTGCATCTCATTCATTCATATCAAAAGCATTCGTCGAAAGAAATGAACTACCGGTAGAAACCATTGGATGTCCTATAAGAGTAAGTTCTCATGGTGGAGAAATGATAGTAAACTCAGGATGTCATGATTTAGTCATAGAGATTGGAAAACATAAGTTTCAATGAACTTAATAATCCTGAATTCCCAAGGATTGGATGTGATTTTGGGAATGGATTGGATGGCTAAGTATGAGGGAGTACTAGATTGTGCAAATCGTACAGTTTCACTCACAACCCCCGAAGGTAAGAGGATAAAATTTAAGTCCAATTTTAAATCTAAAGGGAGTAAGCTGAATTCTCTTAAGGGGTTAGCATGGACAATTGTGCCAATTGTGTGTGAGTATCCGGATGTGTTCCCGTAAGAGTTACCGGAATGCCACCGATAGTGATGTGGAATTTATAATAGATGTGGTACCAGGTTCTGGACCAAGGGCAAAGAGGACTTATAAAATGTTAGTTGACGAACTTAAGGAACTCAAGAAACATCTTGGAGAACAATTGCAGAAAGGATTCATCCAGCCAAGTTCTTCATCTTGGGAGCTCAGCTTTGTTCAGAGAAAAGAGAGATAGAACTCAAAGATTATGCATAGATTACCGTTCTCTCAACGAGGTAACTATCAAGAACAAATATCCTTTGCCAAGAATCAATGATTTGTTTGATCAGCTAGAAGGAGCTTGTGTGTTCTCGAAGATTGACCTTGATCGTCGCTATTTTCAACTCAAGATAAGAGAGCAAGACATACCTAAAACAGCATTCACCACAAGGTATGGATTATATGAGTACACTGTGATGCCTTTCGGTTTAACCAACGCTCCAGCATACTTCATGAATATGATGAACAAAGTGTTCATGGATTTTCTCGACAAGTTCGTTGTCATTTTCATCGATGACATCTTAGTCTACTCCAAGAGCAGGGAAGAGCATGAAAGCCATTTACGCTTGATACTTGAGAAACTGAGGGAACATAAGCTTTATGCCAAATTCAACAAGTGTGAGTTTTGGTTAGAGGAAGTTGGATTTCTTGGTCATGTTATGACAAAGGATGGAGTGGCAGTTGATCCCGCTAAAGTTTCGGCTGTGACAGAATGGGAATCCCCTAAGAACGTAAAAGAGGTTCGTAGTTTCCTTGGTAAAGCAGGTTACTACAGAAGGTTCATTGAAAAATTTTCTAAGGTTGCTAAACCAATGACAGAATTGTTAAAGAAAGATAAGAAATTTGCTTGGTCTGAAGGATGTGAACTCAGCTTTCAAGAATTAAAGAAAAGACTTGTGTCAGCACCGATTCATGCCTACAGATTTAGAAAATGATTTCCAAGTGTATTGTGATGCTTCGCATCAAGGATTAGGTGCCGTACTTATGCAAGGCGGAAAAGTTGTGGCTTATACCTCGAGACAACTCAAAACTCATGAAGTAAATTATCCTACCCATGATTTAGAGTTAGCCGCTGTTGTCCATGCACTCAAAACATGGAGACATTACCTTTTGGGAAAACGTTGTGAAGTATTCACCGATCATAAGAGTTTGAAATATATCTTCACCCAAAAAGAAATCAATATGAGACAAAGGAGATGGCTAGAACTTATCAAAGATTACGACTTGAGTTTACAGTACCATCCTGGTAAAGCAAATGTAGTAGCAGATGCTCTAAGTCGTAAGGCGTTTGTAAATGGTCTTACCAAAGGTGAATTGCCGATGACTTGTGTAAGCAATTCAAGGAACTCAGGTTGGAGATTGTGGAAGGACATCTTATGTCTTTGGATGTTCAACCCACTGCTGGATAAGATTAAAGAAGCCCAAAAGACGGATAAGGAAATCGAAGAGATTAGGGAAAGGATTAGCCAAGGGAAAGCTAAAAGTTTCCATATGGACGAACAAGGTACTTTATGGCACGGGAAACGTATTTGTGTTCCACAAGATCCGAAATTGCGGAAACTGATTCTACAAGAAGCTCATAACTCTCCATATTCTATTCACCCGGGAAACACCAAAATGTACATGGATATGAAAGAAAGATTTTGGTGGAACAATCTCAAAAGGGACATCGCCGAACACATTGCTTTGTGTGATGTGTGTAGTAGAGTGAAAGCGGAGCATCAGAAACCAACAGGTTTGCTTCAACCAATGCCTATTCCTGAATGGAAGTGGGAAAATATTGGTATGGATTTCATTACCGGATTACCAAGGACCAGGTCGGTATGATTCCATATGGGTAGTAGTGGATCGCCTAACTAAAGTGGCTCATTTTATACCCGTAAAGACAACTTATACCAGTGCCAAGTTAGCCAAAATCTACATGAGCAGAATTGTATGCCTTCACGGTGTACCTAAGAGTATTGTGTCTGATAGAGGAACTCAGTTCACTTCTCACTTTTGGAGACAGCTTCATGAATCTTTAGGAACGAGATTGGAATTCAGCACGCTTTCATCCTCAAACTGATGGACAAACAGAAAGGACTAATCAAATTCTTGAAGACATGTTGAGGGCATGTGCCCTAGACTATGGAGCAAGTTGGGATGAAAGTCTACCTTACGCAGAGTTCTCTTACAACAACAGTCACCAATCTAGTATTGGGATGGCACCATTTGAGTTTCTCTACGGAAGGAAGTGTACCACCCCATTGCTATGGAATGGTGTGGGAGAAAGAAGTTTGTTTGGACTAGATCTTATCAAAGACGCCAAGAAAAGTCAAATTGGTTAGGGACAGTTGAAGATAGCAGTCTCGACAGAAAAGCTACGCAGATGCTAAGCGAGAGAAGTCACTTACGAAGTTGGGGATAGAGCTTATCTTAGAGTATCACCACTTCGTGGAGTGAAAAGATTTGGAGTCAAAGGAAAGTTAGCACCAAGATATGTTGGACCATTCAACATTCTAAGTCGCAAGGGAGAAGCTGCATATGAAATCGAACTTCCAACATCTTTATTAGCAGTCCATAATGTTTTTCATGTGAGCCAGCTCAAGAAATGTCACCCGTAAATGGAAGAAACATCTTTGAAAGATACAATAACTTTGGAAGAAGTTCAACTAGAAAGTGATCTCAACTATGAATAAAAGCTGTCAAGATACTTGAGACCGCAGAAGAGTCACAAGGACAAAGACCATCAAGTTTTGCAAAGTACAATGGAACCATCATTCAAGAAGAAGCAACATGGGAAAAGAAGATGATCTTGGAAGACCACCCTCACCTATTTGTTAGTTAATCCAATCTCGAGGGCGAGATTCATTTTAAGGGGGTTAGATTTGTAACATCCCAAAAATCATGTTTCAAAACTCATTCATATCATTCTTGCATCATTCATTCATATAGGGTTTTTCTCAAAATCATTTAGATGCATAAACTTAGGCTATGATTTCATGTGTGCAAATTCAACTCAATTGGCCATCACCCTTGGAGATTTGAATGCTTAGGTACTTGTTTGCTTGCCTCCATTGATGGAAAAACTAGGAGAAGCTTTTAACCCAAGATTCCAAATTTAGAAATATTTTCTAAACCCTATTTCAAACTAGAGACAAAGAGACAAAGTCTCTGTTTATTTCAAAGATCCAAGCTTGACCAAGCCTTGCAAGGTAATCACATGATTATTTGACTATTTTTGAACCCACAAGAACCCTGCAAAAATTCCCAAAACAGTTCAATTCAAAAGGATTTGAATTCATATCAAAATCAATTCAGAAAATGGAATTGGAAAAAGAAAAGGCATAGGCAAAGGAAAAAGGCCGGCGCCAGATTCTGCCCTGCAAAGATGGATCAAGCCCATCAAGCCCACCGAGGATTTTCTGTTCTCTCACCTTGGCGCCCGACGTTAAAAAGTCGCCGACAGATGTATCCCACCGCCACCTCGCACTCTTCACGACGAGCGGCCCGGTCCACGTCGCCTCGTCTTCCCAGATCACGCTACCACGTCGCTGCAGCAGTGATGGCCGGTAATGGCGCGGCGTAATTGAGCATTTAACCGCAAGCGTTTCCTGTCGATTCCCCGGCTATAAGATCCTCTCTGCCTCGCGAACTTTTTCCCCCAAACACCTCGCTCACTCCGCCACCAGGCTGTCCTCAATCAGCTTTGCACCGCCGCAGACAGAGCCTCTCCGGCGATCGATTCCGTGAGCCTAGTGTTCCCGCCTCTCGTTTACAATCTGACTCAGCGTGTCTTTGCGCACCTCGACCTCACTAGTCCGTCTCAGTCGCCCTGATTCGCGGTTCCACTTGACACCGCAAGCACCAATGGCGACATCAACTCTGACGAGTTTTTCCGGTAAGTCATCACCGCCTTCTCGCTGTTCATGCACACGACTTCGCCTTGACCTGTGAACCTAACTGCGTCGTTGTTTTGCCTTGGGTGATCCAGCTCCATCCTCGACGAGCACCAGACCACCCGACGCCGCCATTTAACTCCGGTGAGGAATTGCCACAGACCCCGAGCGCCCCTTGACCAACCACGAGTACCTTGAGCTTCGCCGTGACCCCCTGAGCCCGGGAGCAACTCCTTTTTCTCCCTCTCCTCCTGCATCGTCGGCAAAACATCGCCGATTCGCCTCACGGTAGCCACCGCTCCGCCGCCAGTTCTAGGTCATTAGATTAGGACCGTTGGATCTCGATCCTGAGGCTTAGATAGAATCACTTATATGCGAAGAGGTATGCAATCTGACCCGTGCGATGTAACTTAAATCCAACGGCTGTCGTTGGTGATCCACACCGAACCGGTACCGACCAATCCCGAAGTGACGCGTGGCTAGGGTTAGAACTAAAAACAGAATTTAAACCAGATTTTGATCCAGATTTCAAATGCCTATAACTTTTGAATGCCACGTTGGAATTTTACAAATTTTATACCGTTGGATTCAGAAAAACAAGACCTTTCTGCCTATCCTTTTTGTTTAGCAAATAGTAACCATTAGTTTGGCTTAAATTGCAGAAACTTGTTTGAGGCCTTTTGAGTATAGATTTAGTTTAGTATTTTGTTTTAGGGTTAAGTAAATTGTCTTGGCTATTTTTGTGACTTGTTTAGTTTCTGTATTCATGCACTTGCTTGGTTGGGTTTTCAAAAATCACCACTTAGTAGATTCATGCATGCATGCATTCATAATATTTTTGTTTCTATATATTTGTGTGTAATTGTGTGCTATAACTTTGTGTGTAGATTTTGCTAGTGATTGTGATTGTGACGAGTGCTACTCTCCACACTACCAAGGCAAGTGATATCTCCATGAATATTCCATTCCTATATTTTATACATGCATTAGATATATTTTGTTAGGACTTGCATGCTACTTTTGTCAATTGATGATGGGAAATCCTATTTAGAATAGAATGCTAGAGTTACTAGGAAAATTCCCTAAGGATAAGTTGCCATGCCATGCTTAGCCTAGCTACTAGAAAACAAGGGTGGTTTATATATACACTATGGAAAAATTATTCTAAGTCTAAGGACTTGAGTTTTATTTAACAAAAAAACTAAGTTAATGAATCTCCTGGGTGGAATGGGACTTGCTTGGTTTTTGGTTGAGTGGTTCACAAGGCCCATGTTTATGGTTTACCTTAGTGTATCTCACTTGTGGATGGCCACCCAGGAAACAAAGAGATTTGAGATGTCAAATGTTGAGAAGCTTCAAGTGCAACCACTTGGCATTATGGGCTCTGCCATGATCTTAGGTTGCTAGAACTTAGTCTCTTGGACAGTTGGTGGTAGAGGGAATAATAGGTTGGAACGCGTCCATTTGACTAAGGAAAGGCTTCTGAAGGATCTTGTCTTGGGAAACCAAGTCTTGTGGGGAAAGTGCACCACCTCTGCAGAGTGTAAACCTAAGTACTTAGCCATGTCCCTGGTAAAGGACAATTTGAGCATCAAGACATGGAAACTTCAAGAATCTCATCACTCCAATTTCTAAATAAAACTTGTGGGTGAACAAGGGTTAAAAGGATCTTCAGTCCTTGATTGGTAGATGCCCTGAGTGGATCTTCAGTCTTTGATTGGTAGATGCCTTGGGTGTTTTGTGCCAAGCAAAAACTTAGTGTTTTCAAAAGATAAGGAAAAATCTATTTTTGAGCAATGCAAGCCTAAGCTCCACCAGCCAAATGCATATAGTATTATAGTCCACCTAAAATATACTAAGGTATCACTTGCCAATACTATTCCAAAGTATTGACCCTCCGTACGTAACTTGTAATGTTGCGAGTTATTCGATGATGATTAGGAGTCATGAGTCTACACTCAACATGCTTGCCTGTGGCACATGAAGATGAAGACTTATGTTTATTTACTTATTCCATAAACTCTTGTATTAGGCCTTTGGCCCTGAGTTGTAAAAGACTATGTTTTATCTCTGGAATGACTGTAATAAACGACCTTTGTATCTGTGTACTTCATCTTAAACTGTGGATGCTAGCATTGATCCAGGGACTAGCATTGCAATCACAGGGATCTTTTCCTTTAATAAGGAGGGATCTTACATGTGGCTTAATGCTTTCGAGATACAACCGTTCTTACCTACGAACATGAACCACAATGAGGATAATCAAATTGTTGACAACTCGCTTGAAAAATAGATATTGACTATAGTAGGAGAGACAGACACCCGCTAGCCACTTATGCAAACTAGTTGCATGTCAAGCGTGGAACAGGTCTCATGTGCGAGGACATGTAAAGTTTGTCCCGGCCGCTTCATCCCACTATGCCACCAATATCCAACAACATGATCATCATCGCCCACATACTCATATGTGTACTACCCGTGTAAAGCATCTACGCATAGATCCGGCTCTAATACCACTGTAGGGTTCGCAGCATAGAAAACAAAATTTTTCCTACGATGGGAACTATGTACCAAGATCTATCTACTAGATACAAACAACGGGCGGATGTATATCCGTAGAGAACATACCCTTGAAGATCGACAAAGCTTAACGAGTTCAACTCGTGGTTGATGTAGACGATCTCTTGCCGATCTCAAGATCGAGAGGAAGTCCTAGCGCCGCAAATCAGCAGCGCATCCGTGCTCGCACACATGTTCGAGGCACCGAGCAACCTCTGCCTCCTCGCTCCAGCGATGCGTGAAGCACAACTCTTTCTTGACGAATAGCCACGGAACATGTATCTCGCTAGTCCGAGACCATGGGGATAAATTCTAGAGGGGAGAGAGATCCTTCACGAGGAGGTGTGAGAGACAAGTGAGGAGGGGCTCCTTTATAGGAGGAGGGGAACCCCAAAGGGGTGGCAGCGCATGGGGGCTGCCCCCTTGCCCTCCCCTCTTCATGTGGGTGGACACTCCACTCACAAAATTCCTTTAAATTCCCTCCACTCAAAAGTCCACTCAAATTCCCATTAAATTTCCACCAAATTTAATGCAAACTCTCATTAAATAAAACTCTTTTATTTTATTCAGAATTTTGTCAATTACTTTAATGACAAACGTTCACAAATAACCCCTTGCTAGAATTCCATTTCACATGCATAACCACTTTATGCAATTTCACCCGAAAACCTGTTTCGGTATCTAGTGAAATAAATTCCTGCGCTTGTTTATTCTTTCGGCATGAAACATTTGCTCCAATTGGATGTCGGTGTCTCTTAAGTGTGTCACCCTACGGTTCGTGAATAATGCGGACATGATCGAGACCCCTCTCGGATCAATAATCAGAAGCGGGATCTGGAGACCCATACTGACTCCCCCACATTCAACGATGACTTTCTTGTGATCGTCGGAACCTTTTACGCTAGTATCTTAATCCCTTTGTTTCACGATATATTACATGTCCGAGATTCGATCATCGGTATCTCCATACCTAGTTTGATCTCGTTACCGACATGCACTCTTTTTCTCGTTCTCGTGATATAACATTCTAGTGATCAAATCACTTGCTTGCAAGCTAATCAATGTGATATCACCGAGAGGGCCCAGAGTATATATATCCGTCATCGGGATGAACAAATTCCACTCTCGATCCATGAGCCTCAACATAACACTTTATTAGTTCTGAATCCATCTTTATAATCACCTTGTTACGGTGTGACGTTTGATGTTATCATCTTCCGGTGTTAGTGATTGACATGATCTCATGGTCTAAGGATTAGGATCACTTCGTAAGTTGTTATAGCAATATAAACTCAATGACTTTGATCGTAATGCTATACTTCGGATGAATGTTCATCACATCATTACACTAATGTTGTGATCCCGTTATTAACAACATCCAATGTCCATGATCAGGAAACCTTGATCATCTTTTTAATCAACGAGCTAGTTTATGAGAGAGGCATAACTAGGAACTTTCTGTTTGTTTATTAAACACACATGTATTAACGTTTCCGTATTAATACAATTATAGCATGCAAAATAAACATCTATCATATACTTGAAATACACATAGTAAACACTTTATTATTGCCTCTCAGGGCATATTCCCTTCAATTACACTTTAGGTTGCCTTTGGCGATGTAAATAATTACCGCCAAGAGCGCATGACCTTTCAGGTGGTCCCCTTCAAGAGCGTGTACCACGTCATATTCGACCGTGACATATTTCACACGTTCATGGCCAAGCCATGCTTCGTCTACAACAAACTCAAGATACCCGGACTAAACGGTGTCATCACCGTATCCGGAAGCTTTACCAAGGCAAGGGACTGCGAGATTAACGAAGCAGCCTTCGCGTAAGCTATCCTCTACAGTGAAGAATTCAAAGAGATCCAGAGCAAGGTCGATGACTCAGAGATGCCCACGTCGAAGAAACAGATCTCTGACTCCGCTCCTGCATTCAAGGCCACCATCAAGACCAAGCCGGTGGAACTTGTGGTAGGCGATGCCTCCAAGGTCACCGCCATTGGGACGGACCTGGATCCCAAATAGGAAAGCGCGCTCGTCGAGTTCCTCCGTGAGAATAGGGACATCTTTGCCTGGCAACCTGCCGACATGAAAGGTGTACCTAGGGAACTTGCTGAGCACAGCTTAAACATTGATCCAAAATGAAAACCAGTGAAACAACCTCTACGACACTTCGGAGACGTGAAGAGACGCACCATTGGCAAAGATATAGCTACGTTACTTAAGGCTAGATTTATTCGAGAAGTCCTTCACACCCGATGGGTGGCCAATCCTGTACTTGTCCCTAAAAAGGGAACCAAAGAATTAAGAATGTGCGTTGATTACACCGGCTTGAATAAAGCATGTCCCAAAGATCTGTTTGCTTTGCCTCGCATTGACCAAGTCATTGACTCGACGGCTGGCTTGGAACTTTTGTGTTTTCTCGATGCATACTCAGGATACCACCAGATCAAGATGAGGAAGTCGGACCAATTGGCCACTTCATTCACTACCCCATACGGCACGTTTTGCTATGTTACGATGCCCTTTCGGCTGAAAAACGCAGGTGCTACATACCAGCGGATAATGCAACGTTGCCTTCACGACCAAATTGGTCGGAACGTTCACGCCTATGTGGAAGATATCGCGGTGATGTCTAAAAATTCAAATGACTTAATCTTCGACTTAAAAGAAACCTTTGATAATCTCTGGAAATACAACATGATGCTTAACCCTAAGAAGTGCGTCTTCGGGGTTCCAGCCGGCAAATTGTTGGGATTCATCGTTTCCCAGCGTGGAATCGAGGTCAACCCGGAGAAAATCAAGGCCATCTTAAACATAAACCGTCTGACATGCCTAAAGGACATTCAACGACTAACAGGTTGTGTTGCAGCAGTTAGTCGGTTCATCGGCCGACTTGGAGAGAAGGCTCTGCTGTTGTACAAGTTGCTAAAGAAGGCATACAAATTCACATGGACAAACGAAGCAGATGCAGCATTGCAGCACCTCAAGGAGATTCTTTCCTCAGTGCCCATCCTTGCCGATGGGGATGTGCCTACCGGGGTATACCCAGCAGGACGTTTCCGACCGTCCCAGAAACCGGCGAGTGGGCCTGCAAGATGGCGACTGGATCAAGGCCCGGTGTGGATCCAAGCGACTGGAAGCTGAAGGCCCAGGCGACTAGATATGCCCAGTCGGATTAGGTTAAACGAGTACCGAAGCCTTAACAGATTCGGTTGAGATATGTAAACCCTAGGGGAGGTGAGCCTATATAAACCTCCCTGCAGGGCGTGTAGAGATACGTTCCATCATACACCCAAGCGACTCGCCGCCTAGCCGCCGAGCTCGCCCATTGTACCACCTTCATAATACAATCTAGCAGGAGTAGGTCTTTACCCTCCGGGGGGGCGAACCTGGGTAAATCCTTGTGTCTTCGCCCTCATCTCGCACCGCAGATGGCTGGCCGCCCTTGCCCCTCGTTCTACTACTCGCTGCCGATTGCAGCATCTGCCGTGACCATTCCCACGACAGTGGCGCCCACCGTGGGGCCTGGCCGATCTGGCCGGTGTTCTGCGGCGAGATCCAATCTGCCCATCAACGAGACGGTCGCCACCGGCCGCATGATAGTGATCGGCGATATGCTCCAAATCTTGCCGAGCAGCTACGCCCGTCCGGGCGCGACCGTCACACAGCGTGATCCTGCCGGTCGGCACGATCAGCCTCTTCGTCGGCCTCACCGACGTCATCGTCTCGGAGGACTCGGCTCGCATCCGCGAGTCGCCGCCACGCGATCGACTCTCTGAGGGCCAGATCCGCACGATCCATCGCCTCGCCTCCGAGTATAACTCGGCCCACAGCAACGTGGCCGAAAACTCAGCGGCCGCGGAAGACGCGGCCCTCAACGACGACGCCGACTCGGCGACCCCGGCGTCACTCGTCGGATCCATCACCGCGGCTTCACCCGCAGGCTCCATCACCCAGGTCTCCAATGTGGGAGACTTCGAGGACCCTTCCATCCTCGGGATCTTCGACTTCGACTCCGGGTCGGAAAATTCCGCCGACCTCCGCGACGGAACCGGTCGCCACGCCGCGACCTACATGGCGACCGGCACCGAACCACCGGAGGATCCCTTCTCCACCCCGATCCCTCCTAATGCCACGACAACGGAGGTCGAGGAACTCCGCCTGAAGCTGGCGGAAGCAGTGCGCAAGGAGCAAGCCGAGCGCGAAAAATTTCGCCTCGAGCAGGTGACGGCGCAGGAGATATCGCGCTACCACCAGCAGCGGATCAGGTCGCGCCTGAACCCCACCGTGCAGGGGCGCGCCCTGAACTTCGACGACGAAAACGACCCAGCCCGCGTGGCCGAGCACGCGATCTGCGAGAACGCGCCACCAGGAGGAAGCGCCCGGCCCCCGCCAGGGTCGAAGGCAATGGGCGCCCCACCTCCACCCAACCGCACACCCCCCAGGGACCAGCCGCGGATAGTAGTCTCCTCACGGGAGCGAGACGCCAATGTCCTCCCACTGTTCTCCACCCGATGGACAACCTCGTGGCTGGCCGAGCAGCAGCCGACAACATCACGGCCACCGGCGACGGTGCCCTACAGATCCAGTACATCAGGGCCCTGCTCGCAAAGGCCGTCGAGCAGCAAAACGCAGGCGCCGACTCGCAGGGTCGAGTGTACTCGCGTTCTTCGGGAAGCAGAGCGGCCTCGAGCGGCCACCCGATGGCGGCAAACACCCTCAACTGGCCGCCACCAGAGCCACTGCAGCTCCAACACCGACCCGCGAATGCGGCACTCTCCACCAACGACCCCAGGCCAGCGACCAACTTCGTCGCCGCCAACGGTCAACCTATCGACGCCCGCACCCACATCATCAACAACCAAAGCTGGCGCGCACGCCAACCCGACGACCTGCGACACACCCTAACCAATCGCCGCGCGAGCCAATGGGGTCGCTAAGTCGACTCGGCCCCAAGTGCTTCGGACCGATGATCCGAGGCGAGAAGTACCCGCCGAACTTCAAGGCGCCCAAGGAGATAGAAAAGTACGACCCCTCGTACGACCCCGCCGTCTGGCTCGATAAATACCTCATGGTGATGGGGATCACGGGCCACACCGACCTGCTAGCCGCCCGTTACCTCCCCCTGATGATGGAGGGGACGTGCAGGCAGTGGATCAACACCCTCCCCCAGGACAGTATCGACTCATGGGAGGAGATGCGCGACGCCTTCGTCAGGCATTTCGAGTGCTCCTACACCCGCGCCACCACCATCGAGGACCTGGAGCGATGCGTCCAGGGACCCCGCGAGTCGACCCGCAACTGGGTCCAACGGTGGCAAGAACTCTGGTACAACGCGGTCGGCATCCACCCGGACACCACGATCCATTGCTTCAAGACCTCGTGCCACTACGAGCCTCTGGTCGCCAAGCTCAAGCGACACTCTCGCACACTCGACAACATACCGGACCTCCTCGAGATTGCCAAATGGTACGCGGAGGAAGATCCAAACCAGGAAACCGACGACGAGTCGGGAGGTCAACGCCGCATGAGTGGCAATGACAGCAGTCGACGGTCCGACCTACGCTACAGCAACACTCGCCTCACCGGCAAGCTCCGCAGTGACGGGCGAGTCGACTTTGTCACCAACGCCGGGCACGCACAACGCGATCCCAAGAGCTTCTGCTGCGACGGAGGACAACGCCGCGACGGCGGCAACTACAAGGCCAAGCCAAGGTTTGACCCTGTGGCCCTCCTTAACCAACCTTGTGCGTTTCATAGCAGGGAAGGGAAGCCCGCAACGCACACAACCGCCGACTGCCACACCCTCAGGGAGATTGAGAAGGCACGGCGAGCACGGGAGGACCCCGACAACGACCCGCCAAACGGCGGAAAATTCGGCAAAGTGGCCGGCTCGCTCCATACCTTCACAGGCTTCAACACGAAGCGCGAGAAGAAGGTCATCACCCGCGTCGTCGCCACCAGGCGGAAAATTCGGCAAAGTGGCTCAGGTGGACGTTCCCTAGTTCCTCAACTGGTCGGAGCAGCCCATCACCTGGAGCCGCCAGGACCACTCGCCACGCATCGAGTACCTAGGCCGAGTCGCCCTGGTGGTCAAGCCTAAGGTCAGCGACTACTGGCTCCCCAAGACATTGATGGACGGCGGCAGCTCCATCAACATCCTGTACCTGGACACCTTCAGGCGGCTGCGGCTCCCGCAGTCGATGATCGAGACAACCCACACTACGTTCCATGGCATCGTCCCCGGTCGGAAGGCGTACCCGATCGGCAAGGTCACGCTGCCAGTCACCTTCGGCACACCAGCAAACTTCCGCACCGAGCGGATCGTCTTCGAGCTGGTGCCCTTCGACAGCCCCTACCACTGCGTCCTGGGGCGCCAGGCATTCGCCAAGTTCATGGCAGCGCCACACTACGCGTACAACACGATGAAGCTCCCCGGGCCGTGCGGCGTCATCACCATCAACGGCGACCCCGACATGGCCGCCGAGTGCGAGGCCAAAGGAGCCGAACTCGCCGATGCCGTCATCGCGGCAGAAACCAACCACGCCGACGAGCTCGCCAAGTACGCGAGCGGGGTGAACAATGACGACCCCACCATACTCAAGAAGCCCAATTCGGAGGGTGCAAACACCTCGGCCTTCGAGGCAACGACGCACACTCGCACCGTCGAGCTGGTCCCAGGCGACTCCAGCCAGACGGTGACGATCGGGACGGGCATGAGCCCAGCCTAGGAAGGCGCGCTCATCGAGTTCCTCCGTGAGAACAGGGACATCTTCGCATGGAAGCCCTCCGACATGCCTGGTGTCCCTAGGGAGCTCGCTGAGCACAAGATAAACGCCGACCCCAAAGTGCGACCCGTCAAACAGTCGATGCGGCTCTTCAATGAAGAGCGCCGCCGAGCCATCGCCGAGGACGTGCAGCGTCTACTCGCTGCAGGCTTCATCCGGCCAATCAAGTACTCCAAGTGGCTGGAAAACTCAGTCCTGGTCGAGAAGAAGAACGGGACCTGGAGGATGTGTATCGACTACACAAACTTGAACAGCGCCTGCCCAAAGGAGCAGTTTGTCCTCCCGCGGATCGACCAAATAATCGACTCCACCGCGGGCTCGGAGTCGCTATGTTTCCTCGACGCCTACTCTGGGTACAACCAGATCAAAATGGCTGTCGAGGACGAGGAGAAGACGGCGTTTATCACGCCATTCGGAGCCTTCTGCTACACCTTCGGCCTCAAGAACGCCGGGGCGACCTACCAGCGGTGCATGCAAGAGTGCCTCGCGAGCCAAATTGGCCGCAACATCCACGTCTACATCGACGACGTGGTCGTAAAGTCCGCCCGCCAGGGCGATCTACTCGCCGACCTGGCGGAAACATTCGCCAACTTGCGAAAATACAAGATAAAGCTTAACCCAGGCAAATGCACCTTCGGTGTACCAGCAGGACAATTGCTGGGGTACGTCATCTCCGAGCGAGGGATTGAGGCGAACCCCACTAAGATCGACACGATCGCCCGACTCGGCAAACCCGAGTGCCTGCGCGACGTCCAGAAGCTGGCCGGGTGAGTAGCGGCTCTCAGTCGCTTCATCCCCCGCCTGGGCGAAAAGGCGATGCCCCTATACCGCCTGATGCGCAAGAACCCCACCTTCCAGTGGGACAAGGAGGCGGACGACGCGCTCCGTGACCTCAAGAAGGTGCTACTTCGCACCGCTTACCGCCGCCTCGTCGACAAAGAACCCATGCTGGTACCGCGGCTTCCGAAGCCGCTGCCGTCAGCGCCGTCATGGTCGCCGAACGGCGGAGGAAGGAAAGGAGCGCCCAGACAGCGACCGTGTACTACATCAGCGAGGTCCTCACCGAAGTCGCGCCAGCGATACCCGCAGTACGTAAACTGGTATACGCGGTTCAGATCACAAGGCGCTGCCGATTACTTTCCAGGAGCACCCGATCACGGTCGTCTCCTCAGCACCGTTGCAGGACATCATCCGCAACCGCGAGGCGACCGGGCGGGTCACCAAGTGGGCCGTCGAGATCGGCGTCCACAACATCAAATACGAGCCATGGAAGGCAATCAAGTCGCAGGCCCTAGCAGACTTCATCGCCGACTGGGAAGAGGCCCAGCAGCCAGAGAAGCTGCCATACCTCCATTACTGGAGCCTGCACTTCGATGGCTCCAAGAACATGGACGGCGCAGGAGCAGGGATCGTACTAACTTCACCAAAGGGCGACAACCTCCACTACGTCCTCTGCCTCGACTTCACCCCCTGCACCAACAACATGGCCAAATATGAGGCCTTACTCCACGGCATGCGAGCTGCCAGGGAGATGAACGTCAACCGCCTACGCTGCTACGGAGACTCCGACCTTGTTGCTGGGCAAGTCGCTGGCACCTGCGACGCCGTCTCCCCCACCATGGCGCATCGCCAAGCAAATGGACAAGGGGCGGACATCGTAGGATACTCCGTCAATGGATCGACAGGCGGAAGAACGAGGAGGCCGACGACTCTCCGCATCGGGTCGGCCCGACTCGCACCACCGCCGGTGTCTTCTCGACACGATCACCAAGCCATCGCCTCTCCCGAGGAGATCAACATCGAGTCCCGTTAACCGGAGGCAGCCCTGGTCGCACGTCAACGAGCCGACGACCGACCAAGCCCTACGTCGCCTACCTGGAGGCCGGTACCTTGCCGGCAGACGAGACGGACGCTCGGATGATCGCACGCCGATGCAAGTCCTACACCATCATCGACGGCAAGCTGCACAAGCGCAGCGTCACCGGCATATTCCAATGTTGCGTCCAACCCGCCGAAGGACGCAAGATCCTCCACGACATCCACTCCGGCGATTGCGGCCACCACGCCGGCGCCCGCTCTCTGGTCGCCAAGGCTATGCGGCATGGCTTCTACTGGCCCACCGCACACGCCGATGCCGACATTGTCCAGCGCGGGTGCAATACGCAACCAACGACGCGTGCGAGCTCAGCGCTCAAAACAATCCCCATCACCTAGCCATTTGCCGTGGGACATGGACATGGTAGGCCCTTCAAAAGGCTCCTCCGCTACACCCACCTCCTGGTCGCGGTCGACAAATTCACAAAGTGGGTGGAGGCCAAGCCAGTCCGGAAATGCGACGGGAAGACCGCCACTAAATTCCTACGCGAGCTCATATATCGCTACGGGTTCCCAAACAGCATCATCACGGACAACGGCACCAACTTCGCCAAAGGAGCCATGGCCGAATTCTGCGAAGAGCACCACATCCGGCTCGACCTCGCGTCGGTCGCCCACCCGAATCCAACGGCCAGCGGAACGGGCCAATCAAAGCATCCTCCACGGCTGAAGCCGCGACTCAAGTACCACTCGAGCGCCGGGTGTTGGGTCGAGGAGCTTCCTCTCATCTGGGATCCGCACCGTCAACATTCGACGGATACACCCCTTCTTCATGGTGTACGCCGGCGATCATGCCCACCGACCTCGAGCACGACTCGCCGCGGGTCGTCCACTACACGGAGGCTGCAAACGAACGCGCCCGCCAGGATGGAGTCGATCAACTTGACGAGGCACGTGACCTCGCTCGGTCACGCACCGCCATCTACCAGCAGGGACTCCGCCGCTACCACAGCCGGCGGGTGAAAACTCGCACCTTCCAAGAAGGCGACCTGGTGTTGCGCCTCATCTAGGACAAGAAGGGCATGCACAAGCTCTCCCCTCCGTGGGAGGGACCATTCGCCATCGGGCGAGTACTCGGCAACGACGCCTACTACCTCATCGACGTCCGCGGGGACGGCGAACTCGACGTCAAGCGACCATGAAATGTAAACCTCCTACGGAAGTTCTACTCCTAGAACCCCACATATGTACTCTCCAGTTGCTATGAAATAAAAAGAATTGGTTACCGCAAATTGCGCCTACTCTCCGTGTATTGTGCCACTCGCACTCGTAGTAACAGCGTCAAGCTATACGCAGAATTCAACCTTTGGTACAGCGATCGGCACGGCTAAGTAGTGCGGTGCAAGAGCACTGAGTCACCTCAGGTCTTGCATCGTCCATGAAAAACGCCTACCCGGAGCCCCATTGGAGTCGCCCAGCCCGATTAGCTCTACGAGCCAAGACAACTGCCTTCGCTTCTTACAGCGACCATGGTCCTCCGCATCCTTGACATAGCGACTCGAACGGCCAAGTACCACGCTCGGGGACTGACGACCAGTTCACCGCGAGCAGCTCGGGAAAACGCCAAGTATGAGAGCAAGCCCAGGACTCGCCACGCGACTGACCCAACGGGCCAGGCAGGAGTGATGCGCCCAAACTAACGCGCCAAGTCCTCACCCACCCTCGAGCCGCACCTAGAACAACCAAGTACCATCCTCGGGGACTCGGCCACCCGACCTCGTTCGTGCAAGGGAAAACGGTGAAGCAGGAGCTCAAGGAGTCACTGGCGATCGCTCTTGAGTCCGAAGTCGACCACAAAAACAAAACATTCAAAAACCACAAACACATCACACACGAGGTAAACCCCACAAAAGGGCGGACGCGCTCGGGGACTCGTTCAAACCTCAATCGGAATTCACATGACAAGTCATAAAACAAACACAATATCACATTCATAGCATGTTGCAATCATCTCAGAATACAAAATATGCCCAAACGGCAGATCTGCTACTAACGCCCGAGGCAACTACCTATTCGCGAAGCCGACGACGACTCGCCAAAGACAGCGATTGCGGATGAACAGCGTGTACGGGTTCGACGGGTACGTCGTCAGCTCACCCGCCATCGCCACGCGGAAGGGCTGCTCGACCTTGAAATCCCGGTGCTGCGGCTCGGGGTCGTTAGGTGCGACGACCGTCTCCTGGTACCGAAGGAGGTCGCCCATTGCCCGAACACGCCGAGAACATCGTATGCGCGGTCCGTCAACTTGAGCACCTCGGAGAGCTCCACTGCGCCAGTCAATGACAGGTAGCCACTCGTCACGTCGTCGAGGTCGAAGTCCTCCGGGAAATGAGCAAGCCCAAGGCTAAGCGCCGTCGCCGCTCCGCGCCGGAACGCCGATCGCGTCATGAACTCAACGACCGACGGCGCCTTCTCCAAGTACATCCACACCTCGATGAGGTCGCTGGGAATTACTTCCGTGGGCGATATCTCCTGGAGGTAGGCTCGGATGCACGTCGCCGACAACGTCGCCGAGTCGACGAGCGTGGCCACACATTGCCACGCGTCGAACGAGCTCGCCTCTTCCGCACTATCAAGGATGCGACCTGCGAGTAGAAGATAACAGTGAATACGTCGGACATCACAAAAAGGCACACGCTACTGGCATAAGCAGATACACTCACCAATCAAGGGGCGGGAGAGATCCGTGATGAAGCGTTGAAGCGAAGTATAGTCGTCCTGAAGCCCAGCAACAAGGGCATCAGACACTTTACGATCCTCTGCGGCGGCTGTAATGGCGGCCTTGGCTCGACCATCAGCCGAGCTCGCTTCCTCCTTCGCCTCCTCAATCGGCCGAGATCGGGCGATCCGCTTCTCAGCCGAGCTCAACGCCGATGCCGCTAACTCACCCACGGGACAAGTCAAGTCTTCTTGGCGAGCTTCGCAGCAAGCCCTTAAGCCTCTTGGGCGGCAGTTCCTTCTCCGCGCGGTGCCAAGCGCCAATCGGCGCTGATTCACGCGGACCACACACAATTCAAGCAGTTAACCAAAGTGAAATCCTAAGTGCCTACCCGCTGAAATTCAGCGAGTACGCACTCGGGGACTGGCAATCAAGAAATCCTAAGTGCCCACCCGCTGAAATTCAGCGAGTGCGCACTCGGGGACTGGACGCGAAAAATAACAACAAGACACTAGAAGAATCGCACACGCAACTCACCGGCCTGATCCTCGGGGACTTGACATACCTGGATGGCTGCGCCAAGCATGCCGTGAAGTTGTATCGCATCCACGGACGCGAGGAGAGCCGGCGTGTGCCCACGACGCTGCTCGACCTCCACGTCGGCGACCCCAGGTGCACGGCTTGAGGGCGAGGTCCCACTCGCTGTAGCCGATCTGGCCATGAAGCGCGGGAATGTGGCGATGGAAGCACCGGCGCCAAAGGAGGCCGGCTTGGTCACCCCAGGCGAGGGAGCACCCTCCTTCGTGGGTACGGCCGCCTCCACTGCAGGTTCATTCGGTGCAATCGCCGTGTCATCGGAGATCGTGATGACATCGTCACCCTTGGCCTTCTTGGCGCTGTCCGTAGGGACGACGACTTCGCCCGCCTTCCTCTTCCGGGAGGGATCCTCTTCGCTGATGACGGGTGGCACCTTAGCCACGTTCGGGTGGCCTATATTCTTCGCTCCGGTCCTGTAAATCGATCGTGTGAGCAAGACAATTCAAGCCGCTATGAAAGACAAAGGTAGGTGAGCGAACTCACTTGGCGACTGGAATGAAGCGTAGCCCCGTGCGGATGCCGGCCGGCTTCTCCAGTTCGGGGCCTAGTCGGCATCTGAGGCCCATCTCCAGGACGTCGCGTGCCCAAGACACGGACGGCTTCTTCATCGTCGAGGCTGCAACGGGAGCTTCTGGGACGTCTTCAGCAGGAGCTTCCTTGCGTGGCGAAGCCGCCGCGGCCAGAGCGGCCCCTAGCCCAGAGACTGGGACGAATGACGGAGGCATCGAGGCCAGTGGTACCTCGATAGTGGCCGTGTCCAGCGCGGCTGTTGTTGGTGGCACCTCGTCCTTGGCCGGGCTGGGGGCGTCGGAGCTGCTCGCCGAGTGCGGTGGCGAGGCCGGCCTCATCGGCTTCGTCTTCTTCGGAGGAGGAGCCTTTGCCTCCTTCTCCTTCTTCTTCTTCTTCGACAGAGTAGCCTGGCGGCGCGAGGTGGTCTCCGGAAGTTCGTCATCGTCATCATGACGCTCGAGGCTTTTACTCGCCTCAAGCTCACACTGACGCTGCCCGCGGGTCTTGCGGACCAGCGGGGCGACTTCCTCCTCGGACTCGTCATCACTGTTGCTCTCGTCGCTCCCGGTGTCGCCCTTGGCGGGAGACGACTCGCCCATGTCCTGGACGGACGAGCTCGAATTCTCGTCGTCTGAAGGCGGGAGCCATCCTTCCACCACTTGGAATAGCTGCAATGAACACAAAATGAAATTAGACCGACCATGACTGCAAAAACTGCGACTGCGAATGATGCGAGTTGACTTACTGTTGGGGCTGGATGCTTTGCGGTGTAGGGGGCGACCCCGGCCTTTGCGTCCAGGTACACCGCCTGGGTGATCTTCTTCAGTGCTGGGGTGTAGTCCTCGAGCTTCCACTCGGCGAGGCAGGACTTCGTCGAGTCCTCCCGGCCCGTGTATTGGTACATGTAGTGGTCGCGCCGAGCCAGAGGGACGAGCCGCCGCCTGAGCCAGCAGTTGTATAAGTTGATCGTCTGGAGGCCCTTCTTCTTCAAACCGCGGATGGTTTGGAGCATTTAAATCCACGACCATCCGCTGGTCGCTGGGGAGCTTGCCGACTTGAAGACGGCGCGGTTCGGACCGGTTGGCGGAGTATCGTGGGATCGCCGTCTCGCCCTCCGGGGTCGCCTCGGCAACATAGAACCAAGACTTCTTCCAGTCGCTCGCCGCCTTGGAGGGCAGCATCAAGTCAAAGAACGAAGCCTTTGACTTCAGTTGGAACGTTAGGCCGCCCGCGGCAAGCATTGGGCCGCCCGCTTCCTCGCGGCTGATCCGTCCGTGGAACAGATCTTGCCATAGAGGGAAGTAGGGCCGGCATCCCAAGTAGCACTCGCAGAACGCCACAAAGATGGCGAGCTGCTCGATGCTGTGTGGACCCAGGTCCGACGGTTGGATCCCGTAGTAGGCGCAGAAGCGCCGGAAGAACAGGGACGTGGGGAATCCAAGCCCCCGTTCTAGGTGGCTGGTGAAGCAGATGAATTCCCCCTCGCGCGGGTTCGGGATCACCTCTCCAGCCGTGGGGATGCGCCAGTAGCCGGCGCGCAGGATCCCGGCCTCCTCAAAGGAAGCCAGCTGCACCCTCGTACACTTAGATCTACCCCAAGGCTCGGTGGAGAGGGCCATGGCGGAAGGATTTGTGGGGGGTCGGAGGATTTCGGGTCGGCTGGATCGCGATGCGAAGGAAGGCGAGAGTGCGTGCAATCGGAGGAAATGGCGAGAAGATGGTTCTCTGATCGCCTGACATTCCCTTTATATAGCGGTTGTTACCCGCCAAATCAGGGAGCCGTTACTACGCGGTGATTACGCCAAAAGTTACCGTTGGATTACCCCAACGGCTAGTTTGACCACGCTTAACGGTCCAACTTCAGCCACTCGGCTCGCCGACCCGATCACTATGACAGTGTTTCGCCGATTCGACTCGCCAAAGCTGAGATCAGGATGACTAGTTTTCTCCTTTATACAGGAGCCCGTCGACGATTCGACCGGATGTCTACTTTGAAGCCGTATACTCCGACTGCCAGCAGCCACCTATGCCCAATCGACGACGGCCTCGGGGACTACTGATGGGGATGTGCCTACCGGGGTATACCCGGCAGGACGTTTTCGACCGGCCCAGAAACCGGCGAGTGGGCCTGCAAGACGGCGACTGGATCAAGGCCCGGTGTGGATCCAAGCGACTGGAAGCTGAAGGCCCAGGCGACTAGATAGGCCCAGGCGGATTAGGTTAAACGAGTACCGAAGCCTTAACTGATTCGGTTGAGATATGTAAACCCTAGGGGAGGTGAGCCTATATAAACCTCCCTGCAGGGCGTGTAGAGATACGTTCCATCATACACCCAAGCGACTCGCCGCCGAGCTCGCCCATTGTACCACCTTCATAATACAATCTAGCAGAGTAGGTCTTTACCCTCCGGGGCCGAACCTGGGTAAATCCTTGTGTCTCCGCCTCATCTACTTGCAGATGGCTGGCCGCCTTGCCCTCGTTCTACTACCATTGCCGACAGATTCGCCGTGACCATTCCCACGACACTTGCAGCACCCGAGCCTGGAGAGCCCCTATTAATTTACATGGCGGCAACCAATCGGGTAATTAGCATCGTCGTCGTGGTAGAGCGGAAGGAACCACGCTATGAGCACGGAGTTCAACGGCTAGTTTACTATGTGAGCGAGGTCTTGACGGAGTCCAAGCAGCGTTACCCGCACTACCAGAAGATAGCTTATGGAGTATTCCTTGCTTCTTGGAAGCTGAGGCATTACTTTCAGGAGCATCCAATCACAGTGGTGAGCAATACTCCACTGTCCGACATAATCAACAATAGCGACGCTACGGGAAGGGTCGCGAAGTGGGGCATTGAACTTTCCGCCTTCGAGATCACCTACAAGAGACACGACGCTATCAAGTCACAAGCCTCGGCGGATTTTGTTGCAGATTGGATGGAGATGCCAGATGCTACTCCGTTGCCGGAACCAGAGTACTGGGTGATGCACTTTGACGGATCAAAGTTACTCAACGGCTCGGGGGCTGGTGTATTGCTAGAGTCACCAACAGGAGACAAGCTACACTACGTTCTGCAGATCCACTTCGAGGCTACAAACAACATGGAGGAGTATGAAGCACTCATTCACGGACTACGTGTAGCCAAGAATATTGGCATCAAGCACATAGTTTTCTATGGAGATTCCGACTTGGTTGCCCAGCAGGTGACTGGCACCTGCAATTCGCGGAACCCTATGATGGTGGCATATCGATACGAAGTGGACGAGAGAGCCAAAAGATTCTTGGGCTACGAAGTCAAGTATGTACCTAGGGAGCAAAACGAGGCGGCTGATCTGCTATCAAAGCTTGGATCTGGGCGCAAGCGAATTCTGCTAGGAGTTTTCCTAGAGCATCTGCGCACACCATCCGTGAAGGGAGCCGACATCGACAACCCGGATAGAGCTGACTCTTTCATCAACATGGTGACAAAGGTTCCTCCGGCTTGGACAAAACCGTTCATGGAATATCTCGAACACGGAACTTTGCCCGATGACGAGGTCGAAAGACGGCAAATAGTACGACGAGCAAAGGGTTATACCATAATCAATGGACAACTCTACAAAAGGAGCACTATTGGTGTATACCTAAAGTGTGTTTCCCATCTAGAAGGCATTGAAATCCTACGTGAAATCCATCTCAGAGATTGTGGGCATCACGCCACTCCTCGATCGTTGGTCGCGAAAGCCTTCCGGCAAGGATTCTACTGGCTGACCACGAAGGCGGGTGCCGACAAGCTGGTTGAGACATGCATGGGATGCCAGTATTATGCCCAACAAACACATGTTCCTGCTGAAGAATTGCGAACAATACCAATAACTTGGCCGTTTGTAGTCTGGGGGCTAGACATGGTGGGACCGTTATAGATGGCACCATGTGGGTTTACGCATCTGCTTGTAGCAGTTGATAAATTCACTAAATGGATAGAAGCTAAACCCATTAGAAAGCTTGATGGGGCAACTGCCCTCAGGTTTGTTCGGGATCTAGTGGTGAGATTTGGTCTCCCACATAGCATTATCACCGACAATGGAAGCAACTTTTCACTCGGAGAAGTGGAGGCTTATTGTTGGGAGAAGGGCATCCGACTTGACCTTGCATATGTGGCACACCCACAATCCAATGGTCAGGTTGAGTGGTCCAATGGATTAATACTACAGGGTATCAAGCCACGTCTTGAGGCACCGCTACATAGAGCAGCTGAAGCCTAGGCGGAAGAATTGCCATCTGTGTTGTGGAATTTACGAACTACACCCAACAGATCCACCGGCTACACCCCTTACTTCATGGTATATGGAGCAGAAGCCATCCTACCTTCCGACATACTTCACGATGCACTAAGAGTCGCCGCCTACGACGAAGATGACGCTGAAGAATCCAAACTCCTAGATATGGACCTTCTCGAGCAGGAGCGCATTTTGGCATGCCAAAGATCCGCCATCTACCAGCAAAAGCTACGCAGCTACCATAGTCGCCGCGTTCGGCATCGCTCATTTAAAGAGGGGGATTTTGTGCTCCGACTTAAGCAGAAGAAGTCACACAAATTATCCCCGCCATGGGAAGGACCGTTCATCATAAGCAAGGTGCTGCTCAATGGGTCTTACCACCTCGTTGACAATCGTGAACTGAAGGATAGAACCAATGAGGATCATAAGCGTAAGCGACTTGACCCGGATGATGACTACCCGGAGCTTGATCGGCCATGGAACATAGCACAGCTACGTCCTTTTTACACTTAGCATTTTTTATCTAAGTGTGTACCTCTTATATGATAAATGAAATAAAGCTCTCTGGTTCACTCATATTTCTGAGTCTTTTACCTTCTTTAGTGTTCATTTTTGGATCATGTAAAACCTTTATGCACAAGTTTTGCGATTGCACTTGTGAAAATTCCGCCTACGGGCTTTAGCTTAAGTTTTCTAGTCTACACGTTCTTTGTCGTTTTTATGTGGATTCTGGAGTAGTGACTTTTGGCACTTATTGTCGGCGATTTTGTGCTTAGGTTATTGACGGTGCCATTGGGCATCATCACCTGAGCGCATGGTTCGGACAACGAGTCTTCCGACTCACGAAAGGTCAAGCATAAAAACCAAAGTAATGGATAAGCCAGCACTTTCTTAAACAATATATACATGTTGGAAACTGGTTCTTAAGTAGCAGGACATACAACATTGTTTTCCGCCTTAAGTTAAATACATAGTTTTTTCGCATACGCATCAAAGGTGAAACAAAAATTACAAGTTGTTTTTCATTCCTTTGGCGCAGGCGACTTGGAAGCAGCATCATCAGCAGCAGGAGAACCACCCTTGAAGTCGGCGGTGTGAAGGGACTCAGAGGAGCGTTGGTTGCCGCTATCGATGGTATTCATCGGCACGAAGACATTGACGTCGACTAACTCGGCAACTCTGGTATCATAGCCCGCGAGTGAAGACAAGATGGATTCGTGATTAATCTCTTTGCCATCATCATCTACGTCGGGAATGCCAGAGGTCACCGTGTCTATGTCAGCATCTTCGTAACGTGCCTTCACCATGGATAGCGCCATCCTTGCGCCGGCCCATGCACATGAAGCTTTCCAGCTTGTGATACGCTCGGGGGCTCGGTGTAGGATCTCCGAGTACTTCACCACGGAGTCTGATGCCTTGATGTTGATTTGGAGGGGCTTGGCAATCTCTTTGGCTTGCGTGATGGTGGTGTTGATGAAGTTGTCGGCAAGAATAATGCATTCCTTTGCTGGAGGAGGCGAACGGGTTAAACCCATAGGAGCTGCAAATTCCGACAAGGAGCACATGAGTTCAAAAAATTCAAAGTATCTAGACTACAGAAATCCAACACAGAGAATCACTTACTAAAGATGATAGACTCAGCTTGCCAGAGGGTATCCGCCAAGGAGTCCTTTTCTTGTTGGAGGAGCTTGTATGCCTCATGGTGGCGTTGATTCTGCTCGTCAGCAGCTTTCTTCTGATCCTTTAAGATTGAGATCTCCTCCTTCAAGCGGTTCATCTCCTCGGTGGTGGAGTCCTGCAGGGCTTTCATCGATTCTTCATGCATCTTCAGCATGTCCTTCCTCTCCTGCTTAAGGATCTTGTTCTCGCTATCCAGCTCCTGAATGTGCTTGGATTGCTCGATAATGTCCTTAGCCTTAGCAATGGTTTCTGCAAGTTGGAAAAGTACATAGTGAGTACTCGGAGAATGTGGACACAAAACCAAGTCGGAGTGCGAAAAAGAAAACAGACGCTTGCTCTTAGTGATCTGTTCCTTCAAGAAGGCAGTTTTACCCTTTTCAGCTTCCAAGTCTGCGTGTATCTTCTGATACTTGTCGTTGGCCATGCCCCTCCGAGCATTCTCGTTCTATGGAAAAAAGGAAAAAGTTAAACGTAGTTTGGTCTGCTTGGAGCATCTAGCCGGAAGAATTCCACCTAGACGCTCGGGGGCTACAGCGAGCGTTTTTAACTTAGCAATATGCTTAGTCTTTCTTTAAGCATCTAGTCAGAACTAATTCAGTTTTCGATTAGAAGCTTGGGGCTACAGTATAAAGTTTTTAATCGGATATTTGCTTAGCTTTTATTTAAGCATCTAGTCGGAACTAATTCAGTTACAACTAGAGGCTTGGGGATACAGTATTGAAATTTATAAACACTGCTTATGCTACTTTTAAAGCATCTAGTCAGAATAATTCATTCCACCTATATTCTTGGGGGCTACAGTGAGAAGTTTTCTAGCTTAGTCACTCTTAGAGCATCTAGATGCAAAGACCTATGGTTTTCCGTCTACATCCTCGGGGGCTATAGTGGGATACTCATATGAAATGCAAAAGGCAAATAAAACTTACAAGTGCAATAATCTTGAGGTTGGTAGCGCTCTCGGCCAGCAGCTTGCCAAAGGATACGTTGTTTCCTTGCAAGATCTCTGCTTGTCGGAGGAGCTCCTCTAGACCACACGTCGGATATGTCAGCGCCGCACCTGGAACCAGAGCAGTGCTACCCGGTGTAAGTACTGGATAGACTATCTTTGGATACTCTATGGCCTTCTTGGGTGCGGGGGTGCCGCCTATGGCAGAAGTACCAGCTTCCACCACCGCCTTACCGCCACAGATGGCATCCTTAGCCGGAGCTTCAGCTATTTGGTGGGCGGCACTCTCCTGCATCGCCTGCTCACCGACAACAGCGACCTCGGTAGAGGCACCTTAGTCCACTTCCATGGCGGAAGGGCCAGATGCCTCCTTAGCTTGCGAGCTTGTCGGGGCAGACAAGGGCTTGACGGAGGGAGTGATAGGGGCGATGGAGGGAGATGCGTCACGATGCAGCATGTCCTTAATGGTTCTAGAAGCCCCCAATGTTTTGGAGGTCTTCTTCAAGCTGGTCGTGGCTTTCTTTCTAAAACATGCAAAATGCATAAGTACAGGAGCAAGACAGATAAATAGACAATGTCGGAGGAAAAGAAGCTTACACAAGTGGGGGTGCTTTGGCAAAAGGGATCCCGGTAGTCTTTCTTTTCTCCGCCTCCAGGGCGGCGGTAGTCTTTTTGGAGGCTCCACCCTCCATTTTCTTCTTCTTGCCTCCGTCGGCAGCGTCAGAGGAGGAGCTCTTCCGCTTTCGCACCAATGGAGCATCGTCGTCGGACACAACTATGACTTCCTTCATATTTGGATCGTAGATTTGGGCAGCCATGCTATCCTCCTCTAGATCACTAAGCTGTTAAGTGAGAAGTCACCGTGTTTAGATGAGATAAAAATGGCTAGACGGAAGAACTGGAGTATATGTCATACACGGAAGATAAACAGTTACCTTTGGGCACTTGCTGTCTACGAACATGTCATAAGTGATGGTGAAGCCACATCGATTGTCCTTCACCTTGACGATGTCCTTAAGACGGAGCTTGATGGAGTCGCTCGAGAAATTGTCCACATAGATGCGGAGGCTATCCCTTCTATCGCTGGTATACTCGTGCATCAGCTTCGCGCGGTGCTGTAGAGGTTGTATTCGCCTGATGAACCAGCACATGGCTAGGTCCAAGCCGTTCAAACCCGTCTCTACGAACCACTCTATCCGCCTGATAGCGCGGGAAGCATCGATGTCGGAGGGAAGGGAGGCTTGGGATCTCCATGTCGAAGTTTCGGCGGCGGATCCATCGACAAAGTCCGTGTACGTTACTTCTCGGCCGGCTAGAGGAATATCTGCGCCATAGAAGTAAGTACGCTGCCAGTTCTTGCAGGACTCATGGCCGACGATGTCGGGAACCGCCGGCCAGGACGGATCTTGAAGCTTATGGTGCCGCAATTTCTAAGTTCGTCCTTACTGGCTCCGGCTTCACGCTTGACGGTGAAGAAATACACGAAGAGATCTAGCCTAGGCTTAATCCCTAAGTAACCCTCGCAGAGCGCCGCGTAATTTCTAAGCGCTAGGATGCTATTGGGAGAGAAGTTTTGGGGCTGGACTCGATAGTGATTCAAGACGGAAAGGAAGAAGTTAGAGATGGGCAGGGAGACGCCGCGTACCAATTGGGCTTTGAGGTACACCTTTTCTCTGGCTTGGGGAGAAGGTGTCACTTCGTCGGCCGGCGCCGGCCGCCAGGCGAGCCCCTCCGTCGCAGGGAGGTAGCCCTCGGCGATCAGCTCCTTGATATCGCGGTCCGTGATGTCCGAACCGCGCCAATCGCCTTTGTGGGAGTCAAGCTCCTCCAGCGGCTCCAGCGCCGCTGGATTATGGTCGCCGCCAGTGGACTCAACCACCGCCGAGACGGGGATGACCAGACCCTCTGGGGGCATGACGATGGAGATCGCCGGCTTCGCCGCGACTTCGCCCGACGCCTTCATGGAAGGAGTAGAGCTGCTGCTGGCCATTGAGTGAGTTTGGAGGTGACTGGCGAGAATTGGAGCTAGGGTTTTTTGCAAGATTGCGCGGAGAGCTCGAGGGGGCGCTCGCTGGAGGAAGAAGACGATGCGAGGAGAGAATAAGGTGAAAAGTAAAAAAGTTCCACTGCAGTTACTATTTATGATCTCCGGCATCAAGATTCGTGCAGCTTGATCGGACGGTTGCCGCGTAGACGACGTGTGCGCGAACGTGCGCAGAAATTTCGCCACATCCCAACCGTCACCGCCAACGGTTCGTATCGCTCGCGCGGCAAAATCGTACATTATTGCGTTCTCTGCATATGTGAGTTACGAGGCGTCGCTGACCTACGCCTACGTCGCCCTAGCTGACATAGGCATATGAGCCGTCACATCGGAAGATTCCGACATGGACGGATCCAGTCCGGCTACGGAAGAGTACGATGGCAGATTCAGCATTTCTCCGACTTACAAGTTGAAGACGGAGAAAAACCTTGCAGGGTTCTTTGGGAGGACTACAAGATGTTGCTTGACGATTTGCCGACATCCATCTAGACGGAGCGTTTCATGTGAAGAGGCAAGACGTCGCAAGATCTCGGAGTTCTCCGGGGGCTACTGTTAGGGATATGCTATATGGGTATCCTCATAGCATGTCTCCTATCCGGATAACCCGGGTGGCCCATAGTTGGTAGCATGGCCCATGGCCTGCTGGGCAGCCCAGTTAGATGGATCCAGAAGGGAGGCCCATGCCGGATAAAGGAAGGCTACGGTTGGAGTCACCGACGTACCCGGAGCCTTGGAGTACAAGACACACAAGACTAGTAATAGACGGTGTAGGACTCTATAACCTGTCCGACTAGGACTTTTCCCTGTAACCCTAGGACCTAGAGACTATATAAGTCGGGCCTATGGGAGCCTTTAGGGCACAATCTCAAACGATAACTTAGACTTTCTAGTTACCTCGCACAACGAACCAATCCATGTAACTCGGCGTATTGCCCTTATAGTGATTTATAGCAGGAGTAGGATTTCGCCACCGTCGTGGGATATGAACCTGGGTAAGCTGTGTTACCTCGTACCAGTCAACCGGACGCCTTCCCCCACGTCTCTAAACACACATTGTGAGTACCCCTCCATGGCGTACTCGTCGGCAATACCACGACATATAGTGTCTCGGGTGTAGATACTTGGGAGGTTATTTCTGTGAATGGTGGTAGGGACTTCTATCAGAAGAAGATGTCCACCATTCAAAACCCAACCATCCGTTACTTTGATATGTTTCTTGCTAACACTTTGTTAGGAAGAGGAGATACCGGCTCGATGGCCAATGCAGACATGGCCATGATCACCAAGGCGCTCTTCCCTAATGCGCCAAAGAGTCCCACTCCTGTAGCTCTATTCATCTAGCACCTCCGCCACCATAGCAACAAACAAAAAGGTGATGTTCGCATCGGTGGATTGGTAACCCACCTAATCCACGCTCTCGAAATTGCAATTCCTATTGTGCAACCTGTTGATGGCTCCATACTTATGGATGTCAAGTATATAACTGCTTGTGGCTTCCTTGGTGTTTACCGAGCTAATAGGAGGCTCCTAGCCTATCAATTTGGTTATCATGATGTTGTGCAGGATGATCAAGTGCCATTTCCTTGCCCGCAATCTTTCGAGGTCCAAGGAAGGGACAACTGGATCCTAACCAAGGATCAAGTGACTGAATTCATGGAGGCACTCTATCCTGACTCCGAGGAGGAGGAAGGAGGGCAGCAGGATGAGCAGGAGCAGCAGCAGGAGCATGAGTACAACCCTGCTTGGGAGGGACAGTAGCAGCAGGAACAGCCTTGGGACCAATGGCCCAATCAGCCACAACAGCAGCAGGGGTTCAACAATGTCCCCTACCAAGATTTTATGCAGCTCAACCATCACGTTGGGGAGATCGACCGGACTCTACATGGATTAAGTGAATATGTGAGTGCCTTAACTAACACCTTCAGTACATTCATGACCTACTTCCCCGACTACTACCAGCAGCACCAGCAACCGCCGCTGAACAACGACGACAACAACTAAGCATGGCAACACCCTAAGCTTGGGGGAGGCTCTGAAAACTTCCAAACTTGCATTCATATTTTTATTTCTTCTTTTGATTTGTTTTATTTTCCAAGAATAGCATGTTTACTTTCTGTTTGCATTCTTAAAACCAAAAACACAAAAAAAATAGTTGTAACTTTTATTTGCAATTTGTTTCTTTGTTTTTCTCGAAGATTGCTCAATTTTAGGTGACTTGGAAATAGGGAAATATAGAGGGGATTCGACTAAAGTACGAGAATGAAGCAAGCAAGAGAAGGTATCACATTCCTTTCATCTCCCCTTCTGTAACTTTAAATTGATCCTACAATTATTTACTACCTCCGTGCCAAGGCTTAAGGCATATAACTTTTTTTCAAAAGTCAAACTAGCTAAAGTTTGACCAAGTTTTTAGAGAAAAATATGAATATTTAAAATATGTAATCCATACCCTTTCATACATCATGAAACATATTTTCACATGGTATCTATGTAATATAATAGTTCTTGATAGTTTTTCTAAAAGTTTGGTCAAACTTTACATGGCTTGACTTTTCAAAAAAGTTATATGCCTTAAGCCTTGAGACGGAGAAAGTACTTGCTTGCACTTGAGTCACTCCCCACCTAGCTTGTTATCCTATAAATTAAATTCCCTTGTCAGTGTCTACCTTTAGCTTTGAAATAATGAGCAATGAACTTGGTTTAAATATTTCCCATATTTTTACAAAAAGAAAAAGAATCCAAGCGATGACTTGACTCCATGTTTAGCCCAAAGGATTTGATTTTACAAACTACTCAACCCCATTGAGCTTTATGTAAATAGACTCGATAGCACCCTTGAATGAAATTGTCTGATAAAATGGATGCTTCGAAGTAGTAGAGATTATGCCACTTCTTTTTCTAATAATTATAGTAGGATATTGCTTTACACGTGTCACTACAATACTGTCATACTCCATGGGGAAATATTATCTCTGCTGGCCAACGAACGTTCTAAATGTGGGAAACCACTTGATTTCGGCTATTGAGTTATGTAAACGTCTATCGCAGCAATGCTATGACGGGTAAAATTTTAGTCTCCTCATGGTTTCACGTTCCAAGTGAAGTTGTAGTACTCCTCTGACCCACTATTGCTCAACAACTATCTATTGGCATGCTCACAAGTGTGTAACATAGCCCCAATTAACATGTTAAAAATAGTGGCATGATTTCTCTATGAAAGAGCTGAAGTTTTTGAAAAACAAGGATAGGAAAAAGGTGCTTTGAGAGTCTTGAAATTTTGACGTGGGAGTAGATGAGTTGTTCTTAAATTAAATGTTCATGGTGTCAACTTGAGTACTCAAAATTGATTAAATGAACAAGAGAAAAAAGTTTTCATCTCTCAATAAGAGAGAAGCCAAAAAGATTCGTTTCACTTTCCTAGCTAAACTTTTGACACTAGCTTAGGCATTTGATTTATTTGGTAGCACGATATACATGGCTAGGAAGTGAACTCAGTGCAATCTTGTGAATATTTGTATGATCATGTTTAAGGTTGCAGGAATTGTGAAGAAAAGAATTTGACACCAAATTGAGCTTGTAAGTTCTTTTATTTATTTCTCGAATCTCCACTATCCTTTGTTATTTCATTTTCACTCGAAGACGAGCAACATCTAAGCTTGGGTGAGTTGATAGCTATTAGATTTGACACATTTTTTATGGTTTCTACCGATGGTTTTAATTTGGATTTGATGATTTTCTAGCTTTATCTAACGCTAATACTTTAGTAGCAAAGAAAACTTGGTTTTAAATGTGTGTTTCAGGTTCTGAGCATCAACAGAGGGGTTTAACAGCAGAAACAAAATATACAGATGAAAACAAGTAAGTCTCTTTTTGGAAGCAATCCATAGGAGTTTACTGAAGCTTTAACGAGCAACTATGTGGCAGGAATATTTCTTCGGCTGTATAGTTCCCACCGTATAGCTTCCATCTCCTTCGTCTTATTAAAATGGAGAACTTTCGTGAAGAGGTCGAGGACGAAAATAGAACAAACGATCCACCATCCCATCCAGAAGAGAGAAATAAGAGATCCGGAGAAGAAGGGGAAGACGTTCTTCATCTCGCTCCATGAACTTCGATCTCCTAGCCACCACACCTCCATATCCATTACTTGTAATTGAGAGAGAGAGAGAGATCTCCACCTTGAAAGATTAGGGTTTGAGATTGTTCTTCCTATCTTGAATTATGTTGGATTTATTTCTATTTCTTATTGTGGATCTCCACAGTAATATCAAGAAGAACTCCCTTTATTTAATTATATCGATGATGCTTTCTTGTCTCATGTGTGACTAAGTTCCCTTGGGCGCGGGAGATGTAGGGGATTTTTTAGATGTGATGTGCCTATATAATTTCCATTAAGTTTGTGGTTGATTTTAATTACTATATTATGTGTGCTTGACTATCTGTGGGATGCTTAATGCATGTTGTCCAATTAAGGACCCAGACAACATGATGCTTTGTTCTACATAGATAGAATCTTGTTCGCTAGTAGACCGACGACCCTCGAGTGGCATGGGGATATCAATGGGAAACTAGTTTGACTCTAGGATAATGAGGAACCATCGATCTTATTGCATTAGTCAGATCCAAGGAGCTTAATTGCTAAGCAACCTAAAGGATCTTAATCGTCTAGTGACTGACCATGGTTGTGGTAAACAGGCTAGTAGGATTATTGAAGTTGGGATGTAATCTACCAAGAGGAGTCCCGGCTAATTATGGGTTACTCGCCTACACACATACTTATAAGATTATAATTGTTACACTTATCACTCATCCACCTGGCACATTCACTATCATCACGAACTGAATCTCCCCGCGCCTACTTTGTTATTTGTAGAAAACAACAAACAAATTGTTCTTTATTTTTATGCTTTTTATATTTGAAGTTTACATTTTAGTTTTATTTAAATACTTTTGTTTAATCCAAAATTTATTCTTATTTCAACACTTGCCGTCAATTCACTCGAAGACCTGTGATAACTTCGGGTGTGACAGAGACTTCACCAATAAATACTTACCTTTGGGCTCCTTGTGGGATCGACATCTTAACTTCAAAACTAGCTACAAACGATTTGTGCACTTGCAGCCATCACTACACAACTTAGTAACATAAAAGTAAACTACTTTACCTTCGTAACGACCAAGACCATATCAAATCACAAGCCCTCCTGCAAAATAAAGTTAGACGCCTCTACTTTATCTTTTGCAAGTTTTTACGTGGTTGTTAAGGATTTCATAATAGAACCATCTCTAATCTATAAACTTTCCAACCACAACATGGATCCAAACAGTTGTCTCTACTACATCCTTTTCAGGGCCCTACGTTGTAAATACTATATCAACTATTGAAAGAGAGACAGACATCCGCCAGCCACGTATACGAAACAAGACGTATGTCGAGTGTGGAACCAGTCTCGTGTACGGATACACGTAAGGTTGGTCTAGGCCGCTTCATCAAACAATATAGTGATATAAACAAGTACACATTGGAGGGTAAAAACTATAGGATCAATTCCTACACAATCCTTGTGCCTACTGGTCGTATAGCATCACTACGCATAGATCGACTCTAATACCACTGTAAAAGGTTCTGGTGCAGAAAACAAATAAATTCTACGCTGGATCACCCTGACTGCCCACGATCTATCTATTAGTAATGCAGTAATGGCCAAAGGTTTTGGATACATACCCTTGTAGTCCGAAAGCGGTTAACGTTCCGAAGGGAACGTGGCTGATGTAGTCGTGCTCGTAGCCAACCTCAAGGTCATGAAGCTCCTCGCAAGTCACTCCTTGCTCCATCATTGTGCAGCAGTCCGGCTCACGACATCCAAGATGACCAAGTGTAGCTCCTCGTGGTTTCATACAAATAGGTTGTACAATGAAGACCTCCGGCTAATTGATCTCTGCCGGGAGTGCGAAAGTAGATCTCCGGCTTGGAATATCCGCAAATAATGGCGTGCTACTAGTGCATCGTCTCTTGAGTGAATAGTACTATCATGGGACCATACTAGCGCAAGGAGACAACTAGAGAGAGAGAGGAGAGGAAGAGAGAGAAGGTGCATAGAGGAGGGAGGAGAGCTCCCAACTCGTGGCCTTGGTGTGTTCTCCTCCTCCAAGGGGGATCCTTATATAGGGGATGGGGGAAGGCTTGCCACTCCCCAAGGCACCCAGGCGGCAGCCAAGGGAGGGAGGGATCGGCCCTAGGCTCCCCAAACCCTAAACCTAGGGTTTCCCCAGGCGCATAGGCCCTTAGGGCCCATCTGGGAGGCTTTTCCTCTTGTGGTTTCCCTCATGGGCCCTTTTTACCGAAGAAGTTTGGCCCATTAGTGGAATACCCTTTTGAATTAGATTTTAATATTATATTTAATATTAATTACATTAATCAATATGTAAATACATATTACAAAATCTGATTGGACCAAAAACACCTTCGGTTCCCTTTCAATTTCGTCTGGATGACTTTGGAACTTCCTGGAATGATTCCAGTTCTCTCACGGCACTTTTTTGGTTTCCTTTTCTTGCTTCGAACAACTTCGGATCTCTCTCCTTTGGAACAATTCCGTCTTTCTCTTTCTCTACTATGATTCCAACTTATAGATGATCTCTAGCTCATCATACCCTTAAGTGTATCTCCCCACGGCTCGGGAATGACAAAGACATGATCTCTATCAATGATCAACAGCGGTACCGGGATGTCCATATTGACCCCTTTACATTCCACGATGACGATGTCATTTGAACCGTAAATGTCGAGTACAATTCCCTTTGTTTCTTCGATACAACTTGTCCGAGATCCGATCATTTGGTATCACATACATTGTTCAATTTTTGTTACCAACAAGTACAGTTTCACTTGTTACCTCTATATTACATCCCTGTGACCTAGTCACATGTTGCAACATTATGGATGTAATCTCATCAAGTAGTCCTTAAGTATCTTACCCGTCACTGAGTGAACAAATCTCGGTCTTGATTCATAGGCCTCAACTTGTTCCTCTGGAATACCCAACATACACCTTTATAATCACCATTCTACTGACTGATGTTTGATGCAGTCGAAGCAGACTCGGGAGACCGTGATTAATATGATCCCATAGTCTAAGGAGAAGGAGACTATGTTTCTGACTATTGCAACGATCAACTTCGTGACTTGATCGAGTCGCAATCTTTGGGTAATGTCCATCACATCATTCACCAATGATATGACCTTGTCAAATGGAATTATCACCCATGATCAGGAAACATTGATCATTGATTTCCCAACAAACTAGTATGAATAGAGGCTACTAGGGACTTCTGTTTCATACCACGCATGTAGCAATGTTTCCACTTGATACAGTTATAGCACAATATGAAACTATTATGAACTTATTGAAATATGAAAATAATAACCATTTATTATTTGCCTCTAGGGCATAATCCCTTCACATTCCACTCTAGATGAGGGAGAAATCATCTGCCTTGGACTACCATACATTCTTTTCATCCTAGGAGGCGGTTTCTATGGGATTAGCGGGCAGTTCAGCCTCGATGACATAAGTCAGCTTGTAGGGGACTAGGAGGATCATTAGGTTGCGGTGCTAGGCGGTGAAGTTGGACCCATCAGTTTTCAGCTTGTCCTTCTCTAGGAATGAGCTAAAGTTGAAGGTGGGTGGGCGAGACATCTACAATGGATTTGCAAAGTATTTAGATCATGTTCATAATAATGGGTTCAAGTTTTAATTTACATTAAATTAAAAACAAAAATATCTCCCACTCAAACGAACATCCCTCAATTCGTTTGGTGATCACATGATACCAATTCGCTACACCACCCCCGATTGTCACGACCGGCGATATAATTTTAAAGGTAGACATTCCCATTGTGACTCATGCTCGACCTTTCAATCTCTTGTGTTTAGAGGCCATATATGTACATTCTAGGCTCCCTGATGAGTCCAAAATGGGAGCATTTTTACTTATTCTTTTTGCATAAGTAGATTAGAGTTTTTAGTATTTTATCGTGTTTGTGCGCACCTTTTGTCCTTATTTCAAAAAGATCCCAATTTACTAAGTCTATAATGAACATATCAATTGAGACTATCATATTACACAGTAATCTGGTATTTTTAAGCGATAAAAGTCATTTTATTGACTTATCTTCGCACATGGAGGAATTGCCTGCGCCCAGGAGGTTCCAACCCGCGTAACGACCAGTGGTACGGGCGGAGCCTGCCCATATGACCTGGAAACTGGACCACCTTGTCAAATACTTCATCCTCGCGAGAACAGATCGCAGATCCGACATTCACAAAAATCTCTAGCCACGAAAAGTCACACCAGAAAGGGATTTGAAAGAGGAACTTGGAGAAGGGAAAATCCTTGCTGCTGCATAGATTATTGGAGGAAAACGCATCATCCCCTACATCATCAACCGTTGCATCTCCATCACCATCTTTACCCCCATCTTCCATTCATTAGATCTTGTTGTAATTCTAGATTCAATTGTGGTTTGCACTAGATTCATTCCATTAACTTTATCCATCCATTTGATTGTGATGATGTTCTTGGTTGTTTCCATGTGTGAGTAGTTCCCTTTATTCTTGTGGAGATGGAGAAACCCTGGCATTATTATGAAATGAAATAAAGATGATCTATTACTTGTGTACAGGATCCATTGATCTATGATGTGTGTTTGATCTCTGCCTTTAGATGGTATGTGTAGTCGGCCACATATCATCTGCCTTCGGGTCTAAAGTAAGAGGATGAAACCCTTTGAACGTGTTTGTATGATTGTGCCGAAAGCTATTGTGACTATAAGGCCGCTAGCACCCAACACGGTCGAAGGGGGAACAAAGAGAGATTCACTAAGCTAGGGGAAACCCTTAATTGCGGTGGTCTGCATGGTGATTGCTTCCAGTCATCGCAGTGGTTATGTAGAGATGACCTCATTCTTGGCTCAACAAACTGACTGCCTATGAGCCTTGTGGTGAACATCTTATTACAAAACTCTCTCCACACATATCATGACATAAGAAATAGGTTATCCTAATTATTATTAATTACAACATGCTAGTGGTGTATCCTACATCCCCACAAACGTCTTAGCCCAACTGAGTTCAACCACCATTCCATATACTCTTTTTACTTTCTTTGTTTTTACTTGTTTTATTTATTTTCTTGCATTCACAACCCAAAAACCTTTCAAACACCCTTTACTTGAAATCAAAGGAAGCTTACCAAGTATCCTTTGGTAGATAGTGATGAGGGGCATAAATACCCTAACCAAATAGTTTTGTGTGGGTTCGATACTCTTATTTAGAAACTAGCTACAGTTGATCTGTGCACTTGAAGTCATCACTCCCCAACTCTAACTTGTGTGTATTATAGTGCAACATGGCTTACACCCACCATATGCGAACGCAGATATGTCTGACACCCGATCGTCATGGTGTGCCTCATACCGGAGAACTTTTTTAGTGGTGCACACACAAGGAGAACACTATCATTGGAATTATGTGAGAGATCATCCTATTATGCTATCGTCATATATCTAATACATAAGCAGAATAAGATGTAATATGAATACTTCAAAAGCATGGTGCCATGACATGGTTGCAGCGCCTTGATCACCATCGAGAGATCCAATGGAAAATGTTTCATAAACCTACCAATACCATTTCACAATGCATGCGTCTGCAAAATAAAGTTAGATGCCTATACTTTATCTTTTGCAAGTTTTACGTGGCTTTAGGGCTTTCACGGCAAAATCCCTTCTCACCTATGAACATTGAGCCACAATATGGATTCAACGGTTTCCTCTTTTCTCCCTTTTCAGGGACCTCTGGTGTAAATGTCATATCAACTATTTTAGAAAGATGAACACCCCCAAAGCCACTTACACTTATGGACCAGTCTCACGAATCACCGTGTAATGTTGGTTGGGGGCCGCTTCATCAAACAGTACCGCAATATAACAAGTACACGAAAGAGGGTCGCAACTAGAGAATCAATGCCCACATATTGCTATGTGTTCTATACGTACGATATGTCTACCCATAGATCAGCTCTAATACCACTGTTGGCTTCCGTAGCAGAAAAAATTCTAACTACGTGAACACGATAACCAAGATCTATTATATGTAGACATAAGTAACGAAGAGGGAAATGGTATTCATACCCTTGAAGACCAAGGTACATCTTAGGCAGGTAGGCCTATGTTGATGAAGAAAAGCATCTCCTAGTGCCCCAAGTGTGGCGCCTCCAAAGTTCTACACACATTCAGTGTAGGAGACATCTCCCGGACTCCGATCCAGCCGAGCGGCGGAAGAAGAAAGAAGGCAGACCGAACAATGCACGATGGTAGTGCAAAGGTGGAGAACTCAAGTCCCTCAAAGTTCTCTCCAATTTTACGGAGAAACCTCTAAGGAAAATGAGAGAGAGAGAGGAGAGAATGAGATGCCTCAAAGGGTAGGGTGCCCCTTTATTTATAGTAGGAGGGGGAGGGCTTACCCCATGGGGCAAGCGGTGTGGGACTAATGCCCACTCCTGCTAGCCACCATAGGGCGTCATCGTCCCTAGGTGGGTCCCATGCAGGGAGCCCACTAGGGCTAGGCCGGCTTGCCCCTCCTCCCTTGGCGCCTTGCCCTCTTAGGCCTCCCTTTGGTTGAGGCCCATAGGCATGGGCTACCTTTTAAAAATAAAATAAAATAATATGTTTTATTATTAATTCCATTAATGAATATAAAACACATATATTATTATATGTTTCACTTGGGAACTCCTTTCGGACCCCTCCGATCAACATCGAGTGTTACAAGGAACTTCTTTGGTTTCTCTCTCTCATTTCTCCTGCGGTGCCGGATTAATCCCTATGTGTCCCCGCCCTTAAGTGTGCCACTCTTCGGTTCGGAAACACTCTAGACATGACTGAGACCCCTCATGTATCAACAATCATCAGCGGGACCTGAATGCCCATAATGACCCCAATGCATTTCACGAATCTCATCGCTTGAACCTTCACTATCGCGTCCCACTCCCTTTGCCACTCGATACCTAGTTAATCCGAGATTTGATCTTCGGTATCTCCATACCTAGTTCAATCTTTTTACACATGAACTCGTTTACTCATTCCCGTTTTGTTGCATTCCATGACCTAGTCATACGCTTGCAAGCTTCGTTAATGCAACGTCAGCGAGTTGGCCACGTGTATCTATATGTTACTTGGATTAGCAAATCTTAGTCTTGCTACATACTTCTCAACACGTCCCTTCAGAAACCTGATTGTACCTTTTTTGATCACCCCTTTACAGCTTGATACTTGATACCACCAAGGCCCCTTCCAGTAACAGAAATTATGTATTATCTCACAGTCAAGGGATTAGGTTGCGAGATTTCTATGTTATCATCAATGACGAATGTTTGTAATTAGATCTCATTGTGATATACCTTTGGGTGTATGTCTATCACATGATTCAACCAATGATATGACCTCATTGTCAATTGGCGTAAATACCCATGATCTTGAAACCCTAGATCATCCTATTTACTAATGAGCTAGTTCGCTATAGGTACCTAGAGACACGGTTTGTTTACATACCACACGTGTATTAACGTTTCGTATTAACACAGTTAAAGCATGGCATGAAATGTATTATGAACATATAAGAGGTACATCAAATAAAACACTTTATTATTTGCCTCTAGGGCATATCTCCTTTACTACTATCATGGGTATGCCCAGCGGTATTCACCCTTGGCCTATCTAGTCTGGACCGACGGAGGCCCATGTGACAATCTGCTAGTAACGGTGAAGTCCATGATGGTTCGGGTGAGGCAAAGCCCATGAAGGATCTGACTCCTTGGCGGATATGGCAGGAATAGATAGGAAACATTAGGGTTAAGCCCTCAAGCTTGTAACCTACTTGGACATCTCCCGAGACCTAGCCTCCGCATATAAAGGTTGGGAGGGAATGAAGAGGAGGATCACCTAAGCCCTAGCTCACAAACACCTGATAGATCTAATATGCGCACCATCACCATCAAGGCACCCTTGTAACCTTTGGTTCATCGATCTATCAAGAATATACAAGCAGGGGTAGGGTTTTCCCTCCGGGAGCCTAAACCTGGGCAAACCTCATGTACCGATGTGTTTGTCTGTAAGTAGACAAAATCTCTAGCATGCCGCTCTTCCTTTAAACCCAAGTCCATAAAGTATGGGCATTGACGTGATCACCCCATGTCCACTAGGTTATGTCATAATAGCTAAGTGGCATGGCACTATGGTGTTCTCCATTTATGGATATGCGTAACTACTAGACCTAGCTAGCCTAGGTGCATTCATAGCTACTACACTATCTCTCTCTCTCTAGTCCTATGTTGAACTTTAGTTATAATCCTTTGAAGAATCCAAAATGGGCTTGGTGAAAATCTAGAGCTTGTTCTTCTCCTCCTAGCTCATGTTCTTGCTCTTTTCTCCTCTCTAGATCTCTCTCTCACTAGTGAGTGTGGACAGTTGTTTTTTTTCTCTCTCTCTCAACCTCTAGTATGAGGATTTGTTAGCTCTAGGTGGTGGTCTAGGCTGCTATTTATAGTGTTTTAGGGTTCATGTGGTTGTGACGTGTCATTGCATGCAAGTTGTGACTAAGCTTCTTATACTGCCTCTCTAAGTTGACGGTGAAGTCGAAAGCGCCGAAGAGGAGGTGATTCTCCGTCGCCGCAGAGTTGTAGATCGATCGGGTCGGGACCGTCACGATCGCACAATCAGCAGCCCCAATTCCCACAGACGGCGCCAATTGACGAGGTTTAATCTCGTCAATGCCCATTGTTATGGACTTGGGTTTTGGAGAAGATGGGGATGCTGGAGATCGTGGCACGGTTAACAGACAAGCAACCAGGGGACACGAGATTTACCCAGGTTCAGGCCCCTGGAGGGAAAATCCTACTCCTGCTTGTCTGCTCTTGATTACGGCGGAACCGAAGGTTACAGGGTGCGCAGATTCGATCTGGCGTGGATGCGTGCGTGAGGGTATGAGTCGAGAGATCTAGGACGTGCCCTCCTGGCCTTTATATAGACTTAGGCAGGTCCCGGGTATAGTCCTAGTCGGTTACAAGTTCTAGGGTTTTACCCCTTTGAATTTCCTATCTCCGCTAGTCTTGCTCTCTAAGGATCCGAAGGCGTCATGGGCCTTGGCCACCCGAAAATCTTCATGGGCCAATGTATATCTGCTGTTGGCCTTCCTTGGGCTGGACCAGGTATGCTGAAGTCACGTACCCGCAGGGTATAACCATGTCAATAGTGTGGTAATCAGTTTATGTCATATGTATATTATACAATGTTAAGGAAATCGGTAATCGTTAGCTACTCAGTTAGCTTGGGAGTAGCGATTAATCGGAATTCGGACGATTAACTGATTTAATCGGTCGGATATTAATCGGTGCAGCCTACAAAAATTAGCACCTAAAACACGTATGAATCCTCAGCCTGAACCTCCCGGATGAGATCCTCAAGGCGCTCGAGCTCTTGTATCTGAGGTCTAGTCGGCAACTACGAGGAACTGGTGAACAACGACAAGGAACTAGTTGGTGATGGCTGAAATCAAACTCCTGGAGGAATGGATCGAACGGGAGCTTCGCAAAACCTACTTCACTTGGGCGGGCTAGCGGATTGATGGGCGATATGTGTTGATAATTTTGCAACTTTTTTGACCAAGTGTAGTGGTTAATCGAGAACATACCTAGTAATCAGAGTGTCAGAACTATTAATCGGGCTAAATGATTAACATAAAGGATTAGTGGTAATCGACACGGTCAGGTCCCTAGAGCGATTAATCGGCCTATTAATCGCTGATTCGGCCTATTTTTTGAATAGGTCGGTTAAGGGCTAATTTGGTCAATTTACTCTTTTGGACTTGACAAGTAGATATTCCTATTGATGTGTTCATGTGTCTTCTTGACTGAATAAATTCTAGGAACTTTTCCTAGTAAGAATTACTAGTTTGTTATCTTGTTTGCTTTGATAAAATATCTACATGACTGTCTATCATACGTTGCCATTTGTTTTTGTCTTAGAATCCTTGTTTGATGGTACTTTTTATTTACTAAGTTAATTGTTTTATTTACTTGTCTTTTTTTACTACTAGATTGCTTACTAAGCTTACTATGATAATACTGAGTTGTTCTAGCTTAATGAGCTAGTGATCTTTCTACACTTGCTTACTAATCTATGCCTAGCTCCATAGTTGGGTTTGTTGTTGTGGTTGCTGGGATCTGTCTACTGTTGCTGCTATCTATACCCTAGCATTGGCTCATGGTGTTGTTGTCAGCTGGCTACTACCACTGTCATCTACATTTGCTTTGTTATCTTACTGGTTTTGTTTGCATTGCTTAAACCCCTCAAACATATGGATTCTAGCACAAGTTCCTAGAATTCTGTTAGGATTCTATATCAATGGTTCACCTGAGGGTGAACCTACATTTTAACATCACAAAAATTATCCTTCTATCTTTGTTTACTTTGAAGGTTAAAGCAATGGCTAGAATGACTTCAAGATGAGATATAAGGATAGATAGATAGATAGATAGATAGATAGGTTTTTCTTTTTGTAGTTTGTAATTAGGTTTTATTTTCTGTTTCTGGTAAATTTCCTTTTGGAGAAATCTTGTAAAGAACCTTGTATTCAATATATATATGAATAAATATTCCTTTATTTGTGTGCTATTCTCCTTTTTACCGATGAGTTATTTATTTTCCTAAGTTAAATATTTTAAAATTCATGTTTCAACAATTCAAACCACAATTTTGAACTCAATAGCCACTCCTATCTTAACTATGAATTTAATATTATGTGTAAGTGTGGATTTGAGTCATGGACTCCAAAGATGTTACCGGAACATTTTGAATGCCTAAATTTTGAGAATACAAGTTCATTTTGAATTTTGAATTTAAATCCTAGTGTTGACCTAAGTCAAACTTCAACACCTGAATTCAATCTCAATCACTTGTATCCTCTAAAGCCAAATTTTTAATTTTTTTCACACTTTTTCAAATGCATGCTATGCAATAACACTTATCACAATTCAGTCCTCCAAAAGTTCCTATTTTTCGGGTCATTACACACGGCACGCACATCGCAACATTAAGCCACTGGAGGTTGTGGAAACCTAATCCGCCAAGGAGCTTCGCCTAGCACATGGAATGCCACGCCATGAGGCAGCTACGCCACTAGCATCTTCATGGCCAACCCATAAGAACCCTCGCTGAAGTTCATCGAATAAATTAATTAAGCACCCACGGCTCCAGGTCCAAAGCCATGAACTGGTAGATTACTGAGGACGTCATGACCGCTTGCACATATACCACCCAGCCTTCCCTCGTCAATAGTCGAGCCTTCCAAGATGGAAGTTTGTTGGCCATGTTGTGAACGAGGGGCTGGACATCGCTCTTCCTCAGTTTAGTGAGGGATAGCAGCAAGCCAAGGTACTTGCAAGGGGACAGGCTAGGGCCGGAGTGATATCAGAATGGCCACACTCTTTTGGAAATTCACCAACAAGCCCAAGGCGGCACCAAAGCACGAGAGGATGCCATGGACGACATCGAGCTCCTCCTGCAAGGATTGGCAAAGAGCATCATCAGCATACAACGAGACGCAATGGCGGATGCCCAACCGCTTCAGGTCTGAGAGAATGCTAGCACTCTCCGCAGCGTGGAACATGGCTGAAACAACGTTCATTGCTGTGATTCGCCCACAGATTGATCACATCAAACTCGACAAACAGGAACAGACGAAAAACCTCTTGCCAAGGGCACCTGTCGTACCTATTTTTTTTATTTATTTCTTCTCAACTCTTGCGGTGTTAGGGCATCCACTGTGTGCAAAAAACCACACCTTAAGTCCTATTTGGCAATGCTTGTAGTCTACCTTATACATCGTGGAGGAAATAAGAGTTGTCCATAAGCTTATATGTGACCTTAAGCTTATGAGTTTTCCATAAACAATAGAAAATAATTTACCCTCTCTTCCCCTCTCATGCATGAGTGTACATGATGAGACATGTTGTTGGGGATATGATAAATGCGTATCGCCGTGGCATGTCTCTAATCCAGATAACCCGGATGGTCCACAGTTGGTAGCAAGGTCCATGGCTTGCTGGGTGGACCAGTTAGATGGATCTAGAAGGGAGGCTCATGCCGGATAAAGGAAGGCTACGATGGAGTTACCGACATATTCGGAGCCTTGGAGTGCAAGACACATAGACTAGTTTGTGCTAGTGTAGGACTCTGCAACCTGTCCGACTAGGACTTTTCCTTATAACCCTAGGATCTGGCGTCTTTATAAGCCGGGCCTATGGGAGCCTTTAGGGCATAACAATTCATACCATTGGGCACAACAAACCAATCTCTGTAACTTGGTGTATTGCCCTTATAGTGCTTAACAGCAGTATTAGGGTTCCGCCACCGTCGTGGTACCTGAACCTAGGTAAGTTGTGTTACCTCATGCCTTCCAACTTACCGCCTTCCCCCATATCTATAAACACGCATTGTGAGGACCCCTCCATGGCGTACTCGTCGATAATACCACAACAGTTGGCACCCACCGTGGGGCAAGAAGCGCTTCAAGATCTACAACGGGCGAGGACCAAGCTCTTCGCAGGAATCAGTGAAACCATAGCCATCGGTAGTGTTCTCTTCTCCGGCAATGTTCCGATCGTCCCTCCTGACGAGTACTGGATCCCTGCAAAGACGAACCCCACCCGTTGCTTGATTGTTCCAATAGGGGACATCCACCCCTTCATCGGCGAAACCGACTCGGGCGCTAGTTCCATGGGAGTCGTAGGATCGTCAAGGCCCGCACGGACCACCTACGAGCAGGACACATTCGCGGAAGGATCAAAGTCAGATCTCTCTTTGGAGTTTTTTGGCTTAGATCGGAAAAATTCAAGGCCCACCTAAACCACCCCTGAGTAGGGTATAATGATGGAAGATCACTGCAAATCCACGGGTTAGCCTGTGTGTCTGGAAAGCAGCGATCGCACTTTGTCGGCGTGGTAACCATCTTTGATCTCGCGCGTTGCATTCAGAGAGAGGGTGAAAGCTCCCGACATTACCTCGCTAGATGGCTCCGGATACGAGCCGATTTGTAGGGCTACCCAGATAATGACGTTGTCTACCACTTTGTCGAAGGGTTGGATCGCGGCACACTTCTCCGGCATGTGCTTAGGCGGCAATAGGTCGCGGGCATCCTCACTTTCAAGCAGATGATCAACATTGTCAATAGTTTTGCCGCTGCTAATAGGGTCGCCCAGGCAGCGCCTATCGCTGTACCTAGGCTACCACCGCCTCCAGCCACTGGTCCCGCTTCCTCAGCATCGTCCTCCATCGTCAAGAAAGCTCATGCACCCTCCGACTCCGTTTTGGATGCGCTTTATGCTGACATCAGCATGGACTCGGAGGAGATGGACGTCAAACCAGAAGAACTCGACTCATCCATGAAGGAGATGGAGGAGGAGATCAATCATGAGGAGCGGGCCGACAAGGCCGTCACATCCTACCAGGTGTTCGTCGCCATCGGGAGTGTGATGGAAGAAGATCAAACCGGAGCAGCTCCGCCTAAGCTGCGGGACAATGGGAAGGGGCCATCTGATGACACCGACAATGATCGGGCGAAGGCCATGCCCCCTCCGGCTATCCCAGTGCAACAGCCGCAGGAACTCCCTACCGGTCCAAGCAACGCTAACACCGCAAATCCGCCGCCACCAGTATCTATGTCTATGGCTTCCCAAATCACTCCAGCTGATAGAGTGATGTACAACAATTTTCTCGTCGAGCCTGTGACCATGGCCCATATATGGAATGTTGTCCAGCTTGATGAGAAGCGCCAGCAACTACTGGAGGAAGCGCAGACCATCGCGGAGCAAGGAGCAAAGTTAGATCGAGACCTGGCCAAGGCGTAGAAATTGATCGAGGTAGCTAGAGCCATGGAGGTCGAGTCCAAGACTCTGCTCAAGCAGCAGAAGGCCAAGAAAGCCCCGTCTCACATCGTGAACGACCCTGGTGTACGGCGCAACTTAGGGTGGGCTCCTTTGAAGCCGGCACAAGCTAAGCCATATATTGACAAAGATGGAAAGCAAGTCATGCCTACGCCCGTCCTTAACTTGGTCGTCGCCAAGACTCTACTGGAGCAGGATAGATCGCCCGCAGTTGTGGAACAGGTCTATGATCTTATCGCCAAGGCTGTCAAACAGGAGGAAAAGGCCACCTCTCGGAGGCTTGAGTCTGACCCGGCATATTGCCAGTCTAGTGCTCCCACATGGCAGAGGGAAAGATCTCTTCACGATGTCAGATCTCAAACAGGTTCATCAGAACAAAGACGAGGGGATGCACGCAACAGGGATGATGCTATCCCCATATCTTTTGACCACGGAGGCAAGGCTCGCCCTCGTCGCTCGCCACCACCTCCCCGATCTTCCCGGCATCACGAAGACCCAAAAGCTCACCACTGTATGAGCATGCCTCCACCTAGATGCCCCTAGGGCGGCATCATCATTCACAATAATGTGGAGCAGCCTCGTCATGATGGAGAGCGCAGTGGAATAAATATAAAGATTTGAAAAGGATAAACAAATATTGAATAAGATTTTTCAAATTGGAATCACCAAGTTTGGATCTTTAAATAAAAAGATATGGATTTTATAAGATAAAGAAAGAAAGAAATAATAAATAAGGAATATTCAAAGCCAAAATAAAACTTGGCCAAGTCCATAAGCAAATATAATCCAAATACAAATGAATAGATAAAGAATATTCAAATAAAATTATATGGCATTAACCAAATTATATTCCCTTTGAATAAAGACAAAGTCCCTAATAGAAATGATTAATTAAATCATGGAAAAATAATAATTGGAATTTATCCAAGTGGAATAAAAGTTAATTAATATAAATGGAATCAAAAAAATCATCTAAATAAAATTCATGGAATTAAAACCATATTTGATTTCATTGGAATAAAGACATTTACCCAATTTAAATGATTAATAGATCATATGAAAATATTTCAAATAAATCAAAATGAATTATTCAACACCCTTTTGAATAAATAAAACCTACTCGAAAAGGTTTTGATAAAAATTTGAATTTAAATAAGAATGGAAATTATATTTAAAATCTTATTTGAATAAGGGCAAGAGCCTATTTTAAATAAAATATAAACCATAAAAGAATAAAGGAATTATTCTAAAATAGACTTAAAATAACTGTTTAAAACAGTATATAAATATACTAAACATTTGAAAAGGGTTTGAATTCAAACAAGGTTTGAAATCATTTGGACAAAATCAAAACAGAAAAATAAAAATGAATCAGAACAAAAAAATTGGAAAGGACCCAGTCCAGCTAACCTAGCCCAGTCCAGGCCCAGCAAGCCCATTTCTTTCCCCCTCTCGCGAAGCGTTTTCCACCAGAAACCACACCCGCACCGTCCCTGACCGCTGGACCCCATCGTCTCTCTCTCTCTCTCTCTCTCTCTCTCTCGCTGTCAAACAGACCCCACCCGACAGTCGTCGTCTTCACCCGCGCGCTGACCTCGCCGGCGGTTTCTGCCCGTTTAAGCCTCGGATCAATACGCGTTAATGCCCCAGTAAATCAGCCCCGCGACCATGCCATCTTAAGCGTCTGCCTCTCCTCTCTCTTTCCCCTCGCTCACCCCACCCTCTCTGCCATCAGGCCGCTCCGGTTTCGCCCAAGACCTCTCTCTGCTCCGACGAGCTTCGCAAGCGATTCCGGCCGCTCCTCGTTGCCCCTTGCCTCCTAGTCCCCACGAGCTTGCTCGCCATCACCGTGCGCGTCTGACAGCACCCTCCGTCTGCCCGCGCGCGCCCCATAGGCTTGGCAACGACCACGTCTCAGTAGCGCCGCCGTCTGCTCCAACTTCGGTGACCTCTACTGGTAACATCCGACCGTGCCTCCCCTTCTCATTGATGCTCCTGTACTCGCCACGTCATTGCGCATCTAACCGTACCTCCCTTTTCCTCTAGCGTGCACCGTAGCCTCGCCATCGTCTTCAACTAAGAGCACCCGACGCCTTTGCGAACTCCGGCGAGGGATTCACATCAACACCGAGCGCCCCTTCGACAACCAAGCATACGTCGAACATCCCCATGCCACGGCGACCTCGGTGAGCCCCCTCTCTCCCTCTCTTGCTTCCTGAATCACCGGGAACAACACCGTCTGACCGCGCCGCCGCCACTCGCCGCCGCTAGCGCCGCCACTTTGTGGTCGAATAGATTAGGGCCATGCGATTTATATCGGACGGATGTGATAGAAACTAACACGAAGGGGTATAGACAGATCTGTGTCGTGCGATGTTAAGTAGATCTTGCGGTCCAATGAAAACATTCCACGTGGCCAGACTCTAGTTTTAAAAACAGAATTTGTTCTATTAGATGTTCAAATTTGTAAATTGCATAACTTTTGATCCACACGTCCAAATTTTTCAAATTTTATATCAACGGAATCAAAAGAACAAATACTTTCCAACCATGTACTTTGTTTAGTAAATTGCTTCTTTTAAATTGGTTGTTTTTATAGAAACTTGTGTAGGCATAATTTGAATATAAAAATTATTCTAAAAATATTTTTAAGGTAAAATCTTTGGTAAATGGATTGTTTTGAACCTACTGACCTTATAAACCAACTTTTGGATTTAAAAACATATTTGGTGAAGCCAAAGAATAAATCTTTGAATTAGAACATTTCTAGTCAAATAAAAATATTGTTTATGTGTTAAAAATGCTTTTCAAGTAAAACCTTTGGAAAATGATTTTATTTAAACTCTATGACCCTAAAAACCAAGTTTTTAGAATTAAAAATATATTTTGTGAACTCTATAAAATTATTAATTTGCTAAAGGCATTTCCAACAACATAAAATGTTGCTTTGGTATAAAAATGGTTTATAGGTGAAACCTTTTGCAAATAGTTTTAATATTAAACACTTGACCATAAAACACTAACGTTTGTGTTTAAAAATGTATTTGTCAAATACTAGAAATATTACTTTGATTTGAACCATTTCTAGCAAAACAAAAATGACTTAAAATGGCCATTTTTTAACTTGATATCCAATGGTTTTGCCACTTTTATAAATGACCAATATGTGTTTTAAAATGTTTATAACCTACTAGAAACCACTTTTCCAAATAAAACAATCTTTGGCATGCTTGCATGCATTGCTATGTTTTTACTATACTATGTGATGATTGCTTGAAATGGAAGATTGAATATTTGCTTGCTTGATTGAATTGTAGTGGAATTTGAAGAGTGCGACTATTGCAAGATCAAGGAGTGAACTTATATTCTCTACCAAAAAGGCAAGTGATGCTTCATACTTTTGTCCTATTATTTTCACTATGCATTAGTGATATTTCTAAGTAGGACTTGCATGGAATTTTTGGTAAGTATAAACTATGCCATGGGAAATCCTAGTAGATGAAACCTTAGTAGAATTTTTCCTAAGTCAAGATTCCTACTACTATAATGCTTAGCTTAGCTAGTAGAAAACAAGGGTGGATTATATTCATGATATGGAATATTTCTAAGTCAAGGACTTGTGTTTTGTTTAATAAAACAACTAAGTGAATGAATCACCTGGGTGGAATGGTATTGCTTGGAAGGATTTTTGTTGAGTGGTTACACAAGGCCCATTTCTATGGTTTAACTTGTGTATTTCACTTGTGGAATGCCACCCAGGAACAAAGAGATTTGAGATGCCAAATGTTGAGAAGCTTCTAGTGCAGCCACATGGCAATATGGGCTCTGCCTGGATCATATAGGTTGCAAAAACTTAGTCAAATGGACAGTTGCTGGTAGGGGATTGATAGGTTGGAGCGCGTCCATTTTGGTCTAAGGGAAGGCTTCTAAAAGGTCCTGTCTTGGTGAAAATCAAGTCTTGTGGGGAAAGTGCACCACCTCTACAGAGTGTAAAATCTAAGTACTTAGTCGTGTCCCCGACAATGGACAATTTGAGCATCAAGACATGGAAGCTGTCAAGAATCTCCTCATCCCATTTTCTAAGTTAAAACTTGTGGTTGAACAAGGGTGAAGGTTCACCAATTTCTATTGGTGGTTCCTTGGGAGTTTTTGCCAAACAAAAACTTAGTGTTTTCAAATGATAAGGAAAAAACTATTTTGAGCAAAGCAAGACTAAGCTCCACATAGCCAAATGCATATATATGATAGATACCACTATACTACCATAGTATCACTTGCCAATACAATTCAAATGTATTGACCCTTGTGGCTGTAACTTATTATGTTGCGGGTTTATTTGTTGTTAGTGAAGTGTGTTGATTAGGATTACAAGTCTACAACCAACATGATTGCCTGTGGCACTTTGAAGATGAAGGAATCCATGCTATATAGATATTTTTGCTGCATTGTAATGTGATAGCCAAATGAGCTATGTAATATGTAATATAATATTCTATTCCTGGTTATAAAGTTGTATTATGACCTTTGTTTCTTGATATTACATCTTAACTGTGGATGCTAGCTATTGATCCAGGGACTACCATTGTAAACACAGGGATCTCTACCTTATTAAAGGTTGGGACCTCTACACGTATTCAAGAGAACACTGAAGCTTGGGGGAATGACAAAGGAAGAAAGTCAGGTATAAACTATGACTAGGATTGCATTAAATCTTTTATGGGAACTGACAACTTTCGTGATATTAGTAATGAGTTTGGTCTTGATTCCCAAAGTATTGCCAACTGTTTTAAGGACTTTGCCTCTTACATTGAAATTCCCAAGAAGAAGTGGAACAAGTGACATGCTCCTTATAAAGATGTTGTTAATCATGTTCTAGTTAGAAGTACTCAAGTTTGTACTACTAATCATATTGTGCATGAACCTCATGTTGAGAAAATGCCTTTCCCAGCTAAGGTAAATGGGTATTCTATGATTATTAGTGCAAATAACAAAGGTATAAGGAAAACTGTGGAGTCTGGTAAGCATTTGAGTGATGAACTTGTGGTAGCTATTGTGAAAGACACTGTCACTATAAATATGGAGGATGAGCATATTGTCTTCTGTGAAGATGCTTCTAATATTATCTCTCATCCTAGTAAGGCTAGAAAATCTAGTGTTCTTGTGCTTTCTGTTAAAATTGGTGATCATTGCTACTATGGTTTATGTGATATTGGTGCTAGTTCTAGTGCTATTCCTTATGAGCTTTACAGGGAAATTATGCATGAGATTGGTCCTTGTGAGCTTGAGGACATTGATGTGGTCATTCACCTTGCTAACAAGGAGACCATTTGCCCCATTGGCATTATAAGAGATGTGGAGGTTCTTTGTGGTAATATTAAGTATCCTGCTAATTTTCTAGTGCTTAATTCAGCAGCTAGCAAAACTTGTCCCATAATTTTTGGTAGACCTTTCTTGAACACTTGTGGAGCTATTATTGACTATAAGAAGGAAAAAGTTTTAACTAAGTTTGATGGAGATTCTTATGAGTTTAACTTTTCCAAATTTGCTAAAGCTCCTTGTGAAAATAGCTTGCCTAATAAAGATTTCAGGATGGAACAACTTGCTTCTATTGATCCGGTTTATGACCTTAGACCTCTTTTTGATGACTGTAAGTATGCTTATTCTGAAGATAAAGTTGTTTACAGTGACAGTTATATTGTCAACTTTATTCAAAGTGCTACCGAAAGTTATTTTGAGAGAGGGAAACATGGTTTTATGCATCTCAATGATGTTAAGTTTCCCCGTTTTATGTTGAAAGCTTTAAAGTTGCATCTGTTTTGTCTTCCTATGCTTGTGGCCTTTTGTTTCAACAATTCGTTTTCTCATGATACCCCCATGCATAGGAAGTGGGTTAGGCTCAAGTGTGTTGGTTATTTGCTTCTTGATGCTCTCTTTCGTTTCAGATATATATCTCCTTTGTGAGCATCTTTGGAAGTTTCAAGCCTAACTTAAAGGCATTAAAGAAAAGTACTTGTTGGCAGATAACCCAAGAGTTTTATTGAGTCTTGGAAGTTATTACCTTAGTAATAACCGTTCCTTATCCTTTTTGTTTTGGTTTTTGTGTCAAGCTCAACTACTTTTGTGAAGTAGAGGAGTTGTGAAAAGTGGCTGTCCTGGGACAGATTTTTGTGCTGCATTGTAAAAATTCGTGAGGAAGCTCAGTACTTCGGCTGGAGCTGCATTTTTCTGAGATTGTTCCCCAAGTTCTTACCCAACTTTCATCAGTTCTGCACTTTTTGATTTGAGCAACAGAAGGTCTTCGAAAAAATCGATCTTTACATGTTGGTCTGTTTTGACAGATTTCTGCCATCATTTTCATTTGCCTCTTACAGAAGCTTTTGTTTTGATGGGTCTTCAGTTGAAGTGTTTACCAAAGGTTTATTGTTTTTGCTTACACTAATGTTGTCATTGAGTTTGTGCAAAAGTTTTGTATGAAGGAAATTCTCAGGAGAAAGAGAGAAGGAATATGTAGAGTTCGTCTTTGAATAGGTAAAAGTGGTGAAAACAGAAGGTTCGTGAAACCCCAATCTTTTTATATTTTGATGTTTTTAATACATAAGGGAAGTTACGAGACAAAACTGAAGAGGAAATGGAGCCCGGGGTGGACAAACCCACCCTAGGCGCGGGCCTAGCCTGGCCACGCCTGAGGGGTTGTTCCACCCCCGAACTCCATCTCCACCTCGCTTCCGTGTCAAAACCTTCCTTATGCATTGAAACTTCATAATATATAACCCCCCGTATCCCCCGAGGTTAGTGCATCGTGTTCTCATCGTGTTTTCGTTTCGATCTGTTTCTGTTAGGAAATCTTCTCAAGTTTAGAGCACCATGGTCTCCGCCAACGACAAAGGCAAGAAGCCCGAGGAAGAAGAACCTCAAGTCCCCAAGGAGGAGGAGATTCTGGTAAATAATGAAGGAGACATGGAGGAGGACGATCATACGGACACTCGCGCTACCGTCGCAAGCATTGGTTTGGTGGCACAACCTACCTAGCTTAAGAGGACATCACGGATGTCTACAGGAGGGAAATCTCGACGTCATACTCTCTCTCCATGATCATCTCCTCCACGTAACAAGAGACCCTTCCATACACTTATACATGAATATCAATATCAACATGTGGCCAAAGGGAATTTGCCCTTGGTTTGGGATATGCTCGTTCTAACAATGCAGAGAAGGATCATGCTAAGGATGAAGAGTGGGGAAATAATAACAAGAACTGGGATTCTCGGACTGACATGATCATGAACCGTATAGAGCAAAACTCGGAGCTAATCCGTACTCTTACTTTTGAGTTCGAGGAGTTGAGGAAACTTATTGAGGAGCTTATCAAGATAACACCACCACCACCAAAGGAGTGATTTGTCATCAGGTTTGGCATCCCCTTGGCTTGTTCCAAGCTTGGGGGAGTGTCAGGGTATCACCACCATTATCCTTTATCTTTTTCCTTTTTAGTGGATTCATATCTATGGTAGAGAGGTTATCTTATAGTTTGGTTTGCATGTGGAAGTATCTCTCCTTTAAATGATTATCTATGTATCCCTTGGTGTGAGTGCCTTTATTGAATATTAATGAGAAGTCTCATCTTTTACTTTTTGCACTTCTTATTTTTAGTTTGCAATCTCTATTATATGATGGATCTTGTTGATCAGTATTGACACCACTTTGGGATCATCAAGTGGATGTAAATTGGTTTTGGCAAACCAAGTTCTGGTCAGTGGCTTTAGTTTGAAAGAAAAACAAAGAAAGAAAAAGCTTACAGGTATTTGGTATCATTTGTTTTCTTTCTTGTTGGCTCATAAGCTTAGTATTCTTTATTTAAGATTCTTTTGTGTCTTCAAGGAAGATTGCATGTTTGGCTTTATTACTTGTATGTTTTCTTGTTTCTTTCAACTCTCTTGCTTGCTACCCAGCCTTGCTAGCCAAAAACCTGTTTTGAGAAGGCACACTTCTCATGTTTCCAAAACTCTTTGAACCAAAACTTTTGCCACTTGTCTCCACCATATCTACCTAGTAGCTTTTTCTATTCCAAGCAAATTCTCAAGCTTCATCTACCTTTAAAATTAAAAAGTATTTTGTTATGTGAAAACTAGCTAGTAAAGCTCTCACGAACTTGATGGCACACCTTATTTCCTTGCCCCTAATAGACTTGAACCATTGTGAACATCGAAGTTGTATATGCTTGCATCTATACGTTGGAATTAGTAGAACCGTGCTGTCACGGGGAACGTTTTCAATATTGCACTTGTACTCTGTACACAGTTGATATCATGCTCTTTTGTTTATGGATGTCAACGGTGTGAAATAAAGAGGGAACTTGTAAGTCCATGGAGTTTGTATCTTGTGTTATAGAAACGCCTGGGCCGCTAGCCTAAGCCATGCTTAATCATGGTGGAAACTTGCAGCATTACCATAATGAGCTATCTATGAAGCATCCTCAATAAAAAGCTATACGCATAGTAAATAAAAAGATCGCTGAGATGATCATTGTCTGATTGCCTTGTCATTTTGGTTATGGGAAAGCTCTTGTACCATGTGCAAAGGGTACCCCGTTGGTGGTACTCAATGATATGCAAATACTTACAATGACAAGAACTTACCTGGGCCCAAAGTTGAGTATGCATGAGCAGTGGCCCTCATATTCAAGGGACATGAGATTGCTAACTTATATTTTGTCAAGCATATACTTCATCTTTGTTCACTTTAACCTTAATCATGTCAAGATGCTTATGATAGGGGCAATGAGGGCTCAAAGATAGTAAGTACCATAATCTTTTGGAAGCTCTTTATGACTTGTAATCCCTGCTACCCTCTAAGAAGGGACCTTTCTCCTAGTTACCAGTTGAGTCAGTAAACCTACTTCCTCTCTATCTCCAGCAAGCTTTTGAGTTGTTGTGTTTCAAGCATTCATATGGTGATTTATTCAATCATTTTCATCTTCCTTGTTTGCACAAAACTCTTATCTATTGAGTATTACTTTGAAAGCCTTCACTTGTGAAAAACCTTTTTGAGCAAAGAGTGTTCCTGTTTTGAAACTTCTACAAAAAGCTTTTGTGAAACTGTTTGCCAGGTGTTCTCTGACCAAGAACAAGTTTGTCAATTCCAATTATGATTTATATTTATGCATCTCTATTGTGACTGATATACTTGGTTGCAAGCTAAGTTATATAATGGTGAGTTGCTTTCTTCTATGAGTTGTGCAATGGTAAGTGTGATGCTTCTTGTTCGTATTCTTTTATCGACACTTCACTCCATAAACCTGTGGACATGTTTACTGAGCTCAGTTTTTGCTTGGGGACAAGTGAAGTCTAAGCTTGGGGGAGTTAATACGCCCAATTTGCATCACCATTCTATATCATAATTTACCTCTGTTCATTGATATTTGTCTTATTATGAGGTATTACTTATGGATTTTTATCTATTTATGCATGTTGGATGATTCTTGGAGGATGGACTGCCGAAGTCTGGATTCTGATGGAAAAGAAGGCGCTTTAGTGCAATTTCGCAAAGATCGGAAAAATACCAGAAAAATATGCAAACATATTATTTTGCCAGAAGACGAAGGAAGCCAGAAGGAGGGACGAAGTGGGGCCTTAGGGGGCCCACCCACCCCCCACCCCCTAGGCGTGGGCCCACCTGACCCCGCACCTAGGATAGGTGTGGCCCACCTGCCCGGCCTCCGACTCCAAGAATGGGGACCGAAACACAAGCTTCTTTCATGCCCATGCTTCGGAGAGAAGAAGGGTGAATAGAATTAAGAAGTTGAAGAGAGATGGTGGAGGGGTAGTGGAGAGGGAGGAAGATATAGGACATTTTATCACTAATTTCTACAAAAGTTTGTTCATGTCTTCTGCAGGTACAATAAATGACGAACTACTCCAATTTGTTCCAAGCTCGGTCTCTTTGTAAATGAATGAAACACTAAGCAGACCATATACATGGGAGGAGGTCAGGAAAGCCCTTGATTCTATTGGCGATCTTAAGGCGTCGGGACCGGACGATATGCCTGCTATTTTCTACAAAAAGTTTTGGCATATCCTAGGGGAGAAAGTACAGATTGAAGTCCTGGAGGTGCTTAATGGTGGTGCTATGCCCATGGGATGGAATGAGACAACTATTGTGATGATCCCAAAAGTGAAAAACCTGAAGCACCTCAATGAATATCGACCGATAAACCTCTGTAATGTCATCTACAAGCTAATCTCGAAGGTCCTTTCCAACCGGCTGAAGATGCTATTGCCAGATATTATTTCCCCGTCTCAGTAGGCTTTTGTTCCTGGGCATATGATTACGGACAATGTTCTGCTAGCATATGAGATTACTCACCACATGCACATGAGGAAGGGAGGGAGAGATGGCCTGGTTGCTGTCAAACTAGATATGAGCAAAGCATACGACCGGGTTTAATGGGAGTTCCTTGAAAAAATGATGCTTCGAATGGGTTTCATCGAGCAATGGGTGAGATTGATCATGACATGTGTGAAATCAGTATCATATAGAGTGAAGGTCAATGGAAAACTGGCCTATGCCTTCAAACCTGAGCGAGGACTCCGACAAGGGGACCCTCTGTCGCCGTATCTGTTCATCCTTTGTGTCGAGGCTTTCTCCGCTTTGCTTAAGCAAGCTGAGGTGAATGGCACTCTGGAAGGTGTAAAAATCTGTCCCACGGCGCCGAGGGTTAACCACCTCTTTTTCGCGGACGACTCACTCATTATTATGAAGGCCACAACTGAGAGTGCAAATTGTTTGAAAGATATCCTGGCGCTTTATGAGGCCCGGTCGGGCCAGATGATCAATAAGGACAAGGGTTCCACTTTTTTCAGCAAGGGTACAAGGTACCGGACAAAGAGGGCAGTGCTGAATGTTCTTGGTATACCTAGGGAATCATTAAATCAAAGATACCTAGGGCTTCCGGTTCATATGTGCGCTTCAAAAAAGAAAGAGTTCGAGTACATTATGGAGAAAATATGGAGGCGAATTCAGGGATGGAAGGAGAAACTGTTGTCGAGGGCGGGGAAGGAGATTCTAATAAAGGCTATAGCGCAGGCTATCCCTACGTATGCAATGTTAGTCTTTGATCTCACGAAGCAGCTTTGCGACGAGATTAGCAGAATGGTATGCCGATATTGGTGGGAACAGCAAGAAGGAAAGAAAAACTGCCACTGGCTTAGTTGGGAGAAGCTGTCTAAGAGTAAATCGGAGGGGGACTTGGCTTCCGTGACCTGCATATATTCAATCTTGCGATGCTATCAAGGCAGAGTTGGCGCCTCCTGAAATTCCCGGATTCATTGTGTGCCACTATCCTAAAGGCCAAATATTTTCCTGATTGTTCGGTTCTTGAGGCTACTCCCAAACAAGGCATGTCTTATACGTGGAGGAGCATTCTCAAGGGTTGTGAGCTAATGAGAGAAGGAATAATTTAGCGTCGGGAACGGGGAGCAAATTTCTGTCTAGGAGGATCCATGGGTACCTCGCGGCACAACTAGGAAGCCTAGCTCTGTTCAAGGTCACTCCATTGTGACTCGAGTCAGCGAGCTCATTAACCCAGTAACGGATCAGTGGGACGAGGCCTTGTTGCATGATCACTTCAACCTGGATGACATGAGAGAGATCCTTTTGATTCCGATCCGTCCAGACATGGAAGACAACATAGCCTGGCACTATGACAACGGAGGGATTTTTTCAGTCAAATCAGCATATCACCTCGGAGTTAGCTTGCGTGATAGACGCCTGCAACGCGATGCTGAACCATCAGCGGCTACCCATCAGCATCAGCAAACATGGAAGGATCTGTGGAAACTGAAGCTACCATGGAAGGTTCTTATCTTTCTCTGGCGATTTGCACACAACAGCCTTCCCACCAGAATGAATATTAAGAGGAAGTGTGTTGAGATGGATACCCGCTGCCCGATGTGTTGGCGCCTCGATGAGGATGGAGGACACCTTTTCCTGCGATGCAAGTTTGTCCGCAAGATATGGAGACTGCTGGAGATCGAGGATGTCAGGCTGTCTCTATGTGAATGCCAGAATGCAATGCAGGTAACACATCAGATCCTATCTCTCGAGCGGGAGCAAAAGACCACATCCATTATTTTGCTTTGGAGCTGGTGGACAACGAGGAACAAGGCTAATGCTGAGGGGAAGACACAAACTGCCGGGGAAATTTGCTTCCAAATCCGTAAGCACATCGTTGAGTTTAAGCCAGCGGAAATGTAGAGCAACCCGGAGGCAAAACATGACGATGCCTGGTAGCCCCCGCATGATAGCTATATCAAGGTAAACTTTGACGCTGCCTTCTTTTAGGAGACACATATGGGGGCGTGGGATTTTATTGCACGGGCGGGAGACGGCAGCTTCCTGGTAGCACGTGCTAGATGAATGAACCACATGCGTAGTCGTACACATGCATTGAGGCAATCGAAAGAACAAGGAACATAGGGGCCTTCCGAGTAATCTTTGAATCTGACTCCCTGAACCTGGTGAATACGCTCAAGTCAGGAGATCAAGATATGGCGGATATTGGTGTCCTGTATCGTGAAGCTAGAAGTATCTTAGCTTTTGATGTTTTTGACTTTAGCTTCTGTCGGCGATCTTGTAATAAGGTGGCTCTCATGCCATTGCGCAGCATGGCAAGGAGCTGGATGCGGTGGACTCGATTTGTTTTGAAAGCGCACTAGCTTTTGTATCGGTTCTAGTTTGTAGAGATATTGCTAAGCAACAGGTTTAGTGGAATGAATGTTTCCAGTTTCAAAAAAAAAAAAAAGATTACTGCTAACATTCATGAGGATGACGAATAACTAGGCGGGGAGATGGGGTCGCCCCTGCCGCAGCCCTCGGGTCCACCAAAAAATCATCCGCGGACGTACCAAACCTCCACACACTGACAGCCACATCAAGTTTGAGCAGCAAAGTGGCGCAGAAGAGAGCGAGCTCGATCGGGCGGACTACTGTTGCAGGAGCACGAAATTTTCGTGGATGCACCGCCCACGCACGAACGCCATCTGTTGTGCGTTTCCATGCAGGCTCTATTATTCTCTTCTCGCACACGATCGACCTCGATCCCCCGAGATCTCTTTTTCCAAGGTGTTCTCCACCGGCATCATCGATTCGATCCTGGAGCATGCCGCGGGGTGAACTCGATCGCGCGCGCCTCCCTCAGTGCCACCCTGCTGTGCTGAGCTCCGTCGTGCTCGATCAGTGATGAAGATGACTCCCGGCCGTACGTGGAACTCTGCTGGCCCCAAGAACACCGATTTCGTCTAGGCAAGCCGCGCGCGCCCCTGCGAGAGTCAGTCAAGTTCTTCGATCTCGCTAGCTCCTGGCTTCTTGTTCAGTCGCGCGCGGATTCACACCCGGCGGCCGGGTGATCTCCGATCGATCCTTCTGCACAAAACCATGCATCATCCTTGAAGAGCAGGAGCCAGGAGGCTAGGCTAGCTGCTGGGTGACCTGCACCTCCTAATGGTGACGGCCACTGCCCCGGCGTTCTTCATCCAGCTCTGCTGATGGCGCAACGGAACATGCCAAACTTCTTAGCGTACCCCTAATGCTACATATGCTTCGCCAATCGCCACATGCATGCATGCATGCCATCCATTTAGCATCTGAACTCTACGCACGCACGCACGCACGATAACACTACTGCAGTTCAACTTCAAGTGCAGAGTGCTGACACCGGCCGGCACCAAATTTGCCACACAGAAAGCAGCAGCAGATTCAACTAATAAGGCATAGTACTATATATATAAGATCATGCATGCATGTTCGAAATTAGGAGAGATCATTGGTTCCAAGCAGTCATAATAACTTACATGCGGCCGGCATTGCAGCGGGACGATCATAGGTAATAACTTAGCACGCACTTGCAGTGATGCAGACATAATAAAGATAATAAACACACAATAATTCTTCTCATAGCCTTTTGGCTCCACAATCTCACATTCCGGCTGCCGGCTTGGGCGCTTAATCGGCCTCCTCCGGCTTCACGACGGTCTGGCCGGGCCTTGTCGCTTCACTGGTGTCCTCTTCATTGGCGTTGGCCTTGGGTGCGTTGGCCTCGTCGGTCTTGCCGGGGAAAGTGCTCTGCTCGTCGGTGTCGTCGTCGGTCTCGCGTGGCTCGACGTTGCCGCGGCCACGCTCTGGGGCACGAGGGCGTCTCTGGTTGTACTTGTAGATCACGCCGCCGAACACCACAAGCACAGTCGCTCCACCGAGCAGGTACCAGAGCATATACGACGACGACTCCGTGGCGGTGGCTTCCTTGAGGGCGGCGGGAGTGGACTGAACTTGCGCCGGCGCGCCGATCCTGGACGCAAACCTGAACCTTGGCAGTGCGCGTGCGCGGATGCAGACGTGGGGCGGAGTCGTTGTCGGAGCTGGGGCCACATCCGGGGCCCGGATCTCAGAGGCGGCGCCGGAAGCGACTGATGTAGTAGTGTTGGTGCGGGGGCGACATCGAGGCGGACCTCAGGGGTGGGCGTGGCCGAAGCCGGAGCCGGAGTTGCCGGCGATGGGGAGACGGGGAAGACGCGGGTGTCGACGCCGACTTGTGAAGGGCCCGGCGGAGCGTTGTCGTTGAGGAGGTTCGTGAGCGCATCCTTGCTTTGTCCGCGGTGTCGATTATATGGTCGGTAATCTTCTCACCGATTTCTTTTCCCAAATCCTTGGCCAGTTCTTTAGCCTCCTCCAAAGATACTTCCTTGAGGATGGGCCAGATCACCCTCCACATCGCCCTAGAGCCGTCCGCCAAGAACTTTACCGCCTTGTCCGTCATGATCCTGGCAAAACGCAACATGTTACTAGCTAGTACCATATTTCCGCCCCATGTAACAGATCATACGGTAGCAAGAAACGAAAGGTAAAGCATCATCATCAGACGGCCGGGGACGAGCGAGCCAGACGATCGAGCAGTAACGACGCAAATCAATCATGAAGAACCAAGAAATATGGGGCCGGAGGAGGGAGGGATCTTACGCGCGCGCCGAAGAAGATCGGAGATGGGGAAGGCTGCGCTGCCGCTGCGCCGCGCCTGGCCGAGGTGGTTGTGGGTGAGAGGGGTGTGGTCTGCTGCCGTGGCGAGGATGCTTGGGGCTTGCTTTATCATGGCCGCTTCTCGGCCCCAGCCGTCGGATGCCATCGCACGGCTAGGGTGCATCTGAAACGCCTGCCTGCCCCCGACCAGGGAGGGCCCGCGCGCATGTGCTCTGTCCCCTCGCGCGCGCGGCGTGCGTGCCCTCTTCGCGCCAAAACTGCACCCCAAAGGGCCTAAGCGTAAATGCAAATTCAGCATTTCAAGAGGAAGAATAAACCTACGTTTTATATATAATATATCCTGGTTGAGATACAAGGAGATAAATCAGCAGGAGGTGAGGAAATTGGAAGAACAAGGTTGAAAGTTACTCCAGATTTTCATTCATCAATTCGATAGTTCAAACTTCAAACGTTATACGACAGAAGACTCCAACAGCTCCTTCACGGCTCAACATAGACACACCTACAACACACTTAAAAAAAAAACTACAACACACTTACGTCCAGCCCGAATACGCCTCTGTACTTTTCGTCTTCCATCAGAGGTAGTGCCCCTTCTCCAGTCAACTAAATACCAGAAGTACACCAATTTATCTAGAAAAGCATAACTAATTGTTGGAAATGTGATAGTATGTATATACTATTGAATTGATGAATCAAAATTAGCCGATTTTCTTAGTTTTTCCGTACATCCAAATATTAAAAAACAAATTCAGGGTTGAAATTAGCCGATTTTATTGTCGCATTTCTCAGGGCCAAGGGCCAGGTGTATAAAACCAGATGGTATATTTATATGTCTGCATTGATACTTATTATGTTATCTTTAGATATGCATTTTGGCTCCTATGTATCTCTGGCTCCCGGACATCGAAGTGACTCCTAGCTCAAGACTCATCTGCTCTTCTTTGCTCTTGTTTCATCTCCTCATCAAAGTCCATTCACTAGTCAGGCGGTACCGCACGCGGCACCGTGACAACTGGCTTGTATTTATAGAGTCGAGTTGGAGGGGTTTTGGTACAATCTGAATACTAAGGGAGGGAAGAGAGGGAGGGAGGGAAAAAGAAGAAAAAATCACCTTTCTCTTCGATCCTAGCTACTCCCACGCCATGCATATTTTCTCTAGGGGTGCAATGCAAATGTGGCGTGGTGCTTAGACAATATACACTAAAATTAATATTGGAATATATTTGGTCTCGCAATATGACATTACATAACTTTTCCCCTAAATAAATCAAACTTGTACTATTTTCACACAAGAAATTGGAGCTGACCACAACTAGTACTACCACACCATCACATGATTAATAAGTGGAACTAATGGCCCAGAAGAATTATAAGAAACTACCATCTTCGAGAGGCTGCCTCGAAGCGATCAGTCATCGTCCATGTCGAATTCTGCATGTCCTACTTGTAGTTCCCATTGTTAGCGTGTATAGGTGTACGTATATTAGTGTATGTAATTACCTTTGTACTCTTTGTAACCCTAACCCTAATTTGTATTGAGCCCATTATATAAACACCCAAACCCCATGTATTATGTGTGCGAGGCTTCCTCAACCATCCCTCTCCTGTCCTACATGGTATCAGACTAGACCTTAAACCTAGCCCCCCCCCCCCCCCCCCCACACACACACACACACATTCTCCTTTTCTAGTTGATCCTGAAAGAAAGAGAAACAAGATTCAATAAAGCTTACACAACCGAGGTTTCAAATAAAGAACACTATCGTGTTTTAGAGAGCAACACATGAATTCTGCAAATACGATAGGTAAACTCCATCGGTAGAATGGAGCAAGCATAATAATAAATGGCAACAATATATGATTCACATATCCTACACCCTAATAAGTGTTGTATTCTCCTAAACAATTGACTGTACTCCATATTAGGGGACTAAATCAAAAACAATTGCACTTCCATGAGTAGTGGGCATATAAGATCAATCATAAACTAACCTCTCCACCTTGATGAGAGCCACATTCTCTGCTTATTGCCTCTTTGCCGGGCCTTTCGATTTCATCATACTCTAGGCCTCCTTTCACCTAGATCATGTACTAGCACAGGTACATCTCAAGACACTGATTGACTCGCTTTTTCCCATAACTTTGTCGATGATAAGGTGTGCTCAGATCAATTGAATGTCACTCCTTTGAATGGTTCTTTTCAATATGAACTGGTAAAAACTTTGTCTCTGCCAGACACAATGGACTATGAATAGCTATGTAACTTTACCAGATTATCCATGAAGGCTTGAGAAATAGTAGCTGATGTAAATGGATGCTTGAGAGGAATAAAATGAGCATACTTCATGTATTTGTTGACTACCACTAAGATGCAAGAATACCCCTTGAGGTTTAGGTAATCCTACGATCAAGTCCATAGATATATATTTCCAAGCTTCATATGTAGGTGACAGGGGTTGAAGAAGACCAGGAAGCTTTCAAGTTTCATGTTTGGTCCGCTAACACACAGCACATTGTTTCGCCTGATTTTCCATATCTTGTTTCATACCCTTCCAATAAAATAATTTATGTACTCTTTTGTATGTGGATTGTATAACAGAAATACCACCTAGTTGAGGCATCAAAATCCATGAGTATCTTGGTTTGAAACCCAACATTAGCTCCCACATATATTTTGCCATGTTGTCTAATGAGCCCATATGCATTGACCAAAGAATAACCCTGCTCATTAGTACGCACTACTGGCACTCCTTGCGGCAATTGTTGATAACTAGAATCCACTACAAATGAACTTAGTACTTCCGGAATCCATACTGGTTTAGCCACAAAGATAGACTGCATAGCAAAGAAGTACCCTAGACAGAGCATCGACTGCCCCCTTTTTATATTGGAATCTGTACTATAATCCAATAAGCTTTGTCATTGCATTATTTTAGACTCGAGTGGCAAGATTTGGTCCTACAAATGAGAAAGACCCTTGTGGTCTATTTTAATGATAAAATCCCTCTCATCAAATATTGCCTCCACTTATCCACTGCCATTAGTATCGCCAAAAGGAATTGAAAACTTAACTACTAATTCAAGGGGCTAAGGGACTTGGTATAATAAGATACTAGATGACCATCTTGTAGTAGAATAGCCCCAATTCCAATGCATGAGTCTCAATGACAAAGGATTTGGAAAGATATGGTAATGCAAGAACTGGAGTAGTACTCATATCTTGCTTTAATTTGTCAAATGCAATTTGTGCGTTGGGTGTCCACATAAAATTGGAGTGTTTTGGCCAAGATGTCATATCCTTTCAAAAAAAATCCAGTTAATCCCAGAAATCCCCTTAATCCGGTGGTATTATCAGGTTGAGGTCAGTTCAACATATGTGTAGTTTTAGCTGGATCAATAGCCACACTTTATTAGAGATAATGTGTCCCAAGTATTCCAATTTCCTTACACCAAAGTACACTTTCTCATCTTGGCAAACAACTGATTCTCATGTAATAACTTAAATATCACTTCCAAATGATGTAAATGGGCCACCATATATTGTTGTACACCAACATTTTATCCATCCAGGGCTTCTTATGTGAGGCGACCCTCGGACACCTCCTCTCATCCCTAGCAGTCGCCGCATCTTGTTGCCTCATCTGCGTCATGCTTTCGCTGAGTTTCTGGAACTCGCGGCAATCCTTGAGCATGTGGCTGGCTTTCTTTTTGCCATCTTGTTTGTCGATGTAGAAGTGGATGGTGCATGGACCCGAAAGTTTGTCGAATGCCGAGGGTCCGTTGTCGCGGTCGCGGCGTTGCCACGACTGTGTGGAGCGTCCGTTGTCACGGAAGTTTCCGCCGCGATATCCTCCGCTGTTGCGGCTGTTGTCGTTGCGGCGGTCGGCGTAGACGGTCGCGACCATGTCAGGTCCGTCGCGGTCCTCATAGAAGCGCGATCTCCTCTTGTTGCGGCGTTCGCGTCTTCGGCCGTAGTCATCCTCTTCATCTGATTGCGCTCGCTGGATGCAATCTTCGCCGTCTGCCCAGCTGTTGGCGATTTCCATGAGGTGATCGAGTGTCTTGGGCTTGACGCGCCCAAGTTCCTCCTTGAAATCTTGTCGTTTGACGCCGTCCCTGAAGGCGTCGATGGCCCTCTCCTCGGATATGTGTGCTGCGGAGTTCTTGGTTTTAGACCAGCGTAGTATGTACGAGCGAATAGATTCACCCGTTCTCTGAGTGCAGGCTCGCAACTCTTCGATTGAGGCGGGCCTCTTGCTAGTGCCCTTGAAATTTCGGATGAAGCTGTAGGCGAGCTCCTCCCAGCTTCGGATGGACCCTGATGTTAGGCTGCTGAGCCAGACCCGCGCCGCGCCTGTCAGCTGCAGCTGAAGGCATTGCATGGCGGTTTCTTTGTTGCCTCCATGCAGCTTGACGGATGACAGATGGTCGCTGAGCCATGATTTTGGATCTTGTGTGCCGTTGAACTTCGGAGTATCCGAAGGAAGCTTGAAATTGCGTGGCATCTGCGTTCGTCGAACGGATCTGCTGAAGCATCGGGCTCCGCAGAGTTCTCCTTCGTCTTCGTCCATCTCGGATTCAGACGAACATGCACGTTTGGCTCGTGCTTTGTCGATCTTGCGCTGTGTAAGCTTGTCTCTGGCGTCGTAGTCGCGTTTATGGTGACGCGAGCTCTTCTTCCTTCGAGGAAGGTCATGTTCCTCCTCTTCTTCGGATGAAGGGGTGGGACTCCGGTCGCGCCTGGCCGGAGCTTTCTTCTTCGGCTCCGCAGGAGCATCGTCGTGGAGCGCAGCTCCGACGAGTCTGAGTCCGGTGAGTGCGGACTTATGCATGGCTCTTTTCGGGTCCCCCTCCGGAGGAGGGTGGACTGCTAGATATGCAGTGGCTGCCATGATCGCAGCTTGCGGTGTCTTCGGGATGATGTTGCCGTCGGCATCCATATCCATGAACGATGTGTGGAGGGTTCGGGTCACGTCACGGCGCTCCTTGGGATCCATGTTATCCATCCGAGAGCGATGCTTGTTTCCCTGGTTTCCGTTTGTTCTAGAGCCGGGTGCCATGGCGGAGAGCGCAGCTCGTCGCGCGCTGGACTCAGAAGCTGCTTGCTTGCGTTTGTCGAGTGTCTCCTGAATCTTGACTTGCTTCTTGTGCTCCTCGATGAGGAGGTAGTGGTATGCCATCAGTAGTTCACGTGAGGCGTCCGCAGGTAGGACTATGTCACCTGCGACGGCACGGCGCGCCTGGAACCATCCTTCTTTGCTAAGTTGGATGACGTGGCCGTTGTTTTCCCTGTTGGGTGGGGGGACTGGCTTCTTCTGTTTTCGCCGTTTCCGCCGTTTCGGTTGGGCGGCGGGTTAGGTGTTTCCTCGTCGCCTTGGATGATTGCGGCACATAGATAGCGCTTCATGATTGGTGTTCTGCCACGACTTTGGTCCGGAACCGTAGGTTCCCTCATCCGAAGGTGGATCACACAGATCGGAGTTACAGCTGCTGCTGTCGTAAAACTCATCTGTTGATGGTGATGTGCATAGCACAAGGTGTGGAGCCCACGAACATGGCCTGATTGATGGCACGGGCACCCGCTCGGGGAAACGGAGGGTGCCAGTTGACCCACCTGGAAGCAGAAGCTCCCGAATAGGATCTCGAGTCTGTCGCCTACGGGCTTGAAATCTTTCATGGTGGCCGGCGAGTGGGCGGTGAAGTTGAAAGCGCCGAAGAGGAGGTGATTCTCCGTCGCCACGGAGTTGTAGATCGATCGGGTCGGAACCATCACGATCGCACAATCAGCAGCCCCGTTTCCCACAGACGGCGCCAATTGACGAGGTTTAATCTCATCAATGCCCATTGTTATGGACTTGGGTTTTGGAGAAGATGGGGATGTTGGAGATCGTGGAACGGTTAACAGACAAGCAACCAGGGGACACGAGATTTACCCAGGTTCAGGCCCTCGGAGGGAAAACCCTACTCCTGCTTGTCTGCTCTTGATTACGGCGGAACCGAAGGTTACAGGTGCGCAGATTCGATCTGGCGTGGAGGTGCGTGTGCGTAAGTATGAGTCGGGGGATCTAGGACGTGCCCTCCTGGCCTCTATATAGACTCAGCCAGGTCCCGGGCATAGTCCTAGTCGATTACCGGTTCTAGGGTTTTATCCCTTTGAATTTCCTATCTGCGCTAGTCTTGTTCTCCAAGGACTCGAAGGCGTCATGGGCCTTGTCCACCCGAAAATCTTCATGGGCCGGCGTACATCTGCCGTGGGCCTTCCTTGGGCTGGACCAGGTATGCCGAAGTCACGTACCCGTAGGGTATAACCATGTCACCGCCACTCTATCCTCTGTTGGCCACTGCCGCAGCCCACGCCGACGGTGGCAGCCAAGCCTTGGTAGTCGAAGACAGTGGGCAGGTCTCGCGTGCCTCGCTAAGATCCCTTCATGTGGGGCGGAAACAGGGCAGCGCTGGTGGTTCATGCGGCGGCCGGTGGCGCTCGCCGTAGTGGTGCAGGTCGGCATATGTTTGGGAGGCAGCTGAGGAGCCGCTGCGATGGCGGTGGTGTGCATGCCCTAGGCAGCGTTGTTGCTTCTTAGATCTCTCTAGGCCTTGATCTTGCGGTCTACTCGTTCCGATCGCCATAATGTTGGAGATATGCCCTAGAGGCAATAATAAATATAGTTATTATTATATCTTTGTGTTTATGATAAATGTTTACATTCATGCTATAATAGTATTAACAAGGAAACATTAATACTTGTGTGATTTGTAAACTAAAATAGAGTCCCTAGTAAAAGCCTCTTTATAATACTAGCTTGTTGGTTAATAAATGATTGTGGTTTCCCTATCATGAACATTGAGATGTTATTAACAACAAGATCATATCGTTAGGAGAATGATATGGTGGACATACTCCTATAGATAAGCATAGCATAAAGATCAAGTCATTTTAATAGTTCAATTGCTATATGCTTTCTGATACATAGTAACCTAATTCCTTCGACCATGAGATCATGCATATCACCTTTACCGGAAGGATACTTTGATGACATCAAACACCACACCGTAACTAGGTGGCTATAAAGGTGGCATTGAGTGTTCAGAAAGTATTGGTTGAGACACATGGATCAAGAGTGGGATTTGTCCATCCATATGACGGATAGATATACTCTGGGCCCTCTCGATGGAATGTCATCCAATTAGCTTGCAAGCATGTGGTAGCTCACAAGGGATCACATATCAGGAGCGAGAAAAGAGTACTTATCGATGCGAGGTTGAACTAGGTATACAGAGATACCGACGATCATAACCTCGGATAAGTAAACTATCGTGAGACAAAGGGAAATTGGTATCGTATGTAAGTGGTTCATTCGATCGCAAAGTAATCGTAGAAATATGTGGGAGCCATATGAATTTCCAGATTCCTCTATTGGTTATTGTTCGGAGAAGTGTCTCGATCATGTCCGCATAATTCACGAACCGTAGGGAGACACACTTAAGGATTCGACATTGGATGAGTAGTTATGGAATGATGAGTAAGAGAACGAATGTTGTTCGGAGTCTCGGATGGGATCCGGGATATCACGAGGAGATCCGGAATGGTCCGGAGAATAAGATTTATATAAGGAAAGTCATGTTTCGGGGTTGGAGAATGGTTCCGGTGTTTTCATCGGGAATGTTCTAGAAGGTTCCGGAATGTCGGCACTCCGGAGGGGAAGGGTACTTGAATGTGTCATAACAAGTTCGAATGATTGCATCATGTACTAGGTGTCATCGCTGAACAAAATAAAGGGTTAAATCAAATCCTAGTTTGAAAAGTCAAACGCCAATTTGAAAAAGTCAAACGGCTATTTTGTGAGGTGGAGGGAGAGTAGGAAACCGTTCCCTCCCTCCACCGCCGGCCCACTTGGAGACCGAGTTGGGGAGGGACTATTGGAGATATGCCCTAGAGGCAATAATAAATGTAGTTATTATTATATCTTTGTGTTTATGATAAATGTTTACATTCATGCTATAATAGTATTAACAAGGAAACATTAATACTTGTGTGATTTGTAAACTAAAATAGAGTCCCTAGTAAAGCCTCTTTATAATACTAGCTTGTTGGTTAATAAATGATTGTGGTTTCCCTATCATGAACATTGAGATGTTATTAACAACAAGATCATATCGTTAGGAGAATGATATGGTGGACATACTCCTATAGATAAGCGTAGCATAAAGATCATGTCATTTTAAAAGTTCAATTGCTATATGCTTTCTGATACATAGTAACCTAATTCCTTCGACCATGAGATCATGCATATCACCTTCACCGGAAGGATGCTTTGATGACATCAAACACCACACCGTAACTGGGTGGCTATAAAGGTGGCATTGAGTGTTCGGAAAGTATTGGTTGAGACACATGGATCAAGAGTGGGATTTGTCCATCCATATGACGGATAGATATACTCTGGGCCCTCTCGGTGGAATGTCATCCAATTAGCTTGCAAGCATGTGGTAGCTCACAAGGGATCACATATCACAGAACGAGAAAGAGTACTTATCGATGCGAAGTTGAACTAGGTATGCAGAGATACCGACGATCATAACCTCGGATAAGGAAACTATCGTGAGACAAAGGGAAATTGGTATCGTATGTTAGTGGTTCATTCGATTGCAAAGTAATCATAGAAATATGTGGGAGCCATATGAATTTCCAGATTCCTCTATTGGTTATTGTTCGGATAAGTGTCTCGATCATGTCCGCATACTTCACGAACCGTAGGGAGACACACTTAAGGATTCGACGTTGTTTGAGTAGTTATGGAATGATGAGTAAGAGACCGAATGTTTTTCGGAGTCTCGGATGGGATCCGGGATATCACGAGGAGATCCGGAATGGTCCGGAGAATAAGATTCATATAAGGAAAGTCCTGTTTCGGGGTTGGAGAATGGTTCCGGTGTTTTCATCGGGAATGTTCTAGAAGGTTCCGGAATGTCCGGCACTCTGAAGGGGAAGGGTACATGAATGTGTCATACCAAGTTGGAATGATTGCATCATGTACTAGGTGTCAACGCTGAACAAAATAAAGGGTTTAATCAAATCCTAGTTTGAAAAGTCAAACGCCAATTTGAAAAGTCAAACGGCTATTTTGGGAAGTGGAGGGGAAGGTGGAAACCGAGTTGGGGAGGAGTTCCTCCCCTCCACCGCCGACCCCCTTGGGAGACCGAGTTGGGGAGGGACTCCCCTCCCCTGGCGCGCCCCCTCCACCTATATAAGGAGGGGCAGGGCTGCCCCTCCTAGAACCCAACACCTCCACCCAAAACCCTAGCTCCAAGCCGCCGCCGTCCTCCATAGCCGCCGCCGGCCTAGGGAAAACCGCCGCCGCCGCCTAGCTAACCCTAGCCACCGGCCTTGCCCCCTCCTCGGCGTGTCTAAACCCTAGATCGTCGAGGGTCTCTCTCATAGTCCACCATACTCGCTCCGGCTTAAGGCGAAGCCCTGCGAGATCTCCCCTCTACTTCCGGTACCACGCCGTTGTGCTACCGGAATCGTGAGGAGAGTGCTACAACCTCCGTTGCCTGCTGGAACAAGGGAGAGGAAGGTCTTCGTCGAGTACCGAACGTGTGACCGACTGCGGGAGCATGGCTTGGAAGGATCGTCTCTGTGATCTTGAGATCGGGAAAATGATTACATCACCCACGAGAATCCGCTCTTGTTAAACACTTTGGAATCTTCAAGGGTGAGTTATTCCATCGACTCGTTGCTACAATCTAGTAGATAGATCTTGGCTTGTTTGTTTGTATGCGGTAGAAATTTTTTGTTTTCCATGCTATGAAACCCTACAGTGGTATCAGAGCCGTGTCTATATGTAGATCTGTTGCACGAGTAGAACACAATGGTCTTTGTGGGCGTTGATGCTTTTATTGTCGATTGCTTCTTGTGTACTTTGCATCTTGCGGGATGGTGGGATGAAGCGGCCCGGGCTAACCTTACATGACATCGTTCATGAGACTTGCTCCACGCTTGACATGCAACTTGTATTGCATAAGTGGCTTTGCGGGTGCCTGTTTATCCCAACATAGTTAAGATTCAATTTACAACGAGTGATTGACAATACTAGTATCAATGTTGTGGTTCTTGTTCGTAAGTTAGAACGACACTTATTGAAAGCCCCAAACCACGTAAAACATGCAAAGAAAGTAGAAGCGTCTAACTTTGTTTTGCAGGGGTGTGCTGTGATGTGATATGGCCATGATTGTGATTATATTTGATGTATGCAATGTTCCTTATTGTAAGTCGGCAACCGGCAGGAGCCATATGGTTGTCTTTAATTTTGTTAAGACCCGCGTGTCTATTCAAAGTAGTTGTAATAGTTGAAGCTGGTGGACGACAACCATGGAGAAGCGTCATTGACCTTGATGCAATGCCGGTGATGATGGAGATCATGTTCGTGCTTGAAGATGGAGATCGGAAGAACAAAGAAGAAAGGCCATATCATATCACATATTATGAATTGCATGTGATGTTAATCCTTTATGCATCTTGTATTGCTTAGTTAACGACGGTAGCATTATAAGATGATCCCTCATGCACATGAATTTCAAATCATAAGTGTTCACCCTTAGTTAGCACCGTTGCTAAAGCTTGTTGTTTCGAAGCACCACGTGATGATCAGGTGTGTTAGATTCCGCAAGTATATACAACGTGAGCAAGCCAGATTTGCTCATGCGGAAGCTAAGGTTTGATCTTGACGAGACTAGCATGTACAGACATGGTCTCGGAACACGGATCACCGAAAGGTAAAGCATGAGTCATATAGTAGATATGATGAACATGACGATTGTTCGCCATTGAAACTAGATCAACTCTCGCGATGATCGGTTTTGATGTGGTGGATTTGGTTCATGTGATCACTAAAACAATGTGAGGGATGTTTTTTTTGAGTGGGAGTTCACCTAGATTAATTTAACTATTAATTAGAACTCAATTTGTCATAAACTTAGTCTAAACTATTGCAAATATGTTGTAGATCAATGGCGCCCCCTACCATCAATTTTAATGCGTTCCTAGAGAAAGAAAAGTTGAAAAACAATGGAAGCAACTTCGCGGATTGGTTCTGCAATTTGAGGATTGTCCTCACAGCTGGTAATTTGACCTATGTGCTGGATGCACCGCTAGGTGACCCACCTACAGCTACTGCTACCGATGAAGTAAAGAATGTTTACCTCACTCGGAAGACTCAGTACTCCACAGTTCAGTGTGCTATCTTGTATGGTTTAGAATCGGAGCTTCAGAAAAGGTTTGAGAATTCAGACCCACATGATATTGTCTGTGATCTCAAATTGATCTTTGAGACTCACGCGGCGATTGAGAGCTATGAGGCTTCTGAAAAGTTCTTTAACTGCAAGATGGAAGAAGGCAGCTCCATCAGTGAGCATGTGCTTAAGATGTCTGGGCACGCAAACAAACTTCAAAGCTTGGGTATAGTGATTCCTAATGCTTTGGGGATTTACCGTGTCCGTCAATCACTACCACCAAGTTACAAGAACTTTGTGATGAACTACAATATGCAAAACATGAACAAGATGTTGCCAGAACTCTTCGCCATGTTGAAATCTGCAGAAGTAGAGATCAAGAAAGAGCACCAAGTGTTGTTGGTCAATAAGACCACCACATTCAAGAAAGGAAAGTATAAGCAAAAGGGACACTTCAAGAAGGGTGGTAAGAAAGTTACCGCGCCGACGAAGAAGACCAAGGCTGGACCTAAGCCTGATACTGAGTGCTTTTACTGCAAGGGAGAAGGTCCTTTGGGCGGAATTGCCCAAAGTACTTGGCGGATTTGAAGAACGGCAACATCAAGAAGAAAGGTATATCCGATATACATGTTATTGATGTGTATCTCACTAGTACTGTAGTAGTGCACAGGTATTTGATCTTTGGTTCGGTTGCTCATATTTGTAACTTGAAACAGGTGCTGTAGAATAAACGGAAGCTAGCGAAGAACGAGGTGACGATGCGCGTTGGAAACGGATCAAAGGTTGATGGGATCGCGGTCGGCACGCTACCCCTTCATCTACCATTTGGATTAGTTTTATACTTAAATAATTGTTATTTGGTGCCTGCGTTAAGCATGAACATTATATCGGGATCTTGTTTATTGCGAGACGGTTACTTGTTTAAGTCAAAGAATAATGGTTGTTCGATTTATATGAGTAATATGTTTTATGCACATGCACCTTTGATAGATGGTCTATTCTTATTGAATCTCGATAGTGGAAATACACATATTAATAACATTGAGGCTAAACGTTTGAAATCGAGCGATAACTCGACCTATATGTGGCACTGTCATCTTGGTCACATTGGAGTGAAGCGTATGAAGAAACTCCATTCCGATGGAATTCTTGAATCACTTGATTTCGAATCACTTGAAAGATGGGAAGCATGTCTGATGGGAAAAATGACTAAGACTCCATTTTCTGGTATGATGGAGCGAGCTACGGACTTATTGGAAATCATACATACCGATGTGTGTGGTCCAATGAGTGTAGCATCGCGCGGTGGTTATTGTTATGTTCTTACCTTCACGGATGACTTGAGTAGATATGGGTATATCTATTTCATGAAACATAAGTTCGAAACTTTCGAGAAGTTTAAGGAATTTCAAAGTGAGGTAGAGAATCAACGTAACAAGAAGATTAAATTTCTACATTCTGATCATGGAGGTGAATATCTAAGTTACGAGTTTGGCGAGCATTTGAAGAAATGCGGAATACTTTCACAATTGACACCGCCAGGAACACCACGGCGTAACGGTGTGTCCGAACGTCGTAATCGAACTCTCTTAGATATGGTTCGTTCTATGATGTCACTTACAGATTTACCGCTATCATTTTGGGGTTATGCATTAGAAACAGCCGCATTCACTTTAAGTAGGGCACCATCTAAATCCGTTGAAATGACACCATATGAATTATGGTTTGGGAAGAAACCCAAATTGTCGTTCCTTAAAGTTTGGGGTTACGAAGCCTATGTAAAGAAGTTACAGCCGGACAAGCTTGAACCCAAAGCGGAAAAATGCGTCTTCGTAGGATACCCGAAGGAAACTATTGGGTATACCTTCTATCATAGATCCGAAGGCAAAATCTTCGTTGCCAAGAATGCATCCTTTCTAGAGAAGGAATTTCTCTCGAAAGAAGTGACTGGAAGGAAAGTAGAACTCGACAAGGTTGTCGAACCTTCTCTCAAACTTGCGAGTAGCGCAGCACCGGAAGAAGTTCCTGTGGTGCCTGCACCAATAAGAGAGGAAGCTAATGATGATGATCATGAAACTTCGGTTGAAGTTACTACAGAGCCTCGCAGGTCAACGAGAACTCGTACCACTCCAGATTGGTATGATCCCGTTATGAGTATCATGTTGGTGGATAACACCGATGACCCTGAGACATATGAGCAAGCGATGATGAGCCTAGATTCCAATAAATGGCAAGAAGCCATGAAATCCGAGATTGGATCCATGTACGAAAACCAAGTATGGACTTTGGTGGACTTACCGGATGGCCGGAAGGCTGTCGAGAACAAATGGATTTTCAAGAAGAAAACAGATGCTGATGGTAATGTTACTGTCTATAAAGCTCGACTTGCTGCAAAAGGGTTTCGACAAATTCAAGGAGTTGACTACGATGAGACTTTCTCACCGGTAGCGAAGCTAAAGTCTGTGAGGATTATGTTAGCAATCGCTGCATATTATGATTATGAGATATGGCAGATGGATGTAAAAACAGCATTCCTCAATGGAGACATTGATAAAGAGTTGTATATGATGCAACCCAAAGGTTTTGTCGATCCTAAAGATGCTAACAAGGTATGCAAACTTCAACGGTCCATCTATGGATTGAAGCAAGCATCCCGAAGTTGGAATCAACGATTTTTATAAGGTAATCAAAAGTTTTTGTTTTTATACAAACTTATGGAGAAGCTTGTATTTACAAGAAAGTGAGTGGGAGCTCTGTAGCATTCTTAATACTATATGTAGATGACATATTGTTGACTGGGAATGATGTAGACCTTCTTAATCGTGTCAAGGAATATTTGAATAATATTTTTCAATGAAAGATCTTGGCGAAGCAGCTTACATATTGGGCATAAAGATTTATAGAGATAGATCGAGATGCCTAATATCATTGTCACAAAGTACATATTTGGAAAAAGTTCTAAAGAGGTTTGGAATGGAAGATAGCAAGAAAGGGTTCTTGCCCATGTTGCCCAATACGACCTTGAGTAAAACTCAAAGTCCGACAACGGCAGAAGATAGAGAAAGGATGAGTAAGACTCCCTATGCCTCAGCCATAGGATCTCTAATGTATGCCATGCTATGTACTAGACCCGACATTGCATATGCTGTTAGTTTAACTAGCAGATATCAAAGTGATCCAGGAGTGGATCATTGGACAGCGGTCAAAAACATCCTTAAGTACTTGAGAAGAACTAAGGATATGGTTCTTTCTTATGGAGGTGATGAACAGCTCGTTGTTAATGGTTACACCGATGCTAGTTGGAACACCGATCCGGATGATTCTAAATCACAATCTGGATACGTATTTACTTTGAATGGTGCAGCAGTTAGCTGGAGGAGTGCAAAGCAAAGCGTTGTGGCGAGATCTTCAACTGAATCAGAATACGTGGCTGCTTCGGAGGCTTCACAAGAAGCGATATCAATGAAAGAGTTCATTACAGAGCTGGGTGTGGTTCCTAGTGCGCTGGACCCAATGTCTATCTACTGTGATAACATGGGCGCCATAGCCAATGCGCAAGAACCAAGGTCACACAAGAAGCTGAAGCACATCAAGCTACGTTTTCACGCTATTCGAGAACATGTCCAAGATGGGGACATAAAGATTTGCAAAGTACACACAGATCTGAATGTGGCGGATCCGTTGACTAAACCTCTCCCAAGGGCAAAACATGACCAACACCAAACTGCCATGGGTGTTCGGTATATTACCATGTAATCTAGATTAGATGACTCTAGTGCAAGTGGGAGACTGTTGGAGATATGCCCTAGAGGCAATAATAAATGTAGTTATTGTTATATCTTTGTGTTTATGATAAATGTTTACATTCATGCTATAATAGTATTAACAAGGAAACATTAATACTTGTGTGATTTGTAAACTAAAATAGAGTCCCTAGTAAAGCCTCTTTATAATACTAGCTTGTTGGTTAATAAATGATTGTGGTTTCCCTATCATGAACATTGAGATGTTATTAACAACAAGATCATATCGTTAGGAGAATGATATGGTGGACATACTCCTATAGATAAGCGTAGCATAAAGATCATGTCATTTTAAAAGTTCAATTGCTATATGCTTTTTGATACATAGTAACCTAATTCCTTCGACCATGAGATCATGCATATCACCTTCACCGGAAGGATGCTTTGATGACATCAAACACCACACCATAACTGGGTGGCTATAAAGGTGGCATTGAGTGTTCGGAAAGTATTGGTTGAGACACATGGATCATGGGTGGGATTTGTCCATCCATATGACGGATAGATATACTCTGGGCCCTCTCGGTGGAATGTCATCCTATTAGCTTGCAAGCATGTGACTGGCTCACAAGGGATCACATATCACAGGAACGAGAAAAGAGTACTTATCAGTAACGAGGTTGAACTAGGTATGCGAGATATCAAGCGATCATAACCTCGGATAAGTAAACTATCGTGAGACAAAGGGAAATTGGTATCGTATGTTAGTGGTTCATTCGATCGCAAAGTAATCGTAGAAATATGTGGGAGCCATATGAATTTCCAGATTCCTCTATTGGTTATTGTTCGGAGAAGTGTCTCGATCATGTCCGCATAATTCACGAACCGTAGGGAGACACACTGTAATGTTCCCAACCTTTAATAAGGTAGAGATCCCTGTGTTTACAATGCTAGTCCCTGGATCAATAGCTAGCATCCACAGTTAAGATGTAATATCAAGAAACATAGGTCATAATACAACTTTATAACCAGGAATAAAATATTTATTACATCTTACATAGCTCATTTGGCTATCTCATTACAATGCAGCAGAATATAACAATAGCATGGGGTCCTTCATCTTCAAAGTGCCACAGGCAGACATGTTGGTTGTAGACTTTGTAATCCTAATCAACACACTTCACTAAATCAAACAAACCTGCAACATAACAAGTTACAGCCACAAGGGTCAATACATTTGAATTGTATTGGCAAGTGATACTATGATAGTATAGTGGATTCTATCATCTATATGCATTTGGCTAAGTGGAGCTTAGGCTTGCTTTGCTCAAAATAGATTTTCCTTATCATTTGAAAACACTAAGTTTTTGCTTGACAAAAAGCTTTCCCAAGGCATCCCCCAATAGAAATTGGTGATCCTTTCAACCCTTGTTCAACCACAAGTTTTTACTTAGAAATTTGGATGATGAGATTCTTGATAGCTTCCATGTCTTGATGCTCAAATTGTCCTTTGCCAGGGACATGGCTAAGTACTTAGATTTTACACTCTGCAGAGGTGGTGCACACTACATTCTTTGAATCAGCAAGGGATGCAGCTTGGAAGACCATCAAAGAACTTGGTGATAGAGTCAAGTGCAGAATGCTTAACCTCCAAAATGACCTAAAAGAAGAGAAGAGACATACCCAAGAGTTGGAGGCTACCAACCAAACCCTAAGAGGAGACATTATAGACTTAGTGATGGAGTCATGTGAGCAAGATAGACTGATTGCTTCTAGAAACATTGTGTTAGCCAACATATCTAGTGAGATAGGATTGTAAGCGTACTTCGTTAGTTGGACCACCACTTATCACCCTATTTTCCAAATGTTGCTTTAAAAATAAGTTGAACCTTGGTTGTTGTAATGGAACCATGTATGCCTTGATTTGTGCGTTTTGATTTCCAAGGATATGTATGTGATGCTTTGACTTGTGTTTTATCTTCAATTGTGTTGTTCTAACTTTTTCTATCTTATAAATAGATGCCTAATGTTACCATCAGCACTGTTGAGGAGTTCCAGGGAACTCGCTTTGGTCCTCGTATTGTTGAGCTTACTACTTTGCTCAATCTCCCTCTTCCTACCATCATGGTGCTTCCCCTCACCAAGTTTGAGAGGAAAGACCTTTGGGGTTTCAAGGTCAATCAGCCCGGACGCCTTGTGAGCCTACCATGGAGGCTATCATCTTCAAGCTCATGCACGATGACAAGGAGAGAGGCCTTGAGGTAGTCATGCAGGATCTGATAGGACGTCTGCTAGGGAGACACTCTCGACAGGTTAGAGGTACTCACTTTCACGTCTTCGGTAGACGTGATGAAGATGGAGAGTCCATCGACTTCGAGGACACTTCGAGGGAGACAGCAGAGCCGATTCGTCTATACCGCCAGGACTTAGAGTCTCTCATTAGGCACATGGACACTGATAGGACCAACGTCATGCTCAACAATGACGAACTCCGGGTGCAGCTTCGTGAGAAGGACAAGCTCTTCGCGGAGCAAGATGAGATAGTCAAGGAGATGGAGGCGAAGTTCGAGAGCCAGGACAGAAAGTTCAAGAGTCAGGAGAAGCGAGTCCAGGATAGGAACAAGAAGATCTGGGACATGACTGAAGAACTGCAGGCCAAGGATTTCGAGCTCGAGCATCAGCAGACAGTGATTGAGAGGCTTCGTTCCTAGAAGAGGGCTCTTAAAGCCAAGATAGAGACCTTGATCGCCAATGTCGAGGAATACAAGACCGCAATGGAGAATGCAGGTCTTACCCTTGTCGAGGAGGAGGTTGATGCCGAGGAGTAGATTTGACTACTCATTTATCATTTATTATCATACTTGTTGTTGGGAACTTGTTATTTGACCATCCAACATGTGGATGGCTTGTCATTTGTGTGTGTTTTACTTTGCAAACTTGTTATCTGTTGTTGAACCTTTATCCTTTTGTTGCATACTTTGTGATTGTTTGTGTGATGTATTGTGCATGAAAGCATCTATGGGTATCTCATTCTTATCTCTATTGAACAAACCACAGATGCCTCCTTGTCGTGCCAATCCCAACCCCAACAACAACAACATCACTCCAGAAATGCAGCAAATGATGACAGCTCAGACTCAGCTAATGCAAATGATGACGACATTCATCCAGAACCAAAACAACAACAACAATAACAACAATAATAACAACAACAACAACCCACCGGGTTTTGACATGCTTACCAGGTTCTTGAGATTGAGGCCAGCAAAGTTCTCAGGAACAACTGATCCCATGGTGGCCAATGATTGGCTACGCTCTGTGAACAAGGACTTGGTAATGGTCTTGATCACGAGAAAAGGTCATATTTGCAGCACATTTGCTGGAAGGACCAGCCGCCACTTGGTGGGATAACTTCTAGATCACCACTCCCATAGAAGATGTGACCTGGGCTATCTTTGAGGATGGCTTTCGTACTGCTCATATCTCATCTGGAGTGATGAGTCTGAAGAAGAAATAGTTTCATAACCTGAAGCAGCGCCACCGCAGTGTGGCAGAGTATATTGAGGAGTTCAACAATCTGGTGCGTTATGCACCAGATGAGGTTGACACTGATGCTAAGAGGAAGGAAAAGTTCCTCGAAGGGTTGAATGATGAACTGAATCTGCAGCTAGCAGTGGCCTATGTTCCCACATACCAGTCTCTTTGTGACAAGGCTGCTATTTTGGAGAACAAAATGAAGCAAGTTGAAAGCAGAAAGAGAAAGCACTCAGATAAGCACAGCTCGGGATCGTCTCACAAACGTTCCCATTATGATGATAGTGGAAGCTCAGGATCCCACAAGCATGGGAAATTCAACAAGCACCACAACCACAACCGTCATGACAACAAGCATCACCGTAGTCATGACAATGACAAGTACAAGAACCACAAGAGTGGATATAAGAGCCACCACAGTGGTAATGGAAGTGGAAGTGGAAGCCAGCCTGTTAAGAGAGACATCAGTCAGGTTGAATGCTTCAAGTGCAAGAAGATGGGGCATTATGCAAATGAGTGCCCGGAAAAGAAAGTTGAAGGACCCAACAAGCCCAACCCTTTTCAGAAAGGGCAAGTTAACCACATCAATGTGGAGGAAGTCTATGAGGAACCTGATGTTGTTGCTCGTAAGTTCAGACTCAATTCTATTCCAGCATTTGTTCTTTTTGATACTGGAGCATCGCATTCATTCATATCAAAAGCATTTGTTGATAGAAATGGATTTCCAACTGAAAACATTGGGTGTCCAATAAAAGTTAGTTCTCCGGGTGGAGATATGATGGTAAGTCTTGGATGCCGGGATCTAGTAATAGAGTTTGGAAAGCATAAGTTCCCAGTGAGTCTGATAATCCTAGATTCCCAAGGTCTGGACGTAATATTGGGAATGGATTGGATGGATAAGTATGAAGGAGTACTAGATTGTGCTAATCGTACTGTTGCACTCACAACCCCGGAAAGAAAACGGATTAAATTCAAGTCCAACTTTGAACCAAAAGGGAGTAAGCTAAATTCTCTTACGGGGGTTAGCATAGACAGTGTGCCAATTGTGAGTGAATATCCGGATGTGTTTCCGGAAGAATTGCCAGCAAAGAGACCGTACAAGATGTCAGTGGATGAACTGAAAGAACTCAAGAAACAACTTGGAGAACAGTTGCAGAAAGGATTTATTCAACCAAGTTCTTCATCTTGGGGAGCCCCAGTTTTGTTCTTGGAGAAGAAAGATAGAAGTCAAAGGTTATGCATAGATTACCGTTCACTCAATGAGGTGACTATTAAGAACAAATACCCTTTGCCTAGAATCAATGACTTGTTTGATCAGTTAGAAGGAGCTTGTGTGTTCTCAAAGATTGATCTCCGGTCAGGTTATTTTCAACTCAAGATAAGAGAACAAGACATACCTAAAACAGCTTTCACTACAAGGTATGGATTGTATGAGTATACCATGATGCCATTTGGTTTGACCAATGCTCCAGCATACTTTATGAATATGATGAACAAGGTGTTCATGGAATTCCTTGATAAGTTTGTTGTCGTTTTCATCGATGACATTTTAATCTACTCCAAGAGCAAAGAAGAGCATGAAGGACATTTGCGTTTGATACTTGAGAAGCTTAGAGAGCATAAACTCTATGCCAAATTCAGCAAGTGTGAATTCTGGTTGAATGAAGTTGGATTTCTTGGACATGTTATGACAAAGTATGGTGTAGCAGTTGATCCTGCTAAAGTTTCAGCTGTAACTGAATGTGAATCTCCCAAGTTAGTGAAAGAAGTTCGTAGTTTCCTTGGCTTAGCAGGTTACTACAGAAGGTTCATTGAGAATTTCTCTAAGGTAGCTAAGCCTATGACTAAATTGCTAAAGAAGGACAAGAAATTTGCTTGGACTGAAGGTTGTGAACTCAGTTTCCAGGAATTGAAGAAGAGACTTGTGACAGCACCAGTCTTGTGTTTGCCAGACTTGGAAAAAGATTTCCAAGTATATTGTGATGCATCTCATCATGGTTTGGGTGCAGTACTTATGCAAGAAGGAAAAGTTGTGGCTTATGCCTCGAGACAACTCAAAACTCATGAAGTGAACTACCCTACTCATGATTTAGAGTTAGCCTCTGTTGTCCATGCACTCAAAACATGGAGGCACTATCTTTTAGGAAAGCGATGTGAAGTGTTCACAGATCACAAGAGTTTGAAGTATATCTTCACCATGAAGGAAATTAATATGAGACAAAGAAGATGGCTAGAGCTCATCAAGGACTATGACTTAAGTTTGCAATACCATCCCGGTAAAGCAAATGTTGTAGCGGATGCTCTAAGTCGTAAGGTTTTTGTGAATGGCCTTACCAAGGGAGAATTGCCAGATGATTTGTGTGCCCAATTTAGAGATCTCAGATTGGAGATTGTGCCTAAAGGACATCTCATGTCTTTGGATGTTCAACCCACTTTGTTGGACAAGATCAAAGAAGCCCAGAAGATTGATAAGGAAATTGAAGAAATTAAAGAAAGGATTGGCAAAGGAAAAGCCAAAGGATTCCATGAAGACGAACAGGGTACTTTATCATGGGAAACGTATCTGTGTTCCACAAGATCCGGAGCTTCGGAAACTGATTTTGCAAGAAGCACACAACTCACTGTATTCCATTCATCCGGGTAACACCAAAATGTACATAGATATGAAGGAAAGATTTTGGTGGAATAATCTCAAGAAGGACATCGCCGAACACATTGCTTTGTGTGATGTGTGTAGTAGAGTGAAAGCGGAACATCAAAAACCAGCAGGTTTGCTTCAACCACTACCTATTCCTGATTGGAAGTGGGACAAGATTGGTATGGATTTCATTACCGGATTACCAAGGACCCGATCAGGATATGATTCTATTTGGGTAGTAGTGGATCGCCTAACTAAAGTGGCTCATTTCATACCCGTGAAGACAACCTACACAAGTGCTAAGTTGGCCAAAATCTATATGAGTAGAATTGTATGTCTACATGGAGTGCCCAAGAGTATTGTGTCTGATAGGGGAACTCAATTCACTTCCCATTTTTGGAGACAGCTACATGAGTCATTGGGAACGAGGTTGGAATTCAGCACTGCTTTTCATCCTCAAACTGATGGACAAACAGAAAGGACTAATCAGATTCTTGAAGACAAGTTGAGGGCATGTGCCATAGACTATGGAGCCAGTTGGGATGAAAGTCTGCCTTACGCAGAATTTTCTTATAACAACAGCTATCAAGCCAGCATTGAGATGGCACCATTTGAGTTTCTCTACGGAAGAAAGTGTACCACCCCATTGTTATGGAATGGTGTGGGAGAAAGAAGTTTGTTCGGACCGGAACTTATCAAAGAAGCCGAAGAGAAGGTCAAGTTGGTTAAGGACAGATTGAAGATAGCACAGTCCCAACAGAAAATCTACGCGGATCCTAAGCATAGAGAAGTCACCTACAAAATTGGTGATAGAGCTTATCTTAGAGTGTCACCACTTCGTGGAGTGAAGAGGTTCGGAGTCAAAGGAAAGTTGGCCCCAAGATATGTTGGGCAAGATTCTGAGTCGTAAAGGAGAAGTTGCGTATGAAATTGAACTGCTAGAGTCTTTGTCAGCCATTCATAATGTGTTTCATGTGAGTCAGCTTAAGAAATGTCATCCAGAAATGGAAGAAACTTCCTTGAAAGATACCATACCTTTGGAGGAGGTTCAATTGGAAAGTGATCTTACTTATGAGGAGAAGCCTATCAAGATTCTTGAGACTGCAGAAAGAGTCACATGGACTAAGACTGTCAAGTTTTGCAAAGTTCAGTGGAACCATCATTCCGAAGAGGAAGCAACATGGGAAAGAGAAGATGATCTTCGTAAAGACCACCCTCACCTATTTGCTAGCCAATCCAAATCTCGAGGGCGAGATTCACCTTAAGGGGGTTAGATTTGTAACATCCCCAAAATCATGTTTCAAACTTAAAGCATATCATCCATGCATCCATGCTCATATGTTTTTCATTTCAAACAAATCATTTCAAAACAGAAGCATTTATGCTTATTATTTTATGTAAGTTTTCTCTAGCCTCAGTGCTATCTTCCAGTGAGAAGAATACTTGTTTTGATTCAGTAAAAGTTTGAAATTCAAACTTAGGCACCATCCAAAGTTTGAACAAAGTTTCAAAACAAAATAAGTAAATAAAACCTATATTATGCCTATTGAATATATATCATAAAGGCTTGGTTTTATTTTTATTTTCATTTGATCAAAGTGTTTGGATTAGACAGTAGTGTTTGGCACATATTTGAGTGAAAGGTTTGCAGTATAAAAACCTAGGGAAGGTTTGAATTCAAACTCATTTGATTTGGATTTGAAAACCATTTAAAAAATCAAAACAGAAAAAGAAAAGGAGAAAAGAAATAGAAAAAGGCCAGCGCTACCTATCTGGCCCAACTACTAATCCAGCCCACTAAACCCACCCGGGTTCCCCCTCTCTCCTTCGCACCCGCAGACGAACCCGCTAAGAGACTGACGTTAGGACCCCACCCCCTCTCTGTTTAACTCACGACGAGTGGGTGGACGACCACGCCGTCTTCACCCAATCACGCCACGGCACGCTGCTCACGTTACCTCGCCATCTTTATTCTGCAGGCTTAATTGCCATTGATATGCCGAGCAATCCTCGCCCCTGCTCCGCCTACTTAACCCCCACCTCTCTGCGACCATTTCCCCTCATTCAGTGCTTCCACATCGCCACCAGGCTGCCCACAATCGCACTTGCACCACCGCAGACAGACGCGCTCCAGCGACGAATCTCGGTAAGAACAGACTGCCCCTTTGCCTCTAGTTCAAACCACTATGACCAGCATGATCTTGCGCATCTGCTAATGCCCTCCGCTTGCTTTCTCATGACCCAGAACGACGTCCTCGTTCTCACCCGCGAGCACCTGAGCCGCCGCTCGACTCCAACGTGCGATTCAGGTAAAACAAGACCGCCCCTTGCCTCCCCTTCGGTACTATCTTGATCGCCAGATCCTTGCGCATCTCCTGAACCATCTGGTTTGTGTTAGGTCAACGCAGAGCCTCGGAAACGACCTTGACAGCAAGCAACAGACGCCGCCCGCAACTCCGACGAGCTCCAGCGACTGTGTCCGTGCGCCCCTTGCCAAGCCGTCACCAGGTTGAGCATCAGCGCATCGCCGCGATCTTGGTAAGCACCTCCGACGACCCAGGCCACAGCGCCACCGTAGGCGAGCCACCGCGCCAAGCCAGTTTTGGTCGTTTGATCCAGGGCCGTCAGATCTGGATCCAGCGTGTAGGATTAGATCACTTAACGAATCGTTACGAGTAGATCTGAGCCGTGCGGTTTAAGTAGATCTAACGGCTCACAAATGCGATCCTGAGCGAAGCGGTACGGGCCAATTAGAATAAGACGCGTGGCATCTGTTAGGATTTAAAAACTGGATTTGAATCTATTAAAACTTTGAATTTGTTTTGGCTATAACTTTTGATCCCCATGTTAGAATTTGACAAATTTCATATCAATGGAATCGGGAGAGCAAGCCCTTTCAGATTATGCAATGTGTTTAATGTTTTGCTTCTGTTAAAATGGTTTTATTTGCAGAAACTTGTGTAGGGATAATTTGAGTATATGAATTGTTTAGGAAATGTTTTAGGGTTTAAATAAATGTTGATTGGCAAGTTTTTAACTTGTTTATGATTCAGTACTGTACACTTGCTTTGTTGAGTTTTAAAAATCATCACATCTCATTTTGCATGCATGCATATAATTTTGATTGTATATGTTTTGTATGTGATTTGTTGCTACAATTCTTTGTGTAGATTTTGGTGCTAGTGATTGTGATTGTGAGGAGTGTGGCTACTCTCCAAACTACCAAGGAAAGTGGTGCTTCATGATATTTTCATTCCTATGTTTTCTACTAAGCATTAGAAATATTTTGTTAGACTTGCATGTTATATTTTGCTTATATGCCATGTTGGGAAATCCTAGTAGTTGTAGAATTGCTAGGAAATTTCTAAGTTAAGATGCTTATTTATGCCATGCTTAGCCTAGCTAATAGTAACCAAGGGTGGTGAAGTATACATGCTATGTTAAAATATTTCTAAGTCTTTGGACTTGTGTTTTGCCTAATAAAACAACTAAGTTAATGAAACACCTAGGTGGAATGGAAGGTTTGGTTTATGTTGAGTGGTTACACAAGGCCCATCTCTATGGTTTACCTTGTGTATCTCACTTGTGGAAAGCCACCCAGGAACAAAGAGATTTTAGAGGCCAAATGTTAAGAAGCTTCTAGTGCAGCCACTTGGCAATATGGGCTCTTCCTGGATCACATAGGTTGCTAGAACTTAGCCATTTGGATAGTTGGTGGTAGTGGGAATGATAGGTTGGAGCGCGTCCATTTGGTCTAAGGGAAGGCTTCTGAAAGGTCCTGTCTTGGTGAAAATCAAGGCTTGTGGGGAAAGTGCACAACCTCTGCAGATGGAAGAATCTAAGTACTTAGCCAAGTCCATGGTAATGGACAACTTGAGCATCAAGACATGGAAGCTATCAAGAATCTCCTCATCCCAATTTCTAAGTAAAAACTTGTGGGTGAACAAGGGTGAAGGACCTCAATGTCTATTGGTGGTTCCTTGGGAAAAGTTTGACAAAGAAAAACTTAGTGTTTTCAACTAATAGGCAAAACCTATTTTGAGCAAAGCAAGCCAAGCTACACTTAGCCAAATTGCATATAGTATCTAGTCCACCTAAATTATACTAAGGTATCACTTGCCAATACTATTCCAATGTATTGACCCACTGTGGCTGTAACTTGTGATGTTGCAGGTTACTCTGATGAGGATTAGGAGTCATGAGTCTACACTCAACATGTTTGCCTGTGGCATATGAAGATGAAGACTTTTATTTATTTACTTATTCAAACTCTTGTACTAGGCATGTGGCCTTGGAGTTGTAAAGACTATGTTTATCTCTGGAACGGCTGTAATAATGACCTTTGTATCTGTGTACTTCATCTTAAACTGTGGATGCTAGCATTGATCCAGGGACTAGCATTGCAATCACAGGGATCCTTTTACTTTATAAAGGAGGGATCTTACACACACTTAAGGATTCGACGTTGTTTGAGTAGTTATGGAATGATGAGTAAGAGACCGAATGTTGTTTGGAGTCTCGGATGGGATCCGGGATATCACGAGGAGATCCGAAATGGTCCGGAGAATAAGATTCATATAAGGAAAGTCCTTTTTCGGGGTTGGAGAATGGTTCCGGTGTTTTCATCGGGAATGTTCTATAAGGTTCCGGAATGTCCGACACTCCGGAGGGGAAGGGTACTTGAATGTGTCATAACAAGTTGGAATGATTGCATCATGTACTAGGTGTCATCGCTGAACAAAATAAAGGGTTAAATCAAATCCTAGTTTGAAAAGTCAAACGCCAATTTGAAAAAGTCAAACGGCTATTTTGTGAGGTGGAGGGAGAGTAGGAAACCTACTTGGGGAGGAGTTCCCTCCCTCCACCGCCGGCCCACTTGGAGACCGAGTTGGGGAGGGACTCCCCTCCCCTTGGCGCGCCCCCTCCACCTATATAAGGAGGGGCAGGGCTGCCCCTCCAAGCACACAACACCACGCCCTTTAAACCCTAACCCTAGCCGCTGCCGCCCACCATAGCCGCCGCCTAGGGCAAACCCTAGCCGCCGGCCTTGCCCCCTCCTTGGTGCGTCTAAACCCTAGATCGCCGAGGTTCTCTCTCATAGTCTACCATACTCGCTCCGGCTTAAGGCGAAGCCCTGCGAGATCTCCCCTCTACTTCCGGTACCACGCCATTGTGCTGCCGAAATCGCGAGGAGAGTGCTACAACCTCCGCTGCCTGCTGGAACTAGGGAGAGGAAGGTCTTCGTCGAGTACCAAACGTGTGATCGACTGCGGAAGCGCTGCTGGAACGCAGCGCCGGAAGGATCGTCTACGCGATCTTGAGATCGGCAAGAGTATGACTACATCACCCACGAGAATCCGCTCTCGTTAAACACTTTGGAATCTTCGAGGGTGAGTTATTCCATCGACTCGTTGCTACAATCTAGTAGATAGATCTTGGCTTGTTTGTTTGTATGCGGTAGAAATTTTTTGTTTTCCATGCTACGAACCCCTACACATAAGACGGTGTGGAAACCGCTGCATCGGTATCAATAAAGGAGGTGGTCCAATGTTTTCTTCCGCAAAGATGAAGATCTGCTTGATGTCTGCCCTCGTTGATCTGGCCTAGAGAGGCAACTTCCGAAAGGCTCTGTCGGTGAACTCCCATGGGTGTATCATTGATACGTCCAAAACTTATCTACTTTCTCGAACACTTTGCTATTGTTTCTCCTCTATACTTGTGTGATTTGGATATAACTAACATGGACTCATCTTATGACTGTGTTTTCCAGGGTTGTAACAGTGAAGAAACCAGCCTACATTTGTTTTGGGAATGCCCCTTTGCAAGAGCCTGCTGGGCTGAAATTTCACAGGTCAATATGGCTGATCAAAATATCTTTGAAGCCTTAGCCAGTATTAAAAATGAACTTAATGTCCCTTTTGCAATGGAAATTCTGATACTTGGATCTTGGGGCATTTGGATTTGCAGAAATAATGAAATTTTCAATAATCAGCATGCGTCGTTGGAGAACTGGAAGGCTATTGTAGCCCAGGAATTAAGATGGGTCCTTTATAGAATTAAGAAGAAGTATCATCAGGGCCTTAAAGTTTGGATTGAAATTAAATTAGACAGGAGATAGCTGATTAGATTATTATCCCTCTTCTTTGAGGTGGATTGAGCTTTGTAAATATTCTTTTGTAACTCTCTATAATATATAAAAATTGCAGTGGGGTTTTTTGCCCTACTATTTTACCCTCAAAAAAACTAACATGGACTGACGTTGTTTTCAGTAGAATTACCTTGGTGTCTTATTTTTTTGCAGAAAATGAACTATCAGGAAAAATCCCGGAAAATATGCCAAAAATTATATTTCACCAGAAGATCCACGAAGCCAGAAGAAGAGACGGACGGGAGGCCTGGGGGGCCAAAACCCACCCCAGGCGCGGGCCCACCACTAGCCACGCCTGGAGGGGGTGCAGCCTCCCCAGGCACCTCCTCGGCCTCCCTATGCGCCTATAAGTTGCCTTTCGATCTAAAAACCGGGAGGGTAGATAGATTTCCAAAAAGAATTCCGCTCCGCCGCCGCCACCAGGAAGCAAGATTCGGATCCAGAAACTCCATTTTGGCACCCTGCCGGGACGGGTAATTTGGAGAGGATCATCGCCATCGTCATCACCAACGCATCTCCATCAACCACCGATATTTCTCTCATCCATGAGTGAGTAATCCCCCGTTGTAGGCTTGGGGATGGTAGGGATTGGATGAGTTCTATCATATAATTGAATAAGATCTGTGTAGAGGGAGTGTCCCAACCTTTATTAACATAAGGTGGAGTCCCCTGTGTTTACAATGCTAGTCCCTGGATCAATAGCTAGCATCCATAGTTAAGATGTAATATCAAGAAACAAGGGTCATAATATAACTTTATAACCAGGAATAACATAATTTTATTACATCATTACATAGCTCATCTGGCTATTATATTACATTGCAACGGAATAACTATAAGCATGGGGTCCTTCATCTTCAAAGTGCCACAGGCAGATGTTGGTTGTAGACTTTGTAATCCTAATCAATCAATCAATCTTCTCTAAAACAATCAAACCTGCAACATTACAAGTTACAGCCACAAGGGTCAATACATTTGAATTGTATTGGCAAGTTTCACTACTATGTTGAATATAAGTGGATCCTATCATTACATGCATATTTGGCTACGTAGAGTTTTAGGCTTATTTGCATAAAGCAATATTTTATCCTGACTTTTCAAAAATGGTTTTGGTCCTTTGTCAAATCTTTGAAATCTTCTTGGTAAAGTCCAAGGGTTTAAGTTGTTAACAAAATCTCCTTGCACACCTTGGTAACCCCAAGTGTATCAAGTTTTTCAACAAAATCTCTTGAGCTCCTTGGTAACCCCAAGTGCATCAAGCTTTAAGCAAAATCTCTTGAGCTCCTTGGTAACCCCAAGTGCATCAAGCTTTAACAAAATCTCTTTGAATTCCTTGGTACCCCCAAGTGCATCAAGTTTTTATTTTAGAAATTGGAATGTCGAGATCTCCCATAGTTCAAACTTTAGTTGCTCAGTATTGTCCATAACCGGGGACACGGCTAAGTACTTAGATTTTATTATCTTCTGCAGAAGGAGTACACTTTACCCACATGTCACAATCCCATCCTTTTGCCACCAGTGGCCACTGGATTAGTGCTCACCAAGATGGAGTACTGGCAGATTGAGAATGTGACGAAGTCTTTCCAAAGGGTCCTCCCATACACCATTGCTAGCTTGCCTTCAGCACCCATGTAGGATTCCAGGTCCCCATGTCCAGTTAACTGAAGACAGTGTATGGGTCTTCCCAATGTAGTTGACTAAGCCAGAGCCATAATAGCATGTGGTTGCACACGAAAGCCACAATTGGAGAAACATGTTCAATCTCTAAGTTTCCTGGGTGGTTTCCTTTGGAGCACAACACAAAGTGATTGCCATAGACATGGTTCCTTTTGTTGCCACCTTCTCCAAAACTCAAAGTATCCTTGGCCACCCAGGTGGTTCATTGAGTCCTTGTTTTATTATATAAAACACAAGTCCTTTTCTCAATTCCATAAAATCTCAACATGTATCTCTTTTCAAAATATAGCATGGCTAAGCATGTAACAACTACATTGTTTTCACTAAGGAATGTATAGGGTATCCTATTAGGATTTAGCATAGCATAAGTATAAAATTATTTTCATGCATGTTTCAAAATCCACTAAGTATAATGAAAATAGTAGGACTTTAGATGATAGTGTAACTTGCCTTTTTGGTAGGGAATGGTGGTTCACTCCTTGATCTTGCTAGTCTCACACTTTTCTAATCTTCACTACAAGTCAATCAAGCAAACACAATATCAACAAGCATTCCAAACCAATAATCAAACAATTCACACACACATAAAACAATGGGATCTAAGTCATGCATATGAGCATGCAAAGGATGGTTCTATTTGCAAGGATGGTCTCCACTAGGTTTCTAAACTTTATAAGGTCCAAAGTGGTCATTTACCAAAATGTCAAAGTCATTTGCAAAAGGGTTTGATCCAAAAACCATTTTCAAATCCATTCATCATTTTATGTGGTGGAAAATAATTTTTTTTATCAAGCAACAACTTTAAGTGGTTCACCATATAAGTTGTTGTTTTTCAAAAATTGGTGTTTAGGGTCAGTAGGTTTGATCCAAAACATTTTCCCAAAGTTTTTACCCCAAAATCATTTTCATAACAATACCATTATTTTTAAATGGCTAGAAATGACTAAATCAAATTTTTATTCCTTTACTTTTACAAAACCATTTTAAAATCCATGGGTTGGTTACTAGGGTCAGTAAGTTTACAACAACCCATTTTGCAAAGGTTTTAACCGTAAAAACATTTTTAAACAATTTTTCTAATCTAAACAAGCACACAAAAGTATCTACAAAAACAAACACTCTAATGGATACTATTTGCTAAACCAAGGGCATGGTTGGTTAGGGCTTGTTCCACTGATTCCAATGATATCAAATTTGTGAATTTTGGACGTGTGGATCAAAAGTTACAAAGGTTTGAAATTCACATTCTATTCTGATTTCAATTCTGTTTTTAAACAGAACTGGTGACACGCGGCACTGTCTAATTGGACGGTACCGGTTCAGCCGGATCGGCTCTATGGCGCATTGGTTCTAATTAGATCGCACGGTCCTAATCACGTACCCCTTCAGTGCTAAGTGATCTAATCGTGTCTCTCCGATCTAAATCGAGCAATTTGCTAATGCACGCCAAGAAGCTGGCGGCGTGACGGTGGCGTCGTGAGGGGACGATGCGGCAGCGGGCTCACGGCGGTTCTAGGAAGCAAGGAAGACAGAGGGGGTGCTTACCGTGTTCGTGAGGATGAAGTGATGCTGGACGTGTGGTCGGCGTGGCAAGGGGCGCACGGGGTCGGCTGCAATTCCTCGCCGGAGTTTGCAACGGCGTCTGGCGGCTCTGGTTGTGGTCGGAGGCGGTGCTGTGGTTCACCCCGAGACAAAACGGAGACGCGGTTAGATGCGCAGGATCCAGGCAAAGCTGTGTGCGTGAACGAGAGGGCGCGGGGCGGTCTGAACTTATTGGAGGAGCTCGACGGAGACGAGACAGACGGCGGCGAAGTCAGAGCTCGTCGAAGGTGATGCTCTGGAGCGCCCGCGGTTGAACGGAGGATACTGGGAGATGCGCCAAGGAGTGGTGAGTGTGTGTGCATGGTTGGTGAGGCAAGGGCGGCTCTGGGTCACCGGAATTTGCCGTGGGTGTTCGTCGGAGGCAGGGGGTTGTCGCAAGCAATGCGAGCAGCCTGAGGGCAGAGAGGGGGTGATGTTTGGGGAAACAGAAGAGGGGAGAGGGACGCTTAAGTGCACGCAGTCACTGGGCTGATTCAACGCGTGATTAAGAGGAATTAAGCGCGCAGTTATCTGACAGAAACGGCGACGAGGTTTGGGGGAGGAAGAGGTCGCGCGGGTGAGGAGGATGAACAGGAGAGTGGGGCCTGGCTGTCAGCGAGGGAACGAGAGGGAGGAGAGGGGCCACCAGTTAGCGATTGCGCAGGTTAAAGATTGAGTGCGAAACGTTTTCTTCGGGAGAGGAAAGCTGGGCTGGTTGCTGGGCTTATTGGGCTTGGCCGGCTGGGCTGGTCCAGATTCTATTTTTTTCTTCCAAATTCTTTTTCCTTTTTCTGTATCTAATTTCTGTTTTGAAAACCAAACAATAATCAAACAAACAAAACAAATCAAACGTTCATCAATCTTTTCATTTGAATTTGGTTATGTTTAACACATAAACCAAAGTCCAAAATGAAATAATATTTTAAATCTTTTTAGGTTCCATTCATTAATTAAATAAAATGGGCCATGGTTTATTAATCAAATAGGGTTTGATTTTATTAATAAAATCCCTATTTGAAATCTAAATATTTTCAAAACCAAATCAGTAGGTTTTATTTGAAAATACAAAATACTTTGGAAAAACTTATTTTAAATAAATAAACAAGTTTTGATGTTTTGTAAATAATAAAACCTTTATTAATAAAACTTGGATATTAAATCCTTATTATTTAAATAAACCTTTACTATTTTTATCAAAACAAAATGTTTTATTTCAAAAGCTTGGCCAAGGTTTAGTTTGACTCTATAAAATAATCTTTATTATAAAACTTCTATTTCATTTGAAAGCCAAATCCTTTTATTTAAAAGATCCAAAATAGTAATTTTTTAAATATTTTTATTTTTCTTTAATAAATGTTTTATCTTTTTTTAAAATCCCTTTAGGATTTTATTTGATCCAACTTGGTTTGAAGTTCCAATTGAATTCAAAAGTTTCTTCTGGCCCTGGAAATCAAACAAAGTTTTATTTTATTCATTTATTTTTCACATTACAAGATTTGGAAAATCTTGGGATGTGACAGGCTACCACCCTTAAAATAAAACTCGTCCCGAGATTTGGGAAGGCTAGGGTTACCAGTAGGTTCAAAACAACTAGGGTACTACCACCCTTGAAATTTTTCAAACAAAAATTACATATTGTCCTTCTTGGAATCCTGGGAAGAACTTCTCTAGGCAAACATTGGCATTGTGTCCTTGGTTTCCCTACTTGACTCATGGGCCAAGGTTGAGTTTCTCCATAGGCTTGGTCAACTTGTTCTTCATCTTTTCTGGGCAGTTGCTTGCATAATGTCCTGGGTTCTTGCAATTGAAACAGTGGATGTCCTTGAGTTCCTTACGTGGTTCTTGTGGACAAGTTGCTACATAATGGCCTAGCTCTTTGCAATTGTTGCACACTACTTGGCCAATCTCCTTATTCTTCGGGTTCTCTGGGCATTCACCGGAATAGTGTCCCATTTCTTTGCATTTATGACATTGCACATGGCTTTTGTCCTTCTTTTGCTTCTTGGGTTTCTTTTGTCCTTTGAACTGGGTAGTCTTGTTTGGAGGTATAAGTGGTCCTTTTCCTTTCTTGGTAGGCTTGGATCCTTCTTGTTTCCTTTGTTCCACAATGGAGTAGATGGGGCATTGGATAGGGACATGGTTGTTTCCTTCACAAAGATAACAAGTAGCTTGAGAGGTGGGACATTGTCCAACGGGATGTTTCTCTTCACAGTTGGGGCATTGATCTCCATGCTCCCTGGAAGTATGATACTTGTCTCCATAAATAATGCAAGCTGGGGCTCCATCTAGAATAATATTTTTGTCATCCTTGTTGTCACAAACTTTCTTGGGATAGCTTTCTTCCATCTTGATCATTTGACCAGTCACCTTAAGCATCAGTTGGCCTTGAGTTTCCAAAAATCCTTGCAGGGCTGGATCTGCTCCACTAGTGTTAGCTATGAATTGAGCTGTCACTTGGTTCAACTGATGTTGGGTTGCTATGAGCTCTTTCATGCTGTCCTCTTGGTTGGTGTTGGTGTCATCAACCTTAATGTTGGAGTCTCTTGGAGTAGTCATCTGTTTGGGTTGAATGAGGATTAGAATAGGCAAGATATTTCTAAGGAATCAATTCCAATCACACACATCACAAATCACACAAGCAATGTGTATGCAATCACAAACAACTTTTCACTCAAACAACAAAGTTCAATCACATACTTAGGCAACAAAATATTTTTGTTACACCACATAAGTTGGTGGGTTTGACTTAATTAAACTATGGTGGTCCATCTATAGGGTTTACTTGTGATCTTTCCATCCTTCTTTTGTTGATTCTTCTTTTCATGAGATCATGGTTTCCTTGGGAAAAACTCTTGGTTACCTTGACTTCTAGTGAAGTGAACTCCTTCTAACTTTTGCATTCCCTCAGTCTCTAAATCTTGAGCAAGATTTCCTTGTCTCACATGTAGTCCTTAGTGATATCCAAGTTGGAAGTCCTTGGTGAACATGCTGAAGATGTTGAAGTCATTAGAGTTGAAGAAGTTGAAGTCATTAGAGTTGAAAGTGTTGAGGAAGTCCTTTGCACATGGTGTAGTCTTGGGCCATGGGGTAGGTTTCCATCAAGTTGAAAATAGAAGAGATGTAGAGTTGAAATCAAAATGGTTGAGGAAAGAGTTTACAAGTTTGTTTGTAAATAAGTTTTGGTACAAACACAATTCCTATTTTTTCCAAGGGTTTTTGTCCAATCCTAGGTTTACAAATCCTACAGGCAACACAATGCTCTGATACCATCTGTAGAGGGAGTGTCCCAACCTTTATTGACATAAGGTGGAGTCCCCTGTGTTTATAATGCTAGTCCCTGGATCAATAGCTAGCATCCACAGTTAAGATGTAATATCAAGAAACAAGGGTCATAATATAACTTTATAACCAGGAATAACTTTATAACCAGGAATAACAAGGGTCATAATATAACTTGAAGTTACATGTTTAGACTCGTACATGCAACGCCCGTCCACCCATCCTTATGCCTACCGCACTCGAATCCTACTGTTGTCGTTACTGTTACTATTGCTCCTGTTTCACTGTTGTTGTTGATGTTGTTGTTGCTTTGTTGTTGCTACTGATAAACTTCTGTGAGCAAGAACTATTTTCAGGTGCAGCTGAACTGACAACTCAGTTGTTAAGGCTTGCAAGTATTCTTTGGCTCCCCTTGTGTCGAATCAATAAATTGGGTAATACTACCCGCGAAGACTGTTGCGATCCCCTATACTTGTGGGTCATCAAGACTATTTTCTAGCGATGTTGCCGGGGAGCATAGCTTTTTTTGTAAGTTCACTTGGATCTATTATTGTTCACTGCTACTCCTTTAATCATGGGGAAGTCTCATGATGGAAAGTTTCCTATTTTACCATCCACTACAAGAAGAGGTACATTCCTAAACACCTCTGCTACTCTTGATTCACCGTCTGTTATAAGTAAGCTTGTCACACCACCACCACATACTCATGCTACACACATTGCTACTACTGTTGAGTCTGAAACTGCTTTTGATGCTCATGATGTTACTTCTACTATGCTTCATATGAGTGGTTCATTAGGTCCTTTTCTAGATGCTACTATGGCTGGTCTAGGAAATACCAAAACTCCTAGTGAAGACACTGTTACACCTGTTAGCTCACCTGATGCTAGTGAGAGTTATGATATTAATGATGGTTACATTGATTTCACTGATTATTTTGTTGAAGAGTGCCGAAACACACATGGTACTAGTGCTATTAAGAGTCTTCTTGCTAGACATACTATTATGTCTAAGTTGTCCTCTGATCCTAAGTTTGCCACTTCTCCCATTTATATTAAATATGAAGATTATGATTTCTCTCTTGATTTATCTTATTTAGATATTGTTGAGAAAGAACCTTTTTGTGGGACAGAAAATGAGAGTGTTGTGGCTCATATGAATGAGCTTTCTACTATGAGTGCTTTATTCTCTGATGATTTTAAGATGCGCAAGTACTTTGTTGCTAAGATCTTCCCTTTTTCACTAAAAGGAGAAGCTAGGGCTTGGTTTAATAGATTACCTCCTGGTTCCATTGATAGCCCTGATTGCTTGATTGCTTCTTTCTTCCAGAAGTTTTTTCCTCCTAGTGCTAGACATGCTGCTTTGCAGATACTTTTTGATTTTAAACAGGGAGAAGAAGAGAAATTGCCTGAGTCATGGACAAGGTTATGTGTCTTGATTCATGCACATCCTGGATGTCCATTGCCTAAGAATGAGCTTCTTGATATTTATTATAATGGACTAACTGATGATTCTAGGACCTACCTAGATAGCTTTGCTGATTGTGTTTTCAGGAGGACTCCTACAGATGCTGAAGAATTAATGGCCAAGATAAGCAAGAATTATGATGATTGGACTTCAACTGAGCTAAATACACCTGAGCCTATTACTCCTGAACCAGATGTTCCTGAACCAGTTCCAACACCAACAACAAAGAAGAGGGGAGTTATTGCATTAAATAATGAAGTGATGAAGGAAGATAAGAAGTGTCTTAAGGAGAAAGGTATTAGAGCTGAAGATGTGAAGAATCTACCTCCTATAAAAGAATTATGTAAGCCAATTCCCCACTCATCCACTATTGAGGTACAATCTCTCCAACACTTTGATGAAGGTGATATTCCTTATGGTAAGCCTCCTGGTCAATGCTTAGAGGAACTTGACACATTTATTGTTAAACAAGGGTATTTTAATAAACAAGTTCAGAATCATTTATTGGAAAACTCTAGATCCATAAATGAGTTGAAAGATATTGTGGAAAGAACTTCTAATGATATTAAAATGCTTTGTAAACACTTTCAAATGGTTCAAAACCAACTTGATCAACTTGCTAAGGTACAAAAAGATATGCTAGTTAATGCTTCAGGAGATAAACATGCTTATGGAATTAGAACTAGGAGTGGTATAGCTACTCAAGATCCTTTATATCCTAAAGGACACCCTAAAAGAATTGAGCAGGATTCTCAACAAGGTGAAGATAGTGGTAGTCCTCGTAAGAGAAAGAAAAAGAAACATAAGATAGTTGAGGAACCACTTGAACCTGTTGTAGATCCTAATAGTATATATGCCTCTCATGCTGAAACTAAGAGTGGTAATAATAAAAATGAGTCTCCTTATAAGGAAGAAGGTGAGGAAGAATCTGAGAAGCACACTACGAACACTAGGTACACAAAGGAAGATTTTATTGCTAATAAACATGGTAAAGAGAGAGAACCTTGGATGCAGAAACCTATGCCTTTTCCAGGTAAGAAATACAAGTCAAAGGAGGAAGAACACTACAACAAGTTTTGTGAGTGGATGAAACCTTTATTCTTTCAAATTCCTTTGACTGACGCTATTAAGTTGCCTCCTTATTCAAAGTATATGAAGGATATTGTCTCTAATAAAAGGAAGATTCCTATTGAGGAGATTTCTACTTTGCTTGCTAATTACTCCTTCAATGGTAAGGTTCCAAAGAAACTTGGTGATCCAGGTATACCAACTATTCCTTGCTCCATTAAGAATAATTATGTTAGAACTGCTTTATGTGATTTGGGAGCTGGAGTTAGTGTTATGCCTTTTTCTCTCTATAAGAGACTCCAGCTAGAAAAGTTGATACCAACTGATATTTCTTTGTAAATGGATGATAAGTCAAATACTATTCATGTTGGTATATGTGAGGATGTTCCTGTTCAAGCTGCTCATAATTGCATGGTCTTAACTGATTTTGTTGTGCTTGAAATGCCTGAAGATGATAATATGTCTATTATTCTTGGGAGACCTTTTCTTAATACTGCAGGTGCTGTCATCAATTACAATCAAGGAAAAGTAACATTCAATATTAATGACAAAGATCACACTGTCTATTTCCCCAAGAAAGTTGTTAAGAGCTATTGCCTGAATTCCATTGAAAATATTGAGAGCATAAAGGTTGGAGAAATATATTGTCCCATTCCACAAGAAAATTTTGAAACTATTATGATTGGGACCATTGCTATCAAGTATGAGGTAACATAATCACCTTGTGGAATGCAAAGTTTTGTTTCATATAAGATTGTTTTGGTAACAAGATTTGATCAACCTTGTTAACAAAAGGGTTTTAATGAACAAAATAATGTTTCCACTGTGGTTATACTTGCTTTCTTTTTACTTTTCTCCTTCCTAGTATTTGCTTCAGATTTAGTTTTGCTAGTTGTTTGCTTGTTTGAGTTTCTTAGATCTCCTGTAGTTTGGATTTTGGTTTGCTTTTGCTTCTTCTGAAAAAACAGTTTCTGCGAGAAAATCAATTTTCATACCCTGAAAATTGGCCAAAAATAAAGTTTCCCGAAAAATCCTAGAAAATTCAAAATAAATTTTTTCTCGAAAAAAGGGGCAGAGTGGCACCTTAGGTGACCCAGGGGACCACCACACCCCTGGTAGGCGCGGCCTACCAGGTGGCGGCGCCTGGGGGTCTGGCCCACCTAGGGCCCTCCAGGCTGCCTCCTCAAAGCCACCTTCTTTTTCTCTCCCGAAAAACACCAGAAAACTTGCTCAAGCTCGAGTTCTTGCTGTTCTTGCACGCGATTTTCGATCTCCTTGTTCAGCCCATCTCAAGTGCTGATTTTTGGAGGGATTGCTCCTTGGTATGTGCCTCCTCCACTTGTCCAATTAGATTTGTGATTGGTAGATTGTATCTTGAGTATTTTACTGCTATAGGTGACAGGTTGTTTGTGCTTGCATGCTTGTTATTTGCTTAGAAACTTTGTTTTGATGCATGTGTAGTCCTCTAGCAAGTTCCTATAGTAGTTGCTCATCATTTATCAACTTAGAAATCACTTGGTTTGATGGTTGTCTAAAAATTTCAGCAAGGAAGATGAGTTCTTATCCACTGAATCAATATGACTTGATGGTGCATGAGCCAATGAAGGTTCATCGTGAGGAGGCAGTTTTTCCTTCCATATATCCATGTCATGAATTTATGAGAGATGCGGGGATCCTCCAAGATTTCCATACTATGGTTACAAATGCAGGGTTGGAACGCTTTGTTGAAGGTGAACTATACCAATATGTTAAGCTAACCATGGATTTTGTGCAGGATTTCCGGTTCACTTGGTCTACCTCTAATCCCATGATCCATTACAAAATATATAATATACCCGTCGACCTGCCTTTTGCTGATTTCTGTGCAGCAATTAGAGTATCTCAGTGGGGATCTTGTGAGAAGATCAAGGAGAGACCCAAGTCACTTATGGATTTATATGCGGAGATTTTCCAAGGTTTCGACTTCTCAAAGGAAAGTGGTAAAATTCAGAACATTCAGCTCCTAGCTATTAGATACTTTACCTATTTCATTACCAAGTGTGTTCTTGCTAGAAAGATTGCTAGAAAGTTGTCTTCTTTCGATCTAGCTTTTATTGCAGCTGCTCTGAATAGGAATAGATCTTATAGTTTGGGTGCTCTGATAGATCACTGTCTCACCACCAACCATGAGAAGGGTGGAATTTGTGGAGGTCTCATTGCTTCTAGGTTGCTAGCTTTCCATGGTTTGGAGCCTCATTATTCAGATTTCCAGTTCCCCATAGAGAGGCTTGATATTGAATCCATGATTCAGCATGGTTTTGTTTCCTTGGGGGCTAATGTGAGAAGTTTACCATATGAATTATCTTTTGCCCAGCAAGGTCGGAGAAAGGGTAGGACTGAGAAAATAGTTTATTTGCTTGCACCTGCTTTATTTAACTTTGATAACAGGCAAGGATGGTCGCTTACGGAGGAGGAGGTGACACTTATGTGGGGGAACTCCCCCAGCAAGAGGAGAATGTTGAAGAGGATGCCGAAGACCATTCGGTTCAGCCCTCCAACTTGGGAGAGTCTTCATACCAGCAGCCCTCATTTGATTGGAGCGCGTCTTCTTCTTCATCACAGGTGCCTGACTATGATAATTCCTATGATGACCCACCAGCATGGGGGTACTATCCACGTTATTGAGCCCCACTTAGGCCAAAATCCTAAGCTTGGGGGAGGTATACCAACGTCACGCTCATCTATATATCATGTTCGGTCGGTTCTTTGTATATCCATTGTTTTCGCTTTCTTTTTGGTTTTTGTTGCTTCTTTCTAAAAACAAAAATATTTTCGTTGTTTCTCTTGGTTTGTTTTTTTGTTTCTTTGCTTTGGTTTGCCTTAAAAGAAAAATTCAAAAAGATTTTGCTTTGTTTTTGTTTGCTTTGTTTTTGTTTGTTTGTTTCTAAAAAAATCGAAAACACCAAAAATATTTGTTGTTCTTTTTTGGTTTTGTGAGTTCTTTGCAGGGTTCAGCCGTCCTCAGTGGATTTTGGTTTCATGTTAATTATTCAAGTCACACAAGTGAAGGGCAATAATGAAGATTAAGACAACTCGAGGTATGGTAAGAGGATGGTAATGGACTCCATTTGTTTCACTTTTGTACATATACTCATCATTGTGAGCATGCTTATCCTGTTTGTGTAAGGTGTATGTCATTATGGATGCTTAGTAGTTCTTGCTTGTCTATGATCAGCTCCAGCTTGCCAATAGTTTGTAGCATGTCATATGAATGTTTGCTTGCATTGTTTTATTCATACTTTGGTATAACATTGTGGTATCCTCCTTTGACTGTTCATGTGAATTGACTTGGCACATGCTCACGCATGCATATGACTAATAAATAGTCAGTAAGCCTCGATGATTTATTTTGCCTCAGAGTTCTTGTATCACTTTCGTGCCATAGTTAGTCCTATTTTGTTGCAAGCATGTTTATAACAGTTATTGCTCTCTCGTTTGTCGCTCCCTCTCTATTGCTAGCCTTCACTTGCACTGAGTATGTGCTCTACATGTGCTTCCAACTCCCCAAAACCAATATTGCTAGTTGTGTCCACCATACCTACATATTAGCATCATTTGCTACTTCAGTGCATATTGTATATATCGTGTTTTCTTCCAAAATAAAATGTTTGTTTGTTTTGAGAAAGTTAGTTAGTAAAGCTCTCACGAACTTGATGGCACACTTTATTCCTTGCGCTTAATAATTCTGAACCATTGTGACCAGTCCATGAAAGTTATATGCTTGTTAATTATATACTGGGAGTCAGCAGAACCGTGTTGTCACGGGGAACGCTTTCAACACTTTTTGGATATCGCATCCAGTTGATTCCTTGTTCTTTTGTTTACGGATGTCGACGATGTGAAATAAAAGGGGAGGTGGTGAGTTCATGGAGTTTATACATTGTGTTAGATAAACGCCTGGGCCGCTAGCCTAAGCCATGCTTAATCATGGTGGAAACTTGCAGCATCACCATAATGAGCATCTATGAAGCGTCCTCAATAAAAAGCTATGCATATGGTAAATAAAAAGATTGCTGAGATGCTTATTGTCTGCTTGCCTTGTCATTTTGGTTATGGGGAAGCTCCTATACCATGTGCAAGGGGTACCCTGTTGGCGATTCTCGGTGATAAGCATGTATTTACAATGACAAGAACTTTCAGGTGACCAAAGTTGAGTAGCATGCGGAGCGACCCTCGTACTCAAGGGACTTGGGATTTCCAGTCTATGGTCTGTCAAGCATATGATTCAGAGTGGACCTCACTTTCACCTTAACCACATGAAGATGCCTATGATAGGGGCAATGAGAGCTCAAAGCTAATGAGTACCTTCCTTTCAGCATTGGGAAGCCTTTCAAACCTTCACAAAACCGTTTTCACAACCTTGTTGAGTGACCACTTATTATATGAGCACCTTCTTGAGAGCATAGTTTTCATTCTTGTGTTTGTTCCAAAACTTGGTTAATTATGTCCTGACTTTGATGCTTGTATCTCTGATATCTTTACTTCTAGCCTTCATGTGAACTTCAGAGGTTCCTTGATATTTATATTGTGCTCTTCGAACAAAGGCAAGCGAGATACCACTCTATCATACCTTATTATGAGCATTGCAATGTTGCTTATGTTTATGTTTCATGCTACTTACTATTATTGAGTTGGTTTCTCTTCATAGCTTGCAATGACTGTTGAGTAGACTTAGTTGCATACTCCTTATTATGAATTGTGTAAGCGTCTACTCCTGTGCTGAGAATATTTACATCATATGAAGCAAAGTGTTCGTGAAAGTTCTTTTATCGCACTCAATTTTCAACTGAATTGCTTGAGGACAAGCAATAAGCTAAGATTGGGGGACTTGATATGTCCAAAACGTATCTACTTTCTCGAACACTTTGCTATTTTTTCTCCTCTATACTTGTGTGATTTGGATACAACTAACACGGACTGACGTTGTTTTCAGCAGAATTACCTTGGTGTCTTATTTTTGTGCAGAAAATGAACTATCAGGAAAAATCCCGGAAAATATGCCAAAAAATTATATTTCACCAGAAGATCCACGGAGCCAGAAGAAGAGACGGAGGAGAGGCCTGGGGCGCCCAGACCCACCCCAGGTGCGGGCCCACCACTAGCCACGCCTGGAGGGGTGCAGCCTTCCCAGGCACCTCCTTGGCCTCCCTCTGCGCCTATAAGTTGCCTTTTGACCTAAAAAATGAGGGGGGGTCGATAGTTTTCCTTTCCGCTTCGCCGCCGCCACCAAAAACCAAGATTCGGATCCAGAAACTCTATTCTGACACCCTGCCGGGACGGGGAATTTGGAGAGGATCATCGCCATCGTCATCACCAACGCATCTCCATCAATCACCGATGTTTCCCTCATCCATGAGTGAGTAATCCCCCGTTGTAGGCTTGGGTATGGTAGGGATTGGATGGGTTCTATCATGTAATCGAATAAGATCTGTTAGGGCATAGTGTCTAGTATCTCTATTAGTGCTATTTGACTTTGTTGCAACTTGTTGTGCTTAATGCTTGTCATTAGGGACCGAGTTCCATGATCTCAAATCTTAACTTATTATTGAATCATTATGATAGTATTGTTTGTGATCTTATCTGCAAGTTGTGTACACATATCATTGTCCGGATCTAAAGGCCCCAAAGTGACAATAATTGGGACAACCGGAGGGGATGGCTGTGGTGTGAGGATCACATGTGTTCACGGAGTGTTAATGTTTTGCTCCGGTGTGCTATTAAAAGGAGCACCTTAATTGCCAGTAGTTCCCTAGAGGCCCCGCTGCCACGGGCTGGTTGGACAGAAGATGTTGTGCAAGTTCTCATTGCGAGCACGTATGACTATATTTAGAGCACATGCCTATGATTTTTTAGTACTTGGATGCTTGTTATTATTTATCTGCAATTGCCTAGATCTTGAAGTTACATGTTTAGACTCGTCCATGCAACGCCCGTCCATACATCCATATGCCTACCGCACTCGAATCCTACTGTTACCGTTCCTGTTACTATTGCTCCTGTTTCACTGTTGATGTTGTTGTTGCTTTGATGTTGCTAGTGATAAAATTCTATGAGCAAGAACTATTTTCAGGTGCAGCTGAACTGACAACTCAGTTGTTAAGGCTTGCAAGTATTCTTTGGCTCCCCTTGTGTCAAATCAATAAATTGGGTAATACTACCCGCGAAGACTGTTGCGATCTCCTATACTTGTGGGTCATCAATCATGCCTAGAGATTGCTGGATTGGAAGGTATCTAGCCGTGCGTAGCTATGTTTTTTATGGCTATTTGATTTCAATGGAATCGTTGTGAAGCTCTGTTGTCTGTTACTATCATGTGTCATGTCTTTGACGATCCATGATGAAGTCAGATGCGGAGAATGTTAGGAAAGCATGAACTTGAGGGCAGCGATGGTGATTTGAGTCTTTTTGGCGACAAGGAACTGGCTACGTGATCTGTGATTCGCAGTAGCGACTGTTTGTAGGGACGAAAACACAGGAGGAGTTCATAGCCTTACCTTGCAGGGTGAAAATCCAAGGTCTGATCTTAATTGGTTGTGTCTGGCAATGTCCTTGTTGAAGGCATTGTTTTGTGAGTGAGGACCTTCTACAAGGTGAAAACCTATGATTTTTTATCAGCGACGACGATGCTTGTGCACCGTTTCCTTCTTGAAAGCGTCTCTATTGGAGTGGTTGAACTATTGGTGTTGTTCTGGTGGTATTAGTGTGGTTGCTATGAGGAATTGTTCATTGTAGCGGGACTTTTCTTTTTTGTAATTCTTCTTAATTTTTCCTGGGTTGTGTGCATCCGTAAAGCCGCTAGGGTATGCGTTGTTGCAGAGGTTGGGTGTAATTGGTATCTCTGTGATATTAATATATGCTCTCTGTCAAAAAATGAATAGAATCGAAAAAAATTATGAGATAGGGAGAAATCACATTGTTCATGAGGCACTGGAATGTTGCAGGTTCATTGGTGATACCAAATGGCATGACTTTGAACTGAAAATTCCCATGGTGACTTTTGAATGTAGTTCGATTCATCTAGCTTGGATAAAGTACTTTGTGCCACCCAATTCATCGAATAGTTCATCAAACTATTGTCAAGGGAAATTTGTTTTTAGTAGTTACCAATTTGATCCTTCTGTAATCCACACAAATTCTCCACATATTGTCTTTCTTATTGTCTAAAAGCACAGGTAAATCAAAGGGGTTGATGCTTAGAGTGACCAGCCCATTGGCAATTATCTCAGCTACGTGCATCTCTATCTCATCTTGCTGAAAAGGTGAGTACCTATATGGTCTTGCCTTGACAGGTGGTGTACCAACATCAATGTAACTACATGATCGAAAGATTTATGGGGGGGAGGGGTAATGTTTTTGGTTCTTGAAAAATGTCATTGTATTCTTGGAGAAATTCTTGGATTGAAGTATGATGTTATGGAAGGTACATATATGTTGTCGTCCTCTAGAGAATGCAGTAATGCCACATCCTACAAATCATTAGCCTTTTCCCATTCTAGTAATTCTTTTGTAGTGACAAGTAACAACTCTGATAGAGTAGGACTAGGTAACATACCCTCCGAGGTAAACATTTGTTTGTTATGCTCAAATGAAATTTTCTTTCCCACCCAATCAAAAACCCATTGGATTGTGTAACTCCAAGTAAGCCATGCCCAATACACCATCATATCGACCAATTTTTAAGACTTCCGGATTATGAACATAAGTACTTCCTTGACACAACCAAGTTGCGACTGATATTTCTTTAGTGCACTGCATCATATCACCATTTTCAATTCTGACATTCATAGGAGAAACTGATGTTATAGCTAATTGAAGCTTATTGATTATCACCGAGTCAATTAAGAAAAGCATCAGTTGATTATCCATGAGAGTTCTCGGTTGAATTGTATGATGGTTAGTTGTCCCTCATAAGGCATGTATTGACATGAACATACTATCTGACACAAACCCTTGTTCCAACTCAGTGATAGGCTGATAGCATCGAGCATAGATTTAGATAACACCTAGGAATCATCAGTGGTAGTCATAACTTGCAATTGAGCAGGTGTTGCTGCAGCACATTTTAAGACCATATATAAATTTGTCGCCACATTTGGAACACAACCTATTATTGTGTATGTACTCCTTCGGTTGCTAAGTTGTCCACAATTCTCCAGTTATACCAGGTAACTTTCCCTCCCTTTTGTACCCTACAACTTAAACTGAACGAGCAACAGTGTTTTTAGCTGCATGTTTCATCTGCCTTTCTAGGCACTGCTTCATGAATAACTGCATAAGTTGTTGCCAGAGATATACTATAGATGGTAGCTGTGATTCAACAGGCCCTTGTAACTCCTCTTTGAGTCCTAAATGAATTAACTTACTAGCACCATGCCACCAATAGATGGATGCAGCTGATACCTTATGCCCTCACGAAGACTCACGCACAACACACTCACATCTAGCTCGATTACGCTTTTCTACTTTCCGTCTTCCATCAGCAGTAGTGCCTCTTCTTCAATCAACTGTATATTTGGTGGGCGCCTTGGTACATCGTCAGTCTTGACACTACGACTCAGTAAAAAAGAAGCACACGAGGCTCTCGCAATACTCACCGTTCAGTGTTACTACCGCCACACGTCATGACCCTATGAATCCACGTAGTAGCCTCTCATCCGGTTAAGCCAACATGGTTTACCAGAGCCCACCTTCACGATCAGATTATCAGTTGAGATAAACAAGTTGTTCTACAAAATATGCCCCAATATTGCAAAAGATAATTCAATTAGTTCGAAAACAACACCCTTGTAGCAAGGTCATTCTTTGTGTCTGCGCCGACAACTAGTGCACTAAGGGGATGTATAATAGTGCTAACTAAGGTGTCTGTAAGGAAAGGTTATAAGTGATTTTGATGATGCAGAGAGAGAGAGTGAGGCTATCTATAAAGTTGTAGACAGATTATAGAAATCTTACAAACAGCTTATAGACGATAATTTTGTTGTTGTATGAGTGGTGTCTATAATTTATACTCACATAGATATGGCTAAAAATAATATGTTACAGACAGATTGTTGTACAAGTTGTCTATAATATTATCTATAAATTTTATTACAGACATCATCTGTCTAAACTAATGCTCATGCCCTAAAGGGACGCCGTGTGGTTTGGAACGAAGCAGTATTTTTCAGTTTTTCCCTACATCCAAATATTTAAAAAAAATTGAGGGCTGAAATTTAGCCAATTTCGTTATCACATTTCTCAAGGCGGTGTGTTTAAAACTAGATACCATATTTATATGTTCTGAATGATGCTTATTATGTTATCTTTAGAGATGCATTTTGGCTCCTGTGTATCTCGGCTCCAGGACATCGAATCGACTACTTCACTCAAGACTCCTCTACCGTTATCTCCTCTCGTCTCCTCATCAAAGTCCAGCACAAGTCACACCGCTCTGACAACGGACTCGTATTTATAGTCAAGTTGGTGGGGTTTTGGAACAATTTGAACACCGAGGGAGGTGGGGTGAAAACGTTAGCTGGTTGGCTTCAAACGAACGAATCAACTCAATCAAGCTTCATCAGTTGTGGAGGTCGTTCGATCGTCTTTCCTCTGTTTTCCTGCTGTTATTTACGGCTTCAAGACAAAAAAAATCGACACTTTGACATGACCGTGTCTATTTTTTGCAACTCATTGGTAACAAATGCATTTACTTCCAGTAAACATAGTAGAATCCAACTCGATCAATTAAAGACAAATGTGTTTCCACAATAAAGGTTACACTATTACAGCTTCTGTTTTACACAATCAAGTCGGCCATGAAAAAACACCAACTTCTCTCGCCATGCTAACTAACAGGTAACTGAAATTCATCAAGAATGATTCACCACTTGTCATCATTCCTCCACCTAGCTGCCATGCACTTTGACTGAGCTAAGAGACATACTACTACCTAAAAATGGAGCCAAACCGTTCAGAGGCTTGTATATCGATTTCCTATATGACACATTGACTTGGCATTCCAGACCTGTGTCTACAAGCAAAATATCATGTATAACAACCATTACACAATGCACCCTAATTACTAACTATACCTTCATAGAAAACTGGATCAGACAGGCACCATAATTGTTCAAGCTTCCCTGCTACACACATCTAGTAGAGGAACTACACAAAGTAAATGCAACCCTAAAACAAGACGAAAATAGTCAACTTCATAAACTAGATAGCTCAGCATTTCTGGAGCGCAGCGTGGTGGCTCCCGGGCTCCACGGAGCTCGATTTTTCAAACTACAATCTTTTTTGAATTTAAAGTTTTCAAAATATTCTAAAATAAATACTTGGTGGTAAAATTTCAGACCAAAATACTTTGTATTTTAGGCTCAGAAAAATGATAAATTCAGTTTTTGGCGCTGGTGAACAGTGTTAAGCAGTAGATAAAGTAGGGATTTTGTCTTTTATGTGCGATTTTGTCTTTTTTGGTGAGCCCAAAATACATAGTATTTCGAGCTAAAAATCTACACTAGTATATTTCATGATTGGCTACATGCTGATATTTTTTTCAGAATTTTTTGACACACTTCGAAGTGAGCTTTGGAAGAAAACCAAAAGGGCTCCCTGGAGCCCAGGCCCAGCTCGGCTTATTCGAGAATTTCTGCTGTTATTTCAAGCCAACACCAGCATATGACCCTCATTATAAATCCAAGCACCATAATTATTAAGGCTTCCCTGCTACACACATCTAGTAGAGGAACTACAAAATAAATGCAACCCTAAAACAAGAGGAAATAGTCGACCTCATAAACCTATTCCTCCAAATGAGCAAGAACATCAGATCACCATCTGCACAACCACACATACCAAACCACCAGGATTGGAGAAAGTGGGATTACCTCGATGCCATACATCCTGGACACCTCATGCTAGAGAAAGCCCTCATCGTCGAGCACCAACGAGCAGGACGACAAGCGTCCTCTCCGACGACACCACAAGCATGCCACATCCGCCGCTGCAGAACTTGTCCGACAGATGATGCAAGCCACGAAAGCCTTTCCTGCCAAATCGAGTCGGAAATCGGTAACTTTCATATCATTTCAGTAATACAAAGACAGGAGGAAATTGGATAGCAAACATGGCAGCAATCCATACAAATGATACAAATATAACTTAAAAACAATAACCAATAAGGTAAATATAAAAGCATCAAATATGCATTTAGTGGCAATCTACTGTAGAAGAATAGTAGATGATCAACAAAATGGCAGGACGTGCCCTACAATTTATGCTTACTATTAAATGGCAGACTTGTGAATTTTCTTAATGCCTAAATTAAGTTCAAACGACCAAGTTCAACCAATGAAATAATCAACCAAAATCAGGTCCTGAAAAACAAATAGTAGATGATTAACTTTGTGGACAAGAAATACAGAGCATATGAAAAGAATATACAGGGCAATTCCATACCAGGTTCTAACCTTATATATGTTGCTGATGTACTACACATTAAACATGTTAAATCAATAAATTGACACCCATATTGGATTGGGATGTGACACCCAAGCAAATCTCTCATCCATTAGGTGCTCTGCAAAAAACAGATCCATCTCATAGTAACATAGTAACGGATTACAAGCTGGCTTTACTCAACTACTCTCTATGAGAATGCAATGCTTAGCGAGCTACTAAGCATTATCTACAAGCTAAAAGGATATGACATAGTAACAGATGCCCCATATGGGGGTCCATGCATTGAGTTAATAAGTACAGTACGCTGTCACATATTATGCAAGTCGTCCACAGAAATATTCTTAGGACCATGGTTATTATTCAAAGAGTATGGTTAAGTATTTGAACCATGGTTATTATTTAAAGAGTGGTTGAGTATTTGACAACTAGAGTCAATGACAAGTGTGAGAAGCATTAGTCTTTTTGGAGTGGAAGAAGACAAAAACAAAGTGTCGATCTGATGAAATATGTGAGCAAGGGAAATAGCCAACCTGTGGGATGCAACTTGCATCCAGCTCAAAGCTAATATTTGAGACTGTGGAGTCATGTCAGCGACTGCGCTGATTTAACCTCTCACTCTCATCGTTGTACTCCTGAATTATATACCAACAGAACTGATAGTTAGCATACCACAATGTACGTATTTTCAGCAGAAAATATCCAAAGTAATTCACAGTGTAAACTGCTCCTGCATAACACGGATTTAAAGTGGAGATCGTATTTAGAAACTTTACATATTGTTACATGGTCTGCAGAATGTACACACAGCCATGTGCAAAAAGGTTAATAAGTGGAAAGAAAAAGGTCCAGATAACTAGAGAAGGTGCCTTTTTTTAATTCATGAAACACAGCCATGGTCATACAATTGTATACATTAAACTGCTACAGAATACAGCAAAGGAATCGCCACAAAGTAGCTACCTCCTATAGTCCTATAGGTTGATCCCTTAGCAACGCAGCAAAATGACTCGGTGCCTAAACCTAACAGCTATGTCCAACACTAAATTAGGTTCCAGTTTCCAATCGTCTGTGGCTGTGGCACTACTATTTAAACACGGCGAATCAATACATAGACACTAATACCGGATCATGACATGATGAGCTACACGCCAAACCAAGAACTAATCCATTACATGCTTTGCAAAAGAAAAATGCATCTCACCAACAGAATTCATTAATGTTTCATTGCATCTTGAAATTGAGATAAGAACTAACTAGCAGATCACACACAGAACAGTCTATAAACAGACCTAGAAATAACAACAAACCAGAGATCGACTTCTTAGAAGTTAAAACCTATCAACTAAATAGTCATCATCACTGCGAACAAATAAGAACTTACAGTTAAGAGAGAAAAAACATTAACTGCTTCAAGTAGCAACAGGTATGACCTCCGTGGCCTATAACACTTGCATGTCCAGGCAACAATAAGCAAATGAAGGCAACATTTGATCCAGGTGCAACAGATTTATGCAACAACAGACAAAATAAATCAGCTACAACCAAGCAATTCATTATTCATTAGAGCACGTTCAGCTAGTAACTATAAACATATGTGGGCATTCTACTCTTATTATCATGGCAATTTATTCTGCAATCAAAGTAGATCTAGTTGACTAGTGCAAACCATGGATCTATAAATATGGCTGCCACAAGATATCTTCACCAGACAAACACACGAAGTAAAAAAAAACTGCACTAAGCAAATCCTTAGAGCACATACTAGTAACACAAACATATTTGTGCATTCTACTTTTATGTCATTACGGATCAAATGTTCATCATGGCAATTTAACCTGCAGCATATTGGATGTAGTCCAAAGCACAAATCTATCTATAATATGACTAGCACAAGATTTCCTCAACAACTTCAGTATTCTAGGATAATCCCAAGACAACACCCTCTCACAAAAAATGATATGGTCAGAATCAAAATCATGGTTTTTAAGGCGACTTAAGGCGCTGGGGGGGCGCCTCAACGCCTAGGCGCTCAAAGCGCGAAGCGAGGCGACGCCTTAGTCCATTTTAAACAATTAAGGCAGAACAAATATGGCAGCCAGTTTTAGACATAAGTACCTTGAATTGCCTTGTTGTTGAGCCCAGGTAGCATCCATATCTCCCGTCCTTTTTCCCATTTCTATCTTCCACAACAGAAATCTGCAAAACGTCAACATATATGGTTAGAACATGACTTAACAGACCACAGTTGGTAAAAAAACAGAGAATAAATTAGAGTATAAGTGCAAAACAAGATGACAAACATGAGTGCATTACATATTACATAACCAGTCCATCCAATGCAATGCAAGTCCAGAACATAAATAGTTCTTGCTAGTACAATCACAACATAAATTAGGTTCACAACAAACAACATAAACTAGGTTCCACACAACACAATCAAATCATAAGCAAGGCTGGGCCAGTCTCAATCAAACAAAGCCATCATCGAACTCATCAATGGTAGCATTTGTGTTGTCTCCATCTTGATCAGCACTAGTTGGATCTTCATCATCATCAGTCACATCAGCAACATCTTGAAGAAAGTGAATCATTATCCTCTCCATTGGGGATACTTGAGTGTTGTTCTTGGTCATCCTCTTCAATGTCTTCAATCTCTTCATCAACATCATGAATAAATGTTGGTGAAGGAGCAGACCTTTTGCGCTGCGCCAGGGGAGGAGAGGCCCAGATGCTTGGCCAGAGAAAGGGGGGGGGGGGGGGTGGAGGAGGAGGTATTGTTCGCCTGAGAGGAGAGCTCCTCTCTCTCTCTGAATCAAATTGGTGCCCTAGGTCTGTTCCCCTCTCTTTTCTCTCTCTTTAGTCCCGCAAGTTCCCTCCAATTTCGGCCCAATTTCTGTTATGCCGCCCGCCAGGTCTGTTTCCCGCTCGCCCCTGCCAAAGGCGTCCAGAACCAGGCAAAGCTTCCAGTTTCCCGCATCGTCGACGCCTTTGGACGCCTTAGACAGAATCCTAAGGCGAGCTCGACGCTCTGCAGTCCTGGGGCGCTGCGACGCTTAGGCGACGCCTTGGCGACACCTTAAAAACCATGATCAAAATTGCAGGGGATTTTGAGTACTTTGGTATGTCTTCGGGGACAGAGATGAAGCTATTAATACATAAAATAAGATGACATGATCAGAAACGTATAACCCCCCCCCCCCCCCACACCCCCACCCCACACACACACACACACGACAACAAATATCAATCATCTATGCAACCAGAACGGGCTTCGATGTCAGGTTCATAGAGCATGACAGAGTAGGTAGTGAACATGGACAACAGTAGAAGAGCTATCTTATATCTATATGCACATGGAAGCTATAATGTGAAACTGCATCGCAATATCGCATATCAGAGTACGTGCAGTAGCATTTTACTCCAAAATGTGCTGAACATGACAGTGCACATTCGGAAACAGTCATATCTATGCACCTACATACATGGATGGTAATCTGGAACACCAATGTAAAGCTTTAAAACATGACAACTAATAGGCTAATATTATTCAAGAGCACACGTTGAAATAATGTGATCCATATATACATAGGTTTCTGCAAGATCTTGGGCATGTTTGCGTCATACCTGTGGTGCGGACGAGGCAGACCTTGCCGCCCCTGGCTCCGAGGCTGAAGTTGTGTCCTCACTGGCCTTGCAGAGGCCCTTGGAGCAGAACGGAGCTGCAGCTCCTGCTCGACCCCGGAAACAGCAGCCCGGGCAGGCGACCGGCGTCAGTTCCTCCGCGCCTCCCAGCCTGCGCCGCCGCAACCTTCTACCGCCCTCCCGCAGGCCGCGGTCACCGGACGTCCCCAAGAGCCACCGTGTCGCCGTCTTGCTCCTCCCTGCAGAAACAAGGATCACCCTTGGAGCTCCGCGCATCCCGTGCCCTTAGCTCGCTCGCCGTGACTCGGCCGGCCACCACAGAGACGAGCGCCAGCATGGCGGGCGGGCGGCCGGCCGGCCGGCCGGCCGGCGTGGGTCCTCTCGCCCCTCCCTCGTGTCTGCTGGTCCGCGAAGAACGCGGAGGGGAGACGGGGGAGGGACACCTGGCCACTGGCACTGCTGGTCAGGGTAGCATGCGTGGCCGGCGGCAAGGACTTGGCGGCACTGCTGGATCGGGTTCGGTGTTCGTGGGGAATCGCGCGCGCACGTGGTGGGGGAAGGGAGGGCGGTGGTTGCAGGACGGAGGAGGGAAGGTGGCCGGAGAAGCTCTTGGTGGGGGAGGTTGCCGGCGAGCCTTGACAGAGGAGATCGAGGGGGGTCTCGAGGGGCTCGGGCGTGGGAGGCGCGCGGGACAGAAAGGGGCAGGGGAGGAGAAAATGACAATGAACTACTCCCTCCCACGGGAAATCCATTTTGGCTCACGGCTGCAAATACATCCATTATAAGAAAATATATTTTAAAATGTCAAAAAAATTGATATGTTTGTTTATAAATTTTTGGGATGAAAAATATTTTATATGTCATGTATAAAAAAGATAAAAATATCATGTGAGTATGACTATTTATAGGACATTTTTGTCCTTTTTCACGAGACACTAGAATGTTATTTCGTCCCAAAAACTTGTGAAGGAACATAAAATGTTCGGATGTATATATAGACAATTGTTTTTGAATTTTTTGACATTTAAAAATATATTTTCTTATAATAGGTGCAAATGCACCCGTGAGCTGAATAGCCACCTCCTTCCTTCCTCCCACCGATATTAGTTGACTCAAATTTATCTAAATACAGACGTATCTATCACTAAATAGATATATTCGTATTTAGAAGAATCTAATCAACTAATATGGATCGAAGAGAGTACCACATTTGTGCCACTCTTCTCAAAAAACTACCATCTTAGAGTTTTTTTTTACATAAAAACCACTATTATGGTAGGGATGTGACATAAAACTCTAACTTGATACATTTAGTCGTTTAACAACCTTCCTGGCAGGTAGGTCGCGTTGTCAATGCTGACGTGGCACGGACTTGACGGAGAGAGCCAACGGCCGTAAGGGTGAGGGCGCGCAATGAGAGCGGACGTTAGAGCAGCCTCTGTCCCCTCGTCGCTCAGTGGAGAGTGGCATATTTCAGTTACTTTGTCGCTCCCGCAATAGCAATGGCGAGTGGAGGCGGCGGGACGCTAGACAGGGAGGAGGAGGTCGCAGTGGAAGCGGCGGTGGTCGTTTCGTGCGGCGGGTGCTCTTCGGCCCCGAATTTAATAAGAGGGGCATCGACACTACTAGGGAAAAGCCTATAGAAGACATGCTTATAGGAGGCGCATCCCTAAAACATGCGGCTCCACTAAATACACGAGGTGCTTGTCTAAACGGTGCGCCTCCTGTATATTATTACTTGAGGCGTATGTCTAAACGGTGTGTATCCTATATCGTATGTACGGACCAGATCTGGCTGCCCCCACTTACTCGAGGCACATCGTCTCCATATGCGCCTCGCGTAGTTCAAATACTTGAGGCGCATATGGGGCAGATGCGCCTCGAGTAAGTTGTGTGGCCCAGTTGTGGTAAGTTGTGTGGGGCCAGTCGCGTAGTTCAATGACTCCGGTTAATTTCACGCAGTGGTTTAGACTATTTTTTATAGTTCATATTAATTTTAGACTATTTTATTGTTTCTATTTATTTTTTTAGTCCCAAAAAAAGTGGCCACCAGCAGGATTCAAACCTAGGTGTCAAGGGACTGGGTGTCTAGCCACTGAGCTAGCAAATATTTTGTGATGAACACTGCATGTGTAGTCTATTTGACTAGGGCATGGAGAGTTATACGAGTCGCATGTTGATGAATGCGACTCGCGTAAGTTTGCCCCATCGACCCGAGGTCAGCGCGCATCGACTTCGATCTTGTTCCCCTTTCTTTCTCTCTTCTCGCAAGCTCCTGCTCGTTGCTGCTCGTCACTGTCCGATTAACGAAGGAGGAGCCAGAAGAAGGTTCTCCCGCCCGCCGCTTCTCTGTATCGAAGAAGAAGGAGGGTTCGCCTGCCCGCCGCTTCTCTGCATTGAAGGAGGAGCCATCCATCGCCAAACAGTGCACGCCGTCGAGTCCGCGCGCAGGTGAGCCGCCCCTCTCCCTGCCCTGCTAGTTTCGGTTTAGGATTTGGTTTAGTTTAGGTTGAATTTCTAGTGAGAATTTGGTTTAGTTTAGGTTGAATTGCATGTGAATTTCAGAGACACTCCTATCTTGCATCTTAGAAAATGGATGGGGGCAATAGAAAATCCTTAGATCGTTTTTTTACATTGCTGACTTGTTGAGTCAAGTTATTTTTGTGGCAGGTTGTGTAGTTTAGAATCACATTTACTATTAGGCTTTGCATTGTGTATGCATGTCTTGAATACTGCTATATGTAAAACATTCCTGCATGATAATATGATAGTTTATTTATGCTTTGAGTTGTCTCTCTAGTAACTAACTTCCCCTATAAAGTTTACATATACAAACATAGTTGGTTCTGGACATGAAAAGCTTTTAATATTTGATCAAATAAGGTTCTCAACTTCTCACATACACAAAATTTGATCATTGCAATTACATATATCATTATATCAAGCTAGATCTAAGGGAAAAAATATGTCTCCGGTTATGAAATCTCTGGATCGGATCCTAAACTGAAAATTTTACTTACTTTGTACATTGTGAATTGTTAGTTTTTCCTAAGCTAGATCTATGAGTTCTGAAATCCCTAACCTACATGTGAATTGTTATTTTTTCCTTACTAGTACTTCTTCCACAACCATCATAGTACTTTGTACAATGAAATCATAATGCCATATAGATTTACCAGAATGAACCTAGAAGCTCGCTTTAATGTTATTTTATATTAAAAATGGCAACTATGATGGGTATCATAAACTCTTAATATTATACCACTGATGATGGACAAAACATATATGATGAGAATATAGATTTGGTATTTAACATGTATGTGCAAAACATGGACAACCTAGTTGCATGCATCAAATGTATGATACTCCATAACATGGACAAACTAGTTGCATGCATCAAATCCGTGTTATTTTTTTACTTGTATTTCTTATGCATCCATCATAGTATAATGGTTACTATATGACCTTCTATATTTAGCAGAGTAAAACCTTCTGTAGTTACCTCATTTTATGGATTTTTATGTAAATAGGTAACTTCCACAATAATATGTTCATACATGGAAGATATTCAAATATGAATACAAATATTCCAAGCAAAGTTCCTATAATTTTGTATGAAATCCATGCTTTCAAAAGCTGCTCTTGTAGATGATTCCAGTAGCAAATAATGCTTACTGGGCTACCACTCTACACACTCCAATCATGAATAAGTGAATCATTTTATGAAATACAAACATTTCCTAAAAAGAATAATGATTGTGTTTCTTAAGTCTCTGTTTATGTTTTTCTTGATGTTTGCAGACATGGATGTCGATAATGCGCAAAATGTCGATGACCATCGACTTTATTTCTGATGATGAAGCGGCTGCCCGTGAAGCTGTGGCTGCTATGCGGCGCACTCTCCGTGAAGCTGCGGCTTCTAGGAAGCGCGCTGGTGCTAGCAAGCGTGCTGCTGCTAAGAGACGCGCTGCTGCTAAGCGGCGTGATGCTGCTCATGAAGATAGAGCTATTGCCATTCGAGGTAATCTTCTATGTACATGTCTCTTACATGCTAAGTATGTATCTTCTATGTATATGTCTCTTACATGCTAAGTATATATGTCTCTTCTATGTATATGTCTCTTACATGCTAATTATATATCTCTTCTATGTATATGTCTTTTACATGCTAAGTATGTGTCTCTTACATGTAGGCCCGAGAGTAAAGGCAATGAGATTCAAATTTGATAAATGTTGTGTGTTTGCGAACCGTGTGTCTTTGGACAGTTCACAAGTTGACTTTCTGAAGGAGGTAGCTCGTGAGAGATCAACAAGAAAAATCTATGTTTGCACTATTCAGGATATACACATAGAGAGGCGATGCGCAAAATGGTATGCATTTTTGTCAATCACGCATCCATTTCTGTGCACACAAGACACATCTATGTTTATTGCTTTCATGCCTCGGTCACCTCTATTTCTATGAATTAATGTTCCTTTTGTTGATTTTATGCAGTACTTTGCAAGGAAGACCAAGATGAAAGAGGGTGAAGAAGACCAAGATTAAAGAGGGTGACGTTTTCCTATTCTGGTTCCATGGGTGCTCGGAGAACGGTCTCAAGCTGATCCTTTAAAGGGCCGAGTAGCTATGTAGTGAACTTTCTGTAGTCAAACATGTAATGAACTTCAAGTTGTACTGTCTGGTTGCTTTTGATATCCTGTGTAGTGAACTTCAAGTTCTTATGGATAGTTTGGAGAATATATATATAAGACTTTCTTATGTATTAGTGTTGGTATAATAACTGTGTATTCTGTGATGTGTATTCTGGACTGTATAATAACTGTGTATTGTGTATTCTTGACCGTATTGTGGTTCTATAAAATTTAAATTTCAAAATTGCTATTTGAGGCACATATGTATACTTATGCGAGTCGCATTATGGATGTGCCTTGTATAAGCTATATAAGCTACATATGCAAGTCGCATTATTGATATGCGACTCACGTATGTAGCTTATACAAGGCGCATCCAAGATGCACTCGCATAAGAAATACGGATCCAAGCAAAATACCAGGACACTTGTCGGTTCATTATGAGGTGCTTTTGGTTACGCTATTATATCATGTATATTTTAAATTTCTCATACACATTAAATTATTGTGCTGAAACTATGTCCTCGAATATCTTTCCAGTTGGATTATATTAAAATAAGTTAAACATTTTCAAAATAATGTCACATTGAATTATTTAGTGGAAACTATATCCTTCCATATCTTATCTTTTGGATTATATTAGTGAATAAATGTTCCTTGCATTAATCATATCTATTTTTCATACGCATATAGATCATATACATAAATGATCATATATCCTTGCGTTAAAAATAAGTTGTGAGTTCTAGAAAGATCTAATATTAAATGAAATGATCATATATTTGAAACATTAATAGTTTCTTCAATAAATGTTTGTGATCACATTTATTTCTTACATGGAAAATATTTCCATCCATATCTTTTTCTTGGATTGATCCCTAAATAAATGACTCTGATCATGCCATACATATATTGAATATTTCCATAGATGTTCTATATATAGAGATCATTGGTCTAAAGAAAAATCACATTTGCTTTTGGACATTCCATGATGTCAAGACTTACTTTGGTCTATCTCATACTTTTCGCCATTGCATATCCCCCTCATAAAAATGAAGGACGTCAACATTGTCACATGATTGAGAATGTAAGTGCAAAGTTTTCCCGAATTCAAAACGAATAGTGTGCTTTCATCGCACTGTGATAAATTCTCATATTCCAAATAGAATATATTCATTAAGAGATACAAATTATGTTACTTTTATGGGGCATGTTAATTATATTTTTGTGAATATAATGGGAATTTCATGTATAAAGGTGAATACTAGGAGTAATCATTGAACACAGATACATTGTCCTTTTCAGGCATCAACAAGACACACATATGCATATGAAGGTGGTAAAAATGACGTGGTCTATGTGAGTTTCCCTTTTGAAAACAATTTTGTTTTGTACAAGATCAATTACTTATGAATCAGGCATACATGGGTAACATATTATGCACATCGTTCTTTAAAATTCGTTAGTTGGATAGACAAAGTACACATCAAAACTTCATCATTATCTTTTCTATACAACTAAACAATCATTTTCTTGAATATCAGAAATAAATACTACCTCTGTTTATTCTTACAAGGTGTATTAGTTTTTTAAATTGAATCATGACTATCTTGGATCAAGTTTTTAGAAAATATTCTTAGCATTTATAGTACCAGATTAGTAAAATTAGATTCATCATATATATTCATTATTTTTTATTTAGTATTTCACATGTTAATGATTTTTTGACATTTTTTTGATCGAAAAATGTCAAGTATGAATTTCAAAACTAAAACATCTTATAAGAGGGAACTACATAGTAAAATAAACAATATTTTTCCTCAACCACTTAAATACCTTAAGTCATCCCTTATTTTTGTGTGCTAGCTAATTTGGTTGGGCCATATATGTTTCCTATATATATAGTTAATTTACCTATATATATAGTAAATATACCTATACATATTCAAATGGATCATGTTGCTTAATTTTATGCGATATGGATCTATTATTGGATATTGCCACGTCTGTTCCATAGTCTAGGTTAGCCTCACCCTGTGGGATCCAATGTTGGTTCCACAACAAGGTATACGACGATAATTTTAGTCATAAATTTTCAGATTTTTTTATGTATCAATAGCCATTATTGAAGGATATAACTTTAATCTATTAATAACCCTCAACTTTCGGCTACCCATATTTGTTACAAATTCTCATATATCAAATACTGTAACAATTGTGTGACCGAATTTGAGGTACATTGCCTATAGTAGGATTTCCTCCATAAAAAAATTGTATGTTTTACATTTATTATTGATCTTGTTCTTTTCCAATATTATTTCCAAAATAAAAATCCTTCATTATATTATATTTGGACTATGATTACTAATGAATAGTCCATAACATTTTATTCCTTTATATATGTACATATCAGGCTTAAAAGAAAAAAGGTATAATTCTTTGGAACATTATCATGTCAATAGTTTCATAGTTAGCACATTAGATCCTTTTAGAATTGTTATGGTTTATACCATTATCTAACAGATATTTCCAAATTCTTATACACACTAAATTCTTGTGGGGAAATGATATTGTTAAATATATTTTTGTTTGTATTATGTTACCACATAAGTTAAGAATGAATTGCTTATCATATTATTCCTTCAAATATTTATTTAGTTCATGATATTATCTATAATTATTTCCAAAGTAATATTGATTAGTGCAAACCGTATCCGTCCATATATTTTATTTTGGGTTATGTTACTAAGTAAATAATTATTTCATTAACCATATATGTCTTTGCATGCATATATACGTGATGTACATATAAAGAAGTAGTGGTTTCTGGAAAAATATCATATTGTATATCAATATATAATTAGTTCCATCCATGAATGCTTGACTCACATTTATTTCCTATGTGTAAAATATTTCCATACATTTTTTCTTGGATTGTGATTCCCAAATAACTAACTCTTACCATGAGATATGTATTTTTATGTTATCTTGGAAGTTCTTTTTATAAAGTGCGTATTGAAATAAAATCATAATTCTGGATATTTTTATGTAGAGAATTATTTATTATACTAGTCCCGAGAAAAATGTTTTCATGGGATCAAGAAGTTCGGTGTAAACTTTTTAATTTTTCTCAAGCTCTTATTTCATCGCATTGTGATAAGTTCTCAAGATTCATATGTATTGTATGCATTAAGAGAGGTTATGTCACTATGGGGATTGTATATTTTTGTGAAAGGCATAGATTCATTTATATAGAAAGGTAAGAAATGTGGTTAATAATTAAGGATAGTTTCCTTGTTCTTTTTAGGCGTCAGCCGAACGTGGGTACGAATCAGAAGATAATAGCGATGATGTGGTATATGTGAGTTTCATTCTTTGATGCAATTTTTTTTGTAGAAGATTAATTTCTTATGAATATTGTTGAACATGGCTAATATATTGTGTATTTTCTTTTAAATTTACAATTAAAGCATTGCTTGCTTACTATGAGTGCACATGTAAAGTATACGTTAAAGCTTCATGGATAGTATGTTATATACAAGTAAAGAATCCTTATGTTGCATATAAAAAGTATATAAAGGAAACACTTTTTTTGCCTAATCCTCTTCAATTGTTATAGAACAAAGTGCTAGATATAATTTTTTTGAGAATTTTTTCAAATATATACAATTAATTCATAGAATTATTGGCAATCTTGTTTTAGTTCCATTCCACACAACATTGCAATGAACTTCTCTTACAAAAATGAGCTTATGTTTCCTGAAAGCAAAGTACTCCATATCTTTCGGCACCACCTCTAAATTTCCAGGAGAATCCAATTGGGTTCACTAGCTTCTCAAAGTTTCATTGGGTTCAAGATACCAATCTTGTATTTCGTTAAAGGAGTGGATCATATCACTCCTCGTATTATGATTTCTTTTGAAGAATGAAGTAGGTAAATGCACGACTTGCCTTATCCCTTCACTAGTACATAGTGAACTTACTAATGAGTATCTGTTTCATCCTGCTAAAATGGATTGCATTACCATATGATTCAGCTTATAGTACAAGAAGGGTTGATCTAATCCAAATACACCATTAATACATAATATCTATTATTCAGTAATCCTACCTCACAACTCTATTTGATGCCATATTTGTTAACTCGTACATCACTCCACCCAGAGCATTTTTCTCCATGTTTCCTCGATTCCTAGAAGTGAAACAAAAAACATGAGGAAATTATGTAGACTTCATCTAATATGTTTCGAATAAATATTAAACTTATAATAATTTTAAAAATATTTTTCAACATATGCTACTTGCAATATATACAAGCCTAATTGTTTTTATGACTTCGCAGTTTGCAGCACATGCATCATTTCCTGGAAAGCCCTATGATGAGTACTATGGACTTGTTGCAACCATAGATGTGTATGGTTATAATATAAGTCGAGGACAAATTAGCGCATCTTCAATTTGGGTTGCCAATGTTGGAAATTGGTCAAAAGAAAGCTACAATTCTATTCGTGTTGGCTGGATGGTAACTAATGCTCTCTATTTGAATGAAACTCTTTTTCTTGTGTGAAAATCTTTATATATAATGAAATTTGAAGATACCAGAAATGCCTCTATGGAATCACTAGTTTCCTTTATGGACTCCAAATGGATTGGTCCTTTAGATTGTTGAAGGACCACGGGATTCCATTTTACTTTCCATAGTATATATCATGGCTTGCATAACTCTACCACTTTTTTCCATTTTCACTATCCTACTATCATATATTCCTCCCAAGGTAAATTTAGAGTCACATTGTACCTCAACTGAGTCCCATATATCTACTCACCAATATTGCCTTGGTGTTTGTTGCATCCTATTAATTTTTTGAATCATTTGGATGAAGTTGAGTCACCAAGACTCATCATCTATAGTTTCTATTTAAATATCTCAGTCTAGTTAGGTGAATCTATTGCACTTTCTTATCTCAAGGTCACAATAATCCTATGAAAAATGTTAGGGTTTTCCCCTGCATTTTGATCGTCTCAAAATTAAACATCAGATATATAAAGATAGATCGTGATCTTATATGTGCATCAACGAAAGGTAGATACATGTACCTAATAATCCCCAAAATAATGCTAAAAGTGTCCTTCATGTGGTTATAAAGATGATCACCACCGCCAGCCACCACTACGATTATTCCCGCTAGGCTCTTAGATATATGCTACTTTTCCATACAACTTAATCATACCTTCCCCATATATGTACCAAGTTGTCCCATGATGTCACTTTTTCCCATGACCATCACATGTATTGAACACTCTTTTGTCTATGTGAAGTGTTGTGACCATGAGGTTATGCCCTAATGGAGTTTAAACCAACAACATAATTTTTATAACATAATCACCATACTCAACACCAAGAGGATAGACATTCACTTACACATCAGCAGTTTCTATTCTTCTCAATAAAAAATAACCTCAATCATTTCCACCTGGCACCACAACCCATAGACCTTTCTTTTGTGGTAAAAACACTTTGTTAATTAGTTATATGCATGGAATAAGATGATAAATATATTTGAACATAAAATATATATTATTGAAAATTCGGGGAAGCAAGAAGTTTCACCATTTGTAAGACATATACATATAATCCTATAATAGCTAAAACTAAGGCTCTTCTTATTTAGCATACTACAAAGAAGCATACATTCTATAGTGGTTCTTCAAAGAATGCCCAACTTTCCAATTGCATGATAAAAATTCTTTGCTATTCTAGTTACTTTATAGACTTCTAACTACCTTGTTCCTATGTTGTAGGTTTCTCCCGAGATATATGGCGATTCACATACTCACTTCTACACTCATTGGATTGTATATTTCCTTACTTTTGTGTAGCATATAACATTGCATCATCCATTGGATGACATTAACAAATTATACTTCTAAATAGAGAGACGGAGGTAGAACCGGCTGCTACAACATGGATTGCCCTGGTTTTCAATTAGAAAAGGGATCAAAAATAACTCCAGGTGCTATTATAAATAGTTCTTGTACTTCTGGTGGGTCTAGTCAGACTATTACCATGAAAGTGTTTAAGGTATGCAAACCATATCCAATTTTGTCACTATGTTGGTACACAAATTTGAGAAAGATTTAAGTTAATGGTTTCTTCCATACGTCCTTTAAAATTAAAAAAATGTTGATCATCTCATATAATAGTTCACCCTAAGGAGAACAATGTTGATCCTCTAAGATGATGAATAAAGTGATTGGAATTAATAAATAGTTTCAATTATTAGATGTATGTGTGAAAGATTAGTGTATGAATTTATAGTAGGCAATTGTGTACACATGCATAGTAATAGAACCAAAGTAAAAGAACAAAGCCTCTGGATTTATTCTTTAAGCATTTTAGTTTTCACATGGGATTTTTATGTAAATATTGATTGCCTCAATGGTGGCCATATATTACCTTATCCTAACATATTTCGACAATACGAAAGAACCATTGAAACTAGTCACATGGTAGAAAAAATGAGGAAACACAGTTGGAATTAAACAAGAAATCATGTTTCCTTGAGCATCAGTTTTTTCCAAAAGATTTTATTAGGCAATGGAAATAATTGTGAACTTTTTCTTCCTCTAGTGCTTACATCTGGAATTAGTTATTGCAATAGTATACAATCCTAAGGGAAACAATGTTAAAATTAGTGACAAGTTATATTATTAATGATCACCTATTTTTTCTAAGGTAGGCATTGCAACCATGTCCCAAGAAAGCTCTCATGCGTGCTAGAATTCTCAGTGTTGTGGCAACCTATCTTCACACATTAGTTTGTGATTTTTTTTCACTTTCCTATGATTTTTTTTGGGAATGATACATTCAATACATTGAAATACTCGTGTATACATGAAATTTGTATTTTGTAGGTTCACATGGTATTTCTTTCATAAAATATATGGTGTGATAGTATAGAACTTTTTTGATTCCACTCTAAATTTTATTAGGTAATACTTTGGCATAAATTATCCTATGTCACATCCCAACAGTCAAGTGTCTTCTTAGAGGTATCTTTGATTGGGGACATTTTGATAAGGGTAATATAGGAACCTCATTACTTGCAAAAAGCAAGTTTTTGTCTTTTTTTCCACAAGAAAAAATGGGATAGTTCATATAAGGAAGAACAATAAAAATGGAGAAACTAAGTACCATACATGGAGCAACATAAAGAAATAGTTTATCTTCTACGCACATCATATACCTTTTCTAGAGATTATGTAGGACATTGCGTTTGAATAGTTTCATTAAAACCATGAATAAGAATATCTAACCATGTTAGTGCAATTTCCACAAAGGGAACTATGCTTTGTTTTCTTGAATAGAATAAGATATATTTAGTTTGAACTTCATTGATCCAACATTCTAACCACATGTTTTTGTTAATAATAGGACAAGACCAGTGAAAATTGGTGGGTGTACTACGGCATGAACAATGACACTCCAACAGCTGTCGGATACTATCCTGCAAACTTATTTACAACATTAGCAACAAAAGCAAATTCAATTTCTATTGGTGGAGAATCACATGCTAGAAGGAGTCTTCCAACCCCTCCAATGGGAAGTGGATCACTTCCATCTGAAAAAGCTGCTTCAGTATCCAACCTTCAGTTTATTGATCAGGATGGTCAAGCCATCATTATACAATCAGACTTACCAATTATTGCAAAAGAACCAAAATGCTATTATGTGTCACCGATAATAGGTGCCAAATTTTTCTATGGCGGACCAGCAGGTTGCTTTTAGCTACATGGGTAAATTATATAATAAAGTTTGTGGTGGGATAATAAATGTAATAATACTATTATATTTTGCTAAGCTTCTTTTGAAAATTCTTTATTAGAGTAGTATCACTCAAAATTATTACAGTATGAGTCAGCATAAGTAATTTACATCATCTTCTATTAGTTTGTATCAGTTTACCGGAGCTGATGCAAAAGGTATTGGCCTTGCATTCTGAAAGTTAGAGAGACTCACACCTCGGCCTTCGGGTTCCCTTGGGTTTCCAGACCATCCAAGTAATTCTTCCATGAATTTGTTCTGGGACTCCTGCATCATCTGCATATACTACATGAAATTATGCTCCATCAGTGGCCTCATTGGTGGTGGTGGTAATGTTTCCTGGGTTCCTTGTGCTCTGGCGTCTTCATCAGCCTTTTATTTTTCCTTGTGGTCCAGGCGATGTTTCTCAGACTCATGTCCTACTCTTGTTTTCATGACCCCTAGTCCTATTGCACAAAGATAATACTCATAATTACACCATGATCATGTTTTCTGAGATCAACTTCATGCACATAACTAGTCACACAATGGAAATCAAAATGCAAATCCAAATATGCATCAGATATTATACATTACAAACAACATAGTTAATACAAAACCATTATAACCCTGTATGATACAACCACTATAGATCCATGTGAGCGTTAAGCCACTTATTTAAGTACAACAATCTCTCAAATAGTAAAATACGCAATACCAACTTCTAGTACTATCATAACATCCTCCATCTCGAGTGATCCTACTCCTCGGTAGCCGCGAAGATCATTCTACATGCCTAGAATCCAACCGTGCCGACATGAAGTCCGACGCACAGTCTTTGTAACAACTGGCCTCCTAGATGGGATGTACTCGGTGTAGGAAATATCAGGACTTGAGTTATCGCTTAGCCTAAGTGCATCAACTCCATCCATCTCATCTGAAACTTCTTCACATACATGCTCTTCATCTCCTTCCTCATGTGTCTCCTATGCCCAACCTCCTGTGTAGTCAAAAGAATACTCATATTCTGACGCTTCCCATGTAGTCTGTTGGGTACGATAGTCCTCAGCTGTCAGAGGATAATGAACATTCTCTGGGGTAGGATAATGCATAGGTGACTCATACACCATCTCCTCAGGTAATTCCTCTTTGGCCTGCCCATCTACAACTACTATGTCCCTGCTATCAGCAGTATAGGACCTCTCTCCCATCCAACTAGACTATCTGACATCCCTGTCAGAATCATCTAATAACATATGATTCCTACTAGATCCAAAAGGTGACTCGAATCTCTATCCATCAGAGTTCTCAATGGGAATTTATAAATTAGTCGCTCCCATGAGCACTGTGGTACCGAGTAACTTTTTCCTATATTAGGATCATTGCTAGGCTCTCGTGCGGGTGAATACGGATATGGTGTGAACGATGTTGGATCTATGGAAATATCTTTTGATGTTTGACTAATTTCGCCACGTGCTTCATTTCTAACTATGCTGCCAACACCTTCCTTCTCTTAGGATTAGTGGGTGTTTTAACATACTATCCTTGTCCTCCACTATGACACGATGGGTGTTATAAAAAGACTCAACTAACAGCCTATGTCGGTCCATGAACTTGGAAGCTAACACAGGATGCTCCTGGACTAATTGAAAGTGATCCAATTCTAACTCCGAGCCCATGGAATTATGAGGAATCACATCATATGTGCGTCCTGCAAGATATCCAGCTTTGTTCTCACGGATAGAGGCTAGTGCATCCACTAATTCAATGTTATATGCGGCTAACTGATTTCAACCTTCTACAAATGGCATAACTAGACTCCGCCCAAGCTTCATCGGTAGATGGATACTAAAACGATACTTCGCTATCATGTGCCCATCATAATACGTGTAACTCCTCACTGGAATAATGCTCTCACACTAGAAAACCCTCAACAGTTGTCAAAGCTGTTCGGTCAATGACCCCTGATAGTCATCAGGACTTTCCTCCTTCTTCACTATAGTTTGTTTAGGAATCTTCAAGCCATCCTAGCTGTATAGAAAATAATTATAATTAGTAATAATGCATCATAATAAAGAATTATTGCACTAAAATATACAATGAAATATTCCCATGTGAATATTCATTATAATTTTAGAGAACTCTTTACCGTTGCTCCTAGACTCCTACATGTATAATCTTTTACTAGGTTTCCAACCTAAGCTCAAAGCAAATTCTCTTATACCAGCTGCGGTGACCACTACAAGAAATGTTTCCATCCACAATGATTTGGCACGTCGATCATTGTAGAAGGCACGTCTTCCGCAATGAATTTCTTGGATCGAATGTGGCCAATGGAAAACTTTTTTCCGGTTTCACGGCCCTCTACTATGACGAAACCGCTAAAAACATGGACCAAGATCGACGGGCACGTGGCAAAAGCAAGATTTTTGGTTCCTCACGCGATGTTGACTCGTCGAAGTCCTTTGAGGCGTGTGGGTCCCGGATGTCAGTGTCTCTTGCGGACCATACTTTTCGGTCGCGCCTCCCTGATTTGAACTCGATAACATTTCTCGATGCGTCTTCCATTTAGTCAGGATACTGGGTCCCACATGTCAGCCTCTCATTAGAAGAATCGTGTGTATGATGGAATTTTTTCCTTCGCTCGCGCTACCCTGTTCACAACTTGATAGCGTTTCTTGATGCATATGCCTTTTAATCAGGATGTTGTGTCCCACATGTCATCCTCACATTAGAATAAAGGTGTGCATGATAGAATTTTTTCCTTGGCTCGTGCCTCCCTGATTTGAATTTGATAACGTTGCTCGATATATCCGCCGTTTAGTCACGCTCCTGGGTCCCAACATGTCAGCCTCCTATTACAAGAATCGTGTGTGTGATGGAATTTTTTCTTCGCTCGCGCTACCATGTTCCGAACTTGATAGTGCTGCTCGATGCACCTACCATTTAATCACGCTGGTGGGCCCCACATGTCATCCTCTCATTAGAAGAAAAGTGTGTATGATGGTTTTTTTCTTCTCTAGGGCTACCATGTCCTGAACTATAAGCATTGCTCGCTGTATCAACCATTTATTCAGGCTGGTGGGTCTCCTATGTCAACCTCACATTAGAAGAATCGCGTGTATGATGTAATTTTTTCTTCTCTAGCGCTACCCTATTCCGAACTACATAGCGTTGCTCGATGAATCTGTCGTTTGGTCACGCTGTTGGGTCTCATATGTCAGCCTCTCATTAGAAGAAACGTGTGCATTCTGGACTTTTTTCTCGCCCGCTCTTCCCTGTTTTGAACTTGGAAATGTTGCTCGATGCATCACCTGTTTATACAGGTTGGTGAGTCCCCCATGTCAGCCTCTCATAAGAAGAGACGTTAGCATGCTGGACTTTTTTCTCGCTCACACCTCCATGTTTCGAAGTTGGCAAAATTACTCGATGCAGCACGTGTATAAGGTCTTGTTGGTGGGTCCAACATGTCAATCTATCTGCAAATAAAACATGTGTGATATGTGCATTTTGCATCATCATTTTTAGGACTTATATGCACTGTTTAGAATAATTTATCATGATCTATCATTATTTATGCATATTTAGTTGATTATGGGACTTTCCTACAAAGTCCCATTCATTGGTATTTAATTTTTAGGAGGCAGAAAACCTCCTTTTTTTTCATATTTTTCTGTTTTAGGACCTTCTGGACGTCAATAAATCGAAGGAAAAATAACTGATGAGTTTTTCACCTGGAGAAGGACTATGGGCCAAAGAATAAAGTGAGGGGAGGCACGAGGCCAGAAAGAGCACAGGTGGCACGCCCCTGCTGGGCGCACCACCCATGCTCTTCTAGCCCACGAGCATCGCATCAGCTCCTCCTTTTTACAGATGCCTCTGTATCGCCATAAAACCTATGCCATATTTTTCCCACAATTTACAGAGGCGACGAAGGATGTGAAAGGTCTCTCCTACTCTGGGAGAGGGCAGATCATGCTGCACCAGAGCCTCCGGTGAGGGGTAAATCGACGCCATCGTCATCACCATTGCTACTAGGAATAGGGGGAGGCCTCTCTATCAACATCTCCACCAGCACCATCTCCAAGATCCATCTCGTTCCCCTCATAGTTTGTGATTGATTGAACCCCAGATATTGTTTTAAGGGCTATTTACATGTTTGTGAGTGGCATCTTGTATTTATTTGGTGTAGAGATTATATTTTCAGATTGTGTTGTATTCCATATGCTACTGATCCATATCATTCTTGCCACTTGTGAGTAGATCCCCATGTTCCTGAGGGCATAGGATGAATTGGCTATGATTTCCATATTATATGAAATGAGTATGTGGTCCAGTATTTTATCTTTTAGATTATTCTATGATATTTTTATTCGAACATCGACTGCTTATTACTTCACCTATATGGGATCATAGGATAATACTTTGATGCAATGATAGGGGTTAGAAAGGACAGAATTTACAGAAATTGTTTTCCAATACTTTGATTTGCATTGGAGGGATTATATGTCGGGGACCAATGAACTTATTTCTATGGTGGAACATTTATGTCTTAATGATTCTTAGATGTTCATGTGAATGGCTCTAGGACTCATCATAAGTGGTGTATTTTTCTCATATTTATGGATGCACCCAATTGAGGCTCCACCCTAAGGGAATGAAACTTGACAACATATTCACCATATTGTGTAGAAAATTTTATGCTAAGTAAATCCATGCTGCCCTCGGGAACGCTTGTCACATATAAGTACACACACTTGAGCTTGTCCTCTTGCTGCATAGAGGATTTGACTTTCTCTCATTGAGAGCATTTACTTATTGCTATTTACTTTCAGCACCTTATATTCTTGTAAACTACAAACCCAAAAACACCAAATCTACTGTAGTTACTATTATTTTCTTTGTCAAACTTGCTTATCAATAGCCCCATATCCTCGTGGGTTTTACAACCTTTCTTTATTGAAAAGTACTACAATTGATCTCCTGCACTTGGGATCCATCAAAACACTTTTCTGGCGCCGTTGCCGAGGAGTGTTGTGCTATTGGTAAGCTGTTTGGTAAGGAAACTTGAAATCTATTTTTTTCTTTGTACTGTTGTTTTATCATGGCTTTATAAAACTATAAAGGATTCGAAATCACCTTATATGAGTACCTTCATTATAAGGATAAAGAGAAGATTGAGAGGCCTACTGAACCAAAAGTTGAATATCAAATTCCTATCGGGATTGTGAATAAAGCTAGGGAGTTAACATTTGCAGGTGATGGAAGTCAAACTGCTATGGGGCATTTATATGAAATTTAAGAGCTATGTTTCATATTTATACTTGTAGGAATTCATGAGAATGAAGTGAGAAGGAAGCTATTATATTTATCTTTATCTAGTAAATCTCGCGAATGGTATAAATGTCTGGATGATAAATATCGTCTTGATTGGGACAATTTGAGAAAGGCTTTCTATCTTAAATATTATACTCCTAAAGAAGCTTATGATGATCACTGCCATATTCATAACTTTTGGCCTCATAATGGAGAAATTATTTCTCAAGCTTGGGTGAGATTAAAGGGTCTTCTTCATAAAAATACTTGTCATGGTATTCCTGAAAGCATTAGGAGGCATTGGATTTATTGGAAACTATTTCTCAAAATACTAAAGCTTGGGATCTTGAAAAAGATAATAAACCATGTTTGGAATAAGAATATTCATGTGTAGATAATTTCTCTACTTCTATATTATTTGAGGAACTTAAGAACAGGTTTGGCGTTGGCCCTCATGTTTTGGTAGAAATTGCTAAATCTTTTGCTAACCATCTTAATATCCCAAAGAAAGGATTTGATGTATTTTTTGAACCACTTAAAAATTATGCATATGTTTCTAAACTTGTGAAACAGGTTCATCAAGTCTCATCTCCTAAAATAGAAGAAATCTTTGAAGCTCCTCCTTATCCAAGCAAAGTGAAGGAAAATTTACTCACTACTGTTACTAATAAGATTGCTAGAATATTTCATGAACCATATGAACAAATTCATGTCCAACATCAAATTTTGTCCATTAAAGAATTGAATGAAGAAATACCTTGTGATGTTTATTTATGTGAAGATTCTACCAAGGTAATAAAGGGTAACACCACTAGAGTTGGAAAACCTATCATATCATGTACTATTGGGACTTCATGTTATCATGGAATTTAATTTGTGATATCGGAGCAAGTATAAGTGTGATTCCATATTCTTTATATCTAGAAATCAAGCATGATATTGATCCCATCAACATAGAAGAGACATGTATAACTATCCAACTTGCTAATAAAGAGTACATTTGTCCTCTTTGTATGGTTAGAGATGTTGACGTGTTAGTTGGGAAGATTAAATATCATGTTGATTTCATTATGCTTGGTTGCTCCCAAGATGCATTTTGTCTTATTATATTTCGTAGACCTTTCCTACATACTATTGGTGCTGAAATTAATTTGCTAAAAGAGAAAGTATTCATTAAATTTGCTGGTGAAAGACTTGAGTTTAAATTTTCAAAGTTTATTGATAACCATTTAGAGAAGGAAAAATTCTCTAAAGATAAAGTGGAGACTCTTGCTTCAGTGGAAGTTGATTCATCGGACGCGATGGAACGGTATGTGCTGAATCAAGAGGATCCATTTGATGATGAAGAGAAAGAAGCTTTAGAACAAATACTATCTCAACAACCACCACATCTGCAATTACATATTCCACCTGATAATCTAGGAGAAATACCACCACCTAAAGAATATCCTAGTTTTGAACTTAAACCATTGCATGAAGACATGAAATATGCATTCCTTGATGATAAGAAATATATCCTATTATTATTAGTGCTAACCTTTCAGATGAAGAAGAACCAAAACTACTTGAAGTATTGAGAGCTCATAGTCCAGCCATTGGCTATTCACTTGATGATTTGAAAGGTATAAGCCCCACTTTATGCATGCATAATATTAACTTGGAAGAAGATGCAAAGCATGTTGTTGACTATCAACGTCGTCTTCATCCAAGAATTGAAGAAGTGGTAAGAAAAGAGATAATCAAACTCATTGAGGTAGGTATTATATATTCCATAGCTGATTGTAAATGGGTAAGCCCTATTCATTGTGTGCCTAAAAAGGGTGGAATCACGGTGGTTCCAAATGGTGAAAATGAACTTGTTGCTCAACATACTATTATTGGTTATAGATTGTGCATTGATTATAGGAAACTTAATAAGGCAACTCGTAAAGATCATTATCCTTTACCATTCATTGATCAAATGCTTGAAAGATTATCCAAACACTCTCACTTTTGTTATTTAGATGGTTATTCAGGTTTCTCACAGATTCCGGTGCACAAGGATTATCAAGATAGGACTACTTTCACATGTCCCTTTAGTACTTATGCTTATAGAAGAATTCCATTTGGTTTGTGCAATGCTCTTTCTACTTTTCAAAGATGCATGAATGCTATATTTGCTGATTATATTGAGAAAATTATGGAAGTATTCATAGATTAATTTTCTATGTATGGTACCACTTTTGAAAACTGCATGTTCAATCTTAACAAAGTTTTGTAGCGTTATGAGGACGAAAACTTAGTCCTAAATTGGGAGAAGTGTCATTTCATGGTGACAGAAGGTGTTGTTCTTGGACACCGAGTTTCAGGTAGAGGCATTGAAGTGGACCGTGCCAAGATAGAAGCCATAGAGAAGCTACCATATCCTAGGGATATAAGAGGTATAAGAAGCTTTCTTGTTCATTATGGTTTCTATAGAAGTTTTTTCAAAGACTTTTGAAAAATATCCAAGACTCTAACAAATCTTTTGCAAAAAGATGTTCCATTCTTTTAATGATGATTGTGTAGAGTCTTTTGATGTTTTACATAATTCTTTGATAAGTGCTCCTATAATTCTACCCCCTAATTGGAATTTTCCATTAGAAATCATGTGTGATGATAGTGATTATGCTATAGGTGTTGTTTTAGGCCAAAGAGTTGATAAGAAACTTAGTGTCATATACTATGCTAGTAAAACTCTTGATGGCGCCCAAAGAAATTATGCTACAACTGAAAAAGAATTCTTGGCGGTAATTTTTGCATGTGATAAGTTTAGACCTTATATTTTAGACTCTTAAGGTAATAGTACACGTCGATAATTCTGCTATTAAATACCTCATGAATAAAAAAGATGCTAAGTCTAGACTTATAAGATGGGTTCTTTTACTACAAGAATTTGACATGCATATTGTAGATAGGAAAGGCGAAGACAACCCGGTAGCTAATCATTTATCTAGAATGGAAAACATTCACGCCGATCATATTCCTATTAATGCTAGTTTTGCAAATGAACAACTAGCAAACATTAATGTATCTGCTGCTAGAGTAGCTTCACCATGGTTTGCTGATTATGCTAATTTTATTGTTGGAAAAGTTATGCCACCACACTTCACCTACCAACAAAGAAAGAAATTATTATATGACCTTAGGCATTATTTTTGGGATGATCCATTTCTTTATAAGAAAAGTGTAGTCGATATTATTAGACGTCGAGTGCCTGAGTTTGAGCAGCAGGCTATCATAAGGGATTGCCATGACAACCCTTATAGAGTACATCATGAAGGAGACCACACTGTTGCAAAGTTATTACAATCTAGGCCTACTTTATTTAAGGATTGTGCTAATTATGTTAAATCTTGTGACAAATGCCAACGCATTGGAAATATCTATAAGAGAAATGAAATGCATACGAGCTATTCACTTCCTCTTGAACCATTGATGTATGGGGATTTGACTTTATGGGATCGTTCCCCCCCATCAAAAACAAATCAAACTCTTATTTTGGTTGAAGTGTATTATGTCACAAAATGGGTTGAAGCAATTCCAACAAGAAGTGCAGACCATGCCACATCAATGAAGATGCTTAACGACATCATTTTTCCTAGGTTTGGAGTACCTAGATTTTTAATTACTGATGCTGGTTCTCATTTTATTCATGGAGTCTTTACAAAAACTCTAGCCAAATATGGTGTTAATAATAGAATTTCATCTCCATATCATCCTCAAACTAGTGGTCAAGTAGAACTAAGAAATAGGGAAATTAAACTCATATTGGAGAAAATAGTTAATAAAGCTAGGTATGATTGGCCAACTAAAATTAGTGATGCTTTATGGGCTTATAGAACTGCTTTTAAAAATCCTATGGGTATGTCTCCTTATAAAATGGTTTATGGAAAAACATGTCATCTTCTAGTGGAATTAGAACATAAAGCTAGATGGGTTGTTAAACAACTCAACTTTGATTTTAAAACTTCTGGAGAGAAAAGAATTCTAGATTTAAGCTTGTTAGATGAATGGAGGAATGAAGCATATGAAAGTGATAGACTATTTAAAGAGAAAGTAAAAATTTGGCATGATAAGAAAATAAAAAAGAAAGGAATTCAAAGTAGGAGATCAAGTATTATTGTTCAAATCATATTTCAAGTTTTTTGCAGGAAAGTTAGCTTCAAAGTGGCATGGTCCATTAGTTGTGTAGGAGGTGTACCGCTCCGGAGCCATTCGTCTTCATGTATACTTTAACGGTAAACCTCATGTCCTTAATGGACAACATCTTAAACATTATATTACAGGCCAAACATTTGCCGAAAGGGTTGAAGTAATGAATCTCCAAAGCCCGGAGGCCATAATCACAAAAATCTATCTCATGCTAGATACGAAAAATCACAAAAGTTAAGAAAAGGTGTGTAACGATCTCAGAATACCTTAATATTTTAGGAAAGTCATTATTTTGGAAAATAAATGTGTGTTGTGAAAGAATTGGACGAAATGGAGTCCTGAGGAGGGAAAGAGACCAGGTGGTGCCCCCCTGGCTGGGTGCTACTCGAGGTCTTTCCCTCTTCTGAAGTCTGTTTCGCCTCCGTTTCTTCCTCAATGCTTTGTCTTACCCTAAAAATCGTCAATATATACTCCTCTTTGTCCAACTAATCTCGCTTTGAGTCTTTTCAAGCGGAACTTTTTTCCATCTTGTTCTTTCATCTTTTAGCCATGGCAAGCTCCAGATCCAATCTTGGAGGAGATGACTCCGAGAAGAAAGGTGTGGTGAATCACTGCCTCCGCTTTATGGTGGCTCCCATGAAGATGTTGACATTCAAGGAGGGGGTGCTGCTCATGGAGTAGGTGAAGGCCCCCAAGACCAAGGGCACCATGGAGGAGAGGCTGCAAGTCTTGGAGGACATCGTCTTCCGGTATGGCATGGTGATTGAGCGCAGCCTTGATGCTCACCACCTCATGAATCTTGAGATGGAGAAGAAGGTTGAAGTCTATGAAGCAAGGATCAAATATCTGGAGAAGTATGTGCACACCCTTACACAACTGGATAGGTTCCAAGCCCTCATGTGGGATGTGGAAAACCAGAACTGTGAGTATGAAGATCGCTTCAAGAATATTGTCAAGGATGCCTCCACCAAGTTCAACGATCCACCACTGTCCTTCTATAATGGGAGGCCCTATCCTTGGAAGCTCCAGGAGTGGGACACCTATTATGAGGAGAATGACAAGGAAGAACACCCGGCAGCAAACCTCTAAGCTTGAGGGAGTTCCATCAAACTTTATGCTTTTTAGTTATCATATTTGCATCTAGTTCATAATCGTTAGGAGGTTTTGCTTGCATCCATTAGGTATCAATTTTTCTAGAGTTTGAAGAGCTCTTAGAGCATTATCATGTATCCTTAGTTGAGTGGTTTTGAATGAAATATAAAGTATGGTGTCCTCCATGATTCTCTTGTTTGGGACTTAAGTGTAACACTCATGCAGATGTGCACACCATAGGTAGGATTTTCACCTACATCTTGCCTTGAACTAAATTACTTGAGCATGTTGTACAAGCATATAATTACTCAGTATGTTGAACTTGCAATAAGGAAAGATCCATGCAAGGGGAGCACCACTTATAAAAAGGAACATTATGAATTTGTGGTGAGCTAGGAAGTCTTATAAAATAAATAGTTGGAAAGAGGAGGATGACAAGGGGAAATGAGATACTCTTGTTCTACTTAGTAATCAACGAGTAAACTTTTTTTTGAGGGTAAAACAGTAGGGTAAAGCACCCCACTGCAATTTTTATATATCATAAAGAGTTACAACAAAAAGTATTTACAAGTTCAGGCCACCTCAAAAGAGGGATAACATTCTAAGCAGCTATCTCCTGTCTAAATTATTCTCAATCCAATCTTTGAGGCCCTGATAATTCTTTTTCTTAATTCTATACAGGACCCATCTTAATTCCTGGGCGACAATAGCCCTCCATTACTCAATCGAAGCATGCTTGTTATTGAAGATTTCATTGTTTCTGCACATCCATATTCCCCAAGCTCCTAACATAATAATTTCCATTGCAAAAGGGACTTTAAGATCTTTTTTAATACTCGCTAAAGCTTCAAAAATATTTTGATCAGCCACTTGGACATGGGAAATTTCAGCCCAGCAAGCTCTTGCAAAAGGACAGTCCCAAAATAAGTGTAGCATGGTTTCCTCACTGATGCAGCCATGAAACACACATTCATAAGAAGCCAGAGTAAAACATTTCCTTTTCAGAAGGTTTCGTGTGTTTAGCCTATCAAGAAGCAAGAGCCAGAAGAAGAATTTATGCTTTTGTTGACAGGAGGATTTCCACAACTAGGAGAAATGTGGCTGTACAGGTTGGTAACCAGATAAAGAATAATAAGCCTTTTGGACTAAAAAATTACTGCCCCAAATGTAACTCCAGTTGTCAGTTTCCCCCTGCATGCCAACACTAAGTATTTGCTCAAGCTTTTGATATTCCTGGTAAGCTTCTTTGTGTGAGAGGAGAAAAAATGATCTTGAATATTATCTGTCTACAGAAACTCATTGACAGAGATGTGTGGGTTTTTTGCATAGGAAAGGAGATGAGGAAGCTTATGCTGCAGACATCCATCATTCCACATATCAGACCAGAGAAGGGTGGATTTTCCATCACCCACCAAGCACTTTGCAATTCCTTTAAATATGTCAACCAATTTCAGATGAGCTTTCCACCAAAAGTATCCCTCCAGACTTCTTCCAGGTAGTTTACCATTACAGTAATAAGTGTTCCATATAAGGTGAACCCATGGGATATCCTTGTGATTGTAAAATTTATCCAAATTCTTCAAAAGAAGTGCAGAGTTCTGAACATTAAGGTCAAGCACCCCCAATCCCCCATGGTTCTTAGGTCGACAAACTTTCTTCCATGCAACAAGAGCTTGACCCCTAGCTTGAACATCAGATGTTTTATTTCTCCACAGGCATTGTCTCATATACTTAATCAGCTGATCTTTAATCAACGAGTAAACTGAATGGTTGTCATGGGTATTTCAATACATATGCTCTATGGAAAAGTGTTTGAAAGGTAGGAAACCGAGGATTCGTCAAGCCATGGAAAGTGAAAGGCAAAGGTTGTTTAGAGAATATGACATGATTGAAATACCCATGAATAAGGTTTATACTGGTTACTAAGAGAGCAAGACCGTTAATGGCTGTGATAATACAACACTTTTTAGCTATATAAATTGTGTCATTTTCCTATCATATCATGCTCCATCTAACTATTGCTATGCCTTATATGCATGATTACTTGTTTTCATTACATTCAATATGAGCTTTGCACATTTAGTAATTTAGGTATAATTTTATCCCTCTTCCTTGTCTTTGACATGTGTGTAGGTGTTGATGATGATTATGGATCAAACAAAGGCAAAAGGATCAAAGAGAGCATAGTATGGAGGGGCTGAAGGGACCAGACTTAGCCATTTGAGAGGTTGGAAAAGTCAAAATTTACAACTTCTCAAAATAAATATCCAAGACAATGGGGTTGTATCCCTCATTGATAGGAATCCAATGAGCTGAAGAACGCCCAAAACGGAGTTCGTATGAAGAAATGGCGACCAAAATACGAAAGGAGGCAGAAGGTTTAACGAGCAACTATACGGCGGGAGCCCGTATAGCTCCGGCCATATAGTTGCCAAAAACATCGGAAACGATGGGATTTCCCCCCGGAAAGGCTCCAGAACCTTCCCCAAATCATATGAAGGTATTATGGGTACCCTAGGGCACCCCCAAGGCCTATATAAAGAGGGGAGGAGCCAAAGGAAGCCACCACAACACCATAGCTATTTATCTTACTACTTTTGATTATTTGAAAAGAACAAAAAAATTAGTTTACTTTTTGTTAGTAGCCTTGTTATTTATTTTGGTTATAGGAAATTCAAAAACATAGGAACTATGGAAAGTAAAAGTCTTGCGGAGTATGCTTCTATGAGTGTTGATCATTTACATGATCCTATTGTTCAGCCCGCTATTGATGTGGATGGATATGAGATTAATCCTATGTGGATAAATATGATCATGGAAATAGATTTTGTAGGAGATCCGGACAATGATCCATATGAGAATATTAACAAATTTACTTCATTGTGTTCTACAGTGAAGGAAAATGGATGGACAAATGATAAGCTGAAGTTATATCTGTTTCGGTTCTCCCTGAAAGGAAAAGCTAAAGATTGGCTAGAATCGCATCCCACAGGACGCTTCAATTCATGGAAAGATATTTCCGAAGATATTCTCGGTAAGTATTTCTCACAAAAGCAAACTTATGAGCGTAGGATTCATATCCTGAATTTCAAGCAAAGCAACAATGAGGATTTAATACAAGCTTATAGTAGGTTCTCAAAATTGATGCATGATTGTCCACATCATAATTTACCTGATTGGTTATTGTTGAATCACTTTTATGGAGGCTTAAATCTCTCTTCTAAGTATAAGCTAGACATGATGTGTGATGGTACATTCCTTGGAAAAACTTTGGAAGAAGCTTGGCAGCTCTTAAGAGATATATATAATAATTTTCATCAATGGCAATGTGAAATTGTGCATGAAGAAAAACCTCTCCCTACTGATCTAGAGAAATTGTTCAATGAGTTTCTTAAAGATGAAAATAGAAGAGGAAAAATTCCTTATGATGATATCTTAGTTAGAGATGTTCTTTATAAAGCAATTCCTTTCATAGATGATTATTTTAATCATATTAGAACTACTTCTACTAACGATGGAGAACATCCCTCTACTGTTACTCCCATATCTTCCACTTGTTGCATCATTGAAGCAGGAAAGAAGGGTAAATCCATGAAGCGTAAAACCAGGAAAATAAAAATAAGAAGCCTTGTGTTGAATTTCCCACACATCTGACATCTGCAGATGAAGTGAAACGGAATTATGAAGAGTATCAGAGAAATCAAAGACGCATCAAGGAGAAAGAATAAAAATAAATCAAGGAATGGAATAAATTGAAAGCAGCTCTCAAACCTTATCCCCTACCTATTCCCCCACATATTCCTGATCTTTATTATTCTTCTGACTCTAGTGATAATGAGGACTTAAATTATTCTATAATCCCTGATAATTGCCCTAAAGAAGTTTTTGATGATTCTAGTAGTGTTGGTTTAAATACTCTTTTCGGGGAAATCAATGATGATGAAAAAAATACGAAACCTGTGTGCCTCCCATACCTGTTTGCTATGAATTTTGTTTTACTAATGAGGTGCAGGAAATTTCGGTGGGTTCCTATCCTGCAGATCATTCGTTACTCACACTCACTTTACCTGGATCAATCGTCGGGGTCTTGGGTACCTGACAAGTCCTTAGATTGAGGCAAGAGAGGGTACTACAATCATCAAGTCATACAAACTAATACATGATCCCATCTATGATAAATAACATGCACAAAAGCTACATGGCTAGGCCGAATCCCTTAGCCCAAGGAAGATTACTCACACATAGAGATGAAATCGACAATCATAAACATTGTAATAGAGATCATAAAATCGATAATAAATAGTCTTACAATGTCGCCAATTGGAAATGAGATCTACTATTACAAGTGGTGGAAGATGGCTATGGTGGTAGAGAAGGGTTTAGAGGTTTAGATCTAGATCTATTCCTCCGGCATGGTGGCGGGGAGAGTTGAGGATGAAAGAAGCGATGTTGTGGAGTCGGGGGCTATTTCTCGTCGCCTGAAGACTCTTTATATAGGGGTCCCTTCATGAAAGTTGTTCGGTTTGACCTAAGGAGGTCGGTGCAAACTATACGGTCGCAACTATACGACAGAGGGTCGTATAGTTGGTTGTTAAACTTGCAGTTGCCTCCTCATGGCTCCTAGTTTTTTTGGCGTGTTGGAAATCTCGTATCTTTGGCATTTATGTAGTGATTCCCTTTATAATATGTCATTATCTGCGCAGGCAAAAATAGCAAGAAAGGATTGCATGCCCCTCTGATCACTAGGCATTAGTGGCAAGAAATAAAGAGATATTTCATCAAATATATGAATAATATCTAGTTTAAATGCATACATGGATGGCTATATTTCATAGCCATCAACCTCCCCAAGCTTAAACTTGATCGTCCTTGAGAAATAAGACCAAAATCAAAAGGGAACTCAACATTTAAACTGAAATAACGAGATGATGATCTTACTCATGATTGATAGTCTCATGTTTCCTCCACTTTATTAATCTAAAAAACTTTAGCATAGATAGAGTAATGGCAAGCATATCATACGGGTTTCATGAATCCTTATAGTGCAACAAAATTATTATAAGCATGGATAATTCAAAAAGAGTAAACTTTATTCCATGTCATGTAATTAACTCATAGGCTTGACTTTGAACAATAAGGTGTAATCATGTAAAATTAAGAGTGTGAAAGTTTGTCATGAAAAGCTTATATACTAGAGTATCTCAATTCTCCCACATCAATAAATCAAGACTTTTCAAGCACTAATTTTCTATTCATTGTCCTTCAAGAATTTTAGTTCTTAGGTAATTGAGAGCATGCCAAAAAAATTCATTAGTTTATTGGGATGAGATGGACACTCATGGCATCACTAAGGTTTTTGTTCCTTTTGCATAATGATTACTCATATCAGCCAGAGGAGTGATTCCATCATATTACATCTATCTGGGAGTGCTCAGAATCTTACCCATTATAGCATTGCTGCTACAAATGTTTAATCAACTCATAGCCGAAATCTAGGAGTTTCCTCCATGAAGATCGTTCGTAGGCCAGCAGAGTTGTTGGCATCCCATGAAGTATGACACGATAAAGCTATATCATTCTTATGATTTACAAGTCAAACTTTGGCATGCTCACAAAAACCGCTAAACATTAATTCAATTGAACAAATCTTTTCAAAGAGAGCTATCAAGTCAATCATTATTTTCTGTGGTGTCGAGTGTCTCTAAGAATAAGCTTTCAATATTAAACACTACAACACCCAAGTCTTCAATTTGGGAGACCTTTTCTTATTTCAATTGTTTAGAAAAAATTTAGGCAAGACTTGGTTAACTACAAGAGCTGGAACAAAACGTACCCAGTTAAATACCCATGCAAACAAAATTTTACTACAATATAGAGACTCACTCCACCGATATAACATCTCAACATTACTACTAACTAGAATGGGTTTCTCAAGCTACAAAAGTGGGGAGTCATAAGGCATAACTCTCATGTTTGGTTCCAATTCTTGTAACATCCCAAAAATATTAAACTAGAATCATCAAACCCTAATCATCAAAATTAGGGTTAACAAAAACTTTTCCAATTGAAAATATGAAAGCATTCATATGTGTGTGTATTAAAATTTGGATTCTTTTGAATTGCCTTGGTTCTGTGTTTCTTTGCTTTTAAAATGATTCTTAGGTGAAATAAACATCATCTAAACAATCCCCAAACTTTTCCCAAAGACAAACAAGTCAAAACAAACAAATTAAGTGAATGGTCACTTTGGCTAAATTAACCCCATACCTACTTTGGCTATCTCTAACTTTCAGAACTTAACAGAAACATGTATGGATCTTTGCACCCCTTGATAGTAATCATAATAAAGTACCAAGGCCCACTTTGTGATCATGCAAAAACATTTAAATGCTTAGTTTAAATGACAGTTTAAAATTGAATCAATTTCATATGGGAAGATCCCACTATTTCAAAAACCACTCAAACAAGCTCAATTTTCAAAACCCAAGCATCCACAGAATCCTCAACACATGCCTAGAACACCCACCAAAAATCTTTTAAAAATTCAAAACTTAAGTTCTTGCGGCCATTTCATCAAACACTTGGCAGGCAAATTTAAACCAAATCAAATACACTGTTTTAATAGTGTTTTGGGCCTAACTGGTTCCCTCTCTAGCTCACAGCACCCATTTAGTAGATCATCTAGCCTAATTGGCAACCTCTAGCCTCACTGTAAGATGGCCATTGCCATCAATGGTGAGCAATCCGAGCCACCTCGCCGGCCAAACCTGGTCGCCGCCGCAGCAGACCATCTCCCCCTCTCTAGCCATGTCTGGGAGGTAGCTAGCACTCCACCGCCACCCACTGTCCCATCCCCGAGCAAAGGAAAGCCATGGACCACCGAGCACGCCGCGCGCCCAGTGCCACTGCGACATGCCGAGCATGCTATAGAGCGCCGCACCCGGCACGCGTGCACACGCCGCCCCTCGACCGCAGCCCGTGCCCACCGCTTCGCCATGACCCAGGGAGCACGCCATACACCTCTGTTCGCCGCCCCATGCCTCACAGCCACCGCTCGCCGTTGAAGACGCCGCCTCTGCCGCGCAGAGCACCGCACGTTCCCGACCATTTGCCACCACCCCTACACACGCATTTAACCCTTAGAGCATCGCGAGGAGACTGCCCGTCGATCGCCAACCTTGGCCATGCCTCTAGCCGCCCGTAGCCGTGTCGCCACCGTCGCCTGCCCATCCCTCTCGGTCTCGCTGTCGAGCCTATAAAAGGAGATGACCCCCGCTCGAATTCTTCACACCATCTCACTCCCCTCACCTCACTAATCATTTCATCCCTTAGCCGGAGCACAAGGAGCAGCAGCTCGCCGAAATTGCGCCGGAGCAGGCCGCCTCTGGAGAAGAAGGGAGCCGTTGATTTCGTCCACCCCCGGAGCTGCGATGACCACCCCTAAGTTCGCCGTCGTCGACTTTGTCGTTTGCCTGCTTCGCCGTCACTGGAGCACCGGTATGCCCCCTATGCACCCTCACTGAGCCGCTAGGGTTCGAGCTTGCCGGTGACCTGTTCATCGTCGACGACGACCCTCAGCCGTCGATCTTCATTCTAATCCAACGCACCACATCGCCCCGTACCACTTCGCGTTTAATGAGCCACTGACCAGTAGACCCCCCTGTCGGCTATGCGCCAAGCTCTTGGAGTGACACTGGGCCGGCCCATTAAACCTTCCCGCGCAGCCCACTCATTTGAATTTAGCTTTTTCTATTTAGATTCAAACTCAGTTCTGCACCTAGTTTCAAAAATCAACCCAGCTCGATTCAGTGAACCAAATTTCATGAAACCAATTTTGTTAGAAAGATATTGAAATTCTTAATCCAAGCCCGTTGGATTCAAATCATTTGGATCTGTAGATCAACCTTGGTAAAAATAACAAGGCAGAAGCTTTTCTGCATTCAAAATTTTTTCAAATTTCAACCATAATAGCTTTTGAGTTGATTCCAACTCTAAAAAATCACATTTGACCATACCTTTCAGAATATATAAAAACATTTTGGTTTACTTACAGAAATAATGTTCAAGTAATAAAAGAATGCCACATAGGCATTTCTAGTCACTTTATTTATTTAAAATAAAAGGTTAAATCTTATTAAATTGTGACACCACTTTAAATCACATTCCCATGGACTGAAATATGTGGTGATGACATGTGTCAACATGATCCCATGTTTGAGTTGGAGAATATTAAATCTTAAGTAGTTTTTCAATGAGTAGAAATTACTTTTCTAAAAATAAAATAAATAAGACAAATGCTTTAATCTTGTAATGTTAGTGATGATGCTAGATCAGCTATAGAACACCTTTGTGTGATGATTGAAAGTAGTTAAGTATTTTTTTGGTGAGTGTGTACCTCGTATTTATTCATAGACGCTAGTACCGACCAAGGATACGAGGAGGAAGGAGGATACTACGAAGAAGAAGCCGAGGAAAACTTTAACCACTTCTCTGCTCAAGGCAAGCTAACACTTGCAATTATGAAAGTTAGATGACCTATGCAATGCACTAAGCATGCTTGGTTAGACATATTTGATGATACCCCCTCCTAGTTTTACTTGCAAGCTTTCTACTTTATTTCTTTATCAAAGCTATTTCTTAGAGTTTATTTAAGTGAATTGTAGATTCTAGGAAGATAATTGAAGGTTGCATAAAGAGCATTAAATTTGGCCTAAGCTAGATCATCTTGATGTCATCCTAAGGCATGAGATGGTACTTAGTTAAAACTCCACTTGTTTACCACCCCTCATTAGTACTCACCCCCACTTGTAGATGCTAGTGCTAAGCATAAAACTTGATCAACTTTAGATGGGAATACTTGGTGGAAAATGGTTATGAAAACCTTAGAATGATGAGTCATTCTACTGAGATATTTTGACATGTGTTTCCGAACACCAGATGATTTGGATGATGAAAATGTTGAGGCATGAGCCTTAGCCATTTATAAAACTGATGGTTGTCTGGATGCGATACCATTCCAATTTTACCGTACAACCACAATACTCGAGAATTGGGTAGGGCTTGACTGGAAACTTATATACCTTAGTATGGGTTCCCTCATGGCCAAGGTCTGAGCTGAGGCTACCTTGTGAAGATTGTCCACCTGTGCAGTACCCAAGATGACAGTTGGTCATGGTTGGGAGGCCAAACTCACAAGAGAGGTGCCTATACTAGGGCGTGTAATTGAAAGGTTAGGATTGATTATCCGCATACTGAGTATGGTGAATTCAGGATTTGTCCCTGATGGATGTATCGAATGTTGTGGTAAAAGTGTACAATCTCTGCAGAGTGTCAAACTATTCGAATAGCCGCGTCATGATTATGGACGATTAGATGGCCATCTGTTCCCCATCAGATGTTTCCAAAATGACTTGCGAAATGGATTGAGATTTTGACTTGACCACAACAGAGTTGTGATATGAAATACAAGTTCCCTTTTAGGTGTTATAAAATTCAACTAGCTCTTCTTGCTTCTGAACTTAGTAGAGGTAAATCTGTCTTTTTGCAAAAACAACCATAGAGCTTAGTGTCCCATTACAAACAAAAACCTCCACTTGTTAGTATTAGTTTGCGAGTACTTAAAGAGTACTCATGGCTTTGTCCCTGGCTATTCCCGTGGCCAGACTATGAAGAAGAGTACCAGGATGATGGACCCCAGGAAGGTTACGACAACTAGGATCATCTCCCATCGTCAGCATTGCCTGTGACCCCGAAGATGGAGCTTCGCCTACGCTACCTTTATTATTACGTATTTCCGCTGCTTGAGTTGTATTAAGAACTGGATCATGAGATCCTTATTTGTGTAAGACCTTATGTATGGTTTGTAATGGATGATGTACTGTGGTATCCAAATCTGTTATGTCTCGCAAAAATGGTAATCCTGGGATTGCGATGTATGGCATAACAGGCATCTGGGATTAAAAATCCGGGTGTTGACACTTCTATCTTCCCTTTTTTATTCTTTCTTGGAAACTCAAATCCAATCACTCTCCTGCAAATCAACGAGAACTTCGAGGTAGAAAGAAAAAGAGAGAGGGAAAATAAAGATAAACGGATAAATCTTTTTATGGTTTTCGAGAAGGGGGATTAAAGAATAGAAAATTGGCGGTAAAGCTCGGTTGAAAATTTTAAACAAAATAAAATAACTAAGATAAAGTGTTGGGGAAACCAACACGAGTGCTTATTAACTCAAATAAAAGCATAACCTCGAAAATAAGATAAAGCAAATGAAACCAAAATATAAAATAGATAGAAAACCTCCCCAAGCTTAGGATTTTGCAAGCCCTTCAAATCATTGTGGTGGTGGGGGGAAGTTGTAACTCTAGTCCAAAAATTGACTTGAAAGGTTACTTGTTGTTTATCGGAGGTTCAGGGCAAGATTGTGCATTCCCTCCACAGTTCCTCCAAGTTCATGAAAATCTTGATATGTAGCGAACCAGTTTGGTGGCTGCTGCTCCTGATGAGGGACTTCTTGCACCTCCTCTTGGTCCTCATCCTCCTCTGGAATCTTACTCGGGTTGGTGTTACTCAACCTGCAAGTCATAAAGCACACGTCCTTCCTCGATAGATAAAATATAATTAGGCAAAGGAGCTGGGTAGATACGCCTAGCTCTAGCAATATGCAGATAATAAACACTAACTCTCCTAGTAAGTATTCCACAAGCCCTCAAAGTAGAGTAACCAACACGTCGCTCACCTAGCACCAGCTTTAACTCACCTAGGTCGATGCCCAATGCATTGGCAAGCACGTTGATGACGCCTCCACAAGTGGTTGGTCCTTGGATTTGGTGGGATTGGTACTCCAAGTAGCACACAAGTATTGCGCCCAAGTGAAGTGACAAGTTGTCATAGTTGAAAGCAGCTTTTGCAAGGACTAAGAAGTCCTCGTTGAGTCTCGTAAACTCATTACGCTCCTGCAAGGTGTTAGCAATAACATAGAACAAATAACGAATAGGAGGATGTTGAATATTCTTCCCTCTGCTAACTCTAGAAGTGAGGCTCATTCTATTATAACAGAGTTTAGGAGAAGGTTCCATGTTGGTAAAAGCTATGCGCAGAGCATTAGGATCATTTTTGGGTAAACCAAAACAATTGCACCATTCATCTAATGTTAGAGAATAATTGTTGTTCATGAGTCGGAAATAAATCTTATCCTCCCCATGCCATACCTTAACGGTGCTTTGCAAAGAGCTAAGAAATTCAATGGTTAACCGGCGATAGGTTGGTGCATCATGGAATACAATGGTTTGCAGGCCAACTCTATTGCAAAGTAAATTATAATCATCAGAAATACCGAGTTGGTTCAAAGTGACGGGGCAAGCCCACTTGGTTGCCTTGACTTCTCAATTTTTGATCATGTCGAAATGATCACGGTGGGCTTCGTTCTAGAATTGAATCCCCATGCATTCCTAAGCTGCAGCTCAAGAATAACTAGCTGTGGAAAAAGCACGTGTCTGGATCCTCGTGTTCATCTAAAAATAATAAAAGAGACAAATATAAACTTTTTGATCTAATAGTAATAGTCATAGCATAATTGAGTAATAGCACACTAAAGAATCTCCTCAACATATTAATCTAGGAAGGATAATCATGGCAATTGTTCAAATATAAGTCTCACCTTAGATTGATAATGACAATAGATCAGAAATGAATTTGCAAAAATTAATTGGAGGATTGGAGGAGAAACATATCATAGATCACTTGTGTGCAAGGAATTCGAACGAAATCAAGAAGGGGTGAAGATCCCTTGAGGTTTTGAGAGAGTTTGGAGGTAGAAGAAAGAAAAAGGATTGTGTTTTTGATGATTTGGGTACCTCCCTGAGCGTTTAAGTGGTCGGATGCAACTATACGGCAGGAACAGGGCGTTCCGGCCGTATAGTTCGTCTGATGGCAAAATTTTAGGGTTTCATAGGGTTTCTGTCTGGTGGCTGTAACTATATGGCGACAACTATAAGGCCGAAACTTTTGTTCCTGCCATATAGTTGGTCGTCAAACCTTCTGTACTCTGGGATGAAAAATTATCGATGGGTAGCATAACTATATGGCTGCAACTATACGACGGGAATTTTTATTCCCGCCGTATAGTTGGTCATTAACCTTTTTGTACACATCAAAAAAAATCTATTTCTTCGTAGATTACTTTTTAGACTGAAACTTAGTGAAACACCTTGTATTGACAGAAAAAAGACAGGCTAAAATTTCGACCAACTATGGCATATATAAAACCGTAATTTTTAGTACCGTTGAATCTCTTCCTCTCACTGGAGTTTTTTAGCACTCTTTATTTATATAAAACTTAAACTAAAACTTAAAAACTTAACTCAAACCTTTATTTCACATGGGTTGTCTCCCATGCAGCGCTCTTTCATGGTCAATATCTTGACCTTGATATCATTCACTTAGGCCATATGAGTGGAACACCCACTCCGAAGTAATTGGCCTTCAAAGTGATGGCCTCCTTATCTCTTGCTTAGCTTTCTTTTTCCTGGGGAAATAAATAACAAAAGGATCCCGCGAAGGAAATTGAAGCTTCATGTTCCCTTCATGAAAATTGATCAAAACCTTAATAGTTCTTAAGAAAGGACAACCTAATATGATATGGGAAGTAGCATCTTCACGCATGTCAATAATAACAAAATCAATAAGAGCAGGACAACCTTTAATGTAAACTAAAGTATTTTACTTTATGCCTACTGCTTGTTTGTAGGTAGAATATGCTAGATGTAATTTCAGTTCGGTGATTTCAAAAGAGCCAAGATTTAACTTGTTAAAAAGACTCTTTGGAATTGTTGAAACACTTGCTCCTGGATCACATAGTGCAGATATTTCATGACTCACAATTTTAATATTAATGGTAGGCTCAAATATATCATCTAGCTTAACAGGCAATTTTTCAGCAATTTTCTCGTATTCTTCTTCAAGCTCACATACCTTTATTGCTACCTGATTAACGAAGTGTTTATACATGGATTCCTCATTTCCTTCACTTACTGGAATCTTGACATTGATCCTTTTTATGAGATCTTCAATAGTGTAGTTTGGTGAAGGAGCATTACTATAATCAAGTTCTTCGGGCTCCTCCCTTTGCATTCTTATCATCTTGAGCTCTTCAACTGGATTGGGCTCAGCTTTACCTGCAAATTTTGCTAGAATGAGAGTTCGACTCTCGGTTATCTTACCTAGCTATGCCTCAACGATCCTTGTTCTTTCTTGGAGGGCCTACAAATCATTTCTTAAACTAACAGCTTGGTTAGATAATTTACCAAGCATAGCATCATGATTCTCCGTAATTTTGACTAGAATATTGTTTTGCTCATTTTGTGAGTCCATAAAAGCTTTAAGAGTTTCTTGGAGACTAGTATTGCTTGATGCCATATTATTATTAGATCTACCTGCTAGACTAGAGTAATGTTTCTGAAATTTTGGATTGTAATTCTTTTTCCAAGCAGGGTTATAGTCATTACGAGCTATGAAGTCTACTTCTTCAATAGTTGGTTCTGGAGTAGTTCTTACCGGGGTTTCCTTACCTTTAACAGATAATATAAGATCATCCAACTTAGCATTGAGTTCTTCATTTTGTTGAGGTGTGACGGAGTTCACCTTCTTCGTGTTTGATCTTTCCACATGCCATTGGGCATGGTTGTCTTGCATATTGTCTAGCTGCTGCTTTGTTTCGATAATTTGCTTACCCATAAATGTTCCTCCAGCTGCAGTATCTAGCATAGACTTAGAAACAAGGTTAAGAGAATTATAAAATAAATGGATAATTAATCAATCTTCCATCCCATGGCTGGGATAGTTCCTCATGCATTCTTTCATTCTCTCCCATGCAAGCACTAGTGGCTCACGCTCTTCCTGTCTAAAACCAGTAATATTAGATCTGAGTTGCATAGTCTTTGCAGGTGGAAAGAATTTAGTCATAAATAAATAAGTACATTCCACCCATGATGCAATAGTATTTCTAGGCAAAGATAACAACCATTCTTTTGCTCTTCCTCTAAGAGAGAAAGGAAATAAGCGCAATTTGACCACATCAGGGTCAACATCTTTAATGTGCATCATATCACATATTTCAGTGAAACTATTCAAGTACATACCTGCATCTTCTATAGCAGAGCCTCCAAATTGATTCTGTTGAACCAAACTTAAATAGTGGGGCTTAATTTCATAATATTTAGCAGTAATTGCTGGCTGAGTAATAGGAGTACGCAAATAATCATTGTTAGGAGTTGCAAACTCCCCAAGCTTCTTTTTAGCCATACTTCTTATGTTTTTGTATTTTATTAAACAAGTACTAATGATGATAAAGCAAGAATTAAAAAGATTAACTATTTTTTTTGGTTTTTCAAATAAAACTGAAAGCAAACTAACAAAATTAAAAACAAGAATTTAGAACTAGCAAGGTTCCTACTAACCTCACCAGGGTAGCTATTTCTTCCCCGGCAACGGCTCCACAAAAAGGGTTGATATCTTCGATCCGGATTACGGATGTAGTATAGCTCTTTTTCCCTAGTAGATCTAGGTTAATCGAATCCTCAGGAAGCAGAAAGCAAAGTGAGATTGCCTTAACGGACCTTAGAGAGTTTTAGAATTCCTATTGCGTTTTCACCAGACCAAGAGTTTGCGATCTTGTTGTTGTTGTTGACGATGGAGAGAGAGGGCCTAGGGTCTTCGATTTTCACCAGTAGCTATGCAAAACATCTGATGGGAATAATATATAGTAATAAAGTACTCATGTAATTGTTAGAGCAAGATAATTATATGAGGGCAGTGCATCCATAAATGTTATCGCCTCCGCGACTGCTTATGGCAATAACCTACTAGTCTCATCCATGGAAGAAAGAGAACTAATGATATGCATAGTGATGTCACCGTTAATCCCAAGTAAGTTCCTCACATACAGCCGTACTACCCTTTCTGTCACTAGGGTTCCTATCCTGCAGATCAGTCGTTACTCACACTCCCTTTACCTGGATCAATCGTCGGGGTCTTGGGTACCTGACAAGTCCTTAGATTGAGGCAAGATAGGTTACTATAATCATCAAGTCATACAAACTAATACATGATCCCATATATGATAAATAATATGCACAAAATCTACATGGCTAGGCCGACGCCCTTAGCCCAAGGAATATTACTCACACATAGATATGAAATCGACAATCATAAACATTGTAATAGAGATCATAAAGTTGATAAAAAATAGTCTTACAGTGTTGCCAATTGGAGATGATATCTACTATTATAAGTGGTGGAAGATGGCTATGGTGGTGGAGAAGGGTTTAGAGGTTTAGATCTAGATCTATTCCTCCGGCATGGCGGCAGGGAGAGTTGAGGATGAAAGAAGCGATGTTGTGGAGTCGGGGGGTTGTTTCTCATCGCCTGAAGACTCTTTATATAGGGGTCCCTTTACGAAAGTTGTTCTGTTTGACCTAAGGAGGTCGGTGCAAACTATACGGCCGCAACTATACGGTGGCGGTCCGTATAGTTGGTCGTTAAACTTGAAGTTGCCTCCTCACGACTCCTGGTTTCTTTGGCGTGTTGGAAATCTCGTATATTTGGTATTTATGTAGTGATTCCCTTTATAATACGTCATTATCTGCGTAGGCAAAAATAGCAAGAAAGGATTGCATACCCCACTGATCATTAGGCATTAGTGGTAGGAAATAGAGAGATATTTCATCAAATATATGAATAGTATCTATTTTAAATACGGACGTGGATGGCTATATTTCACAGCGATCAACTAACTCGTAGATGCTATTCTTTCCGAGCGCTCGGATGGGTCATGTGAATAGCTCATAGAGGATCCAACACTGACAATCTGACGCCAAGCAAGGCTAAAGTGTGAGGTTTCCATGTGTTACTTAGGCCATTTTCTTATCATGTTAACTTTTATGCATATTAAGTTAATAAGTCATTCTACCTGAAAACTTGCCATGACAATTCCATTCGTGTTTTGTTGTGTTTCTATCTACGAATGCTTAATTCAGAAAATGTCCATATAGTCATTTTTAATTCTATATTTTTGGTGTTTTCAACTGCTTTCATCCTTCTAAACCAGCTAGCTATTTTGAATCATACATATGTTCATTTTTAATGCTACCTTTTTGGTGTTTTTAAGTGCTTTCATCCTAACAAACCAGCTAACTCGATTTTAAATGTCATGACTTAATGCAAATAAAGGACAATGGAGTACAAGGACCAGAGTTCCAGCTGCTCGACTCAGATACTACTGACAAATTGACCAGGAGTCGCACCCGCTTGAGAAGGATCTACTGCCAGCCTGAACGAGCTACTGTAAGTTTATACTTACTTAAAGCTTATGGGTCACCATGAAGCTTTTTGGCTTGTGGACAAGGTCCACTATGTATATGGATAGCTCTTAAGGTGCACTTTTTGGATTATGGTGTGGTTTATTCATACATAGTGGATGCCCAACATGTGTTGCGTTGGAAATTTGGGGTGTCTAAGAGAATCTTTTTTACTAGACCTAGTTCTAAACACTAGAGAGGGTGATTCTAGCTAAGTTTTTCTAGACCCTCGGTCTAGTACAAGACCCATGCTTTATTGTTTCTTTCTATCTGGATGAGTGGGTCCCCTATCTGGTGTAAATGGTGGAGCAGATTTTATTTCCTTAGACGCAAGTCTAGTAAATTTCTTATACACGTCTATTAAGGCTCACGCTGTGCTTTATCTTAAATGATCATTAATTTATATAATACTACTTTTTCCCTTGTTCTCTGTTTTAACCCCCTTCACCATATTTTACCAAGGCATAGGAGTCCTCGAAACGCAGGACTAAAAGTTGTAATCCCTATTCTCATTAATCCTCCCATTGCATTTCTAAAGAAAACAACTTACTTAATAGTCCACCTAGAACACCTCCTGTAGGTGATAAATATATAAAGGTAGTATTGCATATAGAAAGAAAGGGTGTAGCTGCTCTTAGATCTATAGCTAAAATATTAATGTTAAAGAAGAGGACAGATGATACATTGAAGCGAATCACCATGTATCGATCTCTTATTGATGATACCAACACTTTGTGATCTTTTAGAAGGCAGATCTTGTTTAATGATCTGTTGTAATAAACTTTTATTGTTGTGTAATAAGTGGTTTAAATTTTCGCATGTTTATTAACTGACATCTTGACATTCATGTGTTGTTCTAAAAATAATTCGGCGCTTCCAAAAAAGGCTGAAATAGTAACAGGCCAAAACAGAATGATCAATGAAACAATGTGAGCATGGAGGGTCCAAAATGATTAGTAAAAGTCCAAAAGAGTAAAAGGCCAAAAGAGTAAAAGGCCAAAACATTAAAGGGCCAAAATAGTAAATGGCCATAATAGTAAAAGGCCATAGCAGTAAAAGGCCAGAATAGTGAAAGGCTAGAACAGTGAAAGGCCATAACAGTGAAAGGCCAGAATAGTACCATGCCAGAATAGTAACGGGCTAGTACAATAGCCGACCTGAACAGACGAAGGCCAAAACGATAAATGGCCTAAATAGTAATAGGGACAATATCCTGACGGGTTGGAACAGTAACATGCCTGTATACTAATAGACATGAATAGTAAAAGACTAGATGGTCAGCAGGTCGGAACAGTAAAAGAGCGGATTGACAACACGCATGAATAGTACCGGGCCAGCATGGCGCAGGCCACAAGTGGCCGCACAGTATTGGGATGATGTGGGCCTTATGTAGGCCAAAACAGTGACGGTCCTAAAAGTTCATAGGCCATAGTGGGTTGCACTAATGGGACCATTTCAAACAGTGCAGGGCGAAACAGCAACAGGTCGTCTATATGTTGGGCTATCCTAATGGGCCAGCAAACTTAATAATTAGAAGGCCTTGGTTAGGCCTAGCTTCTACCATGGTTCCTGTGACCGTTAGCAGCGGTAACTGGCTGTTAATAGTGTTTTCCACGTGGTAGTTTGCATAATGTCCAACACGGCTGGCGAATAGATTTAATAAGGAACAAGTTTTCATGGCTAAAGGGCGCGATCAGTCAGGGTCAAAAAACCATGGTAGATTCATTTGTGACAGGATATTACCATGAAGGCCATCCATCGTAGAAGATTTTTCAACCACGAAAAATGAGCCTTCAACCACGAAAATTGTCCGTTGTAAAAGACAATTTTATTGTAGTGGACCCAGCATAACACTGTATGTTGTAGTACACAAGTTGTTGACCTAACATTCATGAAATATTGTTCCGCAAATATCATGTCCCTCTGTGTAGTACAACAGAAACATTGCGGGTCCATATTATAAACATACACACATTATTATTATTACAATACAAAAAGATCTAATACTTGAGTTCTTCAAACTTACAACCAACAAACAACATACTTAACAGAAGTACAAAAAGATCCAAATTAATTAACATAACATGAGATCAATAGCTTATTATATAGGGTTTATGCTGCTTTGCCCAACTCAATTTATAAGTACTACTATAGCAACTACTCGGACTCATTGCCTTTGACTCCATAGTGGATCTTGTAGTGCACTCCTTTGATTCCTCCTCACAGGTCTGGCTCCTCATAGAATACTTCATTCTGGCACTCAGTGACATACATTGGAGTATCTTCATGGTCTTCGGAGTCTAAGCAGGGGATCAAAAGAAAAAGTGAGTAACAGCGTTACCCATCAAGTTCATTATATGCAAAGTGGGAAGTTTGATGCACTAACTAACACCTTAGACTATAAGTCTTAGGTTCAATGCAGTTTTCATAAATCTTTCTTCAAAGCTTTCTTTTATTGCAAAAACTATGCCCATCAGCCTTCACAAGTGGACCAGAACTTCACAGAGTTCCTTTCATGTCGCGTTCGTAGCTCCTTTCCGGAATAGGAGTAACATGTCATAATTCTTACACTCTATACATGTGTTTTGATTTACCCATAAGAGATCAAATCCTTTTTGCACAGCCAGGCATACATTCCCGTCCACAATTCCATGATGCGGGGCCCAGAAAATGATCCAATCCCATCAGTACCCTTCTCCGCAACCCCATATGTCAACACAACTCCCCGAGAAGAAATACCTCTATTAACCCCCGTATATAGGCAGATATAACCCTGGGATACCCCTTGGAGATTCTAATGAGCAGGTCATGTCCCTCGTAGCCCCTGCTAAATTGGCAGACCTACCTCCGACAACCACTCATAAATGATCTAGATACCAATATCGACGGAACTAAGGGGTCCCACCCATGTACTAAGTCCTCGCAAGGAATCCCAGCGTCACGATATGGTCATCCGTTGACATACGAAAGGAAGAAGATCTAGCTGACCTCTCTGTCCCATTCCAGATCTCATGGTTAACGGGTATTATACGGCGCTAGAATCATTGATGTCATGAGTTATTAATTCGTATCTGATAAAATCTAATGCACATGGGATCCTAGATTCCATTGCTAGCTATAATATCTTACGACCACTTAGGATGATAATTAATATTTCATATTATTATGAAAATATTCTTTTCTGACTCCTTTTTGAACATAAGTGATAACATACAATATGCAATTACTTTGTAAAACACATCAAAGGACATGAGTAAGTGATGAACTTTCCTTATGACTGCAAGGTAGTGAAGTCGGATGCTTCCACTTGACCATGAGCTCCCATTTCTACAAAACACCATTATTGTTGGGTAAGGATAATATTTAAAGAAGCAATAATGAATTATGCATAGTAATGTCATGAAGTGTTTTAGTTTTGTTGGGGAGATGACCCTAGGTAGGGTCAAGCTAAGGTAAAAGGGCAAAGCCCACCGAGGTATTGATCGGGCCAAAGGATGACCTGGCTGAGGTATATGAGGGTCGGCCGAATAAGAGTCAGATTACCCCAAACTAAGAAACTATGGTTTGACTCAGCCGACATATAAGGTATGTCGGCACGAAGTCTAGCATGCTTTATATTTCCATGTACGAGCTGGCCCGAGTCATAATAGGCGAGGCCGAATCAGGAGATGGCTTGCTCTAGAAGGAGAGAGTGTGCCCCAAGGTCAACACTGACCTTTGTCTCTCCCTCAGGAATCCACACAGAGACAAGCACTATAGACAAGTGCCAGAGGGACAAATATAGAGGAGAGGTCATGGAGGTGACAGTCCTAGAGCCCAACGATCACATGTCATGGACTTTGGGCCTTTGCCGTTCAGAGAAGGGCGACAGCGGAAGGCACCCGCTTATCAGCTCACATATGCATGTCTGAGTAAGATGATGTCCAGCTCAGCCCTAGATGTAACCTAGCCACCCCTTTATAAGGTGAGCCAGGGCCTCCTAGAGGAGGCGTCGATTAATTTTACACTGAGAGAAACCCTAGGAGTGATCTTGAGTGCTTCTTCCTCCTCTCTCTGATACAACTCAAGGAGCAAGTGTAAACCATTGTTGATCTAAAGAAAGATAGAGAGAGCATTCTTTGTGTGTAGATCCACTATGCTATCCCTCCCTGGATCCCACTAGTACACATTGGCCCCATCTTTAGCCTACCCATGGCATCTTCCGTGCCACCACCATGACATTTGGCGTCCACCATGGGGCCAGCAATGGTCCTAGCTGGAGTGAAGATCCGGACGGGAAACTTCATCGCCACTGGAGAGCGCATCGTCTTCGGGCTAGTCCAGCGATTTGACCCGCATGACTACGTCAGCGACAACATGCGTAGCTTCGGCAAGCGCCCTCCACCGTACAACGTGTCTTCATCAACCCTGGCGCACACAAGATCTACATCAGCGTGGACGTCTCCTACATAAACCCGCAGTGAGTCGTTCTCGCGTGAGAAACTCCCATCTGCGATGTTCGCGGTCCGCATATTGCTCGCCCCATAGGCAACATCAAGGTGATGATGACCGCGCTAGCGCTAGGCGCTGGATCCAGCACCAGTAAAGACCCAGAGCTAGTGAACCCGACATAAGCGGAGAAAGTAACTCCCAAGGCTACTCATTCAAGGTTCCCTTCGTTGGAGAGGCCAGAGAACATCTTGCAGAAAGCCATAGATAGCTTGACCACTATTGTAGCTCCCATTGTAGATTCGGCTTAGGCATAGGCCGAGCTAGAGGAGACCCGTCAGAAAGTGCTAGAGGGAGCTAAGAGAGTAGCATCTGCATAGTAGTCACTTAAAATTACCTTGCGTGATTATGCTAGGGCAAACAAGCTTAACACTAGCCCAACTCAAGTAGATGGTGTAAGGATAATAGGAAAGAATCTCCTTAGTGATATAAACAAGGAACATGTGCCAAGGCCAGGTGACTCGGTAGATCCAGGGTTGCCGAGGCATAGCACACCGGCAAAAAAATTCAGGGCAGTAGATGCGGCCGCTACTGAGATACCAGCTCTATCCGGCAAAGCCCGGCAAAGGCAGCAGGAGAGAGTCAATGATCTGGTGCGCATATCAAACTAGAAGAATGGGGAATTGCTCAACAACCCGGCAAGGCCTGGAGGTTCTCATGTTGTTCATTTGGCCGGGGGTGCTCCGCGAAGATCAGCTGTTGCTGCATCTTCACCCGGTGGAGGCACGAGAAGAGAAGAGGTGCTAACCTCTGGGGAGAAGGAATAAGCAGATGGTGTCGTATGATCTGGCAGTGGCTGGGAAAGCAAAGACGGTACAAGCTCGTGACCAAGGAAGTGGCAGTCGAGGCAACAGAAACCCCGACCAAGGTCATGGTGACTAGCGCTACTCGGCTGTATTCGGGCAAAAAATGAAGCAGCCGACACATTGTATAAACTTGGCTCATCCAGGAAATCAATCCCACCCATCATAGCTCTAGATCACCTCAGAAAACCATCAATTATCCCATCACTAGAGTCTGAATCAATTCGTATCTCAGTAAACCCAGGGTCCGAGGTTATCCCGATGGACATAGATTGGAGGAATGATCCTAGTAACCCGTGGACTGACTCGGCAAACCCGGGGACTGCCTCGCAAAACCGTGTACTGGTGAACTTAATCTGGCAGAGGTTATGTCGGTTGATGTGATGGAGATTGATGAACCAGCTACCCCAGCACATGAAGTACCAGCATGGGGGCGGCCTATTTTTGAGTTCTTAAAAGATGAAACTCTGCCAAATGATGAAGTCCTAGCTAGACAAATCCAAAGAAGGGAAAAGGCCTACACCATAATAAACAAAGAGCTATACAAAAGAAGTTTTACCAGTGTCTTGCAGAGATGCGTTGACCTGGCAGAGGGTCAGGAAATCATCCGAGATATCCATCAAGGTGAATGTGGGCATCATGCCTCATCTAAAGCCTTGGTAGAAAAATCTTTCGGGCATGGGTTTTATTGGCCCAGCGCTCTGCATGATGCAAAGGAACTAGTAAATAAATGCAATGGTTGCCAAAGATACTCAAACATAATTCATATGCCATCGTTCGCGTTAAATACTATACCTATCACTTGGCCATTTGTTGTATGGTGCTTGTTATCTAGCATGTAATCTTTACCCATTCCGTATTATCTATGTTACTATGATAAACAACTTGATCACGTGCACGACGTCGATGAAGAACATCAAAATACATGAGTGTGGGTCCATAGTGTATCTCTCCATCATCAGGAGTAGCAATTCCGCATAACTCCTTCATATAGAACATTTATATACTACCCAGTAAGAGCGGAGACAGACTTTATAGTTACACTGATCATGGAGCAACCTTTGAGGATACCGTCATGTCCATATCATATCCAAGTCTTATGGTCAAACGATCTTATAGTAATAAGAAACTATCGATACAATATTTACGATGTGTTTCACGTTGTATTATATTGGGTCTATCCATCATCATTGTTATGTCAACAATTTTGATCTCGCATATCACCGGCAACTCTACAACACTTTGATGTTTTTCCTAGTAGTCAGGAAACTAGAACTAGCAGTGATATATTAACTAGTCTTAGAGACATGACTAGGGATATTTTAATAGTGTTTTAATTTACAAACATGTATTAGGGTTTTTCTCCAAATACTCGTTATCCGAAACTAATACAATTATACATAGAAAAATAAAATTAATTATTAAATATACATATAAATAATAATCCTTTATTATTGGCTCTAGTGCATATTTCAATCATGAAACACATTGATCGTGCGGCCAGTGAACCAGCAAAATATACGAGATCCTAATTTGTGACGAGTGCTAATTAAAAATGAAAGAACCCAAAACGAAAAGTGATGAAGTCATATTGATGATTGGAAAATGGCATATAATGTTGATGAAGAAAGTCGATAACTATCACACGAAACTCACTAATCTTGCTTGGGGCAGTGAACCAGCAAAATATAGGAGATTCTAATTTGGTATGAATACGATGAGGACGAGCACTAACTAAAAATATAGAAGAACTCAAAACGAAAAAGTGATGAAATCATATTGATGATTGGAAAACGACATATAATGGCAATGAAGAAAGTCGAGAACTATCACACGGAACTCGTTGATCGTGCGGCCGATAACAAGAAAAATATAGGAGATTCTGCTTTCGTATGAATATGATTTGAGACAATCGCTAATTCAAAATGAAAGGTTCCAAAAGTAACAGTGATGGAGTCATATGGGTGACTAGAGAACGACATACAATGGTGATTGACAAAGTCGAGAAGTATCACACGAAACTCGCTGATCGGAATGGTATATGAATAATAACTAGGAGGAGCACTAATTCAAAATGGAAGAACCCAAACTGAAAAGTGAAGAAGTCATGTCGATAACTGGAAAAGGGCATATGACTTTGATCAAGAAAGTCGAGAACTATCACACGAAACTCACTGATCGTGCGGCCGGTGAACCAGCAAAGATTCTAATTAATTTCGTATGAACATGACTAGGACGAGAGCACTAATTCATGTGACATTTATCGATCGTAAGAACCTCTCTTCGGAGGACGTACGTATTGGTACCGCGCGCCTTCGCCCCTCTTTTAAATTTGGAGAGGTGACGCATGGACACTACACCTCTCTATTACAAGGTGACGCGTGCGCGTCTATCCAGCTAGCTGGAACAAGCCATGATGACTAAGCTAGCTCTGGCAGCGCATGCACGTAGGTAGGTATCACAGGCGCATTCGTCGAGTGAGGGTCGTTACACCCAGCAGATCGAGTGTGGTCGTTGGCTCGTTGCGTTGAGATTGTTTGGATTAAAGCACACGACACGAAAGGCACGGTTCTGATGATCAAATAAGAAACACGCACTAGAAACACGTAGTACATACTAATATTACAACGCACCATGCATCAGCATGTTTCACGGCCGGAAGTAAGTAAGTCGATGTGAGAGAGTCCTATTAACATAAGGAGACGGAAGATTACATATACTAGCATGATGACTTTCTTGCCAATCACGGGGAAAAAAATACTGGAGTAGATTGGTCACGTACGTACGTAAAGCCTTCCTAGCTAGGAAGACTTATATCTCTATACTCTAGCTACAACAACACGTCAACACAATTAATCTCTTTGGCCAAATGCACACAAGACGTACGTGAGGTTGTTTTGCTTTCACTACAGGAATGGCCAGAGGCCAAACATCGGGCCGTCGGCGTAGCACCGCATCAGGCCAGCCCAACTAGCCAGCCCTCGGCGTAGCCAAGCCGTCGGCGTAGTATACACTACACCGACGGTCACCCTCGGCGTAGCGGCGACCCTCGGCGTAGCAAGCGGACGTGTGGCACATGCCGGCCAGCACGGACGGCGCGCTAACGGTGCCGTCGGTTAGGCCGACGGCGACCCTCGGCATATCATACGCCGACGGCCACCCTCGGCGTACCAGCAACGTACGCCGACGGTCACCCTCGGCGTAGCCTTCTCTATTTTTCATTTAGTTTGTATTTGTATCAATTATTTATATATTTTTTATTAATTGGATAATTTCGTACCCTCTGAATAGCAGTCTACACGTCCACATGAAATGTCGTTGCGAATCTTCTCACACCCCGAGAAATTTCTATATGTTTGTAAGTGTTATTATCGCATGTGGTTCTCAATAGCACTCACCACGACCACATGAAGTGCTTGCATGTGTCCCCCCTCGCATGCATGCGCTCTAACCTAGAGGCGAAGGTTCCGTATAAGGGGAATCTCCCGTTTAGGTGAAACCGGTAGGATAGTGCCCCAACTTGTGAACCAACATGGTTTTACATCACCCTATGACCTAAACAAACACAAAACAAGAGAGAGCTACTGGCTACCTCTGTCGAGGAACGCCTAGGGGGTAGACGATCCGAGTGTGCAGAGATCGTGGTTTCACGGAGGAAGACCACGAGTACATCTATATCAGATGAGTACTTGCATGTGTCCCTAGCATATGTGTGTGAGTGTGGTGAGAGGTTGGTATAGGTGCTTGCATGTGTCCCCCCTCGCATGCATGCGCTCTAACCTAGAGACGAAGGTTCGTGACCAGATAAGGGGAATCTCCCCGTTTAGGTGAAACCGGGGAGGATAGTGCCCCAACTTGTGAACCAACATGGTTTTACATCACCCTATGACCTAAACAAACACAAAACAAGAGAGAGCTACGCCGGGCTACCCCTGTCAGAGGAACGTCTAGGGGGGTAGACGATCCGAGTGTGCACAGAGATCAGGGTTTCACCGGAGGAAGACCACGAGAACATCGGAATCAGATGAGTACTTGCATGTGTCCCTAGCATATGTGTGTGAGTGTGGTGAGAGGTTGGTATAGGTGCTTGCATGTGTCCCCCCTCGCATGCATGCGCTCTAACCTAGAGGCGAAGGTTCCGTACCCGTATAAGGGGGAATCTCCCCGTTTAGGTGAAACCTGGTAGGATAGTGCCCCAACTTGTGAACCAACATGGTTTTACATCACCCTATGACCTAAACAAACACAAAACAAGAGAGAGCTACGCCGGGCTACCCCTGTCAGAGGAACGTCTAGGGGGTAGACGATCCGAGTGTGCACAGAGATCAGGGTTTCGCCGAAGGAAGACCACGAGAACATCGGAATCAGATGAGAACTTGCATGTGTCCCTAGCATATGTGTGTGAGTGTGGTGAGAGGTTGGTATAGGTGCTTGCATGTGTCCCCCCTCGCATGCATGCGCTCTAACCTAGAGGCGAAGGTTCCAGACCCGTATAAGGGGGGAATCTCCCCGTTTAGGTGAAACCGGGTAGGATAGTGCCCCAACTTGTGAACCAACATGGTTTTACATCACCCTATGACCTAAACAAACACAAAACAAGAGAGCTACGCCGGGCTACCCCTGTCAGAGGAATGTCTAGGGGGGTAGACGATCCGAGTGTGCACAGAGATCAGGGTTTCGCCGGAGGAAGACCACGAGAACATCGGAATCAGATGAGTACTTGCATGTGTCCCTAGCATATGTGTGTGAGTGTGGTGAGAGGTTGGTATAGGTGCTTGCATGTGTCCCCCCTCGCATGCATGCGCTCTAACCTAGAGGCGAAGGTTCCGGACCCGTATAAGGGGGGAATCTCCCCGTTTAGGTGAAACCGTCTAATCGAAATTTTTGGCTAGATTTTACATGTATCTATACACTAGGTCCTACACATGTGTATCTAAATGAATTTATTATTTTTTTGATATGTTTTAGTCTCTAGATATATGTGCATTTTTTTGATATATGTGTATCTAAAAAAAATTGCCCTAGCTACGCCGACGGCTGCCCTCGGCGTATGCCTGGCCGTCGGCGTAGCGTCACCCTTTTTTTTGACCCGCGGCCCACCCCGGGCCACTCGTTCCCATCGCCTCCCTCCCCATCCCGCTCCCCACCTCCTGCCTCCCAACCCCCTCCCCAAGCCCCGACCCGCCGCCACCCGCCGCCACCACCCCACCACCACGGTCCCGAGGCCTGGCCGCTGCAGCCCCACCCCGGCCCTCCCCCACCCCGGCCCTCCCCCACCCCGCCTCCCTCCCTCCCTCCTCCCTCCCCGAGCCTCCCTCCACCAAAGCAGCCTCCTCCCACCCAACTCCCCCACACCCCCACTCCCCACCCGCCTCCCCTCCCCACCTGCCGCTTCCTCCCCCCCACCCTCCCCCACCCCCACCGCACCCGCCACCTCCCACCACCCCCGCCGCCTCCTCCACCCCTCACGCCTCTCCCACCCCCACCCTTGCCTGCCTCCCCACTCCACCACTGCCCCGCCGCCTCCCCCATTGCCCCACCCCTCCACCGAGCTCACCATCCCCCTTGGTTAGTTTTTTAAAATTTGTTCTTTTTTATTTTAGTTTGTAGTAGTTTGTAGTTTGTAGTAGTTTCTAGTTTTATTTTTAGTTTGTACTAATTATAGTTTGTAATTTTAGTTTGTAGTAGTAGTTTGTAGTTTGTAGTTTTAGTTTGTAGTAGTAGTTTATAGTTTGTAGTATGTAGTTTATCTTATGTACTAGTAGTTTGTAGTAGTAGGTTGTAGTTTGTAGTATCTAGAGGTAGTTTGTAGTTTGTACTATGCAAAACAATATTTCATGTTTAGTAAAAAATGGATGAACTTTGCTAAATAGATGTTGCATATGGTATGTTGTTTGTAGTTACCGGAGGGTGAGCGGGGGGAGTGTTTTGACGGCGGGGTCCCGGATCATCTTTGACGATTTGATCACGCTTCGAGCGTGAGAATCCGTTCGCCTCTCTTATACCTAGGTTTATTTTCGTGTCTAGATCACCAAGTCTGTCGCGTCACCTAGGCGTCATCCCGACCGTAAGCGTTACGCGACTTAATATGCATTAGTGGTCTCGCATATTTTGGACCGTAACGCTTATGGCTTTTATCGGGCAGTCGGCAGATTCGTAGTTGGGTTTGGTTCTCCCTAGCTCTACCTCGATTCGAGACAGGATTTTGGTGGCGCCTCCTCGTTGTTCTCCGGATGCACATCCTCTTGGCTTTTTGTCGAGACGTGTATCGGGAGAGCAGCGGAGAGGTGTTGCCAAAATTCTGTTTGGATCGGGGTAGAACCAGGGAGAACTTACCCAATCTACGGATCCGGCGGCTAGTTAGGACCCTCTTTTCCTATTGGACATGTAGGTTGATGAATGCATAAAAATATGAAGCATTTAATCTCCTATTTGATATAAAATGTTATATTTGTTGTTTGTCTCCCAATAAAGCAGAAGAGGATGGCTGATAATGGGTGGATGTACAGTGGCCGTATTAGTGCGACTAATAAAACAGACGATTGGGTACGGAACACTCATTTGTTAGTGAATGAGTTAGCGCGTGGTTCGAAGGCAATGGTTCGGGCACTTTGTCCCTGCGCTCATTGCACTAAGCGTCATCGTCAGGGAAAGGATGACATGTACAAACACCTTCTGCAATATGGGTACATGTCTAACTATGTCACGCAAGTCGACTTTGCTTGGTACGAACGTGACAGAGGTGAGGTGATGCGTCAGCGGCTCAATGGCAATGAGCACGATGGGATTAGAAACATGCTAGATGATCTTATTGATGCCGACCAGCCGAATTCGCCACCTCCACGGGAGGAATCACCAGAACTGGAGGAACCGCTAGAACCGGAGCCAACCGCGAAGGCCTTCCTTGATATGATGGCCACGGCTAAGAGGCCTCTGTACGAGGGTGCAAAGATTTCTCAGCTCGATGCCATCTCTCAGTGTCTAGCCGACAAGTGCCAAGATTCGCCACCGTTCTCACTTTGAAGCTAATCTGAGAACATGTGGTAACATGTTTCCCGAAGGGCATTGTCTGCCTAAAACCTTTCACGAAACGAAGAAACTCATGAAGGAGCTCAACATGGATTATGAAAAGATAGATTTTTGTCCAAAAGGCTGCCTTTTGTTTTGGAAACAGTTTGAGGGTGACAAGTACTGCTCCATTTGTAAGGCCTCTAGATATGAAGAGATAAAGGGGAAGGATGGTCAGGTGAGGCAGTCGAAGGTCGCTAAGAAGATACTTCGGTATCTCCCATTCATAAAAAGAATCCAGCGGCTTTACTTGAGCGAGGAGACTGCCAAACAGATGATGTGGCACAAGAAGGGGAAAAGATACGAGGACGGGCACGGACGGAAGAAGATGGGACATCCATCTGATGGTAAGGCATGGAAGAACTTCGATGACAAATACCCCCGGTGGGCAGAAGAGGCTCGGAATGTTAGAATTGCGATAGCAACAGATGGCTTCAACCCATATGGTATGTCGACGGCCTCGCATACCGCTGGCCGGTGTATGTTATTCCGCTCAATCTCCCTCCCGGAGTATTAATGCAATGGAAGACCATGTTTTTGTCGCTGATAATTCCAGGACCTGAGTATCCGGGGAAGAACTTGAGTGTCTACATGCAGCCGATTGTGGATGATTTGAACCACTCTTGGATACACGGGACGTTGACATACGACCGAGCATCAAAGAGAAACTTTTGATGAAAGTTTGGTTGCAGTATACTATGCATGACATGCCCGGGTACGCTCTAACGTGCGGATGGTGTACAGCTGGTAAGTGGCCATGCCCAGTGTGCAGACACCGACTTGAGTTCCTTTGGCTAAAGTCGGGTCGCAAATATGTTGCGTTTGACGAATCGACGATTACCTCAAAAGAAATCATTCGTTCAGAGAAGATAGAAAGAACTTTAAGAAGGGCAAAGTTGTGCATGAAGTAAAAGAGGTACCAAAGTTTGAGGGTGCAGCTGTTGATGCCGAGATACGTGCTCTCGTGCTCGCGGCGCCGGGAACTGGCCATCAATTTGCGAGATATGGTGTAACGCATAATTGGACTCACGTGGCAGCCTTAACGAATCTCGTGTATTACAAGGACCTCGAACTTCCCCATAACATCGATGTGATGCACACCGAAAAGAATGTCGGGGAGTCCCTTTTTCACACAGTCCTAAACATTCCTGGGAAGTCAAAGGATAATGTCAAGGCTAGAGTCGATGTTGAGAAGCTTTGTGATAGGAAGAGATTACACATGCAGCCTCCTACTGTCCGGCGAAAGAATTGGTTAAAGCCGCATGCCTACTACTGCCTTGATAATGTCCAAAAGAAGGAGTCATTTAGGTGGCTCAAATACGTCGTGATGTTCCCTAACGGTTATTGTTCGAATATAAGTAAGGGAGTCAATCTTTTGACGGGACAAGTCAACGGGCTCAAGAGTCACGACTATCATATATGGATTGAGCGGCTGATGCCAGTGATGGTTCGAGGGTATCTCCCCGAAAAAGTATGGCGAGTGCTTGCGGAGTTGAGCCATTTCTTCCGCACCCTCTGTGCTAAGCAGATATGTCCTCTAGTGATTGAGAAGCTGCAAGTTCAAGTGCCGGAGTTGCTATGCAATTTGGAGATGATCTTTCCGCCAGGCTTCTTTACTCTGCTGGCACATCTCATTGTGCACCTCGCGAACGAGGCACTCTTGGGGGGGCCGGTGCAATTTCGTTGGCAATTTTGTATTGAGAGAGAGTTTAAGTATATTCGAAAGATAACTGGAAACAAAGCCAAGATTGAAGCATGCATAGCTGAAGCAACATGCCTTCGGGAGATGGCAGACGCCGCGACAACCTACTGGCCCGGTAATGTTCCCACTATGCATAACCCGGTGTCTCGTTACAATGTCGACCTGCCCAAGAATGACCCCAATCTCGAACTATTCCAATTTCCCGGTGGCAAGGCCGGTAAAGGACTAAAATATAAGTTGCCGAAGGAAGAGAAGGATTGCATAATGCTCTATGTGCTTATGAACATGAAGGAAGTGGTCGATTTCATTAGGTAAAATGGTGAACACCCTATTTCTCTATGCAGCTAGTAACTCGGTCTCCGTCTAATGATTATTTTCTCCTTCTTAGTGATTTCACGGATGAATAGTGGCCGGGACCGACGGATCCCTCTCCCATGGAGTTGGACACTCTACTGAAAGAGGGTGCTCCCGAAAATAAAAAAAACTTTGTGTCCTGGTTTATGGAAAAAGTAATTTCTAACCTGTCCCTCTTACCTTGCAATATGTGACTTGTCGCTCTTATTCCACGTAACTACTGAACGCAACAAATTCCTCTTGTACCTGTAGGGAGCTGATCCCAAAGTTGAGATGTCAGATGAGCTGAAATGTGTTTCCCAAGGTTGTAACAGTGTCGTCATGAAGTATGAGAAGTATGATGTGAATGGGTTTCGCTTCCATACAGAGACGCACTTTTGAAAGGGCGACAATGCAAAACGGTAAATCTTGGGGTGTTCACCAAAGGAGCCGATTCCCTTGATTACTACGGAAGGTTAGAGAATGTATACGGTGACCTTCAATCGCATAATGTCGAACTCAATCTTGTTGTGTTCAAGTGCCACTGGTTTGACCCAAGGGGTGGAGAAGTACCCTTCCATTGGGTTAGTTGAAGTTAGGCCTTCAACCACCTATAAGCGAGCCGACGTCTTTGTTGTTGCTCACCAAGCCAACCAAGTTTATTATTTGCCCTACCCATGCCAGAAAGCGGAACTCCAGGGCTGGGAAGTCGTGTTCCAGGTATCGCCACATGGTAACCTGCCGATTCCCTCCGAGGACGATTACAACAACATTAACCTGAACGCATTTAGGGAATTTTCTATCAAGAGCAAGAGGACTTGGACACTTTGATTTAGAACCGTTGATCTTGAGGACCTTGGGAATGATGTAGAAACTGGGTGAGTCAGTGGTGAATCTACATGACATAAGTATGCTCGAGAAGCTCCATACCGAGAATGACAACGATGATGAGCCTACACCCTTCGATGAGAATCCATATTTCTACTCAAAAGATAGTGATAGTGAGAATGAGAATGAGAATGAGAATGAGAATGAAAATGATAGTGAGTATTTATTTTTTAATGCATTTTATTTTGTCTTTGTGCTTAATCGCTTTTCTTAATTGCATTATGCCTTTATTCTTTGTGTATACATTTTATTATGTCTTTGTGCTTAACTGCTTTCTTACTTAATGCAGGTGATTGAACAATATGAGCAGCGGCAAGGCAACCAGTTCGTTCTTGCTTAATGCGCTGAAGCAACGAAGAAAAGAGCTACACGGAGTGGGAGACCAAATCCCAATCCGCTATTCCCGATCTTGCTCCTGCTGGCGGAGGACGGGTCGAGGCCGAGGTCGAGGAGGATGAGGACGAGGTGCCACGGGAGGAGGCGTGGACTTTGACCCACCACCTCTGCTCGCGACGTGGCTCTGAGTTGTTCTGAAAGCAGCCTTTCAGGGCCGAGAGGGAGGCAGAGTCCGAGAGGGAGGCGAGGACCGAGAGGGAGGCGGGGACCGATACGGAGGCGGACACTAGCCGCGAGTTGGTGGGGCCGAAGAAATTGCGGAATCATGGGGAATCGGGAGTCCCTGACGAGAAGTTTGAGCCTAGGACTCAGGAGGCGAAAGCCCTTATTATTCCAGATGGCCTTGAGTAAGTGTACTAATTTGGTAATTTAAAACATTTTATTTCATGTTGGTCATAAATAATTATTGTGTACTAATGTTTATTATTGTGTAGCAATTGGACATTTCCTCCGGAGACCAAGGCTCGCCTTCCTAACAGCCTCGTTGGTGCTCTGATTAGGAAGTTCTGGCCGGGCTATCACATTACCCCCGAGGGTGACAGGAAGCTAGCTACTACTTGGGCGGACTACCAGACTACCCGTGTCCCAGGCTTTCCGGCAGCTGTTGATGCTGTCATCACCAAGTTTTGGGTAAGGCATATTTCTCGAGTTATGTTCATACTTGATGACCCCACCGTGCTAACTCATGACTCTTATGCATGATTGAAGTGCTTTTACCGTGTGGCCGAGGAGGACCAGGAGAAGGCGCAGAGGACTTTGCTTGGGGCTTGTGTGAAGTTGACCCCCCAGGTGTGGTACAACCAGAAGGTCACGGCCGCTAGCCACTTCTGGGCTGACATGGGCGTGAGGTCAGGAAGGAAGACATTGTCGGTAGGAACCCTAATCCTGAGTACTCGATGACGCCAGAAGAGTACATGTCGGTGAGTAAAATGTCAATGATATTCTACATTGCTTCTAAGTTGCCATTGCATTGTCTAGAGTTGACTATTGCATTTTCAGGTTATCCCCGATTGGGCCGAGCCGCATCGACTCGCATGGGACGGTGGTACGTATATACATGGAATGACCTGCGTGTATTTCTTGTCATGTTTGTACTTCATATGCATAATATTTCTTTTCACGATACAGGTGGCCGAGGCACAACCCGAGGAGGTGATTCATGACGTCGCCGTCTATGAGATGATGCGGCGAAAGAAGCCCAATTACTCGGAGCCTCAACCCTCGTTTCCCGTGTACTTCGGCACTGCCCAGAACGACTTGGGGAACTACAACACGATGGTGAAGGCTCGTCACCCCCATGTGGATGACCCCATTCACGCGGAGATCGACGAGGAGTCGTTGGTCCTGTCGGGACACGGATTGCAGCGTGGACGCCTCAAGATTCTGAATAAGAAGGTCAAGCCTACCCTCAGCACGAGCTTCAGCCGTCTCAAGGCTACCTACCCCGCCGACGGCCCCCCTATCCCGCCTCGTGGCCAGCCTCGTCGCTCCGCCGAGGATGTAAGTTTTTCTCGTTCTCATCATCTTTATGACTTTTGTTCCTGCATGGCTAACCACTGACGAGATTCCTTGTATTTGAAATTGTAGCCTGAGTTAGACGCGGCCTACGATACCGTTTATGAGGAATATCAGTGGCCTTCGGCAGATCGAGGCGCTATGATCTACATGCAATACGTAAATGTAAGTCCGAACCTTTATTTTTGCAAAAGATACAAGTCCCACTTCCCCCCTTTTGTTGTACTACGGCCTGACTTCTAAACTATCTTGCAGGACATGATGGTGAATATTCAAACTGGCCAGAATAGAGATTTGGGGCCCGTGCCTCCCATGCCAGGTCCGGCGCCATTTTTTCAATCGAAGGAAAGCTTCAGTAGGACCTACTACTCATCGACACCGGTAAGTTCTTTGCTAACCCACTGGTTATCGCTTTACTTTGCCTCGCAAGTTGCTAACATGTAGGCAACATGTAGGGAACGGGAGCTTCTGGGAACCGGCACTTTGGCCACGCCGGATGGGCGCCGATCACACCGCTTCATGACGATGGTCCATCTCCTGGCCATTCTGCAGGTGGTTCTCCCGAGCTTCACACTTCTACTCCCTCGCCAGGTGGCTCTTCTGCTGCTTCTACTGGACGCAACCCTCGGCAGAGGTCGCCACTTTTCACCAGGGAAGATCTCGGGTACACCCCGTCTCCTCCAGAGTTGTAGGGATGTGTGATAATGTATGAACGATGTATGGATGATGTATGAACAATGTGTGATATGAACAATGTTTAATATGAGCATGTGTGATATGAACAATGTTTAATATGAGCATATGTGATCTTGTATGACTGATGTGCTGTTGTGAGTGCTGCATGTGTGTTGTTGTGAGTGCTGCATGTGTGCTGCTGTGGAAAAAAAAACTGTGAAGGTGCTACGCCGACGGCAATGCCCTCGGCGTAGCCCTATGCCATGTGCCATATGGTCAGGGCTACGCCGATGGCACTGCCGTTGGTGTAGCACCTGCCCCTACGCCGAGGGCCGGCCGTCGGCCTAGAGCCAGCCTCGCGCCAGCCTGGGAGGCCCAGGCGGTGGACACGCGTCCACATACGCCGAGGACGAGGCCGTCGGCGTAGCCCCCTCCTGGGGAGGCCCAGCAGGTGCCACGTGGCCACCATACGCCGAGGGTAGGGCCGTCGGCGTATACGGTGCGCCGTTAGCGGCCGTCTAACGGCAGCGCCGCCGTTCGCCGACGGCCGTTACGCCGACGGGCCCGCCTCGGCCGATGGTTTTTTGCTACGCCGACGGCCGTTTTTGCTCCGCCGAGGGAGACCTTCGCCGAGGGGGCTACGCCGACGGCAGCCCTCGGCGTAGCGTATGCCGACGACAAAGCTGGCTACGCCAAGGGCTTTTTGCCGTCGGCGTAGCCGTCGCGTGCTGTAGTGTTTGTCCATAAATCGATCAGCCCTTGGAAGCACTAGTGCGGTATGTATCAGCCAACACAACTTCAGATTCTGCATGCACGTCTTAGATTACGTACGACGGCTGAACAACGCATGCTTTGGCTTCCCAACAACGGAAGAAGCTAGCACATGTCCAAGGCTACAACTACGTATGTTTCATCAAAAAATCTACTACAGTACGTACTACTACGTATAAAAAAATCGAGTATGTAGATCAATTTGGATATCAAAAAATCTACTAGTACTACGTAGTATGTTTCATCAAGTCGATTGTATAACAAGTCCGGCATCCTCGTCATGAACTAACATGCGGTTTGCATGGTGCATAAATAAGATTTGGTGATAGTAAGGTTTATATGATGAAAGTGCATGCATGCCAGTAAGAGGATCGTTCATTTGCATGGACATTGATTGTATTTTGTACTCCGCGAGCCCAGGTGTGCTTCTAATAACTCTCTCATTGTATTGTACTAGTACAAAAATATACTACGTCTGCTCGATCGTCCTCGCAAGCTAGTACACTTAGTTGTATAGATGAGCATAACACGACAGGCCGGAGAGCAGGCTCTAAGCACTCGCCAACAGTGATGACCACCTCTTAGTGTTTGACCTTGGCTACAATGGCACCGGCAAAGCCAAGATCTTGGGAGTCAAGACTGTCATCGCCGATCGTGGCTACATTGTCATTATTGTGGAAGATCTATGTCGTCAAATCACATAGTCACGGACTTCTCATGACCAACAACATCATGAAAGGCGCCCAGCAAACATAACGTGTACAAGGCAGTTCTCTGGTCGTGTAGGTCAGAGTGGTAGCTGGTCGACAATGAGGCGCTCTTCGTCAACTGTGCGAGTTCACAGGATCGATCAATGGTCTTCACAGGAAGGATTTGTCTAACACGGTATTGACGATATATAACTATGACTACAAATATATAGTTGTGCTACGTATTTTACAAAAAAAATGTGTGCATGTTGCATATTTTATTTCATTATATGTGTTTCACTTGTATGGATCACATATGAATTATATATGTCGTTCTTCCAAAAAAAAAAGAGCAGACCCAATGATGTCAGATGAAGACTAATTGTGCTCTACGCAAACAAATGAGGTGCAAAATGAGTTGCCTTTTCTTATTTATTTGTAGATTTAATATAATCATTTCGAAACTTACATTTAGTGTCCTAGGGGTAGATCTCATCTACTAAGAAATAAATACTAATTGAAACATACTTTTCACAGTAATAATCCGACCGGAGATCGCCTAGCTACCGCGCCGACGGCGCACTGAATAATAATTACCCAAAATATAAGATGTTTTAGGTTTATGAAGAAAATGTATCTAGACTTGTTTTAGTGTGTAAATTCATTTCAAACTTGAATGAACCTACATACTAAAAGAAGTCTAGATACATTTGCTTCACAAAGCTACAACATTTTATATTTTGAAACGGAGAAAGTACGCTAGGTTTGCCATATCAGTCCTTGGACCCGTCGCGTCTACCGCGTAGTCCGTCCGGCTGTGAAACGCGGCCTACTCAAGACAGACCTGCATGCCTCGACGTACAAGTCGTCTCTGCTAGGGAGGCGCATGCAAGAGTTATTGGCCGAGATACATGGAAGCGCGTTGTGATTTGTTTAGTTCGAAGCAGCAAAATCAATTTGAGCCGTTCACAATTAATTTGGACACCAATCAGCAGGCCACTACGTATGCACTTCTATCCTGCTGCATGCATGCTGATCAGCCATGTAGTACTCCACTAGCTAGCCCAACGACCTTGCTACTCACCATGAGCTTATCAAGTCGCTGCTGAGTTGAAAAAGTGAAGGGCGGACAACTTTTTTTTCAAACAAGTTTCCTGCACTTTGCCATGCCAACTAAACGGTCTGACGGCTGGAAGAACCTCGCCCGGCCCACCTGTGCGAGCTTCTTGCTGTCAACGAAGAAATAATAATGCTGAATGCATATACTAACCTTCGTTTATTTGATTTACCTAATAAAGATCGTTGATTAACATCTAGCCTTTTTTGTTGCTAATCCATTGCACGTATATAACGAATCACAACAAGGAAACAAGTTACACTACAGAAATAGCCGTCGGCGTAAGCCATATTGCTCTTGGCGTAGCCGAGGACCACCGTCGGCGTAGCTCCCTCGGCAAATGTTCCTCTTGACGCAGCCAGAAAGACCTCGACATATCCAAAAGCCGCCGGCGTAGGCTATCCGAGGGCAGTTGTCGGGTAGCTCCCATCGGTATAGCCTAAGGGCCAGTGGTAAAAAATAATTTTAAAAAAATCAAATTTCTTTTCAATTTTTATTCTCAATTTTTTTAATCTTTGAATTGGTTGACTCGTTAACCTCTCACTTGAAATATTTTTAATGCTAATTATACTTAATTATTGATCAAATTACAGTCTTGGTCAAACTTTCCGGCCAATCACCATCCTCACTACTCCATCTCCAGCACGCTTAACATCTCCATTTATTCAGAATCAGTTTCCACGAAGCAATTTATACCTTGTTATCAATACTATGATATCAATCTTATTAACCTTATATCATCATGTCACATGTTTTTATTTTTGAAACTACAAACAATTATTTAAGTAAACAACAATGAATAAGTAAATATATTATTGAATTCAAATAAAAGTATAATGATTTTATTTTATTGTATTTTTTATTTAATATAGAATAATTAATATCTTTAAATCCGTAAATTAGAATTCGACAAATAATTTATCTAAATTGATCAGAAAAATGAGAGGAATCCAAATATGTATCCATATCAACTTATCACAAACTGTGACATGATTCTAGCCATAATTTCATTTGCCTATTTAAAACGGCACGCATGAAGGTTCTTACCTCGGGACTGAGCCTCGCAAAACTTGAAGTGGATCAAAAATGATTTTTGTAAAAATTTATGAGCATCAGATCATGTATCTTTAGTTCATATCTGACCTAGTTCCTACCGATTCAGCGGGAATTTATCTTTTTTACCAGGGATGGACAGAAAGGTTTGAGATTCCCCTGTTAGGATATTGTCCATGTAAGGTGTTCTGGTATTTTTGAAAAAATGTGGTGGTATCATTTTGAAATAGCCATTTGGTGGTTGCTTCACAAAACCGCCCGTTTTATGCACTTGGAAAATAGAAAATAGCTTTTTGGTGCGAGAAAAAGGAAAACTTTCTCCTGCAACATTATTGTCCATCCCATGATGCACATATATGCACAATATGGACACATTATCACAAATTATGCCTTAATTTCTGCCCATAACATTGGTCATTTGACGCGAAAGCCAGGAAACCTCGAATAAGATAGGTCATTTTGTCAACGTTTTTTAGACATAATCAATATACCAAATTTGATATTTTCCTTCTAACTATGTCACATAATTTGATACCACGCGGAGGTTTCGAATTGTTTGGAATGTTTTTGAATTTCTTATTCCCGTTTTAAACTATCGTCAAACTTTGTCGAACGGCGGCCATGAAGATTCTTAGCTCGGGGCTGAGCCTCGCTAAACTTGAAGTGAATCTCTGATGAAATAGCATATTGTGAACCTAAAAATTATTTTTGTAAAATCATGAGCATCGGATCATGAACATGTAGTTCATATCTGACCCACTTCCTACTGATTCGGCAGAAATTTGTTTTTTTCACCAGGGATGGACAGAAAGGTTTGATATTCCCCTATTAAGACATTGTCCATGTAAGGTGTTCTAGTATATTTAAAAAATATGGTGGTAGTATTTTGAATTACCATTTGGTGGTTGCTTCACAAGACCGTCTGTTTTTTGCACTCAAGAAATGAAAAATGGCTTTTTGGTGTGACGAAAAGGAAATTTTCCTCCTGCAACATTGTTCGCCATCCCATGATGCACATGTATGCATAATATGGACACATTATCACAAACTATGCTTTAATTTTAGACATAACATTGGTCATTTGACCCGAAAGCCAGGAAACCTCGAATGAGATAGGTCATGTTGTGAAGATTTTTTTGAGACATAAGCAATATACCAAGTTTGATATTTTTTTCTAACTATGTCACATAATATGTCACCACACGAAGGTTTCGTATTGTATGGATCGTTTTAAAATTTCTTATGCCCATCTGAAACTATATATAATGTTTTATGTTTCACTTAATTTTTGTTTACAAATATGTAATATTTGAGTGTAGATAGATCTTATTTTTCTGCAAATTTTGATATATTATTTGTATTTTTCTGAATTAGATTGATTTAGTTATAATTTTTCAAAGACTAATAAGTTAAAAGGAAAAATAGGTATTGCCGAGTGTAGCCGTCAGCGTAGGCTACTACGCCGAGGGTAGCCATAGGTTATCCTATGACTAGGACAATTCTATGCCAGACGACTGCTTGGAAGAGCTGGCCTGGTCGCGGTCTACGCCGACAACCCCGACATTTGACCGTCGGCGTAGCACCCGGCCGTTGGCGTCTCTGTCCATTTCTCTAGTGTTTGACTCCCTCCTGGAACAATTACATAGCAACAAATTCACATGGACTTCAGATCAACAGCTGTGTGGACGGTCTACACAAACCAAACCAGTATACGGTGGAAATTGCGGTCTGGAAAAATATTATATATGCAGGAAATTTAGTTTCCAATCTTTTTAATAAGGACAATGCTAGGCGTTTCCCAGATGATGGGAGGCTTTCCAACGCTCCAAATGTCCTTTCTTTTTCTATAAATGTTCCTGTTTTTGCTTCTGAAGCAAAAAAAAGGTTTGTTTCAGAAAATAAAACGTTTCGCCGGAGACCATGCAACAAAAAATTATGATAATATAGCAAAATAGACTTCGTCGGAGACATCCTCGAAAAAAACTTGCTGGTGACTCTCACTAGAGACCTTGTAGCAAAAAGTTGACACTGTTGCAGCAAAACCACAACACGGTTATAACAACAAAGTTTTTCTAATATAGCAAAAAACTAACATCGCCAAAGACCTTGCCGGAGAATTTTCTGGGCACCTCGTCGGAGACCTCATCGGGGATGCCGTAGCAAAAAATAGGAGAACGATTGTAGCGAAATATTTGGACTATTGTAGCAAATTCATTGGCTGTTGGTAGCGACGACACCGACCATTGGTAGCAAAAATTCGTCACCGTACATGTAGCAACAACATTAGCCATTTCTAGCAGCCCCTGTACCCCTTGCAGTAGCATCGTCGGCCATCGATAGCAACCATGACTACCGGGAAGGCCGGCATCTCGAACGAGGACAGGCTAGGGCGCCAGGGAGGTAGGGAGGCGGCGTCCTACAGGCAGCGCCGCCATCCTCGTCAACGTCCTCGCCGCTATGGCTTCACAGCCGCGCTGCTTGTCGGTGGCCTGGGCTCTGCAGCAAGGTGGAGCGCCCAGAGGCGGAGGAGGACGGTAGGGATAGTTCTCGAAGGGAGCTAGGACGACGGCGGCCTGCGTCTCTACCGACAGCGGGCTAGGGCGGCCTGCATCTCCGGTGACGGTTGGCTAGGATGCCAGGGAGCATGCGGCAGTGGCCGGCGCAAGCTCCTCCATGGCCGACATGCTCGTGCGGGGAGAAGAAAAAGGGAAGAACAGGGCCAGGGAGAAAAGAGGCGCCACGTGGTGGGCTTTGCTCTTAATGCGTGCGAGCGGTTCACGCTACACCCGACTCGAACGATGATTGTCGGGGGAAAGAAATCATTTTCCTTTTAATAAGGGATATTTTTTGGGGAAATCTATTTGTAGACCGGTCGAATGGATTGACAAATTCGACGGACTACTCTTGCCGTTTGATTAGAGTAGGATGGATCAGGTGAATGTGTATGGCGTGGAGCGTGAATCTGAGTTAGCTAAGAATCCAATCGAAAATTCAAAATGTTTTATAGATCAAACCATTCGTCTGATTTAGGATCCGTTTTCACCGTTGAACTAGTCGCGTCGAGATCTTTGAAACTAGATCCCCATGTTGATATGTTTAGATGAAAAAAAATGGACCAAAAGTTATCCACCCTTAACATGTGAGTTATCCATGTATAATATGTAAGTTATCTACCCAATAATATATAAGTTACCCATCGAATAACATGTTGGGTAGAAACGTTCTTCATACATGTTGAGTAAATTTAATTGGAATACACTAACCTAGTTGTTAGGGTACGAGACTTCATTGCCATCAATGCGTTAACGTCAACGAGCGATGAAGACTCGGTACTTAAAATCTTTCGAGTCTTCATCACCCGTACGCCATGATAGCGATGACGAATGACGAAGTCGAGCCGCTATACTACTGATTGCTTGTCACATTACTTAGTGTGGTGGGTGGTTGGGTTATAAAACCTTATTTATTTATATCGTATGCAAAAAGCATATATTTAGTTCTTTAAAAAGTTATGTTTGATGTTTGACTCAGTAGCCCTTCGACGCTGCGAGAACGGCGACGGACGACGAGGCCGAGCCGTTAGGATGACTTTTTATGTTCTATCCGTGAATAAATTTTTATAGTGATGGATAACTTACATGTTATTGGATGGATAACTTACATGCTAAAGTATGGATAACTCTCGCGTTAATGATGGATAACTGGTTGATAAATAGAAAAAGGTTACCCATCTCTAATACATGATCTGTGAATAATTTTATAGTGATGGATAACTTATATGTTATTGGGTGGATAACATATATGCTGAATCCCGGATAACTCATGTGTCATGGATGGATAACTTTTGGTCAAAAAGAAAAGCTGTCAGAACATATCAATATGAGATTTAGTTTCGAAGATTTCGTCACGACTAGCCTAACAGTGAAAACGGATTTAATTCGGATAAACGGTTTGACCTAAAAAACATTTTAAATTTTTGTATTTGAATTGAGCTGGCTAATTAAAAATATTGTCGTTTAGTGTTTAGAAAAATAGTGTGTATGCAATAGATGGACCAATTTCTATCCAAATGTCTCGTCAAATTTTAAAACTTTTACGATCGGTACAAAGTCCTATTTTTTTATCGTCCGATGGAAGGGACAACAACACCGCTGGCGGCCGGTCCGAGATCCCAAGCCGTCGGCTTGGGTAAAGTACAACCAACCAAACGTCTTCGTGCAAGGGCACGTGTACTGGCTGGCGCACCGGAAGTTCGCCATATCCGGCGAAAGGCCTGTCGAGGTGACCATCGTATCCTTCTCCCTCGCCGGCCATGTCTTCGGGATCGTGGCGCCGCCGCCCGGCGTGGAAGGCGAGTGTCTGTCCAGACACGATCTGATGCCTGACGGACCTCGACGGGCACCTGTGCCTCTTTTCCCGTAACGTTTCTCGATCGTCCTGTTACGATATCTGGCTGCTGATGCTACCTGAACGAATCGACCTGAATCTGCGTTGCCGAATCGACTTGAGCAAGGTGTCACCGGATATCGCCGACAGGTTCGTGAGATGCAACTTATTACAACCACTGGCAGGTGTATCCTCCTCGTGCAACCCCGCACAGCCTTTGCAGAGAAATACCCCCAGCCGGCTGTGCACGTATGACCCGGTGACCGGTGATGTCGAGGATATCTTCAGTGGCAGCGGCATGGTCCATGACTGCAGTGTACGAGGAAATCATCGTCTCTCCTTCGGGTGAGGCTGGCCCCCGGTCGTGACCTTGGCAGACCAGGTGTCCCTTAAATCCTTAATTGAGCTGATTTCAAGACTTCAGGGTTGTAGTTTATTGTACTCTTTGTAAATGAGGTTGTGGTTATAATCCATGTTTAAACTTACTAGTAAAATGCCCGTGCGTTGCCACCGACACTCTTTCTTTCCTTTTTTTTTGTGACATAGCATTTTTCTCTAAAAACATTATGATTTTCACTTCATTTGAAGTGCATCTCAATAAAAGATAGTATAATTCATTGTCGTTGAATCTCAAGTAAGAGTCCATCTACTTATCTTTTATTATTTACTATGTGTCCTATAATATAAAAAATATTACATCCATTATACTCATATGTTAGTTGTAATAACATCTTATATTATGGGAAGGAGGGAGTAGTATCTTTTCCCGACCATTTCTCCCTTTCGTCTATACCAAACCCTCTTTGTTCGCCTCATTCTTAATTGTCTTACAAAACGTTGTTGTTTCGACTTTGTCTTTACCCCTTGTGCCAATACAAACATTTATACATGCCAGTTTCCAATGTATGCCATAGGAAAAGGATTTAGCATAAAATGGAAATACGAGTGGATATATTTTTTGCTCTTTGAGCTCCAATGCTGCTGTTACTAAAAATAGAAATCATATTTGTGAGTTTCAAAAAAAAAAAATTGAAAAAATATCTAGGCGTAGCCAATGTTGTATGGCGCAAGTGTGCAAAATATCAATTTCAAATAATTTATATTCTAAAGTACACAAAAATGACAAAATTATAGATCTTTGCATACATATTTTCAAATGCCCAAATTAATCAGATTTTGTCATTTTTAGCCCACAATACAAAGAATTTCATGTTCCAATTTTTAAAAATAAAAGAGAGCACTGGAGCTCAGGAGACAAATACACTTTCCAAAGTATAAGATCGTACAAAAGAGAATATCATGAGTCAGTGTTTTATCCACTAACTGAAAAGTGGACACTAAGTTCAGGTCAGCACAATATGGATGAAAATTCTTAAATGTATCATTCATTCCAGCTATTGTTTAGGTTGCATAGAAGTAGAGGATATTTTTACCCTAAAAGAAAGTACAATATGTGCCAGAGAAACACCTGATACATGATCATAATAACATCCATCGACAAAATGACATAGATCATTCTCATGTACAATTATCTATCTCTGGTGGGGTCCTCCCTGCTTTTCTTTCCAAAGTAAATATTAATTATTTTTGATAGATAGAAATCTCATATATAACTGCAATAACAAGATGTTAGAAGATCAGATGTCAATATTGGCGAGAGATCCACAACCAAAGTGAAAATATTCCAATTCCTTATCAACTGGTGAGTTACTAAAAAAATTAACCATGCTATGTATGAAAATCTACCAAGATAAAGAGAGAAGATCTTGATGATTTTTCACACGGCGCAGACAAAGGAAAAAATTGATCTGTAAATGCACCAACAACAATGTCTAGGCAATACATACACATCAGACCCAGCTGGACACCAGCGGATGTAATGACAGGAATGAACCCCTCCACGCATCTTTTTATATGTAACGCTTGTATTCCATTAGATCTAGTTGGCAGAATCGCCATCCAAGACACGGATTACAGCAGCAGGTGATTTATCAAGCCAAACTTGGCTATAGTTCTGACCCCCATCTGCACCTAACCCGGCCAGCACATGCGCTGGCTTATTATAAATACGAGGCTCATAGATGATTTCATATTCAATGAAACATGTATGAAGTTGGAACTTTGCCTCACAGAATAACGCCCCTAGAGGTGAGATGTCGTAGTTGCTCGACTTAATAGCTTGCATGAGCTCTATGGAGAAAATGGCCCAGCCAATCCCCATTTGGTCTGCGACCTTGATAGCTTGCAGCAAAGCGTGCAGCTAGCTCGGTGTGAAGTGGTTCCGCAAGAAATTGGAGATAGCCTGCCGCCATGCAGACTGTGTGACTGTGTCAGTATCGCTGTCTCTCAAAATTGCACCCCATCCTCCAGTCCCAGATTCAGTATAGAAGGCACCATCGAAGTTTATCTTCACCCAATCAGTTGGAGGTGGTGACCAGGTCCAAACCTATTGTGGTTGAACTGAAACATCCTTCTTCAGGTGATCTTTCCAACTACCGAATAGCGCAAGATGAGGAACTGTAGCTCTTCTGTTGTCTGTCGGTTCTCCCCACTATTGCTTTTGTTTCTGTAGGTCTAACAGCACCACAATAGTGCAATCGCGACGAGTTTCTTTGGTTCCGGCAGTGCAAGTACCTTCTCAATAAATTGCATAGGCGATCCACATGAGAGGAAGGCTTGGACAGTTTCTTCAAGATCAAGAGCCCGCCAAAGTTTTTTAACCTCCGAACAGCAAACAAACAGATGACCCCCGTCCTCAAACAGTCCACAGCAAACCACACACAGAGTATCAAGATCAACACCCCTTCTTTCAATGTTCATCCGTAGCAGATGGCTATTATGACACAATAGCCATAGAAAATGATGTACCTTTGGCGGAGAGTCAACAACCCACACTCTTTTCCATAGCTGTGTACGCCAACTATCGCTATGTGGGTTATTGCTCGACCCAGGCTGCGGACCTCCAGATTGCATACTGACATGTACCTTGTATGGCAATAGAATGAGAAGTGACCCTTGTTTCCATAGTGCCACGCAGGCCAATCATCCATTCTCTCGTAGATCTGTATACGAACAATGATCTGGGCATCCTCGGAGCGAAAAAATTGCTACAGTTTCTGCATATTCCACATGTGCATAGCAGCATCAATCAATTCGGCCACAAATACAGGGGATTTTTCACAGACAGGCAAACTTCTGGGGCATCTAGTTTCCCCACACGGCAGCCAAGGGTCCGGATCATCTCGTCATTACCCACCCTCCAGATAATACCATTTTCAGGACATCAACTCCTTTAAGTATACTACACCAGACGTAGCTCAATTTTGTGATAGGTTTAGCTTCTAGAATGGACACGTTAGGAAAGTATTTAGCTTTTAGTACTTGAGCACAAAGAGAGTCTAGAGATTGCATGATGCGCCATCCTTGTCTTGCTAGCATTGCCATGTTGAAGGAGTGCAAATATCGGAAACCAAGGCCTCCCTCACTCTTAGGTTTCACCATCTTCTCCCAGCTGACCCAATGCATCTTATTTTTGTACTACTATTGTGACCACCAATTTTGGCATATCATCTGACTAATACTATCACACAACGCCTTTGTTAAGTCAAAACACGCCATAGCATAGGTGGGCATGGCCTGGGATACCGCTTTCTTTACCTGCTTTTGATAGGAACTTCTCCTTCCAACCTTTAATTCGATTCCAAAAAAATTCCCGCAAGTATTCGAAGACAACCACCCTATCTCGCCCAATGTATGTGGGCAGCCCAAGGTATTTACCCCCATGAGATTCAGATTGGAGGCCAAGCACTTACATGACAGCCCTTCTTGTACAGTTGGAGGTATTGGTACTGAACATAATCGAGAATTTGCCACGGTTGATTATCTGGTCCGAGCATGCCTCATATGTATGCAGAATTGAATTTATATTTGCAGCCCCTTGTTTAGTCGCTTCGATAAGCAGAAGTGAGTCGTCCACGTAGAGCAAGTGGTTAACACTTGGCGCAGTGGGCGCAAGCTTCATGCCTTGTATCTGATCCCTATTCTCACGTCCTGGATAAAAGCCGAGAACCGTTCGGCACACAAAAGGAAAAGGTATGTTGGTCATAGGAGAAGAGGACTAATGATTTGATCAGTTATCATGCATGTGGTTGCCACATCGACAAAACAAAGTCATTATACCATGAAGTATATACCGTTTCAAGGATGGTGCACACAGTTGAAACTGAAAAACTTACTGTTCTTCTGCATTTCGTCGACTGTCCTTAAAATCCGCTTGTCATTTGTTATGTAAGCATCACCAGACAATTTTTAAACCATTCTTGTTAGAATACAGCCGATAAACATCTAGCAATCCCCACCTGATAACAAATAATAGGTCTGTCAAAGATAACACTCATGTTCTATTTGTGGCACATACCTGACATCCCATCTTTATATAAGAAATACATTGCACTAATTACACCAGCGGTGGAGAATGTATCAAGGAAGAGCTTACATAATGAGGAGTGACTGTGCAATATAATAAAATAATTCAATTATTAACATAGATTTGTGTAGTCAGCTTCTTGTCAAGGCAAATTATCATGCAGAATCAAATATATTGCCATACATGTACTAATTCTTGGTGTAGTCAGCTTCTTTAAAGTAAATGTAGTAATTAGTATCTTGTTCATGTAAAACCAAACCCATAGAAACATACATAGCCATCCGAAGTGAAATATATATCTTTCTCACAATGGAGTCCCACCTGGCAAAGCTGGCTGAAAATAAAATTATACTTCTGTAACTCATATGCGAAAGATAAAGCATTTCGAACCTCCTTGTCATGATGAGATTTTCAACAGCCACATGGTTCAACAAGATTAGCAATAGTTAGCAATAGAATGAGAAGAAAATTTACTATAAAATACAGACTGTTTACTGCACATTCTAAAGAAACAACCTGCATCCTAGTAATAAGAAGTGGTTTACCTCATTTTCTACTGGACAGTGCCATCAATGTCAAAACATATTGCATTTTACACACTACCCACAACAACATAACCTCATATGTCAAAACATGAATCTCATTATAACTTGCCTCATTGACCCCTACATGACAACAGAGAGCTTATTAAAGCATTTAAACAAGCACTTGCCAGGCACGAATAACTGATGGGGCTGTTCAAGCTTCTGCGCAACCTCCAACACAATCCTACCTATAAGGAATGGAGGGTGATCTCGGATGGGTGGTAGCCGGATAGACGGGTTCCAGGCCTTGTGTTAGAACATTCTAGACACAATGATAAAATGCACAGTTATCTTACATTAATATCACAATACGACCATCATGTAGTATATCGCCATAAGAGAAGATTACTATGAAGAGACCGATGAAGCTTTCTTAAACATGTCCTATTTGTTGAAAGGTTTAGTATCATTAATTATGAATATACATAGTGCTAATGTGTATCCTTAAAACATGGTACACATGTTACATTCCGCTATGTTAGAACATGATAATAACCAAATTACATATTTCACATTTTATCTGAATCAAGTTTGTTTGTAACTTTATAACCACGAGCTCCTCTACCCATATCTAAACAGCGGGATTTCACAAAAGCCTTGTTGATTTGTTCATCCTGCAAATACCCAGCAATCATAAGATTCCATGCAATAGTATTTCTTTCCACCATCAGCTGAAACACCACTTCTTCAACATCCACGAGCGAAACCTTACAGTAAAAGTTGATACGATCTAACTCCCAAAAGATCACATCCATCTCTAATGTGCTCCGTACAGCCACGACATGGTCATGCCTTCAACCGGAATCATAATGAAATTAGTTCAGATATTACTCCTAGTATATTTAATAGTTTCAGTAACAATGCAAGTCAAATGAAGAGCACGAATTGTTAAAATGTAATGAGAACATTTAAATAAAAAATGGTTATAGCAAATTGTGCATATGACTATCACAAAGAACAAAAAAAATGATGAGAACAACGTACTATATTGATTAATTTTTAAATTGGTGAGAGTAATAGTATATCCATTAATTTTTAAATTGATTAATCAGCATTCTGAATATTGAATAGCACATGTGAGATTCTATTTTGCATTGGCACCACACTTGAGAACCGACTACTCCAGACCTCAGAAACCATCCATGAAGTAAAGGATACTACAAAATTCAGAAAGGAATAAAGTGGAAAGCCTGAACTTACGTGTTTTGACTGTAAAACCGCCTCTGCATAAGCCTTCCCTAATCTTCTGCAGTTCACGTCCTACTTTCCAGATCATCAACAAATTGGTTTTTACAACTTCACATGTATACGATGACCCTACAGCCATATGTTTTGGGGAGTTATTCAAAATCGCGGTACCAAGCAGATTCGCCAAAAATATTATAGCAACGGAGAGAATGAAATTCGGTATGCAAGAACAAAGGCAGAGTCCATATTTTTCTAAGCTCTAGGTTTCAGGAAAAAAAGAAGCCCCTCTATAGCTGATTAGAGAAGAAAAACTGGAGACAACAGCATCATCAACACCAACCCAATCACTCACAACCTATATGATGCTGCCGCTAGCAGATCAAACGTACATTGTCTTCTCGTGGGTTCGGAGCATTGCATAATCTTCCAAAGGTCCTAGAAGAAATCGAACAGAGCACAAATCATTAGGTGATGTACATCTTCTCGAAAAAATCAGAGACGCTCTCCTCACACAGACTCACCCGCATCGGCGCATGGGCCCTCGGTGATGTTCGCACCAGACGCCAGATCGAGCTTGCCGGTGAACTTGGCCTCCATGAGCAGGTGGGCCAGACCATGATGGGCGCCGGCGGTGGTGGCAGAACACGACAGTGAGGTGAGGCTGATCCTGATCGAGTCACCGATCCTTTCTAATAGTCCCGTCGAAGAGGTGCTTTGGCGTGACGGCGTATCCCTGGCTCTGGCTAGGAGGAGGACGATGTTGTGGTTCGGGCACCACTTCCTAGGAGTCTTCCTTCGATCCAGGAGCCCGCAGATCAGCCTAGGAACAGGCGGTGACAAGCGAGGAGGAGGTGGTGACAGCCAGATCCGTGGTGGAGGCGTTGAGCCGGTGATAGGCGAGGAGGAGGAGGCACTAACAAACGGACCCAACAACCGGTGTGAGGAGGTGCTGGCGAAGGAGGTGCGATGGTTGCCGGATGCGGGCGAGAGGGGCGTCGCCGAGGTGTAGCAAAGGGGAGAGAGAGGAGGGCAGCTGGGTGCGACATGGGAGATGGGAGGGACCTAAGGGGGTGCGCCGTGGATTCTTTGGATTGGCCCAATTTGCGCGTGCGGGCGAGCGCAGAGCAGCGCGACGAAAGGGAACGCCGTAGTGTGACGGTGGCAGAAAAAGGAACATCAATTTTCTTTTTAGATATTTCCTCCGTCTCGGTTTATAAGACTTACACGTATTTTTATGTTAGCAAATTAATCAACTTAGCATGAGATACATAAGATAAAAATTATATTATTAAAAACTTTAAATATTATATTTTCTAATGATATAATTTTTATATTATATAATTCATATTATATAGCTCATGCGGATGACCTAGATATACGCGTAAGTCTTATAAACTGGGATAGAGAGAGTAGTAAAGATAAAGATTTATTATGTCGTGTTACACGACGAACTCAATTTCGTAAGATGGTATGTACGACAGTAAACCTAGCCAGTTCGTATAAACACTAGCGCCATAAGGGGGTACTCCGGCCCTCTTGTCCATAATAAGTGCCGCTCCTATATAGCACAAAGTTTGCACTCGTTCATAAAATAAGCGACACGTATTATGACTCAGAGGAAGTAATAAATTTTGCAAAATAAAAGAAGTACTCCTATGGAGTAGCTAGTAGCGGCATAGAAGTGCCTCCTTTTTTTGCGAAACATAGAAGTGCCTCCTTATTGAGCTAGTAGAGGTATTTGCTACATTGGAATCTTTCTTCTTCGGATGACTTGTCCGATAAAAGTGACAGATTATTGAATGTAGACTTGCAGCACATCAGAGAGCTCGCTTTTTGGAAACAAAAAATGTAAAATGTATTTCCATGGCTACAAAAAAGCTAAAAACAAATACGCGCAAACATATACCCATTTTTGAAGCCGTGGTAGAAATTTCGGAGAAAATACGTTACATTTTGAGAAATATGAAAAGGAGAATTTTCTTACAGAAATGTGTGCTTTTTACTCCTATATACAGATAGAAATTTCTTTCTTTTTTGTACTCCAAAACAAAAAAAGAGTTTTGTACCAAAACTTGCCAACAGTTATTGGCCATGTACTTGTATTACACATTTCCAAATTTACAAAAATGAGCTTGCTTTTTCTCAGGTTCTGCAGCCAAATGTCCGCTACTTATTGAGCTAGTACAGATACTTGCTACAGATCGGTATAGACGGAATTTTTATTTTACGGATACTATTTCCTATGAGGTAGAACGTGTACTAATATTTTATACTCTCCCTCCATCATGAATTAGATGACGGGGACTTGTCTAAATATGTATGTCCTATATATTAATTTCGAACAGAGAGCATATATGACGGTTATACACAACTTATTCTTGAGGAGATGACTTGTTTGGTCTGTCTAGGAAACTAATGGTCCAAGCTTCAGTTGAATCAAAATCATTGATGTGATCTACATTGATAGCTGGAGTGTTTGTGGAAAACAGGGGATGCGATTTATTTTGATCGATACATATACCTTCAAATGTGTTGTTGATGTGTATCTGTAAAAACAGTAGAGGCTAAAGAAATGATACAGTCAAAAAAATATGGACAACCAAACAAGATGGAGAACATGGCTCTTAGGCAGTTTCTTCCTCGCCTTGCCCCTGGCCCAGCTGACGAGCCCGAGCAATGGTGCCGACGGGTCTGACCTTTTGCCATCGGCGTATAAATAGGCTGACCGTCGGCGTATCTTGGTTCTTCCTGTAGTGTCAAGGCCTGCCCCGGGGAGCGCAGAAATTGGTCCAGGCAAGCAATCGCACCCCCGGTGAAGCTGAACAACCTTGGAGTAATTTTTTTTTTCATAATACTGCACTGGTATTTATATATACTTACATACACATGCATGTAATATATTGATGCATGTACATCAATATATATGGAATCATAAGTTTATCGGGGAAAAGAGAATCATAAAAGAACACGTACAACGGACTTATATGTATGCTTTTTTTTATTGTGACTTATATGTATGCTGTGTATATACAATAACCGCGTGGACATCTACGACATGTGTGTTGATACACATGTAGCTAGGGGTGCGTATCGAGTCAAACATTTGCAGTGACAAGAAATTGCAAACACGGAAAAAGCTTGAGTCTTCTCCGCCGAAAGTCTGAAGAGATAAAACATCCTGTTTTTTCCTTGGAAAGGGAGACATGGTAGTCAGACAACGTTGTGGATATCTGGAAATGCTACAGTACTATTTTCCTCCGGAACGATACATGGTAGTAGTCCGACAGTTGTATTTCCGTATATAAAATGTGGAAACTGAAAGGAATACATATATTTCTACCCTCCAGATCGGGAGAAAATGACTGAATTTTTTTAACAAGCACACGCTCGCTCTGAGGAGCTAAGCTCTATACTATATATGTGTAGCCTTTCGTCGATCTATTCGCATGTGGAGGAAGGTACATCAAAATTGTAGCTTGAACGCACGCTTGTTGAATCAGATATTGGTCGATCAGTACCTGGAGAGATGTAGCCGCCATGCATGCAAGCGCTTGAATGATACGTACACATGTACATACATATAGCTTTTCCCGCTTGTATTCCAGCTGTATGTCACAAAAGCACGAGGCAAACAAAAAGTGACGAACAGTTGATTAAACAAAACAACAAAAGTCAGCTGATGAACAGTTCTTGAACAATATATTAGGGGCATTTGTTTGCAGTTCTCAGAAAAAACGTATGAAAGGGTATCACATACAAACTTGAACAACACAGGGAAAGGAGGTTAAATAATGAATGCTGACAGAGATTGTTTGTTACGCGGGAATCATATTCTGGTCTACTATCTCTGTTTCAAAATATAAGGGCTTGTTTGATTCAAAGGGTCCTCATAGGAAATCTGGAGGATTTTGATCTTAGAAATTTTTCCTTTGTACATCGTTTGATTCGTAGGATTAGAGCCGTAGGAAAATTTTCCATAGGATTTCATTGCACTACATTTTGAAGGAAAATTTCCATCAATCTAAACCTCATGTTACAATTCCTTTGCCTTTCCTACGATTCAAACACTCATTCAAGAAAAATTTCTGTAGGTTCCAAATCCTATAGGATTCAACCGGACAGGACATTCTAATCCTACACTTTTCCTATTCCTGTGTTTTTCCTATCCTCTGAATCAAACAGGCCCTAAGATGTTTTAGATTTGTGAAGCCAACGTATCTAGACTATTTTTAGTGTGAATGTTCACTCCAAACTAAGTAAACCTACAACTAAAAATAGTCTAGATGCATTTGTTTTATAAAGCTAAAACATCTTGGAGGGAGTACATATGTATATATAGTTGCCATTCACGGGGACAGACAGATATGAACAGCAACAAGCAGTGAATATGGCGAACGTACATAGGTACTGTAGATCTCGGAAGTGAAGTACTCCCTTAATAAACGTACACATAGCATCACATGATGCAATTAACTTTGAAGAATCTAAGGAACAACCGACGGAGAGAGAATCTAAAAAACAATTGAGGGAGAGAGAGGGGGGAAAGCTGGTCATGAGCAAGAGAGAGAGAGGGGGAGAGTTGGTCATGCTTGGCTCCTCGCACGCCATCCGCGGCAGAGCCAACGCTTGGGTCGGTCGGAGTTGGCAGCTACGCGAGTGGCATACAGGGAGCCAGGCATATCCCGGCTGTTTCACCTCTTCCTACCTGCCGCACCTTCCTACTATACCCAGAAGCTAGCTGCATTGCATGGTGGCCTGCATCACTCACTCACAGTGCCGGCTTCTACCGATGCTCAACTGAGAACACATCAAGAAGGCACAAGAACTACTAAGAGAGAAACAAAAGCTAGCTCATTCCGCATTGCCTCCTCGGACGAATGACACTAGCTAATGGAGAGGTGAGAGGTGTCTAGAGAGAGAGGGGGCATGTTCAAGATATGTGGTGTGGGTGGGCGTCTGGAGGAGGAAGAAGCTGGCTGGAAGAAGAGGACGGAGGACGGGGCAGCAGCAGCTTAATTGCACGCAGTACGCAGCCCCGAGCGGCCCCTATAAATAGGAGGCTCCCAGCAACCCCCCCGCGCGCGCGCATCTCCTCCTCGGAGCGCCCTAGCTACTACCTAGCGGCTAATAATCCCCATCTCACGAATGACATGACACAGCTATAGCTAGCAGAGGCAAAGGAAGAAAGCAGCCACACATGAACGCACATTGCACGCTCCTCCAAGCAAGCAGCGAGAGAAGAGAGAAGAGAGAAGCTCCCATATATACAGGCACAAGCAGCATGATTACAAAGGTCGGAATAAAGGCGCACGGCGCTACGCACCAACCGAGCTAGCCGAGAGAGAAAACCCTAGCTAGCTATAGCTTGACGGCAGCTGGCACTGTGTCAGGTACCCCCCTCTCTCCCATCTCGGTCCCGTCGTCTGTCTAGTGGCGACATGCACGCCAGGTCAGAGTAAAATACAACAAATATATACTATGCTCCTAGCTATACCTTCCTTGACGAGAACCTTGCGTCTGCTCGCAGCTTCTCTCTCCCTCGTCTCCCTGACCCTGCATGCATGGGCATGGATGGCTTTGCGACGAGGTGGCTTTCTGAGACGAGGGGTTTGTCACGCAGCTCTTGGCGGGGAGCCGGATTCCTTCATTCCCCTACCTCTGCGCGCGCTCGCGTGCTGGTGGACCAAAAACCTCAGGCCCTGCTTCCTCTCTCTCTCTCTCTCTCTCTCTCTCTCTCTCTCTCTCTCAGCCGCAGGGCAGGGCAGGCGCTTGCTCTCTCTGCCTTTTTCAACACCACGTGAGTGACCATGCATGCACGAGCTCAGCTAGGACGGTCTTTTCACCTTTACCAGCGTCGCCTTGCGAGTCAAGTTGATACGACGACGCCATTGCCGCTGCCCGCTGGTGGGTCAATGTTTTCAACCTAGGCAACCTCGTTTCAGAATTTCAAACAACAGACGTAAGGGCATCGCCGCTGGTGGGTCAATGTTTTTCGGAAAGCGCCGTGCCTAGTAGCATGGCGTCCGGCGGAAAGCGCCAAACATTAAAATGGGCTCGCGTGTGCCACGACTGCCGTCACGTCGGACGGGGCCATGGCGTTTTCTGAGGGAGCGTTATGGGGGCATGGCGCTTTTGCAGAGGGCGTCGTGCTACTGACCATGGCGCCCTCTGGTAAAGCGCCATGAAAACAGGTCAGATCGAGATATCTTCGAAAAAGTAGGTCAATTTGTGAGATCAATCGTTAATTAGGTTAAAACAGTGATTTTTGCCGCTGGGTCGATGTTTTCAACCTAGGCTAGCTAGCTCGTTTCAGAATTTCAAACACACGTAAGAGCAGCATCTCCAAGGGCCAATTGGTGGCCGGCAGTTTGGGGACACCAACGATCAAAGTGTGGCACAACCATAAAATTCATAGGGTGTGTTTGTGCCCAAGATTACCTCACCAAATATTTGGTTAAGCCTTTGCTTGCCCACAAGTTGACCAATATTGGCTAAAAAACTGAACTAGAGTTGGTAGTGGAGCATTGGCTTGCCAAAAAGTTGGCAGCAATTCAAACAAGAGCTAACCTTTTGGTCATGACCAAAATATTGGTACGGTAAACTTTGGCCACAATCCAAACACACCCATAGTTCACAGCCACTCGCCGGCCAAATTCATAGTTCACGGCCACGGCGGCCAAAAATGCCAAGTCTAGCGGCGGCATAGGTACAAACCAAGCAATCAAACGAAGTCGTCTTCGTCCTCCATCCATCGCCGCCGGAGTTGTCTGCGCCGATGGTGGAGCCGCAGCCGTGCCAGTTGGTGCCCACGCCGTTCTAGCATGTCCCTAGGCCGGTGCCCCAGGAGCCCATGACGATGCAACTGTTGCCATCCCAGTGATGATGCGCATGCTCCTTCATGGTGGGTGTTTCGGTGGTCAAGATCCTCGCCTGCTCGGCCATTTGGTCGTTCATGGCCTAGAGCATGATGCCAGCCTGGGCGACAACCTGGGCTGCGACAGCCTTCGCCTCTTCGGTCTGGAGTTTGGCGTCGGCTTTGGCCAACAATTCATTATGCCTTTCGTGTCGTTCTTTTCATCAGTAGTGGTTGTTGGAGGTCACATCGACGATCATCTTCTCAAAGGAGGCCTCAAGCGATGCCGCCAACGCCGTGCCGTTCCTATCTGCCTTGGCCTTCTTGTGGCCGGGGCGTCTGGCCGGGACAGTCGCTGGTGCATCCACTTTGAAGGGCTTCCATTGCTGAGCTCAAACCGTACTTTCTCCCATTTCTTGAAAGTCTTAATTTTGGTAAAGACATGCAATCAAAGGGAAGTCCTTCTCTCCATTGTTGTTCTTGTACAAACCCATGATGACCTTTAACTAGCAAAACTCTAACATCCCAAAACTTTTCAAATTTTGGAATGTTAAAAAAATTATTTAAATGGTTTGATGTAAACTTTCTTTTTCATTATTTGAATTTTCAAAGAAAATGAAAAAATTCAAGGTTTATGAAAATAAAGCAAACCATGTTTCCAAACAAAAGATTTTTGGACAAGAGACTAAGGAATTTTATATATTTAAAAAACCTATTGAAGTTATGGGAAAACAAAAGCCTTTAAAACAAAAGCCTTTAAAACATGATTTTATAAAACATTAAAACTTTTTGTCAATATGATTCATCTACAAAACCATTATTTTTGCACAAAGCAAACTTTGGTAGTTTGGCTTTTCATGAAAATTTCTTTAAAGCATTCCCTTTTAAAAACCCTTTTTACTCCTTTAAAATAATTTATTTTGAACAATTTATGAAGCCTATAAATTAATTATAAATATTTTTCATAAAGCTATACTGGCAATGGGTTAGGAAAAAGGTGTTTATAAAATGTTATTTGGAGAAATAAAATAGTATTTCTATTTTCAAAATTGAAATCACCTTTGTGTCTAGAAAGGTTTAAATGAAACATTTTATTAAAACTATTTAGAGGACCTTTTGTTACCATATGCTTTCCTAAGGTGAAAACTACAAAACCTATATAAAATCATATTTGTATAAAAAATAATATTTTTGTTTTTTGAAAAGGGTCCTAAAGATCTATCTTGGGTTTTATAAATATTCACTTATATATTTCTTGACCCGATTCACTTATATTATTTTATTTGTATGCCATTCAAAAATATAAGCCCTATAGGGAATATACCCCTATAGTAATTTAATACCCAATTTTAAAAAATGATTACTTTTAAAAATTGTATTTGAAAGTTTACAAACAAATAGAATATTTCTATCCCTATTTTTAGAATTTTCTTAGATTTTTATAAACGGGGTTTGTGATGTTTTGGAGCTAAATTTAATAAACAGAAAAAATAAAGAAAAAGAAAAAGGGATCAGGCAGGACCCGTAGCTCCACGCCAGCCAGCCAGTCGGCCCACCTCCCTCACCGTCGCGGCCAACCTGGCCCCGCCCCGCCTTCGTCTCCAACCACCCCAGCTCCCAGCACCCACGACGCCTCAGCCGCGACATCCTCAACACCCCCACTCCTCCTGAGTGCCCCCAGCCGTGCTAGCCCCTCCCCTTTAAAGCCACTGGCCCCCTTTCCATTTCTCCCTATGTCCCCACTCAATCACGCCCCCATGCTGCCACGATTCCTCGCCGAACCCGTAGTCGCCGCTGTCGTTCTTCGTCACCATCGTCGACTTCGTCGTTGAACCCGCACGACATTAGTCTCACACCACTGGTAGAAGATAATGGTGGCGTTCATACCGAACGCCAGTAGTAGAAACCATAGTAGTGGCATTTGTATTTTGTCTTAAGATTTAGATTAGAAGATTTAGCGTGGCATCTAAACAAGTGTGCTCTGGATTGCAACCGGCTCGAGAGAAGTGTCCACGGACGCAGAGGGCTATAGTACTAGCACTCGTAGGCTAGCTGTCCGGTGGAAGCGCACGCGCGCGTGAGACGAACACAACCCGACAGCAACCACAACAATGTATATAGAAGTATATGCGCGTCACGTGCCCTGACGATCGATCGAGCTGTTAGGCTAGCTAGCTGCTAGGGCATCAGAAGCAGACCAGTGAGAGAGGCGGCACATGACATGCATCCATCTCCCTCTCATCTCGTCACGTCGTACGTACAGTACGCTTCCTTCCATATACGCGCCACGGCCGTGGGCGTTTTGCTTGCACGCGAACGGCGCACCTCCCGCCCATCATCACCTCCTGCCTGGCCGGTCTACGTAGGTTGGCGGGTATGTAGGCGTAATTATACCGCGGCGTTGTCGTTGGCTCGTTGCGTTGCATCCGTTCCCAGCACGACGCATCGGCATCGGTGCGGATTCCATCCGGAGAATGGCACGGGGAGAGGAGATTCCCGTGTGGCCGCTACGCAACAAACCACCCCAACGGGCTGCGGATTCGATCCTGCTTGTCCCCCTCTGCGCGCTCACCCCTCTAGCTTCCATCCTTCTCGCTCCGATCCTTGCCAATCAACATTTTAAAGTTTCAAAAAAAAAAATCTGAAATAAAATTCTTCATGTTGACAACGACTTGATATCTACATCTCTGCAAAATATCCGCGCGAAATAGTTTGTGTCCCGGCCAACATAATAAAAGTAACAAATTCTGGTAAATTTGAAGAATACGAAATTTGCACTGTTCACCGCCTCAGATCTATAGAATTTTTTCATTTTTACACAGCCTAAAATACGGAATATTTCGCATTGGTTTTTTTTTGTCACACAGCTAGAAGTCATCGCATCTAGAGATTTTTCTGAGATTTTTTGGGTATATATTAAAATACCAATTTTTAAAAAATTCAAAAAGTAGCAAATTCTGGTAAATTTGAAGAATACGAATTTTGCACTGTTCATCGCCACAGATCTGGAAATCTTTCATTTTTACACAGCTCAAAATACGGAATATTTCGCATTGGTCTTTTTTTGGACACAGCTAGAAGTTATCGTTATCTACATCTAAAGATTTTTTTGAGATTTTTTTGGGTACATTAAAATACTGATTTTTTTTAAAAAAAAAACTCAAAAACAGGCTCCATGGAGCCCGTCCTCCACATTGACGCCCTCGCTTCTCTTCATTCTTTAACACCTCCGTACGTTGCATGTGCTTTCGCTGCAGAATGTCTTTCTAACAAGTGTGTGCTCGATCACTTACCAATCGACGCACGGTGCGTCGAGATTGACAGTTTAACCAATGCTCGACCATGGGATCGACTTTCGTCTATGAACCCGAGCTTCTCGAGCCAACATTTAATCAAGGGCACGCCACACGCACAGACATCAACATTGACTGACCTAGCCAGAAGATCGTGCGTCTTTACCCGGCGTAGGCGAATACTTGTTGGTCATACCGTTACTGCCTGCAGTACCAGAAGCAGGTTGATGTCAACGCCCTGCTTCGGTCCACCGGTTTACTTCCTTCGATCAATATAATCCCATGTCGTCAACGTGATGGCGGGACGTTGGACCTAAGTTTATGCATACCCAGCCGATGTTCCATTCCATCCCGCAGCCAGTGAGACGATGGCGGGACATTAAAAGGAATTGATCAAAGGAAAATGCTCAAAAGTTTCCTCTAATCTCTGTTTCAAAGGAAGAATGCAGGAATTTCACAATCCACTTCAACATCTTTCTCAAATTTCTGCACACGAAGAACAATGCCGCGTCGGCCGAGGAGGTCTCCAATGACATAAGAGCATCATTATTTTAGCAACACCATGTTTTTTTTTCTATTCCTGTCAACCAAAACAACGAAGTTTGCAAAATTCCTCTGTGCTTCTCAATCACATGTTTGGCACCTATATATTCCTCCTATTTCTGTGTTTTTTTAGAACCCTGCCGTCCTGCGAGTATTCAGGTATTTTTTTTGTTTTGAAGTTGGCCTTTTAATGGAATTATTGTTTTGCATGTATATCTCATGTATGCCAAGCTTTCGCGGGAAAAAAAAAGGAAAGAATGCCATATGTTTTGCACGAATATCTTTTTGTTCATGAGTAGACGACACGTGGACACCCCTGTAGCGTGTGGCTTGGACGATTTTTTAAGTTCCACGAGCGCAGCTTTCTTTATGCAAGTAATGCACTTTACGTGGTACGCTTTCATGGCCAGTGTTCCTCAGAAAGAAAGAAAGAAAGAAAGAAAGAAAAGATAAACCATGTACAGTACTATGTTTGCTTGCATGTAGTGCTGTCTGAATTTGCACTTAGCGCCGTCCTAGCTAATAGCCCGCCCGACAGCGACTAAGACGGGTGTGGTCGAGAGGACAAATTCCACATGACTGACTGACTGACGCGCGGCCATTCTCGCGACCGTGAGCTAGCTCTAGGCCAGAGCCAGAGCCGCCTAATAACAAGCTCCCACGAGAGACAAGATCGACAACTTCCATTGGCTGCAAAGCCCTAATCTGCGACCGCATCAGCAGAGGAACCCAATAATTTGGGTAGACCGCGGTCAGCTTTTGTTGGGGGCGCCATGCCATGCCAGATCGGCGGGGCGGCCACTGTACTGTTCGTGCAACGCAGCCAGCCACGAGACCGAGATCAGTCCAGATGGACTGACTGACATGCATACATGGCGTCCCGCATGTCATGTCGCTGTCGGAGCGGAGGTTTTCATTCATTCATCAGTGGATGGTTGGCATCAGGGACTGCTCATTATGGGGTTAGCATAGTGCTAACCTTTTTTCTTTCTAGAGTCGGACAGTGCTCACGCAGGTGGGGTTCCAATTAACTCAAGCCACCACGGCGATGCCTGGCTGTGAACTGTGAAGGCGTACTGTGGTAAAATCTGGCGTCTTTCCCTTGGACGGAGAGGGAAAGGGAAACACCCTGTTCGAGCATGGCCCTGTAGAGGCAGGCACATCTTGCAAATGGACGTCAGAGGATGTCCGGGGACCGGATGTTTGTAGATCGGTCCTGCATATATACCAATCGCCAACGACCCCTACTACAGCAACCAAAGCCTGGACCGTCGAACATGAACAACCTGGTAATGCCATGGTATCTCAACCGTGCTGGCCATCTCGACGCTAATGCTGCCTGCCCACATCTCACGGACACGGAGCGTCAGTACATCGAGACCTCCGGTTGCCCATGCTCATGTCCCGTGCTGTTCTTCGAAAAATGAGACAGCACTGGAGTACTAGTACTAAGAACAGAATGCGTATTTCCGTAGGCTTCATTCTTCATTCAAGCGAATCAACAGCAGGACGTAGCCTACGAGACATAAAATTGCGATGCACCTCGCAAAGTTTTCTCCACTGGCACACGACAGGTACAAATTGGCTACCACTCCTAATAATCAACAAACTATTCCACTTGAATCTGAATAGCTAGCTAGCTAGGTAGTAGCAACAACACACCTAAACCAGAGGCCACGAAAAGCTCAACCCCGCAGCATCAGAGGACGGAAGGACGCCGCTGCGCTGCACCAGTACCGAGGGTTTGGATTGACCACAGGCCCCTACAGGGCAGTAAAGCGTCTCTCGCAGATAGTACGCACCTGCCTTCCCTGCAGCATAACCACTTCACGTTTCAGTTGCCATCCCTGCAGCACGTACACGGTACACACGCACCAATCATCCGAGGGGGCTTCAGTAAAGTAAAGAGCGTGGAACCTAACCTCTGACAAGTTCGGTCTGGCGGGCGGTCCTCAGAAGCACTTCTTGTGCACGATGGATGGACCCGTCTCGTCGTAGTCGCCCTTGGTGACGTGCTGGTTCTGGGGGAAGACGACCTTGGCCAGGATCGCACCGCCCAGCCAGGCTGAGTGCCTCGCCAGGTTCTCGGGCATGTATTCGGGCGGCTGGAGGAATGCATGTATTCGAGTTAGTAACTGACAGGCAGAGCGAGTGCTGGAGTGTATGGAGGAGGGAGTTATTACCTTTACAAGAGATGGGCGGATTGCTGAAGCAGACAGATTTGCTTCTCTCTGAAACCTGTCCTCAAAACCTTGAGAAAAGAAAGCAAAGTGGTTAGTCAGTTGTCCACTGCGAACCTTGGTTACACTGATGTCAAAGAGCTTTAGCTAATTGACGGCTTTCGAATGGTTAGGACATGTTCAATGACAAACTTCATTCCAACCAATATGTGCCTAAGAGAATAAGCAATTGCAAAATAATGCAAGGAAGCAGTTGAGCCGTGCAGTGAAGCTGTGTTTGCAAGTAACAATTAGATGAACTTCCGTTCTGGAAAACAATCTAGTAGCCGTAACCAGTTTGTGATATTTCAAGTGTTCTAACCAACACCACATATTCAGCATAATGTTGATTGCGTTATCTGTCTGTGATCTTATCCTCAGGGGTACTAACAGGAGTACATGATATTCCCAGGTCTTTAGATAAGATTCTGATTCCTCTCCAACCAAATGAAATTCTCAGGTCCCACTGACATGGCCCCATTTCTTCCGTTCTGGCATATAGCATACAAGAAAACTAGACGCCTGCCGCATAGGTCATACGCCACTAGCATTTACATAAATCACTTCATATGGCATGCACTTTTCATGACTGCAGTTAATAGCTGTTTTATACAGAATGTACTTCTTTCTGCATGATGCCACGTTCTACAGGAATTAAAGTACATCATCAGTCATGAACAGTAAGAGTAGCAAGTTACTGCTACTCCCTACGTTTCTCGTTGTAGTGCCTATAGTTTCTGGCACGGAATTAAAGAACGCAGGTGGAGGGAGAATTACACCAGTTTCGGGCAGGATTATCCCTGGCTAAATGACTGTGATAAAATAGAGGAGTTTAAATGAGACAAGGAAACATAATCAAATCCCTAAAAAAATTGTCCATATGAGTTGTGCAACGCAATATACTACATTTTGGATTTTTCCTCAAAAACTATAGGCACTATATAAAGGAACAGAGGGAATGGTATTTATAGCTATCATGCACAAAGAGTTCTAACCAAGAAAAAAACATCTAGCAGAGGAGAACAAGAACTAACCAGTCATAGATGCGGTGCCGCCGCATAACATAGTGTTTTCAAGCAGTTGCTTATGGTACTCCGTTGCGACGTTTGAAACGCTGGTAACTAGCTGATGAACAATGCCATAATCTTCGAGGCCCAAAATACTTGGTTGAAACAAAGCTTCACCAACAATATAACGCTCTTTTTCAATTGTTATAACCTGAAGGAAGGAGTTGTTTAGAGAAAACCAGTTGCATAGATTCAGGATAATCAATAGGCACCAAGGAATTTAATCAATCTAATGAGGATAATTCACATAATCATCATGAAATTAATGAAGATAGAAATTGCACATTAAGATACATGCAACAGGAACAAGGTGAGTGCCTGGCAGAACATTTGCACCAAAGCTAACACAAGTGAATAACCAACCTGTCCATCTGGAAGAGTGTGCTTTTCTGGCTGGCATGAGCTCCCTATATCTTCAAAGGCCAACTGGTCTTCTGTGCAGCATGCATACTGCTCTTTCAGCCTCTCAACATCAGAAATATCAATGTTTATTGACGGGTTGGACTTTTTTAGTTCTTGGGCAAATAGGTTTGTCAAGTCAGTTCCTCCTATCTCAAATCTCTTTGATGCTACATGCTGAACAGCACCTTCACAAACTGGAGCAATATCTGGTAACATAGAAGTGTCAGTACACCTGAAGCTCCAAGTGCAGCCATGCTTGACCATTAGAAGACACAGAAAATGAGCACTTATGATAATATGTCCCAGTTAATTAATTTAGTAAAACATGCACTGGGTAGCAAATGCTGAACAATATTATTTACAATTAAGGCCTACATATCTATAATTCTCCACTGCTAAGTGAACAAACTATCTGTGGAGATTTTGTTTTTAAGAAAATAGCCATCAGATTCAGAGTAGAGAGTACTATTCCTTCACAAGTCCATATAAGCTCATTTCTCTCTCTGAACTAAGCTCTTGGCTAACAAGGTATTTTGTTTCTACTGGTGGCGAAACCAAAAGAAGAAAAATAATTGTAAGTCTCTTTTCCTAATTTGTGAATCAAGAGGGGAAAACCCTATTCGGTTAAAAGAACAGAAAAGGAAGAACAGATAGTTTGAGTAACCAAAGATTTTCTGAAAAGAAAGGCTACAGTTTGGAAAACAAAATAGTAAAAGAACAGAAAAGGAAGAACAGATAGTTTGAGTAACCAAAGATTTTCTGAAAAGAAAGGCTACAGTTTGGCAAACAAAATAGTAAATAATCTTTGGATGAACAAAACATGACACAAGACGTAAAAAATACAAAACAGAAGACAACACCCAATGTTATTTATGCTTACCAATTTACAAGCACTCAAGCAGCACAGAAATAACGGAAGACTGTTTAATATAAGCCATTCAAGTTCAATTTTCAATAATTTGAGTCATCCTTGTATGATGTTCTTGCATGTGCTTACAGATAATCAATCACTAGGGGGCAGTTATGGTGCACGATTTTTTAGCTCAAAAAGGAAGACATATTCTCCCTGCAAGCCTTCAATATGCGCTGGTTTGTGACATGCCTATTCTAGAATGAGTACGTAAAATCACCAAACTAGAGAAATATAACGTCAATAGGCTTCAGAACAAATAGAAAATCAAACAGACATTACACAAAGGCCACGTACGTAATCAACAAGGCTGCAGTTCAAGATACAACTGATTTGGTGATCTTACCTATTTTTCCATGCCCAATGTCAACTGTACAGCCTGAAATGCGACCAACAGCATAGAGTGACAATACAGCTTGTTCAGAGTCATAAAAGCCTGATACGTTGAATTTTTCAAACATAAGTTGAACCAATTGCTCCCGGAGAGCCTGCAGAGGGCATGATAGATTTGGAAAATTAGAACCAAATGCAAGACAACAAAGAGATTGGTAAGCAATTCATTAGGCCCACCAGAAAAATAGACAACGTCAGATGGGAAAGGATTAGCAAACAAGCGAGCAAGGTCATCATGTTGTCACCTAGGCGTCGCTATTTCATCACTAAGTCATCCAGGAGTTATGAGGGGGATGCCTGGGAGCGACGCCAAAAAATCCAGAGTTAGGCACGCACCCAAAATTCAATGGCGATACCATGCCACTTACAGTTTCTACTTTTTACCAACACAACCATTTCAAAACTTCCTCTTGTCATAGCACAAGTAGGATTGGTAAAGACTTCCGCAACTACTGGGTGGCACCACACAACGTCCAAAAGCTGAATCTCAAGAGCTATATAATGCAATATCTGCTACAATTTCATCCAATTCCAACAATATCAGTATATGGAAAACATTGGACCAGAATGACCACTGGACACTATCTGGTAATTTCCATATACTACAGCTGATAACATGTTCAAACTCTAGTCTAGGGGGTGTTTCATTTTATGCTTAACCATGTCACTCATAACTCTAGTCATGCAACAGTTTGCTAGGCACAACTTTTGTTCATCGACACAGTTGTATAGCTTACTGCACTTTATAGCCCCCTTGCACATATGTCATAGACTCAATTCCAGGTATGATTTTTCCTAACATGTGGTGGTTACATTGTGGCCAAACCTTTTATGGCAAGGTTGGACCCTAACTAAACTTCCCTTAAGATTTATAATGCACATCAAAATAGACCAAACGATAGAATTGTCTAGTAAGTAATACATCACCAGGATTTGCAGAACAAATTTCATAGACTGGATATGTTGGTCACAGTAGCCATATCGATTTTTGAAGTCTATGATCTCAGCACCGTTAAGACTAACCCAACCATACCCATAACATGTTTAATCCACTCAATGTTTGAAAATGCGGACGCTTAAGCGTGCTGAAGCACAATCTGTAGGCCCTCTGCATCGATTAGGCCCTAAGCGGTCAATAATGCCCTACGCATAATTAAGCGGGATTAAGCGGAACACTTACCTAAGCACGATTAGGCGCGCTGAAGCGGAGAAAAACTGCTGCCCAAGCAGGCCAAAACAATTCCCATGGGGAGCCTGGGCGCGAGCGCGGGAGAACGACACGCAGGAAAATTGGCACACGGGAAGAAAAGTGAGCCCAGGAGCTGGCTTAAGTGATGAGGTAAGGCTTGATTTTAGAACAAACCAAAAACATCTCCCCTCCCATCCTCTGCTCAAGCTTCTGGCAGCACCAACGGGAGAGAAGCAGAGCATGTGGCTGGCTCCTCCACCCTGTTCTTCATTACCCTGCTGCAACCGAACCCTAGCCAGGCCCCTCCCTGTCTTCACCACCCCGTTGCACCCCCAACCTTACCGGCCCAGCACTTGTCTTCACCACCCCGCTGCACCCCCGACCTTACCAGCCCTGCACTTTTCTTCAGTCTTCACCACCCCCTGCTACAACCCCGTCCTCGCCAGCCACTGCAGTCAAGTTATGGTCCATGTCTCCTCCCTTTCCTCCTCTATCTCTATGTGGAAAACTCAATACTTGTGAATGGATTGTGAAGCTGTGAACACTGTGATTCTGCTAGTTTTTTGTCCAGGTACTGCTAGTTCTTTTGCCTAAAAAAATCCGATTTCTGGTGGTTTTTGGTCCTGCAGTTGACTAAGTCAGCAACACTTGAGCGCCGCTTAATCATGCATAAATCGCATAAGCTCTAAGCAAAAGGCCACCACACCGCTTACGCTTAACTATGAAAACAACAGAAAGGATTTGACATGTATTCACCATGTCACCAAACAAATCATAGAGACGGATAGCTTAACAAGGAATGCTATCTAAACTTCCCTTAAGAAGTATAATGCACATCAAAATTGATCAAATGACAGAATTTTCTAGTAAGTAATACAGCACCAGGATTTGCACTAAATTTCATAAACTGGATATGTTGGTCACAGTAACCATATAGATGTTTGAAGTCTATGATATCAGCACAGTTAAGATAAACCGAACCATAGCCATAACCTATTCAATCCTCTTAACTATGAAACAACAAATAGGATTTGACATGTATTCACCATGTCATCAAACAAATCGTAGAGACGGATAGCTTAACAAGAAATGCTATCTAAACTTCTCTTGAGATTTATAATGCACATCAAAATTGATCAAATGATAGAATTTTCTAGTAAGTAATACAGCACCAGGGTTTGCACTAAATTTCATAGAGTGGATGTTGGTCACAGTAACGATATAGATTTTTTAAGTCTATGATATCAGCACGGTTAAGACAAACCTAACCATAGCCATAACCTATTCAACCCACTAACTATGAAACAACAAAAAGTATTTGACATGTATTCACCATGTCATCAAACAAAACAGTAGAGACAAACAACTTAAGGAGGAATACGACATGTTAGAGCTCGGTGTGGTTTTAACACACCATTGTCAGTCTAGCCAACACAGCTGGTTTGTTTGATGATGTGGCATGCACGCCAAGCCAAAGCACTTGTTAAACCACCCAATGTTGTTAAGAAGTGGACTTGTAGCTCGAACAGTTTTAGAGCTCAGGGTTGAGAAGTGGACTTTTGGCGCGAACCACTTCGTTGATATCATGTAATTTCTTCACTTGCCTTTGTTGATGTCTTATAATCATGGAAAAAAATAGCGCGCTATTTCTTCGATATAGCGTCGCTATAGCATATTTGAGACGCGAACGCTATGCTATGCAAAATCTGCTCGCTATGGCGCTAATTACGCTTTAGCGGCGCTAAATACGCTATAACGTCACAACGCAATAGCGCCGCTAAGAAAATCTATGAATATAGCGTCATCCCATAAGCCCATTGAGCCCACGACCCCACCACACCCAACACTCTACATCTAAATCTATGTCAACGCAACCCTATTTCCTAGTTCTCCCTCCTCACATGACGGTGGCGACTGCTAACAGACTGCAACGCCCGTCTCCTCCAGGTCCAGCCGGTCGGCCACCTCTCTTCTTGGCACGTCCACTAGACACAGTGAAGAACCAGGAGGACGCACATCTCAAGTTCTCGACGTAGAGCTGACCTAATGCAGGTATTGTCCTCTAACTTGTATTGCACCGGATGTCAAGCAAACTTTGTCATTTGTCACTACTAGTTAATTGTTTATGCATGTATTACTCAAAAAAATAGCTGCTGAAATTCCTAGAAATACATGCTAGACCTTATTTTTTTATTTTTTATCAAAATAGCGCGTTATTAGCACGCTATAACTTGCATAGCGTTTGGAGAAGGGTCACGCTAAAAGAAATAGCACGCTATTTTTTTCCTTGCTTATAATGCAGAGGATTTGTGCCTATCCATAGAAGGGATAGATAATGTCATTTAGGCTGGTCGAAAATGTGGAATTACATATGCCATCATATGGATTAGGTTGGTGCATCAATACTCATAGCCCCACACAGACCAGACACAGTTAATACTGACATTTTACGTCCCATTTCTAGTCTAGCACATCCAAACAAAACCTGGAACCTGGTCCGACATTAGAACCCAACAAGTCCACTAGGCAGCACATTCAAACGAGCTTTGAATTAAGCACACAGAGCGTAACATCACCTTGGGCGTGAAGAGCGGCTCGGTGAAGAGGATCTGGCCCTCGTCCCCCATCTCCCAGCCGATGTTCCTGTAGAGGACGTAGCTGAGCAGGTCCTCCATGGCGTCCCAGTCCTTGACGAAGCCACGCACCACGGGATGCACCTCCTCCACCACCGCGCCGTCGGCCACCTGGTTCTCCTCCTCCACCTCCAACTTCATCTTCGAGGGCATCACCTGGACCACCAAACCCAAAAGCACACATCGAAACAGGGAATCACACACAAAAATCTCGAGCAAATCGGCGGGGGCGAGAGGGGATCTGGGGACTTACCAGCCCTGGGGCCTGGTCGGGCGCCGCGATGCCGGCCTTGAGCAGCTTGGAGCCCGCGTCGACGACCACCGCCTCCATGGCCGGCGGCCGGTGCAGGGAGGAGCTCCGACTCTGCGGCCGCGAGGCGAGGCGAGGCGCTAGGGTTTGAGGCGAGAGGAGGGTGGAGTCTAGGACTTTTGAATTTTTGTCTCGGTTGGATGTCGCGGGAAAGGAGAGAGAGAGGTTTTGGAGGATTTAGAGAGAGAGAAAGGGGCAGCGAAAGAGAAGGGAGGAAGAAAGCTCTCGCGGTACAAGATCTTGCAGCGGCCACAGGGCGGAGCGGGGGCACTGGTGGGTGGTGGCGACTGGCGAGCGGCGAAGAGACCAGTTACGTATTCCCACGTTTCCGCCTTCGGACTGCGAACGTATACCCACACGTTTCCGTCTTCACAAGATTACTGTGGCATGTATTCGATGCAATTCCATCATACTGCGTTGAAGAAAATAAAATAAAATGGAGGAATAAAATGGAGGACGAGACCCGAGCCTCTCTATGTAAAAGATGCGTACGAGGCTCTATTTATTACTCCCTTCGAGGTGAATTTAGACAAAACTGAGTCCATTAATTTAGATCAGAAAAAATATATTATTTAATAAAGCAATGACAAAAAGCATGCATAAAAAATGTGAAACCATCATGTCACACCTATAAAGCCAACAATGGTTGAAGATCACGCCAGCGGGTCTTTATGTCACGAAAACACGAAAATCCCCCCCCCCTTCCCTGAAGGCTCTCAAAGCAGTTTCATTAATCAAGCGGTGGGTATAAAGTTACATCAAGGTGCGGGTGACCCAGCATATCACTGCATGATATAGTACACTATAGTTGTTAACATAATATTAATAAAACAATGTTCACTAGTATTATATCTCTCAGAGTGGTACAACAGAAACACAGCAGGTCCAAAGAACACTCTGTTTAAAGAGAAAAAAAGAAACTTCTTTCAAAAAAGAATCAGAAATAATCAACTCATAACTATTATGCTAATAGGATTAGCATTTAACTATTTGGCTTGTATTGCTGCTATTGCAATACTCTACAGAACTAAATTTTATGGCTAGAGATTATATTTCTATCTAATCGGCAACTTCACCTTCACTTAGTTGATGTATATGTTGACTTTCTTGACTTTATTGAAGAGCTTGAGCTTTTGATGATGATTTCTGAAGCATAAGTTGGTGTAGATATTGTCTGTATTGGCTTCAGAATCTAGCAAGGGTTAAGAAGACACGTTGAGTACGAGCATACTCAGCAATTTCACTAAAAATGATTGTTTGATGCACTAACTACAGCCACAGACATAGATCGTAGGCAATGCAGGTTTTCATAAACATTTCTTCAAAGGTTGCTTTTATTCTGAAAAACTATGTCCGTCAGCCTTCACAGGTTTACCAGAACTTTCATGGAGTTCCTTTCCTGCCGCATTCGTAGCTCCTTCTCGGAACAGGGAGTAACAAGTTACAGTTCTTACACTCTGCAGTGGTGCATTATTTTACCCATGAGAGATCAAATCCTTGTTGCACAACCGGTCAGCTTATTCCCGTCCATAATTCCGTGATGTGGGGGCCCAGTAGATGATCCAAGTCAATCACTGCCCCCTTCGCGACCCCGCATGTCTCCTTGGTGTACGCCATGCCCACCTATTGAATTATGGCAATGGTTGGTACAGACCGTTCAGATGTCAGAACTATCATGGGACATTGAGGGTTCCCACCCATATGTTGCAAATACTCTACGAATTACCAATTAATGCATGTTATGAGGATAACAGCCACGGCCTGCACATCCGGCTACATGCGAGAGAAAAAAGATACAGCTGACTTCTCCGTTCCATTCCAAATCCCATGGTTAACGCGTAATATACGGCGCACGAATCACTGGCGACATTGGTTATTAAGTACTAAATGATATATTCATGTGCAGTGGTATTCCAACTGCCAAATTTAATAGATTAGCTGGTCACCCTGGATCAGTAACCAATAGTTCACATTATTATTATTAAAAATAGTGTTTTCTAACCTTTTTGAAATACAGATGATGACAACATTGGCTTTGTAAATACTTTACAAAAAATAACCAAAGGACATGAGCAAGTGTGAACTTGCCTTTTGTGATTGTAAGATTATGCACTCACGGTCTTCGAGACAATAAAAGATCCAATATCTAAAAACAACATCATTGGTCCGGTAAGGACTAATGTTTAAAGAAGCAATATGCAGTTATGCATAAGTAACGTTATGCATTTTGTAAAACTCCCAAGGTGAATCCCCAATAGTATAGGTGAAGTAATTTAGGTGATTCTTTTAAGAGTTGGTTTATCTCTAAACTTTACTTTATAAGTAATGCCTTTATATGGAACTTAAGTGTTAACAATCCAAAATATACAAGTAAGGTATAAAATAATGTGATTATGGTTAATTATCATTTGGTGACTATGATAAAAAGTCCTTGGGATTAAGTTGTTAAGAGTTGAGGTACTTATTATGATATTGTTGTTTAAAGTGGCAAAAAGAATAACCTTCAAAGAAAAGGTTTCTTTTCTAATGTTTAAACAATCTTTATGGTTAATATAATGTGGTTGATGTTTCTTGGTGTTTACTCGATTAGTTTGGTCTGGAGATGCTTTAGGTCTTAATTGAAATAGACCAAAGTTAACTATAAAAAAACATAAGTAGTTTATTAGACATGATGTTTATAAGCTTTGAGACTAAAGTTAACTTTAAAAGGGTAAATAAACTTAAGGTGTAATATGTTTTAATTATTACCAAATTTAAAATTTATGATAGGTATGACTAAGGTGTGGAATTGTGAATTTTATATTTAAGTGAAGGGTTAGATTTAAATTGGTTTTGTTTATTATAAAAATAATATGTAACTATCCAATGGAAGTATAATTTGGATGATCTTATTAAGGTGTTAGATTTAAAGTTATGTTAAACATTATTTAGATATTAAGATTCATCCCCCCCCCCTTAATATCCATGAAATATGTATAAGGTTATTTTAAAAATTGTGGTTTTGAATTTTTGATTTAAAGTTTCAAAATAGTATTACAAGATTAATAACCTACACTTAAGTTTTATTATGAATCTTTAATTATGGATTTATACTTAGTAATTAAGCTTAAAGGATTTAGTGTTTTATAAGGAAATGTGATTATTTCTTACTTAGGAAATAATTTTAATAAATTAACAAAATAGTTATCTTATTATAATAAAATAGGTAATAGATAAGGATTTATTACTTTTAAAATCTTAAAAACCTCTCTAATGGTATATTTAATATTTTCTAGTATAATATATTTATTTAAGATTTTAAAAATGATTTTTATTTATTTTTAAGTATTAGTCTTATGTTTATAATATTTCATAAAGAATTAAATGTCTTTGAATACTTACTTCAAATTTTATTTATAAAGAATTAAGTTAGTATTTTTATAAATTAGTAGATCTATTTTATACATAAAAATGATTTTTTTTATTATTTATTTAGGATTTATCCTTATTTTATTAAATTTATTTAGGATTAGTAGTTTTAATATTTAGTCTTATTTTATTTAGCTCAAGTAAGTAGTTTTATATTTTTTTAGATAAATCTCATTTTTGTGCTTATTTAAATATATTATATGTATTTTTATGATCCTTTTATATTTCTCTAGGACTTTAAATATTTTCAGGGTCATATTTGTAATTTTTTATTTTTCCTTGACTTAATTTTACATTGTTTTAAAGTGGACCAGGCACCCCACAATGGGCTATGCTGGACCAGCTGGGTAATGGATCGGTCAAACCGACCTAGTACATTGCTCTCTCTATATCCCCGAGACCCTTCTCCTTCTCTCGTACTCGCACTGGTGACTACCGTTGTTCTTGCTAGATTCCGGCGAGCTTGGCCACTTCGACCAGTGCCGATGGCCCTGCTCGACGTGCCTATCAAAGATTCACTAGCCTACCCAATTCGATTCGCGTCTCATGCCCTTACGCGCTCACCACCAGCCCCAAACCATAATTCCACTTTTGCCATTACTCCGGTGGGACGGCGAGGTTCTCTGCAACCCCGGTGGTATGGCATGGCGACGGGTTGCAGCGCCCCCTCAGGGTGCTCCCTGTGCTGATGTTCCTCTCTGTCGCCGGCCTCCTCTCTACTTCCTCTTCTAGATTCTAAGCAAGGACAACGGGTAAGTGATGATTCTCCTTTTCTTTTCTCTACTCGATTCCTCTCTGGATTTCTCTCTATGATGATGGGATTATCCTAAGTAGCACCAATTCTCTGTTCTAGGGTCCCTCAGCTTATAGAAATTACTTGTGACTTATGGTTTGATTGGGTTCGAGTTAGTGAACCCTTGAATTTTCATTTATATAAGAGTTTTGATCTAGTTCCTGATTGATGCACTTCAGTAAAGTTATTGGCCATGGTTAGTCTAGTGGACCATGTCTTGTGACTTCTAGGATATTGTTGGATTGATGGTTCTATGCTGCTAGTTGTAGTGTTACTTAATCATCGTGTCTAATTCATGGTTGGTAATTGATTTATCTTATACTTGTATTGACAACCAAGCAATTAGGATCCCTGGATGTATTGCTAGAGATTTGATTTTCTTGTAAATGAAGATACATTGCAAGTATGATTTGCATGTGGTTCTATTTCTGTCAAGATGGTGGTGAAGTGTTCAGATGATTCTTATATTTGAATTAAAACGTGTATAAGCTAGGCATTGGTACTGTTAATCTTATCTTGTGGTGGCAATTTATACCTTGTTAATTTATGGATACAGTAATGTTCAAATGAATTTTATGTCTGTCAATATGACAGTAATGTTCAATGAAAATGATTCCTAGCTAAATAGCTAGGAAAATGATCTAAAACTAGTGTTGGTTGCTTACAGATGGTTTTGAATGGGCTATTTATGATCACATCATGCAAAGGCATGATCTGGGTCATATATGAGTTGGAATATGCAAAGTAGATTCTCTTTATCTACTTAACTACTTGATATCAAGCTGAATGATTCCTAGTTCAAATCATCTAGGAAAATGATTTAAATTCATGCTCTGATTGCTTGCAATGATTCCTAGCTAAATTAGCTAGGAATATGATGTAAAAAAACTTGATAGACCTTACTGAGAGTTAAAGTAGAAGTATCATACTTATCTATTTTTGTTGACAATATTCTAGATGGCTTCTGTCATTCTGGAAATGCAAGTGTGGTGCCTCATTATGGATGGTGCACACTAGAATTCTAGATAGCATGATATGCTATCTATTTTATTGCCTTGTCTTAGTAAAATCATTTTTCTGATGGTTTAATGATGGGAATTAAAATGGATTAGTCCCTTGCCTGTGATGCAAAGACTGAGGCATTAATAGAAATAAGAACAAATATTTATTTATTTTGGCGGCTTCTATTCTCTGTGATGAGCTTTGTATAGCATCTCTATGCAAGACTGGGAGAAAACTATCCATCCAATCTTCCTAGATAAAAATCTAGTTGAAAGGTAGATGGACTCAATGGTTGTGTATTATTTCTCTGGTACTCCCTAGATCTATATGCATGATTTAAGAATAGATGCTACATGATCAATTGTGTATTTTTGATGATTGTTACCTGCTGTTGGTGATTGGCTTATGGTCTGTTGTAGATCTTGATCAACTACAAGCCTTGTTCTACTCTTCCTAGAACAGGCCTTGCTCCTCCTAGCTCCTTTGTGGTCTTGATGTCCTCTTAACCCACCCCCTCCATTAAGTCCCTAGCTTGTTATGGATCTGTTTGGTTTTCTATGATGAAGGGTTGGTTGATCGTGTGGATATATAGCAGGAACTAATGTGGTGTTAGCTGTGAACTGGTGACAAGCCGATGCTACTCTTGGTGATGTAGAGAATGGTATTTAACTAAAGCTAAGCTGCTACGACTGCTCTCCTTCTTATCTGATTCCCTGGTTGTCGTGGTGTTGACATCATTCCATACTGCATGTGTGTAAGCTGCTTGGAAGTGGGACCTAGGGTCCAAGTTTCAACAATCAAGACCTTTTATTGTGGATGTGATCAAGTAATTTGGATGTTACTTATACTCCTTTACTATGTCCTTATCTGGTGAAACTTTCCCCTTGACCAATGAGATTATATTGAGGCTACACATCTGATAAGAATAGATGCTCTATCTGGTGAAACTTGCCCTGCCTATGATGCATAAGCATGAGGCAAAGATTCTAAATAAGAACAAATTCTTCATTGGCCCTCTTTTTATTTAATACTACTCAATGATGAGGCAAAGCAATGCATTACATTGCTAAAACCTGAGAGTACAACTAATGCTAAGATAACCTTCCTTTATTTTTGGTTTTTTTTCCTTTCTTGTTTGTTTTGCAGGTAAAGAAGAATAAGCAGAAAAGAAAGTACAAGACATAATATAGGAAAATAATTTAGGCTTTCTTTTTTATCAAATATTGTAATTACTTTTCTATTTGAATATTGTAGAAACATTGTACTGTTGTAATTTATTCAATAAATTACTTGTTTTCTTTTTCTTTTATAATTCATTTGTAAAGACAATGTAATATTGTATAATATTAATAAATTTAAATTTTTTCTATTTGTAATCTGAATTATTGTAATTTTTATATCTTGTTTATAAATATGAAATCAATTCTTATTGTAAATACTTTTCCTTTTGCATTTAAATTTCAATTATCTTTTCTATTTGGATAATTGTAAATACTGTATCTTATTCATAAATAAGAGTTCACCTTTTATTTATTATTACAGTTTACTTTCTAGTTATTATTCTATTTCAAATTCTTTTAGAATTCAAATTTATCAATTGAATATTCAAATTTATCAATTGAATATTCAAATTTGAACTTTCTTTCCTCCAAACACAAAAGCACGGTAGAGGTCATGTCAAAATCTATCGCACCTGCCCTAATGTTTTCACAGAACAAGAGAGATCTCGATCACTCTATATCTTCTTTAATTTTGCGCGAAAATTCTCCGGATTTTCTAATGCATGAATGCAAGCACACACATGTGTTCTCTCTAATTCTAGGTGCTAATCCTCGGATGTTACACAAGGTCCCTAAGAGATAGGGTAATAGAAGATACGTCTATCACTTTTATAGAAAAGACCCAATGAGAAATAAATAAAACACAAAGGTCAATATGATGCTTACAAGAGGGACAAGCAGATTATGTAAAGCTTGAATAAATTGGATGAGGATGAGGGAGAAGGAACCTCTCAGCCACATGCCTCTCGCACTCTTTTCTATGGTTCTTGGGCTCATGGCCATGTTGGTTGGCATGTGTCTAAGGATGATGCCACTTCTGCTCTCCGTGGCAAGGTCCCAACTACTGATGATGCTCGGAGTTTTGAGGAGAGTTCCGAGGAAGCAGAGGAGGACGAGGATGATGAGTGATCCGCTTGGGGCGTGTAGGTTTGCTCTTTCCTTTTTTGTGTATTGATGCCAAAGGAGGAGAAGCTGCTCTGTTAGGTTGTTCATCAGGATTTGCATTGGTGGCACAAGCTTCTTGCCTTCTCATTTGCCTCTTTCTTGAAGCTTGTGCCTTGCTATCTTTCGTATGAGAACTATGTGTTTATATTCTTTAAACTCCATCTATATGTGGTAAGACATGCATGCCAAGTTTCTTTGTTAAATATTATTGCGCTTAGCCTATCTCGTGCTACTATTTCTACCCTTGATCTTGTCTTACCTTCTGTGCAAGTATATGTATTGTTGTTTCATCCTTTTACTTGAACATGTATGATACGTCCAAAACATATCTACTTTCCCGAACACTTTTGCTATTGTTTCTCCTCTAAACTTGTGTAATTTGGATATAACTAACATGGACTGACGCTGTTTTCAACAGAATTACCTTGGTGTCTAGTTTTTGTGCAGAAAATCAACTATCAGGAAAAATCCCGGAAAATATGCCAAAAATCCTATTTCACCAGAAGATCCACGGAGCCAGAGTACGAGATGGAATGGAGGCACAGGGGCCCACACTGCCAGGCGGGCGAACTGTCGCGCCTAGGGGTGCACCACTCCCTCGGCCACCCTCTTCACCTATAAGAAGCCTCTTGACCTAAAAACCGAGGGGGGTTCATTGTTTTTTTAGAAAGAGTTCCGCTACGCCGCCACCACCAGAAACCGCGATTCGGATCCAGAAACTCCGTTCTGGCACCCTGCCGGGATGGGGAATTTGGGGAGGATCATCGCCATCGTCATCACCAACGCCTCTCCATCAACCATCAATGTTTGCCTCATCCATGAGTGAGTAATACCCCGTTGTAGGCTATGGGGATGGTAGGGATTGGATGAGTTCTATCATGTAATCGAATAAGATTGTTAGGGCATGGTGCCTAGTATCTCTATTAGTGTTATTTGACTTTGTTGCAACTTTTTATGCTTAATGCTTGTCACTAGGGCCCGAGTGCCATGATCTCAGATCTGAACTTATTATTGAATCATTATGATAGTATTGTTTGTGATCTTATCTGCAAGTTGTGTACACATATCATTATTCGGATCCAAAGGCCCAAAGTGACAATAATTGGGACTACCGGAGGGGATGGCTGTGATGTGAGGATCACATGTATTCATGGAGTGTTAATGCTTTGCTCCTATGCTCTATTAAAAGGAGCACCTTAATTGCCAGTAGTTCCCTTGAGGCCCCGCTGCCACGGGCTAGCAGGACAAAAGATGTTCTGCAAGTTCTCATTGCGAGCACGCATGACTATATATGGAGCACATGCCTATGATTGAAGAGTACTTGGATGCTTATTCTTATTTATCCGCAATTGCCCTAGATCTTGAAGTTACATGTTTAGACCCGTCCATGCAACGCCCGTCCATCCGTCCCTATGCCTCTAACTCATATCCTCTTTGTTTGCTACTCATTACTATTGCTCTTGTTTTACTGCTGCTGTCGCTTTGTTGTTGCTACTACAAAACTGTTGCTACTGATAAACTTCTGTGAGCAAGAACTATTTCCAGGTGCAGCTGAATTGACAACTCAGTTGTTAAGGCTTGCAATTATTCTTTGGCTCCCCTTGTGTCGAATCAATAAATTAGGTAGTACTACCCTCGAGGACTGTTGCGATCCCCTATACTTGTGGGTCATCAAGACTATTTTCTGGCGCTGTTGCCGGGGAGCATAGCTTTATTTGTAAGTTTACTTGGATCTACTATTGTTCACTACTACTCCTTTCATCATGGGTAAGTATCGTGATGGAAAGTTTCCTATTTTACCATCCACTACAAGAAGAGGTACGGTCCTAAACACCTTTGATGCTCTTAATTCACCATTTGTTATAAGTAAGCTTGTCACACCACCACCACATGCTCGTGCTACACACACTGCTACTACTGCTGAGTCTGAAACTGCTTTTGATACTCATGATGTTAATTCTACTGTGCTTGATGCGAGTGGTTCATTAGGTCCTTTCCTAGATGCTACTATGGCTGGTCTAGGAAATACTGAAACTCCTAGTGAAGACACTGTTACACCTGTTTGCTCACCTGAGTCTAGAGAGAGTTATGATATTAATGATGGCTACATTGAGTTTACTGATGAATTTCTTGAAGAGTGCAGAAACACACATGGTGCTAATGCCATTAAGAGTCTCCTTGCTAGACGTACCATTATTCCTAAATTGTTTTCTGATCCTAAGTTTGCCACCTCTCCCATAGATATCAAAGATAAAGATTATGATTTCTCTCTTGATTTATCCTATTTAGATATTATTGAGAAAGAACCTTTTTGTGGGACTAAAAATGAGAGTGTTGTGGCTCATATGAATGAGCTTTCTACTATGAGTGCTTTATTCTCTAATGATTTTAAGATGTGCAAGTACTTTGTTACTAAGATCTTCCCTTTTTCACTAAAAGGAGAAGCTAGGGCTTGGTTTAATAGATTACCTCCTGGTTCCATTGATAGTCCTGATTGCTTGATTGCTTCTTTCTTTCAGAAATATTTTCCTCCGAGTGCTAGACATGCTGCTTTGTAGAGACTTTTTAATTTGAAACAGGGAGAAGAAGAGAAATTGCCTGAGTCATGGACAATGTTCTGTGCCTTGATTCATGTACATCCTGGATGTCCATTGCCTAAGAATGAGCTTCTTGATATTTATTATAATGTACTAACTGATGATTCTAGGACATACCTAGATAGCTTTTCTGATTGTGTTTTCAGGAAAAGAACTCATACAGATGCTGAAGAGTTAATGGCTAAGATAAACAAGAATTATGATGATTGGACTTCAACTGAGCTAAATACACCTGAGCCTATTACTACTGAACCAGTTGTGTCTGATCCAGTTCCAACACCAACACCAAAGAAGAGGGGAGTAATTGCATTAAATGATGAAGTGATGAAGGAGGCTAAGAAATGTCTTAAGGGGAAAGGTATTAGAGATGAATATGTGAAGGATCTACCTCCTATAGAAGAATTATGTAAGCCAATTCCCCACTCATCCACTATTGAGGTACATTCTCTCCACTTTGATAAAGGTGATATTCCTTATGGTAAGCCTCCTGATCAATGTTTAGAGGAACTTGACACATTTATTGTTAAGCAAGGTAATTTTAATAAACAAGTTTAGAATCATTTATTGGAAAACTCTAGAGCTATTAATGAGTTGAAAGATATTGTGGAAACAACTTCTAATGATATTAAAATGCTTTGTAAACACTTTCAAATGGTTCAAACCCAACTTGATCAACTTGCTAAGGTACAAAAGGATATGCTAGTTAATGCCTCAGGAGATAAACATGCTTATGGAATTAGAACTAGGAGTGGTATAGCTACTCAAGATCCTTTATATCCTAAAGTACACGCTAAAAGAATTGAGCAGGATTACCAACAAGGTGAAAGTAGTGGTAGTCCTCGTAAGAGAAAGAAAAAGAAACATAAGGTAGTTGAGGAACCACTTGAACCTGCTGTAGATCCTAATAGTATATTTGTCTCTGATGCTGAAACTGAGAGTGGTAATGATAAAAATGATGCTCCTGATAAGGAGGAAGTCGAGGAAGAAGCTGAGAGGCACACTAAGAACACTAGGTACACTAAGAAGATTTTATTGCTAAGAAACATGGTAGTGAGAGAGAACCTTGGGTGCAGAAACCTATGCCTTTTCTAGTTAAGAAACACAAGTCAAAGGAGGAAGAACACTACAATAAGTTTTGTGAGTGGATGAAACCTTTATTTTTGCAAATTCCTTTGACTGATGCTATTAAGTTGCCTCCTTATTCAAAGTATATGAAGGATATTGTCTCTAATAAAAGGAAGATTCCTAATGAGGAGATTTATACTTTGCTTGCTAATTATTCCTTTAATGGTAAGGTTCCAAAGAAACTTGGTGATACAGGTATACCAACTATTCCTTGCTCTATTAAGAATAATTATGTTAGAAATGCTTTATGTGATTTTGGAGCTAGAGTTAGTGTTATGCCTTTTTCTCTCTACAAGAGACTCCAGCTAGAAAAGTTGATACCAACTGATATATCTTTGCAAATGGCTGATAAGTCAACTAATATTCCTGTTGGTATATGTGAGGATGTTCCTGTTCAAGTGGCTCATAATTTCTTGGTTTTAACTGATTTTGTTGTGCTTGAAATGCCTGAAGATGATAATATGTATATTATTCTTGGGAGACCCTTTCTTAATCTGCGAGTCGTCATCAATTGTAATCAAGGAAAAGTAACATTCAATATTAATGACAAAGAGCATACTGTTTATTTCCCCAAGAAGGTTGCTAAGAGCTATTGCCTGAATTCCATTGAAAATATTGAGAGCATCAAGGTTGGAGAAATATATTGTCCTATTGCATAAGAAAATTTTGAAACTATTATGATTGGGACCATTGCTATCAAGTTTGAGGTAACATAATCACCTTGTGGAATGCAAAGTTTTGTTTCATATAAGATTATTTTGGTAACAAGACTTGATCAACCTTGTTAACAAAAGGATTTTAATGAACAAAAATGATGTTTTCACTGTGGTTATTCTTGCTTCCTCTTACTTTTTCTCCTTCCTAGTCTTTGCCCTTTCTTTTGTTAGCTTTGGTTTTGTTAGTTGTTTGGTTATTAGAGTGTCTTAGAACTTCTGTAGTTTGGTTTTTGGTTTGCTTTTGCTTCTTCTAAAAAAACTGTTTCTGCGAGAAAATCAATTTTCATACCCTAAAAACTGGCCAAAAATAAAGTTTCCCGAAAAATTCCAGAAAATTAAAAAAAAAATTCCTCGAAAAAAGGGGTAGAGGGACACCTGGAGTGGTCCAGGGGGCCACCCCAGGCCAGCACACCCCTGGGAGGCGTGGCCAGCCCCCAGGTGGCGCCTGGCTGGGGTGTGGCCCACTTGGGTCCCTCCAAGATGCCTCCTCCCAACCATCTTCTTTCTCTCTCCCGAAAAACACCAGAAAACTTTCTCAATCCTGAGTTCCTGCTGTTATTTCTCGCGATTTTCGATCTCCTTGCTCAGCCCATCTTTGTTGCTGATTTTTGGAGGGATTGCTCATTGGTATGTGCCTCCTCCGTTTGTCCAATTAGATTTGTGATTGGTAGATTGTATCTTGAGTATTTTGCTGCTATAGGTGACAGGTTGTGTGAGCTTTCATGCTTGTTCTATGCTTAGAGATTTCATTTTGATGCATGTGTAGCCCTCTAGCAAGTTCCTATAGTAGTTTCTCATCATTTATAAACTTGGAAATCACTTAGTTTGATGTTTGTCTAAAAATTTCAGAAAGGAAGATGAGTGTATACCCGCTGAATCAATATGATTTGATGGTACCGGAGCCAATGAAAGTTCATCGTGAGGAAGGAGTCTTCCCTTCCATTTACCCATGCACTGAATTTATGAGAGCCGCGAGAATCTTCCAGGATTTCAAAACTATGATTACCAATGCAGGGTTGGAACACTTTGTTGAAGGTGAACCTTTTAAATATGTTAAGCTAACCATGGCTATGGTGCAGGACTTCCGGTTTACTTGGTCTTCATATAATCCCATGGTCCATTATAAAATATAAAATCTAGCTGTTGACCTGCCCTTTGCTGATTTCTGTGCAGCAATTAGAGTACCTCATTGGGGATCTTGTGAGAATATCAAGGAGAGGCCCAAGTCACTTATGGATTTATATGCTAAAATTTGCCAAGGTTTCGACTTCTGAAAGGAAAGTGGTAAAATTCGGAACATTCAGTTCCCATCCATTATATATTTTGCCTATTTCATTACCAAGTGTGTTCTTGCTAGAAAGTTATCTTCTTTTGATCTAGCTTTCATCGCAGCTGCTTTGAATAGGGATAGGACTTATAACTTGGGTGCTTTGATAGCTTACCATCTTACCACTAACCGCGAGAAGGGTGGAATTTGTGGAGGTCTCATTGCCTCTAGGTTTCTAGCTTTCCATGGTTTAGAGCCTCACCATTCAGATTATCGGTTCCCCATAGAAAGGCTTGATCTTGATTCCATGGTTCATCATAGTTTTGTTTCCTTGGGGGATACTGTGAGAAGTTTACTGTATGAACTATCTTTTGCCAAGCGTGGTTGGAGAGGGGGGGGGCTGAGAAAATAGTTTATTTGCCTGCACCTGCTTTGTTTAATTTTGATAACAGGCAAGGATGGTCGCTCACGGAGGAGGAGTTTGACACATACGTGGCGGAGCTCTCCCAGCAAGAGGAGAATGTTGGAGAGGATGCCGAAGATGATTCGGTTCAGCCCTCCAACTTGGGAGAGTCTTCATACCAGCAGCCCTCCTATGATTGGGTGCGTCGTCTTCTTCATCGCAAGGGCCTGCCTGTGATCATTCCTATGATGACCCACCAGCTTAGGGTTACTATCCGCGCTATTGAGCCCCACTTAGGCCAAAAGCCTAAGCTTGGGGGGAGGTATACCGACATCACACTCATCTATATATCATGTTCCGTCGGTTCTTTGTATATCCATTGTTTCACTTTCTTTTTGGTTCTTGTTTATGCTTTCCCAAAACACAAAAATACCAAAAATAATTTTGTTGTTTCTCTTGGTTTGTTTCTTTGCTTTCTAGCTTTGGTTTGCCTTAAAGAAAAATCCAAAAATATTTTGCTTTGTTTGTTTTTGCTTGGTTTGCTTGCTTTAAAAAAATCAAAACACCAAAAATATTTGTTCTTCTTCTTTGGTTTTGTGAGTTCTTTGCAGGGTTCAGCCATCCTCAGTGGATTTTGGTTTCATGTTATTATTCAAGTCACACAAGTGAAGGGCAATAATGAAGATTAAGACAACTTGAGGTGTGGTAAGAGGCTAGTAACGAACTCTATTTGTTTTCATTTTTGTACATATACTCATCATTGTGAGCATGCTTAGTTTTTTCATGTAAGGTGTATGTTACTGATGGATGTTTAGTAGTTCTTGCTTGTTTGTGATTAGCTCCAGCTTGCTAATAGTTTGTAGCATGTCATTTGAATGTTTTCTTGCATTGTTTTATTCATAACTTGGTATGATATTGTGGTATCCTCCTCTGAATGTTTCATGTGAATTGACTTGGCACATGCTCACGCATGCATATGACTGAACAATAATCAGTAAGCCTCGATGATTTATTTAGCCTCAGAGTTCTTGTATCACTTTCATGCCATAATTAGTCCTATTTTGTTGCAAGCATGATTATCACAATTATTGCTCTCTCGTTTGTTGCTCCCTCTCTATTGCTAGCCTTCACTTGCATTGAGTTTGAGTGATGTCTACGCACTTCTATTCTTGTAGACAGTTGTTGGGCCTCCAAGTGCAGAGGTTTGTAGAATAACAACAAGTTTCCCTTAAGTGGATTACCCAAGGTTTATCGAACTCAGGGAGGAAGTGGTCAAAGGTATTCCCTCTCAAGCAACCCTGCAATCAAGATACAAGAAGTCTCTTGTGTCCCCAACACACCCAATACACTTGTCAGGTGTATAGGTGCACTAGTTCAGTGAAGAGATAGTGAAATATAAGTGGTAATGGTGCCAGAAAATAGCTTCTGACTTGTTTTTGTCATGGGGTAACGGTGCCAGAAAAGAGCTGATGGCGTGGAGGAACAGACTAAAGGCAAACTGAAGGAAGCAAGAAAACATGCAACAGATCTAGTAGCAAAAGGTGTTTCAATGTTTAAAAACAAGGCCTAGGGATCATACTTTCACTAGTGAACACTCTCTCATATAAATATCCTCTCTTCATGATACTACTCTCCGGTTGGACACTCTAATCAATGGTAGGGCTATAACAGCACTCCTCAAAGTCCGCCTTCCCCAATCTAGATAACCCCACACTATCACCTTGAGCGCTAGATGGTTCCAACAAACACCACAATTTCATAGAGACATGCAACTCCAAATATAACTCATAACAAATATTCAATCTAGCCAAAGTGCCACACACGGTATGCACGCTGTCACTTTCACACACGTGGGAAAAAGCATAGATCTATTAAAGCACAAAGAGTATTTATGTAGACTCAAACCTAAGTGCCACCATGGCGTGCACGCTGTCACTTTCACACACATGGGGAGAGAAGAGATCTAATGAAGCACTTGAGTAGCAAGGTAGATCTACTTGATTACAAAGCTCATGACCACAAGATCATGCATAGGGAGAGAGATGAACACATAGCTACCGGTAGAGCCCTTAGCCTCGAGGAAGAACTACTCCCTCCACATCATGGGAATCAGCAACAGTGATGAAGATGGCGATGGAGATCGATGGAGATGACTCTAGGGGCACTTCCCCGTCCCGGCAGGGTGCCGGAACAGAGACTTTCTATCCCCCGAATCTCCCCTTCGGTGGCGGCGGTGCTACTGAGGTTTTCGTGGATTTCTTCTGGATTCCCAAGGGTTTTTGGGTCGGAGGCTTCTTATAGGCGCAGGAATCAAGGTCGGTGGGGATCCAGGGGGCCCAAACCCCCTCCATGCGCCTCCAGGGCTTGTCCGCGCCTAGGGGGGTGCGGCCTGTTGGGTTCGCAGCATAGAAAACAAAAAATTTCCTATGATGGGAACTATGTACCAAGATCTATCTACTAGATACAAACAACACGCAGATGTATATCCGTAGAGAACAAACCCTTGAAGACCGACAAAGCTTAACGAGTTCGACTTGTGGTTGATGTAGACGATATCTTGCCGATCTTAAGATCGAGAGGAAGTCCTAGCGCCGCAAATCAGCAGTGCATCCGTGCTCGCACACACGTCCGAGGCACCGAGCAACCTCCGCCTTCTCGCTCCAGCGATGCAGCGAAAGCACAACTCTTTCTTGCCGAATAGCCACCGGTAACATGTATCTCGCTAGTCCGAGAACATGGGGGATAAATTCTAGAGGGGGAGAGAGATCCTTCACGAGGAGGTGTGAGTGAGAAGTGAGGAGAGGGGTGCCTTTTATAGGAGGAGGGGGGAAACCAAGGGGGTGGCCACCGGCCATGGGGCTGCCCCATCCCCTCCTTCATTCATGTGGATGGACACTCCACTCACAAAAATCCATTCAAATCCCTCCACTCAAAATCCCACTCAAACTTGCTATTAAATTTCAACCAAATTTAATGCAAACTCTCATTAAATAAAACTCTTTTATTTATTCAGAATTTTGTCAATTACTTTAATGATAAACATTCACATATAACCCCTTGCTAGAATTCTATTTCACATGCATAACCTCTTTATGCAATTTCACCCGAAAACCTATTTCGGTATCTAGCGAAATAAATTCTTGCGCTTGTTTATTCTTTCATCATGAAACTTTTGCTCCAATTGGATGTCGGTGTCTCTTAAGTGTTTCACCCTACGGTTCGTGAATAATGCGTACATGATCGAGACCCCTCTCGGATCAATAATCAGAAGCGGGATCTAGAGACCCATACTGACTCCCACACATTCAACGATGACTTTCTTGTGATCGTCGGAACCTTTTATGCTAGTATCTTAATCCCTTTGTTTCGCGATATATTACATGTCCGAGATTCGATCATCGGTATCTCCATACCTAGTTTGATCTCTTTACTGACATGCACTCTTTTCTCGTTCCCGTGATATAACATTCTAGTGATCAAATCACTTGCTTGCAAGCTAACCAATGTGATATCACCGAGAGGGCCCTGAGTATATCTATCTGTCATCGGGATGAACAAATTCCACTCTCGATCCATGGGCCTCAACATAACACTTTATTAGTCCTGAACCCATCTTTATAATCACCCTTTTACGGTGTGACATTTGATGTTATCAAGAAACTCTTTCGGTGATAGTGACTGACATGATCTCATGGTCTAAGGATTAGGATCACTTCGTAAGTTGTTATAGCAATATAAACTCAATGACTTTGATCGTAATGCTATACTTCGGATGAATGTTCATCACACCATTACACTAATGTTGTGATCCCGTTATTAACAACATCCAATGTCTATGATCAGGAAACCTTAATCATCTTGTTAATCAACGAGCTAGTTTATGAGAGAGGCATAACTAGGAACTTTCTATTTGTTTATTAAACACACATGTATTAATGTTTCCGTATTAATACAATTATAGCATGCAAAATAAACATCTATCATATACTTGGAATACACATAATAAACACTTTATTATTGCCTCTCAGGGCATATTCCCTTCAGTCTCCCACTTGCACTAGAGACAATAATCTAGTTACATAGTGATGAATCTAACACCCATGGAGTTCTGGTGTTGATCATGTTTTTCTCTAGGGAGAGTTTTAGTGATCCGATCTGCTACATTGAGATCTGTGTGTTCTTTACAAATCTTTATATCTCCATCCTTGACATGCTCGCGGATGGAGTGAAACCGGCGTTTAATATGCTTGGAATGCTTGTGAGACCTTGGTTCTTTGGCATTGGCAATGGCACCATTGTTGTCACAATATATCACCATTGGTTCCAACGCATTTGCAACCACTCCTAGTTCGGATATGAACTCCTTCATCCAAACTGCTTCCTGAGTCGCTTCCGAAGCAGCAACATATTCGGCCTCCGTTGTTGATCCCGCCACCACAGGTTGTTTGGAGCTCCTCCAACTAATCGCTCCGCCATTCATGAGAAATACGTATCCGGATTGAGACTTAGAGTCATCCGGATCGGTGTCAAAGCTTGCGTCAACATAACACTTAGCGACAATCTCTTCTTCACCTCCGTATACAAGAAACATATCCTTAGATCTTCGTAAGTACTTAAGGATATTCTTGACCGCTATCCAGTGTTCTGAACCTGGATCCGATTGGTACCTACTAGTCAAACTAATAGCATGTGCCACATCCGGTCTTGTACATAGCATGGCGTACATTATAGAGCCTATGGCTGAAGCATAGGGGACTTTGTCCATTATCTCTCTTTCTTCCGCCGTAGTCGGACTTTGAGTCTTACTCAATGTCTTGCCTTGTAACATAGGTAAGAACCCCTTCTTACTTCCGTCCATTTTAAACTTCTTTAAAATCTTATCAAGGTATGTACTTTGCGATAGCCCTATTAGGCGTCTAGATCTATCTCTATAGATCTTTATGCCTAATATGTATGACGCTTCACCTAGGTCCTTCATTGAAAATTTGCTGTTTAGATAACTTTTAACATGGTTTAAAAGATCTATATCATTTCTGATCAATAATATGTCATCCACATATAATATCAGAAATGCCACATTGCTCCCACTCACTTTCTTGTAAATACAAGCTTCTCCATAAGTTTGGACAAATCCAAACTCTTTGATCACCTCATCAAAGCGGAGATTCCAACTTCGTGATGCTTGCTTCAATCCATAGATGGATCGTTGAAGCTTGCACACCTTGTTAGCATCCTTAGGATAGACAAAACCCTTTGGTTGTATCATATATAACTCTTCTTAAATATTACCATTGAGAAACTCGGTTTTGACATCCATCTGCCATATCTCATAATCGAAATATGCAGCAATTGCTAACATAATCCTAACTAACTTTAGCATCGCTACGGGAGAGAATGTCTCATGGTAGTCAACTCCTTGAATTTGTCGAAAACCCTTTGCGGCAAGTCGAGCTTTATAGACGGTCACATTACCATCAGCATCAGTTTTCCTTTTGAAAATCCATTTGTTCTCCACGGCCTTTCAGTCATGAGGTAAGTCTACCAAGTTCCAAACTTGATTTTCATACATGGATTCCATCTCGGATTTCATGGCTTCTAACCATTTGTTGGAATCCGGGCTCATCATCGCTTCTTCATACGTCCCAGGGTCATCATTTTCATTAACCATGAAATTCATGACAGGATTTCTGCATTTCAGAGGCTGCAGCGTCTGCTAGACCTGCGAGGTTCGGTAGTACTCTCTTTTGGAGTTTCATGATCATTATCATTAGTTCCCTCTTCAACTGGTGAAGCCAACTCTGGAATTACTTCCGGCGCTGCGCTACTCGCCATACTTTGAAGAGAAGTTCAATAACCTCTTCGAGTTCTACCTTCTGACTACTCACACCTTTCGCGAGAAACTCTTTCTCTAGAAAGGATCCATTCTTGGCAACAAAAACTTTGCCCTTGGATATGTGATAGAAGGAATACCCAATAGTTTCCTTAGGGTATCCTATGAAGACGCATTTTTCCGCTTTGGGTTCGAGTTTATCCGGTTGAAGTTTCTTCACATAAACATCGCATCCCCAAACTTTAAGAAATGACAGCTTAGGTTTGTTTCCAAACCACAATTCATACGGTGTCTTTTCAACGGATTTAGATGGTGCCCGATTTAAAGTGAATGCATCAGTTTCTAGTGCACAACCCCAAAATGACAACGGCAAGTCCGTCAGAGACATCATAGATCGAACCATATCCAATAAAGTACGATTACGACATTTTGACACACCATTTCTCTGTGGTGTTCCGGTAGGTGTGAGTTGTGAAACAATTCCACACTCTTTCATGTGAATGCTAAACTCGTAACTTAGATACTCACCTCCACGTTCAGACCGTAGAAATTTGATCTTCCTATTATGATGATTTTCCACTTCATTCTGAAATTCCTTGAACTTTTCAAAGGTTTCAGACTTGTGTTTCATCAAGTAGATATAACCGTATCTACTCAAATCATCCGTGAAAGTAACAAAATAATGATATCCACCTCGCACTGACACACTCATTGGACCACACACATCAGAATGTATGATTTCCAATAAATCCGTCGCCCGTTCCATTGAACCGAAAACGACGTTCTAGTCATCTTGCCCATAAGGCATGGCTCACATGTATCAAATGATTCAAAATCAAGTGATTCTAAAAGTCCATCCGAATGGAGCTTCTTCATGCGTTTAACGCCAATATGACCTAGACGGTAGTGCCAAATATATGCGGATATATCATCATTAAGTTTAGTCCTTTTAGCATCAACATTATGAATATGTGTAACATTATCATCGATATCTAATAGAAATTAACCATTCATCATCGGTGCATGACCATAAAAGATTTAATTCATATAAATAGAACAACCATTGTTCTTGGATTTAAACGAATAACCACTTTGCTTCAAACACGATCCAGATACAATGTTCATGCTCAGTGCAGGCACCAGATAACAATTATTCAAGTTTATAACTAATCCCGACGGCAAATGGAGAGGTAGTGTTCCGACAGCGATCACATCAACACTTGATCCATTGCCGACACGCATCTTGACCTCACCCCTTGCTAGCGGTCGCTTGTTCCGCGGCCCCTGATTCGAGTTACAAATATTAGCAACTGAACCGGTATCAAATACCTAGGTGCTACTGTGAGCACTAGTCAAGTACATATCAATTACATGTTTATCATATATACCTTTGTTTGCCTTGCCGGCCTTCTCGTCTGCCAAATACTTGGGGCAGTTGCGCTTCTAGTGGCCAGTCCCCTTACAATAGTAACACTCGGTATCAGACTTAGGTCCAACTCGGGGTTTCTTTTCAGTAGCACGGCTGCCGCTTTACTTCCCTTCTGTTTTCCCTTCTTGTCTTTCTTGAAACCAGTGTTATTATTGATCATCAACACTTGATGTTCCTTTTTGATCTCCACTTCTGCAGTTTTAAGCATTGACACAAGCTTGGGGAGAGACTTCTTCATGCCTTTCATATTATAGTTCATCACAAAGCTCTTATAGCTAGGTGGCAGAGACTGCAAAACACGATGGATGCCTAAGTCAACGGGAATCGATATTCCTAAGGACACAAGCTTATCGGCGTAACCCGACATCTTCAGTACATGCTCACTAACGGAGTTGTGCTCTTCCATCATGCAGCTAAAGAACTTTTCTGAAGCATTGTAGCTCTCTATAGCAGCATGTGTGTCAAAAATTATTTTCAACTCACCCATTGTATCAAATGCATTGCCGTTTTCGAAACGCTTTCGAAGTTACGGCTCTAGCCCATACAATATGCCACAATGAACTAAGTTGTGGTCCTCCTGACGAGTCTGATAGACATTCTTCTCCTCGTCAGGGGCATCCTCAAAAGGTGGGGGGCCTAGCGGCACTTCTAGCACATATTGCTTTTGTGCAGCAGTGAGGACAATCCTCAAATTCATGGCCCATTCGGTAAAGTTGCTACCGTTCGTTGCAAGTTTCTCTTTCTCCATGAACACATTGAAATTAAAAGCAGGTGGTGCCATGTACAACAGAATTTGTAAAGTTTAGACTAAGTTTATAATAGATTGAGTTCAACTAATCCATATTACGAATGAACTCCCACTCAAAAACGACATCCCTCATGTCCTTTTGGTGATTACATGAACCAAATCCACTATACCAAGTCCGATCATCACGTGAGTCGGTATAGCTTCAAAGGCGAGCATCAAATGGGCATCATATCTACTATATGACTCATGCTTAAGCTTTTGGTCCGTGTTCCGAGGCCATGTCTGTACATGCTAGGCTCGCCAAGTAAGAACCTTAGTGTTCGCGTGTGTAACTGTCTTACACCCGAAATATGGTCGTGGATCCAAGAACACCCAATCATCACATGATGTATTGGAGCGATGAAAACATAATCGGTGCATACTAAAGGAAGAACAAATTCTTATCTTGATATTTAAATGAGGGATCATCTTATTATGCTAATAAAATGCCAAACAAGCAACATAAGATGATATCAAACATCACATGTTTCTTAGTAAAATGATATGGTTCCCGCATATGATCTATATCATGTGCACCGTGGTATGATCACTATCATAACTTTATGTTGGAATTATGCCCTAGAGGCAATAATAAAGATGTTATTATTATAATTCTTGTTCATGATAAAGTTTATATTCCATGCTAGAATTGTATTAAGCGGAAACTTTAATACTTGTGTGGTTTGTGAACAACACCGTGTCCCTAGTACGCCTCTATGGACTAGCTCATTGATCAATGATGGTTAAGGTTTCCTAACCATAGACATGAGTTGTCAATTGATAATGAGATCATATCATTGGGAGAATGATATGATGGATGGACCAAACTAAGCGAAGCAATTAGATCGTGTCATTGTGTTCGTCTTTGCGAAGCTTTTCTTATGTCAAATATTGTATTCCTTAGACCATGAGATAATGCAACTCCCTGGTATCGGAAGAAAGCTTTGAGGTCATCAAACGTCATCCTATGAGAGGGTGATCATAAAGGTGTCTCTCGGTGATCGGAAAGTATCTCATTGGGTTGTATGTATCGAGATGGAATTTGTCCCTCCCAAGTCGGAGAGATATACTTCGGGCCCACTCGGTAATCGATATCAACACCGCTTGCAAGCATGTGGTTAAGGAGTTAATCACAAAGTGATATCGGATTACGGAACGAGTAAAGTACTTGCTGTGAACGAGATTGAACTAGGTATGGCCAGTACCGCGATCGAATCTCGGGCAAGTAAAATATCGCGAGACGAAGGGAATATATATATGGGATTGATTGAATCCTGGCATCGTGGTTCATCCAATATGATCATCGATGAATGTGTAGAAGTCAATATGGGTGCGGACCCATTGTTGATTATTGATAGAAGATCATGTCTGCATATTCTCGAACCCACAGGGTCACACACTTAACGTGTCTCGACGCTAGGATAGATTGGATACTTGGTTTATGAATTTTTGTTTGGAGTCTCGGATGGGATCTGGGACATCACGAGAGGTTCCGGAGTGGTCCGGAGAATAAGATTCATATAAGGCAGTGCAGTTTTTGGAGTTCGGAATTGTTCCGGATTAATTGGTATTGTACCAGAAGCTTCTAGAACCTTCCGGAAAGGGGCCAACGTGGTCCCACCTTCCGGGAGGGGGCATGGGCCTATGAGGGAGTATCCTGGCCGCATTGGGCCAGGGGCACAAGGCCCCATAGGGCCCAGCCGATCCTAGATAAGTTTAAACTCGTTTAAACTAGAGATAGGGTTTCTAGATAAGGGAAAGTTTAAATCGTTTAAACTAGAGATAGGCTTGGAGGATGGGCAAGGGCTGGCCGCACCCCCCTCTATATATAGAGGGCTGGTGTGCCCCCTCCCCCCACACACAAACACCTTCCTCCAAGCCCTAGTAGCCCTGTTGCCTTCCTCTCTCCCTCCCGACTGTTTGTAGGCGAAGCCCTGCTGCAGAAATTCTCCACCATATACACCGCGCCGTCGCGTTGTAGATCCAATCTATCTCTCCACCATACTTGCTGGTCCGAGGAAGGAGGAGACATCGAGGTGCCGCGTGTGCATCTCACGGAGGCACCGCCACTTGTGGTGCTGGATCGGATCGGATCGCGAGGAGGAGAAGCGAGTCGACTACATCACCCACGTTCAAATGAGCGTTCCGGTCTTGAATCTTCAAGGGTATGAAGATCCAATCTAATCTCTCTCGTTGTTTGCATCTCCTAGATTAGATCTTGACTTTCCCTCTGTTCGCTCCGTAGAATTTTTTTGATTTACTATGGTGCGAAACCCTTCAGTGGTATCAGAGCTAGATCTATGCGTAGATGTGTTTCACGAGTAGAACGCAACATGGTTGTTGCAGGCGTTGATGTTTTCTGTTGCAAGCCTCTTGTTTGTGTTCTTCTTATGGCGCGGGATAGTGAGATTGAAGCGGTCCAGGCCAACCTTACGCGACGTCGTTCGCGAGACCGGCTCCGCACTTGACGTGTGGCTTGTTCCACATGCGGCTGGTGGATGTCGATTTCTCTCACTATAGTTGTCATGGGATTAACACGGAGTTTGGCAACCATAATATAACAGTTGTTTTATTCAGTAGGTAAGAATCGTTCTTAGCATCTAATCAAATAAGCAACGTAAAACATGAAACAAAAAAGTAGGCGTCTAACTTGTTTTTGCAGGAGTGTTTTCGTGATATGGTATGGCCCAAGATGTGATGTGTATATTGTATGCGATGATCATGTTTTGTAATGTTTCACGACTTGCATGTCGATGAGTACACAAACGCCAGGAGCCATATGGTTGTCTTTATAATTGTGTATGACCTGCGAGTCAACTACTTATACGCCATGTAATAGCTTTACTTTATCGCTAAGTAGTTAGCAATAGTTGTAGTTGCTATTCGTGGTGGAGGCAATCATGATGGAGTGATGGAGATCATGCCGGAACGCACAAGATGGAGATCATTGCTCGAAGATTGGCTATACCATGTCACATAAAGTTATATGCATGTGATGTTTATCCTTTTATGTATCTTATTATGCTTAGATCGCGACGGTAGCATTATAAGATTATTCCTCACTTAAAGATCAAGATAAAAGCCTGTTCTCCCCAAGTATGCACCGTGCGAAAGTTAAATGCGTGTCCAAGCATCACGTGATGATCGGGTGCTATAGACTCTATGCTCACATACAACGGGTGCAAGCCAGTTTGCACTGCGGAAATACTTGGGTCTAACTTGAGCGAGCCTAGCATGTATGACATGGCCTCGGAACACAAGAACCGAAAGGTTAAGCATGAGTCATATGAATGATATGATCGACGCCGTTGTCCACCATTGAAACCACATCTCTTCTCGTGATGATCGGATTAGGTGTGGTTAATTTGGATCGTTTTAAATAAGCAACTTGAGGGATTTTTAATTTAGTGGGAGTTCATATAGTAATTTGATTAAGTTTAACTTTTTATCATGAACATAGTCTAAATTGTACTTGCAAATACTGTAGATCACATGGCCAAGTCCAACTTCAACTTCAACGTTTTTCTTTGAGAAAGAAAAGCTTAGAAACAATGGGTCTAACTTCACCAACTGGTTCCAATCTAAGAATCATTCTGTGCAGCGGACAAAAGGACTATGTCCTTGAGAAAGCGTTAGGTAACCCTACTGCAAGCTACTTGGTGATGAAAGCTGTCTATCAACAAGCAAAGATGATTATGGTGTGATTAAGAGCACCATGTTGTTTGCTATGGAACCGAACTTCAAAATCGTTTTGAAAACTATCCGGGCCCTTTGAGATTCTCGAAGAGTTGAAAACCATGTTTGACTCAGGCCCGTTAAGAGATATGAGATCTCAGAAGTTCTTTAAGCGCAAGATGGAGGAAGGGAGTTCCGTTAGTGAGCACGCCATTAAGATGTGGGCTACACTCAACGCCTTGAGCAACTGGACTGCAAGATTCTAGAGGAGCTCAAGATTGACAGGTTCTGCAATCACTCCTCCCGGCTACAAAAGTTTTGTAGTGACTCATAATCAGATTGGTTCCATCGATACGATCACGAGCTCTTCATAAGTGAAGGCTGCGAGGTGGACATCAAGAAAGATAATCATGTGTTGATGGTCAACAAGCCCTCCTTTAAGAAAGGTAAAGGTGCAAAGAAGCCCTTCAAGAAAGGCGGCAAGCGCGTTGCCCTGCTGAGAAGAAGCTCAAGTCTGGTCCTAAGCGGACATCGAGTGCTTCTATTGCAAGGACAAGGGTCCTTTGGAAGCGTTGTCCAAGTACTTAGCGGACAAGAAGGCTGGCACCATCAAAGGTATATTTGATATAAATGTTATTGATGTTTTCCTTACTAGCCCTCGTTGTAGTGCCTGGGTATTTGATACTGGTTCAGTTGCTAATATTTGTAACTCGAAATAGGAGCTACGGAATAGACGACGGCTTGTGAGGGATGAGGTGACGATCTTGGCGTTGGCGGATCAAGAGTTAATGTGATGGCCGTCGGCACGCTCTCCTTAGTTTTACCTTGAGATTAGTTTTAAACCTTAATAAATGTTATTATGTGCCTGCGTTGAGCATGAACATTATTTCTGGATCGTGTTTATTGCAAGACGGTTATTCATTTAAATCGGAGAATAATGGTTGTTCTATTTATATGAGTAACATCTTTTATGGTCATGCACCTCTTGTGAATGGTTTATTTCTTCTAAATCTCGAAAGGGATGAAACACACATCCATAACATTGAGGCTAAGAGATGCAAAGTAGATAATGATAATACTACTTATTTGTGGCACTGTCGTCTAGGTCATATTGGTGTAAAGCGCATGAAGAAACTCCATTCTGATGGACTTTTGGAGTCTCTTGATTTTGAATCATTTGACACATGCGAACCATGCCTCATGGGCAAGATGATCAAAACCCGTTCTCCGGTATGATGGAGCGAGCAACGGACTTGTTGGAAATCATACATACCGATGTATGCGGACCGATGAGTGTTTTGACGCGCGGTGGATATCGCTATTTTCTCACTTTTACCGATGACTTAAGTAGATATGGGTATATCTATTTAATGAAACATAAATCTGAAACGTTTGAAAAGTTCAAAGAATTTCAGAATGAAGTGGAGAACCATCATAACGAAAGATTAAGTTTCTACGATCCGATCGTGGGGCGAATATTTGAGTTATGATTTTCTCACGCATCTCAAAGCAAGTGGAATCGTTTCACAACTCCACGCCACGGAACACCACAAAAGCAATGGTGTGTCTAACGGAATCGAACCCTATTAGCTATGGTCCGATCGATGATGTCTCTTCTTGATTTGCGTTATCATTTTGGGGTTATGCATTAGAAACCGCTGCATTCACTTTAAATAGGGCTCCATCTAAATCCGTTGAGGCGACCGTATGAACTGTGGTTTGGTGCTAAACCTAAGTTGTCGTTTCTTAAAGTTTGGGGATCGAAGCTTCGTCAAGAAGTTGATGCGGACAAGCTCGAACCCAAAGCGAGAAATGCGTCTTCATAGGATACCCTAAGGAAACTATTGGGTATACCTTCTATCACGAACCAAGGCAAAGTGTTTGTCGAAGAACGGTTCCTTTCTTGAGAAGGAGTTTCTCTCGAAAGAAGTGAGTGGGAGGAAAGTAGAGCTAGGCGAGGTTATTGAACCTTCTCTTGAATTGGAGAGTAGCGCGCACCTGAAATTGTTCCGGTCACCTTTGCACCAACAATAGAGGAAGCTAATGATAAGGATCATGAAGCTTTGGGCGATCACTTGCTCTTGAGCGTCAGCAGTCGACAAGGTCGCGTGCCCCTCTGAGTGGTACGGCAACCCTGTCTTAACTGTCTTGTTAGTAGAAGGCGGTGAACCTCTACGAACTATGAGGAAGCGATGATGAGCCCGGACTCGAGAAATGGCTAGAAGCCATGAAATCCAATTGGGATCCATGAGCGAAAACCAAGTATGGACTTTGGTGGACCCTCCTAGCGACGAAAGGCGTTGAGTGCAAATGGATCTTCAAGAAGAAAGCGGACGCGGATGGTAATGTTACCGTCTATAAAGCACGGCTTGTCGCAAAAGGTTTTCGACAAGTTCAAGGTGTTGACTACGATGAGACTTTCTCTCCCGTAGCGATGTTTAAGTCCATTCGGATTTTATTAGCAATTGCTGTGTTTCATGATTATGAAATATGGCAAATGGATGTCAAGACTACTTTCCTCAATGGAAACATTGATGAAGAGTTGTATATGATGCAACCCGAAGGTTTTGTCGATCCTAAGGATGCTGGTAAAGTATGCAAACTTCAGCGTTCCATTTATGGACTGAAGCAAGCATCTCGGAGTTGGAACCTTCGTTTTGATCAAGTGATCAAGAGCTTTGGATTTGTTCCAAATTGCTCTGAGCTTGCATCTACAAGAAAGTGAGTGGGAGCTCGGTGACGTTTCTGGTACTATATGTGGATGACATATTGATTATTGGAAATGACATCAACATGCTTAATGATGTGAAGAGTTATTTGAACAAGTGTTTTTCAATGAAAGACCTAGGTGAAGCTGCTTATATATTGGGCATCAAAATCTATAGAGATAGACAAAGGCGCTGATAGCTTTAAGCGGTACATACCTAGACAAAGTTCGAAAAGGTTCGAATGGATAAGGCATTGAAAGGTTCAGGCCTATGTTGTCGAGTAAGATATTGAGCAAGGCTCGGTGTCCATTCTGATGAAATGATAGGGAAGCTATGAGCAAAGTGCCTTATGCCTCGGCCATAGGTTCCATCATGTATGCCATCTTGTGTACTAGACCGGATGTGTCCAATGCTCTTAGTTTGTGACGAGATATCAAAGTGATCCAGAGTGGAACCTTTGGACAGCCGTGAAGAACATCCTAAGGTACCTAAATAGGACTAAAGAAATGTTCTTAGTCTATGGGGGTGATGAACAGCTCGTCGTAAAAGGTTACGTCGATGCTAGTTTTGACACCGACAAGGATGATTGTAAATCTCAGACAGGATACGTGTATATTTTGAATGGAGGAGCTGTGAGCTGGAGAAGCTGCAAGCAAAGCGTGATCGCGGGATCTACGATGAAGCGGAATACATGGCTGCTGCGAAGCGTCAAGTGAAGGAGTTTGGATCGAAACTTCATCCTTTGAGCTTGGCGTGGTTCGATGCATTGGACCCACTAGAGATATTGTGTGACAACAGGCGCCATAGCACTCGCTAAGGAACCAAGATATCATCCAAAGACCAAGCATATCAACATAAGTTTCATATAATCCGAGATTATATAGTAGATGGAGATCGAAGATCAGCAAAGTACATACAGATCTGAATGTCGCAGATCCATTGACTAAACCTCTTCCACGTGTAAAACATGATCAGCACCTCAGTGCCATGGGTGTGAGATTGTTGCCAAATGTAAACTAGATTATTGACTCTAGTGCAAGTGGGAGACTGTTGGAATTATGCCCTAGAGGCAATAATAAAGATGTTATTATTATAATTCTTGTTCATGATAAAGTTTATATTCCATGCTAGAATTGTATTAAGCGGAAACTTTAATACTTGTGTGGTTTGTGAACAACACCGTGTCCCTAGTACGCCTCTATGGACTAGCTCATTGATCAATGATGGTTAAGGTTTCCTAACCATAGACATGAGTTGTCAATTGATAATGAGATCATATCATTGGGAGAATGATATGGTGGATGACCAAACTAAGCGAAAGCAATTAGATCGTGTCATTGTGTTCGTCTTTGCGAAGCTTTTCTTATGTCAAATATTGTATTCCTTAGACCATGAGATAATGCAACTCCACGGTATCGGAAGAAAGCTTTGAGGTCATCAAGCGTCATCCTATGAGAGGTGATCATAAAGGTGTCTCTCTCGGTGATCGGAAAGTACCTGTTGGGTTGTATGTATCGAGATGGGATTTGTCCCTCCCAAGTCGGAGAGATATACTCTGGGCCCACTCGGTAATCGATATCAACACCGCTTGCAAGCATGTGGTTAAGGAGTTAATCACAAAGTGATATCGGATTCTGAACGAGTAAAGTACTTCTTTGTGAGCGAGATTGAACTAGGTATGATGCATCAAGATCGAATCTCGGGCAAGTAAAATATCGCGAGACGAAGGGAATATATATATGGGATTGATTGAATCCTGGCATCGTGGTTCATCCGATATGATCATCGATGAATGTGGGAGTCAATATGGGTGCCTAGACCCGTTGATTATTGATAGAAGATCATATACGCATATTCTCGAACCCACGGGTCACACACTTAACGTGTCTCGGCTAGGATAGATTGGATACTTGGTTTATGAATTTTTGTTTGGAGTCTCGGATGGGATCGGGACATCACGAGAGGTTCGGAGTGGTCCGGAGAATAAGATTCATATAAGGCGGTGCAGTTTTGGAGTTGAATTGTTAGGATTAATTGGTATTGTACGAAGCTTCTAGAACCTTCGGAAGGGGCCAACGTGGTCCCACCTTCCGGGAGGGGCATGGCCTATGAGGGAGTATCCTGGCCGCATTGGGCCAGGGCACAAGGCCCCATAGGGCCAGGATCCTAGATAAGTTTAAACTCGTTTAAACTAGAGATAGGGTTTCTAGATAAGGGAAAGTTTAAATCGTTTAAACTAGAGATAGGCTTGGAGGATGGGCAAGGGCTGGCCGCACCCCCCCTCTATATATAGAGGGCTGGTGCGCCCCCTCCCCCCACACACAAACACCTTCCTCCAAGCCCTAGTAGCCCTGCTGCCTTCCTCTCTCCCTCCCGACTGTTTGTAGGCGAAGCCCTGCTGCAGAAATTCTCCACCATATACACCGCGCCGTCGCGTTGTAGATCCAATCTATCTCTCCACCATACTTGCTGGTCCGAGGAAGGAGGAGACGTCGAGGTGCCGCACGTGTGCATCTCACGGAGGCACCGCCACTTGTGGTGCTGGATCGGATCGGATCGCGAGGAGGAGAAGCGAGTACGACTACATCACCCACGTTAGGCGAGCGTTCGCTGTGCGAATCTTCAAGGGTATGAAGATCCAATCTAATCTCTCTCGTTGTTTGCATCTCCTAGATTAGATCTTGACTTTCCCTCTGTTCGCTCCGTAGAAATTTTTTGATTTACTATGCTGCGAAACCCTTCACTTTATGTGTAAGGCCAAGGTCTATGGAACTTACATGTTATGTGTGTTGTAAGAGTATCATCTCATACTTCTACTTACAACATCACCATATCATAACACTAGCCCAACAACAATCTAAACTAGACGCCTCTAATTTATCCATTGCAAGTTTTTACGTGGCTTTGGGCTTTCGAGATAGAACCGTTCATACCTACGAACATGAACCACAACGAGGATAACCAAATTGTTGACAACTCGTTGCAAAATAGATATTGACTATAGTAGGAGAGACAGACACCCGCTAGCCACTTATGCAAACTAGTTGCATGTCAAGCGTGGAACAGGTCTCATGTGCGAGGACATGTAAATTTTGTCCGGGCCGCTTCATCCCACTATGCCACCAATATCCATAATTACAACCAAGGAGCAACAACATGATCATCATTGCCCACATACTCATATGTGTACTACCCGTGTAAAGCATCTACGCATACATCCGGCTCTGATACCACTGTTAGCTTCGCAGCATAGAAAACAAAAAATTTCCTACGATGGGAACTATGTACCAAGATCTATCTACTAGATACAAACAATGGGCGAATGTATATCCGTAGAGAACATACCCTTGAAGACCGACAAAGCTTAACGAGTTCGACTCGTGGTTGATGTAGATGATCTCTTGCCGATCTCAAGATCGAGAGGAAGTCCTAGTGCCGCAAATCAGCAGCGCATCCGTGCTCGCATACACGTCCGAGGCACCGAGCAACCTCCGCCTCCTCGCTCCAGCGATGCAGCGAAAGCACAACTCTTTCTTGCCGAATAGCCACCGGTAACATGTATCTTGCTAGTCCGAGACCATGGGGGATAAATTCTAGAGGGGGAGAGAGATCCTTCACGAGGAGGTGTGAGTGAGAAGTGAGGAGAGGGGTGCCTTTTATAGGAGGAGGGGGGAAACCAAGGGGGTGGCCGCCGGCCATGGGGCTGCCCCATCCCCTCCTTCATTCATGTGGGTGGACGCTCCACTCACAAAAATCCATTCAAATCCCTCCACTCAAAATCCCACTCAAACTTGCTATTAAATTTCCACCAAATTTAATGCAAACTCTCATTAAATAAAAATCTTTTATTTATTCAGAATTTTGTCAATTACTTTAATGATAAACATTCACATATAACCCCTTGCTAGAATTCTATTTCACATGCATAACCTCTTTATGCAATTTCACCCGAAAACCTGTTTCGGTATCTAGTGAAATAAATTCCCGCGCTTGTTTATTCTTTCGGCATGAAACTTTTGCTCCAATTTGATGTCGGTGTCTCTTAAGTGTGTCACCCTACGGTTCGTGAATAATGCGGACATGAACGAGACCCCTCTCGGATCAATAATCAGAAGCGGGATCTGGAGACCCATACTGACTCCCACACATTCAACGATGACTTTCTTGTGATCGTCGGAACCTTTTATGCTAGTATCTTAATCCCTTTGTTTCGTGATATATTACATGTCCAAGATTTGATCATCGGTATCTCCATACCTAGTTTGATCTCGTTACTAACATGCACTCTTTTCTCGTTCCCGTGATATAACATTCTAGTGATCAAATCACTTGCTTGCAAGCTAACCAATGTGATATTACCGAGAGGGACCTGAGTATATCTATCTGTCATCGGGATGAAAAAATTCCACTCTCGATCCATGGGCCTAAACATAACACTTTATTAGTCCTGAACCCATCTTTATAATCACCATGTTATTACGGTGTGACGTTTGATGTTATCAAGAAACTCTTCCGGTGTTAGTGATTGACATGATCTCATGGTCTAAGGATTACAATCACTTCATAAGTTGTTATAGCAATATAAACTCAGTGACTTTGATCATAATGCTATACTTCAGATGAATGTTCATCACACCATTACACTAATGTTGTGATCCTGTTATTAACAACATCCAATGTCTATGATCAGAAAACCTTGATCATCTTGTTAATCAACGAGCTAGTTTATGAGAGAGGCATAACTAGGAACTTTCTGTTTGTTTATTAAACACACATGTATTAACGTTTTCGTATTAATACAATTATAGCATGCAAAATAAACATCTATCATATACTTGGAATATACATAATAAACACTTTATTATTGCCTCTCAGGGCATATTCCCTTAACGGCCACCCTGTGGCCCCCCTCCGACTCTGCTTTGTGGTTCCGTGTTGCTCCGGGAAAATAATGACTTTGGCTTTTGTCCCGTCCAATTCCGAGAATATTGATTTTCTGCCTTTCTGGAACCAAAACAGAAGAAAACAGGCAACTGGCACTGTGGCAACTTGTTAATATGTTAGTTCTAGAAAAGATATAAAAACACCTCAAAGTGTAGATAAAGCAAAGCAAAGTAGATACTAAACAAGCATGGAGCGTCAAAAATTATAGATACGTTTCCGACGTATCAATGAGCCCCAAAACCAATATTGCCAACAGTGTCCACCATACCTACCTATTAGCATCATTTGCTATTCAGTGCATATTCATTATGCCTTGGTTTCTTCCAAATAAAATGTTTGACTGTTTTGAGGAAGTTAGTTAGTAAAGCTCTCACGAACTTGATGGCACACTTTATTTCTTGCCCTTAATAATCCTGAACCATTGTGACATGTCCATGAAAGTTATATGCTTGCAAATTATAGGCTGGGAGTTAGCAGAACCGTGCTGTCACAGGGAACGCTTTCAACACTTGTGGATACATATCCAGTTGATACCTTGCTCTTTTGTGTGCGGATTTCATCGGTGTGAAATAAAAGGGGAGCTTGTGAGTTCATGGAGTATATATATATGTGTTAGAGAAACGCCTAGGCTGCTGGCCTAAGCCATGCCTAATCATGATGGAAACTTACAGCATCACCATAATGAGCATCTATGAAGCATCTTCAATAAAAACCTATGCAAATAGCAAATAAAAGGATCACTGAGATGCTCATTGTCTGCTTGCCTAGTCATTTTGATCACGGGATAGCTCCTGTATCATGTGCAAGGGGTACCCTGTTGGCGGTTCTCTATGATATGCATGTATTTACAATGACAAGAACTTACAGGTAACTAAAGTTGAGTAGCATGAGGAGCGGCCCTCGTACTCAAGGGACTTGGGATTTCCAGTTTATGGCCTGTCAAGCATATAAATCATATTGGACCTCACTTTCACCTTAACCACATAAATATGCCTATGACAGGGGCAATGAGAGCTCAAAGCTAATGAGTACCTTCCTTTCAGGTTTTGGAAGCCTTTCAAACTTTTTAAAACCTTTTCACTTCCTTGTTGAGTCACCACTTATTCTATGAGCACCTTCTTGAGAGAATAGTTGCCATTCTTGTGTTTGTCTCAAAACTTGGTTAATTATGTAATGACTTTGATGCTTGTATCTCTGATATCTTTACTTCTAGTCTTCACTTGAACTTCAGAGGTGCTTTGGCATTTATATTGTGCTCTACAAACAGAGGCAAGCGAGATACCACTCTATCATACCTTATTATGAGCATTGCAATGTTGCTTATGTTTATGTTTCATGCTGCTTATTATTATTGAGTTGGTTTCTCTTCATAGCTTGCAATGACTATTGAGTAGACTTAGTTGCATACTTATTATTATGAATGGTTTAAGTATCTACTCCTGTGATGAGAATATATACATCATATGAAGCAAATGTGTTCATGAAAGTTCTTTTTATCGCACTCAGTTTTCAACTGAATTGCTTGAGGACAAGCAATAAGCTAAGATTGGGGGGAGTTGATACGTCCAAAATGTATCTACTTTCCCGAACACTTTTGTTATTGTTTCTCCTCTAAACTTGTGTGATTTGGATACAACTAACACAGACTGCCGCTGTTTTCAGTAGAATTACCTTGGTGTCTAGTTTTTGTGCAGAAAATCAACTATCAGGAAAAATCCCAAAAAATATACCAAAAATCCTATTTCACTAGAAGATCCACGGAGACAGAGTACGAGACGGAGTGGAGGCCTGGGGGGCCACACCCCTGCCAGGCGCGGGCCAGGCCTGGCCACGCCTAGGGGGGTGGACCCCCTCGGCCTCCCTCTTCGCCTATAAGAAGCCTCTTGACCTAAAAAACAAAGGGGGTTCGTCGTTTTTCTAGAAAGAGTTCCGCTGCGCCGCCACCACCAGAAACCACGATTCGGATCCAGAAACTCCGTTCTGGCACCCTGCCGGGACGGGGAATTTGGGGAGGATCATCGCCATCGTCATCACCAACGCCTCTCCATCAACCATCAATGTTTCCTTCATCCATGAGTGAGTAATCCCCTGCTATAGGCTATGGGGATGGTAGGGATTGGATGAGTTCTATCATGTAATCGAATAAGATTGTTAGGGCATGGTGCCTAGTATCTCTATTAGTGCTATTTGACTTTGTTGCAACTTGTTGTGCTTAATGCTTGTCACTAGGGCCCGAGTGCCATGATCTCAGATCTGAACTTATTATTGAATCATTATGATAGTATTGTTTGTGATCTTATCTGTAAGTTGTGTACACATATTATTGTCCCGAGGCCCCAAAGTGACATAAATTGGGACAACTGGAGGGGATGGCTGTGATGTGAGGATCACATGTGTTCACGGAGTGTTAATGCTTTGCTCCGGTGCTCTATTGTCACATCCCAAGATTTTCCAAATCTTGTAATGTGAAAAATAAATGAATAAAATAAAAACTTTGTTGATTTTCAGGGTGAGAAGAAACTTTTTGAATCCAATTGGAAACCTTCAAACCAATTTGGATCAAATAAATCCTAAAGGGATTTAAAAAGATAAACATTTAATAAAGGAAAATAAAAATATTTAAAATTACTATTTTGGATCTTCTAATAAAAGGATTTGGTTTTCAAAAGAAAAGGTGGATTTATAAATAAAGATTATTCTATAGAGCCAAATTAAACCTTAGCCAAGATTATGAAATAAAATGCTTTGTTTTGATAAAAATAGTAAAGGTTTATTAAATAAAATAATAAGGATTAATATCCAAGTTTATTAAAAATAAAAAGGTTTTACTATTTTAAAGAAACACTAAAACTTATTTATTTATTTTAAATAAGTTTTCTAAGTATTTTTTCAAATAAAACCTACTGATTTGGTTTTGAAAATATTTAGTTTCAAATGGAGCTTTTTATTAAAATAAAACCCATTTGATTTATTAACTAATGTCCATTTTATTTAATTATAAATGGACTCTAAAATAAAAACATTATTTTATTTTTGGAATTGGTTTATGTTGCTAAACAGAACCAGATTCAATTGCATTGTTTGGTGATTGTTTGAATCAATTTGAATGCTTGAGTGTTGTTTGAATTTCAAAACAGAAATTAGAATTGGAAAAAGAAAAACATTCAGGAAGGAAAAAAAAATAAAGCGAGCAATGACCAGTCGACAAAGCCCACTAAGCCCAGTACCAGCCCAGCTTCCCTCTCCCCGAAAGAAAACGGTTCGCACTCAATTTTGAACCCACAGAGACGCTGACGAGTGGCCCCTTTCTTCTCTCTCACTCCCTCGCTGACTCCCGGACCCCACCCCTCCAGCTCACCTTCTTCCTCGCGACGACCACGCCGGCCGTTTCCTGCCGTTGATGCCGCGCGTAAATTCGCAGTAATGCCGCAGTGATTCTGCTCAGCAATCTCGCCCTCTTAAGCGCCCACTCTCTTGCTCCATTTCCCCTCTGTCGCCCCACCTCGACACGCCCCCAGGCTGCCGAATTTCGCTCAACACCACCCTCTGCTCCGACGAGGTCCGGTGTCGATTCCGGCGACTCAGCGCTGCCCCTTGTCTCATTGACCACGCACACATACTCCCTACCTTCTGGCGCATCTGTCCGTGCCTCTCGTTCAACTGCGGGCGCCCTAGAACGTCGTCTTCGACAAGCTCTAAGCGCCGCCGCGTCTGTCTTCCACTCCGGCGAACTCCACAGGTAAACCCCATTCGCCCCAGCACTCCTCGATGATGCTCCCACACTCGCCTCACTCTCCTGCACCTAACCATGCCCTCTGGTTGACTTCTCGTGATCGACAGCGTCGCCTCCGACCACGACCAGAGCCGCCTGACGCCGTCCTTGACTCCGGTGAGGAATTGCTGCAGACCCTGAGCGCCCCTTGACTCTTCGAGAACACGTTGAGCTTCCCCAGACTTCTGCGAACGCGGTGAGCACCTCCTCAGCCACTCTAGCTTCCTGTCGCTGCCGCGCCGCCGCCAGCCGCTCACGCCAAGATAGCCACCGCAGCGCCGCCCATCTATGGCTGGCACGCTGTACACCGTAGGATTTTGATCCGACGCTCACGATAGATCTTTAGTCGAAGGGGTACGAGTAGTTCTGTGCCGCACGATTCACTTTAGATCCTGCGGTCCACGTTGTCGATCCGAACGAACCGGTACCGTCCAATCAAAACATGACGCGTGGCCAGTTCTTGTTTAAAAAACTGATTTGAAAACAGATTAGAGTTGCAAATTGAAATCCCTATAACTTTTGATCCACACGTCCAAAAATTACAAATTTTATATCGTTGGAATCAGTGGATCAAGCCCTAGACAACCATGGAATTTGTTTAGTAAATAGTATCTGTTGGATTGTTTGTTTTTGCAGAAACATTTGTATGCTTGTTTAGATTAGAAAAAATTGTTCAAAAATGTTTTTAGAGTTAAAATCTTTGCAAATTGGTTTGTGGTAAACCTACTGACCCTAGGAACAAACCCATGGAGTTAAAAATGAATTTGGTGAAATTTAGGATGGATTAATTGATTTAGCCCATTTCTAGCCATTTAAAAATATTGGTTTTGTTATGAAAATGTTTTGGAAAGAAAACTTTGGGAAAATGATTGGAAGAAAACCTACTGACCCTAAACACCAAGTTTTGAGAAACAACAACTTAGTTGGTGAACAACCTAGAGTTGTTGCTTTGATAAAAACAATTTCCACCACATAAAATGTTGAATGGATTAAAAATGGTTTTTGGACAAAACCCTTTTGCAAATGACTTTGCCACTTTAGAAAGTGACCACTTTGAACCTTACTAAGTTTAGAGCCTAGTAGAAACCATCTTTTCAAATAAAACAACCCCTTGCATGCTTGCATGCATAACTTAGATCCCATTGTTTTATGTGTGTGAATTATTTGATTGATTGTTGGTTTGGAATGCTAAGTTGATATTGTGTTTGCTTGATTGATTGTAGTGAAATTAGAAAAGTGTGAGACTAGCAAGATCAAGGAGTGAACCAACATTCCCTACCAAAAGAAAGGCAAGTGACACTATCATCTAAAGTCCTACTATTTTCATTATACTTAGTGGATTTTGAAACATGCATGAAAAGAATTTCTATACTTATGCTATGCTAAATCCTAATAGGATACCCTATACATTCCTTAGTGGAAACAATGTAGTTGTTACATGCTTAGCCATGCTATATTTTGAAAAGAGATACATGTTGAGATTTTATGAAGTTGAGAAAAGGACTTGTGATTTTATATAATAAAACAAGGACTCAATGAACCACCTGGGTGGACAAGGACTTTGAGTTTTGGAGAAGGTGGCAACAAAAGGAACCATGTCTATGGCAATCTCTTTGTGTTGTGCTCCAAAGGAAAACCACCTAGGAAACTTAGAGATTGAACATGTTTCTCCAATTGTGGCTTTCGTGTGCAACCACATGCTATTTATGGCTCTGGCTTAGTCAACTACATTGGGAAGACCCATGCATTGTCTTCAAGTTACTGGACATGAGGACCTAGAATCCTACATGGGTACTGAAGACAAGCTAGCAATGGTGTATGGGAGGACCCTCTGGAAAGACTTCATCACATTCTCAATCTGCCGGTACTCCATCTTGGTGAGCACTAATCCAGTGGCCACTGGTGGCAACAAGATGGGATTGTGACATGTGGGTAAAGTGTGCAACTTCTGCAGAAGATAATAAAATCTAAGTACTTAGCCGTGTCCCCGGTTATGGACAATACTGAGCAACTAAAGTTTGAAGCTATGGGAAATCTCGACATTCTAATTTCTAAAAGAAAACTTTTAAAGACTTGATGCACTTGGGGGTACCAAGGAGCTCAAGAGATTTTGATAAAACTTGATGCACTTGGGGGTACCAAGGAGCTCAAGAGATTTTGATAAAACTTGATGCACTTGGGGGTACCAAGGAGCTCAAGAGATTTTGATAAAACTTGATGCACTTGGGGTTACCAAGGAGCTCAAGGGATTTTTGACAAGGACTTGAACACTTGGGAATTTACCAAGGAGTTCAAGGAATTTTGATAAAGAGATTTGACAAAAGATCAAAACCATTTTGAAAAAGATAGGATAAAGTATTGCTTTCTGCAAATGAGCCTTAAACCCTACTTAGCCAAAAATGCATGTAATAATAGGATCCACTTATATTCAACATAGAAGTGAAACTTGCCAATACTATTCCAAAGTATTGACCCTTGTGGCTGTAACTTGTAATGTTGCAGGTTTGATTGATTTTAGTGAAGATTGATTAATTAGGATTACAAAGTCTACAACCAACATGTCTGCCTTCGGCACTTTGAAGATGAAGGACCCCATGCTTATAGTTATTCCGTTGCAATGTAATGTAATAGCCAAATGAGCTATGTAAGATGTAATAAAATTATGTTATTCCTGGTTATAAAGTTATATTATGACCTTTGTTTCTTGATATTACATCTTAACTGTGGATGCTAGCTATTGATCCTGGGACTAGCATTGTAAACACAGGGGACTCCACCTTATATTGTTTAAAGGTTGGGACACTCCCTCTACAGATGGTATCAGAGCATTGTGTTGCCTGTAGGATTTGTAAACCCTAGGATTGGACAAAAACCCTTAGAAAAATAGGAGTTGTTCTTGTTCCAAAACTTATTTACAAAACAATCTTGTAAACTCTTTCCTCAACCATTTTTGATTTCAACTCTACATCTCTTCTATTTCAACTTGATGGATAAAGCCTACCCATGGCCAAAGATTTCACCATGTGCAAAGGACTTCATCAACTCTAATGACTTCAACATCTTCAACTCTAATGACTTCAACATCTTCAGCATATTCACCAAGGACTTCCAACTTGGATATCATTAAGGACTACAAGTGAGACAAGGAAATCTTGCTCAAGATGTGAAGACTGAGGGAATGCAAAACTAGAAGGAGCCCACATCACTTGAGGTATTGTAACCAAGAGTTTTTCTCAAGGAAACCATGATCTCATGCAAAAAGAATCAACCAAGAAGGATGGAAAAATCACAAGTGAACCATATAGATGGACCACCATATTATAGTTAAGTCAAAAACACCAACTTATGTGGTGTAACAAAAATATTTTGTTGCCTAGGTATGTGCTTGAACTATGTTGTTTGAGTGAAAAGTTGATTGTGAATGCTTGCACATTGTTTGAGTGAATTGCGATGTGTGTGATTAGGATTATTTCCTTAGAAATATCTTGCCTATTCTAATCTCCAACCCAAATAGATGACTACTCCAGGAGACTTCAACATCAAGGTTGATGACACCAACACCAACCAAGAGGACAGCATGAAAGAGCTCATAGCAACCCAACACCAGTTGAACCAAGTGACAGCTCAATTCATAGCTAACACTAGTGGAGAAGATCCAACCCTGCAAGGATTTTTGGAAACTCAAGGCCAACTGATGCTTAAGGTGACTGATCAAATGATCAAAATGGAAGAAAGCTATTCCAAAAGAGTTTGTGACAACAAGGATGATAGAAATGTTATTCTAGATGGAGCCCCATCTTGCATTATTTGTGGAGACAAGGATCATACTTCCAAGGAGCATGGAGAGCAATGCCCCAACTGTGAATAAAAACATCCTGTTGGACAATGTCCCACCTCTCAAGCTACTTGCTACCTATGTGAAGGGAACAACCATGTTCCTATCCAATGCCCCATCTATTCCATTGTGGAACAAAGGAAACAAGGTGGAGTGCAACAAATGATTGCAAACCATCAAGAAGGATCCAAGTCTACCAAGAAGGTTGATGACAAAGGAAAAGGTCCACTTATACCTCCAAGCAAAACAACCCAATTCAAGGGATCAAATAAGAGGAATGTGAATTTTCTAAAGAGCAATAAAAGGTCCAAGAAACATGTAGACATTCCTACCTACCAGATAACATATGAACAACATGAACTGGATGCACTCCTAGCTTTGGAGAAACCCAAAAAGCAAAAGAAGGACAAAAGCCATGTGCAATGTCATAAGTGTAAGGAAATGGGACACTATTCCAGTGAATGCCCAGAGAACCAGAAGAATAAGGAGATTGGCCAAGTGGTGTGCAACAACTGCAAAGAGCTAGGCCACTATGTAGCAACTTGTCCACAAGAGCCACGTAAAGAACTCAAAGACATCAACTGTTTCAATTGCAAGAACCCAGGACATTATGCAAGCAACTGTCCAGAAAAGATGAAGAACAAGCTGAACAAGCCTATGGAGAAACTCAACCTTGGCCCATGAGTCAAGTATGGAAACAAAGGACACAATACAGATGTTTGCCCAGAGAAGTTTTCCCAAAGATCCCAAACAAGCCAATATGTAATTTTGTTTGAAATATTTTAAGGGTGGTAGTACCCTAGTTGTTTTGAGCTTACTTGTAACCCTAGCTTTCCCAAATCTCGGGACGAGATTTATTTTAAGGGTGGTAGCCTGTCACATCCCAAGATTTTCCAAATCTTGTAATGTGAAAAATAAATGAATAAAATAAAAACTTTGTTGATTTTCAGGGTGAGAAGAAACTTTTTGAATCTAATTGGAAACCTTCAAACCAATTTGGATCAAATAAATCCTAAAGGGATTTAAAAAGATAAACATTTAATAAAGGAAAATAAAAATATTTAAAATTACTATTTTGGATCTTCTAATAAAAGGATTTGGTTTTCAAAAGAAAAGGTGGATTTATAAATAAAGATTATTCTATAGAGCCAAATTAAACCTTGGCCAAGCTTATGAAATAAAATGCTTTGTTTTGATAAAAATAGTAAAGGTTTATTAAATAAAATAATAAGGATTAATATCCAAGTTTATTAAAAATAAAATGTTTTACTATTTTAAAGAAACACTAAAACTTATTTATTTATTTTAAATAAGTTTTCTAAGTATTTTTTCAAATAAAACCTACTGATTTGGTTTTGAAAATATTTAGTTTCAAATGGAGCTTTTTATTAAAATAAAAACCCATTTGATTTATTAACTAATGTCCATTTTATTTAATTATAAATGGACTCTAAAATAGAAACATTATTTTATTTTTGGAATTGGTTTATGTTGCTAAACAGAACCAGATTCAATTGCATTGTTTGGTGATTGTTTGAATCAATTTGAATGCTTGAGTGTTGTTTGAATTTCAAAACAGAAATTAAAATTGGAAAAAGAAAAACATTCAGGAAGGAAAAAATAAAAACAGGCAACAGCCCAGTCCTAAGCCCAGTACCAGCCCAGCTTCCCTCTCCCCGAAAGAAAATGGTTCGCACTCAATTTTGAACCCACAGAGACGCTGATGAGTGGCCCCTTTCTTCTCTCTCACTCCCTCGCTGACTCCCGGACCCCACCCCTCCAGCTCACCTTCTTCCTCGCGACGACCACGCCGACCGTTTCCTGCCGTTGATGCCGCGCGTAAATTCGCAATAATGCCGCAGTGATTCTGCTCAGCAATCTCGCCCTCTTAAGCGCCCACTCTCTCGCTCCATTTCCCCTCTGTCGCCCCACCTCGACACGCCCCCAGGCTGCCAAATTTCGCTCAACACCACCCTCTGCTCCGACGAGGTCCGGTGCCGATTCGGCAACTCAGCGCCACCCCTTGTCTCATTGACCACGCACACATACTCCCCACCTCCTGGTGCATCTGTCCGTGCCTCTCGTTCAACTGCGGGCGCCCCAGAACGTCGTCTTCGACAAGCTCTGAGCGTCGCCGCGTCTGTCTTCCACTCCGGCGAACTCCACAGGTAAACCCCGTTCGCCCCAGCACTCCTCAATGATGCTCCCACACTCGCCTCACTCTCCTGCACCTAACCATGCCCTCTGGTTGACTTCTCGTGATCGACAGCGTCGCCTCCGACCACGACCAGAGCCGCCTGACGCCGTCCTTGACTCCGGTGAGGAATTGCTGCAGACACTGAGCACCCCTTGACTCCTCGAGAACACGTTGAGCTTCCCCAGACTTCTGTGAACGCGGTGAGCACCTCCTCAGCCACTCTAGCTTCCTGTATCATGGCGCCACCGCTGCAGCCGCCGCCATTAGCCACCAGCGCCCGCCCATCTATGGCGTACACGCATACCGTGAGGATTTTGATCCGACGCTCACGATAGATCTTTAGTCGAAGGGGTACGATTAGTTCTGTGCCGCACGATTCACTTTAGATCCTGCGGTCCACGTTGCCAATCCGAACGAACCGGTACCGTCCAATCAAAACATGACGCATGGCCAGTTCTTGTTTAAAAAACAGATTTGAAAACAGATTAGAGTTGCAAATTGAAATCCCTATAACTTTTGATCCACACGTCCAAAAATTACAAATTTTATATCGTTGGAATCAGTGGATCAAGCCCTAGCCAACCATGGAATTTGTTTAGTAAATAGTATGTGTTGGATTGTTTGTTTTTGCAGAAACATTTGTATGCTTGTTTAGATTAGAAAAAATTGTTCAAAAATGTTTTTAGAGTTAAAATCTTTGCAAATTGGTTTGTGGTAAACCTACTGACCCTAGGAACAAACCCATGGAGTTAAAAATGAATTTGGTGAAATTTAGGATGGATTAATTGATTTAGCCCATTTCTAGCCATTTAAAAATATTGGTTTTGTTATGAAAATGTTTTGGAAAGAAAACTTTGGGAAAATGATTGGAAGCAAACCTACTGACCCTAAACACCAAGTTTTGAGAAACAACAACTTAGTTGGTGAACAACCTAGAGTTGTTGCTTTGATAAAAACAATTTCCACCACATAAAATGTTGAATGGATTAAAAATGGTTTTTGGACAAAACCCTTTTGCAAATGACTTTGCCACTTTAGAAAGTGACCACTTTGAACCTTAATAAGTTTAGAGCCTAGTAGAAACCATCTTTGCAAATAAAACAACCCCTTGCATGCTTGCATGCATAACTTAGATCCCATTGTTTTATGTGTGTGAATTATTTGATTGATTGTTGGTTTGGAATGCTAAGTTGATATTGTGTTTGCTTGATTGATTGTAGTGAAATTAGAAAAGTGTGAGACTAGCAATATCAAGGAGTGAACCAACATTCCCTACCAAAAGAAAGGCAAGTGACACTATCATCTAAAGTCCTACTATTTTCATTATACTTAGTGGATTTTGAAACATGCATGAAAAGAATTTCTATACTTATGCTATGCTAAATCCTAATAGGATACCCTATACATTCCTTAGTGGAAACAATGTAGTTGTTACATGCTTAGCCATGCTATATTTTGAAAAGAGATACATGTTGAGATTTTATGAAGTTGAGAAAAGGACTTGTGATTTTATATAATAAAACAAGGACTCAATGAACCACCTGGGTGGACAAGGACTTTGAGTTTTGGAGAAGGTGGCAACAAAAGGAACCATGTCTATGGCAATCTCTTTGTGTTGTGCTCCAAAGGAAAACCACCTAGGAAACTTAGAAATTGAACATGTTTCTCCAATTGTGGCTTTCGTGTGCAACCACATGCTATTTATGGCTCTGGCTTAGTAAACTACATTGGGAAGACCCATGCATTGTCTTCAAGTTACTGGACATGAGGACCTGGAATCCTACATGGGTACTGAAGACAAGCTAGCAATGGTGTATGGGAGGACCCTTTGGAAAGACTTCGTCACATTCTCAATCTGCCGGTACTCCATCTTGGTGAGCACTAATCCAGTGGCCACTGGTGGCAACAAGATGGGATTGTGACATGTGGGTAAAGTGTGCAACTTCTGCAGAAGATAATAAAATCTAAGTACTTAGCCGTGTCCCCGGTTATGGACAATACTGAGCAACTAAAGTTTGAAGCTATGGGAAATCTCGACATTCTAATTTCTAAAAGAAAACTTTTAAAGACTTGATGCACTTGGGGGTACCAAGGAGCTCAAGAGATTTTGATAAAACTTGATGCACTTGGGGGTACCAAGGAGCTCAAGAAATTTTGATAAAACTTGATGCACTTGGGGGTACCAAGGAGCTCAAGAGATTTTGATAAAACTTGATGCACTTGGGGTTACCAAGGAGCTCAAGGGATTTTTGACAAGGACTTGAACACTTGGGAATTTACCAAGGAGTTCAAGGAATTTTGATAAAGAGATTTGACAAAAGATCAAAACCATTTTGAAAAATATAGGATAAAGTATTGCTTTCTGCAAATGAGCCTTAAACCCTACTTAGCCAAAAATTCATGTAATAATAGGATCCACTTATATTCAACATAGAAGTGAAACTTGCCAATACTATTCCAAAGTATTGACCCTTGTGACTGTAACTTGTAATGTTGCAGGTTTGATTGATTTTAGTGAAGATTGATTGATTAGGATTACAAAGTCTACAACCAACATGTCTGCCTGTGGCACTTTGAAGATGAAGGACCCCATGCTTATAGTTATTCCGCTGCAATGTAATGTAATAGCCAAATGAGCTATGTAAGATGTAATAAAATTATGTTATTCCTGGTTATAAAGTTATATTATGACCTTTGTTTCTTGATATTACATCTTAACTGTGGATGCTAGCTATTGATCCAGGGACTAGCATTGTAAACACAGGGGACTCCACCTTATATTGTTTAAAGGTTGGGACACTCCCTCTACATATATTAAAAGGAGCACCTTAATTGCCAGTAGTTCCCTTGAGGTCCGCTGCCACGAGCTGGCAGGACAAAAGATGTTGTGCAAGTTCTCATTGTGAGCACGCATGACTATATATGGAGCACATGCCTATGATTGAAGAGTATTTGGATGCTTATTCTTATTTATCTGTAATTGCCCTAGATCTTGAAGTTACATGTTTAGACCCGTCCATGCAATGTCCGTCCATCCATCCCTATGCCTACCGCGCTCATATCCTACTGTTTGCTACTACTGTTACTATTTCTCTTGTTTTACTGCTGCTGTTGCTACTACAAAACTATTGCTACTGATAAACTTCTGTGAGCAAGAACTATTTCCAGGTGCAGCTGAATTGACAACTTAGTTGTTAAGGCTTGAAAGTATTCTTTGGCTCCCCTTGTGTCAAATCAATAAATTGGGTAATACTATCTTCGAAGACTATTGCGACCCCCTATACTTGTGGGTCATCAATGTATCCATTCACCAAATCTAGGGGGGTGTTGTTTCTATTTTGTGTGAACTTGTATTCAAATTCACATCTCGAACATGGACATAGCTAGTGGGATCCTCTCCATATCTTTTGAACCCTTTTTTTGCAATGTTATTATTGTCTATTCTATGCGTAGATCCTTAGTAGTCATCAAACACCAAAAAGGTGAAGATTGAAAGGGTATTTCCCTTCTTAATGTTGTTTGGTGTTTGATGTCAACACAAGTGAGTTTTACTATGTGCTAAGTATCTTTTAGGTCTTAACATTAAAAAGCACAAGACGACATTCAAACTCTCAAAGGAGAAAAGGTTAAAAAAAAGCATCAAGAGGGTTTGTCTGTGTATAAGCAATGGAGGAAGGTTGAGCTAAAGGTCCCCCTGAGTCCGAAGACTCCGGTGTGGGAACCTCGGAGACTTTGATCAGGTCTCTGGACCTATCTCTCGTCCTTGCCTGGTTGCTCTTCGGATCCCCCTGGAGTCCAGCCCGGAGTCGTGCTCCACACCAGAGACTCCGGGAAGGTCTTCGGCCAAGTCTCTGGTCCACCCAGTTTTGCTCCCAGTAAACACCTCTACAGTCTGGCCCAGAGTCCCGTGTCATCACCTTGGAGATTCCGGTCCTCATGGTTGAAGACCCCGGTGTTAGTGGTTTGCAACGATTATTTTTTGGGAGCTGCTATAAAGGGCCCCTTCTTCTCCAAGTCAGAGTTGTGGCTTACACTCTCTTTCCTCCATTGTTGTTGAGCTCAAAACTCCAAGATATCCACTTCTAATCAGTAGAACTTGATGCCCTTTGGGGAATCAAAGGAGGATACCTAGCTAGATATAGCTTTCCACGTAGGGGATTTGTGTTTCCCCCACCATTTGTGTAAGAAGTTTGTTGTTATAGGGTTTGAGGAAACCTAACTTGAATAAGTTTCCATCCAAGCTCATCCTCATGTGTCAGAGCTTCGAGATCATGTTGGGAGTCTATAATTCGGTTGTGGATAAGTACCCCCAAGATTTGTGCGAGGTTCCAGATTGCCACCGATAAGTGCACCGAATAGTGGATCGAGTACCCACCTTTGTGGTGCGTGAAATGTCCAATTTTCATCACCATTCTATATCATAATTTACCTCTATTCATTGATATATTTCATATTAAGAGGTGTTACTTATGTCTTTTCTTCTATTTTTGCATGTTGGATGATTCTTGGAGGATGAATTGCCGGAGTCGGGATTCTAATGGAAAAAGGCGGTGTTTTGATGCAATTTCGCGAAGATCAGAAAAATACCAGAAAACTATGGAAAAATCTATTTTCCCAGAAGACGAAGGATGCCAGAAGGGGAGGCGGAGCTGGGCCACAGGGGGCCCACACGCCACCAGGCGCGGGCCACCCTAGGCCACGCCTACAGGGGGTGTGGCCACCCTGTCCCACCTCTGGCTCCGCCCTCTCGCATATATCTTCTCCTCGAAACCCTAATACACGGGGGAGCGACCACAGAAAAATTTCGCCACCTCTGCGGGGCGGAAAACACCAAGAGAGAAAGAGCTCTCCGATAAACATATTTCTGCCGAGGAAATCCCTTCCCGGAGTGGGGAGATCGTCACCATCAACACCATCATCAAGCTAGACTTCATCGGGATCATCATCATCATCCACACCAACATCTCCACCAGCACCATCATCACCACTCCATCCTGCTGTAACAATTGTGTTGAATCTTGCATAGTTCTTAGGGAAAACTTTCCCGGTGTTGATTACTATTGTAGTTGATGCTTGTGAGTGGAACCATTGAATTATTGTTTATGTTCAGATTGTTATCCATCATTATATCATCTCTGATCTTGATCCATATGATGTCTCATGAGTAGTTCATTTAGTTCTTGAGTACATGGGACAAGTCATGTTGTTAGTAGTGGATTTGTGTTGAGGTATTATTCAATGGTTTAATATTTAAGTTGTGCTGCTATTCTTCTAGTGGTGTCATGTGAACGTCGAATACATGACACTTCACCATTTATGGGCCTAGAGGAATGCATTGTGTACTTGGATACTAATTGTGGGGTTGCTGGTGTGATAGAAACTTGAACCCTCGTTAGGAAACCTTTGCACAAGGGAGTGTAGGTTCTCAGAGTTTAAGGCTGTGGTTAGGTTTAAATATAAATTGCTTTCTTGTAGTTGCAGATGCTTGCAAGGGGTTTAATCACAAGTATGTATTAGTCCAAGTAAGGTCGGTACATTAGCACAGGTTCACCCACACAACACTTGTAAAACCAAAGAAGATTAATCAGCTATATGAAACGACAGCACTTGACAATATTCCCATGTGTCCTCGAGAACGTTTGGTCCTCATTAGTATTTCCATCGGCTTGTCCTTTGCTAAGAAAGGATTGGGCCACTGGTGCAATTATTTGCTGTCTTATTTACTTGCACTTTATTTCCTCGCTTTATCAGAAAACCCCTAAATATCTGTTTGCTAAGTATTTATAGAGATTACCTGCTCCATACCACTAGTCAACACCTTCTGCTCCTCATTGGGATCGACACTCCTATTTATAAAAAGTACTACGATACACCCCCTATACTTGTGGGTCATCAAGACTATTTTCTGGCGCCGTTGTCGGGGAGTGAAGCGCTATTGAAGAGTGGAACTGGTAAAGGAAACTTCTACTATGAGTATTGTTTTTTATTTATGTTTGTTATTTTGTTTCCAATATGGATAACCCACTTGGTTTTCTGTTTGGGAAAACTACTACCACTGTTAGGGTAGTAGATGAATCACCACCTGTTGAGATAGATCCTTTTAAGATACCTACAAGTATTGTTGATCGTGTTATGGATAATTATTATTTAGGAACTATCCATCCCGGTGATCACTTGCTTTTTATCCATGAATTATGCGGGTTGTTTAAGTGTGCAGGTATCACAACTAAAAAGGTGAAGAAGAAGTTACTCTCTATATCATTGAAAGGAAGAGCTGAAGAATGGTATAAGCTGATGAAGAATGGATAATCCATGGAATGAGAGGAAATAGTACCTCTCTTTTACTCTAATTTTATCCTCCAAGTGAGATTCATAAGAATAGGAATCTAATATATAACTTTTGGCCTCGTGATGGAGAGAGTACAACTCAAGCTTGGGGGATATTGAAGTTACTAATGCTTAAATGACCTATTCATGAACTCCCTAACAATATTATTATCAATAACTTTTATGCAAGGCTTTCTCTTCATGATAAAGATTTATTAGATGCTTCTTGTGCTGGATCATTCACAGGTATGAAGGAAGAAGCTAAATGGGATCTCCTAGACCATATTCAAGAGAACATTGAAGCATGGGAGAATGACAAAGTAAGAAATTCAAGTATAAACTATGATTATGAATGCATTAAATCTTTTATGGGAACCGATGACTTCCGTGATATTAGTACTGAGTATGGTCTTGATTCTCAAGTTCTTGCAAAGTGTTTTAAGGCCTTTGCCTCTTATATTTAAATTCCCAAAAAGGAGTGGGACAAGTACCATGCACCTTATAAAGATATTATTACCCATGTTCCTGCTAGCATTGAAGTTTGTACTGTTGATCCTATTTTGCATGAACCTTATGTTGAGAAAATTCCTTTTCCTGCTAAGGTAAAGGAACATTCTATCATAGCTAATGTGGTTAGCAAAAGTGCAAAGAAAACTGTGGAACCCGATGAGCAAATAAACATTGGACCTGTAGTAGGCCTTATGAAAGATCTTGTCACTAAAAATATAGAGGACAAGCACATTGTCTTCTATGAGGACGCTTCTAATATTGTCTCTCATCCTAGAAAAGCTAGAAAAACTAGTGTCCCTATGCTTTCTATTAGAATTGGTGATCATTGCTACTATGGTTTATGTGATATTGGTGCTAGCTCTAGTGTTATTCCTTATGAGCTTTACAGGGAAATTATGCATGAAATTGGTCCTTGTGAACTTGAGGACATAGATGTGGTTGTTCACCATGCTAATAGAGATACAGTCTGTCCAATTGGTATTGTAAGAGATGTGGAAGTCCTTTGTGGTAAGATTAAATATCCTGCTGATTTTCTAGTACTTGGTTCAGAAGCTAGTAAAACCTGTCCTATTATCTTTGGTAGGCCTTTCTTGAATACTTGTGGGGCTATCATAGATTGTAAGAAGGAGAAAGTTTTGACTAAGTTTGATGGAGAATCGCATGAGTTTAATTTTTCCAAAATTGCTAAAACTCCTTATGAGAACGAATTGCCTAATGAGGATTTCAGGGTTGAACAACTTTCTGCTATTTCTCTTGCTCCTAACAATGCCATGCAGCAGTTTATGGAAGATCATGAAAGCGAGGTCTTCATGAAGGAAAGATATGAGATTGACGAGGTTTTCCTTCGTCAACCTGAGTTACTTAAGCATAACCTACCTGTGGAATATTTGGGTACCACACTACCACCTAAAGGGGACCCTGTTTTCGAATTAAAACCTCTACCTGATGATCTTAAATATGCTTATCTAGATGATAAGAAAATATATCCTGTTATTATTAGTTCTAAACTTTCAGGAAAGGAAGAGTAAAGGTTATTATAAATATTGAAGAAACACCGAGGAGCTATGGGGTATACTCTTGATGATTTAAAAGGGATTTCTCCTACTATATGTCAGCATGCTATTAATGTAGAACCTAATGCAAAACCAGTTGTTGAACACCAAAGCCGTTTAATTCTAAGATGAAGGATGTGGTAAGAAATGAGGTATTAAAACTCCTTGATGTTGGTATTATTTACCCTATTGCTGATAGTCAATGGGTTAGCCCTGTTCATTGTGTCCCAAAGAAAGGGGGAATCACTGTTGTGCCTAATGAAAATAATGAGCTTATACCCCAAAGAGTAGTGGTTGGTTATAGGATGTGCATTGATTTTAGAAAGGTCAATAAAGTTACTAAGAAAGATCATTATCCTCTGCCTTTTATTGATCAAATGTTAGAAAGATTGTCTAAGAAGAACCACTTTTGTTTTCTTGATGGTTATTCTGGGTTCTCTCAAAATGCTGTGAGAGCACAGGACCAAGAGAAAACCACCTTTACTTGTCCTTATGGTACTTATGCTTATAGGCGTATGCCTTTTGGTTTATGTAATGCTCCTGCTACCTTTCAGAGATGTATGTCTGCTATCTTTCATGGTTTTTGTGAAGAAATCATGGAAGTGTTCATGGACGATTTCTCTGTGTATGGAACTTCTTTTGATAATTGTTTGCACAATCTTGATAAAGTTTTGCAGAGATGCGAGGAAACTGATCTTGTTCTTAATTGGGAGAAATGCCACTTCATGGTTAATGAAGGGATTGTTCTTGGACACAAAATTTCTGAAAGAGGTATTGAAGTAGACAGAGCCAAAATTGAAGCAATTGAGAAGATGCCCTGCCCTAGGGATATTAAAGGTATTCGTAGTATCCTTGTCATGTTGGTTTCTATAGGGGGTTTATTAAAGATTTCTCCAAAATTTCAAAGCCCCTTACTAATCTTCTTCAAAAAGATGTACCTTTTGTTTTTGATGATGATTGTAAGGAAGCTTTTGAAACTTTGAATAAAGCTTTGACTACCGCTCCTATTGTTCAACCACCTGATTGGAATTTACCTTTTGAAATTATGTGTGATGCTAGTGATTTTGCTGTGGGTGCTGTTCTTGGGCAACGTGTTGATAAAAAGTTGAATGTTATTCATTATGCTAGCAAGACTCCAGATGCTGCTCAAAAGAATTATGCTACTACTGAAAAGGAGTTCTTAGCTGTAATCTTTGCTTGTGATAAGTTTAGACCTTATATTGTTGATTCAAAGGTTACCATTCATACTGATCATGCTGCTACTAAGTACCTTATGACAAATAAAGACGCTAAGCCTAGGCTTATTAGATGGGTGTTGCTTTTACAAGAGTTTGATCTGCATATTATAGATAGGAAAGGTGCTGAAAATCCTTTTGCTGATAATTTATCTCGTTTGGAAAACATTTCTTTTGACCCTATGCATGTTAATGATAGTTTTCCAAATGAACAGTTGGCTGCAATAAGGGTAAGCCCGCATGAGAGTCCTTGGTATGTTGATTATGCTAACTTTATTGTTTCCAAGTATTTGCCTCCAACCTTTACGGCTCAGCATTTTATGATCTGAGGCATTACTTTTGGGATTACCCACATTTATATAAAGAAGGGGTAGATGATATTGTGCGAAGATGTGTCCCAGAATATGAACAACAAGAGATATTGAGAAAATGTCATGACAATGCTTATGGAGGACATCATGATGGGGATGGGACTGCACAAAAAGTTTTACAATATGGTTTTTATTGGCCTACTCTTTTTAAGGACGCAAGGAAGTTTATTTTATCATGTGACGAATGTCAAAGAGTTGCTAACATTTCTAGACGCAATGAAATGCCTATGAATTATTCTCTTGTTATTGAACCTTTTGATTGTTGGGGATTTGACTTTATGGGTCCTTTTCCTCCTTTCAAAAGGGTATACTCATATTCTTGTTGTTGTTGATTATGTTACAAAGTGGGTGGAAGCCATACCTACAAACAGCACTGATGGTAAGACCTCTTTAAAAATGCTTAAAGATGTTATTTTTCCTAGGTTTGGTGTGCCTAGATATCTTATGACTGATGGAGGTTCTCATTTTATCCATGGTGGTTTTAGGAAGACTCTTGCTAAATATGATGTTAACCATAGAATTGCTTTAGCTTATCACCCCCAAACTAGTGGTCAAGTAGAACTTTCTAATAGAGAAATTAAATCTATCTTGCAGAAGACTATTAATAGATCTAGGAAAAAATGGGCTAAAAAGTTGAATGGCGCTTTATGGGCTTATAGAACTGCTTATAAAAATCCTATGGGAATGTCTCCTTATAAAATGGTTTATGGTAAAGCTTGTCACTTGACTCTAGAATTATAACACAAAGCTTATTGGGCAGTGAAAGAACTGAATAGAGATTTTAGACTTGCTGGTGAGAAAAGATTGCTTGACTTGAGTACCGTAGATGAGTGGAGAAGTGAAGCTTATGAAAATGCTAGACTCTTTAAGGAAAAGGTAAAAATATGGCATGATAGGAGAATTCTCAAAAGGGAGTTCCATGTTGGTGAGAAAGTTCTTTTATATAGGTCTCGTCTAAGATTTTTTGCAGGGAAACTACTCTCAAAGTGGGAAGGACCTTTTGTTATTTAGGAGGTGTATCGTTCAGGGGCTATTAAATATCTTCCTTGAAGGACAACACTACACAGGTGGTGAATGGTCAAAGGCTCAAACACTATATTTCTGGAGATTCTTACAATGAAGATATTGATATCATTCAAATGGTAACTCCGGAAGAATTTATTAGAAACCAAACTCTAGAATCTGCAGAGTTCGTCTTTGAGTAGGTAAAAGTGTTGCAAACAGAAGGTTCGTGAAAACCTTATCTTTTTATATTTTCGATTTTTTATTACATACGGAAGGTTACAAGATGAAACAGAGGAGGAAACGGAGGCCTAGGCGCGGCCCCAGCTAGCCGCGCCTACAGGGGGTGTGAGCCCCCTGGAGTCGTCCCCGCCTCGTTTTCGCACAGTACCTTCCTTATGCATTGAAACTTCGTATATATAACCCCCGGGATCCCCCGAGGTTTGCATATCGTGTTCTCATCTTGTTTTCGTTTTGACCTGTTTCTATCAGGAAATCTTCTCAAGTTTAGAGCACCATGGTCTCCGCCAACGACAAGGGTAAGGAGTCCATGGAAGAAGAAAGGATCGTTGCTAGGCACGAAGACATGGGTTGGAGCATCGAGGAGAAAGTAAAGGACATGTCAGCAAGCATCAAGGGAACAACACCACCACTGGAGGAGTAATTTGTCATCAGGTTTGGCATCCCCTTGGCTTGTTCCAAGCTTGGGGGAGTGCCGCGGTATCACATCATTATCTTTTACCTTTTTCCCCTTTTAGTAGAGTTATATCTTGGATAGAAAAGTTATCTTATAGGTTGGTTTGCATTATGGGAGTATCTCTCCTTTAGTTGGTTATCTATGTATCTCTTGGTGTGAGCGCCTTTATGGAATATTAATGAGAAGTCCCATCTTTTACTTTTTGCACTTCTTATTTTAGTTTGCAATCTCTATTATATGATTGGTCTTGTTGATCAGTATTGGTATCACTTTGGGAGCATTAAGTAGATCTAAATTGGTTTTGGCAAACCGAGCTCTGGTCAGTAGCAACACTTTTTGAGGTTTGAAAGGAAAAGAGAAAAGCTTACAGGTATTTTGTATCTTATATTTTCTTCCTTGATTGGCTCATAATCTTAGTATTCTTTATTTAAGATCTTTTGTGTCTTCAAGGAAGATTTCATGTTTGGATTTATCACTTGTATGTTTGCTTGTTTCCTTCAACTGTTTTGCTTGCTACCTAGCTTTGCTAGCCAAAAACCTGCGCTGAGAGGGAATACTTCTCATGCATACACCCCCTTAAACCAAAACCTATGCCATTTGTGTCCACCATATCTACCTATTAGCATGATTTCTATTCCAAGTAAATTCTCAAGCTTCATCTATCTTTCAAATTAAAAATTATTTTGTTATGTGAAAACTAGTTAGTAAAGCTCTCACGAACTTGATGGCATACCTTATTTTCTTGCCCTAATAAACTTGAACCATTGTGTCATCGAAGTTGTATATGCTTGCACATATACGTTGGAATTAGCAAAACTGTGCTGTCATAGGGAACGCTTTCAACATTGCACCTGTATATTGTACACAGTTGATATCATGCTCTTTTGTTTGCGGATGTCGTCGGTGTGAAATAAAAGGGGAGCTTGTAAGTCCATGGAGTTATGTATGTGTGTTAGAGAAACGCTTGGGCTGCTAGACTAAGCCATGCCTAATCATGGTGGAAACTTGCAGCATAACCATAGTGAACAATCTGTGAAGCATCCTCAATAAAAACCTATGCAAATAGCAAATAAAAAGATCACTGAGGTGCTTACTGTCTGCTTGCCTTGTCATTTTGATTATGGGATAGCTCCTGTATCATGTGCAAGGGGTACCCCGTTGGCGGTTCTTTATGATACACATGTTCTTACAATGACAAGAACTTACCGGTAACTAAAGTTGAGTAGCATGAGGAGTGACCCTCGTACTCAAGGGACATGAGATTGCCAACTTATATTTCGTCAAGCATATACTCCTTCCTTGTTCACTTTAACCTTAATCACCTCAAGATGCTTATGATAGGGGCAATGAGAGCTCAAAGCTAGTAAGTACCATACTCTTTTGAAAGCTCTTTATGAACTTGAAATCCCTGCTTCCCTCTATGAAGAGCCCTTTCTTCTATTTCTAAGTTGAGTCAATAAACCTCTTCCTCTCTATCTCCAGCAAGCATTTGAGTTGTTGTGTTTCAAGCATTCATATGATGATTTACTCAGTCATGTTCTCTATCTTCTTTGTTTGCACAAGACTCTTATCTAAATGAGTATTACTTTGAAAGCTATCATTGTGAAAAAACTTTTATGTTTGAGCAAAGAGTACTCCTGTTGTAAACTTCTACAAAAGCTTTATTTGAAAACTATTTGCCAACTGTTCTCTGACCAAGAACAAAGTTTGCCAATCCCAGTTATGATTTATCTTGATGCATCTTTATTATGACTCCCATACTTGTTGCAAGCTAAGTTATATAATGGTGAGTTGCTTTCTTCTATGAGTTGTGTATTGGTAAGTGTGATGCTTCTTGTCTGTATTATTTTTATCGACACTTCACTCCATAAACCTGTGTGCATGTTTACTAAGCTCAATTTTCGCTTGGGGACAAGCGAGGTCTAAGCTTGGGGGGAGTTGATACGTCCAATTTGCATCACCATTCTATATCATAATTTACCTCTATTTATTGATATATTTCATATTAAGAGGTGTTACTTATGTATTTTCTTCTATTTTTTTTATGTTGGATGATTCTTGGAGGATGAACTGCCAGAGTCAGGATTCTGATGGAAAAAGCGGTGTTTTGATGCAATTTCGCGAAGATCAGAAAAATACCAGAAAAACTACGGAAAATTTTATTTTTTCTCAGAAGACGAAAGATGCCAGAAGGGGAGGCAGAGTTGGGCCACAGGGGGCCCACCCCCAGGCACGGGCCACCCTAGGCCGCGCCTACAGGGGGTGTGGCCACCCTGGCCCACCTCTAGCTCCGCCTTCTCGCCTATATCTTCTCCTCGAAACCCTAATACACGGGGGAGCGACCATAGAAAGATTTCGCCGCCTCTGCGGGGCGGAAAACACCGAGAGAGAAAGAGCTCTCTGGCAGACAGATTTCTGCCGGGGAAATCCCTTCCCGGAGAGGGGAGATCGTCGCCATCAACACCATCATCAAGCTAGACTTCATCGGGATCATCATCATCATCCACACCAACATCTCCACCAGCACCATCATCACCACTCCATCCCGCTGTAACAATTGTGTTGAATCTTACATAGTTCTTAGGGGAAACTGTTGGGCCACGTAGAGATAAGACAAAACTTTTTCCCTCTAACATGGTGATCCCAAGATCTAGCCAAGGTAGTAGGCCACGAGGTTTACCACTAGACGCGCAGTTGCGAATTACTGATGTAGCACGTCTGTTGAATGCAGTGTAGTCCTTATGATCCGATCGTCCTGGTGCTGATCGTACATCACCTCTGTTGGTATCCACACGTACGAGGAGGAGCACCGGCGGTGAACTGCTAGGTTCGTTATGACGGCAGGACTACTATGGATCTAGGGTTTCCAACACATGGAATAACCTAACCGATCAACGATTAACCCTTCTGGGTTACTGTGCTCCACTATATATAGGGAGTGAACGTGGGATCCACTCACGTGGCCCATTCACTAAAGCCCATATAATACTAGTCACCGTGAGTCCGACTCATTGACTCAGTACAAATCTGGCTTGGGTCCAACCCAACCAGATTTCCGGTTCAGATCTAATGCGAACTTGCTCCCTCTCTTAAGTGTGTGACCCCGCAGGCTCTTGGCTACTTGGACACAATTAGAGTCCGACTCTCAATCGATCAGTCGGTAGCGGATCCTAGTAGAACATGCCGACTCCCAAGTACCAAAGAGTCATGACGACTTGCCTTTCCAATGCGACTTGCGTCCGAGTCCCTTTTGCCTCACGATATACCTTGTCAGACTATAGGCGAATATTTGTCATCCCTTAAATAGTCCCACTCTCTTCTCGATCCGAGATAAGTGATTCACCCGACTAACTCTTAGTCGATCGCCTCGGTTAACACTTAACCGAGTCGTGCATGGCCATGCTTTCTGAATCATATCATCCGAGAGGGCCCAAAGAATATCTCTCCAAGTGGAGGGGCAAAATCCCATCTTGGTTATTCACATCACGCAGCTTGATTCTCAGTCGACCCGAACTCAACCTTTATAACTGCCCAGTTACGGATCAGCGTTTGACAGAACCTAAGTCGGTGATCCTCAACTCGGACTATGCAATAACCTCAGGTCTAAGGATTACATTGATTGAGATATACAAATGACAACTTGTTCGTTGTACCTCAATATGGGTCAATCCGACTTGCTAAACTCTTTAGCCGAATCTGTGTAAGTCGGAATAGCATCACTATGCCTATGACAAGTGGAATCGATTCATCAAGCCGACTTTCACATTGGTCTAAGTTGTGTGTCTAGCACAACCTCAATGACCAAGGACATTTAGTACAAACAACATGAATGTATAGTTCCACAACCGAATCACATATTCAATGATATACATCAGATGCTCATACAAGGACAGCTTAATAACTTTTATGAATACATTGGGAAATATCATCATACATGATTGCCTCTAGGGCATATTTCCAACAGAAACTTTCTCGGTGTTGATTACTATTGTAATTGATGCTTGTGAGTGGAAGCATTGAATTATTGTTTATGTTTAGATTGTTATCCGTCATTATATCATCTCTTATCTTGATCCATATGATGTCTCGTGAGTAGTTAGTTTAGTTCTTGAGGACATGGGAGAAGTCATGTTGTTAGTAATGGATTTGTGTTGAGGTATTATTCAATGGTTTAATATTTAAGTTGTGGTGCTATTCTTCTAGTGGTGTCATGTGAACGTCGACTACATGATACTTCACCATTTATGGGCCTAGGGGAATGCATTGTGTACTTGGCTACTAATTGTGGGGTTGCCGGAGTGACAGAAACCTGAACCCCTATTAGGAAACCTTTGCACAAGGGAGTGTAGGATCTCAGAATTTAAGGTTGTGATTAGGTTTATATCTTAATTGTTTTCTTGTAGTTGCGGATGCTTGCAAGGGGTTTAATCACAAGTATGTATTAGTCCAAGTAAGGTTGGTACATTAGCACAGGTTCACCCACACAAAACTTATAAAACCAAAGAAGATTAATCAGCTATATGAAACGAAAGCACTTGACAGTATTCTCATGTGTCCTCGAGAACGTTTGGTCCTCATTAGTATTTCCACCGGCTTGTCCTTTGCTAAGAAAGGATTGGGCCACTGCTGCAATTATTTGCTGTCTTATTTACTTGCACTTTATTTCCTTGTTTTATGAGTGCGGTGACCCAGCATACCACTGCATGTGTAGTACACTATAGTCGTTGACATGACATCCACAGAACATCGTTTCGTAAATATCACATCCCTCAGAATGGTACGGCAGAAACATTGCGGGTCCATATTACAAATATACACACATTATTATTATTACCATACCGGAACTTCAAGACTGCCTAAAGATTCAACTTACAAACCAAAATATAAAGTGTTTCAGTGGAATTTAAAAGTAACAACTCCGACTAGGAGTTGAGCTCAGCAACTTATTCTATAGAGTTCATGCTGCTCGGCTCAGTTGGTTACTACTAACTAGGATGCTTAGTTGGACTCGTTATCGTCGACACCATAGCGGATTACATTCAACACCTCCGGACAGATCAGGTTCCTTGTAGAACACATATTCTTGACATTCGGCTGCATACATTGGCACGTCTTCGGGGTCTTTAGAGTCTAAGAAAGGGATCAAAGGAAAGAATGAGTAACAGCGTTACCCAACAAGTTCATTGTATGCAAGGTGGGAAGTTTGATGCTCTAACTACCACCTCGGATTATAAATCCTTGGTACAATGCAATTTTTGTAAATCTTTCTTCAAAGATTGATTTTATTATGGAAATCTATGACAATCAGCCTTCACAGGTTGACCAGAACTTTGATGGAGTTCCTTTCCTGCCGCGTCCATAGCTCCTTCCCGGAATAGGGAGTAACAAGTTACAATTCTTACACTCTGCAGAGGTGCGTTACTTTACCCATGAGAGATCAACTCCTTGTTGCACAATCAGGCATACTTTCCCGTCCACAATTCCATGATGTGGGGCCCAGTAGTTGGTCCAAGCCAATCACTGCCCCCTTCGTGACCTCGCATGCCTCCTTGGTGTACACCATGCCCACATAATGAATCACGACAATGGTTTGTACAAACCATTAGATGCCAGAACTATCGTGGGATGATGAGGGTTCTCACCCATATGCTGCATATCCTCTATGAATTACCAATTAATATGCACGCTACGAGGATAACAACCACGACCTGCACATCCAGCTTCATGCGAGAGGAAGAAGATACAACTGACTTCTCTGTCCCATTCCAAATCTCATGGCTAACACATAATATACGGCGCTAGAATCACTGATGTCAGGGGTTATTAAGTCCCTACTTGATCATCATTGTTGCAAATAGAACCCTAAGTTCTATTGCTTCATTATATCACCACTTAGGATGATATCTATGATTTCTTTATTTGTGAAAATAATATTTTCTTTCTTTTATAGCATATATGATAACACACAATTTGCAAATACTTTGATAAAGACTCTTTAAAGGATATGAGCAAGTGATGAACTTGCCTTGTGATGGCAAGGTAGTGAAGTTTGATGCTTGCACTTGACCTTGAGCTTCTATGTCTACAAAAACATCATTATTGCCCGGTAAGGACAATATTTAAAGAAGCAAAATGATTGTGCAAGTAATGTAATGCATCATTTAACTTGATATGCAATCTCCCCATTATTATAAAAAATATTTTTAATAATAAAGGATTTATAAATATTACTTTTTAATATTTATAACATATATTGAATTATTTTATTTTATTTCCCTTTTATTTGTCTTTTATTGATTTAATAATTCTTTTAGGAATTATCACTTAAATATCAAAAAAAATTATTAAATATTTATTTAGTATTTTTCAAAAATACTACAATATTAATATATAATGAAAGCGATTTTTATTTATTTTTATCATCTTTCAATAATTTTGTAAAATTCCATAAAGAATATATAAATTACAAAATTCTTCATAAAATTTAAATGTCTAAAATTTTATATTTTAATTTATTTGGATAGTGTGGATTATTGTGAATCCAAAAAATATTTTATTTATAATTTTTGGACTTTTATTTTATTTTCTAGAATCTAATTAAGTTTAGGGGTATTTTGGTCCTTTTCTATTTATTAAAACAGGCCTGAAAGGTTTTTGGGCTGGTTTAATTTTATTGGGCCCTGGTGGCACATTAGTCATAATCAAAATAGCCACCCCGAAGGGTCTGGACCAACTCAGCCCACTCCTCACTGCCTCTCTCCCTCGATCTCATTCTTCTCCTCTTGTGACCTCGACCCCGTGGTCGGTGATGTCGCCACCGGCGATTCCCGCCGCCGTGGGCCGTTCTGGTCACCGCCATGGTGCAACAGGAGGTTGTCGATGACGCCCGTCCTTTCTATCCAACTAGATTTTAGTATGGGGCTCTCCTGCGACAGATCGATGCCGTCCCGAACCCTAGGGTTTGGGGGTTGGCGTGGATCCTGGTGCTGCTGCTATCGTCGTGCGTCGTGGTGATGCTCCTCGCCTCTATGCGTGTTCATGGTCGCCGCTGTGGCACCATAGGGGTTGCAGCGCCCCCTCTGGGGTGCTCCCCATGACGCCATGGTCGCCATCCCCTCTGCTTCCTCTTCTAGTCTCCAGCGAGGACCTTTGGTGAGTTCTTTTCCTATCCCCTTGTGCTCTTTGTGCTCGCTCATCCCATGCTGGATGTTGGCAATGACCTCTCTGGTGACTGTCTTGTCCTGATTAGGATGGTTTATTTCATTTAGGGACCTTATCATGTGATTGATCATGTACTGGATGAATTAGATCATGTGTGTATGGTCTGTAAGCATGCTAGATGGTTATTAGCCTGAGGCTTGTTGATTGAGATTAACTATAATGGTTCTGATGGCTTATTAGATGCTTTTATGCTTGGATTGCATATGATTCAGATGGTATAGTTTCTTTGGAATCAATGCTTGGTAAAGTTAGTGAGTTGATAACCTTCCACTGTCATTTCATAGTTTAGGATCATGATTATGGTGTGATGAAATCACTGTCTTAGTGTTGTTGGCTTAGAAATTAATATGTGAGTTGAGATCACAATGATCTCAAAAGTACAGATAAACATAGGAATATCCTAATTATGATTCATGTATTAACAGGAAAATGATTAGTAAATTGATTTGTTGAACCTGTGATGATTGGATGTTTATCCTGATTCATATAGAATTGTTCTTGTGACGCCATCTTGGTATGGCACAAAAGATTGATTCTAATCCATTGATTGGGTTGGTTTAAGCTTAAGACAAGCTTAGCTTTAAAAGATAAATGGAAATGTTCTTCTTTGAATAAGACCAATGATGTTGGTCTGAGGCTTAGGGGTTTTAGGCCTTATCGAATTGATTCATATAGGTAGTCCTGGTAGTGGTACCAGCTATTGTTTTTGAATCAAAGCTTGGTAAAAATGATAGTAAGCTTGATCATTATTTGGATCCAAAAGATTAGTTTCTAAGGTGCTACCCTTACTTTAGGGATGTGCCTAGAAATTAGATCTTATCTATATTTATGCTTGAATTGTATTATATAGCTTGACAACCAAAGCAATGATGTTGTTCTGAGCTCTGGTTGGATCCTTGTACTTTGCTGTTTGCTTTTAGAGTTTAAAATCTCTATGATGGATTCACCCCACTTGGGTGCTTTCTGAGAGTTTGTTTCATAAAACAACACATGCTTCTGTCTAGATAATATGATTAGATCATGTGAGGGTTTTATGATGCTCACCACAAAATCTGATGATTGTGGAGTAAGGTGGTGATGTTGATCTTGTTTTGCTGAGCTCCTGTGGTTGACCTTGAGCTAGCCTGCTCCTCCTAGCTCCTGGACTTGATCTTGCTGTCCACCTGATCCTTCCCCCTCCTTATGTTACCATCCTGGTGATGAGATCTTGGGCTTTGGTTGGTTTGGTTACTAGCTGTTGTGCTTGGTTTAGCTGTTGTCTAAGCTGGCTGTTCTTGTGTGTGTGAAGTGAAGAGATGCACTAGTGCCTCTCCACGGCTGTGCTGCTGGTTTTGGTGTGTTGGAGTTGTGCTGTGAAGCTGACAGCACACCACATGCATTTAGTTGTGTGTCCTTCTTGTGTGCTTGCTGTGCACTTGTGGATATGCTTTGGACTTGAAAGTTACTTTGATCAGATTACTTTTACCTGGCTGGTGAAACTTGCACCTCTTGTCTGTCATTTGACTTCTGGCTTAAAAATTATGGAAGATTTATCTTTTCATATTGGTGAAACTTACCCCTTATGTACTCAATGATGAAATATTGAACAATGCACTTCGCTGTCAACTTCTGAGAGTAAAACAATACAAACCCTAACTTTTCTTTTTCTATTTAGTTTCTGTTTGTTTTGCAGGTATAGATTTAAAATGAAGATTTTAGTTTAAATTTAGTTATAGAACAATCCAATGTAATCTGCTTATACTTTAGTAATTTTAGTTCTATTCTTTTTTAATCTTCATTTTATTATTTTGTAATAAAGATTATACTATTATCAATAAAGAATATTCTTATTCTTTATTTATTTGCTTTTGTGAAGTGTGTGGATAATTTCAATAAGTTACATTTTTGTAACTTATTTATGGATTGGAAATATGAAATAAGTTTTCATATTCTTAATTGTTCTCTTTTGAATAAAGTTTGAGTTACAAATAATTACTCTTAATTAAATCAAGATTCAAACCTTATTCCTAATTCATTTGAATTATAAATCAAACACTCAAGTTAAAAATTCAAATTCATTTCCCAAATCACATCATTCCTCAAAGATCACATCAAAGTCTATAGCAATCATCCTTTAAGACTAAACCTAATCTCAAAGTATGAAAGAAACCTTGATCACTTTAGGTTTTTATTTGGCAAAAATTTTACCCACATTTTCACAGATAAATGCATGCAACATTCCAAATTCCTAAATCTACCATTCGTTAGTTCCTAAAGGCTGGGATGTTATAGACTTCCCCCCTTAAATTAAACTTCGTCCCGAAGTTTGCGGAGATGTACCTGAATAGTTCTGGATAGGCTTTCCTTAAATCCTCTTCTCTCTCCCACGTGGCTTCCCTTTCAGGGTGATGTTCCCACTGTACCTTGCAATATTTGATTGCTCTGTTCCTCAATCTTTTCCAGTTTTCTTCCAGAATCTTACAAGGCTTTTCAAGATAGGTCAGGTCTGCTTGTAGTTCTATCTCTTGGTGTGTGATTGCATCATCCGGAACTTTCAAACATTTACGAAGTTGTGATACATGGAAAACATTATGCACTTGAGCTAATCTTGATGGTAACTCTAAAGCATAAGCTATAGTTCTGTTTTGACTCAGTATCTTGAATGGTCCGATGTATCTTGGACTCAATTTCCCTTTAACTCCGAACCTTTTTACCCCTTTCATTGGACTTACTTTAAAATAGACCATATCTCCCACTTCTGGATGCCATGATCTTCGACTTTGATCCGCATAACTTTTCTGCCTGCTCTGGGCTATTTTCAGTTTATCCCTGATCTTATCAATGATATCTTGTCTTTCCTTGATATAATCTGGCGCAAATTCTTTGCTGCTTCCAGGCTCATACCAACATATTAGTGATCTACACTTCCTTCCATACAAAACCTGATATGGAGCTGCCTTCAGACTACTCTGATAGCTATTATTATAAGAAAATTTTGCCAATGGTAGATGATCTTCCCATGTTCCTCCAAAATCTAGAGCACAAGCTCTTAACATGTCTTCTAGTATTTGATTTGTTCTTTCAGTTTGACCTCCTGTCTCAGGATGATATGCTGTGCTAAAATCTAACTTTGAACCAAGTGCTTCATGCAATTGCTTCCAAAATGCTGAAGTAAACACTGATCCCCTATCAGTTACGATCTTTTTGGGTACTCCATGCTTACTTACTATCTATTTGACATATACTTCAACTAACTTCTCGGCATTATCTTTTTGATTCACTGGAATAAAATGTGCACTCTTAGTGAGTCTGTCCACAATTACCCATATCATATCCTTCCTTTTTGGTGTCATGGGCAATCCTGTGATGAAGTCCATACCTATTTCCTCCCACTTCCATTCAGGAATTTCCAAGGGTTGTAATGGTCTTGTTGGACTATGATGTTAAGCCTTCACCCTTTGGCAAGTATGGCATTTAGATACATATTTAGCAATATCTCTTTTCATGTTATTCCACCAGAATAGTTCTTTCAAATCCATATACATCTTAGTACTCCCTGGATGTATAGAATATGGTGTTTCATGTGCTTCTCCGAGTATGATTTCATGAATCTCAGTCACATCTGGAACACATAGACGGTCTTGAAACCATAAAGACTCATAATCCCCAAGGCGAAAAACTGATTTTTGCCCTTGAGATATCCTCCGAATCTCCTTAGCAATAAAAGGATCTTCTACTTGATGTCTAAAAATTTCTTGTTTAAGATCACTGTCCTGCTCTGCAGCTACCTGCATAGTGGCTAATCCTCCAAGAACCTCTGTTCTAATGAATTGAAGCTCTAATCTTTCCAAGTACATTTGTAACTCTTTTGGTAACTCTCGATTACTAGGCTGAATATTTGCACTCTTTCTGCTTAAAGCATCTGCTACAACATTTGCTTTCCCTGGGGTGTAGTTGATTGTTAAATCATAATCCTTGATTAGTTCCAACCAATGCCTCTGTCTCATATTCAATTCCTTTTGAGTGAAGAAATATTTGAGGATTTTATGGTCAGTGTATAACTCACATCTGGCTCCATAAAGAAAATGCCTCCATCCTTTCAGCGCAAAAACTACTGCTGCTAACTCTAAATCATGAGTTGGATAGTTGACTTCATGTGGTTTCAGTTGTCTTGAACCATAAGCAATCACTTTCCGATCTTGCATTAATGCAGAACCCAAACCTTCTTTAGATGCATCACAGTATACTGTGAAGTCCTTCCCTATTTCAGGAACTGCTAAGATTGGAGTTGTGGTTAATCTAGTCTTCAACTCTTGAAAACTTGCTTCACATTTCTCATCCCACTTGAATGGTGTATTCTTCCTTAATAATTTGGTCATTGGTCCGGCTATTTTGGAGAAACCTTCAATGAATCTACGATAATAACCATCCATTCCTAAGAAACCTCAAATTTGCTTCACATTGGTCGGTGCAGTCCACTCTAGTACTGACTGAACTTTAGATGGATTCACAGCAATTCCATCCTTACTGATCACATGACCGAGGAATTCTACCTCATCAAGCCAAAATTCACACTTACTGAACTTAGCATAAAGTTTGTGTTCTCTTAAAGTCTGCAATGCTATTCTCAAATGATCAGCATGCTCTTCCTTATCCTTGGAATATATCAAAATATCATCAATAAAGACTATGACGAACTTGTCCAAATATGGCATGAAGATCTTGTTCATCAGATTCATGAATATTGCCGGTGCATTGGTCAAACCAAATGGTACTACCAGATACTCATGGTGTCCATATCTTGAGACAAATGTTGTCTTTGGAACATCTTTCGGTTTGATTTTTATTCGATGGTATCCAGATCTTAAATCGATCTTTGAAAATACCCCAGCTCCTTTCACCTGATCAAACAAATCTTGGATTCTTGGTAAAGGATACTTATTTTTGATAGTAATGTTGTTTAGATTTCTATAATCACCACACATCCGTCTTCCACCATCTCTCTTATCCACAAAGATTACTGGTGTTCCCCATGGGGATACACTTTCCTGAATAAATCCTTTTCTAGCTAACTCATCAATTTGCACTTTGAGTTCTGTCAACTCTTTGGATCCCATCTTATATGGTGCTTGAGCTATTGGTGATGTACCAGGAATGAGGTCAATAGTAAACTCTATCTCCCGGTCTGGTGGCATTCCTGGTAGCTCTGCTGGAAAAACATCTTGAAATTCATTTACTATAGGAATCTCTTCCAATTTGACCTCTTTCATTGAGTTCAACTACAGATCCACCATGATATGACTGTGTTTATCTGCTTGGTAAACTATCCTTGCTCCACTTGGAGTTTTGATTGAGACAGTTTTCTCCTCACAATTTATCTGAACTCCGTGTTCCATCATCCAATCCATGCCCAACACTACTGCAATTCCCTTCAAAGGAATTACATATAGGTCTGTGAAATATGTTACATCCATAGATCGAGATAACCTAATCTTGTTTTATGTGGCGTACAATCACATTCCCTCATGCCGTAACTACGGTCATAGGACTTTCTAATGTTGCCCTTCTAATCCCAAACTTATCACAAAATTCTTCAGAAATGAATGAAGTAGTTGCACCAGTATCAAATAGAACTTTGCCAGGATTGGTAAGGATATTGAGCGTACCCATCACTGCATGCTCTGAATTATCCACCTCCTCAAGGGTTGCATAGTTCAGTTTCTCGGTAGGTCGGTTCCTCTTGCCATTGTTGTTCTTGCCATTATTTCCTCCTTTATTGGGCTGTCCATTTCCTCCACTGGCTTGTCCTCCTCCCTTGGTAGGCCAACCTCCTGGTGGTTTGCTCGGACAATCGGGCTTGATATGCCCCTTCTGACCACAACCATACCAAATCACTACAGGCTTTTTGCATTCCCTCTGGAAATGCACTGGAATTCCACAATTGTTACAAATAACATTCCTTCTCGGATTGGATTGATTTCCACCACTGCCCTTGTTATTGTTATTGTTGCCATAATTCCTATTCCAAGGTTTGAACTCCAGGTTGGGTTTAGGTTTGCTTGCCTGAATTCTCTTGGTTTCCTTCTTGGCTCTCTTCCTCCGGTCCTCTTGGACATTCTTATAATCATCTTCAAAAGTAATGGCTGCATCCAACAACTGCTGATAAGTTTGCTTATTGGCTAACCTTAGTTGCATATTCACAAATGGATTTAATCAACGCAGGAAACGCTTCTTCCGCTTCTCTTAAGTGTTGACATCCTCCTCAGCATAGTGAGACAGTTGACTAAAATCCCGGATGTACTTCATAACACTAGTATATCCTTGCTGAAGCTCTTCAAATTCTCTTTGCTTCAACTCCATAACACTTTCTGGAACATGATATTCACGAAATCTCTGCTTGAACTCTTCCCAGGTAAACTCCCTTCCTGGTTGTTGCATGGCTAACCGATTCTCCCACCATGATGCTGCAGGTCCAGTCAGAAAATGAGTTGCATACCTCAATTTCTCCTCATCATTGCAACCTACAGTTTTCAGCTTCCTTTCAGTATCTGCTAGCCAGTCCTCTGCATCCATTGGTTCAGGAGCTGATGCAAAAGGTAACGGTCTTGCATTTTGGAAATCAGATAGACTCACTCCTCCACCTTAAGGTGCCCTCTGATTTGCTCGCCCCAGCAACTCTTCCATAAACTTGTTATGTGTCTCTTGCATCATTTGCATGCATTGCATAAAGTTCTGCTCCATTAACGACCTCATTGGTGGTGGTGGTGGTGGTAATGCTCCTTGATTTGCTGCATCTGCATCGGCCTTCTCCTTGGCCTCTCGCTCCATCCGCTGCTGCTCAGTTTCCATTTCTACACCCGTATCCATGACCCTCTAGTCCTGCAACATAAAGCGAATACTCATAATTACATCATGCACATGTGTTCTAATCGCAACTTTACGCACAAAACTAGTCACACAATGAAGATCCAAAGAAAATCCAAATGTGCATTTCACATAAGATACATACTATCATAATAATACAAAGTCATTACAACATATACCATATAGGTATAATCACAAAACTACCTTACTCATCTCACTATTTTATTTTTTTGAAGTACAATACACGGTACTTGATATCACTAACTAATTGCCTCCTTCTAGTAGTAACTACGCTCATCGTACATGCCTGATGTCCAACCGTGATGACGTGTTGTTCGTCGCACAGTTTGTGGAACATATGGCCTTCCAGAAGGAACATACTCTGTATCTGAAGTGTCAGGACTTGAGTCATTACTCATCCTGAGTGCATTGACTCCCTCTAGCTCAGCTGAAAAGTCTTCAGAAACATATTCAACATTATCTGCAGTCCGCATCTCCTGAGCTTCATTTCTTGAGTTGTCAACAGGATATGCAGATCCTGCTGCTTCCCAGGTGCTCTCTTGGGCAACATAATTAAACACTGGATAATGTATATTCCCTGGGTTTTGATAAGATGTTGATGATTCAAACACTCTCTCCTCAAGATCTTCTTCTTCATCCTGATTATCTATTGACCTGGTATTTGTACTAGTATTATTAGGGTTCATCCTTGAACCCATCCCACTAGATTGTCCAACATTTCTGTCAGAACCATCTGTGGACATCTGGTGTTCATGAGATCCATTATATGATCCCATTCTCCAACCATCCGAATTCTCAATAGGAAGTTCTGAGTCAGAACCATCCACTGAGCCCTGTGGTACTGCATACCTCATATCCATAGTAGGATCATGTATAGGTTCAAGTCTTGGTGAATAAGGATATGGTATAAAAGATTCAGGATCTATAGGTATATCCTTAAAGATAGGTGTTGCACTGCTACTTGCTTCCTTCTCTAACTGGAATGCTAACTGCTTCCTCCTTTCCGGATCAGTTAGATCCTCTAACATGTCATTTTTATCTTCGACAGTCACTTGATGTGTCTTATAAAAAGATGCAACGAGTGTTCGATATCTATCCATAAACTTGTAAGCTAACTTAGGATGCTTCTTAACCAAAGTAAGATGATCCGGTATAGGCTCCGAGTCTATGGAATCATGAGGTGTCACAGAGAATGTGCTACCTTCTAACTCCTTGGTTTTCTGCTCCCGGATATTAGCTATCGCCTCCACAACAGCAACATGATATGCTGCTAAATGACTCCTACCTTCTCCTATAGGTAGATCATGATATAGTCCAAGCTTCTCTGGAAGTTGGATACTCACACGATACTTGGATAACATCCGGCCATCAAGGTAAGTGATAGTGTTCAATGGAATTCTAGTTGGACAACTAAAGAGCTTTAAAAGTTGACAAAGTTGGTCTGTGAATGATCCTTGATAATCATCAAGAGTCTCCTCTTTCCTTACCAAAGTCTGCTTTGGTGCCATATCTCTGTATATCAGAAAAATAATTTTGATTAGTATCCAATGATATATTGCATCATAACAAAGAATTATCACACTAAAATATATAACGGAATATTCTCATTTGAATACCCATTATATTACTTTTAGAGAATTCTTTATCGTTGCTAATTTTCCTACAAGTAATACCCTTTACTAGGTTTCCAACCTAAGGTCAAAGCAATTTGCTCTGATACCAACTGCGGTGACCCAGCATACCACTGCATGTGTAGTACACTATAGTCGTTGACATGACATCCATAGAACACCGTTCCGTAAATATCACATCCCTCAGAGTGGTACAGCAGAAACATTGCGGGTCCATATTACAAATATACACACATTATTATTATTACAATACCGGAAGTTCAAGACTGTAACATCCTAGCATTTAGGACTAAACGAAGGGTAGATTTAGGATTTTGTGCATCTGCATGCATGCATCTGAAAATCTGGGTAATTTTTTTGCCAAATAAAAAGACTAGAGTGATCAGAATTCTCACTCCGATGAATTACGTTTATTTTTATCAGAGGGGGAGTGAGATGAATTTTGACATGACCTCTATTGTTTTCTGGAGTTATGAGGGGAGAAAATTGACTTATAACTAATTATTCACAATAATACAAATGCAAGTATTATAAATAAAAGTATTAAGATCCTTAAAATCCAACATTACAATGTTCCTTCAAAATAAAAGAATAAAGGAAAGATTATAATAAAATAATTAAATGAATAAAGAAAATGGAAAATGAATTACAATAATGGAACAAATAGAAGATTTCCTTATTAAAAGAATAAATGTATATTACATTATCCTTTTATAATAAAGGGATAAACAGAAATGATTACAGCAAGGATATAACAAGATTATTAATAAAAAAGGAATACATGAAGTATTACATTATTCTTTTACAATAAAAGAATAAAGATAAAGTACAATACATTAAATAAAAAGTAGAAGTCATACAGATTGATGGAAATCAAAGAATTACAAATATAAAGAAATCTTTGTTCAATAAAACAAAGATTTAATCAATACAACAAAATTCAAAGTCATTACATAGATGAATAGTTACAAATAAAGAAAAAGAAAAGCTTCACTAAAATATATAATAATTACATTGTTATTACAATTAAATAAAAAGATTACAGAAGCTATAAACCTAAGCTAGGATTTCTATCTACTTTGATGTTCCTCGATATTCTTTTCATTCCTGCAAAACAAATAAATAAAAGATAAAAACAAAGAGGGTTAGTGTTAGTAATTTTGCTCTCAGTCTAACAGTGAGGTGCACTATTCATTACATCACTGAGGAGAGTTGATGAGGGGCAAGTTTCACCAAAAATGATATCTGTTCTTATCAGTATAGTACTGGTCTCAGCCCAGCATCATTGACAAAAGTGGGGCAAGTTTTACCAAAATAGTAAGTAGTAAAGGTAAAACCATTAGCAAATATCCAATATCTACTTGATCTGATCCACACACAAAAGGCAAGCACACAGACAGCTTACACAATACATGCATAGCATGTGTCGTCAGAACCACAACAACCAGTACAACAGTATAAAGGTAACGGTGAGGGAATTCCAAGATTCTTTCTCACTTGCCTCAATAGTCCAGCCAAAACCACACTCCTCTATCTCAGTAGTACAAGAGTGTCAAGCACACTGCTTCCATTAAATCAGGAACACAAACACTGATTCATTCCCAGATCAATTTGGTGCATCACATCTACAACACAAGCATCCTGGTTGCTTGGGAAAGCCATCCAGGTGCTCAAGTATGAGTTCTAGCAGCTGATCAAGGGCAAGTAGAAGATCTACAACAGGCTATAAGCCACTCACCAACCTCAGGTAAAAATCATCAGAACCAACTACTGAATCATGTAGAAATCATTCTTGCCCTTGATCGGGGGTAGTGTTGGTGTTGGAGGTAGCATTGTTGTTGTTGAACTTGGGTGGGGCACGATTGAAATTGCTAGCGTTGCCGGGGTTGTTGTGATTTCCTCCGGGCCTAGGGTTTCCACGGTTGAGATAGGTCTGACGGTTCATCGGGGGTCTGTTGGTTCTTGGGGCAAATCCTAGAGATGGGTTGGGGCGATACTTTGGGGTCGGATGGATTCCTGGTTGATGCATCATGTGACGCTTGCAGTTCTCATTGGCTTGGTTGATCTTTCCTTCCATCTGGATAGCAGAGTCGACAAGGGCTTCAATATCCACAAAGGGGATATTGACTAACACTGTCTGCATCTCATCATGCAGACCATTCAGGAATCTTTCTTTCTTCTTGGCTTCGGTGTCGATTTCATCCGGGGCATACCTAGCTAATGACAAAATTTTGTCACGGTATTCCACTACAGTCATCCTTCCTTGCTTCAGTTCCCTGAACTCGTCTCTCATCCTCTTGATCAAACCCGGTGGCACATGGGTTCTGCTAAACTTGACCTTGAATTCCTCCCAGGTCATCATCTGGCCTCCGGTCATTGCGTGAACACTGTTCCACCATGCTCTGGCATCTCCGGCTAGATAGTGGGTGGCGAACAGAACTTTCTCGTTGGCTTCCACTCCGACTACTTCTAAGTTATTTTCCATGGTTTGCAGCCAATCATCGGCGTCTAGGGGTTCTTCTGACTTAGTGAAAACAGGTGGGTTGGTATTCTGGAAGTTCTTGAGCTTAGATCCATGGTTGTCCTGATTTCCGTGGCCTTGGTTGTTGTGGGCAAGTTGGGCTATCTGCTGAAGTGTGGCTAGGTTGGCTTGACGTTTGGCTCTTTCAGCTTCGCGGTCAGAAGTCAACATTTGCAGAATCTGCAACATCGGGTCCGGGGTTGAACCACTTCCTCCACGTGGCATCTGAAGATTTAGATAGATCATGAGAAAAGAGGGAAATTTCTAAAGTTTTGGGTCTTTGGGAAAAAAAATTAAAGTTTGACTCCGATTTTTCTAGTAACTTTCTTTTCATTCATTCATTCATTCATTCATTCATTCATTCATTCATTCATTCATTCATTCATTCATAGCACCCGATACAACACACACCACAACAAAGAAAAACAGATGGTTTTAAGAACCATTTTGGAAACTACGATACAGTGGGACCGAATACTACTCACTACGCTAGTGCTCAAGTGATACTACTCCTCGGAATCGGTGGCTTCATCGTCCTCATCATCATCGATGAAGGCAAAATTGTCCTCATCGGTGAAGAAGTCCATAGCCTGATCCTCCAGAAAGTCATCATCATCGCTGAGATAGGAGTAGGGGTCTCCACGAAGATCCTCTCCGGCATTCTCCCTTTTCTCCAACTACATGTCTCTCTCGTGGATGGTCTCCTACAGAGATGAGATGCGATGGCGAAGACGGGCAATGATGCGCTCCTTCTTGTCAAGCTGACAGCGGCGAGACTTGCGATCCTTTGCTAGCATGGCGATGGTTTGATCCTTCGTCTTGATGATGGCAGACTTGTGGTTGCAGTAGTCACGACAGTTGTCTAACTCCTGCTGACGATCGTACATCATGAAGCTAAGGTGGTCCAATTGAGTCTTTAGTTCGGGGTGGTATGGGGCTTCCAGTGGTTGTCCATTAGCATCACGCCTTGGGCAAAACTCAAAGCGAGTACCCTTGATCTGACTGATGCTCTGCCCACACAGACGGGAAAGAGCTTCCTGCATGGCCCTGGCAAGTCCATCGAGCCAGTTGTTTTCCCTCAAGGTAAACTGAATTCCCTCCGCAGTGGGAGGTTCAATCTTTCCTCGGAGACTTGCAACAATTAGCCAATGCAGATCTTCTCCTCCTTGATCATTGAGCTGAGCTCCGAAGAACTCAAAAGTGACGCCCAGAAGTTCCAAAAGCTGGTCCAAATCCCTCTCAAAGATCAGGTCTCCTCCATTCCCCAGCTGATAAAACTTGATGTACTTCACGTCCATCTATAAGAATATAGGATGAGTAAGTTAGTAGAGTGATTAAGTGTGTCAAAATTTTATGTATTTTGCAAGAGTTTTTGAGGAACATGAATTTTCATGAAAGAATCAAAGGGATAAGAATGAGAATAAGTTTTTGTAAATATTTGCTTTCTTTAGTTTTGAAACTAAGTTTTTGATTCAAATGTCCAGTCTAACTAGGGTCTCCTATGGTCAGGATGGCTCTGATACCAACTTGTCAACACCCGGATTTTTAATCCCAGATGCTTGTTATGCCATACATCGCTATCCCAGGATTACCATTTTTGCGAGACATAACAGAATTGGATACCATAGTACATCATCCATTACAAACCTTACATAAGTTCTTACACAAATAGGGATCTCATGATCCAGTTCTTAATACAACATCAAGCAGCGGAATACGTAATAATAACGGTAGCATAGGCGAAGCTCCATCTTCGGGGTCACAGGCAATGCTGACGATGGGAGATGATCCTAGTTGTTGTAACCTTCCTGGGGTCCATCCTCCAGGTACTCCTCTTCATAGTCTGGCCATGGGAATAGCCAGGGACAAAGCCATGAGTACTCTTTAAGTACTCGCAAACTAATACTAACAAGTGAAAGGGGGTTTTGATAATAGCACACTAGGCTCTAGGGTTATTTTGCAAAAGCCAGATTTATCTCTACTAAGTTCCAAAGCTAGTCACAATTTTATAACTCCTAAGGGGGATCTTGTACTCATGTCACAACTCTGTTGTGGTCAAGTCAAAGTATCAATTCATTTCACAAGTCATTTTGAAAAGTCTAACGGGGGAACAGTATGGCCACTCCAACTGTCCATAACCGCGGACGCGGCTATTCGTTAGTTTGACACTCTGTAGAGATTGTACACTTTCACCACAACATTCGATACATCCGTCAGGAACAAATCCTGAATTCACCATACTCAGTATGTGGATAATCAATCCTAGCCTTTCAATTACACGCCCTAGTATAAGCACCTCTCCTGTGAGTTTGGCCTCCCAACCATGACCAACTGTCATCTTGGGTACTGCACAGGTGGACAATCTTCACAAGGTAGCCTCAGCTCAGACCTTGGCCATGAGGGAACTAATAGTAAGGTATATAAGTTTCCAGTCAAGCCCTACCCAATCTTCGGGTATTGTGGTTGTACGATAAAATTGGAATGGTATCGCATCCAGACAACCATCAGTTTTATAAAGGGCTAAGGCTCGTGCCTCAACATTTTCATCACCAAAATCATCAGGTGTTCGGAAACACATGTCCAAAACATTTCAATAGAATGATCCATCATTCTAAGGTTTTCATAACCATTTTTCCACCAAGTATTCCCATCTAAAGTTGATCAAGTTTTATGCTTAGCACTAGCATCTACAAGTGGGGGTAAGCACTAATGAGGGGTGGTAAACTAGTGGAGTTTTAACTAAGTTCAATCTCATGCCTTAGGCTGACATCAAGATTATCTAGCTTAGGCCAAGTTTTATGCTCTTTATGCAACCTTCAATATCTTTCAGTATCTACCATTCACTTAGGTAAAATCTAGGTAAGAGCTTTGATAAAGAAATAAAGTAAGAAGCTTGCAAGTAAAACTAGGATAGGTTTATCAAGTGAGTATAATCACATATGCTTAAGGCATATAGTTGGCATGGTAACAAATAGTGGTTTGTTGCATCAGTAGAGTATCTTGCAAGGGTTAGCTTGCACATTCACTAGTAGTATTAGGCTTGCCTTGTGCAAAGTAGTGGTTGAAGTTCTCCTCGGCTTCTTCTTCGTAGTATCCTCCTTCCTCCTCGTATCCTTGGTCGGTACTAGCTTCTATGAATAAATACGATGTACACAATCACCAATCAATACTTAACTACTTGCATTCATCACACACTAGGGTCCTATAGATGATCTAGCATCATCATTAACATTACAAGGTTAAAGCTTGGTTTAATTCCTTTTATTTTTAAAAAAGTAATTTCTACTCATTGAAAAACTACTTAAGATTTAATATTCTCCAAACCCAAACATGGGATCATGTTGAAACATGTCATCACCACATATTCTAGTTCATGGGAATGTGATTTAAAGTGGTGTCACAATTTAATAAGGTTTTACCCTTTTATTTTAATTAATTAAAGTGACTAGAAATGCCTATGGGGCATTCTTTTATTACTTGAACATTATTTCTGCAAGTAAACCTATATATTTTTATATATTCTGAAAGGTATGGTTAAATGTGATTTTTGAGAGTTTGAATCAACTCAAAAGCTATTATGGTTTTAATTTGAAAAATGTTTGATTGCAGAAAAGCTTCTGCCTTGTTATTTTTACCATGGATGATCTATAGATCCAAATGACTTGAATCCAACGGGATTGGATTCAGCATTTCAAGACCTTTATAACAAAATTAGTTTCATTCAGTTTGGTGCACTGAATCGACCTGGGTTGATTTTTGAAACTGGGTACAGAAGTGTGTTTGAAATAAAATGGAAAAGGTTTAATTCAAATAACTGGGCTGCGCGGGAAAAGTTAACGGGCCGGCCTGCTAAGCGTGGCCTCGCTGGCTGCTTAAGTGGGTGTCCCCACGCCGCTGACACAGCGAAGCGGTTGCACGGGCAACGTGGTGCGCTCGATCTGATTCTAATCCAACGGCTGAGTCATCGTCGACGTTGAGCAACGCCGACGAGACGAAACCTAGCGGCCAAGGGGGTTGGGGCTCACCGGGTGCGGAGGGTCGGCGAGGCGGGCGAACGACGAAGTCGATGACGGTGAACTCAGGGGTGGCCGCGGCAGCTCCTAGGGTGGACGAAATTGATGGCGCCCTTCTTCTCCAGAGGCGGCGGGATCTAGTGAAATTCCGGCGAAGTGTTGCTCGCCTTGCTCCGGGAACGGTGTGGCACGATCAGTGATGAGAGGGGAGTAGAATGGTGTGAAGAATTCGAGCGGGGGAGTCCTCTATTTATAGTCGAGCGAGGGGACCGACGGGGTGCACGGTGAGCTCGTCGGGGGCGATGGTACATGCGGCTATTGGCATGGGCGAAGGTAGGGGGCGGTGCGGTGTTCCCTGGCGATTCTCAACGACATGGTTTCGAGGCGTGGGGCGGTGCGGCTTGGTCTGGAACATGCGATGCTCTGCGCGGTAGAGGCGGCGTCTTCGACAACGAGCGGTGGCTGTGCATCACGGAGCGGCGAACGGGGATGTCTGGCGGTCTCCTGGGTCAGTGGCGATCGTGTATGCACGCGGCGAGGGAGGCGCGCGGTCTGTGGGCTTCGGTCGAGGGTGGCGCTCTGGCGGTCTGGGCGCGGTCCGTGCGTGTGGTCCAATGGCTGGCAGGGTTCAAGCGCTGGACAGAGAGTGGCGGTGGACGATGGTCTGCCTCCCAGACAAGGTTGGCATGGCTTAATCTTCTCCTAGCTTGTTGTCTCTACTAGGGTGGCATGGTTATGCTCGGCTGTTCACCATTGATGGCAATGCCAAGCATACAGTGGGGCTAGTGCTTGGTTTAACTTGCTAGATGATCTACTGAGATGGTTGTGAGCTGGAGAGGGAACAAGTTAGGCTTCAATCACTGCTCACTATAGTGTTCAGATTTTGTATGATTTGTGTTTGCAGCCTGTTTGATGAAATGGTCGCATGAATTCAAGTTTTGAATTTTGAAAAGATCTTTGGTGGGTGTGCTAGGTTGGTGCTAGGGAGTCTGCAGATGCTTGGGTTTTGAAAGTTGAGCTTGTTTGAGTGGTTTTTGAAAAAGTGGGATCTTCTCATATGATAAAGATTCAATTTTGAATTGTCATTTAAACTATGCATTTGAAAGTTTCTGGATGATCACAAAGTGGGCCTTGATACTTTGTTATGAGTAAAATCAAGGGGTGCAAAGATCCAGAAAAGTTTCTGTTAGGTTCTGAAAGTTTGAGACAGCCAAAGTAGGCATGGGAGTTAAATTGGTCAAAATGACCATTCCTTTATTTTATTTGTTTTGATTTATTTGTCTTTAGGAAAAGTGTGGGAAATGTTTAGATGATGTTTATTTCACCTAAGCATCCATTTACAAGCAATGGAACACATAAACAAGGTGATTCAAAAGAATTCAAAATAAAATGCATACACATATGCATGCTTTCAAAATTTTATTTAGAAAAGTTTTTTTGTTAACCCTAATTTTGATGCTTAGTGTTTGATGATCCAAGTTTAGTATTTTTGGGATGTTACACCTCTGTACCAACAAGCTCATCTATGTCTATTAAAAACAGATTTATCATCTTCGTTGTAAGAGAATCAAGGAATCAAATATATACACCATTTCACTAACAACAAGGACATAGAGTCAGATTATTTTCCCAAGTTCCAAACTAGAGCAAAGTCAGATCAAATAATCTAACTAGCAACCAGTAGTTTAACTAAAACAAACCATGGGAATGGCACATGTCCAGGAGAACACCACACCACAACCAACATCGTAGCTCAAGGAAAATACTGCAAGCTACTTATACATAGTACCCAACCAGGAACATAAATAGCTCAAGCTGAATATCCAATCCAAGGGCCTCATTCCACAACAACACAGTTTAGCTAGCATGGGGCCAATACCACACAATTCCATAAGCCAACTAGATCAAAACAAATTAATATTGGATCATCTCAACAACCAACCAAACCTTATATAAGAATAAATTCATTATTCAGGAGTCACAAACCAGTATCATCCACTATCCAATTCAGATAGAGGAATTTTCAAGCCAAATTCATTAAGCAAGTTATGTAGCAAAGCTACTGCAATGTATCATGAACCAAAGTGAGGAACCCGAATTAGGATTCATACCGAGAGAGAGTGAGATAGAAAGAAACTTACCCGATTGGCCTCGCACAGCAAGAAGAGGAAGTAGACGGTGGTGACATAGAGGTGATGGGATCCAGGACGGCGGCACGAGGAGCACCTAGAGGCGCTACAACCCGCGCCTAGACTGCAACCAAGACAGCCTAGGAGAAGCATGGCGGTGCTGGACATCCCCACATCGGCAAAACACCAGCTCGTCACCGCAAGCCACTGTGGCCAGCGACCACTAATACACCACCACCAGGCCCTCTCCGCATCACCATCAACCTCTAGAGCTATGAGCAACAAGAACCCTAGAATCAGATAATTGAAGGGGGCGAGATCAAGAGGGCGTCATTCACAAATCGAATTGGAGGGATGAGTAGGTCTGAGATAGGCAGAGCTACGGTGGCTGGCGGTAGTGGCCGTAGCAACCGTGTTCACGGATTTGAAGCAGGTGGGCGGGGCGTCAGAGGAGGATCGGGTTTGTTCCAGAAGCGAGATGTGAGAGGGGTGAAGGGGCCGGGGTCGGGCTGACCTCGAGCCAGACCTGGCTAGGTCGAGCCAATTCTGTTGCAAAGCAAACATACCAGAATAAAAAGAAAAAGAGGGTAATAAAAAAAAGCTAGAATAAAGTAATGACCAAGATACCCTTATACACTATTTTATTCCTAGAAAAATGTAGAAAAATCCTAAAAATATATTTAATACATCAAAATGTTTATTAAAATAATATCCACCTAAGAAAAATATGATTATATTTATTTGGTTTAATAAAATACAAATAAGTATTAACACCCTTAAATAACTAAATGAAATTTAATAAATTTAGAAAAATTCCTAAAAATAAATAAAAATCACTTTCATACATAAAAATAAATCTCTTATCTACTAAAAATACTAACTCGAAAATTTTACAAATAAAACTTAAAACAAATATTTAAATACATTCAATAATTGAGAAATTTTATAAAAAAATATCTAAAGATAAATAAAATTCAATTTTAAGATTTTAAGTGAGAATACTTACTAGGATAATACTAAATATATTATTCCAAAAACATTCTAAAATTCTTAGATCATATATCTTCAATTATTAAAATGAGATAGTTATTTTATTAAATATTTAACATCATTTCCTAAGTAAGAAATAATCATGTTCAAAACACAATCTTTTAACTCTAAAATAGTCTAACCTATAATTATAATTTAGGATACTATCCAAATTTAAATAATCAATTTTATAATATTCTTTTAAAATATTTAATCAACTATAAGTCCAAGATTTACAAGATTAGTCTTGCGAATCATTAACTTAAATTAGAAGTAAGTGATCTCAATTCATATATAATCATATTAACAAACTTAGTATTCATTAAATATATTATAAAATAAATTCACCTCTTGCTTCATATAGCAAGATCTTATAGTATAATCTATGAATATTAAATATACTATTTTTAAGTCTTTAAGATTAAGTTCCATTATGCTTAGGAAAAACCCTAGTTATTGTTAATACCATAAATATTATATCTCAAGCCCAATTATATCTTTAAAATTAACTTTGCTCTGACATATCATAAGCTAGGTATATAATGACTCAAAATCATTTAAACCTTATCTTAAACCATAACTTTAATCTTATTAATCTTTAGAGTTGATTAACTTAACATAAATAATATTTTCTTCAAATGTTATTCTTTTTGCCACTTTCAAAAGAAAAACTATACCATTTCTTTTAAACCATAACAAAATTAAAACATAAACCTTGTAATGATTACATGGTATCACCCAATCTTAGAATTGTATTACAATTGTACCTTACTTTCATATCTTATATGTTATCCAAAAACCCTTACAACTACACTCCTTTAAGAAGTAAACTTAAGAATAACTCACATCCTAAACAAATCATCTAAATCCAACTCACATGTAATGTTGGGGAATTACTTAAGGTTTTACATAATGCATAGCATTACTTATGCATAACAGCATATTGCTTCTTTAAACATTGTCTTTACCGGGCAATGATGGTATTCTTGTAGAACCCGAGGTCCAGGGTCAAGTCGAGATATTCGACTACAATACTCCGCTATATCAAGGCAAGTTCACACTTGCTCATGTCCTTTGATTATTTTCTGTAAAGTATTTTACAAATCTAGTGTTGTCATCACCTGAATTTCAAAAAGGTCCGAAAACACTATTTTCATAATAATATGATTATAGGTTATTTACCATGAGGTAATAACCTTCTAGGACATGTTCCGGTGGTAAAGGAACATATTATCTAGGACTTAACCACCAATGTCGCCAATGATTCTTGCGCCGTATATTACGCGTTAACCATGAGATTTGGAATGGGACGAAGAAGTCAGCTGGATCGACTCCCTTTCGCATGCATTGGACATTGTTCTGGGCATTTGTAAGTTGCAGATCGTGGGTATAGCCGTTTTATATGGGGAAAAGTCTACCATGGATCTAGGCTTACAAAAGACAGATATCTAGTGTTAATGGTTGTTGTGTGTATCCATCTAAGGTATAGCCGTTTTATACGAGGGAAAAGTCTACCCTGAGTTTGGGCATACACCAATTGTGGTGTATGCGGGGTCGCGGAGAAGGACAGTGATTGGCTTGGATCTTAGTCTGGGCCTCATACCAAGGAAGTGTGAACGGGAATGCGCGCTCGGATGTGCAACAAAGCTAATATCTCTCATGGGTAAAGTAACGCACCTCTACAGAGTGTAAGAACTGTAACTTGTTACTCCCTGTTCCGGGAAGGAGCTGCGAACGCTGCGGGAAAGGAACCCCATGAAAGTTCTGGTAAACCCGTGAAGGCTGATGGACATATTTTTTCAGAATAAAAGCAACCTTTGAAGAAATGTTTACAAAAACTTGCATTGCCTACAACCTATGGTCTGTGGTTGTAGATATAGTGCATCAAACACTCCTTTTTAGTGAACTTGCTGAGTATGCTCGTACTCAACGTAACTTCTTAACCCTTGCTAAATTCTGAAGACATTAACGGCCAGGAAGAGGAAATACTATATCCAATTGAAGACCAAGAAGAATTCTGCTATGAAGAACCAGAAGTATCCGGAAGCGTCAAAGGGAACAATTGCAAAAACATCTATGGAATGGAGACCGACGTATCTGAAGTATAGATGTAGCATATATAGTGATCTAGTCCAGTAGCATAGATCTCTATCCTCTATCTATATTAAATCTCGTATAAACCTTAGTTGTTTCTTTATTCTGTTCTCCGAGTTATTATAGTTTAGCTCCGAGTCATCGGGATACCTCTATTGACCTAGGAGGATCTCAAAGTCGTCATGTAAATTTCTGATTGTAATAATGACAATGTATGTTGTGGACCCGCTTTGTTTCTGTTGTACCACTCTGAGGATGTAATATTTGCGGAATGGTACTCCGTGAGTGTTATGTCCACGACTATAGTATATACAACATGCAGTGGTATACTGGGTCTCCACAAAGACTTCCTAAAGATTCAACTTACAAACCAAAATATAAAGTGTTTTAGCGGAATTTAAAAGTAACAACTCCGACTAGGAGTTGAGCTCATCAGCTTATTCTATAGAGTTCATGCTGCTCCGATGCTTAGTTGGACTCGTTATCGTCGACACCATAGCGGATTTTGTAATCCACTCCTTCAACACCTCCGGACAGATCAGGTTCCTCGTAGAACACATCTTCTTGACATTCGGCTGCATACATTGGCACGTCTTCGGGATCCTTAGAGTCTAAGCAAGGGATCAAAGGAAAGAATGAGTAACAGTGTTACCCAACAAGTTCATTGTATGCAAGGTGGGAAGTTTTATGCTCTAACTACCACCTCGGATTATAAATCCTTGGTACAATGCAATTTTTGTAAATCTTTCTTCAAAGATTGATTTTATTATGGAAATCTATGACAATCAGCCTTCACAGGTTGACCAGAACTTTGATGGAGTTCCTTTCATGTCGCGTTCGTAGCTCCTTCCCGGAATAGGGAGTAACAAGTTACAATTCTTACACTCTACAGAGGTGCGTTACTTTACCCATGAGAGATCAACTCCTTGTTGCACAAGCGGGCGTACTTTCCCGTCCACAATTCCATGATGTGGGGCCCAGTAGTTGGTCCAAGCCAATCACTGCCCCTTAGCGACCTCGCATGCCTCCTTGGTGTACACCATGCCCACATAATGAATTACGGCAATGGTTTGTACAAACCGTTAGATGCCAGAACTATCGTGGGATGATGAGGGTTCCCACCCATATGCTGCATATCCTCTACGAATTACCAATTAATATGCACGCTATAAGGATAACAGCCACGACCTGCACATCCGGCTTTATGCGAGAGGAAGAAGATACAGCTGACTCCTCTGTCCCATTCCAAATCTCATGGCTAACGCGTAATATACGGCGCTAGAATCACTGATGTTAGGGGTTATTAAGTCCCTACTTGATCATCATTGTTGCAAATAGAACCCTAAGTTCTATTGCTTCATTATATCACCACTTAGGATGATATCTATGATTTCTTTATTTGTGAAAATAATATTTTCTTTCTTTTATAGCATATATGATAACACACAATTTGCAAATACTTTGATAAAGACTCTTCAAAGGATATGAGCAAGTGATGAACTTGCCTTGTGATGGCAAGGTAGTGAAGTTTGATGCTTGCACTGGACCTTGAGCTTCTATGTCTACAAAAACATCATTATTGCCCGATAAGAACAATATTTAAAGAAGCAAAATGATTATGCAAGTAATGTAATGCATCATTTAACTTGATATGCAATCTCCCCATTATTATAAAAAATCTTTTTAATAATAAAGGATTTATAAATATTACTTTTTAATATTTATAACATATATTGAATTATTTTATTTTATTTCCCTTTTATTTGTCTTTTATTGATTTAATAATTCTTTTAGGAATTATCACTTAAATATCAAAAATTGTTATTAAATATTTATTTAGTATTTTTCAAAAATACTTCAATATTAATATATAATGAAAGCGATTTTTATTTATTTTTATCATCTTTCAATAATTTTGTAAAATTCCATAGAGAATATATAAATTACAAAATTCTTCATAAAATTTAAATGTCTAAAATTTTATATTTTAATTTATTTGGATAGTGTGGATTATTGTGAATCCAAAAAATATTTTATTTATAATTGTTGGACTTTTATTTTATTTTCTAGAATCTAATTAAGTTCAGGGGTATTTTGGTCCTTTTTTATTTATTAAAACAGGCCTGAAAGGTTTTTGGGCTGGTTTAATTTTATTGGGCCCTGGTGGCCCATTAGTCATAATCAAAATAGCCACCCCAAAGGGTCTGGCCCAACTCAGCCCACTCCTCACTGCCTCTCTCCCTCGATCTCATTCCTCTCCTCCTTTGACCTCGACCCCGTGGTCGGTGATGTCGCCACGGGCGATTCTCGCTGCTGTGGGCTGTTCTGGTCACCGCCATGGTGCAACAGGAGGTTGTCGATGACGCCCATCCTTTCTATCCAACTGGATTTGAGTATGGGGCTCTCCTACGACAGATCGATGCCGTCCCGAACCCTAGGGTTTGGGGGTTGGCGTGGATCCTGGTGCTGCTGCTGTCGTCGTGCGTCGTGGTGATGCTCCTCGCCTCTATGCGTGTTCATGGTCGCCGCTGTGGCACCGTATGGGTTGCAGCGCCCCTCTGGGGTGCTCCCCGTGCCGCCATGGTCGTCGTCCCCTCTGCTTCCTCTTCTAGTCTCCAGCGAGGACCTTTGGTGAGTTCTTTTCCTATCCCCTTGTGCTCTCTGTGCTTGCTCATCCCATGCTGGATGTTGGCAATGACCTCTCTAGTGACTGTCTTGTCCTGATTAGGATGGTTTATTTCATTTAGGGACCTTATCATGTGATTGATCATGTACTGGATGAATTAGATCATTTGTGGATGGTCTGTAAGCATGCTAGATGGTTATTAGCCTGAGGCTTGTTGATTGAGATAAACTATAATGGTTCTGATGGCTTATTAGATGCTTTTATGCTTGGATTGCATATTATTCAGATGGTATAGTTTCTTTGGAATCAATGCTTGGTAAAGTCAGTGACTTGATAACCTTCCACTATCATTTCATAGTTTAGGATCATGATTATGGTGTGATGAAATCATTGTCTTAGTGTTGTTGGCTTAGAAATTAATATGTGAGTTGAGAACACAATGATCTCAAACAGTACAGATAAACATAGGAATATCCTAATTATGATTCCTATATTAACAGGAAAATGATTAGTAAATTGATTTGTTGAACCTGTGATGATTGGATGCTTATCCTGATTCATATAGAATTGTTCTTGTGACACCATCTTGGTATGGCACACAAGATTGATTCTAATCCATTGATTGGGTTGGTTTAAGCTTAAGACAAGCTTGGCTTTAAAAGATAAATGGAAATGTTCTTCTTTGAAATCCCTAAGACCAATGATGTTGGTCTGAGGCTTAGGGGTTTTAGGCCTTATCAAATTGATTCATATTGGTAGTCCTGGTAGTGGTACCAGCTATTGTTTTTGAATCAAAGCTTGGTAAAAATGATAGTAAGCTTGATCATTATTTGGATCCAAAAGATTAGTTTCTAAGGTGCTACCCTTACTTTAGGGATGTGCCTAGAAATTAGATCTTAGCTATATTTATGCTTGAATTGTATTATATAGCTTGACAACCAAAGCAATGATGTTGTTCTGAGCTCTGGTTGGATCATTGTACTTTGCAGTTTGCTTTTAGAGTTTAAAATCTCTATGATGAATTCACCTCACTTGGGTGCTTTCTGAGAGTTTGTTTCATAAAACAACACATGCTTCTGTCTAGATAATATGATTAGATCATGTGAGGGTTTTATGATGCTCACCACAAAATCTGATGATTTTGGAGTAAGGTGGTGATGTTGATCTTGTTTTGCTGAGCTCATGTGCTTGACCTTGAGCTAGCCTGCTCCTCCTAGCTCCTGGACTTGATCTTGTTGTCCACCTGATCCTTCCCCCTCCTTATGTTACCATCCTGGTGATGAGATCTGGGGCTTTGGTTTGTTTGGTTACTGGCTGTTGTGCTTGGTTTAGCTGCTGTCTAAGCTGGCTGTTCTTGTGTGTGTGCAGTGAAGAGATGCACTAGTGCCTCTCCACGGCCGTGCTGCTGGTTTTGGTGTGTTGGAGCTGTGTTGTGAAGCTGACAACATACCACATGCATTTAGTTGTGTGTCCTGCTTGTGTGCTTGTTGTGCACTTGTGGATATGCTTTGGACTTGAAAGTTACTTTGATCAGATTACTTTTACCTGGCTGGTGAAACTTGCCCCTCTTGGCTGTCATTTGACTTATGGCTTAAAAATTATGGAAGATTTATCTTTTCATATTGGTGAAACTTACCCCTTATATACTCAATGATAAAATATTGAACAGTGCACTTCACTGTCAACTTCTGAGAGTAAAACAATACTAACCCTAACTTTTATTTTTCTATTTAGTTTCTGTTTGTTTTGCAGGTACATATTTAAAATGAAGATTTTAGTTTAAGTTTAGTTATAGAACAATCCAATGCAATCTGCTTTATACTTTTGTAATTTTAGTTCTATTCTTTTGTAATCTTCATTTTATTATTTTATAATAAAGATTATACTATTATCAATAAAGAATATTCTTATTCTTTATTTATTTGCTTTTGTGAAGTGTGTGGATAATTTCAATAAGTTACATTTTTGTAACTTATTTATGGATTGAAAATATGAAATAAGTTTTCATATTCTTAATTGTTTTCTTTTGAATAAAGTTTGAGTTATAATAATTACTCTTAATTAAATCAAGATTCAAACCTTATTCCTAATTCATTTGAATTATAAATCAAACACTCAAGTTAAAAATTCAAATTCATTTCCCAAATCACATCATTCCTCAAAGATCACATCAAAGTCTATGCAATCATCCTTTAAGACTAAACCTAATCTCAAAGTATGAAAGGAACCTTGATCACTTTAGGTTTTTATTTGGCAAAAATTTTACCCACATTTTCATAGATAAATGCATGCAACATTCTGAATTCCTAAATCTACCCTTCGTTAGTTCCTAAATGTTGGGATGTTACAATGAGAAAACCCCTAAAAATCTGTTTGCTAAGTATTTACAGAGATTTCCTGCTCCATACCACTAGTCAACACCTTCTCCTCCTCGTGGGGATCGACACTCCTATTTATCGAAAGTACTATGATACACCCCCTATACTTGTGGGTCATCAGTGCGTTCTTGGGATAAGAAGGTGAGGCCTTTGTGCCACTTGGGGTGACCTTGTGTGGGCTCAACACCTCTCCAACAGAGACATACTTCCCTTAACAAGGAAGAAACTCTTGGAATCACATCCTCGTGTCATCGTCTGGTTATCGCTATCCTTATCTCATTATTGTTGTTTATCTACTTGTATGCTTGCTTACAATCTAGGGAAATTCATATAGTTGCATATCTAGAGAATTTACCTGTGTGTCAAGCCTAAACTCAAAAAAGATACTCCCTCCGATCCATATTACATGTCGTTGAAATGGATGTATCTAACACTAAAACATGTCTAGATACATCCATTTTAATGACAAGTAATATGGATCAGAGGGAGTATAAAATTTGGTAGAGCCTAATCACTGCTCCTCTAGTCGCTCATATAGGTCCTTTGAATGGTCACTAGGCCGATTACTTGGGTTTTCCATGTCGCTCGAGAGAGGACGACCCGGGAGTTGCACCAAGGTTTCCAAATGTACCAGCTCAAAAAATCCAAATGGATATGATAGGGTGAAAGGATATATATGATTAACCTATAGAGGGGTGAATGTTTCTATAAATTTCTTTGTAATCTTTTGCAAGTTTAAGGATTTGGGAATACAAGTGTGCCTAAATGCAAACTAAGTGAGGCAATCTAGATGCTGATAAGATACTTCAAGAACGAAGGCTATCACGAAATAAACAACATAAGTAAGGAGATCAAATAGGAATAACCGAAGCACGTGGAGACGAAGATGCACACCCATGTTCTGTTCCTTGGGGGGAGTACGCCACATAATATCCCACGAAGGAATTATCCAAGCCATGAAGGGAACCTTATTCTCCGAGACTATCCCATTAAAGGAATATCCACTTACTCGTGGTAGACTTTAAGGTAGTCTCCAAAACCCTCAAAAACTTTTCACGGGGCAAATCACAAAGCCTCTAGGCGACCCTAGCCTCCTAGGGTTTCCCCCAAACCCAAGAGTAACAAGCAAACTCGATGAACTCAAGGGGGATGAAATATGGCTTAGTGGAACCATAGACCGGGACCTCCTCTTGCTTTCTACTGAAGGGATTTGTGTTTGGGTGGGTATAATGAGAGATCCTCAAGCTTTGGTGTTTCGACAGTAGAGTAAGTGAGAGATAGAGAGATCAAAGAATGAATATGAATGGTTGACCTAACCTCCCCAGTGAGGAAGTGTAACACCCCAGCATTTAGGAACCAACAAAGGGTAGAAGTAAGATTTTGTGCATGTGCATGCATTCATTTTTTAAATGCGGGTAATTTTTTTGCCAAACAAAGACCTAAAGTGATCAGAGTTTCTTTCACTCTCTAGGGGTAGGAATAGCTCTTGATAGTGATTGTTATAAACTTTGACATGATCTTTATGAATTAGTGCGTTTTGGGGGAAAGTAATTGAATTTGAAATTTGAATCATTTGGAAAATATCTAAAATTTAGAAGTTGGTATTTTAAAATGTTTTCCAAAATCAATTAGTAATATTATTTGTTATATTAAAGATATATTAAACAATAATAATAAATTAAGATAAATAATTTCAAATAAGAAATGAATTTTTATTTATTTTCTTCATTCCATAACCATTGTACAATGTAGAAATTATACAATCAATAGAGTAATTCATTACAGTAAGAGAATTACAAGAAATGGAATTATATTATAAATAAACTATTACAAGATTCTTACAAAAGAATAAAAGGAATATTACAATAAAAATCTACAATTCTATCTAATCCATTTGGAGTAACTAATCAGAGCATCATTGGAGTAACATGCAATAGAATCAACAACCAGGAATCATTACCAAGTTTGCATATACACAAGGTTAACGAACTAATCATTTTCCTAGAATCAACAACCAGGAATCATTACCAAGTTTGCATATACACAATCAGAGCATCATTGGAGTAACATATTAACTTCAATCTGCATATATCCACACAGGCTAGTATATAATACAATGAACACCCACTGATAGTACTACTGTCAGTACTAAGATCATGAACAATGGTGAATTCCCAAATCACCAGAATCAACATGCAATAGTTTCACAATAGCATTATCATCTAGATAGTATCCAATGACCAATTGGAATTAGTTTAACAAAGTCACAAATAATTTTACCATATTTAAAAGACAATCATCCAGAATTATATAACCACCACTACCAGTCCCAATTCATTCATCATAATCAAATCAGAGGGATGAACCATAAACGAAACAGGGGAGAAACATAATCAAATTAGGGATTGCCACTAGGAACTCACAGAGGAGATCAAAAGAGGCAGAGTGCAAGTGGGGAGAAGAAGAATACTCACCAGTGGTCCTCGCTGACGAATACAAGAAGAAGCAGAGGGGCCAACGAGCACACGACGACACGGGGAGCACCGGGGGAGCTGCAACCCGCGCAGAGCCATGACGGCGGCCACAACAACACAAGTGGTCGAACAGCACCACCACACCACCAGGAGCACCGCACAGCACCACCAGAGTGGCGGAGAGGACATCGCTGGCAAACCACCAAACCCTAGGGTTCGGGGTGATGCTAGACTGACCGGGGAAGAGGTGTAGAGGCAAATCGAATAGGACCAGACGAAGGAGCGGGGTCGTCTACCTCGCCATACACCACGGCGGCGGCCGAGGAGGCCCAGGGCAGCGTGAATCAAACAGCGGCGGCGACAACACAGCGGCATCGCGGGGTCGAGGAAGAAGAAGAGGAACGAGTGTGTGTGTGTGAGAGAGAGAGAGGGTGTATTGGGAGGATAAGGTCCAGTACCAGTTCGTTGGGTGGTTTTGACCAACCCATTTGGGCCAGGTTGGGCCTAGACAGCCCAATAGGTTTGCCCAAACATTAAAAGAAAAATTTAAAAGATTTAATAAAAGACCAAAATACCCCTAGGGTCTGATAAATTTAGTAAATAAAATAAAAATCCTAAAAATACAAATGATATATTTTTAGGTTTATAATAATACAAGCTACCTAATAAAATTAAGAAACCTATTCTTAATAGAATAACTTTAGTTAAAAGATTTCTATAATATATATTCCTTAAGGAATTTTATAAAAATAAATAAAGTACCTATAAATAAATAAAAACAACTTTTAGCATCCTTAATTAGTGTAGTATTTTATAAAAATACTAAAATTGATATTTAAGATAACAAAATAAAATCTTCTAAATTAAAATGCTTATGCTTAAAAAAATATTAAGAAAATAATTATAGGAGTTAAAAAATAAAAAAATAGTTTTTGACTCTTTTACTAATATATTATATTACAAAAAAACAAATATAATATTTATAAAATATTAAGAATTATTATTAAAATGGTTTCCTTTATTAAGGCAATTCAAGAAAAAATATATATTGGGTAAACCACACAAAGAGGATAAATAATAAATGATGCATTGCATTACTATGCATAATCATTTTTGCTTCTTTAAATATTGTCATTACTAGGCAATAATGATGTTTTGTAGAATAGAAGCTCAAGGTCGAGTGCAAGCTTCCGACTTCACTACCTTACAATCTCAAGGCAAGTTCATCACTTGCTCATGTCCTTTGAAGAGTCTTTATCAAAGTAATTGCAAAATTGTGTGTTATCATCTATGTTTCAGAAAAATATAATATTATTTTCCCAGAACAAATAAATTGTTGATATCATCCTAAGTGGTGATATGGATTAGGGGAGCAATGGAACTTAGGTTTCCATTTGCAATGATATTAATCACTTAGGACTTAACAACCCATGACATCAGTGATTCTAGCGCCGTATATCACGCGTTAACCATGAGATTTGGAATGGAACGGAGAAGTCAACTATATCTTCTTCCTCTCGCATGTAGCCGAATATGCAGGTCATGGCTGTTATCCTTGTAGTGTGCATTAATTGGTAATTCGTAGAGGATATGCAGTATATGGGTGGGAACCCTCATCGTCCCACGATAATTCTGGCATCTGACGGTTTGTACCAACCATTGTCGTAATTCAATGTGTGGGCATGGCGTACACCAAGGAGACACGCGGGGTCGCTAAGGGGGTAGTGATTGACTTGGATCATCTATTGGGTGCCACATCATGGAATTGTGGATGAGAAAGTATGCCCAGTTGTGCAACAAGGAGTTGATCTCTCATGGGTAAAGTAACGCACCTCTGTAGAGTGTAAGAACTATAACTTGTTACTCCCTGTTCCGGGAAGGAGCTACAAACACGGCAGGAAAGGAACTCCATGAAAGTTCTGGTCAACCTGTGAAGGCTGATGGGCATAGTTTTTTATAATAAAATCAATATTTGAAGAAATGTTTACGAAAACTGCATAGTGCCAAGGACTAATAGTTTGATGTGGTAGATAGAGCATCAAAATTCACACCTTGCATATAATGAACTTGCTGGGTAACGCTGTTACTCATCCTTTCCTTTGATCCCCTGCTTAGATTCTGAGGAGCCAGAAGATACTCCATTGTACGCAGCTGAAGGCCAAGAGGATGTCTACTGGGAGGAGCCAGATCTGTCCGGAGGATTGAAGGGGTGTACTATGAGATATGATATGGAGTGGAGGGCAACGAGTCCGAATAGTTTCCTTAGTTATTAGTAACCAATTGAGCCGAGTAGCAGAAACTTTATATAATAAGTTATTGAGCTCAATTTGGAGTATAAGTTTGAAACTTTAAATCTTCCGCTGAAACGATTTTAATTTGGTTTGTAATTGAATCTTTTGAAGTCTCGAACTTTTGGTATTGTAATAATAATAATGTTTGTATGTTTGTAATATGGACCCACAATGTTTCTGTTGTACCACTCTCAAGGATGTGATATTTATGAAACAGTGTTCTATGGATGTCATGTCAACGACTATAGTGTACTACACATGCAGTAGTATGCTCGATCACCGTAGGAAGAAAAGGTATATATAGTCAAAGGAAGAAAAATAGTCGTTTGGGCGGCAGGTGTATGCAACCAAACCAACGGTAAGTTAGGTGATGCCGGACGAACCGTCAGCACATCCGGCGAGTCGCCGTGACGTCGTACTGGCTCCACGTCGAACTGATTTTCTGTATAGCAGTTCGGTATGGGGTGCTCCGACCGGTAGCCGCGATTCAATCCGGCGGCACATCCAGCCACGCCGGATTGTCCATTGGTTTCACATAAACCCTTAAACCTTGTGTGACTTTCTCTTGCGTCCTATGCTCTCCTCTGGTGGGTGTGATGGCTATTTGGTGTTAGGATATGTATAGGGTATTTTGGCATCCCTAAATAGCTCTTCTAAACCGCCCCTATTAATAGTATGGTGTTTCCTATTTACTTAAACATAAATAAAAAGGAAATATAACGAAGATACGGGCTATTCTCTTGAATAGCAAATACTGGGTCTCCTACCACCTTCATCATCAATTGTGAACTAGAACTTGTGTAATCACGTGTAGATAATATTAGTCCACACTTTAACTCCGATATCAATGTTAACCAACATAATAATTAAGACCAAAATTCCCTTACATAGGGTATTGCTATGTGTGAAAGCCAATCACAAATGCAAAAAAAGTTGTTTTCCGAGAAGGGAAATATTGATAGGACAGAGCATAGATTCTAAAGCTTAAGTATTTTTTTCTTTCGTAAAAGATAATTCTCGTAACGAGAATGCAGTTTCTACAAAAATCACAAACCCTTAGGTAGAATCTCGGAATAAAACTCGGTTGAATCCAACAACCGATCTTTCTTAGGATGATTAACGACTTTTATTCTATATATAGGAGGGCTTTGTTCTAAGAATATTGGACTGAGTAATTCGACACATAAAACATAAATTTACATTGATTGATTAGTCCAAATTATCCATATATTTAAGTAATTGGAATGATTTTTGATAGGTCAATTTAGATTATTCAAAAACCTTTGGTTTTAATGGATATTCTTTCCGGCTCAAAAATAATCTTAAATCTTCTAAAATTGATTGTACCATAGAAAAAATAAGCTCTTTTTAGATTTTTTTAGAACTAGAGGTTTTCTTCCTCTGTTTGCTATCGGCGAAGACCTACTCTGTTTACGTTAGGGCATCTTCACTGGGCCGACCCATCCGGTCCAAGCGTTATCGAAACTGTCCGTGCGGACATGCGGGGCGTGCGTGGCACCCCAGTGGGGCGACCCATCCAGCGAAACACGTCCGACTCGATCCATCCATGTATCTAATCTAGGGCCTGGACACACGCGGACAGCGCGGATGTCGTTCCCGCGCGTGCTACTGGCCCACCCGTCAGCCACCTTGACCCGCAACATTGATTTCAAACGCACGCAGCAGCACCGATTCAGAGGCGTTGGCGGAAGGCTGACCGGCGGCAGCCTGTGCCATCAATGGCGACGCGACGACACGCTGACTGACTGAACGACACGCTCTCCACCGCCGCTACAGGCGCCGCCCGACGCCTGCCCTACTAGCTGGACACTTCAGTGCACCTCTTCGGCCTCCGCGCCGGCATCTGATGCCGGCCCTTTATAACCGGCCACCCGCAACCATCTTCTCCCGCACAGGACACCATCCGTTTCCTCCTTCCCCCTTTCCTTTTCCACTGCTTGTAGCTAGCCATGTCCGGTGGTGCTGGGTCGAGGGGAGGCCGTGGAGGCTGTGGACGCCGAGGGAGGCGTGGAGGACGCAACCAACTCACCATGCCACCACGCTCTCCGTCAACGCCGTCGTCGCCCGAATATTTCGACCAAGGCACCCAGTTCGCCGTGGCTGTCCACCTCGGCATGCTACGTGACAGGCTTCTCCTGCCCCGCGGGTTCATGACGCTGAGCGGCGACGAGCCAACCCCGCTCGCCATGTTGTGGGCAAACGTCTTTAGTACTAGCGGGTACCCAGTCGACCTGCAGTCCGACCACCTCGGCCAGATGTACCTCAACAACGGCAGGAAGCGCTTCGTCCGCTTGCACCAGATCAAAGCGGGCAACATCGTCGTCTTCAAGTATGACGGCGAAGGAAAGTTCGGCATCAGCGTCTTTGACCACACCATGTGCCGCCGTTTCTACCACTCTGACTCCTCCTCCGACTCCGACGAGTAGGCTAGGCTATGCGCGCACCATGTATGATGTATGAATGTAGGCATTGGCCATTTGTAATAAAAATCTTTATTCAAGTCCTAAAACATTCGTTACACTCACGCCACACAACCTAAGACTAGGCGCGGACGCCAGCGCTAGGGGCGGCGGTGGCGGCGGATCAGATACACCATTCGTCATTGAGAGAATTGATGATCGCTCGTTGCATCTGCATCGCTTCCCAGAGGTCGCCACGCACCAATCCGAGCTGGTCCAATCGCCGGTATTCCGGTGGAAAGACACGTTCCGCCACCGTCGTCGTGAAAGGCTCACCGGTGGTCACGTGACGGCTGTAGAAAGGATGACACGCCGCTGTGCCCATCCTGTAAATCCGCGGGTTCCCCGGAATCGGAGGAGGCAGCACGTCCGGTAACTCCGGCGGATTCGGCCACCACGACGGCAGTGGCCGCTCGGGCGCCTCTTCTCTGCCGGCATCGGTTGCCATGAAGCTCGTCGTGTCGACGCCGGCGGCCAGGCATGGTGGTTTTTTGTGTTGTGGATGGCGTGGGTATGGTCGAATATAGCTCGACGACCTCCTCTTTTTATGACGTCAAGAACTCGTGGGAAGCGGCGGGAAAGAAAGGCGGGAGACGACGTGGTGGCGGGAAGACACTGGAAATACGCCAGCGTTGGTGATGACCAAGCACAGACAAATGAGTCGGGCCGCTGTGTGCGGTCGGCCGGACAAGCCGAACCCCCTCCCCAAATCGTTCGCGGCCCGAACTAAAAAGGATAGAAACGGATCTTTTGGGGTGACCGTATGGGTCGGCCCGGTGGAGATGACCTTAGTGCATTAGCAGTGGATCACTTTGCGGCTGTCCGAGAAGAAATGGATTGCAATTGTAACGAGTTCCATTTATCTATTATGTCGTTTTAATTGTCGAGTACAATTTTCTTGTATTTGGAGTGAAATATAAGTATGGTGTGTACTAACAAATGTATTGTTAGATGCTTGCTTGGTTGTGCCTTTTGTTCTAGAGTTTGATCGGGCAATCCAAGTCTGCATTTGTTTTTCGAGCTCTTGGCTAGAGTGTCATGCATGACGTGGCTCCACTAGTAGAAAACAGACCTTTGGTTTAGAGCATTAGTTCCGGTTCTGGTACAAACCGGGACTAATGCCCTGGTCCTGGCGGCTAGAAACGGCTGTAGGGACCAGAAGACATTAGCCCCGGTTCGTATGGGAACTTTAGCCCCGGTTCCTTTAACAAACCGGAGCTAAAGGGTCTGGCGCTGGAAAAGAGCAGATGCGTGGACCTTTAGCCCCATTTTGTTTCTCAAACCGGGACTAAAGTCCCCGACTATATCTTTTTCCCCTTCCTAGCCCAAGCCATTTCAAGCTCACATAATCATTCCTCTCAAATTTCTCCCCTCAAGATCGAGTTCTTCCTCATTTTTCTCAAGATTTGTGAAGATTTTTTGGCTCCACATCTATCAAGGGTCCTAAGAGGTTAGCAACTTTATCATTTCAGCTCTCATTGCTTGTTTTAGCTCATTTCATGCTCTAGAAATGGATAAATTTTGTGTGGGTTCTATCTCTATATATCTGGTTAATTTGGCACATATAGTTCTCGAAATTCATTTGATTCATCGAAGCACAAAGATACATGAGTTCATCCTATCTACATATCTTGGTTTGACACGTTGTCTTGAAATCCGGACGGTTCACAGTGCATATCATGTCACCGTCGATCAACAAAATATTCTTCTTTCTTCTACCTGTCGTCACAAAATCCATTGAAACAAAAATAAGTACCAAAACTATGAAGGCACACATATATATAGTGGCGCCCTAGCATTTTAGTTAATCATCGGCCGGTTAAGCAAGAAAGAACAAAAACATGAACACGCCAAGGAGCTACCAAATTAAATTAGGGAGTGCCTCTATGGCGAGCTCCTCGAAGATGTCTGAGGACGAGGCATCCTAAGACATCTTCAAGAAGCTCTACCATAGTGGTGTCCTGTAAGGTTCCCAACCTTTAATAAGGTAGAGATCCCAATGCTAGTCCCTGGATCAATAGCTAGCATCCACAATTAAGATGTAATATCAAGAAACAAAGGTCATAATACAACTTTATAACCAGGAATAATATAATTCATTACATCTTACATAGCTCATTTGGCTAGCACATTACAATGCAGCAGAAATGGTTATAGCATGGAGTCCTTCATCTTCAAAGTGCCACAGGCAATCATGTTGGTTGTAGACTTGTAATCCTATTCAACACACACTTCACTAACATCATACAAACCTGCAACATAATAAGTTGCAGCCACAAGGGTCAATACATTTGAATTGTATTGGCAAGTTTCACTACTATGTACAAATAAGTGGATCCTATCATTACATGCATATTTGGCTAAGTAGGGTTTAGGCTCATTTGCAGAAAGCAATATAGTTTTGTCCTATCTTTTCAAAATAGTTTTGATCTTTTGAAAATCTTTCTGAACTCCTTGGAAAACTCCAAGTGCTTCAAATCCCTTGTTGTCACCATCAAGTTTTACTTTGAGAAATTGGAATGTCGAAATCTTTCATAGCTTCAGGCCTTAGTTGCTTAGAGTTGTCCGTAACCGGGGACACGGCTAAGTACTTAGAATTTGATCTTCTGCAGAAGTTGTACACTTTACCCACATGACACAATCTCGTCTTGACGCCACCAGTGGCCTCTGGATAAGTACTCACCAAAATGGAGTACCGGAAGATCGAGAACATGACAAAGTCTTTCCATAGGAGTCCTCCCAATACACAATGCTAGCTTGTCTACTAGGCACCAATGTAGGGATATATTTCCCTACACAATTCTAGTTAACCTGAAGATGCCAATGCATGGGTCTTCCACTATGTAGTTGACTAAGCCAGATCCCATTTAGCATGTGGCTATACACGGAAGCCACTGTACGAGAAACATGTTCAATCTCTAAGTTCCTGGGTGGTTTTCTTCTAGTGCACATACAAAAAGATAGCCATATAAACATGGTTCCCTTTGTTACCACCTTGTCCAAAACTTGAGTATCCTCTTTCCACCCAGGTGGTTCATTGAGTACTTGTTTTATTATATGAAACATATATTTTTCCAACACTTCATATAATCATATCATGTATCCCATCCCAAATATATAGCAGGGCTAAGCATACTACAACTACAATGTTTTCACTAAGGAAGATATAAGGATATCCTAATAGGATATAGCATAGCTTAGAAATATAGTAGTCTTATCATGCATGTTACAAAAATCCACTAAGTGTAATGAAAATAGTAGGACTTGGATGATAGTGCCACTTGCCATTTTAGTAGAGAATAGTGGTTCACTTCTTGATCTTGCAAATATCACACTCTTCTAACTTCACTACAATTCAATCAAGCAAACACATATTCAACTAGCGTTCAAACCATTCCACCACATAAAATAATAGAAACAAGGTAATGCATGCAAGCATGCAAAAGATGGTTTTATTTGGAGAAGTGGTTTCTACTAGGTTCTAAACATTTTAAAGCTCATATTAGTCATTTACAAAAGTGGTAAAACCATTTGCAAGAGGTTTCATCTCATAAACCAAAATATTATGCTAAGGTGATATTTTATGTTGTTGAAAATATCTTTTAGCAAAGTAATAATTTCATAGGGTTCATCAAATATGTTTTTAAATCTCAAAACTTGGTGTTTAGGGTCAGAAGGGTTGAATCACATCATTTCCCAAAGGTTTTACTCAAAAATCTTTTCTAAACCATATTCAATAATTTTATTTAGCTAGAAATGGTTTAAATCAAGGATTTATTCCTTAGCCTCACAAAATAAGTTTCTAAGCTCAAAAGTTGGTTTCTATGGTCAGTAGGTTCAAAACAAACCATTTAGCAAAGATTTCACCTTAAAAATATTTCTAGAATAAATTTTATATTCAAAATATGCTTACACAAGTTTCTGCAATTTCAACCAATTTTCCAGAAGCAAAACATTAAACAAAGTGCATGGTTGCAAAGTACTTGTCCGGCTGATTCCATTGATATAAAATTTGCAAAATTTGGACGTGTAGATTTAAAGTTATGAATTTTATAAAATCAAACATCTAATAGAACATTTCTGTTTTTAAATCCACACCTAGGCCACGTGTCTTAACCTCATTGGGCGATACCGCTTCGCTGGGATCGACAGATGCGTTGCATTAGATCTCACTTAAATCGTACGATGCAGATCGTTTCGTACCCCTTCGTTATAATCTAATCTTAACCAGACGATTTAGATCTAACGGCTAATGACGCTACCAAGAATCGGCGACGCCGACGGCAAAGACGGCGGCGCTCAAGGTGGCATTGCCGATGAACTAGGAAGCACGGGAGAGAGTGAAGACGCTCACTAGACTCGCCGTGGCATGGGGAAGCTCAACGTAGTGGTTGTTTGTCAAGGGGCGCACGGGGATAGTGGCTATTGCTCGCCGGAGTCAGTGGCGGCGTCGGGTGCTTCGGTTCGTCGTCCGGGGCGAGGCTGCAGGTCACCCTAAGGCAAGATAAAGGTATGGTTAGACGCGGACGAGCGCGTAGATAATATGAGCATCAACGGGAGGGACAGGGGCGGTCTGTGCTCATCGGGGGATCTCGCCGAAGTCGAGGCAGCAGGCGGCGCTCTCAGTCTTGGTCGTTGCCGAGCCTAGGGAACGCGCGCGGGTGAGTGGGACACACTGGGAGATGCGCACAGGAGAGGGAAGTAAGCTTGTGGTGGCTAGAGGCAGTGGGGTGGTTGCAGTTCGCCGGAAACGGCCGAAGAAGCTCGTCGGGGTAGAGAGGTTAGGGCTCGAAATTGGGGCAGCCTGGAGGCAGAGAGGAGGTGCAGCTTGGGGGGAATGGAAGAGGGTGCGTAGGCGTTTATGTATGTGTGGTTACTGGAGAGATTAACACAGACAATTAAACGAATTCAACGCCGGAGTTACTCGCCTAGGAACGGCAACGAGGAACTGGTCGCGGGTGGGAACGAAGCACAGTTGTGTGGGGTCCGGCTGTCTTGGAGAGAGAGGGAGTGGTTACTGGGTCCACTGATCAGCGATGGGGCGGGTTAGTTCCTGGGTGAAAAACGATTCGCGAGTGGGGTGAGCAGGTGGGCTGCGAGTGGGCTGGACTAGGCCTTGGCAGTGGGTTGGGTTAGTTTCAATTTTTTTATACTAAATGCTTTTCTTTTTCTGTTTTAAATTTCTGTTTTGATTTTTATTCAAACAATTCAAACTCCATTTGAATTCAAACCACCACCAAACTTTGGGTAAATTTTAATACTGTTTAACAACACAATCTAAAGTCAAATTTAGAATTTTTATTCTTTTTAGGTATATTAATTATTTAAAGTAGGCCCTTGTTTTAAATCCAATTAAGATCAAATAAATTTTCATCCCTTATTTAAATGTCAATTTTTCACAAAACCTTTTCAGTAGGTTTTATTTATTTACCAGGGTGTCAAATAATTCACTTTGAATTATTTTGGAATATTTTTAATATGATTTATTAACCATTTAAATTGGATATTTGTCTTTATTCCAATGAAATTAAATATGGTTTTAATTCCATAAATTTCACTTGGAAGATTTTTTTGATCCCATTATTTCATTTGGATTTGTATTATACTCAATCCATTTATGGATTTGGCTAAGATTTAATTTGGCATTTAAATATTCCTCATTTAATATTTCTTTCTTTACCTTATAAAATCCATATCTTTTTATTTACAAATCCAAACTTGGTGATTCAAATTTGTAAAATCTTATTTAATAATTCTTTATCCTTTTAAATGTCTTTAGGATTATTTGCTCCCATTTGGTATGGATTTCCAGATAGGTGCTTTATTAGTTTTGGAAATTCAATTTCCTTATCTTATAAAATTCATAAGATTTTATCTATGGCTCCAAATTAAGTGAGACCAATTCATATGGTTTTATATTATTTCTATTTGTCGTTCAAGATCACTTATAAATGTTTGTTGACAAAAATTTTATATGGATCAAATCTTTAGTCTTTGGGATAACTTGGAAATGTTTTTCTTCCATTAGAGATTTAGGGTTTTGGTTTATTTTCCAAGTGTTTAAATTTCAAGATGTATTTATGAAGAATGCATTCCACTTGATTTGAATTTAGTTGGATTCAAACATTAACCAAAATTTTTTCAAGATGGGATTTTAAGTTTCCATTTAGAAACAAAAGTTTCTTTTCACCCTAAATTTCAACAATTATTTATTTATTTTTCACATTTCAAAATTGGAAAATTTTGGGATGTGACAGGCTACCACCCTTAAAAGAAATCTCGTCCCGAGATTTGGGAAGGCTAGGGTTACAAGTTGGCTTGAAAACAACTAGGGTACTACCACCCTTAAAAGAAAGTCTCATAGGGTTACATTGATGGTTCACTTGACTATGGGTTCAACACTTGGTATCTATACAAGGAATTCCTTATTTGACTCAACTGAGTTAACTAATTCCTGACATCCACTTCTTCTATCTCTTCAAGGTTCCCATCCATGTCAATGTGGTTCACATGTCCTTTCTGGGTCACATTGGAGTCATTTCCATTGGATCTTCTAGCATCCTTTTTCTTTTTCTTCTCAGGACAGTCTGATGCATAGTGTCCAAGTTCCTTACAATTATAGCACTGCAACTGGCTAATATCTTTCTTCCTGAAAGTATCATGTTGGTTCTGACCAAGGTCATCTCCATTGTCAGTATCATTTCCAATATTATCACTTCCATTGTTGTTGTGGTGATACTGATGTGGTTCAGAATCCTTATTTCTCTTTTTGAATGAATGCTTCTTTTGTGATGATCCTGAGTGATACTTGAGTTTATGCTTCCTCTTTCTGTTCTCAACTTGACTCATCTTGTTTTCCAAAATGGTGGCTTTGTCACAGAGTGTTTGATAAGTTGGGACATAGGCAACAGATAGCTGCAGGTTCAACTCATCATTAAGTCCTTCGAGGAATTTCTCCTTCCTCTTAGCATCTGTGTCAACTTCATCTGGTGCATAGCGTGCCAGATTGTTGAATTCTTCAATATACTTAGCCACACTGAGGTGACGCTGTTTCAGATTGTGGAACTCCTTTTTCTTCAAGTTCATCACTCCGGATAAGATGTGAGCTGTACGGAAACCATCCTCAAAAATATCCCAAGTCACATCCTCAAGGGGAGTGGTGATCTGAAAGTTGTCCCACCATGTTGCTGCTGGTCCTACAAGCAGAAATGATGCTGTCACATCCCAAGATTTTCCAAATCTTGTAATATGAAAAATAAATAAACAAAATAAATGATTGTTGAAATTTAGGGTGAAAAGAAACTTTTTGTTTCTAAATGGAAACTTAAAATCCCATCTTGAACAAACTTTGGTTAATATTTGAATCCAACTAAATTCAAATCAAGTGAACGCATTCTTCATAAATGCATCTGGAAATTTAAACACTTGGAAAATAAACCCAAACCCTAAACCCTAATGGAATAAAATCATTTCCAAGATATCTCTAAGACTATGGATTTGATCCATATAAAAATTTGTCAACAAACACTTACAAATGATCAAGAATGACAAATAGAAGTATTATAAAACCATAGAAATTGGTTTCACTTAATTTGGAGCCATAGATAAAATCTTATGAATTTAATAAGATAAGGAAATTGAATTTCCAAAGCTAATAAAGAATCTATCTAGAAATCCATACCCAATGGTGAGAAAATAATCCTAAAAAGATTTAAAAGGATAAACAAATATTAAATAAGATTTTACAAATTGAAATCACCAAGTTTGGATCTTTAAATAAAAAGATATGGATTTTATGAGATAGAGAAAGAAATATTAAATAAGGAATATTTAAAGACCAAATTAAATCTTGGCTTAATCCATAAGCAAATGGAATAAATATAATCCAAATCCAAATAAAATAAAAGGATGAAGAATTTTCCAAATAAAATAAAAATGACTTCGACCAAATCCTATTCTATTTGAATAAAGATAAAATACCTATTAAGAAATGATTAATTAAATCATGGGAAAATAATATTTGGAATTTACCCAAGTGGATTAAAAGTTGTTTAATTAACTTAAATAAGATTAAGGAAATCTTCCAAATAAAATGTATGGAATTAAAACTATATTTAATTTCATTGGAATAAGGACAAATACCCAATTTTAAATGATTAATAAATCATATTAAAAACATTCTAACTAATTCAAAGTGAATTATTTGCCACCCTATTAAATAAATAAAACCTACTAAAAAGAATTGGAAGGATTTAGATTTCAAATTGAATTTGAAAAACATTATTAAAATCTTATTTGAATTAATACAAGGGCCTATTTTAATTAATTAATATCTCCTAAAAAGAATAAATATATTATTCTAAATTTGACTTCAGAATATGTTAATAAACAGAATTTGAATAAACATAAAATTTGGTTGAAGTTTGAAATTCAAAAGATGTTTAAATTGATTAATCAAAATCAAAACAGAATAAAAGAAATGGAAAAAAGAAAAACAATCAATACAAAAAAATGAACTAACCAGTCCAGCCCAGCAGCCCACTCTCACCCCTCACCCGAAGCATTTTATTTTACTCGCTAACGAACCCGCAGAGTCAATGACTAGCTGGACCCACTCCTCCTATCTCTCACTCGCTGTCAAACAGGCCCCACAGCCACGTCACCGTCTTCAACCGCGCGACCAGTTCTTCCTCCCTCTCTCTCATGTTTCTGCCGATTGATTCGCGTGATAAATTCACATCAATGCCGCGTGATTCTTGCCCCCTGACCACGCTCACTTAAGCGCCCGTTTCCCTCTTCCTTCCCCCCCAAACATCACGCCTCGAGAGCCACGAGGCTGCTCGGAATCATCTCCGAACCCCCACTGCCTCCGACGAGCATCCGCGACAATTCCGGCGAACCCTGACTGTATCCTGCCCCCTTGTGCACGCGAGCTCACTCTCCAGACTAGTGCGCATCTACCCGTGGTGCCATCCTGGCCGCGCTTGCCCCAAAGCGTCGGCAAGGACGACCTCTGCACGCCGCTGTCGTCTGCTACCTCTCCGGCGAAACCCCCTGGTAACTCCCGGCCGCCCCATCCCCTCTGGCTGATACTCCCGTATTCGCCTTTCTCTCGCGAACCTAATAGCATTGTTTGTTTGGTTTGGCATGAACCGTAGACTTGCCTTCAACGATGAACAGACAAAACCGACACAGACGTGAACTCCGGCGAGCAATACCCGCCAGTACCATGCGCCCCTCAGTTGACAACAACCACCTTGAGCATCCCCACGCCACGACGAACTCGGTGAGCTTCTCCCCTCATTCTCTCGCTTCCTGTAATGCCGACACGTACATCATCTGAGCACGCCGCCGCCGTTCACCACCGCTAGCGCCGCCAGTGTATGTCCAGTGATTATGAGCCGTAGGATCTTGATCAAAGGGTTGCGATAGAAACTTAACCGAAAGGGTATGGACAGATCTGTGCCGCACGATCGTCATTAGATCCAACGCACCAGAGAGGCTGATCCAACTGAAGCGGTACCGCCCAATAAGATTGCGCCACGTGGCTCAGATTTCGTTTTAAAAACAGAAACATTTCTATTAGATATGAGATTTTGTAAAATTCATAACTTTCAAACCACACGTCCAAATTTTGCAAATTTTATATCAATGGATTAAGCAAAACAATTACTTTCTGACCATACACGTTGTTTAGTAAATTGCTTCTGGTAAAATGATTGTTTTTGCAGAAACTTGTGTAGGCATGTTTTGAATATAAAATTCTTTCTAAAATTATTTTGGGGATAAAATCTTTGGCAAATGGTTTATTTTGAACCTACTGACCATAGAAATCAATTGGTGGTTTCAAAAACATATTTGGAGAAGCAAAAGAATAAAACTTTGATTTAAAACATTTCTAGTCAAATAAAAATCATGTTTATGTGTTAAAAATGCTTTTGGAGAAAAGCCTTTGGGAAATGTTCTGATTTAAACTCTCTAACCCCAAACACCAAGTTTTATGATTTGAAAATGTATTTGGTGAACCCTATAAAGATTGTTGCTTTGCTAAAGGCATTTTCTAACCATATAAAATATTGATTTGGTTTAAAAATGATTTATAAGTAAAATCTTTTGCAAATGATTTTGCCACTTATATAAAATGACTAATAGGTGTTTTAGAATGTTTATAACCTATTAGGAATCACTTTTTCAAATAAAACCATCTTTATCATGCTTGCATGCATTACTTTGATTCTATTATTTTATGTGGTGTTTTGCTTGAATGGTAGATTGAAATATTGCTTGCTTGATTGAATTGTAGTGGAAGTTGAAGAGTGTGATTGTTGCAAGATCAAGGAGTGAACTTATACTCTCTACCAAAAAGGCAAGTGATGCTTCATACTTTTGTCCCATTATTTTCACTATGCATTAGTGATATTTCTAAGTAGGACTTGCATAGAATTTTGCTAAGTATAAACTATGCCATGGGAAATCCTAGTAGATGAAACCTTAGTAGAATTTCCTAAGTTAATATTCCTACTACTATCATGCTTAGCCTAGCTAGTAGAAAACAAGGGTGGATTATATTCATGCTATGAAATATTTCTAAGTCTATGACTTGTGTTTTGTTTAATAAAACAACCATGTGAATGAATCACCTGGGTGGAATGGTTGTGAATGGGTTATGTTGAGTGGTTACATAGGGCCCATATCTATGGACTACCCTAGTGTATCTCACTTGTGGTTTGCCACCCAAGAACAAAGAGATTTGAGATGTCAAATGTTGAGAAACTTCAAGTGCAGCCACTTGGCATTATGGGCTTTGCCTGAATCATATAGGTTGCAATAACATAGCCAAATGGACAGTTGGTGGTAGGGGTTTGATAGGTTGGAGCGCGTCCATTTTGGTCTAAGGGAAGGCTTCTGAAAGATCTTGTCTTGGTGAAACCAAGTCTTGTGGGGAAAGTGCACCACCTCTGCAGAGTGTCAAATCTAAGTACTTAGCCATGTCCCTGGCAAAGGACAAATTGAGCATCAAGACATGGAAGCTATCAAGAATCTCCTCATCCAAATTTCTAAGTTAAAACTTGTGGTTTAACAAGGGTTGAAGGATCACCATTTTCTATTGGGAGATGCCTTGGGTGATTTTGACAAACAAAAACTTAGTGTTTTCAAATGATAAGGAAAATCTATTTTGAGCAAAGCAAGCCTAAGCTCCACTTAGCCAAATGCATATAGATGATAGACTCCACTATACTATCATAGTATCACTTGCCAATACAATTCAAATGTATTGACCCTTGTGGCTGTAACTTATTATGTTGCAGGTATGTTTGATGTTAGTGAAGTTTATTGATTAGGAATACAAGTCTACAACCAAGATGACTGCCTGTGGCACTTTGAAGATGAAGGACCCCATGCTATTGTTATATTCTACTGCATTGTAATGAGATAGCCAAATGATCTATGTAAGATGAAATAAATTATTTTATTCCTGGTTATAAAGTTGTATTATGACCTTTGTTTCTTGATATTACATCTTAACTGTGGATGCTAGCTATTGATCCAGAGACTAGCATTGTAAACACAGGGATCTCTACCTTATTAAAGGTTGGGAACCTTATAGATGGTATCAGAGCACTGTGTTGCCTGTAGGATTGTAACCCTAGGATTGGACAAAACCCCTTAGAAAAATAGGAGTTGTATTTGTTCCAAAACTTATTTACAAACAATCTTGTAAACTCTTTCCTCAACCTTTTTGGTTTTGATTCTACATCTCTTCCTTTTCAAACTTGATGGGCAAGACCTCACCATGAGCAAAGGACTTCACCAACTCCAATGACTTCAACTTCAACATCATCAAAGACTTCAGCTTTATTTTCACCAATGACTTCAACTTGGATATCACTAAAGACTACAAGTGAGACAAGAAATATTACTCAAGACTTGAAGACTAAGGAAACACAACTTAGAAGGAACCATCATCACCTTTGAAGTTTTGTGACCAAGATGCAAGGAATTCTCCAAGGATACAAAGATCTTGTTCACGAACAAGCAACCAAGAAGAATGGAATGATCTCAAGTGAACTATATAGTTGGACCACCATATTTAGATTAAACCAAACACACCAAGTGTGGTGTAGCAAAATTATTTTGTTGCCTAAAAATGTGCTTGAACCTTGTTGTTTGAGTGGAAGGATTGTTTGTGATTGTTTGCACATTGCTTGTGTGAATTGTGTTGTGTGTGATTAGAATTATTTCCTTAGAAATATTTTGCCTATTCTAATCCCAATCCAACCCAAACAGATGACTTCTCCAAGAGACTCCAACATCAAGAAGGTGACACCAACAACCAAGAGATGCACATGAGAGAACAACTACTAGCAAACCAAACCCAGTTGAACCAAGTGACAACTTAGTTTTTAGCCAACAACAATGGGTTAGACCCAACCATACAAAAGCTTTTGGCAATCCAATCCCAATTGCTGCAAGGGATGACCACTCAAATGATCAACATGGGAGACAACTCTTCCCAAAGAATTTGTGACAACAAGGATGTTAAGGATGATATTCTAGAAGGAACTCAAGCTTGCAATATTTGTGGAGACAATGATCACACTTCCAAAGAGCATGAAGATCAATGCCCCAATTGTGAAGAGAAACATCCAACTGATCAACGCCCGACATCTCAAGCTACTTGTTTCCTATGTGAAGGAAATAATCATGTCCCTATCCAATGCCCCATCTATTCCATAGTTCAACAAAGGAAACAAGGTGGAGTGCATCAACAGTTTGTAAAACCTCATTAAGGAACAACTTCTACCAATAAGGATGAAGGCAAAGACAAAACCATGCATCATAAGGCCAAATCCAAAGTGATCACAAAGTGTTGCTACTCTTGTGAAGAAGAAGGTCATATCTCTAGTAAATGCCCCAAGAAGAGAGAAAGATTCCCACCTTTGTGGTGAAGTATGAAGAGCATGAACTAGAAGAACTCCTAGCTTTGGAGAGACCCAAAAAGAAGAAGAAGGACATAAGCCAGTTGCAATGTTACAATTGCAAAGAAATGGGACACTATGCCAGTGATTGCCCAGAAAAGAAGAAGAACCAAGGAAATAAACAAGAGGAATTGATACCAAAGAAGAAGAAGGATAATAGCCAAGTGATGTGTTTCAAATGCAAAGAGCTAGGCCATTATGCAGACAAGTGTCCAGAGAAGCTTCATCAAAATCCCAAGCAAGCCAAGATGTAATCTAGTTGGAAATTTTTTAAGGGTGGTAGTACCCAAGATGCTTTGAGCCAACTTGTAACCCTATCTTCCCCAAATCTCAGGACGAGATTTATTTTAAGGGTGGTATCCTGTCACATCCCAAGATTTTCCAAATCTTGTAATGTGAAAAATAAATAAACAAAATAAATGATTGTTGAAATTTAGGGTGAAAAGAAACTTTTTGTTTCTAAATGGAAACATAAAATCCCATCTTGAACAAACTTTGGTTAATATTTGAATCCAACTAAATTCAAATCAAGTGAACGCATTCTTCATAAATGCATCTGGAAATTTAAACACTTGGAAAATAAACCCAAACCCTAAACCCTAATGGAATAAAATCATTTCCAAGATATCTCTAAGACTATGGATTTGATCCATATAAAAATTTGTCAACAAACACTTACAAATGATCAAGAATGACAAATAGAAGTATTATAAAACCATAGAAATTGGTTTCACTTAATTTGGAGCCATAGATAAAATCTTATGAATTTAATAAGATAAGGAAATTGAATTTCCAAAGCTAATAAAGCATCTATCTAGAAATCCATACCCAATGGTGAGAAAATAATCCTAAAAAGATTTAAAAGGATAAACAAATATTAAATAAGATTTTACAAATTGAAATCACCAAGTTTGGATCTTTAAATAAAAAGATATGGATTTTATGAGATAGAGAAAGAAATATTAAATAAGGAATATTTAAAGACCAAATTAAATCTTGGCTTAATCCATAAGCAAATGGAATAAATATAATCCAAATCCAAATAAAATAAAAGGATGAAGAATTTTCCAAATAAAATAAAAATGACTTTGACCAAATCCTATTCTATTTGAATAAAGATAAAATCCCTATTAAGAAATGATTAATTAAATCATGGGAAAATAATATTTGGAATTTACCCAAGTGGATTAAAAGTTGTTTAATTAACTTAAATAAGATTAAGGAAATCTTCCAAATAAAATTTATGGAATTAAAACTATATTTAATTTCATTGGAATAAGGATAAATACCCAATTTTAAATGATTAACAAATCATATTAAAAACATTCCAACTAATTCAAAGTGAATTATTTGCCACCCTATTAAATAAATAAAACCTACTAAAAAGAATTGGAAGGATTTAGATTTCAAATGGAATTTGAAAAACATTATTAAAATCTTATTTGAATTAATACAAGGGCCTATTTTAATTAATTAATATCTCCTAAAAAGAATAAATATATTATTCTAAATTTGACTTCAGAATATGTTAATAAACATAATTTGAATACACATAAAATTTGGTTGAAGTTTGAAATTCAAAAGATGTTTAAATTGATTAATCAAAATCAAAACAGAATAAAAGAAATGGAAAAAAAACAATCAGTACAAAAAAAATGAACTAACCAGTCCAGCCCAGCAAAGCCCACTAAGCCCAGCAGCCCACTCTCACCCCCTCCCCCGAAGCGTTTTCTTTTACTCGCGAACAAACCCGCAGAGTCAATGACTAGCTGGACCCACTCTTCCTCTCTCTCACTCGCTGTCAAACAGGCCCCACAGCCACGTCACCGTATTCAACCACACGACCAGTTCTTCCTCCCTCTCTCTCCCGTTTCTGCCGATTGATTCGCGTGATAAATTCACATCAATGTCGCGTGATTCTTGCCCCCTGACCACGCTCACTTAAGCGCCCGTTTCCCCTCTTCCTTTCCCCCCAAACATCACGCCTCGAGAGCCACGAGGCTGCTCGGAATCATCTCCGAACCCCCACTGCCTCCGACGAGCATCCGCGATGATTCCGGCGAACCCTGACCGTATCCTGCCCCCTTGTGCACGCGAGCTCACTCTCCAGACTAGTGCGCATCTACCCGTGGTGCCAGCCTGGTCGCGCTTGCCCCAAAGCGTCGGCAAGGACGACCTCTGCACGCCGCTGTCGTCTGCTACCTCTCCGGCGAAACCCCCTGGTAACTCCCGGCTGCCCCATACCCTCTGGCTGATACTCCCATATTCGCCTTTCTCTCGCGAACCTAATAGTGTTGTTTGTTTGGTTTGGCGTGAACCGTAGACTTGCCTCCGACTACTAACAGACAAACTCGACGCAGACATGAACTCCGGTGAGCAATACCTGCCAGTACCGTGCGCCCCTCAGTTGACAACAACCACCTTGAGCATCCCCACGCCACGACAAACTCGGTGAGCTTCTCCCCTCGTTCTCTCGCTTCCTGTAACGTCGACACCTACATCATCTAAGCACGCCGCCGCCGTTCACCACCGCTAGCGCCGCCAGTGTATGTCCAGTGATTATGAGCCGTAGGATCTTGATCAAAGGGTTGCGATAGAAACTTAACCGAAAGGGTATGGACAGATCTGTGCCGCACGATCGTCATTAGATCCAACGCACCAGAGAGGCTGATCCAACTGAAGCGGTACCGCCCAATAAGATTGCGCCACGTGGCTCAGATTTCGTTTTAAAAACAGAAACATTTCTATTAGATATGAGATTTTGTAAAATTCATAACTTTCAAACCACACGTCCAAATTTTGCAAATTTTATATCAATAGATTAAGCAAAACAATTACTTTCGGACCATACACTTTGTTTAGTAAATTGCTTCTGGTAAAATGATTGTTTTTGCAGAAACTTGTGTAGGCATGTTTTGAATATAAAATTCTTTCTAAAATTATTTTGGGGATAAAATCTTTGGAAAATGGTTTATTTTGAACCTACTGACCATATAAATCAATTGGTGGTTTCAAAAACATATTTGGAGAAGCAAAATAATAAAACTTTGATTCAAAACATTTCTAGTCAAATAAAAATCATGTTTATGTGTTAAAAATGCTTTTGGAGAAAAACCTTTGGGACATGTTCTGATTTAAACTCTCTAACCCCAAACACCAAGTTTTATGATTTGAAAATGTATTTGGTGAACCCTATAAAGATTATTGCTTTGCTAAAGGCATTTTCTAACCATATAAAATATTGATTTGGTTTAAAAATGATTTATAAGTAAAATCTTTTGCAAATGATTTTGCCACTTATATAAAATGACTAATAGGTGTTTTAGAATGTTTATAACCTATTAGAAACCACTTTTTCAAATAAAACCATCTTTAGCATGCTTGCATGCATTACTTTGATTCTATTATTTTATGTGGTGTTTTGCTTGAATGGTAGATTGAAATATTGCTTGCTTGATTGAATTGTAGTGGAAGTTGAAGAGTGTGATTGTTGCAAGATAAAGGAGTGAACTTATACTCTCTACCAAAAAGGCAAGTGATGCTTCATACTTTTGTCCCATTATTTTCACTATGCATTAGTGATATTTCTAAGTAGGACTTGCATAGAATTTTGCTAAGTATAAACTATGCCATGGGAAATCCTAGTAGATGAAACCTTAGTAGAATTTCCTAAGTTAAGATTCCTACTACTATCATGCTTAGCCTAGCTAGTAGAAAACAAGGGTGGATTATATTCATGCTATGAAATATTTCTAAGTCTATGACTTGTGTTTTGTTTAATAAAACAACTATGTGAATGAATCACCTGGGTGGAATGGTTGTGAATGGGTTATGTTGAGTGGTTACACAGGACCCATATCTATGGACTACCCTAGTGTATCTCACTTGTGGTTTGCCACCCAGTTACAAAGAGATTTGAGATGTCAAATATTGAGAAGCTTCAAGTGCAGCCACTTGGCATTATGGGCTCTGCCTGGATCATATAGGTTGCAATAACTTAGCCAAATGGACAGTTGATGGTAGGGGTTTGATAGGTTGGAGCGCGTCCATTTTGGTCTAAGGGAAGTCTTCTGAAAGATCTTGTCTTGGTGAAACCAAGTCTTGTGGGGAAAGTGCACCACCTCTGCAGAGTGTAAAATCTAAGTACTTAGCCATGTCCCTGGCAAAGGACAAATTGAGCATCAAGACATGGAAGCTATCAAGAATCTCCCCATCCAAATTTCTAAGTTAAAACTTGTGGTTTAACAAGGGTTGAAGGATCACCATTTTCTATTGGGAGATGCCTTGGGTGATTTTGACAAACAAAAACTTAGTGTTTTCAAATGATAAGGAAAATCTATTTTGAGCAAAGCAAGCCTAAGCTCCACTTAGCCAAATGCATATAGATGATAGACTCCACTATACTATCATAGTATCACTTGCCAATACAATTCAAATGTATTGACCCTTGTGGCTGTAACTTATTATTTTGCAGGTATGTTTGATGTTAGTGAAGTTTATTGATTAGGAATACAAGTCTACAACCAACATGACTGCCTGTGGCACTTTGAAGATGAAGGACCCCATGCTATTGTTATATTCTGCTGCATTTTAATGAGATAGCCAAATGAGCTATGTAAGATGAAATAAATTATTTTATTCCTAGTTATAAAGTTGTATTATGACCTTTGTTTCTTGATATTACATCTTAACTATGGATGCTAGCTATTGATCTAGGGACCAGCATTGTAAACACAGGGATCTCTACCTTATTAAAGGTTGGGAACCTTACAGATGCAAACCTAACTTTTTCTTCGTCGGTGCAGCCAACAGTTACTAAGTCCTTATTCACCAAACGTAACCAGTTATTGGCTTCCATTGGATCAGTTGTTCCAGAGAACCTTACAGGCCTTAGCTTCAGAAACCTGGTGAGCATATCATGTGCTGGAGGATTATTCTGATTGTTGTTGTTGTTCTGATTCTGATTTTGCATAAACTGTGTCATCATCTGCATCAGTTGAGCTTGAGATGTCATTATCTGCTGCATCTCAGGAGTGAGGTTGTTGTTTTGGTTGGCGTTGGCACGACGGGGAGGCATCTGTTGGTTTGATAGGGATAAGTAATGATGGATAGATCTAATGAAGCTCTAACACACAACCCAAAACAATCAAGTTCAAACAAACAATCAACAAGCAACTATTCACTTAACAACTTATGAGCTTAACTCATGAGTTGAAGGAAACAACAAGTTTTCTTGAAATAATTAACTTAGTATAGTCATACCTCATAGGTCAATATGATCCATACACTAACATGATATCAATGTTTTTGGTAGGCAATCTAATGTCTCTTGGTTCTCACTTGTAGTCCTTAGTGATGTCTAAGTTGAAGTCCTTGGTGGAACTAAAGATGAAGTTGGAAAGGAAGAGATGTAGAATCAAAACCAAAAAGGTTGAGGAGAGAGTTTACAAGATTTTTTTTGTAAATAAGTTTGGAACAAATACAACTCCTATTTTTCTAATCCTAGGGTTACAATCCTACAGGCAACACAGTGCTCTGATACCATCTGTAAGGTTCCCAACCTTTAATAAGGTAGAGATCCCAATGCTAGTCCCTGGATCAATAGCTAGCATCCACAGTTAAGATGTAATATCAAGAAACAAAGGTCATAATACAACTTTATAACCAGGAATAAAATAATTCATTACATCTTACATAGCTCATTTGGCTAGCACATTACAATGCAGCAGAAATGGCTATAGCATGGAGTCCTTCATCTTCAAAGTGCCACAAGCAATCATGTTGGTTGTAGACTTGTAATCCTATTCAACACACACTTCACTAACATCATACAAACCTGCAACATAATAAGTTGTAGCCACAAGGGTCAATACATTTGAATTGTATTGGCAAGTCTCACTATTATGTAGAAATAAGTGGATCCTATCATTACATGCATATTTGGCTAAGTAGGGTTTAGGCTCATTTGCAGAAAGCAATATAGTTTTGTCCTATCTTTTCAAAATAGTTTTGATCTTCTGAAAATCTTTCTGAACTCCTTGGAAAACTCCAAGTGCTTCAAATCCCTTGTTGTCACCATCAAGTTTTACTTTGAGAAATTGGAATGTCGAGATCTTCCATAGCTTCAGGCCTTAGTTGCTCAGAGTTGTCCATAACCGGGGACACGACTAAGTACTTAGAATTTGATCTTCTGCAGAAGTTGTACACTTTACCCACATGACACAATCTCGTCTTGACACCACCAGTGGCCGCTGGATAAGTACTCACCAAAATGGAGTACCGGCAGATCGAGAATGTGACAAAGTCTTTCCATAGGAGTCCTCCCAATACACAATGCTAGCTTGTCTACCAGGCACCAATGTAGGGATATATTTCCCTACACAATTCTAGTTAACCTGAAGATGCCAATGCATGGGTCTTCCACTATGTAGTTGACTAAGCCAGAGCCCATTTAGCATGTGGCTATACACGGAAGCCACTATACGAGAAACATGTTCAATCTCTAAGTCCCTGGGTGGTTTCCTTCTAGTGCACATACAAAAAGATATCCATATAAACATGGTTCCTTTTGTTTACACATTGTCCAAAACTTGAGTATCCTCTTTCCACCCAGGTGGTTCATTGAGTACTTGTTCATAAACCAAAATATTATGCTAAGGTGATATTTTATGTTGTTGAAAATATCTTTTAGTAAAGTAATAATTTCATAGGGTTCATCAAATATGTTTTTAAATCTCAAAAGTTGGTGTTTAGGGTCAGAAGGGTTGAATCACATCATTTCCCAAAGGTTTTACTCAAAAATCTTTTCTAAACCATATTCAATAATTTTATTTAGCTAGAAATGGTTTAAATCAAGGATTTATTCCTTAGCCTCACAAAATAAGTTTCTAAGCTCAAAAGTTGGTTTCTATGGTCAGTAGGTTCAAAACAAACTATTTAGCAAAGATTTCACCTTAAAAATATTTCTAGAATAAATTTTATATTCAAAATATGCTTACACAAGTTTCTGCAATTTCAACCAATTTTCCAGAAGCAAAACATTAAACAAAGGGTATGTTTGCAACGTACTTGTCCTGCTGATTCCAGTGATATAAAATTTTGCAAAATTTGGACGTGTAGATTTAAAGTTATGAATTTTATAAAATCAAACATCTAATAGAATATTTCTATTTTTAAATCCACACCTAGGCCACGTGTCTTAACCTCATTGGGCAATACCGCTTCGCTAGGATCAACAGATGCGGTGCGTTAGATCTCACTTAAATTGTACGACGCAGATCGTTTCGTACCCCTTCGTTATAATCTAATCTTAACCAGACGATTTAGATCTAACGGCACTACGGTACGGCAAAGCAAGGCGGCGGCGATCTTGGCGCTGGCCTTCTGGCGTCGTCGATGAACTAGGAAGCACGGGAGAGAGTGAAGACGCTCACCAGACTCGCCGTGGCATGGGGAAGATCAACGTAGTGGTTGTTCGTCAAGGGGCGCACGGGAATATTGGCTATTGCTCGCCAGAGTCAGTGGCGGCGTCGGGTGCTTCGGTTCATCGTCGAGGGCGAGGCTGCAGGTCACCCTAAGGCAAGATAAAGGTATGGTTAGACGCGGACGAGTGCATAGATAATAGGAGCATCAACGGGAGGGACAGGGGTGGTCTGTGCGCAGAAAGCAATATAGTTTTGTCCTATCTTTTCAAAATAGTTTTGATCTTTTGAAAATCTTTCTGAACTCCTTGGAAAACTCCAAGTGCTTCAAAACCCTTGTTGTCACCATCAAGTTTTACTTTGAGAAATTGGAATGTCGAGATCTTCCATAGCTTCAGGCCTTAGTTGCTCAGAGTTGTCCATAACCGGGGACACGACTAAGTACTTAGAATTTGATCTTCTGCAGAAGTTGTACACTTTACCCACATGACACAATCTCGTCTTGACGCCACCAGTGGCCGCTGGATAAGTACTCACCAAAATGGAGTACCGGCAGATCGAGAATGTGACAAAGTCTTTCCATAGGAGTCCTCCCAATACACAATGCTAGCTTGTCTACCAGGCACCAATGTAGGGATATATTTCCCTACACAATTCTAGTTAACCTGAAGATGCCAATGCATGGGTCTTCCACTATGTAGTTGACTAAGCCAGAGCCCATTTAGCATGTGGCTATACACGGAAGCCACTATACGAGAAACATGTTCAATCTCTAAGTTCCTGGGTGGTTTTCTTCTAGTGCACATACAAAAAGATAGCCATATAAACATGGTTCCCTTTGTTTACACCTTGTCCAAAACTTGAGTATCCTCTTTCCACCCAGGTGGTTCATTGAGTACTTGTTTTATTATATGAAACATATATTTTTCCAACACTTCATATAATCATATCATGTATCCCATCCCAAATATATAGCAGGGCTAAGCATACTACAACTATAATGTTTTCACTAAGGAAGATACAAGTATATCCTAATAGGATATAGCATAGCTTAGAAACATAGTAGTCTTATCATGCATGTTACAAAAATCCACTAAGTGTAATGAAAATAGTAGGATTTGGATGATAGTGTCACTTCCCTTTTTAGTAGAGAATATTGGTTCACTTCTTGATCTTGCAAATATCACACTCTTCTAACTTCACTACAATTCAATCAAGCAAACACATATTCAAGTAGCATTCAAACCATTCCACCACATAAAATAATAGAAACAAGGTAATGCATGCAAGCATGCAAAATATGGTTTTATTTGGAGAAGTGGTTTATACTAGGTTCTAAACATTTTAAAGCTCATACTAGTCATTTACAAAAGTGGTAAAACCATTTGCAAGAGGTTTCATCTCATAAACCAAAATATTATGCTAAGGTGATATTTTATGTTGTTGAAAATATATTTTAGTAAAGTAATAATTTCATAGGGTTCATCAAATATGTTTTTAAATCTCAAAACTTGGTGTTTAGGGTCAGAAGGGTTGAATCACATCATTTTCCAAAGGTTTTACTCAAAAATCTTTTCTAAACCATATTCAATAATTTTATTTAGCTAGAAATGGTTTAAATCAAGGATTTATTCCTTAGCCTCACAAAATAAGTTTCTAAGCTCAAAAGTTGGTTTCTATGGTCAGTAGGTTCAAAACAAACTATTTAGCAAAGATTTCACCTTAAAAATATTTCTAGAATAAATTTTATATTCAAAATATGCTTACACAAGTTTCTGCAATTTCAACCAATTTTCCAGAAGCAAAACATTAAACAAAGGGCCTGGTTGCAAATTAATTGTCCTGCTGATTCCAGTGATATAAAATTTGCAAAATTTGGACGTGTAGATTTAAAGTTATGAATTTTATAAAATCAAACATCTAATAGAATATTTCTGTTTTTAAATCCACACCTAGGCCACGTGTCTTAACCTCATTGGGCGATACCGCTTCGCTAGGATCAACAGATGCGGTGCGTTAGATCTCACTTAAATCGTACGACGTAGATCGTTTCGTACCCCTTCGTTATAATCTAATCTTAACCAGACGATTTAGATCTAACGGCTACAGCGCGGCTACGAGAAACTGGCGGCGCTCGACAGCAGCGCGCGGTGGTGGCGCTCTGGCGGTGGCATTGCCGATGAACTAGGAAGCACGGGAGAGAGTGAAGACGCTCACCAGACTCGCCGTGGTATGGGGAAGATCAACGTAGTGGTTGTTCGTCAAGGGGCGCACGGGAATATTGGCTATTGCTCGCCGGAGTCAGTGGCGGCGTCGGGTGCTTCGGTTCATCGTCGGGGGCGAGGCTGCAGGTCACCCTAAGGCAAGATAAAGGTATGGTTAGATGCGGACGAGTGCGTAGATAATAGGAGCATCAACGGGAGGGACAGCGATGCAGGTCACGGGGATCTCGGGTCGAGGCAGGAGGCGGCGCTCTCGGTCTTGGTCGTTGCCGAGCCTAGGGAACGCGCACGGGTGAGTTGGACACACTGGAAGATGCGCATGGGAGAGGGGATGTCACATCCCAAGATTTTCCAAATCTTGTTATGTGAAAAATAAATAAATAAAATAAAACTTTGTTGATTTTCAAGGCCAGAAGAAACTTTTTGAATTCAATTGGGACTTCAAACCAGTTGGATCAAATAAAATCCTAAAGAAAATTAAAAGAGTAAACATTTGATAAAAGAAAATAAAATATTTTGGAACTACTATTTTGGATCTTTTAAATAAAAAGATTTGGTTTTCAAAAGAAATAGAAGTTTTATAAATAAAGATTATTTTATAAAGCCAATTAAACCTTGGACAAACTTTTGAAAATAAAACATTTTGGTTTGATAAAAATAGCAAAGGTTTATCTAAAATAAAATAATAAGAATTTAATATCCAATTTTTATTTAAATAAAAGGTTTTACCATTTCAATTAAAACCTCAAAACTTATTAAATTATTTTAAATAAGCTTTCCAAGTAATTTATATCCTCATATAAAGCCTACTAAAATGTTTTGCTTTTAATTTAGATTTCAGATAAAGTTTTTAATAAAACAAATCCTATTTGATTTAATAACCAAGGTCCAATTTTATTTAATTATTAATGGACCCTATAACAAAAATGTTATTTTATTTTAAACAAGCTTTCCAAATATTCCTTATTTTCAAATACAACCTACTGAATGGTTTAAAATTATTTAGTTCTCAAGTGGAGCTTTGAATTAAATCAAAACCTATGGATTTAATAATTGATACATCTATTTAGTTAATTAATAATGGACCCTATTATTAAAATTATTAATTTGAATTTGGATTTTGGTTCATGTTACTAAACTGAACTAAATTCAATATTACAAAGTTTGGTATTGTTTGAATTGATTTGGTTGATGTTTGAATGTTTGGAAATTCAAAACAGGAAATAAAATTAGAAAAAGGAAAAAGATTCAGAAACAGAAAAAAATAAGAAAAGGACAACCCAACCCATCAGCCCACTAAAGCCCAGAAATAGCCCAACTTTTCCCTCCCCGAAAGAAAACGATTCGCACCAATTAGTTAACCCGCAGTGACACTGACCAGTGGACCTCCCCCTCGTTTCTTTTCCCACTGCCAGGTAGACCCCACTTTCCCTGTTCATCATCCACATCCGCGTGACCCCTTCTCCCTCCTTCGACACCGCTCCTGCCGATGAATTTGTGGCCTTAATTCGCTTTAACTCGACCACCGTTACCAGCTTTGATCACGCAGGTTTAAACGCCCATGTCTCCTCTATATTTCCCCTCTGACACTCCGCGCTGGCACGCCTCAGACCTCCCCAATTTCCTCCCCGAGCACCCTCTGTTCCGACGAGGTCCGGTGCCGATTCCGGCGACTCGACACCGCCCCGAGCCTCCTTGAGCATGCTAGCAGACTCCCCACTCCCAGACACTCCTCCCCGTACCCTCCGTTCGACCGTGGGCGCCTCAGAGCATCGGCTACGACAAGCTCTGAACGACGCCGCCGTCCGCTCCAACTCCGTCGAGCCCACAGGTAGATTCCGACCACCCCGTGTCTCCTCGATCACGCAAACATCTTTGCCAGGGCCTTGCGCAGCTAGCCCAGTCCTCCATTTGTCTTCTCGTGGACCACAAGACTGGCCCCCGACCACGCCCACATCCTTCAGCAAGCTCCGGAGAATTGCATGACCCCGGCGCCTTGACCCAAGAAAATCACGTCGAGTTTCCCCAGCCTCCTGCGGTCTCGGTGAGCACTTCCCCCTCTTTCCTCACTTCCTATTTCACCAGCCGCCGCTGCCTCGCCGCCAAGCACATGCCAATACCGCCAGTTAATGGCCATTTGTTTAGGTCCGTTAGATCTAAATCGGGCGAGCAGGATTAGGTCACTTAAACGCCGAAGGGGTATGCTGCCAGAACCGTGCGATCAAGTTGGATCCTACGGTCCGCGTCTGTCAATCCGCACGAAGTGGTACCGTCCAATGAAACCCTGTCGCGTGGCACTAGATCTGTTTAAAAGAATTTTTGAATCAGATTTATTTGCAAACTTCAAACCCTTATAACTTTGGATCCACACGTCCAAAAATTACAAACTTTATATCGTTGAAATCAGGAGAACAAGCCCTAGCCAACCATGCCCTTAGTTTAGCAAATAGTATCCATTAGAGTGTTTGATTTTACAGAAACTTTTGTATGCTTATTTAGAGTAGAAAAATGTTTCAAAAATGTTTTTAGGGTTAAAACTTTTGCAAAATGGTTTGTTATGACCTTACTGACCCTAGGAACCAACCCATGATTTGCAAAATGAATTTGGAAAAGTTTAGAATGGATTTATTGGTTTAGTCCATTTCTAGCTAAATAAAACTGTTGATTTATTTATGAAAATGGTTTCGAGTAAAAACTTTGGAGAAAATGTTTTGATTCAAAGCTACCGACCCCAAAACACCAAGTCTTGAGTGTTAGAAACTTTTTGGTGAAGAATTAAAGGTTTTAGATTTGATAAAACTAATTTCCACCACATAAAATGATGAATGGATTTAAAAATGGTTTTTGAACAAAACCCTCTTGCTAATGACTTTGCCATTTTGGTAAATGACCAATTTGGACCTTACAAAGTTAAGAAGCCTAGTGGAGACCATCCTTGCAATAGAACCAACCTTTGCATGCTTATGCATGACTTAGATTCCATTACTTTGTGTGTGAAAAATGGTTTGTTTGACTTTGGTTTGGAATGTGAATTGAATTTGTGTTTGCTTGATTGACTTGTAGTGAAGTGTGAGACTATCAAGATCAAGGAGTTAACCACCATTCCCTTCCAAAAAGGCAAGTGATGCTTCATACTTTTGTCCCATTACTTTCACTATGCATTAGTGATTTTTCTCTAAGTAAAACTTGCATGGATTTTGCTAAGTATAGACCTTGCTATAAGAAAACCTAGTAGATGAATCCTTAGTAGGATTTTCCTAAGTTAAGATTCCTACTACTATCAAGCTTAGCCTAGCTAATAGAAAACATGGGTGGAATATATATTCACACTATGGAAAAATCTCTAAGTCTGAGGACTTATGTTTTTGTTTAATAAAACAACTAAGTCAATGAATCCCCTGGGTGGAATGGGACTTGCTTGGTGGTTTTTGGTTGAGTGGTTCACAAGGCCATGGACTTGGCTTGTGTATCTCACTTGTGGATGGCCACCCAGGCACAAAGAGATTTGAGATGTCAAATGTTGAGAAGCTTCAAGTGCAACCACTTGGCAATATGGGCTCTGCCATGATCATATAGGTTGCAAGAACTTAGCCATATGGACAGTGGGTGGTAGTGTTTGATAGGTTGGAACACGTCCATTTTGGTCTAAGGGAAAGCTTTTGAAAGATCTTGTCTTGGGAAACCAAGTCTTATGGGGAAAGTGCACCACCTCTGCAGAGTGTAGAATCTAAGTACTTAGCCATGTCCCTGGTAAAGGACAATTTGAGCATCAAGACATGGAAGCAATCAAGAATCTCATCATTCAAATTTCTAAGTTAAAACTTGTGGATTGAACAAGGGTTGTTTGAAATCTTCAATCTTTGATTGAGAGATGCCTTGTAAAGGATCTTTAATCTTTGATTGAGAGAAATGATTTTATCAAAGCAAAAACTTAGTATTTTCAAATGTTAAGGAAAAATCTATTTTGAGCAATGCAAGCCTCAACTCCACTTAGCCAAATGCATATAGATGATAGACTCCACTATACCATTATAGTATCACTTGCCAATACAATTCAAATGTATTGACCCTTTGTGGCTGTAACTTGTATGTTGCAGGTCTGATTGTTTTTAGTGAAGATTGATTGATTAGGATTACAAAGTCTACAACCAACATCTGCCTGTGGCACTTTGAAGATGAAGGACCCATACTTATAGTTATTCCGCTTCAATGTAATGTAATAGCCAAATGAGCTATGTTTAATGTAATAAACTTATGTTATTCCTGGTTATAAAGTTATATTATGACCTTTGTTTCTTGATATTACATCTTAACTGTGGATGCTAGCTATTGATCCAGGGACTAGCATTGTAAACACAGGGGACACCACCTTATATTGTATTAAGGTTGGGCCACTCCCTCTACAGGGGAGTAAGCTCGTGGTGGCTAGAGGCAGTGGGGTGGTTGCGGTTCGCCGGAATCGGCCGAAGAAGCTCGTCGGGGCAGAGAGGTTCGGGCTCGAAATTGGGGCAGCCTGGAGGCAGAGAGGAGGTGATGCTTGGGGGAATGGAAGAGGGGGCGTAGGCGTTTATGTATGCATGGTTACTGGAGAGATTAACACAGACAATTAAACGAATTCAACGCCAGAGTTACTCGCCTGGGAACGGCAGCGAGGAACTGGTCGCGGGTGGGAACGAAGCACAGTTGTGTGGGGTCCGGCTGTCTGCGAGAGAGAGGGAGTGGTTACTGGGTCCACTGATCAGCGACGGGGCGGGTCAGTTCCTGGGTGAAAAACGATTCGCGAGTGGGGTGAGCAGGTGGGCTGCGAGTCGGCTGGACTAGGCCTTGGCAGTGGGTTGGGTTAGTTTCAATTTTTTTATACTAAATGCTTTTCTTTTTCTGTTTTGAATTTCTGTTTTGATTTGTATTCAAACAATTCAAACTCCATTTGAATTCAAACCACCACCAAACTTTGGGTAAATTTTAATACTGTTTAACAACACAATCTAAAGTCAAATTTAGATTTTTTATTCTTTTTAGGTATATTAATTATTTAAAGTAGGCCCTTGTTTTAAATCCAATTAAGATCAAATAAATTTTCATCCCTTATTTAAATGTCAATTTTTCACAAAACCTTTTCAGTAGGTTTTATTTATTTACCAGGGTGTCAAATAATTCACTTTGAATTATTTTGGAATATTTTTAATATGATTTATTAACCATTTAAATTGGATATTTGTCTTTATTCCAATGAAATTAAATATGGTTTTAATTCCATAAATTTCACTTGGAAGATTTTTTTGATCCCATTATTTCATTTGGATTTGTATTATACTCAATCCATTTATGGATTTGGCTAAGATTTAATTTGGCCTTTAAATATTCCTCATTTAATATTTCTTTCTTTACCTTATAAAATCCATATCTTTTTATTTACAAATCCAAACTTGGTGATTCAAATTTGTAAAATCTTATTTAATAATTCTTTATCCTTTTAAATGTCTTTAGGATTATTTGCTCCCATTTGGTATGGATTTCCAGATAGGTGCTTTATTAGTTTTGGAAATTCAATTTCCTTATCTTATAAAATTCATAAGATTTTATCTATGGCTCCAAATTAAGTGAGACCAATTCATATGGTTTTATATTATTTCTATTTGTCATTCAAGATCACTTATAAATGTTTGTTGACAAAAATTTTATATGGATCAAATCTTTAGTCTTTGGGATAACTTGGAAATGTTTTTCTTCCATTAGAGATTTAGGGTTTTGGTTTATTTTCCAAGTGTTTAAATTTCAAGATGTATTTATGAAGAATGCATTCCACTTGATTTGAATTTAGTTGGATTCAAACATTAACCAAACTTTGTTCAAGATGGGATTTTAAGTTTCCATTTAGAAACAAAAGTTTCTTTTCACCCTAAATTTCAACAATTATTTATTTGTTTATTTATTTTTCACATTTCAAAATTTGGAAAATTTTGAGATGTGACATGTCCCTGCTGTCGCACACCATCTTTCAGTTCATATCTTTTCTAGCTAAATCAGTATGCTGGTGGAGCTAACTAATTTCACATATTAGGGAGTGCCTCTACGGCGAGCTCCTCGAAGATGTCTGAGGACGAGTTCCTAAGACATCTTCAAGAAGCTCCGCCATAGTGGTGTCCCTAGTCTCGCACACGATCTTCCTTGCAGTTTATAGTTCACAAGGAAGCCTATTTATAGATTAAGCAGCACAACATAGTGTCGACACTCACGACATAATGTCGACACTCACCCCTATCATAGTGTCGCCACCCACTGAAACAGTGTCGCCACTCACGACATATAGTGTCATCACCCACTTTTAGTCCCGATTGGAGTGTCCTTTAGTCCCGGTTGGAGACACCATTCGGGACTAAACGGGCTCATGCGGCCCCAGCCTACCACAACCCCTTTAGTCCCGGTTGGTGTGTCCAACCGGGACTAAAGATGTAGTAGAAAGTTTTTAAATCAGTGCTTGTTTGATGTATACGATGTGTTCTTTTATTTTTAGACTAGTACTACTCTTAGCATCGTGATTTTGTTTGATGAACTTATAAAATGCAGATGAGACGGCAATGGATGTACGCTGACCGAATCTCTGACGAGTTCATTAAAGGCGTGCGTTCTTTTCTCGTTATGGCAGAGGCAAACAAGCGGAATGGTTTTATGTGTTGTCCATGTGGTGAGTGTCGGAATTAGAAGGAATACTCTTCCTCAAGAGTCCTTCATGGCCATTTGTTTCGGTTCGGTTTCATGTCTGGCTATAATTGTTGGACCAAGCACGGAGAAAGAGGGGTTATGATGGACGACAACGAAGATGAAGAGAATGATGCCAGCTATCCTATGTCCCCTGAATACGGTGGTACTACAATGGAAGACAATGATGAAGAAGAAGCAGAAGAACGTGCATCATATGAGCCAGATGATGATCTTGGTCGGGCCATTGCTGATGCAAAGGGAGAATGTGATAGCGAAAGGGAGAGGTTGAAATTTGAGCAGATGTTAGATGATCACAACAAATTGTTGTACCCGAATTGCGAAGATGGCCACAAAAAGCTAGGCAGCACACTGGAATTGCTGCAATGGAAGGCAGAGGTCGGTGTGCCTGACAAGGGATTTGAAAAGTTGTTGAAGATAATGAAGAAGCTGCTTCCAAAGGATAACGAACTGCCCGCCAGTACTTACGAAGCAAAGAAGTTTGTCTGCCCTCTAGGATTATAGGTACAGAAGATACATGCATGCATTAATGACTGCATCCTCTATCGCGGTGAGCAGTACGAGAATTTGGATGCATGCCCGGTATGCACTACATTGCGGTATAAGATCCGACGAGATGACCTTGGTGATGTTGAGGGGGAGCGCCCGAGGAAGAGGGTTCCCGCCAAGGTGATGTGGTATGCTCCTATAATACCACGGCTAAAACGTTTGTTCAGAAACGAAGAGCATGCCAAATTGTTGCGATGGCACAAAGAAGACCGTAAGAAAGACGAGATGTTGAGACACCCCGCTGATGGGTCGCAGTGGAGAAAAATTGAGAGAAAGTACCCGGACTTTGCAGGTGACGCGAAAAACTTATGGTTTGGTCTAAGTACGGATGGCATGAATCCCTTTGGGGAGCAGAGCTACAGTCATAGCACATGGCCTGTGACTTTGTGTATGTATAACCTTCCTCCTTGGTTGTGCATGAAGCGGAAGTTCATTATGATGCCAGTGCTCATCCAAGGCCCGAAGCAACCCGGCAACAACATTGATGTATACCAAAGTCCATTAGTTGAAGAACTTTTACAGTTGTGGCACGGACAAGGTGTACGTGTGTGGGATGAGCACAAACGTGAGGAATTTAACCTACGAGCATTGTTGTTCGTAACCATCAATGACTGGCCTGCTCTTAGTAACATTTCAGGATAGACAAACAAGGGATACAATGCATGCACACACAGTTTAGATGACACTGGAAGTATTTATTTGGATAAGTTCAAGAAGAATGTGTACCTAGGGAATCGTTGTTTTCTTCCGCCCACGCATTCCCTAAGAAGGAAAGGCAAGCATTTCAATGGTGAAGCAGATCACCGGAGTAAGCCTGTCCGTCGTACTGGTGATGCTGTATTTGATATGGTGAAGGATTTAAAAGTAATCTTTGGAAAGGGTCCTAGCGGACATGCACTCATGTGGAAGAAGAAATCTATATTTTGGGATCTACACTATTGGAAAGTCTTAGAGGTCCACTCTGCAATCGACGTGATGCACCCGACGAAGAATGTTTGCATGATACTGCTAGGATTCTTGGGCGTGTATGGAAAGAATAAAGATACACCAGAAGCACGACAGGACCAACAACGTATGAAAGACCGCGAAGGCAGGCATCCAGAGCTGTTTCAAGGTACTGCCAGCTATGCTCTTACCAAGGAAGAGAAGGAAATCTTTTTTGAATGCCTGAGTAGTATCAAGGTCCCTTCTGGATTCTCGTCCAGTATAAAGGGAATAATAAATATGGCAGAGAAAAAATTCCAGAACCTAAAGTCTCATGACTGCCACGTGCTTATGACGCAGTTGCTTCCGGTTGCTTTGAGGGGCTCACGAAAATGTTAGAGTACCCATTGTGAAGCTATGTTCGTTCCTCAATGCAATTTCTCAGAAGGTAATCGATCCAGAAAGTCTACTAGGGTTACAGAAAGATGTGGTCCAGTGTCTTGACAGCTTTGAGTTGGTGTTCCCACCATCCTTCTTCAAAATAATGACGCACCTTCTAGTTCACCTAGTCGAAGAGATTACCATTCTCGGTCCTGTATTTCTACACAATATGTTCCCCTTTGAGAGATTCATGGGAGTCTTAAAGAAATATGTCCATAACCGTGCGAGGCCAGAAGGAAGCATCTCCAAGGCTATGGAACAGAGGAGGTCATTGAGTTTTGTGTTGACTTTATTCCTGACCTTAAGCCGATCGGTGTACCTGAATCACGACATGAAGGGAGACTTAGTGTAAAAGGCACGCTAGGAAAGAGAGCAAAGATATGTATGGACAGAAATTCTTTCACTAAAGCACACTATACAATTCTTAAAAGTTCCACCTTGGTGGCTCCGTATATCGAGGTAGACAAGAATATTGTACGCTCGAACTACCCGGGGCAGTCTGACAGGTTGATTAGAGATGAACACATGAAGACTTTCGACGGTTGGTTGCAGACACATCTCATGAATGACACCACTGCTGGAGATCAGTTGTACTTGTTTGCCAGGTCTCCATCTTCAACTATATTGACTTTCCAAGGGTACGAGATCAATGGGAATATATTTTACACGCACGCCCAAGATAAAAAGAGCACCAATCAAAACAGTGGTGTCCGATTTGATGCAACGGACGAGAATGAGAAAAAGGACACATATTATGGTTACATAGAGGACATATGGGAACTTGACTATGGTCCTAATTTCAAGGTCCCATTGTTTCGATGCAAATGGGTCAAGATGACAGGAGGTGGGGTAACGGTAGACCAACTGTACGGAATGACAACAATGGATCTCAATAATCTTGCGTACGGAGACGAACCATTCGTCCTTGCCAATGATTTGGCTCAAGTTTTCTATGTGAAGGACATGTGTACTAGACCGAGAAAAAGGAAAGATAAGCAAAAGAATACAATATCATACAATGAGCCAAAGCGCCACATAGTTTTTTCAGGAAGAAGAAACATGGTGGGAGTTGAGGACAGGATAGACATGTCAGAAGATTATGACAAATTTCATGAAATTCCGCCATTCAAAGTGAAAACTGACCCAAGCATATCGCTAAATAAGGAAGATGCTCCATGGTTACGGACAAGAAGAGAACCAAAACACTAGATGTGGATGTTGGTGATGTAATGTATTAAACCTTTTGTGAATTAATCCTATTTTTCATCGTCATCGTCATTTATTAATATAAAAAACCGGGACAAAAAGGAATTTCTGAGATTGATGTAGGAAGGTACCAAAACACTAGACTAGGTAACACTTAGACATTTATTAATATTAAAAACCGGGACAAACCGGGACTAGCTAACACTAAGGACTAAAGCCACCCCCTTTAGTCATAATCATGCCTAGTCCTATAGTACGCAGCTTCAGGGTCTTCTTCGTCATCATCATCATCATCGTCATTGTCACCTGCCACTCCAGAGATCCTCAGCCCAGCCATAGCATATACCGGGGGCACCTGCCACTCCGGCCTCGGATTCATGGCGGGCGGGGGAGGAGTCTCCTGGAAGACGATGCCGCTACCTCCGGGCGGGGGAGGGGCCTTCTTGTGGCCCTGTGGCGGGTGGACTTGTGGGCACCGCATGCGAGGATGGTCTCCCCCGACGATGTAGCGCATCACGCCGATGATATTACGGTTCGCCCACCACAGACACCGACCGGCTTCATTGTGGTTCACCGTGGGCGGGCCATCACCCTCGTACCTGGCGAGCTCCCTTTCCCATCGGTTAGTGAAGAAGGCATTCCAGGTGTCGTAGTTGTCGGGATCCCACTGGGGATCCATCCGCTGCTCCGGCGTGAGCTCGTGGTAGAAGTGGTTCATGATGGCCGTCTGTCAGGCGGAGCCTTGAGGCATAGGAGGGACATGAACCCCTCCGGCGCTCAGCATCCAGCCGGCATGCGGCCGGTAGCTCGGCGGGCAAGGTAGTTGGAGGCGAACAACGCCTCGGTCTCCTCGAGGGTCAGAATGGCCCAGTAGACACTGTCCATAGTTGTGAGAGAGGAAGGTGTGGATGTATGGATAGCCATGGCATGGTCATCCTATATATAGATGGAAAGTGCGGGAAAACATGGCGGGAAACGGTGGGATATGGCGGGAAATATCTTTAGTCTCGGTTAGTGGCTACAACCGGGACTAAAGCACCGTTCAAAGGGAAAGGGCGGGAAAACATGGCGGCAAGCGGTGGGATATGGCGGGAAATATCTTTAGTCCTGGTTAGTGGCTACAACCGGTACTAAAAGTACCGTTCAGAGGGAAAGGACGGAAAAACATGGCGGGAAGCGTTGGGATATGGCGGGAAAACGAGCATGTTTATGTGTTGAATCGCAACATAGTTTGTGATACGGTGCCCATATTGTGCATGCATGTGTATATTGGGATGGAGAACAATGTTGTAGGAGGAAGTTTTCCTTTTCGTCGCTCGGAAAAGCCATTTTCCATTTTCCGTATAAAAGGCGGGTCGTTTTGTGAAGCGCCACCGAAATGCGATTCTGTAATGCTACCATCCCATTTTTCTAAAATAGTAGACCACCTTACATGAACTATATCCCAACCAGGGGATATCAAACCTTTCTGTACTTCCCGGGTGAAAAAGACAAATGTCTGCCGAAGCGGTAGGAACTAGGTCCGGTTTGAACTACAGGTACATGATCTAACATCCGCGATTTTTTGAAAAAATCATTTTTAGACTCACAATATGTTGTTTTTTCAGAGATCCAATGCAAGTTCTAACATTCTCATCCCCTATATTCACGCACGCCATTTGACCTAAGTTCGAAACGGCAAAAAATTCAAAACGGGCATAAAAAATTCAAAAAAGGTCCGAACAATGTAAATCCTTCCCGTGGTGTGATATTATGTGACATGGTTATAAGGAGAAATATCAAACTTAGTATACTGATTATGTCTCCAAAAAACCTTCACAAAATGACCTATCATGTTCGAGGTTTCATGGCTTTTGGTCCAAGAGACGGATGTTATGTATTGAATTGCGGCATAGTTTGTGATACGGTGCCCATATTGTGCATGCATGTGTATATTGGGATGGAGAACAATGTTGCAGGAGGAAGTTTTCCTTTTCGTCGCTCGGAAAAGCCATTTTCTATTTTCCGAGAGCAAAAAGACGGGTCGTTTTGTGAAGCAGCCACCAAAATGCAGTTACAGAATGCTACCATCCCATTTTTATAAAATAGTATACCACCTTATATGAATTATATCCCAACCGGGGATCTCAAACCTTTCTGTCCTTCCCGGGTGAAAAAGACAAATGTCTGCTGAAGCGGTAGGAAGTGGGTCCGGTTTGAACTACAGGTACATGATCTAACGTCCGTGATTTTTTGAAAAAATCATTTTTAGACTCACAATATGTTATTTTTTCATAGATCCAATGCAAGTTCTAACATTCTCATCCCCTATCTTCACGCACGCCGTTTTGACCTAAGTTCGAAACGGCAAAAAATTCAAAACGGGCATAAAAAATTCAAAAAAGGTCCGAACAATGCAATTTTTGATATATAATAATTAATTTTAAAAAAGGTTTTTTGTTTTTAAAAAGGTTTTTTGTTTTTAAAAAGGTTTTAAAAAAGGACCTTTAGTCCCTGTTGGCTAAAGGGTGCGGGGCTGTGTGCAGCCTGGCAAAACCCTTTTAACCGGTTCGTGCACCGAACCGGAGCACACAGAGGCACCCCGTCGCCGCCGCGCCGTCTTCCTCCTCTCAAGATCACCACGCTGCCTTGCCTCCTCCCAGGCCATGCAGCCTGAGCCTCCTCGCCGCCTCCTCCTGGCCGCCCGAGCCTGCCGCGTCAGGTCTGGCCCACCACCACCGGAGTCGACGCCCCTTCCTACGGTGAGTGTTAATTCAACTAGTGTTAATTTTGTTGTTAAATTTTTTAGTGTTAATTTTGTTAGTATTAATTAGTTAGTGTAATTTTATTAGTGTATTTTAGGATTAATTAGTTAGGGTTATTTTAGGGTTAATTAGTTAGGGTTATTTTAGGGTTAATTAGTTAGGGGTAATTTTAGGGTTAATTTTAGTGTAATTTTTCTTAGAGATTTTAGTTAGTGTTTAATATAGTTTATTTTAGTTAGTAAATTTAGTTAGTGTTTAATATAGTTTATTTTAGTTGATACTATTTATTTTCATAATTTTCAAAGTATATAGGTTTAATTTAGTGTTTAGAAATATGCCGATTCCTCATCCTCGTTCACTCGGCGTGAACAATGGAGCGCTACTAGACAGTGTCGCTAGGCATCCATAATGGGCTCACGGATGGCACCGGAGGTGCTACCAATGGGGACGTCGTCTCGTGAGGAATCCGGGTGTCGTCGTCGACCCGGATCTTCTTTGGTGGCGGCCGAGTGGTCCAGGTGCGATGCAGAGGGAGCCGGCCCCCGACGAGGTGGTACAGCGTCGTGTCAGGGAGGAGGACGAGCACGTCTGGCGCTACATGCACATTTTAGGAGTCCAGGTCGCCAATACCTGGCAGCTTCTTCAGGCACCTTACCCGAGATATTCTCCGGTGATGGTTCCTACACTTTGGGTGCACACCTCCCGCAGCTCAGTAGCCGGGGCTCGACGTCTTCGCTGAGCTATCTAGATGTGTAATAGGGTACCATCATCTTCTATTCGAGATGTATTGTTGTCTAATTGGTACTTTATTGTTGTACTAGCTGGATTATTCGAGATGTATTGTTGTTTAATTGGTACTTTATCTTTCTTTATCGCATTGTTTAAGCTGGATTACTTTATCTTCCTTTATTTTATCGCATTAAGCAAAATGGTTTTATCTTTCTTCTGTATTAGTTAAGTTATGGACGGTAGAGACAACAAAGAGCACATCATGTACAACATGATAGATGAGGGTACAGGAGGTTACCGTTACGATGGAATAGACGATGATGGAGATGATGATGGCTCCCAATACCTCAACTTGGATGAAGCCGACGGAAGAGACGACTATGATGAATTCTTTGGTGGAGACGACGGTGGAACTGATGGTGGAGACACCATAGCAAAGACCGGCGAGGTATATAAAGCCTCTGCTGATCACGAGCTAGTAGATGCATTAGTTGATTCATATATATATATATGTACTAACGACTGTTTCTTCTCTTAGACCTCTGCATCGGGCGAATCTTCTGCAAGGAAATGAGGCCCGACCAAAAAGTTGGCCGATGGTATGCATTTCACTATTGATCTAGTGTCTGAGTTCGGCGAACCTTTGGAGCCAAAAGAGGCCGCAAGTGTATTTGTATACCAATGCGGAGCGATAGTCAGGGACGCCATCCTGATCACCACTCAGAAGTGGAATAAGCCAGGAAAGAAAAGTGATCGAGTTGGAGAAACTTTTGTCGATGACAGAGCCAAAGACGGTCTTTGGAATTTACTCATGGCACACTTCTGTCTGCCTGAATTGGAAACTCCTGAACTCACTGAGGCATTAAGGTTGCAAGTCAGAAAGTGGTCCCTTAAGAAGATGGGCGGACAGTTCAAGGACTAGAAGAAAAGATTGTACAACAACTTTGCCAAGAAGGGGCTCACTCCGCCATTCACTGGCCCGCTGGAGAAGCAGCGGGATAACTGGGCCCCATTTGTGAAATACAAGGAATCAGAAGCAGCTATGGCCAAGTCAGAAAATAATAAGTTAAATGCGGCCAAAAAGAAATATCACCATACTATGGGGACATGTGGCTACAAGACGGCCGCGCCGAAGTGGGAAAAAACCGAGAAAGAAATGCGTCAAAAAGGGGTCACACCAGCTACAAATCAGTGGCCCGTGAGGTCAAAAAATTGGCTTCTTGGGCATGGGGGGTCGTATGACACTGAAACCAGGGATATTATTGTTACAAAGAAGGCCATTACTAAACCCAAAGATGAACTTGTTAAAGTGATACAACTGAGAAAAAATGGAAAGTTCATTCCCGACAGAGAGAACGATGAGCTGACATATGCCCTCGGGAATCCTGAAAAAGTCGGACGAACACGAGGCTTTGGCCCATCTGTTCCATGGAAGACAGGGTTTCCCGCTGACATCAACACTTATAGAAGCTGATCCAGAAAAATGAACCGGCAGAAGGCGGAGGAGGCAGCACGGTTGGAGGCGGTTGAAAAAAGGAACGAGGAATTTCAAGCCATGTTCAAGCTACAGCAGGAGCAGATTAATGTGTAGGGGTTCGTAGCATGGAAAACAAAAAATTTCTACCGCATGCAAACAAACAAGCCAAGATCTATCTACTAGATTGTAGCAACGAGTCGATAGAGGAACTCACCCTCGAAGATTCCAAAGCGGTTAACGAGAGCAGATTCTCGTGGGTGATGTAGTCGTACTCTTGCCGATCTCAAGATCGCGTAGACGATCCTTCCGGCACTGCGTTCCGGCAGCGCTTCCGCGATCGGTCACACGTTTGGTACTCGATGAAGACCTTCCTCTCCCTTGTTCTAGCAGGCAACAGAGGTTGTAGCACTCTCCTCGCGATTCCGGCAGCACGACGGCGTGGTACCAGAAGTAGAGGGGAGATCCCGCAGGGCTTCGCCTTAAGCCGAAGCGAGTATGGTGGACTATGAGAGAGTCCTTGGCGATCTAGGGTTTAGAGGGCACCAAGGGGCGGAGCTTGGCCGGCGGCTAGGGCTTGGGAAGCCCCAAGTCGATGGCTAGGAGAAACCCTAGGGGCGGCGGCAACTTGGAGGAGGCCGGCGGCTAGGGTTGGGGTTTGGGGTGTGTTGGGTGTAGGGAAGAGGGGCAGCTCTGCCCCTCCTTATATAGGTGGGAGGACGTGGCTTGGGAGGAGGGAGTCCTCCCCCAAGTCGGCCTCCTTGGCCGGCGGGTGGAGGGAGGAGGACTTCCTCCCCAAGTAGGTTTCCTACTCTCCCTCCACCAAGCAAACTTGTTGTTTGACTTTTTCAAATTGGCGTTTGACTTTCAAACTAGGATTTGATTTCTCCCTTTATTTTGACCAGCCATGATTCCTAGTACATGATGCAAGCATTCCACATTGTCATGACACATTCATGTACCCTTCCCCTCCGGAGTGTCGGACCTTCCGGACCCTTCTAGAACATTCCCGGTGAAAACACCGGAATCATTCCCCAACTCCGAAACAGGACTTTCCTTATATGAATCTTATTCTCCGGACCATTACGGATCTCCTCGTGATATCCCGGATCCCATCCGAGACTCCAAACAACATTCGGTCTCTTACTCATCATTCCATAACTACTCAACAACATTGAATCCTTAAGTGTGTCTCCCTACGGTTCATGAATTATGCGGACATGATCAAGACACTTCTCCGATCAATAAACAATAGAGGAATCTAGAAATTCATATGGCTCCCACATATTTCTACGATTACTTTGCGATCGAATGAACCACTTACATACGATACCAATTTCCCTTTGTCTCACGATAGTTTACTTATCCGAGGTTTTGATCGTCGGTATCTCTGCATACCTAGTTCAACCTCACATCGATAAGTACTCTTTTCTTGTTCCCGTGGTATGTGATCCCTTGTGAGCCAGTCACATGCTTGCAAGCCAATTGGATGACATTCCACCGAGAGGGCCCAGAGTATATCTATTTGTCATATGGATGGACAAATCCCACTCTTGATCCATGTGCCTCAACCCATACTTTCCGAATACTCAATGCCACCTTTATAGCCACCCAGTTACGGTGTGGTGTTTGATGTCATCAAAGCATCCTTCCGGTGATGGTGATTAGCATGATCTCATGGTCGAAGGAATTAGGTTACTATGTATCAGAAAGCTTATAGCAATTGAACTATTAAAATGACTTGATCTTTATGCTACGCTTATCTATAGGAGTATGTCCATCATACCATTCTCCTAATGATATGATCTTGTTGTTAACAACATCTCAATGTTCATGATAGGGAAACCACAATCATCTATTAACCAACAAGCCAGTATTATAAAGAGGCTTTACTAGGGAATCTAATTTAGTTTACAAATCACACAAGTATTAATGTTTCCTGGTTAATACTATTATAGCATGGATGTAAACATTTATCATAAACACAAAGATATAATAATAACTACATTTATTATTGCATCTAGGGCATATCTCCAATAGTCTCCCACTTGCACTAGAGTCAACTAATCTAGATTACATGGTAATATACCGAACACCCATGGCGGTTTGGTGCTGGTCATTTTTTGCCCTCGGGAGAGGTTTATTCAACGGATCCGCCACATTTAGATCTGTGTGTACTTTGCAAATCTTTATGTCACCATCTTGGACATGCTCTCTAATAGCGTGAAAACGTAGCTTGATATGCTTCAGCTTCTTGTGTGACCTTGGTTCTTGCGCATTGGCTATGGCGCCCATGTTATCATAGTAGATAGACATTGGGTCCAGCGCACTTGGAACCACACCGAGCTCTGTTATGAACTACTTCATCCATATCGCTTCTTGTGAAGCCTCTGAAGCAGCTATGTATTTCGATTCAGTTGAAGATCTCGCCACAACGCTTTGCTTTGCACTCCTCCAGCTAACTGCTGCACCATTCAAAGTAAATACATATCCAGATTGAGATTTAGAATCATCCGGATCGGTGTTCCAACTAGCATCGGTGTAACCATTAACAACGAGTTGTTCATCACCTCCATAAGAAAGAACCATATCCTTAGTTCTTCTCAAGTACTTAAGGATGTTTTTGACCGCTGTCCAATGATCCACTCCTGGATCACTTTGATATCTGCTAGTCAAACTAACAGCATATGCAATGTCGGGTCTAGTACATAGCATGGCATACATTAGAGATCCTATGGCTGAGGCATAGGGAGTCTTACTCATCCTTTCTCTATCTTCTGTCGTTGCTGGACTTTGAGTTTTACTCAAGGTCGTATTGGGCAACATGGGCAAGAACCCTTTCTTGCTATCTTCCATTCCAAACCTCTTTAGAACTTTGTCCAAATATGTACTTTGTGACAATGATATTAGGCGTCTCGATCTATCTCTATAAATCTTTATGCCTAATATGTAAGCTGCTTCGCCAAGATCTTTCATTGAAAAACTATTATTCAAATATTCTTTGACACTATTTAGAAGGTCTACATCATTCCCAATCAACAATATGTCATCTACATATAGTATTAAGAATGCTATAGATCTCCCACTCACTTTCTTATAAATACAAGCTTCTCCGTAAGTTTGTATAAAACCAAAACTTTTGATTACCTTATCAAAACGTTGATTCCAACTTCGGGATGCTTGCTTCAATCCATATATGGACCGTTGAAGTTTGCATACCTTGTTAGCATCTTTAGGGTCAACAAAACCTTTGGGTTGCATCATATACAACTCTTTATCAATGTCTCCATTGAGGAACGCCGTTTTGACATCCATCTGCCATATCTCATAATCGTAATATGCAGCAATTGCTAACATAATCCTCACAGACTTTAGCTTCGCTATTGGTGAGAAAGTCTCATCGTAGTCAACTCCTTGAATTTGTCGAAACCCTTTTGCGACAAGTCGAGATTTATAGACAGTAACATTACCATCAGCATCTGTTTTCTTCTTGAAAATCCATTTGTTCTCGACAGCCTTCCGGCCATCTGGTAAGTCCACCAAAGTCCATACTTGGTTTTCGTACATGGATCCAATCTCGGATTTCATGGCATCTTGCCATTTATTGGAATCTGGGCTCATCATCGCTTCCTCATATGTCGCAGGGTCATCGGTGTTGTCCACCAACATGACACTCATACCGGGATCATACCAATCAGGAGTGGTACGAGTTCTCGTTGACCATGAGGCTCAGTAGCAACTTCAACCAAGTTTCATGATCATCATCATTAGCTTCCTCTCTTATTGGTGTAGGCGCCACAGGAACTACTTCCGGTGCTGCGCTACTCGCAAGTTCGAGAGAAGGTTCAACAACCTCGTCGAGTTCTACTTTCCTTCCAGTCACTTCTTTCGAGAGAAATTCCTTCTCTAGAAAGGATCCATTCTTAGCAACGAATATTTTGCCTTCGGATCTATGATAGAAGGTATACCCAATAGTTTCCTTCGGGTATCCTATGAAGACGCATTTTTCGCTTTGGGTTCAAGCTTGCCCGGCTGTAACTTCTTTACATAGGCTTTGCAACCCCAAACTTTAAGGAACGACAATTTAGGTTTCTTCCCAAACCATAATTCATACGGTGTCGTTTCAACGGATTTAGATGGTGCCCTATTTAAAGTGAATGCGGTTGTTTCTAATGCATAACCCCAAAATGATAGCAGTAAATTTGTAAGTGACATCATAGAACGAACCATATCTAAGAGAGTTCGATTACGATGTTCGGACACACCATTACGCTGTGTTGTTCCTGGCGGTGTCAATTTTGAAAGTATTCCGCATTTCTTTAAATGCTTGCCAAACTCGTAACTTAGATATTCACCTCCACGATCAGAATGTAGAAATTTAATCTTCTTGTTACGTTGATTCTCTACCTCACTTTGAAATTCCTTAAAATTCTCGAAAGTTTCGGACTTATGTTTCATGAAATAGATATACCCATATCTACTCAAGTCATCTGTGAAGGTAAGAACATAACGATAACCACCGCGCGATGCTACACTCATTGGTCCACACACATCGGTATGTATGATTCTCAATAAGTCTGTAGCTCGCTCCATCATCCCAGAAAATGGAGTCTTAGTCATTTTACCCATCAGACATGCTTCGCATCTTTCAAGTGATTCAAAATCAAGTGATTCAAGAAGTCCATCGGAATGGAGTTTATTCATACGCTTCACTCCAACATGACCAAGACGACAGTGCCACATATAGGTCGAGTTATCGCTCAATTTCAAACGTTCAGCTTCAATGTTATTAATATGTGTATTTCCACTATCGAGATTCAATAAGAATAGACCATCTATCAAAGGTGCATGTGCATAAAATATATTACTCATATAAATCGAACAACCATTATTCTCGGACTTAAACAAGTAACCGTCTCGCAACAAACATGATCCAGATATAATGTTCATGCTCAACGCAGGCACCAAATAACAATTATTTAAGTATAAAACTAATCCCGATGGTAGATGAAGAGGTAGCGTGCCGACCGCGATCACATCAACCTTTGATCCATTTCCAACGCGCATCGTCACCTTGTTCTTCGCTAGCTTCCGTCTATTCTGCAGTACCTATTTCGAGTTACAAATATGAGCAACCCAACCGGTATCAAATACCCAGGCACTACTACGAGTACTAGTGAGATACACATCAATAACATGTATATCGGATATACCTTTCTTCTTGATGTTGTCGTTCTTCAAATCCGCCAAGTACTTTGGGCAATTCCGCTTCCAGTGACCTTCTCCCTTCCAGTAAAAGCACTCAGTATCAGGCTTTGGCCCATCCTTGGTCTTCTTCGTCGGTGCGGTAACTTTCTTACCACCCTTCTTTAAGTTTCCCTTTTGCTTAGACTTGCCTTTCTTGAATTTGGTGGTCTTATTGACCAATAACACTTGATGCTCTTTCTTGATCTCCACTTCTGCAGATTTCAACATGGAGAAGAGTTGTGGCAACGTCTTGTTCATGTTTTGCATATTATAGTTCATCATAAAGTTCTTGTAACTTGGTGGCAGTGATTGGAGGACACGGTAAATCCCCAAAGCATTAGGAATCACTATACCCAAACTTTGGAGTTTGTTTGCGTGCCCAGACATCTTAAGCACATGCTCACCGAGAGCCCTCTTCCATCTTGCGGTTAAAGAACTTTTCAGAAGCCTCATAACTCTCAACTGCCGCGTGAGTCTCAAAAATAATTTTGAGTTCACGAACAATATCATATGGGTCTTGGTTCTCAAACCTTTTCTGAAGCTCCGATTCCAAACCATACAAGATAGCACACTGAACTGTGGAGTACTAATTCTTCCGAGTGAGGTAAACATTCTTTACTTCATCGGTAGCAGTAGCTGCAGGTGGTTCACCCAGTGGTGCATCCAGCACATAGGTCAAATTACCAGCATTGAGGACAATCCTCAAATTGCGGAACCAATCCGCGAAGTTGCTTCCATTGTTTTTCAACTTTTCTTTCTCTAGGAACGCATTAAAATTGATGGTAGGGGCCGCCATTGATCTACAACATATTTGCAATAGTTTAGACTAAGTTTATGACAAATTGAGTTCTAATTAATAGTTAAATTAATCTAGGCGAACTCCCACTCAAAACAATATCCCTCACATTGTTTTAGTGATCACACGAACCAAATCCACCACATCAAAACCGATCATCACGAGAGTTGATGCAGCTTCAATGGCGAACAATCAACATGTTCATCATATCTACTATATGACTCATGCTTTACCTTTCGGTGATCCGTGTTCCGAGACCATGTCTGTACATGCTAGGCTCGTCAAGATCAAACCTTATCTTCCGCATGAGCAAATATGGCTTGCTCACGTTATATGCACCCGCAGAATCTAACACACCCGATCATCACGTGGTGCTTCGAAACAACGAGCTTTAGCAACAGTGCTTACTAAGGATGAACACTTTGGAACTTGAAATTTGTGTGCATGAGGGATCATCTTATAATGATACCGTCGTTAACTAAGCAATACAAGATGCATAAAGGATTAACATCACATGCAATTCATAATATGTGATATGATATGGCCTTTCTTCTTGTGCTTCCGATCTCCATCTTCAAACACGAACATGATCTCCATCATCACCGATATAGCGTCAAGGTCAATGGCGCCGTTTCATGGTTGTCGTCCACCAGCTTCAACTATTACAACTACTTTGAATAGGCACGCGGGTCTTAACGGAATTTAAAGACAAGCATATGGCTCCTGCCGGTTGCCAACTTACAATAAGGGACATTGCATACATCAAATATAATCACAATCATGGCCATATCACATCACAACCCAGCCCTGCAAAACAAAGTTAGACGCCTCTAATTTTCTTTGCATATTTTACGTGGTTTGGGGCTTTCAATAAGTGTCGAATAAGTGCCGCTTCATCCCATCATACCGCAAGATGCAAAGTACACAAGAAGCAATTGATAATAAAAACACCACCGCCCACAATGACCATTGTGTTCTACTCGTGCAACAGATCTACATATAGACACGGCTCTGATACCACTATAGGGGTTCGTAGCATGGAAAACAAAAAATTTCTACCACATGCAAACAAACAAGCCAAGATCTATCTACTAGATTGTAGCAACAAGTCGATAGAGGAACTCACCCTCGAAGATTCCAAAGTGGTTAACGAGAGCAGATTCTCGTGAGTGATGTAGTCGTACTCTTGCCGATCTCAAGATCGCGTAGACGATCCTTCCGGCGCTGCGTTCTGGCAGCGCTTCAATGGTCACACGTTAAATTTTCGATGAAGACCTTCCTCTCACTTGTTCCAGCAGGCAGCGGAGGTTGTAGCACTCTCCTCGCGATTCCGGCAGCACGACGGCGTGGTATCGGAAGTAGAGGGGAGATCTCGCAGGGCTTCGCCTTAAGCCGGAGCGAGTATGGTGGACTATGAGAGAAGCCTTGGCGATCTAGGGTTTAGAGGGCACCAAGGGGCGGAGCTTGGCCGGCGGCTAGGGCTTGGGGAAGCCCCAAGTCGATGGCTAGGAGAAACCCTAGGGGCGGCGGCGACTTGGAGGAGGCCGGCGGCTAGGGTTAGGGTTTGGGGTGTGTTGGGTGTAGGGAAGAGGGGCAGCTCTGCCCCTCCTTATATAGGTGGGAGGGCGTGGCTTGGGAGGAGGGAGTCCTCCCCCAAGTCGGCCTCCTTGGCCGGCGGGTGGAGGGAGGAGGACTTCCTCCCCAAGTAGGTTTCCTACTCTCCCTCCACCAAGCAAACTTGTTGTTTGACTTTTTCAAATTGGCGTTTGACTTTCAAACTAGGATTTGATTTCTCCCTTTATTTTGCCCAGCCATGATTCCTAGTACATGATGCAAGCATTCCACATTGTCATGACACATTCATGTACCCTTCCCCTCCGGAGTGTCGGACCTTCTGGACCCTTCTAGAACATTCCCGGTGAAAACACCGGAATCATTCCCCAACTCCGAAACAGGACTTTCCTTATATGAATCTTATTCTCCGGACCATTACGGATCTCCTCGTGATATCCCGGATCCCATCCGAGACTCCAAACAACATTCGGTCTCTTACTCATCATTCCATAACTACTCAACAACATTGAATCCTTAAGTGTGTCTCCCTACGGTTCGTGAATTATGCGGACATGATCAAGACACTTCTCCGATCAATAAACAATAGAGGAATCTAGAAATTCATATGGCTCCCACATATTTCTACGATTACTTTGCGATCGAATGAACCACTTACATACGATACCAATTTCCCTTTGTCTCACGATAGTTTACTTATCCGAGGTTTTGATCGCTCAGATCTCGCATACCTAGTTCAACCTCACATCGATAAGTACTCTTTTCTTGTTCCCGTGGTATGTGATCCCTGTGAGCCAGTCACATGCTTGCAAGCCAATTGGATGACATTCCACCGAGAGGGCCTGTAGTATATCTATCCATCATATGGATGGACAAATCCCACTCTTGATCCATGTGCCTCAACCCATACTTTCCAATACTCAATGCCACCTTTATAGCCACCCGATTCACGGTGTGGTGTTTGATGTCATCAAAGCATCCTTCCGGTGATGGTGATTAGCATGATCTCATGGTCGAAGGAATTAGGTTACTATGTATCAGAAAGCTTATAGCAATTGAACTATTAAAATGACTTGATCTTTATGCTACGCTTATCTATAGGAGTATGTCCATCATACCATTCTCCTAATGATATTATCTTGTTGTTAACAACATCTCAATGTTCATGATAGGGAAACCACAATCATCTATTAACCAACAAGCCAGTATTATGAAGAGGCTTTACTAGGGACTCTAATTTAGTTTACAAATCACACAAGTATTAATGTTTCCTGGTTAATACTATTATAGCATGAATGTAAACATTTATCATAAACACAAAGATATAATAATAACTACATTTATTATTGCCTCTAGGGAATATCTCCAACATAATGAACTTAGAGTACTGGCCTGACAACAAGATCCTGCGTCAGACAGTCCGGTGGGCCCATCTCAGCGGAGAAGCAGCATGGCTTCTACGGAGGTACAAGCTAATAATCTAATGCTGACGGACAATAATGCACCGTGATAGATGATACGGCCGGTGCAATGATGGTTCTCTAACCCGTGGATGAAGTCGAGGCAAGGACAGCTTGTGAGCTACATGTCACAGTGAAGAACATTTCTATGAAGGTGGCGCTCGGCTTTGCTTTACCTTGTCCATCGGAAGCGATCTACCATGGAAGTCAGATTCCAGCTGGCTATGCTCGTGTCGGTGTGGATGAAGTTGAACCGACATGTCGATCACTTGAGCTTGACATCCCTGCAGGCGAAGGGGAGAAAACACTTGGAGAAGTGGAGGGTGGGATCATTCTTTGGAAAAAACAACACATCGTGTTTCCAGGCTGGGCGCCAAGGCAATCTTCTCCTCCGAGAAGCAATCCATCACCTCCAAGGCCACCATCACCTCCGAGTCCACCGTCTCCACCAAGAAACAATAGTCCACCCCTTCCTGAGAGGGATTGTAGCGCGACTGCATCTCCATCTCCGGCGCCTCCGCCTCCGCCCACTGAAACCAAGGGAAGAAAGCGGAAGAATAACACCGCTATGTCGAGGGAGACCCGACGCCGAAAACAACAAGATCCCCTCCCAAGAGTACCGCCGTCTCCTCCCAAGTTAGCTTATCACCGGACTGATGAGGAAAGCACGGTGATATCCTGGGACAAAGTGAAGGCCCATTTTGCACCAAAATAACCCGAGCCACAGGTGCTAGTTGATACAAAAGTCAAGAAGCACTTCAAGGCATTCCTTGAGCAACCACCCCAACATGTGTTAAATAGGAAAGATGACTATACACGCTGTCTTACAAAGACACTAAAAGAGAAGTCATCAAGCAGTACTGCAAGCGGGAAAAATCAAAAGAAGTTGCCCAGCTCGGCAAACAGGCAAAACAATCCATTGCCCCGCTTAAGGTGTTACCCCAGCCCACCAAGGTGGAATAGATATGGAATTAGCTATTAAATTAGCCAAGGAGTGTAATGTGCCCCTCCAAGCACTTCTAGCCGGCGGAGATAATGTCGCCAAGGGATCAATAACACGAAAATTTGTCTACGGGGAGCCTCTGGTCAGCGATGAGGTATTCGATGATCTGCCAACACATATGCGACTGTTGCATATCTGGTACTTGAAAGTCACAAAGGAAGGGAGAGAATTTCTCGTATGTAAAGTTGGAGAGGAGTACTTCTGTCCAGACGATATCTCCATTGAACTTTGTGAACTATTTCAGTTATTCAACCTAGACGCCCTCGACAAGTCCCTCCTCAGCTGCTATTGTCTATAAGTAATTAAGTCACTAACTCAGCTCGTTTAATTCATTTCCTGTCGTTATCCTCACTATATCTCCTTATGTATGCTATTATATATGCAGAATGAAGATTCAAGAATGTAGAAGAAAGTCAATTTACAACATTGGGTTCGTTGATCCAAACAGAGTTAATGGACATACGATAATAAATAACCTCGAGGAAACGGAGGATAACTTGTTAATGTTTTTAATGGAGCAACATTACAAGACACAAATTCTATTTCCTTACAACTATGGGTAAGAGTCTTACTGTCTTGTACACATTCAATTTTTGTTTACTAGATGTTAAGTGTATATAAATGTGCGCAGCTACCACTGGATTCTTCTAAACATTAGCGTTGACCATGCAAAAGTGGAAATCTCGGACTCGTTAAAGAAGCCGATGGAAGACTACCGCAACATAATTGATTGCCTCCAAAAGTAATTTCAATCATTATCGCACTATATCTCTCTCTTTCGTTCATTCTCTCAGATGTAAACTAATTAATAACTTATTCATTTCTTTTTTGCCGGACAGGGTTTGGAAAAGGTTCACGAAGGAGGTTCAAGGTGAATGACGTGAGGAGCTCACTTTTCGTACGGTCCCGGTAAGTAGTACGAGAGCTAGGGGACTAATTTATGTGGATATTACAATTATCATTCATACAATTATCATGCTTGATTATTATTTGATTGAATTATATTCTCGATCGAAAAGTGTGCAACGCAGCCACAGGGGACTAATTTATGTGGATATTACGTATGCGAGTTCATTCGTGGGTGTATGGAGCAGGGCACATACTTTCTTCAAGTACGTAAACAATATATTCGCAATTTATTCTATACCATAGTTTTTGTTGAGTTCCATTCATAATGATCTACTTCTTTATATATAGTTGGATGCGATGTGGGATAAGCTCCTACCACATGAACACCTACTAGAAATTCAAGAGGAGTTATCGGGATTTTTGCTCAGGGACATCATAAACACAAAAAGAGATTACAACGTGGATAGACCTTCGTGTAATCGTGGATAGACACAAAAGGACAGTATCATTTGTAATGATCTGGGTGTAAATCAATTAGACGAGCTCTAGTCTCGGTTGTGTATATATTTATATGTCTTTATGTTATCGTGAGTGAAATTATATTATATATGCATCAATGTATACAGCATGTAGTAGCGTAGAATAATATGTATATGAAAACACAAATGAAAAATAATCAAACACAAAAAAGAAAACCCTAAAACCCTAAAACCCCACCTCTGTGCCATTTGGTGCAAAAGCTGTCATGACAGAAGAACTTTAGTCGGTTCATGTTACAAACCGACTAAAGATCCTCCAACCCACAAGGCAATGGGCACGTGGAGACAATCTAGTCCCAGTTTGTAACAGAACCAGGACTAAAGGCCTAACCTTTAGTCCCGATACGTTAGTCCCGGATTGCAATCCGGGACTAAAGCCTCTTACAAGCCGGGACTAGTGTCCTGTTTTCTACTAGTGCTCTGCCTCCATTTTGAAGTTTTTAATGCCTCCTTGAAAACAAAACTTTTTTTCTGAATGTTAGCAGGAGAGCTGCTAAATTCATTGAACAGATAGAAAGTTGGTCCAGTTTAAGGGAAACCGGACCCAAAAACCATACAGACAATGCCTATCGGCTTACACCGCACAACCCAAAGCACACAACTAGGACTTAGCCTTGCCTAACCTAGTCGAGAAGGCGAGAGGTCAGGACACAGAGCCACTAAACCGCTTCACAACCAAAGCAAGACGGCTCGCAGACGCAACCCTCACACGAAGACAACACATGTCAACGTATAATCTACCCTTGACGCCTATAAGAAAGTGGAAGTATAGATTGCAGGACCCGACCGTATCCGAGGAGAGCGTCGTCGAAGAGATGTTATCTCGGTGTACATTGTGCCCTAGGGGCCCACACTCCGAGCAACCGCCAACCTTGACTCCAACAGCTATCTTGGACTCCATGTGCAACCCAAAACAATGCCTCCAAGGAGGGAACGACGCCGTAGCACCGCCACTGCCTGAACCAACACGATGGATCTAGGGTTTCCCCCGTTGCACGGAAAGGGGCATGATGAAGAGGGACTAGACGACGCCTTCAACAAGGTGACAACGCCCGCGGGCGTCACCGTCATCCGCTACCGCATAGGGATTTCTCCCAGCTCTAATATCAACCCGCTGCCACAAGAACAAACCAGCCGAAGGCCAGACAAGCCACCGAGGAGAGGCCAACACTCGTTACCAGCGAGAGAGGCGCTGATCACCTCAAGCATCAACTAGGCCAACCTGACACGCCACACAACCTTCTTCCTCAACCTCTTGGATGGAAGGATGCAACGCCCATCCTGGCGCCATTCTTCTTTCGCCAGCCACCCATACCTCGCCTAGCCACTCGCCGCCGCAACGCCGGCCAACCATCTTCATGTGCCTCCACGGCCGCTGGCGCTTGTCCCGCATCAGCTTGACCCTCCTGCGCGACCATCCCAGTGATGTCGGTCGAAACTTCCTCTTCCCCGCACCGGCGGAGAGCATGCAACGCCGTCCCGCTCGACCTCCGACCGCGGCCCTTAGAGCCCAGATCGGGCCCAAAATAGAGCCGCGTCGCCACCTTCCACAATCCCGCGCCGCACAACACCATTCGCCTCGACGGAGCCAGCTGCCCAGCGAGTTGCAGCAGCACCGTGAAGCGCAGGAAACGACTGCGGCCCTACGGGCCCAGATCGGGCCCAAGCCGCCGGCCGCGACTTTGCGAGCGTTGGCGCGCCTGGGACCTCCGCCGTCACGCCGCCTGCATCTCCACCGCCCAACACCGCCACCACCCTCCACCACCAGTGCTTCATCCCGCCCGCGCGACCCGACCGTCGCAAAAGCTTCTCCGCAGCGGCGCATCTCCTCTGCCCTCCGTCTTCGACGGGATGGGCGCCGCCACCGCCGCCGACAGCGACGGCCAGGGGCGTACTTGGCGGCGGGGGAGGAGGGGGGAGGGGGAGTGGGAGGGGGGTTGGTCTGGCCGGAGATTGGGAGCCTCTGGAGCCGCTCGAGCGAGAGCGGCCCAGGAGGAAGGAGAGACACGTGACCGGGCAATTTTGCCTTCCCTTGGAAACGAAACTTGCAAATGTCTTTTCGACAAGCTGCTCTACGACGGTCGCCACCTTGGTCGTCGGCTCCCCCAAATTACTGAACCTACTATTTTTTTTCCTCAAACAGAAAAGCTTGCCTGCCGCCTCCTCGTATACCTCGTTTCGTTTCCGTGACCGTGGCGGCCTTGGCTGGAGAAGAATCTCTCTAGTCAACTCCCCCCAACTACCAACCCCATCTGCGGTCGTCTCCTTGCTCCACCCACCCCTACGGCCCTCGCTCACCGGCGACCGTCCTCGCTGATCTCCTCCCCCTCTTCGCCCCGCCGTAAGGTTGGATTTGGATCTGAGCTGCCGCTGGGTCACAATGGAGCTGGCTGTAGGTGCATCGGAAGCTACCATCAAATCTCTGCTGACCAAGCTCGGGACCCTTCTGGCGGAGCAGTACGCCTTGGCCCGTGGCGTCCGCAGCGACATCCAGTTCATCAACGACGAGCTCGCCAGCATGCAGGCCTTCCTCAGCAACCTCAGCAACAGCGCCGACGACGACCACGACGACCAGACCAAGGACTGGATGAAGCAGGTCCGCGATGTCTCCTACGACATCGAGGACTGCGTCGACGACTTCACCAACGGCCTCCGCCCGGATTCCCACAGGGACGACTGGCGTTCCAAGGCCCGTGGGTTCCTCTACGAGCTCTGGACGTTGCGTCGCCGGAGCAGCATCGCTACCCAGATCGCCGATCTCAAGCAACGGGCGCAGCATGTGGGTGAGCGACGCAGTAGATATGGTGTCCGCGACCCGAATACCAGCAGCAGGAAGACTGGTTTGGATAGATATACAGCTGCTGAGCACCAGGAGATAACCCGTCGACTCATCGGCATCAACAGGCCAGTTGGGGTGGACATAGCGCAGCTTGAGAAGTGGATTAGATCTCAAGAGAAGAAGCTGGGTGTCCTATCCATATACGGGTTTGGCGGCGTGGGGAAAACCACAGCCGCCATGGCACTGTACCGGAGCTGTGGGGTTCACTTCAAGTGCCGGGCAATGGTCACCGTGTCGCATCACACTGACCCTGATGTAGTCCTCCGTGACATACTGAGGCAAGTCAAGACTCAGGTGAAGGACCAGCAAGTCCAGAATAGCACTGTAAGCATCTTGGAGAAGAATAATCGAGCACCAGTAGCTCCCATCTGGATGCCCAGCAGGTTGAGCCAAATCCGGCTGTATTGCCGCAATCAAAACAAGGATGGTAAAACCTCGGACAAGGAGCATGATGCCATAACGAAGGATCTCCTGAAATACCTTGGGGAAGATAGGTATAAATAACAATGCATAAATATTATTGGCTCCATTTGTGTTATTATAGCCTATAGATGGGAAATGTAAATCGCTGTTGCCACTTATTTTTACCTAGAGTTGAAACATGTACTGAAGATCTCTTCCAAAATGCACTTTTTACATGTTGGAATGTTATGGAAAAAAATCTGTCATAAACATGCTATAAGATGTACTCTTACAAATATCAATATGTGCACTACATAAATAAGCATCAATAGTTGCTGTAAAAGTTCTCTTGCCTTTTTCTGTACAGTACACAAATAGCAATTGTTTTGCTCAAATTGTGCAAGTGCACATGTACATCTATGGTATTTTCCAACTTTATTAAAATGCGCAAAGTATACATTTTAACACAAGTAGTACACAAATAGGCCACATTTTCTAGAACTATGTTAGATAGCTTATATATCATAATCTGCACAATTGTAATTGGTCCTGCCAGATAAATGTTGGAGGGGCCTTTTTGCCCACTAATTTTACTCCATAGAATTAGTTTACCTAGAGTCTATAAATGGGAAATGCAAATCGTTTTTGCCGCTTATGTTTACCTAGAGTCAAAATCTGTACTGAAGACCTCTTCCAAAAATGCACTTTTACATGTTGGAACATTATGGAAAAAACCATAGGCATAAACATGCTATAAGATGTACTCTTACAAATATTATACGAATATATTTCATCTGTGAGCTATATAAATAAGCATCTGTAGTTGCTGTAAAAGTTCTCTTGCCTTTTTTACAGTACACAAATAGCAATAGTTTTGTTCAGATTGTGCAAGTGCACATGTTGTACATCTATTATTTTTTTCCAACTATTGGAATGCACAAAGCCTACATTTTAACACAAGCACACAAATAGGTTGCATTTTATAGAACTATATTAGATAAGTTATATGTGACATTCTGCACAATTATAATAGGTCCTGCCATATAAATGTTGCAGGTCCTTTTTACCCACTAATTTTACTCCATATATGTAGCATCTGTAAGTTCAGAGCACACTTGCAACACAATGAAATTGCAATCCGTTGTTTTTTCCCATATATTTGTCCAATTGAACTATATATAACCAAAGCTATATTTTCAATTAAAAAATAGATATAGGCACATCACTGTTTGTAACTATACTTGTACAAATTGAACTAATGAATGGTCGATAAGGTTGTGGTTTGACCTAGTATATAGTTGAGATCCGTTCTGCTACTCTGCCATGAAACAATGTTGTGTCTTTGTCTAGCTGTTTTGAAAGCATGAGTACACTGTCGTTCTGTTTCCTACTACATTGTTCATGTAAGCAAAATTAAACTTTGATTGTAAGTGATACAAATGATAGAAGAATGCATGTTGACCAACTAACGTACTTTTCTTGTCTTATTATTGGCAGGTACTTACTGTTAATTGATGACGTCTGGTCGTCATCTATGTGGCAGAACATCTTGAACTGTTTACCAAAAAATGATCAAGGTAGCAGAATAATTGTGACTACTCGATTTGAAGCTGTTGCAAAGACATCACTCGTGGACCATGACCATTTCCATCAGATGGATATTCTTTCTCCGTATGATGCCGAAGACTTATTTAACAGAAGTTTGTCTGAGTGCAGAGATACTCAAAGCAGTAAGGCAAATCAGAATGATCAAGTTACACCCAGCAGAGTCTGGGAGATGTGCGGCGGCCTGCCATTACCCATAGTTACCATGGCTGGTCTCGTTGCATCGAACAAGCACATGAAGCCAGAGGAATGGAGTAAAGTTTGCAAAACTTTGTTTCCAGACCAACAAGTATGCCATAAACCTGAGGAGTTTATGAGGATAATCGATTACTGCTACAGTGTTTTGCCTAGTGATCTCAAGACTTGCACTCTGTATTTTAGCATCTTCCCAAAGGGTCGCAAGATCAGCAAGAAGCGGCTGATCAGGAGATGGATAGCGGAAGGTTTCGTCAGTGAAAAGCAAGGGTTGAGTGTTGATGATGTTGCCGAGACTTGCTTTAATCAGCTTATTGAAAGGCAGATAATACGGCCTGTACAGAACAGCACTGATGGCAAGGTGAAGAGCTGTCAAGTCCATGACATGGTCCTTGAGTTCATCATATCCAAGGCAGCAGAAGAGAATTTTGTCACTGTGGTTGGTGGCCAGTGGTCTATACCAACTCGTAGCAACAAAGTCCGCAGGATGTCCCTCCACAGCAGTGACTCCAAACATGCAAAGAAAGCATATGGAATGAACTTGTCCCATGTCCGGTCACTGACTGTGTTTGGGAGCCTAGAGCAACAGCGGTTTAAATCATTCAAGACTGGAATAGTACAAGTACTAGACCTCGAAGGTTGCAGTGGTTTTAAGGCGAAACATGCCAGTGTCTCGGACATCTGTAAAATGACTCTTCTGAAGTACCTGAGCCTCCGAGGAACAGACATCAGCGAACTACCGGCGAACATTGGTGGTCTCAAGTATTTGGAAACACTTGACGTAAGGCAGACTGGAGTTGAAGAACTGCCTAAAACTGTAGTTCTGCTGGAACGAATCAGCAATATACTTGGAGGCGACAAGAGAACACGGAAAGCCTTGAAGCTGCCTAAAGAAATCAAGAAGGGAGCAATGAAAACCCTGCACGTACTGTCTGGGATCGAGATCACCGAGGGATCGACTGCTGTATCAAACCTCCATGAATTAACTGGGCTCAAGAAGTTGGCCATTTACAAGCTTCACAAATCTGCCCAGATGTTTGATGATTTGCTCTCCTCTATCCAGTACCTCGGCGGTTATTCTCTTAAAACTCTTGTGATTGATGATGAGTCATCTGACTTCCATGACAAACTGGGCAACATGTCGACACCTCCAGTATACCTGAGTGCTCTAGAGCTGTCCGGCAAGCTGCGTAGCTTCCCAACATGGATCACTAAACTCAGGGACATTGTCAAGTTAACCCTTTCAGCAACAGCTCTCACACCGGAAAATCTGGAGCGCCTTAGGGACTTGAAGACATTATTTTCTCTCACCTTTTCAGTATGTGCAACAAAACATGATCCTGATATTGTAGCCATTCTGCAGAAGAACAAATCTGATTATGGTGGCGAGATCTTTTTTCCACCCGGAGGGTTTGCTGAGCTGAAGCTGCTTCGCATCTTTATACCTCTTCTTCCATCATTGAACTTCTCCGAAGGGGCAATGCCTGGGCTTGAAAGGCTTGAACTGTGTTTCAAAAGGTTGGAAGGTCTTCATGGCATAGGCAAACTTGAAAGTCTCCATGACGTGATCTTGACAGTTGATGGAGAAGCAGGTAACACTACCAAGGCGGTACTAACGGATCTGAAAGAAGCAAAAGGTAACTACGTCCTTGACATTAAGGAATAGTCGTGATGGACTGAAGCGTCGCCGTGCTATGATGTTTCTTCGATCTTACAAAATCATCCGACCTAGCTGTCATCATCAGATGTCTGTGGAGATGTTGTATCTATGCACTGAGGAATACTCAATTATATCTTACGAAGTACACCTCTGTTTCGAATTATAAGAAGTTCTAGCATTTTTCTTAATCACATTCACAGGTATATAGAAGCGTTTTAGTGCGTATGTAGTCTATATTGAAATATCCTAAACACCTTATAATTCGGAACGGAGATGCTGTACGTTTTCTTTTCCTGTTGTTTTCAAAATTTGTCAAATAAAGTTGTATGAGTGAACTGGAACCTAGTTTAATTTGCTTCAAAGGTGGAACGTTACTCCCTCACCATTATTTTTTGTGTGTATAATTGGATACTAGGGAGCCAACGTGTACCGGGTGTCTCAGTAGTGAGTACAAAGATATATCCCCTCCCTTCCGCTCTACAAGATCCGTGTGCATTCCTAGATCATCATTTTGACCAAATATGAATGATATGCTACAAAACATATATGACCGCAATTCGTATTTGAATAAGTTTGTAATGACGTACTTTGATGATATAGTAGCTCAGATCTGGTTGCTTGTGTGCTCAGTTAGCTTGTACTTCCTCCGTTTCAAAATATAAGATGTTTTAGCTGTAGAAAGAAAATGTATCTAAACTGTTTTTAGTGTGTAGGTTCATAGAGGTTCACTCCGAACCTATATACTAAAAAATAGTATAGATATATTTTATTCACAAAACTAAAACATCTTATATTATAAACGGAGAGAGTAGGCTAGAGTCGATGAATAGCCGGCTCGATGAGAGCCAAGCTGATTGTAACGGAACCATTACGTAATAAAGCTCCTGAAATTCTCTGCATTTTTTTTTGACAATCTAGAAGTTCGCGCGAGCCTTAAAAACCGGAGAGCAGGAAGGGGAGAGAGGTAGTACTAGCATTTTATTTATTAATTTAATCCAGAATTTTATATTTTTCTTGCCGGCAGCTAGGTACTCTACTGAAGCTTAAAAGGACGCCCTAGTGGCCGCTGTGCTGTGGGTTGGTGAGTCAACGCAGGGAACATATGCTTGTTTGTTCGATTTGGGCGCATCTGCTGGTTCGTCAGGGGCGGGGGGCCGCATTCCCCCTTTGCTCCATCCATCCAAGCAAACATTAGATGCAACAGCTCGCTGCAGCACCAAGATCATTCTAGAACCACAGGCGCAGAAACACCTGTATTCGAACCCAAGGTAAACTATCTCGATCTATTGCTTTCTCTTGTTCGTGCGAGACTTAGATTTTACCATCTGTTTTGAGATCTGGTGATTAAGCCGGACTTGTTGTTGCAATACATGTGGATTTCAGATTCACCTTTTTCTGAGGAATGGCTAAGATCCAGATTAGAGTCTTATTTCTGTTTTCGCTGCACTATACAACACCGACCAAGATAACATTTGTTTCGCTATTAATTTGTCATTACAGCTCCAGCTGCTGAAGCTGCAGCAGTGGGGATGGTCCCGGAGGCTCTTGCATCCTATGTGTTAAGTATGATCAGAGAGATAAAACATGGAGAGCTGGTGATTCCGCCCGGTGTCCTGGACGGTATCGAAGTTATGAGCCGCACACTCGTGGCTCTCCATGACATATTCCCAGATGTCAATATGCGGAGCGTCATAAATGAATCCACTACTATGGCGTGGGTTACAGAAGTCAAGCACGCCATGTACAAGGCAACCATCATCCTTGATCTCTGCCAGCTCCAGGCCATGACGAAGAGGGGTTCATCTGCAGCTGATGGCATGGGGTGTTTTAATCCTTTGCTATCATGCACGCAGAATTATTTCTATGCAACCAACATTGGCAGCCACATCAAGCACATCAACGAGTTGTTTGGCATACTCATAGATAAATGCCATGCTTTGGGCTTTGGACGTCTCCCCTACAGGGACAATGGAGGCGAAGTGCATACCTTTCTTCCCCGGAGGGTTGAGATGTCACCGGTGAGTGTTGTTGGGGAGAAGATCGAAGAAGCCACTAAAGCATTAGTGGCCGAGATCATACAAACAAGAAAGGATGTCAACAACATTGCGGTCGTCGCCATCGTAGGCGTCGGTGGAATTGGCAAGACCACCCTTGCGAACAAAGTCTTCTTTGATGAGGCCATCCAAGGTGAATTCGAAAAGAAGATATGGCTGTACATCAGCAAGGGCTTCAACGAGGTTGAGCTGTTGAGATCTGCAATTTTGGCAGCTGGGGGAGGCTTTCAGCATGGAAAGACATTGACAGTGCTCCAGCCAATCCTTCAAGCTGCCTTGACAGGGAAGAAGCTCTTACTTGTGATGGATGATGTTTGGAACCATACAGCATGGAATGATGTGCTTGAAGTACCATTTGTTATGGCTGCTGCTGAAGGTAGTCGAGTGCTCATCACCACGAGAGATGGAAGAGTTGCCCAAAGGATGAGAGCTGAGTATCCGTACCACCGTGTTGATAAATTAGGTCCAGAAGATGCCTGGTCATTGATGAAGAAAAGGGTCCGTCATAAATCCAAATTGTCATTTCAACTTTAGCCATTTCATACATCTTGCTTAGGATTCATGGTTGAACTCAACACTACTGACAAATTAGTGCCTGATTATGCCTGGTCATTACTTAATCAGCATGTGTTACTTAGTACTCCCTCCGTCCAAAAATAACTGACTTGAGTTTGTCTAGATTCAAATGTGTCTATATACTAAAATGCGTCTAGATCCATTCGAATTTAGACAAACCAAAGTCAGTTATTTCTGGACGGAGGGAGTACTTAACTACTTCTGTAACCACTAACCTCTGAATAAATAAAAACCAACAAAAATGGCACTAGCTAAGTCTTCCTTATTACCTCTTTCTCTACTGCTTGCAGGTAATCTCCAGCGAGATAGATGAACCTGATATTGATAAGCTAAAGGATATTGGATTGCAAATTATAGCAAAATGTGGTGGTTTGCCACATGCTGTTCTAGTGATGGCGCTATTATTGTGTCAGAAGGAGAGGCAACAGCGTGACTGGGAGATGGTTCTGAATCATTATAGTCCAGGGTATAAAATACCCAAGGACATAATGTACTCAATGTACTTCAGCTATGAAGATATGTCTCCATGTCTGAAACAGTGCTTTCTGCACTACTCACTTCTCCCTACAAATGTAGTGTTCTATGAGAATGACATTATTGGCATGTGGATTAGCGAAGGATTTGTTCACGGAAATTCAGAAGAACTAGAAGAATTAGGAAGATGGTACTATGATGAGTTAATACTGATGAACCTTATAGAGATGGATGTAAGGTACACTAGTCAACGGGTTTGCAACATGAATGATGTTGTTCGCTCATTTGCTCAATTCATTTGTAGAGATGAAGCACTAGTAGCTCACAATGGAGAAATATATGACACTAGCTATCTTAGTTCCAAAATTTTCTATCGTATGTCTCTGGAAAGCAAGGGATTGGAATCAGATATGCTAGCATGGAGTCTTCTACAAAAACAGACATCATTGAGAACACTGCTATCAATTGGATTTAAACTTGGTGATTCACTGATTGCTTTTTCAACTCTACGAACCCTACATATAGAATATGCAAATGCTGCTGCATTAGTTGAATCTTTATGTCAACTCAAGCACCTGAGGTATTTGTCTGTAGCTCACACTGATGTATCTAGTCTTCCAGAAAGCATCAACAAGATAAAATTCTTGCAGCATATTAACCTTGATGGCTGTGAAATTTTGGAGAAAATTCCTGGTAGCATTATAAAGCTAAGGCGGCTGAGGTATCTAAACCTTAATGACACAAGTATAACAGTTATACCTCAGGGTTTTTGTGGTCTAACAAATTTGAGGAAATTATATGGGTTTCCAGCCCATATGGATGGTGACTGGTGTAGTCTGGAAGAGCTGGGTTCTTTTTCCCAGCTAAGAGAAATTGGATTGAAGGACTTGGATAATATAGCTGCTACCTCATTTGCCGCAAAGGCCAGGCTTGGTGAGAAGGTGCATCTTACCTACTTGAAGTTAGGGTGCACCACCAGATTGGGAGGTGATGGCTTGCTTAAAGAGGGAAGATGTGTCCTTCAGGATGAAGAAAACAAACGAATTGAGTCGGTGTTTGATGGGCTCTACCCACCAGACTGCCTACGTATTCTTGATATCCAAGGATATTTTGCTCTGCAGCTCCCATTTTGGATGAGAGCAAGGGAAGTGACCCTTCTTAAGAGCTTGGTTGTTCTGACAATGGAAGATTTGGCTTGCTGCACCCAGCTTCCATATGGATTGTGTCGACTTCCTCATCTGAAGGTCCTAAAGATTAAACGAGCCCCAGCCATCAGCTGTGTTGGTCCTGAATTTGTAGGAGTTTACGACCATTATACCCAGACAGAGACTATATTTCCTCGTTTGCATGAGCTGGTTTTCATTGGAATGGTGGAATGGGAGGAGTGGGTGTGGGAGAAGCAAGTAGATGCGCAAGCCATGCCTGTCCTGGAGGAGCTTCTGCTTGATAGCTGCAAACTCAGGAGCTTTCCTCCTGGCCTTGCCTTCCATGCAAGGGCTTTGAAACGATTGGTCATTACTGCGGCTCCAAACCTCAACTCTCTCGATAGTTTTGCTTCTGTTGTTGAGCTTGATCTGTATTTCAGTCCTAATCTGAGAAGTATAGCTAATCTCCTCAAACTGCAAAAGCTTACAATCGTGATCTGCCCAAAGCTCAGGACATTGATTGGTGTGCCTGCAATCCAAAGACTCGTGCTGGAGGCTTATGACATGAAAACACTCCCGAGGTATCTTGAAGATGTAAGTAACCTGAGCCTTTTGCAGCTAGACTGCAGCCTAGAGCTTCTCAATTCCATAGCCTTGGGGGAATCTGGACCAGAGTGGGAAAAGTTCAGCCATGTCAAGCACATCGAGGCATATGCACATGATGGAGATAATCGAAGGAAATGGTACGTGTTCTACACAAAAGATCCCTACAAACTAGAGACAAACACCAGCCGACCCTCTTCTAAACTGGCAGGTGCTTATTTAATCTGCTTTACCGATTGGTCATTTTATTTGATTTTTTTTGTTTCCATGTTGCATGCAACGGTATATATATTTAAAATTTTCTTCTATTGTTTTACTTTCGCTTTACCCGTCTCAAAACGATAGGTGTCAGCAAAGTTGAAGACAAGCTTAACAGCAAAGATGAAAAATACATTCTTGGCACAGGCAGATCGAGTGACTCGGCAGGTAGTTCATTGAATTACTTCATCAATTGTCCATTTTTTTATCTAGCTACTTTCCTTATCCCAGTGAAACAATGAGTATGGATTTCAATTTTAGAATGCCACAATCTCTCAGTGGCTCTCCTCAGAGAGGACGGAGACTTTTGGCCCTCACAAAACTTCTGAGTCAGCTACTAGTTAATTAAACTAACTTTTAAACAGTCCATTTGTTTATTTATGCGACATTTAAAGTACGCACATGCAAGTAAATAACATTAAATCACAACAAACATTGCAGGCCCACACAATGTACGGTCTGCTCCATCTCTTCCTCTGCACTTTGTGCACATGCACCTTATGTTTTTGTACATTCTCTAGGCTGCCACCTCACATTGACCAGTTCAGAAGTACTCCATCCGTTCCAAATTATAAGATGTTTAAGCCCTTTTATAAAACGTACGTATGTGGACGCCTTTTAATGTGTAGGTTTGGAGCAAAATGAGTGAACCTATACACTAAAAGAAGTCTAGATATATGTGTTCTAGAAAAAAGTTAAAACATCTTATATTTTGAAACGGAGGAAGTATTTGCATGTGCCTTTTCTGATGATGCGCCTGTATCAGTGACTTTTTGTTAGGATTTATACAGGGCATCAGTAAAATTTTGTTAGAGAAAGGTTAGCGGAATTTTCTTACGATATATACTTTTACATCCATCAATCTTAAGAAATATTGCTAATGTCATTATCAATGAACATGTAGCTGAGGTATTAGTTGAAGGACAAGGAATATGTATTTTAGTGGATTTACTTTTCTGTCATTGGTGACATGGTATTGTCAAGTAAATGAAAGAGGACTATTTTTATTAATCTGTACAGTCGTGCTAGAAAGTAAATAAGTACTCGCTGACCTGTTTACCCATATACGTGGCAGTCGTTCAGAAAATTGCAAAATAATAAATAAATCTATTCAATAATTTGCTATAAGCACATAGCTAGTCTTACTTCTTTTCTTTCCTTATCCATGTGCGGTGATAAATCTGAATTTATCTTTGACTATTTGTTTTTTCTTCACCACCTCAGTCAGCAAAGACGACAGAGAACTTGTTGGAATTGATAGTCCATGCGAAGATCTAATTAAATTGCTGATGCATGGTGATGAAAAACAGCTAAAAATGACCTCCATCTGTGGAACTGGGGGTTTGGGTAAAACAATTATTGCCCATGCAGTTTATAGGAAGATTGAAAATGAATTTACTTGTAAAGCTTTCATTGACATGCCCCGTGGTCCTGATATAAAAGTGAACATTGGAAGCATATGTGCTGAAGTCGGTTGTCCTCTTCCCAAGTTCGAAGAATGTGGTGTTCAGCAACTAATCGACCGACTCAAAATATTCTTTGAAGAGAAAAGGTGCATTCTCTATCTTTTATACCATGCACGGTATCACTTTATGAGCAATCAAAGTGCTGATATTTTATTATTTTTACCAGTTGCAAATCAAACATTACAAAATATTTTAACAGATTGCAACTCGTATTCGGGAATGAAAGGAATAGAGTAAATTAGTGTCATGCCCGCGCTTTGCTGTGGAGAATGTCAAGATAGTGTAATCAATTTTAGCAAACAAGTAAACAAAAATATGACCGATTTTTATAGCTCTGTGTTTAGGACTTTGCATAAGTCACTACTTGTTGTGTTAGGAAAATTTTCTATACATGTCATGACAACACAACCAAGCACGGACGTTGTACTGCCCTATGCTAGCCAGACTTGGATGTATTGCCGTAGTACAACTCGGCGAAGTTCCCACCTAATTTTGGGATCCACGTTCTGCCCTCCAGGGCCTTGTGTACAGTCCACCGCTTTCTCACACGCCTGGAGATTAGCTTGTACTAAAGCTTTGGACGAAACAGCCAGACTGTCCCCCTTCACTGTGTTGGAAATAATATTAGAGGCGTTTTATATTTATCTCTTTGTATTTGGTTGGTAGTATTTCGGTTTGGAGTAGTACTCCTACCGTTCTCTTTCTCTTCCCCGTGTACAACTTCTCTCTGTAACGATGCTATCTATAATAACACGAAACCAACACAGAGGCCAATGTACGTGTTGTTCCAGCCCAATACACAAAAACCGACATGGTATCAGAGCGGGTCTTCTCCCCGATCTAGCTGCCTTCTGAAATCGCTGCCGCCGCCGCAGTTCTTCCTGCCGCCGCCGCCGCCGTAGCCTGCTGCGGCGGCTGCCAAAACTCCACAAGAAACCCACATCCGTCGCCGCTTCAGGCCCTCACTGTTGCCGCGTCGAAGAACACTAGATACACAAAACCGAAAACCAATCTAGACACACACAACCCAAAAATCGCGCCGCTGTGATCTGCTGCCGCGCTACAATCAAAACCGAAACCCCTAAAAAAAATTCTGCTGCCGCTGCATCTCTGTTTGTCAGTCGCTGCAATGTCCACATCGTCCGTGCTGGCTTCTGCCCTTGGGGCGCCGCCGGCCCAGCTGCTAACGAGGGAGAACTCCCTCGTCTGGAAGGCCCTTGTCATCCCCGCGCTTCGTGGTGCCCGTGTGCTGAATCTCGTGAAAGGAATCGAGAAAGCTCCAGTGGAGGAGATCGAGGTTGAAGACACAAGTGGCAAGAAAATAAAAGTCGAGAATTCAGAGTATGTTACTTGGATCACACGAGACCAACAGGTTTTGAGGTACCTTCTGAATTCCATATCACCGGATGTTCTATCTCATGTGATCGGTTTGGAAAGTTCTGCTGAGGTGTGGGAAGCCCTTGAGTCCCTCACTACAACGGCGTCCCGCTCTCGGACCCAGCAGCTCCGTTCTGCATTGAATGATACAAAGAAGGGTGACCTTTCCGCTGAAAAATATTTTGCCAAAATAAAAACTATTGCCTCTGAACTTGCTGCAGCTGGAAAGGCTCTTGATGAGGCTGAGTAGATATGGTCTGTTCTGCATGGTCTTGGAGACAACTACAACACATTCAAAACTGCTGTGAATGCCAACCCCAATACCACTCTTAGTGATCTGTTTAGTCAACTCAAGGCTTTTGATCAGCTCCACAAGACCGATGACGCCGTGGTGGTCCGCCTCCACCTCCACGTGTACCTCAGGATGATAGGCGTCAGGATGACCGTGACTACCGCCGTCAGGATGACCGCGCCCGTCGTGGCTATGATGACCGCCGTGACTATGATGACTGTCGCGATAGGTATGATGATCGCCCTCGCCGTTGTTCCAGCCCAATACACAAAAACCGACACACTGCAGCTGTTTGGAACACCACCCAAAGCTGGGACAATGACGATTTGGGGGGAGCCACGTCCTCAATTTCGCCTCCATTTCTGAATGGTGGGACGATCTGATTGCAGGAAAGCCCAAACCAGAGCGACAGCGCCTCAGTGGCCGCTTTCTTTACGTCTGATGGAACGCCTGGAAAGAAAGAAATCACAGGATCTTCACAGGACGACGCCTAACTTACGTTGATGTCGCTTCCATTGCCAGAGAGGACATCCTTCAGCGTGAGCGTGCTTTTGCGGTCTTCGTGCCGGCTGTCCCAGCCAATCCAGATTAGGTTTCTCTCCCCCTTTTTGTGTGGTTTTGGCATGTTTCATCTTCTAAAAACATGCCCACAATGTACAGTTTGTTTGTTTTTCCCTCTTCTAATTGAATAGGCAGTGCCACTGCCGGTTGCTCAAAAAAAAAAAAAAGCTTTGGCCGAGCTTGACAGGTGGCTCTACGCATCTATCATCTATCCTTCCAGAATAGCACGAATATTCCCTTGTCAACCTCCATCTTGGTAGATGCAAATTATGCACTCCTTTCATCTCTGGGGAACCACGTCTGGATGCCTCAGCGATGGCAAAGCAGGTCCATGGGCGTCTCCAATGGCAGCAAACCAAGAAACTCATCCCTGTCGTATTCGTACCTCACTAGGTTGTTAATACCAGTCCGCCGTATTTCACCCGGTGACACATCATGTTTCAATGCATATGACAGTGGCCACCCTTGACGACTGCTCTGCTTGTCCAAAAGAACCCATGAAGAGAGACATGCATTTCTCACGGCGCCGGTACTTACCGGTCGGGCATCCACCGTCCAGTCTCTCGTGATTCATGCTAGGTCCACTCGGCATATTTTGATTGTTTCATACTGATACAACATATCTTTACTAATAAAATGAAATTGTAATGAAATCTCATTATTTCAGAAATATTACACATACATCCCACACACATTTAGATTGTTTTAGTTTTTTCAATCAAATTATGGTTAATCTCAGTTTGTGAAAAAATTATACATGATTTTATTCTAATTTAGTATTAAAAAAATATGCCATATCAATATGAAACTAGCCAAATGTACCGAGGGAAGCTAGCACGAATCGTGAGGCGCTGGAAGGTGGATGTTTGAAAGGTAAGTTACGGTGTCGTGAGAAAATCCGTGTTCCCCACGAAGGATATTGTCCGCCTGGTTTTGAACCTTCCCTCTCGCAACTTCTAGCCTCCCGCCCCTTGGGCTCCCCTCCACCAACATGTTGTCGCCGCTTCCAGCTGTCAAGCTTCATGCACTAGCCAATGCAACCAAAAGTCCAAACTAATGGAAAGAGCTAGTGCAATCCACATATATTGTAACACCCCCTCTCACGTGTGATGCGGGAAAGTTAACATGTCACAAGAGGCCTATACGTGGACACGAAGGGGGGCTACCAGCATTCTTTAAATAAATTGCGAAGTTTAGGACTCAAACTCGAGACTTTAAGCTCTGATAGTGATACCATGTCATGGTGTCAAGCTTCATGCACTAGCCAAAGCAATCAAAAGTCCGAAGAAAAATGGCTAGTGCAATCCACATATATTGTAACACCAACAACCATTGCCACTGCACCTTCCGCCCAGTCTCTGAGCCGCTTGCATCCCCATGGACTTCGTGTCCCTACTCAAAGACCCTTCTTCATCAGAAAGCCTCACACAATATTTCGTGGTCACGGTCATTGGATCTGCGGCGAAGGACCTCACCTTCTCCAACTCCGAGTTGGTGGATTCTGTTACAGTATATGTGAATTGCACTAGCCCTTTCCATCACTTTGGACTTTTAGTTGCGTTGTCTTGCCCCTAAATGTGGCATCTCTGAGCGATTTAATCCCTCACGAGGAAAGCCACCTCTAGAATTTCAAGTGCTCATTGCAGAAGATCTCACACTTTTGTCCTTCAAATGCTCCAAACCACATATAGGATCACCACGCCAAACACCCTACCGAAGATTACTCCTCTCACGTTATCTGTAGATTCATGGAGATGCCTATAGCCGACGTTCAGGAAGTCTGACTACATGTGTTCTAAAATTTAGCTTTGGTCTGACTCGATAGAGTAGTGATCCTATGATAAAAAGTGAGCCACGTTGGAGTTTTTTCATACCATCATAGGGACTTTTTCTCCTTCTGTGCTTGTTATTTAATAAAATGTTGCATGCTCATGCCTGTGAAATGCCATATCAACAGGTACCTAATCGTATTTGATGACATATGGGACACATCAGTATGGGATCAACTTCTGCCTGCACTGAGAGAGAATAATCATGGAAGTAGAATAGTAATAACAACCCGGAAGGTCAGTGTTGCTGAACATGTTGGTGGTCTTTATCATCTGCCACTTCTTTCTTACAATGACTCGAAGATGTTATTCTTCCGAAGAACATTATTTGGCAGTGAAGATCATTGTCCTTCTCAATTTAGAGAATTATCCAAGAAAATGTTAAGCAGGTGCGGACAGTTACCGTTAGCCATCATTGTCATGACCAATTTGCTGCCTAAAGGTATGGTGTTGGAGGGATGGCAAAAGGTATGCGATTCCATTGAAACGGGTGAGAGCATGAAGAATATCAGAAGAGTTCTAAAACACAGTTATGATGATCTACCTCGACATCTCCAGGAATGCTTACTGTATCTAAGTATTTTCCCGAAGGGCTATAAGATTAGAAAAGATAGTTTGGTGCAGAGATGGATAGTTGAAGGATTAATCTCTGGGAAGGATGGACAGAATTTACAGGAACTGGGTGAGAGTTACTTATCTGAACTCGTAAATTCTAGCATGATTGAACAAATAAAATTTGACAGTTTTGGAAGGGATGTGGCTTACCATGTACCTGTAACAACTCTTGATCTTATTGTCGATTTGTCAATTCACGAAGACTTTGTTACTATATTACCTAGCCTACAACGAACAACTCAATCAAGCAATGTGCAACGATTATCTCTGCAAGACAGCAATGAGCAACATGATGTGCTAAAAGCAACCAAGACCTTTGGTCAAGTGAGTTCACTCTCCCTCTTTTATGGGGCTGATTTGGTGCAGCCTCTTTCAAAATTTCAAGGACTGCGTGTCTTGGATCTAGAGAAATGTGATTCGTTGAAGAATGAACATCTTAACGGTCTTGGGAATTTGGACAAGCTGAGGTATCTGGTTCTAGGCAGTATTCATATTACTAAGATCCCCAAAAAGATTGGGAAACTACGCCATCTGCAGACACTGGATTTGATGGCAACTGGTGTAAAAGAGCTGCCGTCTAGTATTGGTATGCTTACGAAATTGCGGCGTCTGCTTATTAATCGATCCACAGAAGTACCAGAGAAGATTATCGGGAAATTGCAAGCTCTAGAAGAGCTAGTGGAAATTGATATCTCCAAGTTTCCAAATATTCTGCAAGAAATTAGTACCATTCCAGAACTGAGGGTGATCAGCATTTCCTTGTGGTCGTGGGATGAGCATCATACAACACTTCTCTCCGAGACTTTGTGCAAACTGGCTACGAAGAAACTCAAACATCTATCTATCTTCTCTTGCTGTTTACTAGATTTAAAGTCTGACATGCAGCCGGTTCTCCAACAACTTGAAAAGCTTGAGATACAGGGCAGCATATTGAACAAATTACCAAATTGGATTAGCAACCTCAGCCATCTCCGCTCCTTGTCCCTAGAGATGTACTCATTGGACAGAGATGCCCTTCGAATACTTGGGGACTTCACTCATCTTCTTTTCCTATCCCTTGTAGCAAAGAGGGCCTCAGGAGAAAAGTTGGTGATTGGCATAGATGCATTCCCTACCCTGAAAACTTTTTTTCTGTTCAATCGTGCCATGGCGATCAAGTTCGAAGAAGGAGCTATGGAGAGACTTGAAAGGCTTAACTTAACGCTGCAGGCGTCATTGACAAAGACAGATGATCTTTGTTTCGGCCTGGAGACTCTCTCTTCACTTAAGCACGTCCAAGTTGAAATTATCTGCTTCAGTGCCACGGATGGGGCTGTGAAGGTAGCTGAGACAGCAATTCAGGGCATGGTTGAAAATAACCCCAGTAAGCCCACACTTGAAGTAACAAGAACGGTAGAGAAATATATGACAGCAGATGAAGTGCAGGAGGCAGACTTTGAAACCAAGGTAGAAGATGAAGATCAAGAAGCACTCGATGCGATGAAGTCGGAAGAACAGACCGTTACATCAAAGAAGAAGAGCAGGCGGGCAAGGAAGAAGAACAAGAGGTATATTAATTATGAGTTCCTTTCCCCATGCAAATCTGAATCCTGAAATCCAAACTGTTGTTTGTGCTCATCCTATACATTTGACACACCATTTTCGTTCCACTGTTTGCTTGTCAGGAAACAATGAAGATCGGTGCCTTTACCTATCTGGATTGACTACAATTGTATTTTCATTTGTGTTATACTAGTATGTTTTTTTTGATTCCGTATTCATGTGAGCACATGCATGTACTGTCACGAGCAGGGTGCATCGTACATGATTAAGACAAGTCTGTAATAGGAGTCGTCGTCTTGATACTTGTAAACTTATGCATCGATATGCTGCCAGTTTTTTTGCCCCATAGCCCAATTGCGGGTGGTGGGTTTTTCTGGCGGTACGATGATACCAATCCTCATCTAAATTATTGTAATCTATTTGTTTATTTTCATTGTGAAGCATAGTGAACCGAACCGGGGAAACGCAGGTCGAGAATTCATCTATATACTCTGGTGCTTCTTGCATGTTTGCTGCCTCTGCTAACTACGTACTCCCTCCGTTTGAAAATATAAGATGTTTTAAGTTTGTGAATGAGATGTATCTAGATACTTTTTAGTGTCTAGCTGCGTAGCTATAGGATGGAAGACTCATTTTACTGCTTTCAACCCTTCTGTTTTATTTTGGCACTAGAGTATTTCTCATGTATATCTTGTTACTCTTACTTGAGCATGTTGTATGTATGTATACGTGTGTCATCATGGTTGAATGAAGTTCCAGTTAAATCCATTTCTGGAAAATATATAGATATAGGAGTACAAAATTTTGACATGTATGGAGCAAACAGAACAAGAACAATACTCCGTATATAAGAAAGCAACAGAACAAGAACAGTACCCTTCTCACATTCCCGCAAAAAAAAAAAAGTACCCTTCTCACATTACAAATGGCATCCGCGGTTCAGGCTACGAATGTGTGTACCATCTTTCTGCCTTGAGAGTTCAGACGATTACCGTACGTGGGTCTGTGAGGCAGCCGCGGTTCGCGCCATCCCGCCGTCGCTGCCTGCCACCATGGCCCCACCGTCCTCCGCCCCGCGCCTCCTCCTCGCCCGCATCGCCGCCGCGCGTGGCATCTCTGGCCGGGCCAGCCAGCCACCGTCCACCCATGCCGCCGCCGCGCCAACCTCCACCCCGGAGGCCTTCCACGCGCACCTCGCGTCGCTCGCCGAGCCATCCCGCGCCCGCCACCCCGCCACGCTCCCGTCCCTCCTCACCGCGCTCTCCCGCGCCCGCGCCGCGCGGCTGCCGCTCCTCCCGGCCACCCGCGCGCTCGCCGCCTCCGCGCTCCTCCGGCACGGCCGCCTCCCCGACGCGCTCGCGCACTTCGGCCTCCTCCCGGACCCCGCCCCGCTCCCCGCGCCGCTCTGCAACTCCCTGCTCGCCGCGCTCGCGTCGTCCGATTCACTCGCTGCCGCGCGCAAGGTGTTCGACAGAATGCTGGTTAGCGCCACCGAGCTGGACACTGTCGGCTTCGGGGTGTTCGTCAAGAACGTGGGCAGGAGGGACGGGTTGGACGAGGTCCTGCGGCTGGTGGACGCGGCGCACCATCAGGGGGACTTGATCAACAGGTCTGTTGTCGCAGCGATGGTCGTCGACGGTTTGTGCCGGGAGGGAAGGATAGAGGATGCTTGGAGGGCTTTGGAGGATATGAGGTTACGTGGATGGAAGCCTGATTTTGTAGCATACAGGATCGTGTCTGAGGGGTTTAGGGTAGCAGAAAGGTTAGATGAGGAATGGAGGATCTTGAAGCAGAAGAGGAAGCTCGGCGTTGCGCCAAGGAAGGTGGACTACAGAGAGATTTTGCTAGCGTTGGTGTCCAACAGGCAGATTTCCGAGGCGAAGGAGATGGCGGAGGCGATTGTATCAGGCGATTTCCCAATCGATGACGACGTGTTGAATGTCCTGGTTTGTTCGGTGTCTGAGATTGATGCTGATGCTGCCATTATGTTCTGCAAGTTCATGATAGGGAAGGGGAGATTGCCAAGTACCGAGATGGTCATACAGCTTTGCGAGAGCCTTTGCAAGAATAAGAAAGGCGATGAGATGTGGGAAATGTTTAAGGTGCTTTTGGATAAGGGGTATTGGGCGAGTGAGAAGGACTACCATTTGGTGGTGTCATTCTTGGGCAAGGCGGGAAAGGTGAGAGAGGCATATGATGTGATAAAGGAGATAAAAAGAAAGAGGCTAGATCCTGGCATTTCATCTTACAATTCTCTCATGGTAACACTCTGTAGGAATGACCTCCTTAGGCCTGCTAAGAAGTTGTGGGATGAAATGTTCACCAGTGGGTGTAGTCCAAATCTGCAGACTTACAATATACTTATAACAAAATTTACAGAGATTGGTGAAAGTGGAGAAGTCCAGCAGCTGTTTGATCACATGCTCCAGAAAGGAGTGGCCCCAGACGGCGCAACATACACATCCGTCATTACTATGCTGTGCCAGGAAAACAAATATGAACAGGCTGAGGAGATCTTTAACAAGTCTGTAGTGCAGGATCCTAAACTAGCTAGTTCAGTGTTAACTGTGTTTATCCTTGCACTCTGTAAACAAGGTATTTATTTCCTCATAATTAGTTTCTCTTGCTGTTCTAGGTATTTCAATTATCTCCTTGTTAATAGTCGTCCTCGAAATATTTTCAGGTAGCTTTAAAGCAGCATTGAGCGTGATGTTCAGTGTTCCATCCAATATTGAGAGTTTGAATTCACATGTCATTTTGTTGAAGTGCCTAACAGATGCCGAGGAAATAGAAATGGCCCTTGAACACATAAAATGGATTAAGCGCTACTGCAGCTCTACGTTTCAGGATATAATGAACGAGCTAATGGCTTCTCTTTCGACTTCTGCTAGTCTTCAACCTGTAACAAAGTTGGTTCGTTATTTACATTCTCAGGGGCTTGCTGATGAAGTTGGCCCATGGATGAAGTTGATAGATAATGTGTATGCTTGAATCACAGTATCAACGATAGTCTTATCATGATGTCACTTATCCATTTTGCCCAAGCTGGCCAGAAGTGTCTGTGGGATTATTGGAGGTTAGGCTTCAGCGCATCACATCAGGAAGCAAGAGTGATATTTCCCTGTGATGCATTGAGTTCTCAGAATTTACTAACTAAAAATTGGCCGGAGATTTGTTACAAAGATCAGGTTGGTGCTGATGTATTCCGATCACTGTATAATTCTTAAGGTATCGACTCTGTGATAATGTCTGCATCCTTAGTTGCTGTAGATCGTTAGTAGCATCTCTATCCTTATGATTATGTGACTTCCGCAATTTTGTTCCATTTTTTGCCCACAAAAATGGTAAGACAAGATAGTTGTTGGTCTATGAACCATACCATGGGGAAATGATTAACCTCAGCTCCAGTTTCTTCCGGTTGTAGGTTTTGGGCTGTTGTGCTATCTCTATGTTCCTATTGCGACAGAAATCTGGAGTTAATTGGTCTTATGCTTGGCTGATATGATGTGGCGATGGTTCAGAATGGCATTGAGCGAGTGTAAATTACCTTTTCCAAGGAGCAGGTCATAAAGATGATTCTGCCAGTAAAGTGGGTATGCCAATGGCGTTGATGGTGGATCGGAATGACTTATATGGAGGCGGTGTTATAGAAGGTGATGGCAATTCTTGATCTTGGGAACTGCTAGAGGACAAATGAAGTTCTATAAGGGAGCATGCATCACTGCAGGTATCGTGCCTGGGTGTCTGGGCGTCCTACATGGTATCTAAGGTCCTGTCTGTGGATTTTCAGCTGATCTATGTCATGAAAAGCAAGGGCTTATGCTGCAGTGGTGATGTCATGGACTCTTTAAAAAGTAGGACTCTCTAACACCTGATGCGGTAGAAGTGTACACACATACGGCATCGATGTGTATTTAGATCGGATTCTAATTGCAGGCGCGGCAGCTCGGCTTTGTAAGAGAACCCATAGCCGAAGAGATCGGATCCAACAAGTAGGCCAGCGCTGGGCCAAAAACAGGCGATCGAAAAGGAAACATCAAGGATCGTCGATGCCAAAGCGCCGCTCCGACTGGCCGGGCGTTGGCCGGAAGGCCAAACGCAAGCGCCAGCGCCGCCACCTCTAATTCGTCATCGACGATCCGGAAGGTAGACCTGTCGTCGGACTACGACTCCGACGACGATGCCAAGCACCACGAGGACGGGACAATCGAGGAGACGACGGACGTCGTGTTGCCCCTGCCACGTCCCCTCATCCACCTGGCTGCTTCGACGGCCGAGTTCTTCACCGCCAGCGGCACCAAGATCCTGGTCACCCGCTGCGACGACTGGCCGAAGCGCGCCGTCCCGGCCTTCGACGTCCGCACGCCGAACCTCACCCCCGGCCCTCGGCCTCCCAGGTGCCCCGGCAGGCCGCTCTACATGCCCGTCGGCCGCGGTCTCGTCTCCTTGGACAACGGATCCTTTGCCGAGCTTCTCTACCATCCCCCGCCGGAGCACAGCCGCTTTGAGTGGTCGTGGGAGGAGCTCGAGAAGGCTCCGTTCAGGCGCCAGGACGTCACCTGCTAAGCCACGCACCCCGACGAGCGGACGCTCTTCATCAGCACCGAGAGCAAAGGCTCCCAAGCCACCTTCTCCCTCGACACCACCACCGACGCCGAGGATGGCGGCGCGTGGAAGCAGCACGGCGAGTGGACGCTGCCGTTCCAGGGCTACGCGCACTTTGACCCTGCGCTCGATTCGTGGGTTGGACTCTCCAAGGACAAGGAATACCTTGGCTACCTATGCTCCTGTGTTGTCGTGCCCATCGACGCCGATCATGCCAGCAGAGACGTGCAACCCATGGCGTTAGCTGATTCCGATGTGGTGTCCGTCGCCGGCAGCAAGGTGCAACCAGATGATGATTCCAGTTCCAGCAGCGACTTATTAGCCCCTAGGTGGAGGCTGGGCAAGGACAAGATGTTCGGCGAGGACCCCGGCGAGGAACACCGTGGTGCTGCCCTGGTCTACCTGGGAGGTAGGAGCAAATACTGCCTCCTGCAGTGCCTCTCTGTCATAGATGAAGATGCCATGGACAGCGGCGACGATGAGGACGACCCTTACAAGGAGGAAGTGAGCGAGGAGGACCTTCCTCGTCAGCATGTGCTCCGGCTAACAACGTTTACTCTCAAGTATGACAAGAACAGAGAGCTGACTATAAAGGTGTCGATTATTATAAGCAGACCATATCATGAAATTGTGGATGTGAATCTTGATAAGCTATTTTATTATTGAAGTGAACTCTATACCACTTATTCATCAACAGAAAAAATTGTAGCATGACATGGCACGTGTATACCTAGTGCTTCATGTATATCTAGATATTTTTACCAATAAAGAAAAAATTGGTAACCATGTACCAGTTATAACGGTCTATCGTAACGATTAGTTGAGATAAGTATATACTCCCTCCGTTTAAAATATAAGATGTTTTACTTTTGTGAAGCAAATATATCTAGACTTTTTTTAATATATATATAGGTTCATTCAGATTTAGAGTGAACCAAGTGATGATCATCTACCAATCTTTGTTTACTGTTTATTAGGTATTCTAGTCTGTGCTAAGCATGATATTATGCTATTTGTGATCCTTTTAGTTCTAACACTTGTAGCATCAGCCTTGGTCGCACACCATGAAAGACATACTTGGATTTCGAAGTATCCTGTAAGCGGCCGATCCAATAGCCTCAACCTTGGTTGCATGCCACATATGACGTGGACTGCAATGTGCCAACGCAGCCGATCTGAGTCGAGGACTTCAAGATCACACGACCTACGACTAGAAACACTAGATCAGGAGAACAACGATGCATGACAACGACAACCAAATTGGGAGAGGACTTGAGATCATGGAGGACACCAGGTGGCAAAAGAAAAACAGGCGAAGATGCCTTGTCGCTGTCGTCTGCGGGGACACGGCCTCCTCCTCCGACGACGACGGCGGGGTGAATGAGTTGGTGGTAGACTGCCTACTAAGGCGGTGGCAACGCCTCCAGAATCGCGACCCAAGAGGCTAGGTCATCATTTTTTACTTAATTGGTGTGCCTAGCAGCAGGTGAACATGAGCCAACTAAAAAAAAACAATCCCAAGAAAGGATTGGGCCCACACAAGACATAACGGACAGTTTTCCAACAAAATATAAGGGACAGGAGCAAGAATTGGATTCAAGCGGGAGCCAAATATCCATGAGAGATTAGTTAGTTTTGTGGGTGCTCTTTTTTTCCTCGTTTTTATGGCTTAGGCTTTGCTCGTATCAGTATAAAGCAAAGCTTTTGAATGCGGATGTTTGGGCCTCGGGACAGTGGCGGAGCTTGCCAAGGCCCGCTGGTGTGGGGGGGGGAGGCAAAATACAATATAATATCTTTGGAGAGGGCAAAATACATAAAATTTTCCAAACTAAGCTATCTCAGAATTTTTTCTTCAAGCATGTGCTCAATCCGGGAGGAGGGGGAGGGGGAGGGCGGTGGCCCCTGCTGGCTTTGCACTAAGCTCCGTCACTGCCTCAAAAGAGCAATGGAGCCTCTTTTTTGAACCTTTGAAAATTTGTCTTTTGAGGTTTCAGAAAATTCTAAGCAAAAATTATAAGCGTAGGAAATAACGTGCTCTACAACTGCGAAAAAGTCTTAACTCGAAATACCCAGTATTTTGGGCTGCACAAAATGCAAAATCTGACATAAAGTTGTGAAGAGTGTCAATTTTCAAACCACCAAATTTTGTGAACTTTTGTCAATTTTGTTGAGACTAAAATATAAGGTATTTCAGGTTGAGACTTTGTGTGTTTGGTAGAGTACATCAATATTTAGATGCAAAACTTTTGTTTCATAATTTTTGATACATTGAAATCAAGTTTTCAATTTTAAAAAATATAAGGCTCCATGTAGCTCGGGATCCAAAACGATTTTTCGTAAGCTTTTGCCCTTTTAAAAAGGAAAAACGATACACATCCTCCGGGGTATGGCTTTGTCACATTGTCAGGGTCAGACGGAAAAACAACCACACGTCCCCCATATTAGGGTGTCAAGTGGGGTCTCACTTCTAGTTCATTTGCCAAAATCTAGTATAAAATTTTGCTTAAAATTTGAACTAGATTTGCTAAATGAACTAGAAGTGAATTTTTTGATGGGATCCCATTCCCACTTCACACACTACCCCGTATGGGCTCCACCTTCCATTCCTTCTCTGTCGGAGATGAAGGACACCGCGTCGCCCCATGCTCCTCCTCCACCGCGCCACCCTATGCTACCCCCAGAGCACCACTGTTGTCGGAGATGAAGACCACATCAGGAGATGCTCAGGGGGTGAGGTTCCTCCGCCATTTGTTTCTCTCTCGTCTCTATTGCTTCATGCCACCGCCATGGAAGGAAGAGCGATGCGCCTGCCCGCCTCTACTCAGTGACGTTACCCTGTGGAGCACCACCGTCGGAGCGTTCTCCGCTGGAGCTAGCACCGTCGAGGATGGATCCTAGCGCCACACTTTGTTGTTGATGGGCGTAGACCGGATCCTGACGCCCCACTTGCTACTGATGGATGGACACCGCGACGGACTTGCTATAGATGGTGGTAGTACCCTAGGCTATATTAGGACAAAAAAATTCGCTACAATCGTTATGTGACTTTGCTACAATATTGTAAAGTTTTAGCTACGAAATCTCTGACGAAGTTGGTTTTTTCTACTGTAAGACATTTTTTGCAACAAATGTTCTATAATATCGCTACAATAGGACAAATATTTTGCTACGAGGACTGCAGCAAGAGCCCAACGATGTTTCCGCGAAGTCAATATTTGCTACAGTATTACAAACTTCTCGCTACAAATTTTCTGTTGTTTTGCTATAATAGCATAAATTTTTTGTTACGAAGTATATAGTGATTATATACTCTGAATTTTGCTACATTAGCATATTTTTTGCTACAAATTCTCCGGCGTTGCCTCGACATGGTCTCAAGTGAGATAAATTTTTTTTCTATTTTTTGGCTGAACCATTTTTACTATAATATAGAAAAACAAAACATTTTGTAGCAAAAGCGGGCATTTATAGCAAAAACGGGATAAGAAACTTTTTTGGGAGACAAGTACCACGACTGAGCCCCGGGGATCCGGAAATAATCCTCGGGGTCCCACAACAATATCTTTAAAAAAGGAAGCGTCTAGATTTCAGGCATCTGAGAAATTCTTATTTCTAAGACGGATGATGCCATTCTACTATTTATGCTAATTCTTAATTATAAACTAGTTGCAACATATAAAATTTATACTTCTTCCGTCCTAAAATAGATGTCATAGATTTATCAAAATTTGAATGAATCAAATTTTGATAAATCTAAGACATCTATTTTGGGACGGAGGGAGTACTTATTCTTAGTCACAATTCATTAAATTATTATTTACAACCTAGTTGCAAGTGATGTGTTAATAATTTAATATCACATCGTAAAAATCGCGAGATAAATCCAATAGTAAAAGATACTCTCTTATATTTTGAAACGGAGGGAGTACACGAGAACTAGCAAATCCGTTAACAAACGCATAGCGCTTGCAATTTTATTCTGCCACATGAAAAAGACCAGAAAAGGCAAATCTGAAAACATAGCCAACATTTGAGCCGAATCAGATACAAAATCGAATCCGATACGAGGATGAAAACAGTCTCCATATACATCTTCCTTCCGGCCAACAAACTGGACGGAAATCCTGGGCGCGACATAAAAAAGAACTTCCTAATTCCCTACTCTCGCAGAGACCTCGCTTGTGCACAATCTCGGGTGTGCCGATTTATTGCCGTCTGGTTCCCCGTGGGTTTCTCCGACTGTAATCTTCAGACCTTCTCCCCCGCCCCCACCGCCGGCGGCTCACCGGCGAGTCGACCGACCTCGCCGCCGGCATGAGCAGCGGATCACCGTTGCCGCCGCCAGACTACCAAGGAGGTCTCTCCCCTCTCTCTCTGTCTGTATGTCTCTCGTTTACTTCCCCAGATCGCTACCGTAACTTCTTACAGATGTATTGCTAGCGAACCTACGGGAGCAACTTGAATGTTGTTTGTACCCACCCAAACCCGACTTATGTATCTTAGGCTGTCCGATGTGGGGGAGATTCGAATCTGCAGTAGGTGATTTTGGTGCCGCCGGCGTGTTTAGGGATTGCTGTTTCACTAACAGTGTACACATGGCGTCAGTTTTACCGAACAGAAGTAGGGGTAGTTGGAAGTGAAGTTGGCTGCCCAACTGTTACTTCTAGCCTGATATGATATCTCCTTGATGGTTCTGAACTAAAAAAATGCTATTTTTTCCAGGAGATTATCGTGATGACAAGAAGAGGAGGTTACCCGGAGGACACGCTGGAGAATCAAGTAGCTGTAGGTTACTGCTGGATGGAGATCTGGAATACATGCTTGCAGAGCTAACGGTTGACGAAGACATCATCCCTGGAGGAAATTCAGGTTGAACTGCTTCCACTTGCCGCGGTGATTCCCGTTGCTAGGAGTTTAATGCCACGCGAATTCATTTTAAAAAGTGATAAATTATCTGTTGACACTTTGGCCTTGTTCCCTTTAGATGTCTTGCTGTAATTAGCCTGTGCAGGCTTTGATGTTTCGAATGAGAAATCTACAATATTTTGTTTTCAGGTGATTGCCGCAAGGATAGGAAGAGGAAATCAAACCAAGATAACGCATCGGATGATCTTCTGGAAAATATGCTCTCGTCGCTTGTGATCAAAGATAATGCAGCGACTAGTTCTGCTTCTAGGAGATCGGGGAAAGACGCCTCTGTTCTTGTACTTGATGACAGTATTCTTGATGAAGGCAATTCAGATTGCACCACTTCCACTGTTTGCGGTGCTTCTGACTCTTGGAGTCTGAGATCAGAGGAATTCATTGAAAGAGTAAAAGACCTGTTGCTAAGCCATAAGGGAACTGGTGTTGAAGTATTTGAGGTTCATTTTGGTCTGGACTCCGCTCATGCAGCCCACCTTGACAAATGGGTCCAGTTTGCGTCTGAGTCAGGTGCACAATGTGTGATAATTAACTTGCGTAAAAAGGGAATATCTTCTTCGGGAGATTTAGTGGTTAAAAGTCGTTATAACTTCCCCTTGCATTGTTTTGTTGGTGGACAACGGTCCTCAATACGGAAGCTACGCCTGATAAATTGCATATTCAGGCCAACGCTGCATTGCAGTGGCTTTTCCTCTCTCGTACGTCTTTATCTGAATAATGTCACGATAGCTGATTCTGACGTCCAGAACATTTGCTCTTGCTGCACCATTCTCCGCATTTTGAGGCTGGGACGTTGCGATGATTTGGTTAATTTAATGATTTCCCATGAAATACTGATATATTTGGATATATTTCGTTGCAAGAAGTTGGTGAGTATTGAAATCCATGCCACCAGCCTAGCCTTCTTTGAGTATGATGGACATGAGGTGCACATCAAATATGCGAGTACTCCCAAAATGAGACAAATAGTAACTAAGTTTGGGGACGTAAATACTTCTCTTCCAAAGGATTTCAATGCCATGGAATGGATCAAGAAAGTCACTTTGACATTTCTTTCACCATCGGAGGTACGTTAAGATGGTTCAGATCTATGTTTTGATGTTCCTCTATCTGCAATTGTTCTGTAATCACTCGATTGGCAGTTTTTATCTGTTGTAGTAATCTATGATCATAACAGTTTCATTTGCTCTTCTGCAGGAGTACAGATATATTATATACTTGAAGAAATTCACGGCATTACAGTTCGTCAACTTGTTTATTTTGCCATCTTGGAATAATGCTCTTGCAGTAACTTATCTTCTTAAAGCAACCCCTTACCTTAAAAGACTCCGCATCGAAGTATGTCATAAATTCTCTCCATTTTTTTTTGTTCTTCAGAGAAAGCTTAGCATGCAACGTTTTTCATAGCAGTTAAAAGATGAACTTTGTTGTTAATCCTTTATTCTTTTATATTCAATTTTTTACTGCCTTATACAACATTAATATAGATGAAACTACTTCATATGGATGCTTCTGATAACACATCAAATGCATTTATCAGTGTTTTGTTTTCTGTTAATATAAATTTCTAAGTTGTGGGATAGTTCTTACAGTTCTCTCTATTGTTCTGTAAATAACATGTGCTTCATTACCAAGTCCTGAGGTGAAGTCATCTAAAATATAAGTTATATGGTGTCATTCATGATCCAAAATGATCATACAAAAATTTACCTCCAATGGCATCAAGCATTTGTATTACATCAAGCATTGCTTTCTTAGGCTTTTGCCTGACAAGGATTCAGATCTCAGATTTCCTACACATACCTATCCTGATGTCATTCAATTATTTTTGCATTTTGTAGCTTAACATAATGAGTAGCTATAATGTTTTTTTTCTTCAAGTTGCAGTCTGAACATTGTAAAAAATCTGTGAAATATTTGGATCTTTTGCATGGGGACAGCATGAACTCACTACAGTTGGATCTTCCTCGTATACAGGCATGCAGCAAAGAACACCATTATGTGGACAGGTCCCATACTAATTGGCCCGAGGGTATCTCTCTTGACAAGCTCCGTACCATTACCATAGGCGGTTTTGCCGCCCAAGCCCCGCTGGTCGCGCTCTTGGCATGCCTGATGGGTGTGGCCACCCACTTGAAGTATCTCCAGATCGACCCACACCACCATCTTTGCAAGATGCTGGGTAAATGGGTCAGGGAGGATGTTGGTGACAAGGCCGCAAGGGATGACGCGCGGAATGCTGCACTTGCCACAATCGTCCCTAAACTCCCACCAACTGTGAAGCTCGTCATCAAATGACGATAATTCAAGCGGGGTGGTGTAGTAGGGGCTTCAGGATGATGACTTCTCGTGTTTGTTTCATTTTGTTGGCCTGGCTAGTGCCATGTGCCGGCACCTAGGGTTGCAAGCTACATCCCAGTGAAAGTCCCGTTTCTAGTTCATTTGGAGATTTGTAGTTCAAATTTTGCTCATAATTTGATATAGAAATCTCCAAATGCACTAGAAGCGGGACTTTCGCGGTGGAGATTTATATAGCTCAAAATTTGAACTAGAAATCTCCAAATGAACTAGTAGCGGGACTTTCGCGGGATCCTGCAACCCGGCACCTGGCAATGATTGGATTATTTATTTATTTCGAGGGGATCCTCTGTCTGGATTGCATGCCATAGGCTTAGAAAGCTCGGGATTTATCGAGGATTGACGAATTGTGGACGAACATGGGGCCAGCTGACATTCTCACAGTAACAGTTCCTCCGCTGTCTATATTATTCTGTAGACTGTACATAAACTGGACTGAACTGTGAACTGCGAGTTAGGCGATGGAGCGAACCGGCCTGCGTGCTGGTGCTGGTGCTGGTGCTGCTTTGAGCTTTTGCAGATCAGCATCCATGTCTGAGTAATCTGAAGAATGCAGGCATAGCTCAGTGTTTCTATGTGGGTTTCGTTAGGATAATTGCCGAGCTATAAGAATGTAGGCAGACTGACGTGTTTTTTTTTTTGTAGCAGACACGTCCATTGGTGCCAAGGAAGAACAAGTGTTGTCATCTCTTAACTAAGCGATGATGATCCCTCAACTAATGTGTTCTCACCGTTGTGTGCTATGTTTTTATTGTATTCTAATTTAGTTTGAGCATTGCTCCAATCTTTGAGAAAAGACATGCAATTGTGTGTGATATTTATTGAGGGAGATACGAAAGGAGATACTACAACTCAGAAGCAAAACAACCAATATACAGAACAAAAGTAGTACATCAGAAACCAGGCTAGTAGTCTTTTTTTTTCCTTGGATCGCTTCAACGAATACCGAATCATGAAACATGCACTAAACCTGCAAAACGCCATTGCCAAGGCGCCTGAAGAAACATCCCTAATCTTTTACACGCGACAGGACACAGTGGTAAAATAAGGGTTTTATTACTCGATTAAAAAGAAAAAAGAGTTTTACTCGATCTAAAACTACTGTAGTATGAGTTTTACTCGTGAGCGGCCGTCCAATTAGGAAGTCCGATGGATGGATACAGGGTCTCAGGCGTGTCTTTCTTCGCGGTAGAATCGCCGGGTTCGTTTGGAGTAGTCTCCAGCCGCCTTCTTCCCCTCGCGCTGCGGCTCCCCCTGCCGACGTCGACGTCGACCTCACTGGCGGCATGAGCAGCGCGTCACCGCCGCCAAATCACCAAGGGGAAGGAGGTCTCTCTCCATCTCGATCTCCATTACTAATTAATGCCCCGTTACCGCACCTACGGGATTAGAGTCTGTCTGTGGGGGATCTTTTTTAGGGCTGTCCGCCATGGGAGATTTAGAGTCTTGAATTCGTGCTTTTTGCTTGAGGGAATTTGATTCATGTCGGTGGCGGGCTTATCGACTGCTTCAGTATAGTACTATCGAATGGAATTGGAAAGTAATGTTGGCTGTCACTGTCAGTTTCTCTTCCTTTTGTTTTTAGATAGTGTAGCTTTCTGCTTTACTCCTATCTAAAACTGTCATCTTGCCGCCACTCTTCCAATCCAATACAAAATAACAGGCATTTCGCTGGAAAATAAATGTTGCTTATCCAACTGTAACAAGTTGAATTTTTGGATAGTTGGTTGGGCATGATATCTCGTTCTGAACTGAAACAGTGTAGTACAATATACTCTTTTCCAGGAGACTGTCGCGGCGATAAGAAGAGGAGATTACAGCAAGGCCACCACGGGGAATTAAGTAGCAGGCTACAGGATGAAGATCTGGAAGACATGTTCGCATCTTTAACGATGGTTGACAACATCCTCTCTGAAGGAGCTTCAGGTTTGCGCTACTTCCACTCGACGCAGTGATCCGTTTTCTAGGATTTTATTACTATCAAAAGAAAGAATTCAGTAAGAAATGTAAACCATCTATTGATGCGCTACCACTCTGCTTTTAGAGGAAGTTCACATTATTCTACTTTTAGGAGCCACAAATTTGCTATAATTAGGATTTATATGGCTTTGATGTTCCTAGTGAGAAATCTACTTCATATTGCTTTCAGGAGATTCTTGCAAGAATAGGAAGAGGAAATCATGCCAAGAACCCGCTGGAGATCTAATGAACAGATCACCAGATGATATTTTGGAAAATTTGTTCTCAGCGTTTGGAATCGAAGATGCCACATTCACTAGTTCTGCTTCTAGACTATCGGGGGAACAGAGCTCTGTTCTTGTATTTGACTACCACAATATTTTTTCTGACGAAGATTCAGGTTGCACCACTTCCGTTAATATGTGCATTGATGATCCAGGCTCTAGGAGTTTGAGATCAGACGAATTCATTGAAAGAGTAAACGACCGGTTGCTGCGCCATGAGGGAACTGGTATTCAAGTGTTTGAGGTTCATTTTGATCTCAACTCCACTCATTCTGCCCACCTTGACAAATGGGTCCAGTTTGCGTTAAAGTCAGATGCACAATGTGTGAGGCTTCACTTGTGTAAAAATGGAATACCTTGTCCATCGCATTCTGTGACTGCAAATCGTTATAACTTCCCTTTGCGTTGTTTCGGCGACGGACAAGCATCCTCTTTGCGGAAGATATCGCTGACCAACTGCATACTCGGACCGATGAATTCCAGTAGCTTTTCCTCTCTCGTAAGCCTTGCTCTAATGTGTGTCAAAATAGCTGATTCTGGAATCCAAAATATTCTCTCTTGCTGCCCTGTTCTCCGCTTTTTGAGATTGGGAAGGTGCCATGATTTGGTTAGTCTAAGGATTTCCAGTGAAACACTGTTACATTTGGAAATATATTATTGCAAGAAGTTAGTGAGTATTGAGATTAATTCCACCAGCTTATTCTTTTTTGAGTACGATGGACATGAGGTACTCATCAAATATGCGAGTACTCCCAGTATGAGGACAATAGCAACAAAGTTCTGGAACAGAAATTGTTCTCTTTTGAAGCATTTAAATGACATGAAAATGATAAAGAAAGTCACCTTGACATTTCTTTCGCCATGTGAGGTAAATATGGTTCAAATCTATGTTTATGTTACTGTAAATCGTTCGGTCAACAGTTTGTAACTGTTGTAGTAAACAATTACTGTAACTGTTCCATTTGCTTTTTTTGCAGGAGCATGGTTTCATTGTATACCCGAAGAAATTCGCTGGATTGAAGTTTGTCAACTTGCTTATTTTGCCATCTTGGAGTAATGTTCTTGCAGTAGCTTATCTCCTTGAAGCAACTCCTTATCTTAGAAGACTCCGTCTAGAAGTACGTCCTAAATGCTCTCCAACTTTATTCTTCTTTATAGAGAAATTAGAATGCTACACAGTTGAATGAATTATGTCCATAAGCCCTCTATTTGTAATACTCTTGCTTTACAAGGTTACGATGGATGAAACTACTTCATACAGCATGCTTGAGTTAACACATTAAATAATACTATAATTCATCATTAGTGATTGGTTTCATTGTCAAATTATCATAGAATAAATATACTATGTTTTACTTGGGCCTAGCCTGTAAAGGATTCACATGCCAAATTTGTTTCCTATACTCTGGTGGACCTTATAGCTTATATATGCTAGTGAATGCCAGGATGATTACATCGGAGGATTTATAATATCTTTTTGTTAAGTCACGCTTCGAACATTGAGAATTTTTTTGGATGTTTGAATCTCTTGCGTTAGGACATCATGTGCTCACAACAGTCGGATCTTCCTTGCATGCAGGCACGCAGTGGACAACACAACTATCTGGACAATGTCCCAGTTAGCTCGCCCGTGGATTTCTCTCTGAAGAGGCTCCGTGCCATTTACTTAGGAGGTTTCGCTGCTCAAGCCCCGCTGATCGAGCTCTTGGCGTGCCTGGTGCGCGCGGCCGCTGGCTTGCTGTATCTCAAGATCGACCCACATCACCATCTTTGTAAAGGAATGGGTAAATGGGTCAGGGAGGATGTCGGCGACGAGGCGGCGAGGGATCACGCGTGGGACGCTGCCAAGGATACCATCGGCCCTATACTCCGACCTGCTGTAAAGCTCGTCATCGAATGACTCGAGTGAAGTGTTCGTGTTAGGATCTCGTCATAATTGGGAGAAGGGCTTGAGGATGATGTTCATTTCATTTTGTTGGCCTTTCTAGTGTCACATGCCGGCAATAGTTGGATTTCTTCAGCAGGATCATCTGGCTAGGTCATAGTAGGCTCGGAAAACTCTGTTTTATTCAGGGTCAATCCGACACATTCTTGCAGTAATAGGTTCTCCTCCGTGGTATAGTCTATAGACTACAGAGAAATCAGTCTTCTCTTATCTAGGAGATGAACACTTATCTTAATAAACAGTGTAGAATGTTCTTTGTCCTTTACATGAGACAATTTATCTTCTTTTCACGTTTTCTAATTTAATTTGAATTGCCCCATAGTTTTGGTAACATGCAATTGTTAGGCATGTTTTCTGTACTTACTTTAGATGACAAGGAATTAATGAGGAACTAACATACAGTCGAGCCATTCCAAGTATGGCAAAATCACCCGAGAAGAAAGTATGTAGACTCAAAACCGTTATCCCAAGTATATTGGGAACCTTCAGTGCTAAAAGGAAATCATCATTAATGCATGCTGGAGTTTATGGAACCATCGAAACAAAATCATTTTTAATGATCAGGAGATTGATATATGCTTCCGATCTTTTGAGGAATCTTTTAGCCAGCTAAGCCGAGTCTCAAGGAAGGCATGCTAGAATGGCTGGATACTTTGTAATCATTTCATCTTAGCTACTACTCCCACATGTACATATTTCCACCTTTATAAATGAGAAAATGACACAATATGGGCCCTTTCTACTGTTTTTGTGTTAAAAAAAAGTATATTGGGAACCCGAAAATTCAAATGTTTGGGATGATCTAATGGCGAAGAAGAAATATATATTCCGCTTTGGATCATTTACTGTCAAAAATGGCTCGGAAATTTTGTTCCGAGATGATAAGTGGCTAGGGAATACTACTCTGCAACAATAATATCCAGTCTTCTACAATATTGTCCATTGCAAGAGGATACTTTCGCTGCGGTGATGGAAATTTCTCTACCAAATGTGACTTTCAGACATGATTAAGTCAAACCTCGGTTTGCGGCACGGAATGCTTCTATAGAGCGATTGGCAATGGTCCAATTTTCTCAGGGGAAAAAGGAATTCAGCTTGAGTCTACATGCGAATGGTAAACTTTCGGTGAATTTCATGTACAGAGCACTGATACTCATACGCACCGGCTACCTTCGCAAAGAGGTCATTTTACCAAGACATTGCAAAGCGTAAATGGCACGGAAGTTTAAAGTGTTGTTTCGGTCATCATGAAACCATTAACCACTTGTTCTTCATGTGTAAGTTCGTCTGCTCTATTTGGTATGTCATACAAGTGGCGGCTAATGTGTACCTATCATAGAGTGTTGCAAAACATATTCGGCAAAATCATTTTTAGGGTGAAAACGGTAGCCATCCATGTAGAAACGAATTTATTTTTAATGATAAGCATTCTTCTCCTTTGTATGGTATACCTCATTTTCAACGTTTGCATAACCACGAGTTGTTAGAGAGGTCTATACATGACTATTGAAGGTGGCGAGGGATATGTTCCTGCATGGATGACGATTTTGTCTCTTGATCGGCCCACTTTTGCATGTATGAAGTTTTACAAGACATTGATGTGCTCATTGCTCCGTTATCTAGTCATAGTGGAACCCAGCCTGGTTTCTAAGGTTTCAGGTGAAAAAAAAAATGCTCGTTACCATAATGCTATCATGTAGTATCCGGCCATGGAAGTAATGAAGCTTTACACTAGGATGATGTGGCTTGTTTCCACAACCAGCCCAGTTTTCGAGGTTGGTAATTTGTTGGCTATTTTCTTGATGGGAGATTGGTTCTCATAAATCAATACCGAGCAATATGGTACTTTATGTAATATATCATTCTTCCAACTACCGAAAGGAGGACTACATAGATTGGATTACTTCAAATGTCTTTTTTTGGCAAGGCGGTGCCAATTTTTTTCACTGTCTGACTAGATGGAACGTGGTTTGTTATTCGAAAGACCTTCCGTTGAAAAAAAAACCTCTCTTAAAAATGGCTCTTACAGCTTTTGGAGATGGGGTATGGAAAATCACCCAAGAATAAAGTATGTAGGCTAAAAAATGTTATCCCAAGTATATTAAAAACCCGTGGATTTACATGTTTGGGATGATCTAATGGCGATGAAGAAACAATTTCCGTCTTGCATCATTTACTATAAAAAAAGGCTCGAAAATCTGGTTCTTGGAGGACAAGTGGCTAGGGAATATCACTCTCCGACAATAATCCAGCCTTGTACAATATTGTCCATCACAATAGGATATTTTCGCTATGGTAATGGAAACTTCTCTACCAAATGCGACTCTCGGGAGTGATTAGGTCAAACCCCGGCTTGCAGCGTGGAATGTTCTTACAGAGGGGTTGGCAATGGTCCAATTGACGCACGGGAAATACAAGTTATGCTTGAGTCCACATGAGAATGGTAAACTCTCGGTGGATTATATGCAGATAGCACTGATACATTCAGATGCACCGGTTACCTTCACAAAGAGGTCATTTTACCAAGTATAACTTGCAAACGTTTAAAATGTTATTTCGGTCATCATGAAACCATTAACCACTGGCGGAGCTTAGTGTATGTTAGGGGGGCCACCGCCCCCCAACTTTGGACCATTCCTTGAAGGATTTTTTTTGAGAAGGCTGCTTAAATAGAAGTTTTTGGATATTTTTGCCCCCAACCATCCATAATTTGCCGTCCCCCCCCCCCCAACCACTTTCGTAAAGCTTCAATTAACCACCTGTTCTTCCTGTGTAAGTTCGTTCGTTTGTTTGTTCTATATGGTATGCCATCTAAGTGGCTTCTAACTTACCATCACATAGTGTTGCAAACACATTTGACAACTAGTTGTGTGGTATCGATCACAAGTGTAGAATTCTCTTTAGGGTGGAAGCGGTAGCCGTCCATATAGAAACGGTTTGGTTTTCGTTAAGAATTCGTCTCTTTTGTAGGTAATCTATCGGTTTACCTCCTCTTCATCATTTGCAGAACCACATCTTGTTTGCACTGGTCTATACATGACGATAGAAGGTGGCGAGGGATATGTTTACCCTGCATGGATGAAGATTTAGTCTCTTGTTCGGCCCTCTTTTACATGGATGACGTTTTACAAGACATTCATGTGATTTCTTTTTCTTTCCTGTAACGCGGTTGTCTGCATCCTAACTATGTATAGACAGTGTGTGAAATCCCGTGGCTTGTATTGCCTTGATGTAAACGTTTGAGTTTAATAAAGGGGTGTAGCTCATTCTATGTAGATTGAGAATTAGCTTAATTCACGGTCTAGATATTTCAACCCCATAGTTTTGTACTACATGAACAAATCGTTTTGTGCCCGTGAACCTTTTTTTAAGTTACAATACATATGCATCTTAAAAATTCAGTTATAATCAAAAATAGAAAACAAAATCTCATTTTTGACCGTACTTGCAACTCATAGGACGAACAAATCGTGATGCAAATTTGGCAATTCTAGAGTTGAACGAGTTATTATAATTTAATTCTTGATCAACTAAGAATTATGAAAACCGTTAATAAAGCGCCCTTACATGTAAAAGGAAGATTTTTTTTGGCTATGCGGTGGTGTTTGTACGTGCATTTGGTTCAGTAGAAACCCATACTAGGCTGCTCCCTCCGTTTTAGAACACAGAATATTTTAGTTTTTTTTCTAAAATACATATATCTAGACGATTTTTACCGTGTAGTTCACACATTTCTCTCGGAACCTACACGTTATATTTTTGAAGGGAGAGAGTACTTTATGTTAGATGGTAAATGCGGAGCTTGAAGCCCTACTAAGCTTACCGAAACCTTACCTAAGCAGGTACGTACGTACAGATGATCGGAGGAGCAAGTATATTTTCACGACAATTTTCTCTATACGTCCGCCCGCCCCCCATGGCACCATCGATCGAAACAATCGACGCGATCAAGCGAGACGCTGTCCGGTCCGGACAATTAGTCGCAGGAATGAATTTCCTTCATTCTTCAGTTGTTTCAACCTATAAATACGGCGAGAAGCGGTCAGGCAAGGGCATGCACACGCAGTTCATCCTCCTCGACCTCGACTATTCAAGAGCTAGCCATGGCGTCCGTGCCTTGTTTGGTCAGTATATATTGCTGTTATCCCCCTGTGGTGATGCATGTGCATTTTAAATAATGATGGCGATACAGAGCGTGTGTGTGACATTATTGGGGGGTTTTGTGCAGATCATGGAGGAAGAGGAAGCGCGGTTCGATGCGGAGGTGGCGGAGGTGGGGGCATGGTGGAGCACGGACAGGTTCGCGCTCACGAAGCGCGCCTACACCGCCCGCGACGTCGTGCTCCTCCGTGGCACGCTCCGGCAGAGCTACGCCTCCGGCGAGATGGCCAAGAAGCTGTGGCGCACGCTCAAGGCCCACCAGGCCGCCGGCACGGCGTCACGCACCTTCGGCGCGCTCGACCCCGTGCAGGTGACGATGATGGCGAAGCACCTGGACAGCATCTACGTGTCCGGGTGGCAGTGCTCGTCGACGCACACCACGACGAACGAGCCGGGGCCGGACCTCGCCGACTACCCCTACGACACCGTGCCCAACAAGGTGGAGCAGCTCTTCTGCGCCCAGCTGTTCCACGACCGGAAGCAGCGGGAGGCGCGCATGTCCCTGCCCCGCGCCCAGCGCGCCCACGCGCCCTCCGTGGACTTCCTCAGGCCCATCGTCGCCGACGGTGACACGGGGTTCGGCGGCGCCACGACCACCGCGAAGCTGTGCAAGCTGTTCGTGGAGCGCGGCGCCGCGGGCGTCCACCTGGAGGACCAGTCGTCGGTGGCCAAGAAGTGCGGGCACATGGCCGGGAAGGTGCTGGTGGCCGTGTCGGAGCACGTGGACCGCCTCGTGGCCGCCCGGCTCCAGTTCGACATCATGGGCGTGGAGACCGTCCTGGTCGCCCGCACCGACGCCGTCGCGGCCACGCTGATCCAGACCAACATCGACGCGCGCGACCACCGGTTCATCCTCGGCGCGACGACGGCCAAGATCCCGAGCCTCGCCGCCGTGCTCTCCGACGCCATGGCGGCCGGCAAGAGCGGCAGGGAGCTGGAGGCCGTCGAGGCCGCGTGGACCGCGTCTGCACAGCTCAAGACGTTCGGCGAGTGCGTCAAGGACGCCATCTTGGCGAGCATCCACATCGATAATGAGCAGCAGCAGCTTAATAAGCTCCAGGAGTGGAGCGACGCCACGACCGGGCACGGCAATTGCTTGTCCCACGAGCAGGCGCGCGACGTGGCGGCGAGGCTGGGCGTGACGTCCGTGTTGTGGGACTGGGACCTGCCGCGGACCAGGGAAGGGTTCTACCGGTTCGAGGGCTCCGTGGCGGCGGCCGTGGTCCGCGGGCGCGCCTTCGCGCCGCACGCCGACGTGCTGTGGATGGAGACGTCGAGCCCGGACATCGGCGAGTGCGCGGCATTCGCGGAGGGCGTGCGGCCGGAGACGACGATGCTGGCCTACAACCTGTCGCCGTCCTTCAACTGGGACGCGTCCGGGATGAGCGACGCCGACATGGCGGCGTTCATCCCGCGCGTCGCCGGGCTCGGCTACGTGTGGCAGTTCATCACGCTGGCCGGGTTCCACGCCGACGCGCTGGTCACGGACACCTTCGCGCGGGACTTCGCGGCGCGCGGGATGCTGGCCTACGTGGAGAGGATCCAGAGGGAGGAGAGGAGGCACGGGGTGGAGACGCTGGAGCACCAGAAGTGGTCCGGCGCCAACTTTTACGACAGGGTGCTCAAGACCGTCCAGGGCGGGATCTCCTCCACCGCAGCCATGGCCAAAGGCAAGTTGCAACGACAGACCACTACATCTTATTTGCACAACAATTTATTGGGTTTCATTCTAGTGACTTATTTGACACCTTCTAATTAACTTTCTATGTAAATAATGTAGGAGCTACTGAAGAGCAGTTCTGGACTTAGGCGGCCGGGAAGTGAGAACGGTAGCCAAAATGGCGTCTAACCGTGCATAACAAATCCAAATCAGTTATTTCTAGATCGAAGGAGTACAATAAAAACGGATCAGATTCATTATGTCCTGGAGATAGAAACTTTAGTACAAATCAAACTATTATTATCGGCACGTACGGGTGGTTTAACCAATAATGCCTACAAATTGGGGTAAACTGTATTGTTGTCTTTGAGGTCGCCAAAGAGTTGTCACTTGCTGTTGCGTACTCTTATATATATGCATGTCAACTCAAACAGGCACATGTTGCCGCTCACAAGTCTTCATTTATTGTAATAATGTTTTTTTCGAGATCTAGAGCTCTAAGCAACTGTTTCATGGTTCCACTTCAGATTTTAAAATGTGTCGTATATATATGCCAAGTTGAATCGTAAATCTCATTTCAGAAAATACTACCCCTCCAGATGCAGCTTTGTCTAGATAAACATGGATGTGGACGTATTTTAGTGTTTTTCTTGCAGGAACGCATATTAGTGTTTAGATACATGTGATCTATACAAAGCCACGATACTTGATTTAGGATAGATGGATTTCATGATATCTAAACCCCACTACACATAAGTGAAGGGTTTCGCAGCATAGTAAATCAAAATTTTCTACGGAAGCGAACAGAGGGAAAGCCAAGATCTAATCTAAGAGATGCAAACAACGAGAGAGATTGGATTAGATCTTCATACCCTTGAAGATTCGCACAGCGGAACGTTCGTCGGAACGTGGGTGATGTAGTCGTACTCGCTTCTCCTCCTCGCGATCCGATCCGATCTAGCACCACAAGTGGCGGTGCCTCCGTGAGATGCACACGTGCAGCACCTCGACGTCTCCTCCTTCCTCGGACCAGCAAGTATGGTGGAGAGATGGATTGGATCTACAACACGACGGCGTGGTGTATATGGTGGAGAATTTCGCAGCAGGCTTCGCCCCACAACAATGGGAGGGAGAGAGAGGGCAGCAGGCAACTAGGGTTTGGAGGAAGGTGTAAGGGGTGAGAGAGGGCGCACCAGCCCTCTATATATAGAGGGGGCCAGCCCTAGCCTCTCCTCCAAGCCTATCTCTAGTTTAAACAATTTAAACTCTCCCTTATCTAGAAATCCTATCTTATCTTATCTCTAGTTTAAACGATTTAAACTCTCTAGGATCGGTTGGGCCCTATGGGGCCTTGTGCCCCTGGCCCAATGCGGCCAGGACACTCCCTCATAGGCCCATGCCCCCTCCCGGAAGGTGGGACCACGTTGGTCCCCTTCCGAAGGTTCTAGAAGCTTCCGGTAATACCGATTAACCGGAACTATTCAACTCCAAAACTGCAATCGCTTTATATGAATCTTGTTCTCCGGACCATTCCGAACCTCTCGTGATATCCCGGATCCCATCCGAGACCAACAAAATTCATAAACCAATTATCTAATCTATCCTAGCCGAGACACGTTATGTGTGACCTCGCTGGTTCGAGAATATGCGCATATGATCTTCTATCAATAATCAACAGCGGGTCTGGGCACCCATATTGACTCCCACACATTCATCGATGATCATATCGGATGAACCACGATGCCAGGATTCAATCAATCCCATATATATATTCCCTTTCGCGATATTTTACTTGCCCGAGATTCGATCGTCGGTATCGCCATACCTAGTTCAATCTCGCTCACAAGTACTTTACTCGCTCCAGAATCCGATATCACTTTGTGATTAACTCCTTAACCACATGCTTGCAAGCGTGTTGATATCGACACGAGTGGGCCCAAGCATATCTCTCCGACTTGGGAGGGACAAATCCCATCTCGATACATACAACCCAACAGATACTTTCCGATCACCTGAGAGACACCTTTATGATCACCCTCTCATAGGATGACGTTTGATGACCTCAAAGCTTTCTTCCGATACCAGAGAGTTGTATTATTTCATGGTCTAAGGAATACAATATTTGACATGAGAAAAGCTTCGCAAAGACGAACACGATGAAACGATCTAATAGCTTTGCTTATTTTGGTCTCCACCATATCATTCTCCCAATGATATGATCTCATTATCAATTGACAACTCATGTCTATGGTTAGGAAACCTTAACCATCATTGATCAATGAGCTAGTCCATAGAGGCGCATTAGGGACACGGTGTTGTTCACAAACCACACAAGTATTAAAGTTTCCGCTTAATACAATTCTAGCATGGAATATAAACTTTATCATGAACAAGAATTATAATAATAACATCTTTATTATTGCCTCTAGGGCATAATTCCAACAGTCTCCCACTTGCACTAGAGTCAATAATCTAGTTTACATTTGGCAACAATCTCACACCCATGGCACTGAGGTGCTGATCATGTTTTACACGTGGAAGAGGTTTAGTCAATGGATCTGCGATATTCAGATCTGTATGTACTTTGCTGATCTTCAGATCTCCATCTGCTATATAATCTCGGATTATATGAAACTTGCGGTTGATATGCTTGGTCTTTGGATGATATCTTGGTTCCTTAGCGAGTGTTATGGCGCCTGTTGTCACACAATATCTCCAATGGGTCCAATGCACTTGAACCACGCCAAGCTCATGATGAAGTTCTGATCCAAACTCCTTCACTTGACGCTTCGCAGCAGCCATGTATTCCGCTTCTCATCAGATCCCGCGATCACGCTTTGCTTGCAAATTTTCCAGCTCACAGCTCCTCCATTCAAAATATACACGATCCGTTCGAGATTTACAATCATCCTTGTCGGTGTCGAAACTAGCATCGACGTAACCTTTACGATTTAGCTGTTCATCACCCCATAGACTAAGAACATTTCTTTAGTCCTATTTAGGTACCTTAGGATGTTCTTCATGGCTGTCCAAAGGTTCCACTCTGGATCACTTTGATATCTGCCACAAACTAAGAGCATTGGACACATCCGTCTAGTACAAAGATGGCATACATGATGGAACCTATGGCCGAGGCATAAGGCACTTTGCTCATAGCTTTCCTATCATTTATCAGAATGGACACGAGCCTTGCTCAATATCTTACTCGACAACATAGGCACCGAACCTTTCAATGCCTTATCCATTCGAACCTTTTCGTAACTTTGTCTAGGTATGCATCGCTTAAAGCTATCAGCGCCTTTTGTCTATCTCTATAGATCTTGATGCCCAATATATAAGCTTCACCTAGGTCTTTCATTGAAAAACACTTGTTCAAATAACTCTTCACATCGTTAAGCATGTTGATGTCATTTCCAATAATCAATATGTCATCCACATATAGTACCAGAAACGTCACCGAGCTCCCACTCACTTTCTTGTAGATGCAAGCTTCAGAGCAATTTGGAACAAATCCAAAGCTCTTGATCACTTGATCAAAACGAAGGTTCCAACTCCGAGATGCTTGCTTGATCCATAAATGGAACGCTGAAGTTTGCATACTTTATCAAGATCCTTAGGATCGACAAAACCTTCGGGTTGCATCATATACAACTCTTCATCAATGTTGCCATTGAGGAAAGCAGTCTTGACATCCATTTGCCATATTTCATAATCATGAAACGCAGCAATTGCTAATAAAATCCGAATGGACTTAAACATCGCCACGGAGAGAAAGTCTCATCGTAGTCAACACCTTGAACTTGTCGAAAACCTTTTGCGACAAGCCGTGCTTTATAGACGGTAACATTACCATCCGCGTCCGCTTTCTTCTTGAAGATCCATTTGCACTCAACGGCCTTTGGCCGCTAGGAGGGTCCACCAAAGTCCATACTTGGTTTTCGCCATGGATCCCAATTGGATTTCATGGCTTCTAGCCATTTCTCGAGTCCGGCTCATCATCGCTTCCTCATAGTTCGAGGTTCATTGTCTTCTACTAACAAGACAACAAGACAGGTTGCCGCACCACTCAGAGGGGCACGCGACCTTGTCGACCGCGACGCTCAAGAGCAAAGATCGTCCAAGCTTCATGATCCTTGTCATTAGCTTCCTCTATTGTTGGTGCAAAGTGCATCGAACAATTTCAGGTGCTGCGCTACTCTCCAATTCAAGAGAAGGTTCAATAACCTCGCCTAGCTCTACTTTCCTCCCACTCACTTCTTTCGAGAGAAACGCTTCTCAAGAAAGGAACCGTTTTCTGCACAAACACTTTGCCTTCGGTGATAGAAGGTATACCCAATAGTTTCCTTAGGGTATCCTATGAAGACGCATTCGCTTTGGGTTCGAGCTTGTCCGCATCAACTTCTTGACGAAGCTTCGCATCCCCAAACTTTAAGAAACGACAACTTAGGTTTAGCACCAAACCACAGTTCATACGGTGTCGCCTCAACGGATTTAGATGGAGCCCTATTTAAAGTGAATGCAGCGGTTTCTAATGCATAACCCCAAAATGATAACGCAAATCAGTAAGAGACATCATCGATCGGACCATATCTAATAGGGTTCGATTCCGTGCTCGTACACACCATTGCGCTGTGGTGTTCCGGTGGCGTGAGTTGTGAAACGATTCCACTTGCTTTGAGATGCGTGAGAAAATCATAACTTAAATATTCGCCCCACGATCGGATCGTAGAAACTTAATCTTTCTTACGATGGTTCTCCACTTCATTCTGAAATTCTTTGAACTTTTCAAACGCTTTCAGATTTATGTTTCATTAAATAGATATACCCATATCTACTTAAGTCATCGGTAAAAGTGAGAAAATAGCGATATCCACCGCCAGTCAAACACTCATCGGTCCGCATACATCGGTATGTATGATTTCCAACAAGTCCGCTGTTCGCTCCATCATACCGGAGAACGGGTTTTGATCATCTTGCCCATGAGGCATGGTTCATGTGTCAAATGATTCAAAATCAAGGGACTCCAAAAGTCCATCGAATGGAGTTTCTTCATGCGCTTTACACCAATATGACCTAGACGAAAGTACAAATAAGTAGTATTATCACTATCTACTTTGCATCTCTTAGCCTCAATGTTATGGATGTGTGTTTCATCCCTTTCGAGATTTAGAAGAAATAAACCATTCACAAGGGTGCATGACCATAAAAGATGTTACTCATATAAATAGAACAACCATTATTCTCCGATTTAAATGAATAACCGCCTTGCAATAAACACGATCCAGAAATAATGTTCATGCTCAACGCAGCACATAATAACATTTATTAAGGTTTAAAACTAATCCAAGGTAAAACTAAGGAGAGTGTGCCGACGACCATCACATCAACTCTTGATTCGCTGTAACGCCAGCATCGTCACCTCATCCTCGCAAGTCATCTATTCCGTAGCTCTGCTTCGAGTTACAAATATTAGCAACCGAACCAGATCAAATACCTGTGCACTACAACGAGGGCTAGTAAGGAAAACATCAATAACATGTATATCAAATATACCTTTGATGGTGCCAGCCTTCTTGTCCGCTAAGTACTTCGGACATTATGCCCAAAGGACCCTTGTCCTTGCAATAGAAGCACTGGCCGGCTTGGGTCCAGACTTGAGCTTCTTCTCAGCAGGGCAACGCGCTTGCCGCCCTTTCTTGAAGGGCTTCTTTGCACCCTTACCTTTCTTAAAGGAGGGCTTGTTGACCATCAACACATGATTATCCTTTTGATGTCCACCTCCGCAGCCTTCAGCTTTGCGAAGAGCTCGGTGATCGTATCGATGGAACCAATCTGATTATGAGTCACTACAAAACTTTTGTAGCTGGGAGGAGTGATTGTAGAACCTCAATCTTGAGCTCCTCTCGAATCTTGCAGTCCAGCTTGTTTCACATGCTGAGTGTAGCCCGACATCTTTATGGCGTGCTCACTAACGGAACTCCCTTCCTCCATCTTGCGCTTAAAGAACTTCTCGGAGATCTCATATCTCTCGTGAACGGCCTGAGTCAAACATGGTTTTCAGCTCCTCGAGAATCTCAAAGGGCCCGGATAGTTTTCAAAACGATTTTGAAGTTCCGGTTCCATAGCAAACAACATGGTGCTCTTAATCACACCATAATCATCTTTGCCGATCGATAGACAGCTTTCTCATCACCGGCGCAGCTTGCAGCAGGGGTCACCTAACGCTTTCCCAAGGACATAGTCCTTTTGTCCGCCAGATGTAATGATTCTTAGATTGCGGAACCAGTTGGTGAAGTTAGACCCATTGTTTCTAAGCTTTTCTTTCTCAGCAAAACGCTTGAAGTTGAAGTTGGACTTGGCCATGTGATCTAAGATTTGCAAGTACAATCTAGACTATGTTCATGATAAATAGTTCAACTTAATCAAATTACTAGATGAACTCCCACTAAATTCAACATCCCTCAAGTTGTTTAGTGAACACGATCCAAATTCACCACACCTAATCCGATCATCACGAGAAGAGATGTGGTTTCAATGGTGGACAACGAAGCGTCGATCATATCATTCATATGACTCATGCTTAACCTTTCGGTTCTTGTGTTCCGAGGCCATGTCCGTATACATGCTAGGCTCGCAAGTTAGACCCAAGTATTTCCTGTGCAAAACTGGCTTGCACCCGTTGTATGTGAGCGTAGAGTCTATAGCACCCGATCATCACGTGATGCTTGGACACGAAGAACTTTCGCAACGGTGCATACTTGGGGAGAACACAGCTTTTATCTTGATCTTTAAGTGAGGAATCATCTTATAATGCTACCGTCGCGATCTAAGCATAATAAGATACATAAAAGGATAAACATCACATGCATATAACTTTATGTGACATGGTATAGCCAATCTTCAAGAATGATCTCCATCTTGTGCGTTCCAAGATGATCTCCATCACTCCACCATGATTGCCTCCACCACGAATAGCAACTACAACTATTGCTAACTACTTAGCGATAAAGTAAAGCTATTACATGGCGATAAGAAGTTGACTCAGGTCATACACAATTATAAAGACAACCATATGGCTCCTGCCGGTTGTGTACTCATCGACATGCAAGTCGTGAAACATTACAAAACATGATCATCGCATACAATATACACATCACATCTTGGGCCATACCATATCACAGAAAACACTCCCTGCAAAAACAAGTTAGACGCCTCTACTTTGTTTTTGCATGTTTTACGTGGCTTATGGGAGTAGATGCTAAGAACGATTCTTACCTACGTAAAGCCACAACGGTGATATTATGGTTGCCAAACTCCGGTGTTAATCCCATGACAACTCTAGTGAGAGAAACTAACATCCACCAGCCGCATGTGTGGTACAAGCCACACGTCAAGTGCGGAGCCGGTCTCGCGAACGACGTCGCGTAAGGTTGGCCTGGACCGCTTCAATCTCACTATCCCGCCATAAGAAGAACACAAACAAGAGGCTTGCAACAGAAAACATCAACGCCCAAGAACAACCATGTTATGCTCTACTCGTGAATCACATCTACGCATAGATCTAGCTCGATACCATCAAGGGTTTCGCAAAGATAGTAAATCAAAATTTTCTACGGAGCAGAGGGAAAGCCAAGATCTAATCTAGGAGATGAAAACACCCAGAGAGATTGGATTAGATCTTCATACCCTTGAAGATTCGCACAGCGGAACGTTCGTCGGAACGTGGGTGATGTAGTCGCATTTCGCTTCTCCTCCTCGCGATCCGATCCGATCTAGCACCACAAGTGGCGGTGCCTCCGTGAGATGCACACGTGCAGCACCTCGACGTCTCCTCCTTCCTCGGACCAGCAAGTATGGTGGAGAGATGGATTGGATCTACAACACGACGGCGTGGTGTATATGGTGGAGAATTTCTGCAGCAGGGCTTCGCCCACAAACAGTCGGGAGGGAGAGAGGAGGGCAGCAGGGCAACTAGGGTTTGGAGGAAGGTGTAAGTGGGTATGAGAGGGGGCGCACCAGCCCTCTATATATAGAGGGGGGGTGCGGCCATCCCTAGCCTCTCCTCCAAGCCTATCTCTAGTTTAAACAATTTAAACTCTCCCTTATCTAGAAATCCTATCTTATCTTATCTCTAGTTTAAACGATTTAAACTCTCTAGGATCGGCTGGGACCTATGGGGCCTTGTGCCCCTGGCCCAATGCGGCCAGGACACTCCCTCATAGGCCATGCCCTCCCGGAAGGTGGGACCACGTTGGCCCCTTCCGGAAGGTTCTAGAAGCTTCCTACAATACCGATTAACCCGAACTATTCAACTCCAAAACTGCACCGCCTTATATGAATCTTATTCTCCGACCATTCCGAACCTCTCGTGATATCCCGGATCCCATCCGAGACCAACAAAATTCATAAACCAATTATCCAATCTATCCTAGCGCCGAGACACGTTATGTGTGACCTGTGGGTTCGAGAATATGCGCATATGATCTTCTATCAATAATCAACAGCGGGTCCAGGCACCCATATTGACTCCCACACATTCATCGATGATCATATCGGATGAACCACGATGCCAGGATTCAATCAATCCCATATATATATTCCCTTCGCCTCGCGATATTTTACTTGCCCGAGATTCGATCGCTATCGTCATACCTAGTTCAATCTCGCTCACGGAAGTACTTTACTCGTTCCAGAATCCGATATCACTTTGTGATTAACTCCTTAACCACATGCTTGCAAGCGGTGTTGATATCGACACCGAAAGTGGGCCCAAGCATATCTCCGACTTGGGAGGGACAAATCCCATCTCGATACATACAACCCAACAGATACTTTCCGATCACCTGAGAGACACCTTTATGATCACCCTCTCATAGGATGACGTTTGATGACCTCAAAGCTTTCTTCCGATACCAGGGAGTTGTATTATCTCATGGTCTAAGGAATACAATATTTGACATGAGAAAAGCTTCGCAAAGACGAACACGATGAAACGATCTAATAGCTTTGCTTAGTTTGGGTCTGTCCACCATATCATTCTCCCAATGATATGATCTCATTATCAATTGACAACTCATGTCTATGGTTAGGAAACCTTAACCATCATTGATCAATGAGCTAGTCCAGAGAGGCGTACTAGGGACACGGTGTTGTTCACAAACCACACAAGTATTAAAGTTTCCGCTAGCATGGAATATAAACTTTATCATGAACAAGAATTATAATAATAACATCTTTATTATTGCCTCTAGGGCATAATTCCAACAATAAGTACATCAGAAACACTCGCTTTAGAAATGAAAGGATGATGATCCTGCAATGATGAGAAAAGTATACTACTCTAGCAATTAGACAAAGGACTGTAAACTAAGGCTCTCGTAACGAACGCTCAGACTCGTGATCTCACTGGTTACCTGTCATCGGTGCTAGACACTAAATAGACATTTGATCTCTTTTGTATGCGATTATATATGGAACACATGCTACATCAAAGATAGAACATGAATGTAGGATTACTAGTACAATAACTTATACATTGATATGTAAAGGTTATCATCCATGAAACACCTTTATCCATCATCATTCATGCTTTTGTTTGTCCTTATTTACTTTTCGTTCGGTCGGCACTAGATAATTCTTGTTTTGGTGAAGATGATAGAAACACAATGGGAATATATCAAGGAAGTAGACAAGTTAGGCGACCTTATCTCAAAAGACACTACTCTGGATGGATTGTTCATGTGTTTTTCTCAAATAGTGAGTGTTCATCTTGGTCATTTCGTTTATTGTTTAACTACCGACCCTTCCTTCCTTATTTCTCCTCTCACTCCTGCATACGCCGCCAGGTCCTGGCCATCATCGATCAAACTAGCACTTATAAAGGCCGAGGAATAGAATTTTACCCGCCAAAGAGCTAGCTTGAACTTCATCTATGGGGGAGATGGGGGAGCCAAAATACAATTTCCGCTACATCTCAGAAGTATTTTTTTTCAAAGAAATGTGTCGTGGGCATTCTGTCCCATTAAGACCTTGTTTACCTCTAGGGTATTCCAGCCCCCTAGGGGTTAGGGGATTGGAGGGGATTTGGTGAACCCCTTCATTTCACCCAATCCCCACATTCCCCATCATCTCCCCACATTTCCCCAGATTTTCTAATTCCCTCTAGTTACTTCCATTTTCTACGTTCCTGTGCTAGGTAGTCCTATTATTTTTTCCCTGCCTTCAAGATCAGAAGGTACACAAGCAGTAGGCTTAACCATTGACCAATCACAACGTGCAGGTTTTGTATAATAGCAAGCATGCATAAAAACACAACCCAACAGGAAGTTGGATAAACGAAATACAACGAGACAAGCACAACTTCATTAACAACAAAATCCCGAATTTTAGAGGGAAAATAATCCAAATTACCTCAGTCAGTTATCACATTTCACATGCTTGTAATGATGGTGATGTTGTATCAACTCAGGCTGAGTGAGGTAAATCCGAAACTACTAACGAAGAGACCAAGAAGAGCAGTCCATGTCTCAATCAACTTGCCAAATTAAATCAACTTCTCTAGAGGACGTTAGGAGCAAGAACACCAAAAAGTTAATAGTCCATCCATGGGTTGGTTGTTATATGTTGATCCAAATTCTACAAAGTATAGGCCAACTTCTGACGAGTGGAGCGAGGCCCGCGATAGCCCCCCGCGGTACGGTACGGATCGTCGAAGACCTAGGTTTTCACCGATATATAAACCCCTTGTAAGCCGCCGGTTGGGATGAGTCTCATCTGTGAAATCCCCGGCGTTTGTAGACACTCCTCGATATAGTGAAGTTTCGCTGGCTGGCACCCGTGGTTTTTTCCTCTCTTTGTTGGAGAGGTTTTTCCACGTTAAATATGTGTCCCCTTGCTGTGTTTTTCGTTTTCGTTCTTTGTTATCTTCTTGTCGCAATTGTAACAAGTGGTATCATAGCCCCAGGTTCTAATCTAGGGTTTGCGACATGTCGTCATTGAAGTTCGATCTACCACAGCTGGACTACACCACAAGATTCTCCTTGTGGCAGGTGAAGATGCGGGCGATTCTCGCCCAAACTTCTGATCTGGATGAAGCGCTGGATGGATTCGGTGAAAAGGATGCTAAGACCTGGTCCGCCAAAGAGAAGCGGAAGGACCATAAGGCTTTGTCTTTGATTCAACTTCATCTGTCCAATAATATTTTGCAGGAAGTACTAGAGATGAAATCACGCCTCTATGGGAAAAACTGGAAACGATCTGTGTGTCAAAGGATCTAACCAGTAAGATGAACGTGAAGATGAAGTTGTTCTCGCACAGGCTGCAAGAAGGTGGATCGGTAATGAATCACATATCTGTTTTTAAAGAGATTGTTTTAGACTTGCAGTCTATGGAGGTAAAATATGATGATGAGGATTTAGCTCTTCTACTCTTATGCTCGTTGCCTAGTTCCTATACACATTTTCGTGATACAATATTGTTGAGCCGTGATGAACTAACCCTTGCTGAAGTACATGACGCCCTCAAACAGAGGGAAAAGATGAAAACTATGGTAGGGTCAGATGGGCGCCATCCATATCGAGGCTCGGGTTCGTGGCAGACCGAAAGTAGATACAACAACTATGGCAACAGAGATAAGAGCAAGGACGGTAGAAGTCATTCAAAGTCCAAGGAAAAGGATAAATTCTGCAGGTATTGTAAGAAATCTAATCATGTTATTGATGATTGTTGGAAGTTGCAGAATAAGGAGAAAAGAAACGGAACTTACCAACCGAAAGATAGGTCTGAAGGTTATGGTAAGGCTGCTGTTGTTTCTAATAGTTCTGATGGTGAATGCATAGCTGTTTTTGCTGCTTGTGCTTCTCGTGATGATGAATGGATACTTGATACTGCATGTTCGTTTCATATTTGCTGTAACAAAGATTGGTTCAGTTCATATGAGTCTGTGCGCATCGGAGATTTTGTGCGTGTGGGGAATGACAACCCATGCCATATCGTTGGTGTTGGATCTGTTAAGATTAGGACACATGATGGCGTGACACGCACGTTGAGTGAGGTGAAGCACATACCAAGCATGGCCAGAAATTTGATCTCCCTGAGTACCATGGACGTTGATGGATACAAGTATGCCGGTGGGCATCGAGTTCTGAAGGTATCAAAAGGTTCTCTTATTCAAATGATAGGTGATATGAATTCTGCTAAATTATATGTTCTTAGAGGTAGCACTTTGCCTGGTATTGCTGCTGCTGTTACTTCTAATGATTCTGATGATTGTGGTAAAACACATTTGTGGCATATGCGTCTTGGGCATATGAGCGAACAAGGCATGGCAGAGTTGGTCAAGAGAGAGCTGATTGATGGTTGCAACTTGAGTAAGTTTGAGTTTTGTGAGCACTGCATTTTTGGTAAGCATAAAAGAGTTAAATTCAATGCTTCCGTTCATACCACCAAAGGCATATTAGATTATGTGCATGCTGATGTATGGGGTCCGTCCCGTAAGACTTCTATTGGTGGTGCTAATTACATGCTTACTATTATTGATGATTACTCAAGAAAAGTGTGGCCTTATTTTCTGAAGCATAAATCTGATGTTTTTGATGCTTTTAAGAAGTGGAAAGTTATGGTTGAAAAGCAGACTGAGAAGAAGGTAAAGGTACTACGTACTGACAATGGTATGGAATTCTGTTCTAATGAGTTTGAGGAGTTTTGCAGTAATGATGGCATGATCAGGCATCACACCATCTCATATACTCCTCAGCAGAATGGCGTGGCAGAGCGCATGAACAGAACCATCATCTCGAGGGCTCGTTGTATGTTGTATAATGCAGGTATGCATAGGCATTTCTAGGCTGAAGCAGCCAACACAGCGTGTTACCACATCAACAGGTCACCTTCTATTCCACTTGAGAAGAAAACTCCCATTGAGGTATGGTCAGGTTCGCCTGCTGATTATTCATAGTTGAGAGTTTTTGGCTACACTGCATATGCTCATGTTGATAATGGAAAGTTAGAGCCTAGGGCTGTTAAATGCATATTCCTTGGTTATGGTTCAGGAGTTAAGGCTTATAAACTATGGAATCCTGAAACTAAAAAGATTTTGCTAAGTAGAAATGTTGTTTTCAATGAGTCCGTTATGTATCATGATAGCTTGCCATCAGATACCTATCCTGTTGCTGTTGGAGAGGAGGGAATTAGTGTGCAGGTGGAGAACCTGCAGAAAACTGTTGATAATGATGCTATCATTGAAGATACACATGAGGAAAACATTGATGATATTGATGTTCAGCACTCACCTACTGTTTTGCAGCAGCCACATGAGTCCATTGCTGCTGATAGACCGAGGCGTAACTGTGGTCCTCGTCCTTGTTTAATTGAAGAGTGTAATCTTGTACATTATGCTTTGAGTTGTTGTCTTTGAAGGTGGAGAATGATTCTGAACCTGCTACATATAATGAAGCCATTGCATCCGTTGACCGCGAGAAGTGGGTTTCTGCTATGCAAGAAGAGATGCAATCGCTTGAGAAAAATGGCACATGGGATGTTGTGCGCTTGCCTAAACAAAAGAAGGCGGTCCGCTGCAAGTGGATCTTCAAGAAAAAGGAAGGTCTATATCCCAAAGAGTCTTCAAGGTACAAGGCAAGGTTAGTAGCAAAAGGGTTCAGCCAGATTCCAGGTATTGATTACAATGATGTGTTCTCTCCAGTTGTGAAGCATAGTTCCACTCGTACTTTCTTTAGTATTGTGGCTATGCGTGATCTTGAGCTTGAGCAGTTAGATTTAAAGACTGCTTTTCTGCATGGAGAGCTTGATGAGGAAATATACATGGACCAACCAGAAGGGTTCATAGTGCCTGGTAAAGAGGATTTTGTGTGCAAATTAAAGAAGTCTCTTTATGGCTGAAAGGATAGAGATGTCGCCTAGAGGGGGGGTGAATAGGCAATTTCAAAACTATTACGGTTTTGGCTTGATAGAATGCGGAATTAAACTAACGTTTATTTTACAAGCACAAAACCTAAATACACTAGGCTCAACTAAGTGCACCAACAACAAATTAAGCTAAGCAAGATAGCACAAGATAAATATATCACAAGTGATAAGCAAGATATAAGTACTTCAAGCTCGATGGCTATCACAAGGAAAGTAAGCTCGGATATAGAGATAACCGAGGCACGCGGAGACGAAGATGTATTCCTGTGTTCACCACCTTTGGGAAGGGGGATACGTCACGTTGGAGAGGTGTGAGGTTCCACGAAGGATTCCTCACGCGCCACAAAGGCTCACCTTCTTATCCGAGTCTATCCCACGAAGGAATAGGCCCTTTCCTTATGGCTAGCTTTTCCTCCACTCCAGAGATGGCAAGCTCCACAACCACTTCACAAGCTCCACGAAGGAGAATCCCGGGTCTCTTCACAATCTTCCACGAAGAGAACACCGTGGCACCAACCGCCAAGCCAACTAGGAGGTCACCCTCCAAGAGTAACAAGCTCACGGTCTCTCACTCGAACAAATCGAAATGGAGAGCTCAACACTTATGCAAGAATGCAAAGCAAGACCACCAAGGGTGCTCAAATCCTTCATTCTCAAATCCCACCAAAGCAACAAGTGTTAGGGAGGAATTAGAGAGGAAGAACAATGGTGGAAGTCAACCAATAACTCCAAGATCTAGATCCAATGGGTTCCCCTCACTTAGAGGAGGAATTGATTGGTGGGGATTCTAGATCTAGATCTCCTCTTCCAAAGCCCTCAAAAAGATGCAAGAATCATAGGAGGGAAGGGGGAGGAAGCAAGCTCAAGAGGTTCAATAATGGAGGTCAATTTCATGGTCAAGAACGCCCTAAAATGTTGGGAGAAGAACCCCCTTTTATAGTGGAAAGAAAATATGGCCGTTGGGAGAAAACTGTGCGAATCTGGTTGAAAGTTTGGTTGGACCGGCTCCAGAACCGGATGGTTCGGTTCCTGGACCGGAAAACCAGATCTCAACCGGGATAAGGGTCAGTACAAAGTCTCGGATAGACTCGATATAGAAAAACCGAAAATCCCGGTTGAATCTCGGTTTTCCGGTGCTGGCACCGGACCACCCGGTCTGGGAGCCGATTGAACCGGATCCACAACCGGGATGAAACTGACTTCACGGAAAACGCAATAACTTTTGCATTCGGACTCCGATTTCGATGATCTTGGGCTTGTTTTGACGAGACAACAAGCTCTAAAAGATTGTATAGAGAAACATCATATCCCAACAAAGGAGGATAGAACCAAATGAAGAAAGGTAAGAAGCCTCCCTAAATAAGAACCGATAAAACCTCCAAACTCGAAAACGCCATAGAAGATGCATACAAATTCCGTTTTCGATGAACTTGGGCTTGTTGAAGAGCTAGAAACAAGATCAAGAACCTCACATGGAGAAACACCAAGAAGCAACAAAATAGGAAGATGCAAAGTATGCAAACGATTGAGCTCCCTATGACGATGTGATCAAGTTACACAACCGAGAGCCCCTCTTGATAGTGCGGCTATCTATCCTATAAACCGGTCTCCCAACAACCACCTTGAGACCGGTAAAAGGAAAACCTAGAAAGGCCATACCTTTGCCTTACGCGTACCGCTTGATCTTGATGACAATGCTTCAAGATCCACCCAAGTCGGAATGCAACACTTGATCATTGTTGCTTCGTGAAGACTCCTAATTTGCTCCCCCATACACCACTATGGTATAGCTTCATTAATACATGTCTTCACATGTCCATTATCACTAATATGGATGGCAAGCTTCAAGCAAATGATCTTCTCGAGATACTTATCTTGAACTTGCCCTTCTCAACATTGATGACGATCACCACTTGATGTCATCCTCTCATGGGCTATATAATATCTTCATTTTTGAAGCATGCCCATGGAAAAATACATGTCCCATTTAGAAAACTCAAAGGCAAATATATAATGGGTTAGTTCATGATGCATAATTGACAAGGCTTACCATACCACAAGACCATGTGGTACATTCTTTATGCTTCATATGTTGACCAACTTGAAATCACTCTTCACTCTTTGTATTGGTCAACCAAGTATCTTCTCGTGCTCCATCTTAATATCTTGAGGTACATAAGGAACTCTTCATTTGATTACATGCTCTAAATCTTAGTCAACCATAGCTCAACTAATGAGGCTATCATGACACCAACTTAGAGCCATATCTTGAATTCTTATATTGAGATCACACTCTCAAGATCTTGATCATATCATATTCTTCTCTTCAACTCGATGATTTTGATGCCAATACTCAAGGTATATCTTTATCTTCATGGCATCCATACTTGAATCCAACACATGGACTACACGCATGACCTATGGAATATACCTTCATATAAAACTCAGTGAAAACATTAGTCCATAGGGATTGTCATTAATCACCAAAACCATACATAGGGGCAATTACCCTTTCAATCCCCCCCCCCATTTTGGTAATTGATGACAATCACAACAAGAGGGTTCATATAATGAATATTAGAAACAAGTACACAGCTTATCCAAGAATAAGTTGTATACAAGAGGTTGTATTTTATATGGTTAAGTAACACAAAGATACTAGCCCATATCAAAACCGATTCTACTCACATAAACTACAACTAATGCAGGGGATGTGAGTAGAACCAACATATATAGAGCAAACTCCCCCACAATATATGCACGTGTGATGATCTTGAATTTCATTGCATACATTGTTAAGCATAGCCTTTGGGAGAGTTTCCACCATATATACAACCATGCAAAACATAATAAAGATGAGATGCATGAAAGGCAAACACTTAAGAACAAACCAATCTTAAGTAGAAAACCATTTCCCTTAAAACCCTCTAAACTTCTCCCCCATTGACAACAAGTGCCAAAATGGATAACAAGGTTAGAAGGACAATATAGTTTGAGTTCCTACACAAGGTGTGCATTACTCGTAATATGAGTGAAATCACATGCACATAACCAATGATGAACACTTGGAGGAAATTAAACTATATTGAGGATCAAGGATTGCTAAAAGGATAACAAGGTGAAGGAACTTCAACGGATGAAGCAAGCAATCAAAAGATCCAAGTAATCAAATGGACAAATAGTGCTCTGAGTGAAATAAGGAAGCTCCCCAAGGTTCGTGCATAAATTAGTTGTTTCATTTGAATACAATATGCACAAACATGGAATCCTCACTCCCTCTATATTATTTAGAACACAACCAAGATACAAGGATTAGATATAAACCAATACACTTGTCAAGACAATCTTAAGTCCAAAAGAAACCAAATATGAGATATCAGTGTGTGAATATGCAATAAAAGTAAACCAAGCACTCATAAATCAAGACCTTACCAAAACCATTAAAAATCAAGAGGATAAGAGTGATGGTCGGAAAAGAGCGAGTATATCAAGGCGAGAGATTAACACTCTACTGTATATAAGTTTATAAGGGAAAAAACATGAGAATAATCCACAAAGAAACATCCACACATAAGAGGTTAATAAAAAGAATACATGATATCCAAGCGGAAGTCATAAGATATACCAAAAAAGGATATTTTGCTTAAGTGCATATATAGCCCATGGCTCTATTTTATCTTATGGTATATCAATGAACTTCACCAAAGAAAAACAAAAAATCTCAAAACCATCACAACTAACACTAAGGGAACTAATGCTAGTTGGGATACTTTGAGAAAGGCAACAAGTATCAAAAGGAATGATTCGATGCAATTTAAACAATATTTCACATGAGAGTACCTTGAGGAGTTGATATGCAATAAATTGCTAGAAGGCATATTTGGAATTGGTGAATCATGAAAATGATTTTATATACTCCCCATTATATGCATCATCTCAAATTACTCACATAAGCAATAAGGATACAAAGTCTTTCAAAGATAATTGCAAGAATCGAACATTGACAAACAAATAAATTCATGCCAAGATGCAACCTACAAGAGATTGGATGGAAGAATAGTATGCATGAATAAGATACTTGTTACCGAGATAGCAATGGTATGATGTAGTAGATAAGAATTTTTAGATCATCTTAGCTTGGCTCCAATTAACATGTGGTGACAACACTTTCCTTATAGAAGAGACAAGCATCCATTGCATCTTCAATGTACCTAAAACAACATTCAAGTACATCTTGGTCCCCAAACTTATTGGGTCCAAAGTGGTTAGAATAACCACAACACATAGGATACATTCCATAAAAATATGTGCATATTGTTGGGGAGGTGACCTCGGATAGGGTAAAGACGGGGAAAGACGAAAGGACGTTCCCCGTCCAGTTTCCGAGTTACAGTCTAAGTCGGCCGAATCCTGTAGAGGTCGGCCAAAATATGAAAGAGCAGGACCCTCATGATAAAAGCAAGGCATTACCCGGCCGAAATACTGTGTAAGTCGGCTGGGTTAGCCCGAGTAGTCTTAATGCAGGTGAAGGACGAGCCGAGTTATGCGAAGCAGGGCCGAATAATACGAAGCTTGCAGGGGAAGGAGAAGCCTAAAGTCAAACTCTAGTCACAGGCTAGGGAGAATCTGAGTAGAGCCAAGCACAAAGGACAAAGGCGCAGAGCGACAGAGGAGCAGAAGGAGGTCACGGAGGTGACAGTCCTGAAGCCCGAGGCACGCAGGAGGGGCCCTCTGGAATCTTGCCGTCATTAGAAGGGCGACACGGAAAGGAGGTCGCCGATTTACTATATTGGGACAAGCATATTCCTCAAATATGCTTGCCACGTCAGCCCTAGAGGAACCCATGGATCTCCTTTATAAGGGGAGGCTTGGACCCTGAGGAGGGCATCGGCTCATTTAGTACCGTTAGGCTGGTAAAGTTCTCTCTTTCTTCTTGTACACAGCTCAAGGAGCACTTGTAGCCCAAGGAAGGAGAAATAAAGATCTTTACCTTAGTCTTTTGTGTGTAGAATCAACTACATCTTCCCTCCCCAGATCCCTCTAGCATCCATTGGCCCCATACTTTAGCCTACCCATGGCATCTGCCGTGCCACCACCACGACAGTTGGCGCCCACCGTGGGGCCAGCAGCGGTGCTAGCTGGAGTCATGATCCGGACGGGAAACTTCATCAACACTGGCGAGCGCATTGTCTCTGGCTTGGTCCGGAGACTTGATATCTGTGACTACGTCAGCGACAACGCAGGCAGCTTCAAGGGAAAAACTCCTCCGCGCAACGGCGTCTTCATCAACTTGGGCATGCATCAGATCTACATCGGCGTTGACGTCTCCGGCGTTTATCCTCACCAGGTTGTTGTTGCAGGAGAACCTCCCCTCAGCGCCACAAACAGTCTGCGCAGAGTGCGCCCTATCAGCAGCGTCGAGGTGATGGTCGCAGCCGGGGTGCAGGCAGGGGCAGCGGGCGCCGGATCAAGCAGGGATCCGACGACGGGTCTGTAGGTGGCTCCCAAGCAGACAGCTCCATAGCCCACCGAGGTAATTCCTTCAGCCGCCAACCAGGCCGAGACGCAGGAGACAACCCCAAAGGCACCAAGGGTAAGAGGGCCACCTCTGGAAAAACCCGAAAACATTCTTCAGGCAACTATAGATAATCTGACTACACCTGTAGCGCCGATACTTGATCCGGCTAATGCTCAGGCAGAGTTGGAAGAGACCAGGCAAAAAGTGATGGTAGAGGCAAAAAAGGTGTCGGACTTTATGAGTCCTTAAACAGACCTCAGGAGAATACGCCAGGGCAAACAAGCTTGACGTTGCCCCCGAGCGGGTTGACGAGTTGAGATTAAGAGGAAAAATCCTCATAGATGATATCAATAAGGAGCATGATGCTCATAAGGCAGAGTCAGTTGATCTAGGCTTGCCGAGGTACAGTACCCCGACAAAGAACCTGAGAGCGGCAAATGCCGCAGCATTAGAGTTAGAAGGATTGACCGGCGAAGCCCGACAGAAACAGCAAGAAAGAGTGAATGAGCTGGTGCGCATTGCGAACCAGCAGAATGAAGAAATGCTCAGAGCAGACCCGGCGAGGCCAGGTGCCTCGCGAATGGTTCACTCGGCTGGTGCAGCACCTGCCTTATCTGTGGCAGCAACATCTTCGCCCGGAAATAATGCACGAAAGGACAGAGCAGTAACTTCGGGAAAGAGAAATAAGCAAATTGTTCCATATGATCCGGCAATAGCCGGAAAAGCAAATGAGAACAGAGGCAATGGAAGCCGAGGTAACAGTGGTGAGAGAAACCCCGGCCGTGCTGAGAAAGGCGGCGGAAGCCGAGGCAATGGAGATCTCGGAAGAGGAGAACTCGGAAGAGGGAATCACGAGAACAATATCCCGGTCGAAGGAAGGAGAGAACCGCCGCCCAACCCGCAGCCGAGACATGAACCTCGGTAGGAAAGAGAAGCAAGACCAGCTCGCCACAATCAGGTGAATGAAAGGTACAATGATGGTTATTCCGAGATGGAATATGCGATTCATGGTGGAAATAACCACTATGGAATGCAGGAGAGAGTTCTGTACAGAGATTTGCCGTCAAATGATGCCAGAGTAAAGCTAGACCGGCTATACAGGTCCGAGTTGCTAGAAGAACAGGGTCCACCGGGTCTGACATGCTTCAGACCATGGATCATGGGCGAACCGCCTGTGCCGAACTTTCAGCTGGCAAGAGGCACAAAAACATATAATGGGAGCACCAAACCACAAGATTGGTTGATCGATTATGCCACTGCTGTAAAAATAGCAGGTGGAAACTTACAATGGGCAGTACGATACGTCCCGCAAATGTTGGAAGGACCATCTAGAGTATGGTTGAATAACTGCCGCAGCAAGATCAATCGCTGGTTAGACTTTGAAGAAATGTTCGTAGCAACTTCACCAAGATTTTACAAGAGGCCAAACAAGCTGCAGCAGCTAGCCATGTGCAAGCAAAGACCGAATGAGACAGACAGAGAGTTCTTAACTCGGTGGTGTAACCTGAGAAATTCGTGTGAGGGAGTTATAGAATCATAGGCAATAGCTTGGTTCGCTCAAGGATGCCGCTACGCCAGTGTATTATGGCAGCGAATGCAAAGAGATATGCCAACCACTTTGGCAGAAACCATCAGGATAGCGGATTCCTATGCATTGGGAGATCCGACGCAACCAGAATTAATGTCGGCGGATCATCGGGAACATCAAGATCAATATGCAAGAGATGTGGCCGAGTCATCCAGGCTCAATGACTTCAGAGGAAGAAGAAGAGAAGAAAGACCGGATTATAGATATGGTTCAACTCAGGTGGCAGCAGTAGTGCAAGATCAGCCGAGTCACGGAAATAGTCAGCGGCAAAAGAATGGTCCTCAGCAATGGACACCAAGGAATGAAGGGAAAAGACAGTGGACACCAGAGCAAAAGAAGCAATGGCAGGAGCGGCCGAAGTACACGTTTGAATCTATGTTGGATCAGCCGTGTAAATTTCACACGTCAAACCCGACCAGGCCGGCCAACCATACAACCCGCCAATGTGCATGGATGAAAAATGCAATGGGTAACCCCGCGGGCATACAGACAGCGCCTCTCCAGGCACATCAGCAGCATCAGCCGCAGTTGACTGGAGCAAATGCACAGCAACTGATGTTACCACCTCCTCCCCCGAGGTATGAAAACTCAGACCGGAGATATGCGGTGCATCAAGTGATAAACCAAGGTCCGGATGGAAGGACAAATCCAGGAAGTAATGGACGCAATGATTACAGAGAACATCATCAATCATATTGCGTGTTCACAACAGAACAGCAAGACAAGCAGAGTGTACAGCGCCGGCATATGGAAGTAAATGCAGTTATGCCAGCAGTACCAAGATATGTGCCTTGGTCGGATCAAGAAATAACCTGGAGCATAAAGGATCACCCCAAGATAATGCTGAATCCGGGGTCGTATGCACTCATGTTAGATCCGACATTTGTCGGACCAAGCATTAATGTGAAATTTTCAAAGGTACTCATTGACAATGGAAGCAGTATCAATATCATGTACAAAGATACAATGCATAAACTCAGAATATCGTAGAACATGCTGCAATCCACGAGGACCACATTCCATGGGATAGTGCCAGGGCTTTCGTGTGAACCCATTGGAAAGGTTCGAGTGGATGTGTTATTCAACACAAGAGATAACTGCAGAGCAGAAAATTTAGAGTTTGAAGTGGTGGATCTAGAGAGTTGCTATCATGCTCTACTCGGACGGCCAACATTGGCCAAATTCATGGGCAGCTGCCACATAACTTACCTGAAAATGAAGTTACCCGGACCACAAGGGGTGATAACAGAAAGGTGAGATTACAGAAGTCAATGGAATGTGCTTCAGCGGATCAAATCTGGCGAATCATTGGTAATAGCAAGAGAAAAAGAAGGATTCAGGAGGTAGCGACCCTCGCCGATCGGCAACTGAATATGCCGGCATTAGCCAACCCGCATGGAAGTGTCTCCTTTCAGCCGACTAAAGAAACAAAAAAGTTCCAGATAGATGAGCAGTTCCCAGAGCGCACCGTCACCATTGGTGTCGGCCTAGATGCTAAATAGGAAAGCGAGCTCACCAACTTCCTCTGTGAGAATCGGGATATCTTTGCATGGTCAACTCAGGATCTGCAAGGTGTGCCGAGGGAGTTGGTTGAGCACTCTCTGAATGTAAGGCCAGGAGCAAGGCCGGTAAAGCAACCTCTCCGCCGCTTCGCCGAAGACAGGAGAAAAATAATAGGGGATGAAATAGCTCGGCTCCTTGTGGCCGGGTTCATCATGGAGGTGCTGTATCCGGATTGGCTATCGAACCCGGTGCTAGTGGAAAAGAAGAAGGATGATCCAAATATAGCCATTGTATGACGAATGTGTATCGATTACACGAACCTGAACAAGGCGTGTCCAAAAGATCCTTTTCCTTTACCTAGAATAGACCAAGTCATTGATTCGACCGCTGGTTGTGAGCTATTATCATTTGTAGACGCGTATTCTGGTTTCCACCAGATACTGTTAAATCCGGCCGATCAAATAAAGACTGCGTTTATTACCCCGTACGGGGCTTATTGCTATTGCACCATGCCATTCGGCCTACGTAACGCGGGGGCAACGTATCAGAGATGTATGCAAAAATGTCTACATGACCAGATAGGAAAGAATGTACAAGTGTATGTAGATGATGTGGTTATCAAAACCAAAGAAAGCAAAACGCTACTGGATGATATACGGCAGACTTTCGTGAACCTGAGAAGGTTCCGAATGAAACTTAACCCGGAAAAATGCACTTTCGGTGTGCCTGCGGGAAAACTGCTTGGTTTTCTCGTATCTAGCCGAGGTATAGAGGCCAACCCAACTAAGATAAAAGCAGTGGAAAGGATGGAATTGCCGAGATGTCTAAACGACGTACAGAAGTTCACAGGTTGCTTAGCCTCGCTCAGCCGATTTGTATGTCGGCTGGGAGAGAAAGCATTACCACTTTATCAGTTGATGAAAAAATCTGATAGGTTCATTTGGACACCACAAGCAGACAATGCATTCCATGAATTGAAAAAGATGTTGGTCACAGTGCCAGTCTTGGCTTCTCCATTGTCGAAAGAGCCTATGTTACTTTACATAGCAGCCACGAACAGAGTAGTGAGCGCTGTGATCGTGGTGGAACGAATTGAAGATGATAAATCTGTACAAAGACCGGTGTATTACCTAAGTGAGGTACTATCAGCCTCAAAACAAAATTACCCACATTATCAGAAGATGGCATATGGGGTGTACATGTCAGCAAAGAAACTTAAACATTACTTCGAAGAGCACCCCATCAAGGTGATTTGTGAAGCACCCATAGCCGACATATTGAGCAACAAAGATGCAAGTGGCCGAATAGCAAAATGGGCAATTGAATTGTCACCTTATGCTCCGCAATTCGATAGGCGAGATGCAATCAAATCTCAGGTTGTGGCCAACTTCTTCGTGGATTGGGCCGAGGTACAATATGAGCCACCATTACCAGATCCGAATTATTGGACGATGCACTTCGACGGTTCCAAACTAAGAAATGGTTTGGGGGCAGGAATAGTGTTAAACTCGCCAAAAAGAGACCAGCTGAAATATGTGTTGCAAATACATTTTGCCGCGTCAAACAATGTCGCCGAATATGAAGCACTCGTCCATGGATTGAAGGTGGCAAAAGAGATTGGCATACGCCGAATCTTGTGCTACGGAGACTCAGATCTAGTAGTACAACAAGTATCAGGCAATTGGGATGCGTTAGATGCCAATATGGCCTTATATAGATTTCATGTGCAAAAACTCAGTGGATACTTCGATGGATGTGAATTCCATCATGTACCTCGGGCGGAAAAGCAGCCATGACACATTGTCAAAACTCGGATCAACCAGACAATCGATTCCCCCAGGTATCGCCCTAGAGCACCTGAGGAAACCATCAATAACACCATCACCAGAGTCCGAATCTATTTTTATTCCGGCAAAATCAAGCGAAGATAGTGTGCCGATGGAAGTTGACAAGGAATGTAACCCGAAATTTCCAAAAATGAACCCGGCCGATGCAAGGACGGATATGGGGAAATCCGAGGTAATTATGTCAGTGGAAAATATGGAAATAGATAGCGAGATTACCCCAGAAAAAATCATACCAACATGGGCGCAACCCATATTTTCTTTCCTCAGAGACGCGATTTTGCCGAATGACGAGGTAATCGCAAGATGATTAATCGAGAAGAGCTAAAGCTTATACAATCATAAACAATGAGCTGTATAAAAGGAGCGTCACAAGCGTGTTGCAAAAATGTGTGAGCTCGGCGGAAGGCCAGGAGATCCTCCTAGATATACATCAAGGAGAATGCGGTCATCACGCCTCATCCAGAGCTTTAGTGGCCAAAGCATTCAGGCATGGGTTTTATTGGCCAACAGCGTTGAAAGAGGCCAAAGAACTGGTCGAAAAATGTAATGGCTGCCAGAGATATGCCAGCAAGATACATATGCCATCGTCCGAGTTAAAAACGATACCAATTACTTGGCCATTCTCTGTATGGTGCTTAGATATGGTGGGACCATTTAAGCTGGCCCGAGGTGGGATGACCCACATCTTAGTCATGGTGGACAAATTCACAAAATGGATTGAAGTAAAACCAATAAAGAAGTGTGATGGGCCAACAACAGTGAAATTCCTCAAAGATATTATCTTGAGATATGGATACCCACACAGTGTTATTACAGACAACGGTACAAACTTTGCAGAAGGAGCTTTCGCCAGATTCTGTCAAGAAAAGCACATAAGACTAGATGTCTCCTCTGTGGCTCACCCAGCATCCAATGGGCAAGTAGAAAGATCTAATGGAATAGTATTGTCCGGAATAAAACCACGACTCGTCGAACCGCTGCAAAGGTCGGCATGATGTTGGATTGAGGAACTATCAGCAGTACTATGGAGCCTCAGGACTACCCCAAACAGATCAACAGGTTATACACCATTTTTTCTAGTGTATGGGGCAGAAGCTGTGCTTCCAGCCGACATAATACATGACTCACCAAGGGTTACCCAGTATACAACCGCTGAAGTAAATGAAGTAGCTCGGCAAGATGATGTCGATCTGCTAGAAGAAGCCAGAGAGCTGGCGCTATCAAGATCAGCTATCTATCAGCAGGACTTGCGATGATATCACAGCAAGAGGGTGAATCCAAGAGTGTTTAAAGAAGGAGATTTGGTTCTCCGGCTGGTGCAACGCACGGCCGGCATGCACAAACTGTCGCCCCCATGGGAAGGACCATTCATCATGAGCAAGGCATTGCACAATGATGCGTATTACCTAATCGATGCTCAGTCACCAGGAAAGAACAAAGCAGACAAAGCCGGCGAAGAATCAAAAAGACCATGGAACGTAGCTTTACTTCGTCCATTTTACTCATAGGAGTCATCTACCACACATCGTAAAGTGACGCTTCAGGACGGAGCATCAGCTATGTATTGAACCTCGGCGCCCAGAGCAGTGGCTTGGGGACTGCCATATGTTGTTTTTGATTTTGTGTTATGTATTAAACCTCGGCACCTTGAGCAGTGACTCGGGGACTGCCCTGTATTGTTTCTAAGTTTGGTTTATTTATTAAACCTCGGTACCTTGAGCAGTGGCTCGGGGCTTGCCATATGTTGTTTTTGATTTTGTGCTATGTATCAAACCTCGGCACCTTGAGCAGTGACTTGGGGACTGCCCTATATTGTCTCTAAGTTTGGTTTATGTATCGAACCTCGGCGCCCAGAGTAGTGGCTCGGGGACTGCCATATATTGTTTTTAATTTTGTTTTATGTATTAAACCTCGGCGTCTTGAGCAGTGACTCGGGGACTGCCCTATATTGTTTCTAAGCTTGGTTTATGCATTAAAACTCGATGCCTTAAGCAATGGCTCGGGGACTACCCTATATTATTTCTAAGTATGGGTATCCCGTGTTACAAGAGTGAGTACCAAACTTCGGCACCCAGAGTGATGCTATTTCACTCTTCCCAAATACGGCCTTCGAGGTCTACACCCAAATTAACGTCCAAAACACAACGGTCATGCTACGAAGCTTATCAAAAGTTAGGCAATATTGAATGCCGAACTACGGTAGAGCAAAGGCAAATATACACTCCAAACTCAAGAAATTGAAAGCTGCCAAAGCAAGGATTCGGACAAACAGGACCAGTTTAAACAAAGTGATGACGATTACAACCACATGTGTCTCAGCGGCACAAGGCAAAAGAGTTTCATACCGCACAAAAGACGGACAAATGTTTGACGTACATCATACGCCCGGCATACCAGGGATAAGAAACGACTTAGAGTTTTTTTAACTGGAGAGGCAGTGAGTTGGTCAGGAGCTGGGCACTCCGAGGTAGGTGGCACTTCGGTCGAAGTTGCCTCGCCCTCCACAGATCCAGGAGCGACTTCGGGGGAAGCCCGAGGCTGTTGAGAAACGTCAGCTTGCGTTGTGGAATGCCCAGTCCCTTTGGAGGAGGATCGCGCGTCGCCATTACCATCCGATCTCAAATTGGAATCACCAGAAGTAGCCGAGTCACCCTCATCTTCGCCCTGTTCGGCTGAGTTATCATCAGAGGCATCCTCAACTTCGACCTCGTCTTCCGGGTTAGGAAGGAAACTCGGCCCTTCATTCCAGGTATGCACGTCTGCATACTCGACAAGCTGGAAGGCACGAGCTTGCCGGATAGCGACGAAGTCTGGGTCCTCAACCCAACAGGAACCAGTGCGCAAATTTATCAGGGTATCAAGGGAGATATCCTCATACCATGACATAATAACTATGAGAGCCATATCAGCACCAGCTCGTCCGGCGGATTCCCTCCAAAGACTTAGCTGTCTCTCAGATGCCTTTAATCTTTCCACCAATACTTTGACCTCATCAATGTCAGGAGTCCCAGAAGTATTCGTCCAGAGAACATGGTAGGCCCGGATAGCTGCCTGCACCAAATCCCTGCCCATAATCTTCATCGGACCAACAGAAGCGCCAACAACGACCATGAAATCTTCCATCGAGTATTCTGAGTTCGCATCAGCAGGAACGCCTCGGTGCACACGAGCATTAATCGCCGCTTTAGAGCTCACGGGCTTAGCTTCTGGAAAATGGTCTGCGCAAAACACAAGTGTCTCGGTGTAGCATCCCAATTGCCTAACAATTGTAATGCTGTAGGGGTTCGTAGCATGGAAAACAAAAAATTTCTATCGCATACAAACAAACAAGCCAAGATCTATCTACTAGATTGCAGCAACGAGTCGATGGAATAACTCACCCTCGAAGATTCCAAAGTGTTTAACGAGAGCAGATTCTCGTGGGTGATGTAGTCGTACTCTTTCCGATCTCAAGATCGCGTAGACGATCCTTCCAGCGCCACGTTCCAGCAGCGCTCCCGTAGTCGGTCACACGTTCGGTGCTGACGAAGACCTTCCTCTCCTTGTTCCAGCAGAAATGGAGGTTGTAGCACTCTCCTCGTGATTCCGGCAGCACAACGGCGTGGTACCGGAGGTAGAGGGGAAATCCTGCAGGGCTTCGCCTTAAGCCGGTGCGAGTATGGTGGAGCTTATGAGAGAGGCTATTAGTGGTCTAGTAATTAGACACACCAATTAGAAGGCTCTAAACCAATTAGAAGGCTCTAAACCGAAATAGCTCTAAACCGGGGTCTAGATCTAGGGTTTAGATTAGAGGATAGGAACTTGTGTGTGTAAGGAGGGGAGCCCTGCCCCTCCTTATATAGGTGGGAGGGCTGGCCGGCCAAGGGGAGGAGTTCCTCCCCAACTCGGCCTTGGGAGGTGCGCCGCCAAGGAGGAATTCCTCCTCAACTCGGCCTCCACCAATCCTCCTCTTTTCCCACTTCCCAAAATTGCCGTTTGACTTTCAAACTAGCCGTTTGACTTTTCAATTTAGGATTTAAATAAACCCTTTATTTTGGACAGCGAGAATACTTAGTACATGATGCAATCATTCCAATATGTAATGACACATTCATGTACCCTTCCCCCTCCGGAGTGCCGGACATTCCGGGACCTTCTAGAATGTTCCCGATGAAAACACCGGAACCATTCCCCAACTCCGAAACGGGACTTTCCTTATATGAATCTTATTCTCCGGACCATTCCGGATCACCTCGTGATATCCCGGATCCCATCCGAGACTCCGAACAACATTCGGTCTCTTTCTCATAATACCATAACTACTCAAACAACGTCGAATCCTTAAGTGTGTCTCCCTACGGTTCGTGAATTATGCGGACATGATCGAGACACTTCTCCGAACAATAACCAATAGAGGAATCTGGAAATTCATATGGCTCCCACATATTTCTACGATTACTTTGCGTCGAATGAACCACTTACATACGATACCAATTTCCCTTTGTATCACGATTTGTTACTTATCCGAGGTTTTGATCTTGGGTATCTCTGCTTACCTAGTTCTTCCTCGTTTCTGATATGTTCTCTTTTCTCGTTGGCGTGATATGTGATCCTTGTGACCAAGTCACATGCTTGCAAGCTAATTGGATGACATTTCACCGAGAGGGCCCAGAGAATATCTATCCGTCATGTGGATGGACAAATCCCACTCTTGATCCATGTGTTTCAACCAATACTTTCCGAACACTCAATGCCACCTTTCTGACCACCACATTACGGTGTGGTGTTTGATGACATCAAAGCACCCATCCAGTAAAGGTGATATGCATGATCTCATGGTCGAAGGAATTAGGTTACTATGTATCAGAAAGCATATAGCAATTGAACTATTGAAATGACTTGATCTTTATGCTACGCTTGTCTATAGGAGTATGTCCACCATATCATTCTCCTAACGATATGATCTTGTTGTTGATAACATCTCAATGTTCATGATAGGGAAACCACCATCATCAATCAACCAACAAGCTAGTGAAGTATAGAGGCTATACTAGGGACTTCAAATTAAGTTTACAAATCACACAAGCATTAATGGTTTCCTTGTTAATACTATTATAGCATGAATGTAAACATTTATCATAAACACAAAGATATATAATAATAACTACATTTATTATTGCCTCTAGGGCATATCTCCAACAAATGCTACTTGGTCTAGTAATATAATGGCTACTTCCTATATACAATGGTTGCATCATAATTATATCATGCTCATGTCATCATGCCACCTTGCATTTGAGCATCATATAAAACCCTTTTTGTTTTGGTTCTTCTCTCATATGCATTGTTAATTGTATTTGCCTCTTGATATTGTATTTGGTTATTGATATATTGTTTAATGCCCAAGTTGAGTTGGGGCATATCTTTTATTAACTCCACCACCTTTTTTGTCATCACCCCATCATTCCACCATTCCACCATATATGAGCATTGCAACTTATTTGGTTTTACCTCTAGCTCATGTGGGTTGGGATGGATCCAATTCTATCTCCACATGCTCTCACTTATGCACCATATTGTTTCCACATTATTGGTTTATGAGAGCCACATGGCCACCTTTGCATGCCTTGTGAGTGGAACCCTTTTCTAGCTTCCATATGGGTTGTTTTGGGGTTTATGCTCATGTTGGGATATTTTTGGGCTTACTAAATACCTAGTGGCACATACACACTAGCATGTCCCATTTTTATTCAAATATGGTCATCTCCATCTACTCCACATGGGGCATCCTTTTAATTCTTTTAGCTTGGCTTTATTCCATATTTTTGGAATGCATATGCACAGATGCCATGATTATTTATTCTGTTTTCACAAGAGTAAAACATGGCATTTAATGTTTTGCATGGGCCATGCAACCAACTCCACCATTTGATCTCCTTTGGTTTTTCCTTGGTTTTTGAGTGGATCCTTTCTTTTGTGAGCTTCCCTTTCTCTCTTATTCAAAACCCCCTCATCTTGATCTTGTGTTTGGATCATGTTAAAACCCTCACACCACCTCTTCTCTCATCTCACTCTCCTTATCCATCATCACATCCTCCAACCTTTGCTTGTTTTTTTGGCATGTGGAGAAAAACCCTAATCACCCTAACCACCCACAAACCCTAAGCCCCCCCTCTCTCTCTCTTTCTCTCTCTACCATGAGCACCACCTAACCCTAACCGAAGCACTATCTAACCTAACCTGAGCCCCCTCTAAGCTAACCCTAGCTACCCACACCTCTCCCTTGCTTGTGCTTGCTCCAAACCCTAACCCTAATCACCTACCCCTCTATCACCATCTACCATACCACCCTCCCCCTAAACCTACCCTAACCTCTCTCTCTAACCCTCTCTCCAAACCTTGACCTAAGCTAAGCTCTAACCTCAATCTCACCTCTCTCTAACATGCAGGCCCCACCTAGCCACCCTCCCCCCTGGCCGAACTACCCTTCCACCCTAACCTTAGACAAAACCCTAACCCGAGCCTAGCTCCTAACCGAGCTCCACCCTCTCTTCTCTCTCCCTGCCATGAGGGCCCCTCCAGCCCGAGCCTCCCCACCGTCTCCAAGTCTGGACCCTCCTGCAGCCTCCCCTACCATGCCCTTCCTGCCCTAGCCCCACCTGCACGTGCTCGAGGAGAAAAGAGAGAAGGGGCCGAGGCTATCTCTGCCCGTGGCCACACGCTACCCCCTCTCTCCCCCTCGCGTTCTCCTCATTCCCCACGCCTCCTGGCAGCTCCCAGATCTGCTTCAAAGCCGGCCTCGCCTTCTCCTCCTTCCCTGCGATGCCCTCCCCGCCGATCGCCGCCGTCTACCTCTGTCCCTCTTCGTTCCAGCCGGCGTGCACGTCGTGGAGGTGGCCTGGGAGACCGAGAAGGCCGCCCTGCATCGCCCAGTACACGCCTGCGAGGAGGAGCCGACCCCAGTACGCGGTACCCCAGCGCGCACATGGCAAACCCTAGATCGCCGGAGCGTCTGCTTCCTCGCCGTTCCGATGAATCCCAAGCCGATCCACCACCATCAACCTCCCCTGGGTGAGTACCTCGTTCTACCGGACATCTCCTTTGTCGTTGCCACAGTGCATGCTCTGGGAGTCGCCGACGCCCTCGTGCGCACGGCAGCCGTAGTTGTCTGCGAGTTGATGCGCCTCGCAGAGGCTTAACTAGGCCGCGCCTACCCCCCTAACAACTACCCTCTAGCCAGCCGGTAGTAGCCACCAGCCGCGCATCGGATCCCGGTCGAGCCCCCGTCGCGCCGCTCTGTCACCGCGCTCCGTTTTTCCGTCAGGTAGTTCAGAGGAAGCAGATGAACAGTAGGGCCGTGGCCGTCTTTCAGAAAACCCCCCAACCTTTTTATTTCCTAAACCCGCGGACCAGCCTACCCCACCTGTCAGCCACCCCGACGTTCTTGCAGTTAAGCCCCTAGCTCTTCGGCCCTCAACCCGCGCTCCATCACAACCCCACCTGGCAGTCTCTGCGCGTTCGGCCGCTGACGCATGGGCCCTATTTGGCTCACTGTCAGCCATGACCAAGTAAACCACCAGCAGTGTAAAAAAAGCTTCAAGGCAGTGTGCCCTGCCAGTCAGCTTGGCCCCACTTGTCTGTGTCTATGGCTAGGTTTGTCTGAGTACGAAAAGGATTTCTGTTTTTCTGATTTAATTCAAACTTTTCTAATTTGTTTTAAATTCCAAATTTAAATCTGTTTTTAAATAACTTTTGAATTATAATTCCAAATTAAACATGTAATATATGTTTTGAAATCAGAAAAATGTGAGGAATTTAAATATACCCTTCAAAATAATGTTTGAACACTTTAAATTTCGAGTTGATTAAAATTACAATAAAATGCCCTTTTTCTTAATTAATTAATAACTTTTGTTTTATAACTCCAAATTTGACAAATGATATGTCTAAATCGATCAGCTCGACGAGACCTTTCTGTTTATGCATTCCATATTCTGAATTGCAGCATGCATCATATAAATATAAAGTATACAGCAACTTATATGAGGTTAAAATGTGACTAAAACTCAATAAAAGGCTTTATTCTTGTATTCCACACCTCACCCATGCCTTGCTACATTATTGCCATGCAAATTGTGCATCATTCATCATGGCATGATTGTTTGCTTGTCGCATTTAATTCATATGCTTGTGCACTTTATTTATGTTGGCCCTTGTTTGTTTGGTTCTTCTTCGAATAGACGCTGAGCAGGGGATATATCAAGAAACCCAGGAGCACTACCCAGATCCATTCTCTCGCTTCAACTGAGCTGCCAGGCAAGCACTACCACATGCTTGCATACATATAGTACCTATTGCCTCTATCTTATTCTTGCATCATTGAGTCGCGATTGCATTAAACTGAATCCCAAGTATTGCATAGCCGTTACTTTTAAACCCCACCGAAGCTTGTTCCTCCATCCCATGAGCCATTACTACAGGAGTTGTTTGAGCCATGCGGGTCGTAGAACAGCATGTGTAGGGTATGTGAGTGTCTGATGGATAACGAGGTACCTAAACAACTTAACCTGAGTAGTAATGGGATAACTAATGAAAGCGGCACCGGTGAGCAATATCTGCTATTTGTTTTTCATGCTTACTTGTGTCCCGTAGGACCCCGAGTACTTGATTCCTGTTCCTTGAATATTCGCACTATCCACATCCGGGAGGCCTATGGACCCTCCTAAGCCAGAGCTTGATTCATTCTTATTTCTTGGGGCCACAATTAGTTTGGGGCTTTATTACTATCCTGTACTTATGCCATGCTTTATCGCTTTATTTAAGATTGTGCGAGGAGCACTGTCTTTGTTAGGTAAGCGGAGTGTTTTCGCGGTATCGACAAGCCAGTCACACTTCGGGTTCCCGATCGTTTCTGACCATTGACGCAAACCTTGAGTCTGTCTCGAGTCGCCAACTTCTTGGGTAGCTTAATGGGTGGCCCCAAACATTTCTGAATCTGTGATTGCTTTGTCGTGAATGCCTTGTTGGGTTTTGATTTGGTTTTTCCGAGGTTGATCGAGTGTGTGTTGCTATTTGTGCACCCTGCAGGTAAAACTTCTGAAAGCCGTGTCCATGATTATGGACGACTTGGAGCATAGTTTCTCGATCATAGACAAGTATAACTAAAGTACCGCTTTTAATTTGACTAAGTACCTGACTAGTAAATAGTGCAACACTCATGGAATGGATAATAAAACTGCCAACGGATGGGGGGTTGTTCGTCCGCTTCCTCGTTGGTAAGCAAGGAGGAGGATGGATCTGTTAATAGTACCGTTATAACTGTTGTCATTAATTCACGGACATCCGTCTATCTTTGGTTAGGCGGATGGTTAGCGAGTACCTATAGAATTGTTAGGTATTATCTTTTGCTGCAATTCGTCACCTGTGTTGTGTCCCCTTTAGAGGCATAAAGACTTGCTGAATTTCTAGGGTCTCACACGATAAATTGTTTGATTCAGATGAACAGGTAAGCTCGCAAGATGGATACTGGGTGGAGGAGACGGACGATGTGGGCAACGATCATTCGGTGTAGAGATTCCGAGAACGGGGATCCGTGAGATCTGTGGGCGGGATGTGTTTATTTATAGGGCATCTTATGCCGATTTGCTTCTTATCCGTACTCGGATCTTGTTTTCCGCTTCCGCCTGATACTCTGATGTTTGATGTATGAGGAGATATCCTAAACTATTATATCTATCTAGGATATTTGGATCTTGCCGTATGGCGTTGCAATATTTCTATTTCTTTTAGATGGAATGGCTCTGAGGACTGTTGTATGGTGGCTTGCATACATACTCATTTGTGTATGTAGTTGATCCTTCACTGCCGACACGCCCGTTCTTGTCCCGATGTTTGGAAATGGTTAGGACGGCCGAAAGGTCTACCTGTGAGTGGCATTTGGGCCCCACCGTACTATTTTAACCATTTCCGCTCATCCAGGCTTGTAACTAAGAGCGTAATTCACCGAGGTAGTTACACTCGGTCAGTAGTAAGAAAGGGAAAAAGATAACTCGGCCGTGGTCAGAAGCTTACGGTGAATATAGCTCAGCATTATCTGAAGATCTTTAGCCCAGTCACTCTTGCTTTTCTCAAAGCGAGTGATCTCCTCGCTCATCCCCCGTGTCTTCAGTTCGGCAGCCTCGAGGAGCTCTTTATTTTTCTGCAATTGCAGAGCTAGCCAATTCTTCTCCTCGGAGAACTCCTGGTCGACTTTTTCTAACTCGGACTTCTGAGAAAGCTTGAGGGACTCCACCTCGGCGCGCAAGCGAGTTATCTCGTCATCTTTGTCTTTCAGCTGCGCCGAGTGAGTGGCGACTTGTTCTAAAAAATGCAACATCATATCAGGCATGGGTATGCATTCTTGGTGTGACACTGCAAAAGTGTGTAACTCGGCTATACCGAAGCCAGAGGGGTTAAGAGAAACCCGGCGCATATTTCACATAGATATGCGTAAAAGAAAAAGAGTAACTAACCTTCCAGGGCCTTAACTTTCTTTTCAAGATGGATATTAAGATTGTTGATATTACCTATTCACCAGCAAAGTCAGCTAACACCCCACTTCCAAAGCAATAAGAATTTTAAGAATAATGCGAAAGCTCGTTAACTTACCAGCTTTCTTCACCACGGGAATGACCTTCTCGTACTTCTCTTGCAACTTTTTATGGGCAAAGAGCAGCCTTTGGAATTCGGCGGTACACCGATCATGCGCAACCTAAGCAACAGAACAAATAGCAATAAGACATTCAAAGCTCAGACAAATCCGAATCAAGCAAAGCTTAATTCGGATCTAGGTGGCTGGATATTCAAAGCTCAGACAGATCCGAATCAAGCAAAGCTTAATTCGGATCTAGGTGGCTGGATATTCGAAGCTCAGACAAATCTGAATCAAGCAAAGCTAAATTCGGATCTAGGTGGCTGGATATTCAAATCTCAGACAGATCTGAATCAAGCAAAGCTTAATTCAGATCTAAGTGGCTGGATATTCAAAGCTCATACAGATCCGAATCAAGCAAAGCTTAATTCGGATCTAGGTAGCTGGATATTCAAAGCTCAGACAGATCCGAATCAAGCAAGGCTTAATTCGGATCTAGGTGGCTGGATATTCGAACCTCAGGCAGATCCGAATCAAGCAAGGCTCAATTCGGATCTAGGTGGCTGGATATTCGAAGCTCAGGCAGATCCGAGTCAAGCAAAGCTCAATTCGGATCTAGGTGGCTGGATATTCGAACCCTAACAAAAACTGAACTAAGTAAAGCATTATAAAACTTCCAAACGAATAACAAGTTATTCGGTTGCAAGCTTCGGGGACTAGAGTATATATAATAGCATCCGAAGGACTAATCAAAACTCCATAAAAACAATTACCTCATTCATCTTGTCACTTTCAAGAACGATCTTGGCAGCCTGATGTAGGCGGCTGCTGACATCGGAGAGTTAAAATGGCTGGCTGCTTGGATTACCCTCGAGCTGATCGGCAGCGTTACAATTGTTGGCATACTCAACCAACGATCCGAGACTGTTCCCACTTTCCATGCGAGTCAGAACTTTACCTCGGACATGTTGGGTAACCACCGCCGCCGCCGGACTCTTATGGAGAGCAAGCTGTGTATCAGCAAATGGGTATGATGCTCTTGGCGAGAAGCCCCTTCATGCGCATCAGCAATTGTAGACTGAGATGAGCTGGCAAGTCCTTTTTGAGAGGACGAAGGCTTGGTAACAACGACCTTTCTTGCCTTAGGAGAGGCGTCGACAGGAGCCGTTACCTCGGCACTTGGAATGACGTCTTTAGGAGCCAGAGGGATTACGGTGTCTGAGGGCGCCGAGATATTGGTGTCCTCGGACAAAATCGGAGTAGCAGCAAGGGTTGTGGGGGTCAAAGGGACCTCAGGCGGAACTTCAGGGTTCACGCAGGAGGCAACAGGCTCAGTAGAAATATCTACTGGCCGAGTTGTATCGGCATCGACAACAGAAATCTCAGCGATCTGGCGAGGTGGCGTCGATTGGAGGAGAGGAGAACCAGCGAGCGAACTCGAACTCTGGTATCCTCAGGAGGCGGATGAGAAGGCGGCCGAGTCGTACGACTCGTCATGCTAGGACCGCTGAGCTTAACAAAGAGGAGCCCTGCAAAGAGAAGAAGTTTAGGTCAAAAAGCAGAAAGAGAGAAACAAGAAATACAAACAAAAGCAACTCACCCAGTAACCCCGGGCATAGTTTTGCGCTTCGGAGGGTGCTGGGTTGACTTCTTTATTCGTTTTCTGGGAGCCGCTTCTGAGGCACCAGCTGGAGCGCTACGCTTCCCCGAGGTAATAGGAGGCCGGGAGGCAAGAGGCTCAGCGTTGTGAACCTGACCGGCCGGATTAGCTGAGAAAGTAGAAGCCAGAAATGCATAAGAAATTGGCATTGCGGAAACTACCTCTAGAACTTGGACCTCGTCCGAATCACCTTCCTCCTCGTGGGCCGTGGTCTTGCCGCGGGCGCGAGCCGGAGCAAGATCCGACTTGGGGACGAACTCCTCCGAGTCCGGCTCCCCGCTGTCCGGAGTGTTCCGGTCCACGGGCCATGGGAGGGACAAAACCTCGGCATCCTCGACCTTCTGCTCTTCAAACCTCTGCAAAACAAGAAAGAGAAAAAATTAACAAGAGAAAACACGGATGCGATTAAAAGATAAAACATGACTGCAAGAACTTACTCTGGGAGGGGGGTTCTCGCGGGTAAACGGCTTCAATCCCCAGGCCTAGTCCTCTGGCATCTCCGTCTTAAAGATAGCCCGGACGTGCTTGAAGATAAGGTAATTGTCTAGCTCCACCGTCGAGACTCGGTTGGGATCAAGAGGACCGCTCATGTAGCAGAGTTTGTGTGTGCGTCTTTGGAATGGACAAACCCGGCTGCTAACGAAGGTAGTCATCAGATCCTCGCCGCGTAGCCCGGAGCCGATCAGTTCCTTCAGCCGAATCTCGAAGGCTTCGGCCAGAGCATGACTCTTCCTCGGATTATAGGTCCAGTTCTTCTTGGAAGGAGTGCCAATGGAAAAGGCAGGGAGCCGAATCTTATCCTCATTCCCAGAATTCTTGACATAAAAGAACGACTTATGCCACTTCTTGCATGATTCTAGACCAGCAACGCGAGGAAATTCGGATTTCCTCCGAGGTGTGATGGACGCGGCTCCACATTGGGTGAGCAACTTCTCGGAGGGTTGCAGAGATTTGTCTGGGACGATGTTGGATCGAATCTGGAAAAACTTTGACCAAACGTGCACAGACGGCCATAGGCCGAAGTATCCCTCCGAGGCAGAGATGAAGGCAGAAAGAGAGGCAATGGCGTTAGCAGGAAGATGATGCGGCTGAAGGCCGAAGTAATCAAGGAACTCCCTAGCGAAATCGCTGAGAGGGAGACCAAACCCGCGAGCAAAATGTGACATGAAGACTACATATTCGCCCTCCCTAAGAACTGGAGAGGATTCACTGCCGGGTAAGCGACAAGCTACCTCGGCAGGAATCCGGCGAGTCCGGATTAGCCACTCAACCTCTTGGCGGGTGACGGAGGAGCCCTGCCACGAGCCCCGCTCGGGCCCAGACGCAGCATCGTCATCCTCAATGAGCGCACCGCTGACAGAGCTCGACATGGGGTCGCCGGAGAAACTTACTGAGGAAGAAAAAGCAGCGAAGGAAAACCTAGAACTGCAAGGCCCCGTCGTGATTCTACGCGAGAACGGCGGCGGAGCGGAGAAGGAACTACCGCGCGAGAACAAAAGAAAAGCAGAGGTGTCTAGAGGAGAGCCTAGGCGATAGGACCGGATGAACTCACCGGCGATGACGCCGGAGCAAGCGAACGGGGACGAGGTCGCGGAGCAGTGCGGAGAGATCCTTGCCGTCGAAGACCCAGGTGAGCGCATGGCGGCGGAAGCACGAACGGGCGCAGAGGCGAGAGGAAGGAGAAGGGCGTAGGTAAGCGGAGGGGGAAAGTGAGTCCCCCAGCCCCGCGCCCCTCTTTATAATCGCGCCGCTTGAGAGGTAGTGGGATCGTGGGTGTGGCGGTTATCTGTGTAGATCGTGTACGCGGCACGACCGCACGCCGCTAAGTGGAACCACACCAACGACCACACGATAAAATAGAAGGCCCAGATCCCTGACGGAACGCGATGCGAGGCGTCAAGAATACGCGACGACAGCGCAGTAATAATCAGAGCTGTCGAAGAATACTGTAGAGGAACAAAAAATTAGAGAAACAATGATGAGTATGACACGTAGGACGAGGCGTACGCGAGAAGATATGCTAATACCTCGAAAGAGTAAAAGATAACTCGGAAACAACGGGAAACGAATATCATGAAATCGACATTTACCGGCGAAGTTATTAAGGTGACCATACCAGCTTCGGGGACTAATGTTGGGGAGGTGACCTTGGATAGGGTAAAGACGGGGAAAGACGAAAGGACGTTCCCCGTCCAGTTTCCGAGTTACAGTCTAAGTCGGCCGAATCCTGTAGAGGTCGGCCGAAATATGAAAGAGCAGGACCCTCACGATAAAAGCAAGGCATTACCCGGCCGAAATACTGCATAAGTCGGCTGGGTTAGCCCGAGTAGTCTTAATGCAGGTGAAGGACGAGCCGAGTTATGCGAAGCAGGGCCGAATGATACGAATCTTGCAGGGGAAGGAGAAGCCTAAAGTTAAACTATAGTCACAGGCTAGGGAGAATCTGAGCAGCGCCAAGCACAAAGGACAAAGGCGCAGAGCGACAGAGGAGCAGAAGGAGGTCACGGAGGTGACAGTCCTGAAGCCCGAGGCACGCAGGAGGGGCCCTCTGGAATCTTGCCGTCATTAGAAGGGCAACACGGAAAGGAGGTCGCCGAGTTACTATATTGGGACAAGCATATTCCATGAATATGCTTGCCACGTCAGCCCTAGAGGAACCCATGGCTCTCCTTTATAAGGGGAGGCTTGGACCCTGAGGAGGGCATCGGCTCATTTAGTACCGTTAGGCTGGTAAAGTTCTCTCTTTCTTCTTGTACATAGCTCAAGGAGCACTTGTAGACCAAGGAAGGATAAATAACGATCTTTACCTTAGTCTTTTGTGTGTAGAATCAACTACATCTTCCCTCCCCAGATCCCTCTAGCATCCATTGGCCCCATACTTTAGCCTACCCATGGCATCTGCCGTGCCACCACCACGACACATATTTAGAGATGAAATTTGAATTTCATGCACATCTTAGCCATTTAAGGATTTGATGGAGTATACCCTACATATTGGATCAAAGAAAGCAAAACATGACATAAGATATACATTTATTAAACATGCATGCGCGAGAATTTCAAGATCCAACGAAGATATACTTTGGACAAAACACCAAAAATATTCAAGAAGGCATACAAGGTGTGACAAAACACATTTGTTGTCAAAACTATATCAAAGAATCAAATCAACACAAGATTTGTTCAACAAAGTTCAACAAATGAACCGAGCAAAAACTATTAAGCATGAAAGATGAAATAAGAACACAAATGCTCAAAGATTTATCTCATTTAAGAAAATAAAATAGAGAATAAAGAATGAGATAACAAACTCCCAGAAGAGCAAGGTTTCAACAAATAAACCAAACCCTTAACACTTTTCACAATGGCACAAGGTTCCGAGAAGAAAATGTTTGTCTTCCACTAAAACACCTTTGATAATAATCAAAAACATCATCAAAGAGATGTTCAAAAGCCAAGGAAGACAATGGGAGCCACACCAAAATTTTGGAAAGAAAGTAAGGCAATATGAGGTTAACTCCAAAGTGAAGATTATCCACAAAATCTACCACACACAAGTATATCAATTGTCGAAGACAATGAGTGTATTGGAATAGATTTTCGGTGGTATATTGCATGGATATTAAATATAAATCTTCACAATAAAAAGCATAGGATAGAAATAAAAAGATTAAGCACTATACAAAGATAGATATTCTTGATAGCTTCAACTAGTCACACAATCATGCAAAGCAATGATTAGAATAACTTGAAGCAAATGGTATCCCAAATAAGATATATAGATATGTATTTGAGAAAGACCGCACCAAGAATTTCTTACTCAAACAAAGACCAAAAAGACGAGCAATAAAAGCTTCTAACAAAAATAGGACCTTGTTTGAGCCAACATGCCACCTAGAAACAAGATAATCAACAATATCAACTCTAAGTGGCACTACCTCATATGTTCACATTTCCTAGGATTGTGATATGCAAAAGAAGAATATTACTCCCCCATAATGTGATATTCATTTTTTTATAAGAGGAAAAACAACCTCAACTAGAGATAATTAATGGACATTTAGAATTTGAATTTCTCATGAGTATGATACACCACATAGTGACTAGATAATCTTGAAATATCAATACTAAGTGGTAGTACTCATGTACACATATTTTAAGGTTTGAGAGATGGCGAGGCATGTCACTCACCCAAAATGGGATGTTCCATTAACCACTCTAAAAGAGCCAAATAAGATATCATCAAGATGCATTAGAGGCTCAAAATAAAACACACGAGTAAATGATGTGCCAAACACCTAGACATACTTGAACATACAAAATAATCAAGCATTAGGCACACCAAATACAAACACATACTTGGTACAAAACCAAAACATGTAAAGGGGGCAAGTAACTTACAATATAAATGAGTTAAGTACAAGTTATCGCGAAGAGGCACATTGGATAAGATAGGGAAATAATAATACTTAGGACTTGGCTTGATCAAATATAAAATATGAAGATCCCTTAATTCTTCATGAGTTAGCCAAGTCTCCAATGCCCTCCATAAACACCTATTGATCAAGTTTGAGCTAGTTGGTACCCAACCAAGTTGGGTCCTAAGAGGTTAGTCACAATAGGCTTGGCAACCCAAATGGTTCTTTTCTTGACACCACTTTGAGTTCCAACAAACTTGGCAAACACATTGCCATCCTTATCCTTACTAAGATAATAATAATCATCAACAATGATAGGGTTAGATAAGGTATCGTTTGAACATGAAGAGGCAAAGTGCCCCTTCACATGACATATGTAGCAACAAGTGCTCCCCTTTCTCTTCTTCATTGATTTCTTGGCTTGGGGAGCATTATCTTGATTTTCTTCGGAAGTGGCCTAAATTCAACTTGGGCTTGAACATGAACTTGTGGCCGCTTCCCTTGTTGCTTCTCACTCAAGTGCTTTTTCTTCAATGGACAAGATCTTACATGATGTCCTTCAACCTTGCACTTGAAGCAAATAATCTTGGCCGAATTCTTGACTTGGTGTTGGCCCTTCTTCTTGTTTATATTGGACTTGTTCTTGTTATTGGAGTTGAATCCAAGTCCACTTTTATCATTAGGGGATTTTTGCACTCAAGATATTATCGAGTGTGGATTTCCCTTCATGACTCTTTTCCAAGTCATTCCTCAAGGAAGTGACTTGAGCCTTGAGCTCTTTGATTTCCTCTACATGGTTAGTATAAATACAAGTACTAGAGGAAGTAGAAGCTTCATTGTTAGAGCAACAAGGCAAAGCAATTAATCCAACACAAGGTTTATCAATAGTATGGCTAGATGAATTACTAGGACTAGCACATGGCAAAATAGCATTTTGAGTAGAAGTTGTGCTAATGTCCAAAAGAGGCTCACAAGATGTTACCTTAGTAATACTTGCCTCACGAGCTAACTTTATCCCATCATAAGAGATTAGAAGATCATTATGAGAGCCCGAGAGCTTTTCATGACTTTCTTCCAATTTCCTATACTTGCTAGTTAGCAACTCAAGTTGAGCCCTTAGCTCAACATTCTCCTTTAGTATAGATGCTTCACAAGAAGTAGAGTTAGTAGCACAAGCATCATTAATGGAATTTTCCTTTTCAAGCTCATAAGATTCAATTTTTTGTGTGAGGAGACAATTAGTGTGCTTCTCCTCGGCAAGCTCTTGCTTAAGGAGATTGAATCTCCGACTCGCATCATCAAGTTGGAAATCCAACTCCTCTATGGTTCCCATTTGTTTAGTTATGGTGTCCATAACGTGTTTGAGACAAGTAACAACCTTATTATTACCACAAAGAGAGTTACACAAAAAAGTCAACTCAAGCAAGAGAGCACTAGTATCCTCATCAATGTCATCATCACTATCATCATTATCATCGCTATTATCTTTACAAGATATATTGGGATCCAAAGTAGGAGATACCTTTGATCCTCTTGCCATAAGGCACATGTGAGCATGGGAGAATGAAGATGAGGATATTCTTGAATCTTCATTCATGATCATGTCTTGCTTCATAGAATGTTTGATTTCCTCTACATTGTTAGATAAACAACTAGAGGAAATAGAAGAATTTTGTTCATGGTAACAAGGCAAATCAAGCGTATCATCTACACTAGTACTCAAATAATTTCTAGATGATATACAAGGACTAGCAACACAAGGGGATATAGCATTATTGTTGCAAGAAGTGCTTAAGTCCAAAGAAGAAACATTGCAATGGGATAGAGATGAAGGATCATCATTAGCGAGCACAATATCAACATTGCAATTCCCAACGCCACTCACCATATCTTTACCTTGTGTCTTGCCACACATTGGTGAAGTGGGTGAAGATGAGAAATCATCGCTGCCGGAGGTGGAAGCAACTTGGAGCTCTTCATGATGTGAAGGAAAAGAGATCTCCTCGGAGAAACCACCGACAATATTAGAAATGGAACCACCAAATATTTCTTTAAGCTTGGTCCACTTCTCATGAGACGACTTGCGCTTTACAATCGTCAAGAACAAATTAACTGTGGGGCTCAAAGAGAAAATAAGCTCATTAGATACTTGAGCTTCGAGATGTAAATTTTTCTCATCCTCTAAAGATAGACTTTGAGGATCCATAGGAGGAGAAAAACCTACATCTAGAAATCGCTCAATATTTGGACACAAGGTCCGAAGATTACAAAGCAAGCAATTTCTCCACAAAGCATAATTTGTGCCATCAAAGATAATGGTGTCATTGTGCACTATACTACTAGCCGACATCTTTACACTCTAGGCGGTGAAGCCTAAACAAGGAGAGACCTTGCTCTGATACCAATTGAAAGGATAGAGATGTCGCCTAGAGGGGGGGGTGAATAGGCAATTTCAAAACTATTATGGTTTTGGCTTGATAGAATGCGGAATTAAACTAACGTTTATTTTACAAGCACAAAACCTAAATACACTAGGCTCAACTAAGTGCACCAACAACAAATTAAGCTAAGCAAGATAGCACAAGATAAATATACCACAAGTGATAAGCAAGATATAAGTACTTCAAGCTCGATGGCTATCACAAGGAAAGTAAGCTTGGATATAGAGATAACCGAGGCACGCGGAGACGAAGATGTATTCCCGTGTTCACCACCTTTGGGAAGGGTGATACGTCACGTTGGAGAGGTGTGAGGTTCCACGAAGGATTACTCACGCGCCACAAAGGCTCACCTTCTTATCCGAGTCTATCCCACGAAGGAATAGGCCCTTTCCTTATGGCTAGCTTTTCCTCCACTCCGGAGATGGCAAGCTCCACAACCACTTCACAAGCTCCACGAAGGAGAATCCCGGGTCTCTTCACAATCTTCCACGAAGAGAACACCGCGGCACCAACCGCCAAGCCAACTAGGAGGTCACCCTCCAAGAGTAACAAGCTCACGGTCTCTCACTCGAACAAATCGAAATGGAGAGCTCAACACTTATGCAAGAATGCAAAGCAAGACCACCAAGGGTGCTCAAATCCTTCACTCTCAAATCCCACCAAAGCAACAAGTGCTAGGGAGGAATTAGAGAGGAAGAACAATGGTGGAAGTCAACCAATGACTCCAAGATCTAGATCCAATGGGTTCCCCTAACTTACAGGAGGAATTTATTGGTGGGGATTGTAGATCTAGATCTCCTCTTCCAAAGCCCTCAAAAAGATGCAAGAATCATAGGAGGGAAGGGGGAGGAAGCAAGCTCAAGAGGTTCAACAATGGAGGTTAATTTCATGGTCAAGATCGCCCTAAAACGTTGGGAGAAGAACCCCTTTTTATAGTGGAAAGCAAATATGGCCGTTGGGAGAAAACTGTGCGAATCCGGTTGAAAGTTCGGTTGGACCGGCTCCAGAACCGGATGGTTCGGTTCCTGGACCAGAAAACCGGATATCAACCGGGATAAGGGTCAGTACACAGTCTCGGATAGACTCGCTATAGAAAAACCGAAAATCCCGGTTGAATCTCGGTTGAATCTCGGTTTTCCGGTGCTGGCACCGGACCACCCGGTCTGGGAGCCGGTTGAACCGGATCCACAACCGGGATGAAACTGACTTCACGGAAAACGCAATAACTTTTGCATCCGGACTCCGATTTCGATGATCTTGGGCTTGTTTTGACAAGGACAACAATCTATAAAAGATTGTACAGAGAAACATCATATCCCAACAAAGGAGGATAGAACCAAATGAAGAAAGGTAAGAAGCCTCCCTAAATAAGAATCGATAAAACCTCCAAACTCGAAAACGCCATAGAAGATGCATACAAATTCCGTTTTCGATGAACTTGGGCTTGTTGAAGAGCTAGAAAAAAGCTCAAGAACCTCACATGGAGAAACACCAAGAAGCAACAAAATAGGAAGATGCAAAGTATGCAAACGATTGAGATCCCTATGACGATGTGATCAAGTTACACAACCGAGAGCCCCTCTTGATAGTGCGGCTATCTATCCTATAAACCGGTCTCCCAACAACCACCTTGAGACCGGTAAAAGGAAAACCTAGCAAGGCCATACCTTTGCCTTACGCATACCGCTTGATCTTGATGACAACGCTTCAAGCTCCACCCAAGTCAGAATGCAACACTTGATCATTGTTGCTTCGTGAAGACTCCTAATTTGCTCCCCCATACACCACTATGGGATAGCTTCATTAATACATGTCTTAACATGTCCATTATCACCAATATGGATGTCAAGCTTCAAGCAAATGATCTTCTCGAGATGCTTATCTTGAACTTGCCCTTCTCAACCTTGATGACGATCACCACTTGATGTCATCCTCTCATGGGCTATATAATATCTTCATTTTTGAAGCATGCCCATGGAAAAATACATGTCCCATATAGAAAACGCAAAGGCCAATATATAATGGGTTAGTTCATGATGCATAATTGACAAGGCTTACCATACCACAAGACCATGTGGTACATTCTTTATGCTTCATATGTTGACCAACTTGAAATCACTCTTCACTCTTTGTATTGGTCAACCAAGTATCTTCTCGTGCTCCATCTTAATATCTTGAGGTACATAAGGAACTCTTCATTTGATTACATGCTCTAAATCTTAGTCAACCATAGCTCAACTAATGAGGCTATCATGACACCAACTTAGAGCCATATCTTGAATTCTTCTATTGAGATCACACTCTCAAGATCTTGATCATATCATATTCTTCTCTTCAACTCGATGATTTTGATGCCAATACTCAAGGTATATCTTTATTTTCATGGCATCCATACTTGAATCCAACACATGGACTACACGCATGACCTATGGAATATACCTTCATATAAAACTCAGTGAAAACATTAGTCCATAGGGATTGTCATTAATCACCAAAACCACACATAGGGGCAATTACCCTTTCAATGGCTTAAAGCAATCTCCAAGACAGTGGTATAAAAGGTTTGATTCATTTATGATCTCACATGGTTTTGAGAGGTCTAAATATGATAGTTGTGTTTATATCAAGTTTGTTGATGGGTCACCTATATACTTGCTGCTATATGTTGATGATATGTTAATTGTTGCCAAGGGCATGAAAGAAATCACTACTTTGAAGGCACACCTAAGTAGTGAGTTTGAAATGAAGGATCTTGGTGCTGCTAAGAAGATCTTAGGTATGGAGATTACCCGAGATAGAAAATCTGGTTTGTTATTTCTTAGTCAGCAAAGTTACATTAAGAAAGTTCTTCATCGTTTTAATATGGATGGTGCCAACTCAGTTAGTACTCCTATTGCTCCTCATTTTAAATTGTCCGTTTCTCAATGTCCTACTACTGATGAAGAGTTTGAGTACATGTCAAAGGTGCCATATTCTAGTGCTGTTGGTTCTTTGATGTATGCCATGGTTTGTTCTCGTCCTGATTTATCATATGCTATGAGTTTGATAAGTAGATACATGGCTAATCCTGGTAAAGAACATTGTAAGGCTGTTCAGTGGGTTTTCAGGTACCTTCTTGGCACTTCCAATGCTTGTTTGAAGTTTGGCAGGACCGGTGAGGGACTCTATTATGTGGATTCAGATTTTGCCGCCAATTTGATAAGAGAAGATCCTCACAGGTTATGTGTTTAATGTTGGTGGTTGTGTCATAGTGGAAGGCTACATTGCAGGCCGTTGTTGCACAATCTACTACTGAAGCTGAATACATGGCTATTGCTGAAGCTTGCAAAGAATCTGTTTGGTTGAAAGGTTTGTTTGCTGAGCTTTGTGGAGATGATTCTTGCATTACTTTGTTTTGTGACAGTCAAAGTGCCATATACCTTACAAAAGATCAGATGTTCCATGAGAGAACTAAGCACATTGATGTCAAGTACCATTTTGTTAGAGACATTGTTGCTCAAGGTAAATTAAAGGTATGCAAGATCAGCACTCATGATAATCCTGCTGATATGATGACTAAACCTGTTCCAGTTGCTAAGTTTGCTCAAACTTAGTTGGTTTAACTGATTAGCCCAAGTGGCTATTGGCGCCGAAAGTATTTGCTTTGTTTGTTCAGGGAGATGGTTGCTGTTGATGCTACAAGGAGGAATTTGTCTCAAGGTGGAGTTTGTTATATGTTGATCCAAATTCTACAAAGTATAGGCCAACTTCTGATGAGTGGAGCGAGGCCCGCGATAGCCCCCCGCGGTACGGTACGGATCGTCGACGACCTAGGTTTCCACCGATATATAAACCCCTTGTAAGCCGCCGGTTGGGATGAGTTGCATCTGTGAAATCTTCGGCGTTTGTAAACACTCCTCGATATAGTGAAGTTTCGCTGGCTGGCGCCCGTGGTTTTTTCCTCTCTTTGTTGGAGAGGTTTTTCCACGTTAAATCTGTGTCCCCTTGCTGTGTTTTTCGTTTTCGTTCTTCGTTATCTTCTTGTCGCAATTGTAACATTGGTCATCAGATGCCACCTCGGTGACCTCCCCATCATAAACACAGCAACAACAATTACACCTCCAGCAAGATCTCGTGCTACTCCAGGAGCTTGGCCATGGTGGCCACCATCGAAAGCGAGAAGGGCCATGAGAATACCAGGACATGTGTCCCTCGATCCAACTCCACCGTCTGCTTCCCTATGGTGTCTCTCCTCTCTCTCTTTCTCCCAAGCGAACCTGGCTCGGACGGGCGAAATCAAGAAACCATAGCTCACAAGGAGGATGGGAGGGACCGACACGAGAACTAACTGTAGAGAAGGCCATGGCGATGCCGTCGCCGAGGAGGTGTTTGTCATGGCGTCCGAGGCAAAGGTGTCGCCTCGGTCCATGGCGTCTCGAGGACGTCTCGTCTCAAGCCGCCTCCGAGCCACTTTTTTCCCGGACGATACACGAGGTGAGGGTCGTGTGTGAGAATACCGGACTGCGTCAAGTTCGCGTGGGGAATTTTCGGGGATGGGCCGGGATGAAACTGAAAAACCGCTAGAAGTAAACAGCCTTGCAGGGATCTTTGGGATCGACGGGTGGGCCGGGAATTTCCCTTCTGATCCCGAAAAAAACATGTAAAGTAAACGAGGCCTAAAAACGAAGAAAAGTGATCTAAAAACAAAGGTAAAATTTAATTGTGGGTTTTTAAAAAACTTGTAGTTAGGTTTGTTTTGCTTTTTAAAACTTAATAAATGGAGCATTGGAACTCGAGAGCCAAAAGACACTTTTTGCTAAATCTAAGATGTAATTTTTCAAATAAATGTGCTGCTAGGATTCGAGCCCATTCAAAAAAGCGAAAAAATGATCTAAAAAAGATGAAAAAAAAGATAAATGTGGCTGCTAAATCCAAGATGTAATTTTTCAAATAAATGTGCTGCTAGGATTCGAGCCCATTGAAAAAAGCAAAAAAAATGATTTTAAAAACAATGAAAAAAATATAAATGTGCTGCTAGGATTCGAGCCCATTCAAAAAAGCGAAAAAATGATCTAAAAAAGATGAAAAAAAAGATAAATGTGGCTGCTAAATCTAAGATGTAATTTTTCAAATAAATGTGCTGCTAGGATTCGAGCCCATTGAAAAAAGCAAAAAAAATGATTTTAAAAACAATGAAAAAAATATAAATGTGGCTGCTGGGATTCGAGCCCAGGTCTCCACGGCCACAACGTGGAATTCTCACCACTAAACTACAGCCACAACGTTGTGAGTTCTAAACTACGGCCTTATATAACCGGGCATCATCTCGAAAACTCTGATATAACACGTCAAGGTTCCCGAGCTGTGAAGGTTTCACCAAGATTTGCCCTTTTCTCCTTCCGAGTTCCGATCGAAGGAGACGACAAACCCCACCCCAGAAACCTCCCCATCGCCGCCGCCCGCCCGCCGAAGATGCCTCAGCACCAGCAGCACGGGACCGGCTCGCAGGCCCTCGACTCCGTGCCGCTCTTCGTCATCATCCTCGCCGCCGTCCACGTCCTAGCCCTCGTACGCTCCCCAACTCCCCCGATCTGCTTTCCTCTCCCTTGCCCCCTTCACCGGTCGATCGATCACCTTACGCCTCCTCCCCGCTTGTTGCAGGTGTTCTGGATCTACAAGCTGGCTTCCCAGAAGCAGCCGACCCGGACCAAGACGCACTGACAGCGCCCGCGGTCGCATCTCACAATGGGGGTACTTTGGTTCATGCGGGCCAGGAAGCTTGCCATCTCAAGGGTGATCGATGAAGATGGTGGCTGGTTCTCTTCATACGTTCCCCCCTTGTCGCTGTCGGGATGCCTGGCTGTAATTTTTGTTATCCTCTTCTGTCTTGCCTTCTCTTGTAGTCTGAACTCGTTTTCTTTTCAATAGAAAGAGTATATGGAGTGTGTAGGGTTTTGTTGATTAATGTTCTAGGAGGATTGATAAAAACTGAATTAATTATAACACTGTGTCCAGTACTAGTTCCAGATCAGTGAAACAGTGCTATGTTCTTGCATTTGGTGACCACGGTGTTCTGGCTGAAGTAAATTCAGGTTGCACTACTTCCAGTCACTGCAGTTATCCAGACTATAGGTGTTTTAGATCAGATAGATTCACTGAAACGGTAGACGACTGGTTGCGGCGCCATGAGGTTCATGTTGATCTGAACTCATGCTGACCACCTTGGCAAATGTGTCCAGTTTGCATCAGTCAGATGCACAATAGAAAGATATATGGAGTGTGTAGGGTTTTCTTGATTAAGGTTCTAGGTGAATTGATAACAAATGAATTATTTAAAACTGGGTCTAATACTAGGTCCAGATCAGCGAAACAGAGCTATGTTCTTGTATTTGGTGACCACGGTGTTCTTGCTGAAGTAAATACAGGTTGCAATGATCCAGACTCTAGGAGTGTTGTAGTAGATAGATCCACTGAAACTTTAGGCGACTGGTTGCGGCGCCATGACAACCTTGACAATTGGGTCCAGTTTGCAATTGTCATATGCACAATGTGTGACACTTCACTTGTGTAAAAAAATGAAATATCTTCTCTGGGGCATTTTTTTTGACTGCAGTTGTTATAACTTCCCTTTGGCTTCTTTCCCTCATAAGCTTTTATTTAATGAATGTCACAATAGCTCTATTTTGATGTCCAATTTTTTTTCTTGCTGCCATGTTCTCTGCTTTCTTGAGATTCAGAAGCTGCAATGATTTGGCTAATATGTTACAATAGCTTTTAATGATTTCCAGCAAAACACTGACATTTGGATATATGTTATTGCAAAAATTTGCCACATATTTAGATTCGTTCCACCAGCCTAGCTTTCTTTGAGTACGACAGACATAAGGTACACGTCAAATATGGAGTGCCAACAATACGAGGAAAATAGTTTCAAAGTTCTGGATGAAAATTGTTCTCTTTCGAAGGATTTAAATAAAATGAAAATGTTTGAGAAACATTGTTTTGTTGTTGGTTTGGTTTTAATCTTAAAAACAATAGTATTGTTTTCCATACTCCACAGAAGTTATGGTAACACAGGTCCATCTCCTGTGACATAATCTCTGTTCTCCTAGTATCCTTTCTTCATAACATGTCGTTCCTCCTGCATGTCCCTTCAATTTTTTTGTTTCTCTAATAGAAATAGAAATGATGTGGAACACATTTCCTCTTGTAATCTTGGTGTAGTTTTAGTAGCTTCTAAGGTTTGTTCTTGAAACAGAATTTACTGGATGGTGTTAGATCATGCAGGAAAAATAATCAACATAAGACATTTAGATCAATTGATTAAGTCTGTTAATGGATGGTATCAGGAGTACCGTCTTACTGGCATGGTAATTCATGTTCCTAACATTGTGCGCGATTAAATGTTTCTGCTATTTGGTGCTGTACTGTAAATTGTTTGAGAAATATTGCTGGACAACAGCCACCTCCTGCCCTTGCCTGAAGGAACATGATGTAAACATACTGTGTATCTTCTTGACTTCTAGTGGCCTACTAACACAAGACTTGAGCTTCCGTTTTTTGAAATACACTTGCCATTGTGTACATCTCAACAGTACCCAATTGGTAGGACATGTAACATACAATTCTATTTTATTGAGTTGCTTGTTACTTCCTGGTTCATGCTATGTATACAGAACTTCATTCCCAAGGTATGATTCTACATGTTCTTAAATCTTAACAGAACTAGAATCATGATATGTATCCGATAGCAGGTCAAATACTAGAACTTATCATCTGTGCTGTGGTACGCTTTCCGTTGTTACCATAAAGTTCTTAGTTGTCGGATAACTTTTGCTCATGTACATCAGATCCCTCTATTGATAAGTAAATAACCTGTGTCTTGTTTCCATGTTCTGAAACGAAGTCATCTAAAATATAAATTATATGGTACCACTACCACTTAATTTTAAAACTGGGTCTTAGTACTAGTTCCACACCAGGGAAACAGAGCTCTGCTCTTGCATTTGGTGACCATGGTGTTGTTGCTGAAGTAAATTCAGGTTGCACCACTTCCACCGAGTGCAATGATCTAGACTCGAGTTTGAGATCAGACGAATGCATTGAAACAGCAGATGACTTGTTGCTGCACAGGGAGGGAACTGGTGTTCACGTGTTTGAGGCCATTTTGAACTGAAGTCCACTCAAAATTAAGAGATGGTGTTTTGGCTCACGGGTGTATATGAATCTATTATGAAAAATTCATCAAAAACAAATTTTAAAATGTTAAAAAAATTCATTTCGTGGACATCTAGACATTCTATGTTAGCACACAAGTTTTTGATAGAAAAGAACATTTTATGTTGCTTGTGTAAAAAGGACAAAACAAATGTACGTAAATAGTCATGTTGGAGCATTGCATTGAATTTATCTTTTTTATACGGGACACAAAAAATGTCCTTTCTCCCTGAAAAGTTGTGCGTGGACATATAAATTTTTTATAATTTTTTTGATATTATGAAATGTGTTTTCAAACAATATTGCACTCATGAGCCGAATTGAATTTTTGAATTTTGGAATGAAAAAATAGAAACAAACATGGGCATGTACAATAGGTTTTGTTTTCCTTAAAACTTGTGTGCAAACACAAAATGTCCTAACCTAAGCGTGGAACTTTTTTTTAATAGTTTTTAACATCTTTAAATTTGTTTTTATATATTTTTCTATAATAGGTTCATTTCCACCCGCGAGGTAAAACACCACAATAGCCTTTGGCGAAGTGCTGAAGTGCTGTCTTAGGGGGAAAAAAGGGTTTTAGACTGATCATTTTGTATTTTCTTGGCCTTTCTCAATCCGACGTCGTGTGTCGGACGTGGCCAGAGTCTCTTTTGGGAGGATCATCTGGCTAGACTCCAGATTTACTATTGCCGAGAAACATGGGGAACACACATTCTTGCAGTTTCTGTACATGCGTCTATAGAGTACAGAAACTGAATCATATCGTGACTTGAAATTGCTAGTTCTCTTTGCTCAAAAAAAAAATAAAAAAAATTGCTAAGTAGTTCTAGTTCCAGCTTGAGCAGATCGGCGTCCATGTTTGAGACCTGCGTTTTCTGTTCTATCGTCATCAGGAGGACCTGCATATCTGAACCTGAATGTGCCTCGACTAGGCGCTTATGACGCTATCGATCCAATTCCTCCTACCCTATTTCGATGCTGCTTCCTGTTTCCTGAGATGACCATCTGGTTACATTCGCCAGGCGTTTTAAGCAACCAACATAAATACCCCTCCAGGTTATGTTCCAGCCACGAGCATCAGCTCCAGAACGTTAGTCCTATCTCAGGCAAGTTTTTCAGCAACGAGCCATAGCCTTAACCACAAGGCATAATATTCCGACCTTATCGTTTCATCTGTCAGTTGGAGTCAGCTAAGCGTGAATGAAAAAAAAAGGAGAGAAAGAATAGAACAACTTCTATATGCCTGTTTCCTTGATAACAGTTACATGTGCTTTTCATTAGTTCAAGGATTAACAATGCAAGGTTTCGTGGTGTAGTTGGTTATCACGTCAGTCTAACACACTGAAGGTCTCCGGTTCGAACCCGGACGAAGCAACATATTTTTCTCGATTTTTCTAAAATCCCTAGCGGACGTGAAGAAGTAATCCACGTATCCCTAATCTCGACATCGTCTCAAACCGTCTTCACTCCTTGGATGACGAAGAAACAGTATATATATACTGCCAGGAAGGAAACAGCTAAAGCAACAAGTTCCAGGGGGGATCCAGTGTTTTTTCTTCCAATTTTTGTTTTTGCTGCCCTGTTCTTGGCTCTTTGAGATTCAGAAGCTGCAATAATTTGGCCAATATAAGGGTTTTTCCAGCAAAACACTCTCATTTGGATATATGTTATTTCAAAAACTTGGCAAGTATTTAGATTCGTTCCACCAGCATAGCCTTCTTTGAATATGACTGACATAGGGTACACGTCATATGCTGAGTAACCCACAATATGAGGAAAATAGTTTCGAAGTTCTGGATGAAATTTTTTCTCTTTCGAAGGATTTAAATAAAATGAAAATGATTGAGAAACATTGTTTTTCTTGTTGATTTGGATTTAATCTTAAAACCAATAGTAATTTTTCCATACTCCACAGAAGTTATCGTAACACAGGTCCATCTGCTGTGACATAATCTCTGTTCTCCTGGTATCCTTTCTTCATAGAGGAATGATGTAAAACAAAGCACGTCATTACTCCTCCATGTCCCTTCAATTTTTTGTTTCTTTAATAGAACGAGAAATGATGTACTAGAACATATGTCCTCTTGTAATCTTGGTGTACTTTTTGTAGCTTCTAAGGTTTGTTCTTGAAACATAATTTACTGGTTGGTGTTGCATCATGCAGGAAAAATAATCAACATAAGCCATTTAGATCAAGTGATTATGTATGTTAATGGATGGTATCAGGAGCGCGGTCTTACTGGCATGGTAGGTTGGGAAGATAATTACTAATGTAATCCATGCTCCTAACATTGTGCACGAAAAAAATGTTTTCTGCTATTTAGTGCTGTACTGTAAATTGTTTGAGAATATTGCTGGACAACAGACACTGAAGGAACATGTAAACATGCTGTGTATCTTCTTGGCTTCTAGTGGCCTACTACCACAGGACTTAAGTTGTTATTAATCTTCTGTTTTTTGAAATACACTTGCCATTGTGTACATCTCACCAGTACCCAATTGGTAGGACATGCAACAAGTAGTATTCTATTTTACCGTGTTGTTTGTTATTTCCTGGTTCATGCTATGTATACAGAACTTCATTCCCAAGGTGTGATTCTACTACTCCCTCCGTCCCAAGATAGATGTCTCAGATTTGTCAAAATTTGGATGAATCTAGACACTATTTAGTATATAGATTCATCCAAATTTTGACAAATCTAAGACATCTATTTTGGGATGGAGGGAGTACATGTTCTTAAATTGTAACAGAAATAGAACATGCTATGTATTCCGATAACAGATGAAAATACTAGTAGAATACATCATCCGTGATGCGCTTTCCGTTGTTATCCCTCCATTTGTCTGTAATGAACCTGTGTTTTCGTTTCTATGTCCTGAAATGAAGTCGTCTAAAATATTGTACAGTAGTATAAGTTGTATGGTACCACTACCACTTGTCATCGCAAACTATCATAGAGCAAGTAAATCAAAGCCATGTAATTCGCCAACCTTTATCTGGACCATGTTCAAGTTAGTTGGCCAGAGTGTATCTCCTTCAGAAACTCTGCATTCTTGTACGTAGGATGTTTCGCCGCACAGCCACCTGTGATTGAGCTTCAAGCGTGCGTGGTGCGTGCTCGTCCAACTGCCCAACAGGAGTGAAAATGGACATACATAGCATTGAAGCCGGCAACTCATCCTTTTCTCTATTGCCAACTACTGAATGAAGCACTCAAAGCAACTTCATGCATATGTAACAGAGATTTTTTCTGGGGGTGGGGGTGGGGGTGGGGGTGGGGGGATCATCTGGCTAGATTCCATGCATGATGTAGGCTTATTTCCGGGATTACTGTTGCCGAGAAACATGGGAAACACACATTCTTGCAGTTCCTGTAGATGTTGTCTATAGAGTGCAGAAACTGAATGGAATTGTGATTTGGAATTGCTAGTGCTCGTGTTCCAGCTTGAGCAGATTGGCATCCCTGCGTTTTTTGTTCTATCATCATCAGGAGGACCTGCATATCTGAACCTGAATGTGTAGGCGCTTATGACAGCGATATAGTATAGAGTACAGATTCCAGCTTGAGCAGATCTGCATCCATGTTGAGACCTGCGTTTTCTGAACCTGAATGTGTAGGCGCTTATGACGCGATCGATCCAATTCCTCCTACTACCTGACTTGGATGTTTGCTGTTTCCTGAGATGACCGTCTGGTCACATTCGCCGAGCGTTTTAAGCAACCAATATAGCAAGTTTTTCAGCTCGAGAACATTAGTCCTAGTTCCTACGATCACCAACCAAAAGCGCCCCGGCTCGCAGGCAAGTTTTTCAGCAAGGCATAATATTCCGACGTTATCGTTTTATCTGTCAGTTGGAGTCAGCTAAGCGTGAATGAAGAAAAGGAGAGAAAGAATAGAACAACTTCTATACGCCTGTTTGCTTGGTGACAGTTACATGTGCTTTTCATTAGTTCAAGGATTAACAATGCGAGATGGTGTGCATAAACAAAAAGGTTTCGTGGTGTAGTTGGTTATCACGTCAGTCTAACACACTGAAGGTCTCCGGTTCGAACCTGGGCGAAGCCATCATTTTTTTTTCGATTTTTCTCTAAATCCCTAGCGGACGTGAAGTAATCCACGTATCCCTGATCTCGACATCGTCTCAAACCGTCTTCACTCCTTGAGGACGACCACTCAAGTGACCAAGAAACAGTATATATACTTAAGGAAGGAAACAGCTAAAGCAACAATTCCAGGGGATCCAGTATTTTTTTTCCCAGTTGCATGCAGTACACATGAAAGCTCAGGGGGCATGATCCCCCCTGGCAACTTGCAACGAGAGCCAGTCCCAGTAGCATCTCTAGTTTCTCTCAAATAAACAGCATCTGTAGTAGAATGACAGGAGGACAGTAACATGCACTTGAGGGAGGGTGCTGTAAACGTCAGGCAAAATAAGAGAAACTGCAGCTGAGAGGGAGACGCCGCCAGCCAACTGCGTTGCAAATTGCAGCCCTCCACACAGAAACTCCCTCTCCGGCCTTTTAACCCCAGCCGCTGTGAGCCACAAGAGCGGCGATGCCGAGAGCTTTGTCGACAAGCGTACATCGGGGTAGGGTGACTGTACGCGCACGCAGCAGGCGGACACCGTGAGACCGACGGCTCGGATAATGGCCTGCCCGGGAAGCTCTTCCCCTGCGGACCAAATCTTTCCACAAAAAGGAAGTGGTGTTAGGAGCAATAAGCGCACAGGTTAGACCAGTGCTGTTATATGCTGTGGTAGTGCTACCACTGGCAAAAGAGGAGATGTTGATTGATCTGTACCTTGGGTTTACAGAAGAGCAAAGCTGTGCAATCCAATCAGCTTCTGTAGGCCAAACAGGAGACGTTGATTGATCTGTACCTTGGGTTTATAGAGGAGCAAGGTCTGCAATCCAATCAGCTTCTGTAGGACTTTTTCTGTTCCTTCCCTCCCTTGGATCTGATTGCTTGGATGTTGGCCATTTCACAACAGCATTTAAGCACCTCCTCCCCCCTTCCCTTCTTTCTCGAATAAACCACACGTTTCGAAGACCACTAATAATAAAAGAAAATAAAGGCTAAAGGTTGCTATAGCACTATTTCGAGTGGCTGCGATTGACTATCATTATGGTTAGTACATATACAGATGGAACAGACGCACACCGACCCATTTTTCCAACATAAATGGGAGAGAAAAATGCTATCTTCATTTACAAAATACTTCCAGAATTTATGTCGGACGCGTATCGATCGAGACGTATAACAGAAATACGGATCTCCTATCTGCTTATCAGGTCAGTATTTTCGGCTAGTTGCAGAAAGACGGCTCCCTCTGCAGGTCTAGACACAGTCCCATACCCTGTAAATGTCAAGAAAGGGATGGTTAAACCCACTGGTTCTGAATTCTGAAGTTATCCACATCTTCAATAATGGCGAAATGGACGCACAACCGTAAAATTCCATGGACAGTGATAAAAGATGGCAAATATAGAAAGATTGGCATGAGCAACTAGTCTTTTTTTCTTAGCAAACAACTAGTCTATCAGATGACAGATCAGATGAGAACAACTGGCCAGCTTTCACTGAAAAGGAGCTGAAAAAGGACGCCTTCATGTACTATTCACCCAGAGTCATCCTTCCGCAAAATTGTGAAATGATGTTCAGCTCTAGTTCCGTGTACAAGTTGGAAAATCATAGGCATAAATTGGTAAGGTTCGTAATTTTGCGGAAGGATGACTCTGGATAGCTTAAGCTGTCAAAGATGACTCAATAATTGTATATGGAACTTAAGCTGAATATATCATTACACCAAGAGCTTAACCTGTCAAAGAATTACTGCACAATTGTTCAATGCTGACACTACAGCGCAGATACCCAGCTCAAGTTATTCAGACATCACCGATATCATTAGGAAAACAGAAACATGTGCGGAGTAGTGGAACTACTTACAAGATTATGACCAATCTAAATTCCTTCAGAGGTAGGTGGTTGTCGAGGCCCAGAAGTTGGCACGACAGCACTGTCTGGCACTTCTGGTACGCGGCTTTGTGGTGCTACTTGTGGTGTATAAGCATATGGTCCTGCTACCTGCAAAGAATATGGTCCATCAGAGGTAGCTGTCCGTTGTACTAAAATTGGGAAAATAGGAGCCCTGGAGCTATGATCGGTTTGTACCTGAGGCGCCGCCGCTGCTTGCCCGCCATCTGGCTGAAGGAAGTGATTACTTGCCTCCCTCAGGTGAATGTTTTGCATCTGGTTAGCAACATACATAGGATTCATAGCTGCAGATGAGTTCATAGGAATGTGGTTTGGCATGGAATGGTTCATATATGGCAGCCTTGCCATCTGGTTCAGACCCTGCGCCGCGGGCATGCACGCCGAATTCATGCCCACGGCCATCGGTGGCATGAACTGGTGAGCACCAGGAAACATCATCGGCGCCATCCCGGTAGTCATCCACATGATCTGAACTTGCATTTGGAGGGACTTTAAGTACTCGATAGCCTCGTCTAATATCGATGCTTTGTCAGCCTGAAATTTTTATTCAGGTATATATATAATCCATGAAGTTTGGAGAGGAATGAAACATGTGTACATGGTAAATTAGATATGTCACACAACTCATCAACAGAAATGAATAATTTCTACTTGCACCTAATCAGAAAAGATGCATAATATACTCGTTTCTTACCTTGTTGCAATGGGGTATGAGTTCTTGTAGCGAGCGCATCTTTTCATTAATCCGGTCTCTTCTTCGCTACATATACCAGCCATCAGGAACAACACCGTGAGAACAGAACCCAAAAACAAGCAAACCTTGGTCAATATAGAAGAGTACAAGTAGCATCTGATCTCACCCTCTCTGACTGGTTATGAACTTCAGCTGCCCTGCTCCTCCGCTTTGATCCGTGTCGCCTCGATGATTTAGTCACTTCGGTCGCCTCATACTCAACATCCTGCGATTTCTTCGTGAGCTCAATTCAGTATCAACTCAAGCATACTTTTGCCTATCTCTGACTGAAAGTAAACTGCAACCAAACAGGATGAACAGAGTAGAGTAGACCAAGAAGAAACACACACACCTCGCTGCGGCAATCGGACTCGTCTCTGCCCCTCCCCTTCCTCTTGTGAACATGGCCGCTCTCGCTGGGCAGGCCGGAACGCCCAAAGTTGCTCCCTGAGCCACCGGACGACGACGTGCCGGTGCCGGTGCCAGTGCAGTCGCGGGTGCTCGTCCCGCGCGTGCCCTCGGACGGCAGCGCGGCGCTCCCCTCCTCCCTGACTCCCGCCGGCACCTCGGGGACCTGGCTGCTGCCGCAGAAGGCGGAGCCGATGTCGCCGCCACCGCCGCCCGTCCAGCTGGAGCCGATGCCGCTCCTCATGGGCGGCCTCGCCGCCTGGTGCGGTGGCGCGGGGTGGGAGGCCGGGCACGGGAGCGCGGCGGTTGCGTCCGCAATGCTGTGCCAGAGCTGCGCGTACATCTCGTTCTCCAGCCCGTCGACGTCGCCGAACCACGCGGCGGTCTCCTCGCCGGTGAGCCCGCTGGCGCAGGGGAGATTCGCGTTCGCCGGCGGCGGCGGCGGCCTCGGGTGCGTCTGCGGCTGCGCCACGACGCCCCCGTTGTGCCATAGCAGCTCCACGAGGTCGGTGTCGGCGCTGCGGTTACCATTGGAACACACGCAGATCGATCAATCGATGCCCGGAAGAGTAATACAAAGTAAAAACAAGGGGGCAGATTTCCGTTCGGTCTCTTACCCGAGAGGCTTCTTGTGGGCCGCCGCCGCCGCCGCCGATCTCCCATTGCCGTCCATGCGACGATTGGGCCGCAGAGAAATCACCAAAGCTGTTACAAATATAAACACCCTCTTATCCATCCATCTATCCGTCAAGTGGAAGCATTACTTCGAACCAGAAAGAGCAGTGATGAGCCTAAAAAACAGAGAACTTTCGCCATGGAAAGGCAAGAAAGCTATCCCCAAGAGGAAAGAAAGGCTATCCGTCCAGGAAAAAAACGAACAAGATGAGCCGCAAAGCGAACCTGGATTGAACAGAAAGGGGGCGCGGCAGCAGCAACGAGCCAGCCAAGCTCGGTTAAGCCACCCCTGCTAGTAGCTCGCTCCTTCTTCTAGCTCCAGCAGAGCTACCACAGCTACAGCCCACGGGACGGGGACGGGGACGGATCACTCTGTTCCACTCGATCACCTCAGCACTAGTACCGGTACTACTGTTTATTCCCCTCGATCACCTCAACACTAGCACCACTGGTACTGTTTATTCCCCTCGATGGTCGAGCGGAGAGCAAGGCTGCCGTGCTCGTGCCGAGAAAGCGAGGGAGAAGTGACAAGTCTTGAGCTCCGCGCGCAGACCGAAGCAGAGCGCAGGTATATGTATGTAGTGTGTACTTGCCTCTCTCCCAGAGCAGAGAGCAGGAGCAGGACCCGTGGGCGATTTCGCTTGGATTTTTCTCCCCTCCCCCGCTCGGCGAGCTAAGGGGAGAAATGGGGGTGCCGCGATCTTTTGCGAGTTTGGATGGTGGAGCGGCAGCGGCGCTCGGCGTCCTTGTCGGATCTCCTTGGCAACGGGGGAGCCGCGAGCCGGGGAGGGGGTGTGTCGGCCAGGCCCTCGGAATCGGCGGCTTTGGACGAGACCGACGGATGATTCATTTCATCGCTCGTGCTTTGGAAATTCCTTTTCGTCTCAGCTACAGTGCTTCGTATCTGTACATGCAGGCAGGGGATGATTCGTAACCTGATCATCTTTGTTAACCTACAGATATGGTAGATCCTACTATACTACTAGTACTAGGTAGTTGTGGTGTAGGATTCGTCGTTGGATAACATTTTCTAAGATCATTGGAAGTGTTCTTAGAGATCTTTGGAGAGGAGTCAAAGGGAAATAAAAGTACTAGCTTTTCATCATTTATTCCTTTTCTTCTTCTCCTCTTTTATATAATTATTAAAGGGGAATATATTTTGGGGTAGCATGAAAATGACGGTATTTGGTGCCTGATGGGTGCCATGCCGAACGTTGCACACCACACAGCAGCACAGGCAGGACACGTACCAAGTTTCTTGCGGAGGGAATTCTACAGTTCAGACTTCAACTGTAATCTGAAAGCAGGTTACTAATAGCGAATGGTTAAATGATCGATAATATAACATTGTATTTGAATTCATTCGTCAACGACTCCGTGGCCCAATGGATAAGGCGCTGGTCTACGAAACCAGAATCTCTCTGGTTTCGATCCCCAGCGGAGTCGTTTCGATTTTTTGTTTTCTGAGCACCACTCTGCATGATTCAAGTTAAGGTAGTAAATGTTCATCCCAAAATCCATTAGAGGTCGTTTGGTATCCATCATTTGGCCATGAAATCCTAAAATTCATTTTGCAATTCTATTTCTATGTTGTTTGGTTGACATGAAATTAGACCGTCATTTTATTTGACAAATCCATCAAAATATCCTCGTGTGTAAACCCAATTCCTAGGTTCGACCCGTCGTTTGCAAAATATCTTCGTCTCGCCTCGTCCTCGTCCCTGACTCCGCCTCGCCACCGCACGCCGCCTCCCTCATCCTCGTCCTCAACGCCGCCTCCTCCTCCCTCATCCTCGTCACCTCGTCCTCCCACAACATCGCTGCCTCCCTCCCCGATCTCATCTTGGATCTCCTCCTCCCATCGCCTCGTCTCCTCCTTTTTTCTCCACCTCGCAGCCTCCTCCTCCTCCCTCCACCACCGCAGGCAAGCCTCCATAGCCCCCTCCACCTCTCTCGCTCGTTTTTGCAGCCAATAGATCCTGAGCAACCAAGAAATCCGGATACAGTGCTCCAAGAAGTACGCCGTGCAGTCCGACTGGAAGGCGCACACCAAGACCTGCGGCTCGCGTGAGTACCGCTGCGACTGCGGCACCCTCTTCTCAAGGTCCCGATCCTTCTTGACGCACACACCAATCTTCTTTCCATTTTCCCTCCCTCCCGATTAATTCTGCTGACTGGCTCCTCGACAAACTGGTGTGCAGGAGGGAGGCTTCATCACCCACCGCGCCTTCTGCGCGCCGTCGCTGGAGGACGGGAGCTCCGCGTCTGGTGGCCTGCCAAAGCTACCAGTCGCACCGACGCCACTGCAACAGCTGCCGCCAGCCCCTGCACCCGTGCCGCAACGGGAGGAGCAAGGTGCGTAATCATGATCAATGCAATACTATTCGTCTGTCCATTTTAGCTGCTCTCATTCAGGCATAGTTGGGTCAAAATCGACGGTACTGATAGTAGTACCACTCCCCGTTAAAAAAATAGTAGTACCACTTCTTTGACGCTTGTGTTAGTGTTTTGGATTGTTGCGGTCTTGTCTGTAAAATCCTGAACTTGCAGAGACACTTGGAACAAGTTACAATGGTGAATTTTTGTCTGGAACTCCGAGAGTTTCCAAAAAAAAAAACGGTGTTCAGTACCTTTACTAAGCAAAATTATTTATCTCCTAATATTCACATGCGTGATTCAGTAGTTCAATCATTAATAGGGCCATGCAAATCTTTGATGTATTGTCATAACTGAGTAAGTTTCATCAAGCAGTTCTTCTGGATTAGTGTTTTTGGGTGATACTTAGTTGACAATGCGACATGCTTTATGAAGGTACTCGACGAATACCAGAAGGCTTTTGGGGACTCTTGGAAAGCTGCTACAACAGATTCTACTCAAGAGTGGACTTTCCTGGCAGACGGTTTGATAAGATTTCAGGTATAACCATCTATGGTAGGTACTGTATGCTTCTTTGTTCATTGCTATGGCAGGTACTGTATGCTTGTTTGTTCATTAATATGGACCGGAGGGAGTTGATATTTTTACATTTGAGTAGATTTAGAATAGGTGGCAAACTTTGGCTGTGGCGGCATCTTCTTATTTTTCTACATACTGAAATATATCTAACTTACAATATCTTAGCATAGACATTGTAACTTTGAAGGCAGGGACTTGCAAACTAATCCCGTGAAAAAAAATAGACTGTTGTAATAACTCATCAAGCATCATTGCTCTGTTTCTACACTTACATCAAGTAAAATAGTTGGTGTACCAAGAGGCGAGAGTTGTTTTGAGTGTAAAAACGTTTGTTAGCTTACATGCAGACCTGAAAGTTTATTACTTTACTCAGTTCCCCATGTTGTATCTCTTATAGATGGCAGATCAACGACTAGAGCTATATTATGAGAGGAGGAAGAAAAGAAAGAGGGCAACAGCTGGTTTTTTGTTACTATAGTTGCAGTAGCACATCATATGTATTATAGGAGAAGGATAGTTGAGCTTGGTGATTTCAGTGAGGAAGAGGAAGAGATTAGAATTAGGAGACATATGCTTAGGAATATTTATATGGGTCCAAATTTATATTGCTATAATACTCTACGTCTTACCAAAATGTCATTATTTGACCTATGTGCCATTTTACGTGAAAGGGCTGGATTGAAAGACACATTTTACGTGACTGTGAAAGAAACTGTAACCATTGTACTTCTTGTTCTTAGCCATGGCATGAAGTTTAGGTTGATCCGTAGCACCTATAGGTTGTCACTTGAACCAATTAGTAGACCGGCGTGGGTGCATGAACAACTAATGAAAGCGCAGCTGAAATGGCGCGGGAGAATGCTAACACCATTGCCAACAAACTCTGGAACTTGTATTTATTATGTCGATGTATCTTTTTTTTGATGGACTGAACATGGACTAGAAATTTGGAACTTGGATGATGTGTGTTTTGAGGTCCAAAACTTATGAGAAGTACCGTTGTATTCACTTGATGCATGTGTTTTTATTCTAGTACATGGCAGCTATTTTGAAATTCCATTTTGAATTCCGTTGTCATTTCCAAATTCCGGTGGCAGCCAAACATGTGGGTGTTTTTGGAATCACAATATAAATAAATGAATCCATGTATTCATTTCATTTCTACCAAACGAAATGAATACCTGGGTGCCAAACGAGCTCTTATGTTTTATCAGTCAAAGCATAGCTCCGATTGATTGAGTTCTGTCTTTTTAGTTTTATCTGAACAGGATCTTCCAAACTAGACTCCATAGTGGTATGTTTTCACGAGATTTTTTCGTCTTCAAAATTGCCATCCCGAGGTTACATGTACTGAAGTTGCTATAAATAGGTTGGCAACTTTTTTAAAGCTACTCGTCAGTCAAACCATATACTCTCTCCGTCCTAAAAAAGTATGTCTCAAGTTTGTTTAAACTTGAATGTATGTAGACACTACTGTATTCAATTTTTTGATTTCTGAGCACCGCACTACATGATTCAAGTTAAGGTACTATTTCCTCCGACCCATATTAGTTGACTTGGATTTGGCTAGATTGAATCAATCTTGATAATATTTAATATATAGTTTCATCCAAATTTTAACAATTCCAAATCAAGTAATATGGGTCGGAGGGAGTAGTAAAATGTTCATCTCAAAATCGAAAATTCATTATGTTTTATCAGTCAAACCATATATAGCTCCGATTGAAGTTTTTGTCTTTTCAGTTTTCTCTGAACGGGATGATCCAAACTAGGCTTCATAGTGGTATGTTTCTACGAGATTTTTGTTAGATGTATATATTTGTATTGTAGTTTTCCCATATGTTAGGGGGCGTCCTGCATATTCACACCTATATCTGTATTATATATTGTGGCCTTTGGCCCCCAGAGGAATACAAGTTGTCTATTCCTAACATGGTATCAGAGCCTTGTTAGCCATTTTTCTCGCAACTTCGTCGGCCGCCATCGTCCCTGTCGCCGCCGGCCTTGCCGTCGTCGTCGCCGCCGGTCGCCGCCAGTTTTTCTCCGTTTCAGATCTGGATCGATCCGTCGCCGTTTCAGATCCGTGTCCAGTTTGGATCGATCTGTGTCCCGTTTCAGATCTGGTCGTCTTCTGCTCACGCCAAACTCCTGGCGGATCCCGTCACCGCCAGGTCCCGCCGTCAACCCCCGCGAGGTCGCCCGCCAACTTCTGCCAGGTCCCGCCTCGAAACTCCCTGCTTGTGTGGGACCAGCCCCAACCTCGGTCCGCTCCCAGGATCCCGTCCCCGCCTCGTCAACTCCCCAGATCCCGACGCCACCTCGCGCCCGAGCTGCACCCAAGCTGCCTCGTCTCGCCTGCGCCCTGCCGCTTCTTTGCTGGCCGCCCGCCGCTCGCCGGCCGATTGGATCTAGGCGCCCTCGCTCGGATCTGGGCGCCTCCTGACTTGTGTTCTTCGTTGGTTTTGCATTGAATCTGAGAGTTGACCCAAAAAAAATTAAGACAGAGATATGTCTTCTTCATCGGGTTATGTTGCGATTCCTCGCTGCCCGGTGATCTTCGATGGCGCGAATTACCCTGATTTCGCTGCCTTTATGGACGTTCACATGCGCGGTCTCCGTCTCTGGGGTGTACTCTCCGGCTTGCCACCCGAGGTTACATGTACTTAAGTTGCTATAAATAGGTTGTCAACTTTTTTAAAGCTACTCGATCGATACCAATCGGATAGGCCGAGAGAATTGCTATTCTTGGAGATAAAGTTTGTTGATATAGGAGTAAATTCTAAGAAATTTACATTCATTGCCTAACAAAATCTACAACGACTTTTATAAAGCAATCACACGAATCAAATTTCATTACTATCAAAATCAACGGCGGAGCTATGTTAAGGCAGGGGGTCGTCCCCCCCCCCCCCTCCGTAGTAGGTAGTAGTAATTTGCTAAGATTGGAAACAATCAGAGCATTATCTTCCCTCCACCTATAGCTTACAGGCTTCTGAATTAGGCCGCTTAAAGAACCACACATTAGACAACTACTCGTGAACGAAAAGAAATGCTTGCTCTTACATAACTGAGTAGGATTTAGTCTTGAAGGACACTTGTCGATACCAAGCGGATAGGCTGAGAAAATTGCTACTCTTGGAGCTAAAGTTTATTGACATAAATTCTAAGAAATTTACATTCATTGCCTAACAAAATCTAGCGATTTTTTTAAATACTACACTTTTATTATTATTTTTAAAAGTATTATATGAATTTTGCAATTTACAAATCTAGCATTTTGTTGGCCTAGGCCTAGCCAAATAGACCACTCGTCCTGGCCCTGCCAGATTTAACTCCATTCAGCGAGGAGCAGGCCGATTACATGTCGTCGATACCTGCGAGAATCTACAATAATTTTTTTAAAGAGATCACACAAATCAAATTTCATTACTATCACAAGCAACGCCGGCGCTATGTTAAGGTAGCCCCCCCCCCCCCCCCCCTCCCAAGCCTATTTTTTTATTACTAGCTAATAGGTACTAGTAATTTGCTAAGATTGAAAACAATCAGAGCATTAGCTTCCCTCCAGCTATAGCTTATGGGCTTATGAATTAGGCCGCTTACAGAACCACACGTTAAACAACTACTCATGAACGAAAAAAAATGCTTGCTCTTACATAACTGACTAGGATTTAGTCTTGACGGGCACTTGTCGATACCAAGCGGATAGGCTCAGAAAATTGCTACTCTTGGAGCTAAAGTTTGTTGACATAAATTCTAAAAAAAATTACATTCATTGCCTAACAAAATCTAACGATTTTTTTAAATAATACACATTATTATTATTATTTTTGAAAGTATTGTATAAATTTTGCAATTTACAAATCTAGCACTTTGTTTTCCTAGGCCTAGCCAAATAGACCACTCGTCCTGGTCCTGACAGATTCAACTCCATTCGGCAAGGAGCGGGCCGATTACATGTCGTTGATACCTGCGAGAATCTATAATGATTTTTTTAAAGAGATCACACGAATCAAATTTCATTACTATCACAATCAATGGCGAGAGCTATGTTAAGGCAGCCCCCCCCCCCCCCCCCCTTAGCTTTCCTCCGGCTATAGCTTACGGGTTTCTGGATTATGCCGCTTATAGAACCACACATTAGACAACTACTCGTGAACGAAAAGAAATGCTTGCTCTTACACCAGCACATATGGCCATCGGCAACCCAACTTGGAAACCTGAATTGGAATCGCCTTGTCCATCCCCGGCCTATGTCCTGGTTGTCGGAGACCATAAGATATGATCCGACGGCGAGTGACGGCCCAACCCCACCGTGGCCCAGTTTCAACTGATCCGGCGGCAAGGGACCAGCATGCAACGGCGGCGGCGTCCTGACGTCGAGCGGCGACAAGAAGACCACGGAGCTCCGCCGTTGAGCCACTAGTCATGGAATTTATCTCCTTCACGTACCGGTCCACCCTTCCCTCCTTGATTATTGACAAATGATTCTTGGTAAGTTGTAATCTAGTTAGGATTTTCAGCACTAGCATATTCTTCTCAATCACAAATTCTCAATTGGGATTCTCGCAGATTTGTCCAATTATCCTGTTGACTACTTGATTGGAAGGGGAATAAGAGAGAGATAATTGCAACCAATGTGGCCAATGTCTATATAAATTTGTCCCAAGTCTATATTTTCTAATTTGTTGCGGTGGTAATAAAAGGTCTTTCGTCCCCGCAACATTTTTTTTCAAGCTCAGCCACTGATCACAATTACGAAGACAGAGTGTGACAGCATCCAGGTGCAATGGTAAAAGTAAAAAAGGTCCGCTACATGGTGCCACTTGGTAGCTAGCACTCGACAGTGTCGAGAGAAAAAAATCAAGTTTATATGGACAAGTAAAAAAAATACTCCGATAGTTAATTAAGAAACAACCAAGCGAGTATGTAATAGGCAGTCTGAAAGCCATGTCTAGTTTCAAAAAAAAAAAACCATGTGGCCTTCCCGGAGACATTTCGCTTGAGGTCGAAAGATCAGAAACATATCCATACATATGATATATATTTGTACAATTTAGTTGGACCGTATGGGTTTTGTATAGGGCAACGTATACGTGTTTAGTATTAATAACAATAGTATCAAGCGGTCTAAGCCGTTCTTATGTTTGAGTTTGCTCTGAGTTTAGGGGAAAGGTTGTAGTGGAGCAAACGCCTTCCAGAAAAAAAAATATGTATCCATTGCCTCACAGAAATTACTATGATTATTAATAAAGAAACAAGCAAGCGCGCGGGGGCTGTCTCAAAGACATTGCTCTTCCCGGAGATTTGAGCTCGAAAATCTCAACCATCCTATCTCACACTGGGCGTTCGGGTTTACCCGAAATTTCGGGTCAGGTTATTCGGGTATTTTTCAATTCGGTTTCCAGATCTGCCGCCCGAAATTATCCCAAAAAAGTAAGGACCCGACATTCCGGGTACCCGAAACTTCGGGTTCGGGGCCGGGTTTCCCCGATTTGCCCAAATAGCAGCAGCTCCTGTCGAGGAAGGCGACCGGCCAGTGGCACTACTCAGTCGAGGAAGGTGGTCGGCGAGGGGCTGCTACTTGCCGATCTCTAACGAGGGAGATGGGATGCGAGGCAGCGAGGGACGCGGCGACCGCATCGCAGGCGGCGCCGGCTGCCGGCTCTAGGCCAGCCGGTCAGGTCTGGGACGTCGGGGTCAGGGGATTGGTGCGTGGTGTTGTGCGGTGCCTGTGCGGCTATGCGGGAGCTAGGGTTGAGTCGTTGACTCAGGGAGGAGGTGGGAATGCGATGCATAAGTGGGCTTTTGGGCTGCTGGGCTGGGACAGTGCGGACTGCTCAACGTTTCGGGTACTGGCGATACAACCCCGAAATTTCCAAATAAAATTCGGGTTTTTGAAGTTGCCACCTGAATATGTGCTTGGGTTTTTCGGGTTCGGGCTATACGGGTTCGGGTCCGGGTATTTCGGATTTGGGGTTCGGGTATCGGGTTTTATGCCCAGCGTGAATCCTATCCAAGATTCCAAGCAGCCGACCCGAAAGCAACCGTGGGGTTGGGACGGATGTGATCTAGCTAGGTCGCTCATCGCCTCTTCCTGAATCCTGATCGTTCTATTCTGACGTTTTCCTATTTCTGTTCCTTTCCGTCTGTCGTTTCATTCGAGCGGCAAAACACCCGTTGTTTTTCGCGTGTTATATTGATCCAGGTGGGGTTCGCACCAATGGGAGCTCAGCTGCAGATTTCATGGCCGCGCCTTATCAGCCACAGAGGAACTGGGGGACGAAGACCGTTCCGAGGCGGTCGGATTTGGATCGACTCCGCCGACGGCGACTGCTAGAGTATAGTTTTTTTTTTCGCATCTGCTCTCAATTTACACGGTAAAATTCACCAACGGAAAACTATATGCCGAAATCAGCATTTATGAACACTCAAGCTAACAATACATTACACGACGTACGTACAAAAAGGATTATACGGCAAGCTCTGACAGGGACAACATCTTATACGTACGTACGTTGGGAAAATAAATACACGCGCAGTAGCAACCGAGTGATCTGGCCGGCACGGACAGGGCGAACGCACCGCCGCGTGGACGTGCCTACGCTGAAGGGGGCGGCGCCAGGAACGGCATGGGGACGTTCACGTTGGGGATGAAGGGCATCGGCGGCAGCGTCACCTTGGGCACGACGATGGAGGGCATCGGCGGCATTGTCACTGTGGGCACGACGATGTTGGGGGTGGGAGGAAGTGTCACCTTGGGCACGGTGATGCTGGGCATCGGCGCCATCGTCACCGTGGGCACGACGATGGCGGGCATAGGCGGCAGCGCCAGCTTTGGCACGACGACGGTGGGCACAGGCGGCAGTGTCACCTGCGGCACGGCTGGCACGGTGACGGCTGGCATGGGCGGCAGTGTTGCCTGCGGCACGGTTGGTACAGTGATCGCGGGCACGGCCGGCATGGGCGGCAATGTCACCTGCGGCACGGTGACTGCAGGCACGGAGGGCACAGGCGGCAATGTGGCCTGCGGCACGGTCGGCACGGTGACCGCGGGCACGGCCGGCATCGGTGGCAGAGCCGGCAGAGTTGGCACGGCCGGGAGGGCCGGGACAGAAGCAGGAGCAGCAGCCGCCGGGGTGGTATCCGCCAACATGCGTGCGCCGTGGCACACGTTGCCGGCGAGAAGGAGCGAGCACGCCATGATCATGGCATACAAGCTCGCGTTCGGAGCCATTACTCGGGTTTCTACTCGTAGTCTCCTTGGGAAGATGGTTCGCGTCGTGTCAGGTTAGTGATTGTTGCAAGCCTGCTTGGATGCAAAAACATGGGTCAATGGCGGTCGATATATAGCCCTAGCCGCCCGAGGAGTGAGTAGATTGGTTGCTTGCCAGACTATGTATGTCATCGTGTTAAAAATTGTTTGTCTGATTCTGACCGACCGGGGAATGAATGTGGGTGCACCTGCATCTGCATGGCTCGAATTTTCTGCGTTTAGGTGCTGCTGCTCTCCTTTCCAACTGCTGCAGCGAGGCACACACGTCTCTGCAGCCGGCGACGCATCTTTTGCATGTACTCCCTCCATTTCAAAATATAAGATGTTTTTAGGTTTGTGAAGAAAATGAATCTAGACTTCTTTTAGTGTGTAGATTCATCCAAAAGTTGAGTGAACCTACATACTAAAACAAGTCTAGATTTATTTTCTTCACAAGCATAAAACATCTTATATTTTGAAACGGAGGGAGTACATTGCTAATGTTGCTGTTGTAGAATGTTATTGTCGACCTCGGCATACGCCTCTCCTCCAGTGGTGCCGCCGACTCATGTCGCCTGAAGGTGTTTATTTGAACTTATTTATTTTATATAAATCTGTAAAACTACTTTACCTTATACAAGCAAGTTTAATAAATAAAGGACCCGGTTATCGCGCGAATATGCCCGCTTTGGCCCGCGAGCACGACGCCCGCGATTGCCACACATCCACACATCATCCGCCTGTGAAACAATTCGAGGAAAAACGAAAAAATGAAATTGCCAGAAGAAAAATAGAAATTGCCATGACAACTCATGTGTTACGTACGCGTTAAGGATTTTCCGACGGGAACATTTTCTTGATAGAATAGATTTTCCGTAAATAAAAGGTGTATGCTTTGTAAGAAGTAAAATGATAAACCAACTCCTTCCTTCAATATAAAGCACAGGTATCGTGCCTTTCATAGAAAAAGAAGTGAACTGTTCATGTACATCAATATAAATGTTCATAGGAATTTGAATAAATATAAATACATGTCAAAATTATCTTCACCCATTACAGAAATAGTGTTTTCTATATATAAGATTAGAAAATGGTTAGAGTTGACTAAGGAATAGAGAATTTGGCCGACAAGACCCTTTTCCAAGGAGGAAATAAAAGGGGCCGGTGTTTGGTTTAAAACACAACAAAGTTGCTGGACTAGATAGTTTACCAGCCGATTTTTTTTCAAAATTTCTGGAAAGTGATAAGAGCATATCTAAAAGAAATGTTGGATGCTTTTTAGAAAGGCAAGTTAGATATTGTGAGACTTAACCATGGGTTGATTACTTTAATTCCTAAGGTGCATGATGCTGGCCGTGCCTTTCATAGAAAAATAAGTGAACTGTTCATGTACATCAATATAAATGTTCATAGGAATTTGAATAAATATAAATACATGTCAAAATTATCTTCACCCATTACAGAAATAGTGTTTTCTATATATAAGATTAGAAAATGGTTAGAATTGACTAAGGAATAGAGAATTTGGCCGACAAGACCCTTTTCCAAGGAGGAAATAAAAGGGGCCGGTGTTTGGTTTAAAACACAACAAAGTTGCTGGACTAGATAGTTTACCAGTCGATTTTTTTGCAAAATTTCTGGGAAGTGATAAGAGCATATCTAAAAGAAAATGTTGGATGCTTTTTAGAAAGGCAAGTTAGATATTGTGAGACTTAACCATGGGTTGATTACTTTAATTCCTAAGGTGCATGATGCTGGCCGTGCCTTTCATAGAAAAAGAAGTGAACTGTTCATGTACATCAATATAAATGTTCATAGGAATTTGAATAAATATAAATACATGTCAAAATTATCTTCACCCATTACATAAATAGTGTTTTCTATATATAAGATTAGAAAATGGTTAGAATTGACTAAGGAATAGAGAATTTGGCCGACAAGACCCTTTTCCAAGGAGGAAATAAAAGGGGCCGGTGTTTGGTTTAAAACACAACAAAGTTGCTGGACTAGATAGTTTACCAGCCGATTTTTTTTCAAAATTTCTGGGAAGTGATAAGAGCATATCTAAAAGAAATGTTGGATGCTTTTTAGAAAGGCAAGTTAGATATTGTGAGACTTAACCATGGGTTGATTACTTTAATTCCTAAGGTGCATGATGCTGGCCGTGCCTTTCATAGAAAAAGAAGTGAACTGTTCATGTACATCAATATAAATGTTCATAGGAATTTGAATAAATATAAATACATGTCAAAATTATCTTCACCCATTACAGAAATAGTGTTTTCTATATATAAGATTAGAAAATGGTTAGAATTGACTAAGGAATAGAGAATTTGGCCGACAAGACCCTTTTCCAAGGAGGAAATAAAAGGGGCCGGTGTTTGGTTTAAAACATAACAAAGTTGCTGGACTAGATAGTTTACCAGCCGATTTTTTTTCAAAATTTCTGGGAAGTGATAAGACCATATCTAAAAGAAATGTTGGATGCTTTTTAGAAAGGCAAGTTAGATATTGTGAGACTTAACCATGGGTTGATTACTTTAATTCCTAAGGTGCATGATGCTGGCCGTGTTATTCCAAAATTCGGACATGTCTGTCTTATGAATGTCATTTTACAAAATACTGACAAAACTTTTGGCCAATAGATTACGAGAACTAATTCAATTAATCATTGCTGACACTCATATAACTTTTATCAAGGACATATATTTTTGGAAGGTATTGCGAATATCCATGAAACCATTCCTAAGATACACACAAAATGCGAGGCTTGCTACTCAAATTTGATTTTGAGAAAGCATATAACAAAGTGTATTGGGATTTCTTGTATTAGATGATGGAGATGAAGGGGATGAGTGACACTTGGTGTGACTGGGTCGTGAGGACAGTCCTATGAGGAAGAGAGGCTATTAGGGTCAATGATCAAATTGGACCCTATTTTCCTGCATGTTTTGGGGTGAGACAAGGTGACCTCTTATCTCCCTACTGTTTGATATTGTGGGTATGGACTGGCTCTGTTGATCAACAAGGCACTACATCATGGGATCGTTAAGGGTTTGGTGCCTCACTTGGTGGAAGTTGGTCTGTCAATTCTGAAATATGCAGATGACACCATCCTTCTTGTGGAGGATGATCTGGAGAATGCCAGAAATGTTAAATTCATCTTTTGTTAGTTTGAGAAGTTGCCATGGCTCAAGATTAACTTTCACAAGAGTGAGATTTATTGTCTTGGAGGAGTTGTACATAAAAGGGGAAATATAGTGAAATCTTCACTTATCGTGTTGCTAAATTGCCTATGAAATACCTAGGTATGCCTATTGATGAAAAAAATATTTGCAAAGTCTCAATGGGATCCCATTGGAGAGAAAATGGTAGGATGGAAAGGTGACTTATTTTCCTCGGGTACTAGGATTACTCTGGTTAATGCTTTTCTAAGTAGTGTGACCCTATATATGCTCTTATTCTTGGAAGCTCCATAAGGGGTGCTACACAAGTGTGATATTCATAGAAAGAGGATGGTTTGGCATGAGTTGGATGACATGAAAAGATATCCTCTGGTTTAACTGGTAGAATGTGTTCTTGCCAAAGGATTGTGGTGGTTTAGGGATCCTTGATTTGGAAACAATGAATAAGATTACATTTTGCAAATGTCTTTGGAAACTGGAAAACACTAAGGGCACTTGGCAAGATATTTTATCAAAGAAATACCTGAAGAATCAGGTTTTATATCAAACCACTGCTGGTTCTAGGTGCTCCCATTTTTGGCAGAGTCTAATGAGGGTAAATCCAATCTTTCAACAATACTCTACTAGCTTTGTAATGATGGGTGGAACACCCTGTTCTGGGAGGATATTTGGGTGAATGATTCACCTTTAGCATCCCAATTTCTTAGATTATACAACACTACTTTTGATAAAGAAGTTACTATGAGGAAAGTTAAGGATGGTGGATGTAGTTGTATCAGATTTAGGTTGGTCTATGGGAAGACAACCAGTCAGTGGGAGAATTTTAGAAACTTGGTGGATAATTGTCAAGTTAATGAGGAGAAAGACATAGTAACTTAGAGAGTTGTGAATTCAAGAAAGTTTACATCTAAGCACCTATATTTACAAGTATATTTGTAATGTTAAAATTCGCCAAGAAATTATAATAGTCCTATGGTTGATGCCTAGAAATATCATCATAACCAAGGATAATCTACTAAAGAGGGTTGGACTAGTAATAAACACCATAAGTTCTGTGTGAAGCATGAGATAGTTGATCATCTACTATTTCATTCTGTTCTCGCAAAATTAATCTGGCAAATGATTTAATGTGCTTCTGGGTTGACCAGGCCACCCGATGGTGTTGTAGACTTGGCTGGCCCTTGGCTTCTTACTTTACCCACTGATCAAAGTATATTGGTCTTATGTGGTGGAGCAGCTATTATCTTGACTATATATAAGACACAAAATAATGCGTGTTTCAACCAAAAAAAATCATGATGATCTGTCTAGTGTTGTTTATAGGTCATGCAATATGATTAACTCCTGGGCTACACCATAGATAAACCAAGTTACAAAATACTTGAGGATGGGGTCACGAAGCTCAAGTTGGCGATTCGAGAAGCTCGCATGCAGATGGATGAATGACCAATTCAGAAAAAATGATTGGCTAAGGAGGTCTCTTGCCTCAGTTTCTTCTGGTTGTAGTGTGCTTCTATTCTGTTGCTTTGTTGAAATGTTCTAGGTGGTAGTCTGACCAAGTAGCTTTCTAAACTTCTTAATGAGGAGGGAGTATAAAAAGAGCTGCTATAAGATAAATACCTATATTCTAAAACTTTATCTTAGGTTTTAGAAAAATTAACCAATGGATTCTCCCTACTGGAAATTCCTAATGAATGTCAAGGACGATTTTTCTAAACGGAGTTCCTTTCAGATTGACAATGGGATGAACACTAGATTCTAGGAAGATACTTGGCTAGGCAATCAACCGTTGGCTGAGAAGTACCCATCTCTATACAACATCACCCACCGAAAAGGAGTTTTGGTTGCAAATGTTATGTCGAGTACTCCATTAAACATATGTTTTTGGAGGACTTTGATCGGGAATAATTGGATACATTTTAACCATTTGGAGTTGCAGCTGGTGTAGGTTTAGCTAACCGAGCATCGATACATTTTTACATGGAGTCCTAATACTTCGGGTGTTTTTCGGTTATGTCCATGTATCTTGAGTTGATAATCGGTCATACCAGGTTTCTTCTAAAATATATTTTGAAAATATAAGTACCACTTAAAATTAGAAGTTTTATGTGGTTCCTTCACAGTAAAATTACTCTCATTAAATATAATCTAGCTAAAAAAATTGACAGGGTTATAAAAAATTTTGTTTTTGTGATGAAGAATAAACAATACAACATGTTTTCTTCGATTGTTCTTTTGTGAAAATTTTGTGGAGGATAGTTCACTTTGCTTTTAATTTATCTCCACCAAAGAACATTACGAATTTTTGGAAACTGGTTGAATGGGATTGAAAAGAAAGATAAAGCTCATATCTGAATGGGTGTGTGTGCTTTACTTTGGACCATATGGCATGTCCGCAATAATTTTATATGTAACAAATCAATTTTTCCATCCTTTTATAGGTTATTCCTCTGGCTTCTCACTGGATCCTTACATGGTCTGTCTTTCGATAGATGTTTAGCATGTTGATGCAAAGGCGCTTCATGTTACTACTCTTATTTAGAAGGCTAATATACGTATCAACACTCTCTGACCTATGATTTATAATGAACTGTAAACATGCTCAATAAAGTAACATAAGACTGTATACATCAATTAATGCAGAGGCCGTCGGGTGTGCCCCTTTTCGAAAAGAAGTCTCTTACCCCTTCTCCATTCCCCTGACTTGTTGTGATGTTTGGTCTGTAATAGCTAAGCTGCTAAGAGTCTATATGTTTATCTTTGCTTTTATTTTCTTTCTTGTTGTAAAAACGGGCAGTTTCTTTACATGAAATTGACGAGAGGAGCTCGTTTGGTAAAAAACCGAATAAAAATATTCATGTGTCCTAAATAAAATTCATATACATAAAATTAATTTTTGTACAAAAGAAAAAAAGTTCATACATCTGGATAAATTAATTCTACCCTCCAAAAAAAATGCATGTATATGGAACAAAGGTGAAAAAGTAAAAAAGAAAATGCAAAAATAAAAGAAGGAAACAAATCAAAAAAATGTGTAAAAATCAAAGAAAACAAAAAAACGCACCAAAAATGCTGATTTGGATCGGCGAGGGCAACTCCTAGAGTACTTTCTTTTGTCGGAAATTCCTAAATAAGGTGCCTAGTTTTCACATATACTCTCTTAATTTACACGGTAAAATTCACCAATGGAAAACTAAGACGTATGTATTTTGTACTTGCTTTGTTTCAAAATATAAGATGCTTTAGCCTTTTTCTAAAACACACGCATGTAGACGTCTTTTTGGGTGTACGTTCACTCATTTGTCTTTGAACCTACACACTAAAAAAAAGTCAAGATACGTGGGTTTTAGAAAAGCTAAAATATTTTATATTTTACAAGCGGACGAGTAGAAACCATGATGAAGAACGATGATATGCCGAAATCAGCATATATAAATATACTCAAGCTAACAACACATTACAAGACGTACATACAAAAAGGATTACACGGCAAGCTCTGAGAGGAACAACATCATATACGTACGTAGAGAAAAAAAGTACACGGGCAGTAGCAACCGATCTGGCCGGCCACGGACCTCCGCCGCGTGGACGTGTCTACGCTGAAGGGGGCGGCGCCAGGAACGGCATGGGCACGTTCACGTTGGGGATGAAGGGCATCGGCGGCAGCGTCACCTTGGGAACGACGATGGAGGGCATCGGTGGCAGCGTCACCCTGGGCACGACGATGGTGGGCAGTGTCACCTTGGGCACGGCGATGGCGGGCATCGGCGCCATCGTCACCGTGGGCACGACGATGGCGGGCATAGGCGGCAGCGCCAGCTTTGGCACGACGACGGTGGGCACAGGCGGCAGTGTCACTTGCGGCACGGTTGGCACGGTGACGGCAGGCACGGCTGGCATGGGCGGCAATGTCACCTGCGGCACGGTTGGCACGGCCGGCATCGGAGGCAGTGTCACCTGCGGCACTGTTGGCACGGTGACCGTGGGTACGGCAGGCACGGGCATCGGTGGTAGAGTAGGCAAGGTCGGCACAGCCGGCAGAGCAGGAACAGAAGCGGCAGGAGCAGCAGCCGCCGGGGTGGTGTCTGCCAAGTTGCGAGCGGCGTGGCACATGTTGCCGGCGAGGAGCGTGCACGCCATGATCATGACCAGCAAGCTCGCATTGGAAGCCATTGCTTGGTACTGCAGGAGCACAGATAGCTCTCTTTGAGATGGTTTAGTATGTTGTCTGCCTGCTTGTGTGATTGCAGGACTGCATGGGTGCAGAAACATGGGTCAGCGACAGGACTTATGTAGCCCCAACAAGTGATTAGATCGGTTGTTGGCCAGACTCTGCATGCAAGGCGGCCAACACAGCTACAGTTGGTGATCGAATTTGCCAGCGCCTTAAACGAAAAAGGGAAATATTTGTAGTATGATCGACAGGGGGTGAGATTAGCTGCGGCGACCGGAAAATGGGTGCACCTGCATGGCTCGAATTTCTGCGTTTAGGTGCGGAGCGGGTGCTGTTGTGCCCCTTCCCAACTGCTGCTCCAGGCCGGGCTTTGGGCCTTTTGTGCTCCTGGCCAGGCTTTGGGCCGCGCCAAAAAAGACTGATGCTAAATACCCAGGTCCGAACCTGGCCCGGTGCACAAAAAGGCAGAAAAAGCCTGGTCAGATGGCCCGGCCTAGCCCAACCTTGGCTCATACCTTCCATTTTTTCAACCTGAGACAGGCCCATCCCAATCGTCGAGCTAGAAAAATTGCAGACCAAGCCTGGCCCGATTGCACAGTTTGGCCCAGTCCAAGATTTTTGGGCAGGGACAAGTCACGCCGATCGAGCCGAGCTACCAATGCCTTTCAATAAGAAGGTTTGGGCAGGGCCGGGCTACCAGGCTGATCGAGCCGATTGGCCCATCCCAATCGTTAAGCTAAAAATTATTTTACTATTATAGAAGTAGGTTTCATAAGTAAAAGGTGTATGTGTTGTAAGAAGTAAAATATTAAATAAACTCTTGCTTTCAATAAGAAGGGCTATTGTGCCTTTTTTATTGTGTATTCTTTGTAACAGATGAAGGCTATTGTGCCTTTCAACTAAAAAGAAGTAAAATGTTCATCTACATCAACATAAGTGTCCATAGTAATTTAAATAAATATACATATATGCTAGAATAATCTTCATATGTTACAAAGAATACATTTTATTATATAAGATTAAAAACATTCATTTTTAAATAAATGTTCATACACAAAATAATGTTTGTACCGATAAGAAATGTTCATACATATGAAAAATTATGTGTTCGTCCAAAAATGCATGTATATATAAAAAAGGTAAAAATAAAAGGAAATGCAAATAGAAAATAAGGAAAGAGTAAAATGAAAATGTGTAATAATCAAAAGAGAACCAAAGAAACCCACAAAAAAAAACAAAAAAAAAATGCAACAAAAAACACATGAAGAAATAAACCATCGCGGTGCACACAAACATAGTCTCAGCCTAAGATGGGTCGGGCCGGTTGAGCATGGGTACGAGAAAAAACCCAACATATGGATATGTTGGGACTTTTGTTCTATCACACAATGTAATAACCTCTTATAAATTAACTCAATGCCTTGCCCACATGACTTACTATAGCACATTATTGACCTTTCTACCCTTTTACTGTAAAAGGGGTAACCCGGGGTGCTATATTTGAAATAAAATGTATACATGTTGGTAATAGGATGTTGATAATATGCCCTAGAGGCAATCATATATGATGTATTCCCATTGTATTCATAAAGTTATTAAGTTATTCTTATATAAATATTTGATGTATATATTGAATATGTGATTCACTTGTGAAACTATACATTCATGTTATTCATACTAAGTATCCTTGGTCACTGAGGTTATAATGGACACATAACTTAGACTAATATGAAAGTCGACTAATGACTCGGTTCCACTTGTCATGGGCATTATGATGCCATTTTGATTTACACGGATTTGGCTAAAAAATTTAGTGAGTCGGATTGACCCATATTGAGATACAACGAACAAGATATCATTTGTATGTCTTAATAAATGTAATTCTTAAACCTAAGGTTGTAGCACAATCCAAGTTGTGGATCACCGACTTAGGTTCTATTAAATGTTGTTCCACCACAGGGTAGTTATAAAGGCAGAGTTCGGATCGACTGAGAATCAAGCTGCGTGATATGGATAACCAAGATGGGATTTTGCCCCTCCAACTGGAGAGATATTTTCTGGGCCCTCTCGGATGATATGATTCAAAAAGCATGGCCATGCACGACTCGGTTAAGTATTAACCGAGGCGAGACTAAGAGTTAGTTGGATGAATCACATATTACAGATCGAGAAGAGAGTAGTACTATTTAAGTGATGGTGATTATTCGCCTATAGCTCGACAAGGTATATTGTGAGGCAAAAGGAACTCGGATGTAAGTCACATTGGAAAGGCATGTTCTCATGACTCTTTGGTACTTGGAAGTCGGCAAGTTCTGCTAGGAGCCACTAACGATTGATCGATTGCGAGTCGGACTCCAATCGTGTCCAAGTTGCCATGAGCCTGCGGGGTCACACACTTAAGAGCGGGAGAAAGTTGGGATTGGATCTGAACAAGAAATCTGTTTGGGTTGGACCCAAACCGGATATAGACTGAGTCAATAGGTCGGACTCACAGTGACTAATATGGGTTTTAGTGAATGGGCCACAAGTAGGTGAAGCCCACTTTCACTCTCTATATATATTGGAGCACATATACCTGTATGGGGGTTAATGGTTAGGTCATTCCATACGTTGAAAACCCTAGCTCCACTCTAGTCCTACCGCCGTACTGAATCTAGCAGTCCACCGTCGGTGCTCCTCCTTGTACGTGCGGACACCAGCGGAGGTGCTGATCGTGGACTGGATCGGATCATGAGGACTGCACTGCATTCAACTGACGCGCTTTATCAGTAATCCACAACCGCGCGTCTAGTGGTAATCCTCATGGCCTTCTACCTCAGCTAGATCTTGGGATCTCCCGTAGGGAAAAAGTTTTATCTCTACGTGGCCCAACAAAGTATCCACATCACACAACTATATTTAGGCCACCTGGACCTCTATTTAAGGTAGGGCTACATGTTACTCATAATCAAATTAAATTGTGCACTGACCTGATGTGTTGACACATGCCTCTATTTAAGGATAGTGGTTACATGTTAGTCATAATCAAATTGTGCGCTGACCTAATGGGCGAGATCCATACCCTGCACATTCGGATCGGGTGCCCATGGGCGTGTCCATGGGTTAAATTGTCGGGCTTAGTACAATATTTGGAAGAGCTATAGTCACCCCGCGAAGATAGACATGACTAATCCAACCAAAGTGCTCATACTTTATGCTATTCGTGAATATTGGCTATAATATCATAGTACATTTAACTAGGTAGATCTTCGACTCAATTTAATTGTATGATTTGCAGACACCAACTAGGCATTAATTCAATTGAAAGGTAGCCAAACAAACATTATGCCTTTGCACACATACAACCCTCGTCTTTCCCTTCCGTGGTTATGTGGATTTTTTTACTTCGGTAATCCACATCAACCTCAAGTTGAAGGTGGGAGAGGGCGCATAATGTTACTTCAACACTTCCTCTCATGTTTGTCAATATTTGGCCTTAACGCTCTGAATTCATCACAATCCCTTCATATATGGTCTTTCATATCGATAGTATACACATTCAAAGTGGACATAGCGGCAATAACTGCAGTACTACACGTATTATTTTAGCCAATTTGTGAATTCATGAAATCTTTGTTTGATAAGTACCATATTAGGTTGTATTCATGATTTAGTTCAGCCACATGCCAAAGGGAAGGGTTAAATATTTCTAGTAGAAAAGGTTGAGAGGATGGGGTGGCGCTGGGATTCCACGAGGCCGGTATAGACATGATGTAACTGTTAGGATTTGTGCATATTTTAATAAAAATTAGGTTTTTGTGGGTTGTTCATAATTCTTTAAAAGTATTTGTACGTTGCCTAAGTTTGCAGAACCAAAAAAAAGAGGAGAAACGGGTTTACCATTGCTCGTTAACTTGATCTCATCGATTACAGTAGTATAGAAAAACTATGCGACCGACTACTTATCAATGGACTTATAAATAGTCATTTCTGGGTCAACATTCAAAGCGGCCAGATCTTCTAATCCATTTTCATAAATACATGGTCAGACCACAAATAATTATTTATCGGTGCGCTTAAGAGATAGCAAAACCGAAAAACCCAGGACCTTCCTGGAATGGATGTAAAATTGGTGGATCACTATTTAGCTCAAAGTTGTTCTAGTAAATATAGGGGAACACACTGTTTTCTGCATTCAATCCAAGCGGACCCTAAGGAGTACTCCCTCCGTTTCAAAATATAAGATGTTTTAGGTTTGTGAAGAGAGAGTGAATCTAGACACTAAAACAAGTATAGATACATTTTCTTCACAAACCTAAAACATCTTATATTTTAAAACGGAGGAAGTAATAAGGATGGACATAGTGTGCTGTAAATATATGTATAACATAAAAACACATAGAAATACTGCATATACGTACAATAATGGGACAACCTCAACAATCAAAATATACTAGTACAATAACAGTAAATACCTCAACCTCTGCGTACACAACAAATCTGCTGAGACTAGACAGTACTCGAACATGTACAACAACGAGCGAACAAATACTCTGCCGTGGCAGCCACTGATCTAGCCAGTGTGCGACATGAAGAGCCAAACTGTCGACACGGGAAGATGCACGCACCACCGTGCTTACGGAGAGCCGCCTATGCTGAAGGGGGCGGCGCCAGGAACGGCATGGGCACGTTCACGTTGGGGATGAAAGGCATCGGCGGCAGCGTCACCTTGGGCACGACGATGGTGGGCATGGGCGGCAGCGTCACCTTGGGCACGACGATGGCGGGCATCGGCGCCATGGTCACCGTGGGCACCACGATTGCGGGCATAGGCGGCAGCGCCAGCTTCGGCACGACCACGGTGGGCACTGGCGGCAGTGTCACCTGCGGCACAGTTGGCACGGTCACCGCAGGCACTGCTGGCATGGGCGGCAATGTCGCCTGCGGCATGGTTGGCACGGTGACCGCGGGCACGGCCGGCATCGGTGGCAATGTCGCCTGCGGCATGGTGACGGCGGGGACGGCCGGCATCGGTGGCAGAGTCGGTAAAGTCGGCAGGGCCGGGACAGAAGCAGCAGGAGCAGCAGCCGCCGGGGTGGTATCTGCCAAGTTGCGAGCGGCATTGCACGTGCTGCCGGCGAGGAGGAGCGTGCACGCCATGATCATGGCCAACAAGCTCGCATTGGAAGCCATAGCTCGGTAATGCAGACAGCTTCTTTTGAGATGGTTTTAGTGCCGTGTCTGCCTACTCGATCGTGTGACTGCTTGGGTCAACGACAGGCATTATATAGCCCGCAACACAAGTGATTAGGGTTGGTTGTTGGCCAGACTCTGCAAAGCGGCCAACACAGCTAAAATTGGTAACCAAATTTGCCTGCGCGTTAAACAAAATTGGTAACCAAGTTTTCTTCGCTACCGGGGATGAGATTATTAGCTGCGGTGACCGGAAAATGGGTGCACCTGCATGGCTCGAATTTTCTGCGTTTAGGTGCCGAGTGGCGGTTGCTGCTGCTGCTCCTTTCCAACTGCTGCTGTGAGGCGCACACGTCTCTGCGCTTCTGCAGCCAGCGACGCATTTTTTTTAAGCCTGACTACGGCGGGCTTACGTCGGCCTAAACTTTCCATAAAATCCAACTTTCCATAAAATCCAACTGGGTGCCGAGCAAAGGACGATTTTCAGCCTTTAGCGGATTCGGATGCGTAGTCTGGTTGGAAACCAGGTGGAGTTAGAGCCCGTATACTATATGTATACTGTAGTACACTGTACTACGTGATCAGGCGGCCGGGATCGATTGCGAGGGGATCGAGTCGACCGGGGTAGAGTCGAGGCAGTTTGTATAGCCAAGGAATCACGATCGTTCGCACAGCTCTCGCCTGGCCGCACCTCTCGCTGGCGTAGATCGCTCGCCGCCGCAGATCGATCGCCGCCCTCGCTCGTCGCTCTCGCTCAGTTCGTCCACCTCCCCTCGCTCCTCCTCGCGCAGATCACCCGGACATCGTCCCCTTCGCCCGCACGGCTTGGGAATTAGGTGGGCGCCATTGCTGGACTCCGCGCAAATCACCGTCGGACTCTCGCTCGCCACCCTCGTGCGATTCCTCCACCTCCCGTCTAATCCTCTCCTCCCTCGAGAAACAGGCTCGCGGCCACAACCGTCCGGCGAACTCTTAGTCGAATTCATCCTCCAACATTCTCCCCTGGGGTTCAATCCATTCTCCAACATCTCTCCACGACGCCATCTCTCCTCTACTGTTGGCTGCGAGGACACAATTCCTTCCATCGCCTCCACCAGCGGTCGGCCGGTGGTGGCCGACTGGAGTTCGCCGGAAGCTCACCGGACGCGATTGGGGACAGACGGGAATCAACCGGTCGGTCAATCGACCTCCACCTTATCCGCCTAAATATGTACCGTATAACTATACATACGTCCAGAGGTTTCGCAAAAAAAATATAAACAAGCCTCCGCTCTGACCCCGGAACCCACTCAAAACATGGGAATACCGAAGCAAGGGTCTTAGGAACGGGGTACGTACTAGCATTCTACCCGAAGCTTATATTTAGAAACGGGGGTAGTAGCTTAATTTAAGCGATGCTACTGGCTCCTGTTGCTTAAAGGCTTTTTAATTTTATTTTTATTTTATATCTGCCATACTATATTACTGTTATCTACGTCTATGTTTAATAAATAAAAGATGTATGCTTTGTAAGCAGAAAAATGTTCAAATGAATTTGAATAACTACTAGATTATTCGTCAACAATTAAAAAATAGTGTTTTCTACTCCCTCCGTCATGGTTTAGAGGGCGTTTTAGAAAGATTGTTGGAACCTAGGTGGATGCTGATTGGGACCAGATTGATGTCAAAAACATGCGTCTTAATTATTCGGCGCCCTATTAAACGTAATTACTCAATGTAAACGAGGAGTTTAAGCGCATGTATTGGTGGAGTTGCATGCAAGAATTAATTCATTGACTGCATGGAGTAGAAAATGAGGAGGAAAAACGGGGCATTAATTATGTAATTAAGTCTAACGCGCCTACGAGGAGAGGAGTTTTGGAAACGCATGACTTTTGTAAGGCGTCCTCCAAACCGTGACAGAGGGAGTATACAAAATAAAAACATTCAATTGTAAATAAATATCGATAACATTTGTACAAATAAGAAGTGTTCATACATATGGGAAAAATGTGTACGTCCAGAAAAAAATGTACATTTTAAAAAGCTAAAAAGCAAAGAAAAAAATCAAAATATAAAAGTAGGACAAAATAAAAATAAAAAGGAATGTGTAAACAAAAGAAAATCAAAGAAACCTATGGAAAACAAAAAAAAAATCTAAAGAAAAAATATCTGAAAAAAACCATCGGGGGTGCACACGGGCACAACGCAATCTATGCTCTAAACAAATGCTGAGCCTTCTGCCCATTTGTAATATGGGACCTAATGGACCACTTGTACATAGCGCCACTCTCGACCTCTTCTTCTCGCTTAGTGTAAAAGAGTTAACCCGAAGGTGCAGGGCCGGATCTGGCCCAGGACAAGAGGGACGACGGCCTAGGGCCCAAGCAAAGAGGGGGGGCCCATATTTTTTATAGTCTATATACATGGCAGAGTAGATAGAAAAAGAAAAGGCCCATCACATGGCCAGACCAAATGCCCGTAAAAAAAAATCCTTAGGTGATAATGATCTAAGAAGTCCGTGCACTAATTTTGTCAACACTTTCACTCATGGTAAGTCAGCATAAGTTGATTTAAACGTATTTTTCTCAAATAAAAGTATTGCAGATGGCATTGCCAAACACAATCATGTCAGCATATCAAATATTTGAGTTTGTTAGATCTACATATTGTTATCAAAATGTTTCAACTGCCGTATCCTCTTGATTGTACCTGTGACTATTGCATCAACCGAAAGGAGTTTCTCAAAATTGAAGCTACTAAATATTATTTGAGATCAACTATGTCATAATCTGGACAATATTGATCTTGATAATGTCACTGATGACGTTGCGTCAAAAAATGCACGGAAGTCACGTTTGTTGTGATTATTGGAGGCTTAGAGGTTTGTTAGCATGCTATTCCTCTATTTTTCTGCATTGTAGCTTCTATTTTATATGTGATAATAGGTTTGGAACAGAGGCGATGTGGGATATTTGATTCTTATAAAAAGTTATCAGTCTTTGTGACTTTACAATATCTACATTACTTCATGTATTGAATGAAAAAAATCTCCATAGGGCGCATTGATGAAGTTTGCCCCGGGCCTTTGAAATCCCAGAGCCGGCCTGTGAAGGTGCTATATTGAGAATAAAATGCATAGTTAGTCAAATTATACGTAAAATCTCATTGATGATGCATGCCATGCCACACAACTATATTTATGCCATGTGGGTCTCTATTAAAAGGGTTGGTGTTACCTGGGTTGGATCTACCATCTTTCCAGCCCGGGAAGCCGAGTTGATCGCACCTTCTCTATAGAATTTTGTAGGAAAAATGACATCATAGGCTTGTCCCCAAGTTTCTAGAAGTTTCTAGGTTCGCCAAACATTATACCTCAGCATGTGCAGAACCCTCGTCCTACCATTTCGGAAGTATGTGAAACTTTTTTACATTAGCAATCCACATCAACCTAAAGTTGAAGTCGGGAGAGTAGACATACTCTTACTTCAACAGTTTCACTCATGTTTATGAATATTTGGCCTCAACGCTCTGAGTTCAACACCAACCCTTCCCTTCGTATATGGCGTTTTTTTTGCGTATATGGTCATTATACCTCAGCACGCATAAAACCCTCACCCTATTGTTCCATCAGTATGTGGAATCCTTTTACTTCGGCAATCCTTTTACTTCAGCAACCCTTTTACCTCAACGCTTCCACTCATGTTTGTGAATATCTGGCCTCAATGCTCCGGGTTCAACACTAACCTTTCCTTTTGTATATGGTCTTTGATGATGTGCACAATGAAAGTGTGACATGGTGGCAATAACTGTACTCCTACTATTTTTGCCAGTTTGTGAATTTACAAACTCTTTGATTGATACCATATTAGGTTGTATTCATGAGTTAGTTCAGTCGGAAGCCAAAGGGAAGGGTTAAATGCTTCGAGAAGAAAAATTGAGAGGATGAGGAAGCGTAGGGATTACACGAGCTGAGGTAGTACAGATATGACACGATTGTCATTATCTGTTGTAGTTCAATCAAAAATAGATTCTTTCAGTTGTTCGTTGTTTTCTTATAGTTAATGTATGTTGTATGTATATGTTTTTAGGGAGAAATGGATTTACCATCGCTCTTATCTCCCATGAGAGCGACTAATTCTCAATCGGCAATCATAGTGGTCAGATTTTGCATCCATTTTCATATGTATAAATCTCAATGCATGGTCGGACCGGAAAATGACGGTCTGCTTGTAATGGATGTAAAAGTGGTGGCAGTGGTGAAGGATGGGAAAAAAATCTGAGGTAGGACAAACTCTAAAAAAGTAAATATCAACTTGGTCTTGATGATCTTTTCCATCAAGAAATCCCTCTCAACTGTTGTTGATGCCACCAGTAAAAGCAATGCTAGCTTAACAAGGCGATAAAACAATATGAAGCATGATGTATCATTCAAACATTAATATAATCTATGAAAGTCTTTAATTCTCCGCATATGAATAACGAATATATCAAGATTATTTTATATAGGTTCATGCTCGTACTAAAATAAATTAATGATAAATCTCTGAAGCCGAGAAATCTTATTCGCGTTGAACCTATAAAATGAGTCACTTGAGTCAAGACAAGAAGTTTAAAAGTAACTCTAACGTCTACTCATCAAAGTGATGATCAAAATCAATTGTAAGACAACTCATCAAAGCGATGGTCAAAGTTGTAGTAGATTCTATAGAAAAATAGAAAGTGTGCATACGCCAAAATAATCAATAGTGACCTAGTGTTTTATCGCTTTTAATGACTTTTCACTCATTTTGTTACCGTTTCATCCATACTTAGGATTGTGATATCATTTTTTCGTGAATTCACATCTTTCGAAAGGTCTCTAAACCATCATTTCTCCTGTTGACCAAGCATGTCGATTAGAATTTCAGAAATTAATAGTGTATACAAACCAAAGTAGAAACATAAAACATAAACCGTCACATAATTAGAGTTGGTTTTGGCCACACACACCATAATACATCCAAAATGCTCTCATGTCCTCCCTAGATACCCCATTTTAAAGTCGAGTTTTATTAGATTGGGAATTAGATATTGCAAAGAGAAAGAGTTGGTCTGATATTAGATTACACCTAGTCCTTATTTTACTCGAAATCAGTTTTGCACAGTGTTCACTGAAACAAGCATAACTTTCTCATACGAAGTCCGCTTTCAACATATGACCACTCAAATTGTTTAGAAAACACACGCGTATCTAGAGCTTTTTCCCAAAAATCAAGGTAGAGCGGCTGTTCTACCTTGCCCTATTAGGAGATCCGGCCCTGAGTAGTGGGTCAATTGTATTTAGCTCAAAGTTGTACTACTAAACACGGTATTCTTTGCCGTCAATTGAAGCAGGCCCAAAGGATAAACATAATGTGATGTAAATATATAACATAAAAGCAGGGCCGTCTCCAGAAATTGGGGGCCCCGGTGCGAAAGTACTTAAAAATGCCCAATTTTTTAAGAAAAAAGAGGCTTTTTAATCGGTTGACACTTTCTTTTATAGAATTCATTATTTTTCCATGTCTCATTGAAAGGAATCAATATAGTTGGATTCAAACAACCTGATTACATATAAATCATGAATGACCATGGAGCAATTTTTATTTACCTAGACAAAGTGACGAACTGCAGTGGTTATATCGGCTATATATAGAACAAATACAAACAGTACCTTCATGGGTGATCGGTGATTGCGTTATAGTAGTAGAGAAACGCCAGGCGAACAAGGAAACAAGAGGCAAGACCGCATATACGATCTGGAAAAACCGATCAGCCTGCTCGCGTACTCCCTGCTCTCTCTCTCTGTTTGGCTGCACTGCAAAGCAGATGCGATCAGGCTTTCTTTTCTAGCGAGAGGCCACGATGCTCGGCTCTATTCCTAACCGCAGCCGTTGACGAGAGATTGATCGTGGGCTGTATTTGAATCGTGGAGACTGACCTCTGGTGTGCCCTAGTAATTCCAGGCGTGGGTTGTACATGTATCAATTGGTCGAGCCGCACCAGTACGAGTCACTTACCCCTTCGTTGTGGGCCTCATAGCACATGTCTATCTTCTTCCTCCCTCAACTTCTCCAAAACACACGAACATGCAACAGCCAAATCTTCAGATCCATGCTGATGCAAGCTATGTATATAGGATTTGGGGGCCCTAAATTTTTGGGGGCCCTATGCGGTCGCTCACCTCGCACACCCTCATTGACGGGCCTGCATAAAAGCACATAGAAATACTACATATACTTGCAATAATGGGACAACCTCAACAATCAAAATATACTAGTAGCAGTAACCCGCAAAAAAATGCTAGCAGTAAATACGTCAACGTGTTCCCCCACAAAAGAACATACGTCGACGTACGTGAACACCTCAGACTGGACAGTACTCGAACATGTACAACAACGACGCGGACAAATACTCTGCGGTGGCAGCCTTGCAGCCACTGATCTAGCCAGTGCGACATGAAGAGCCAACCGTCGACGCGATCGGGAAGATGCACGCACCACCGTGCTTACGGAGAGGCGCCTATGCTGAAGGGGGCGGCGCCAGGAACGGCATGGGCACGTTCACGTTGGGGATGAAAGGCATCGGCGGCAGCGTCACCTTGGGCACGACGATGGCGGGCATCGGCGCCATGGTCACCGTGGGCACTACGATGGCGGGCATAGGCGGTAGCGCCAGCTTCGGCACGACCAAGGTGGGCACTAGCGGCAGTGTCACCTGCGGCACGGCTGGCATGGGCGGCAGTGTCGCCTGCGGCACGGTTGGCACAGTGACAGCGGGCACGGCTGGCATCGGCGGCAGTTTCGCCTGCGGCACGGTTGGCACAGTGACAGCGGGCACAGTTGGCATAGGCGGCATGGTCACCGCCGGTACATTGGGCACAGTAGGCATGGGCGGGAGCGTAGGCAAGGCCGCGGGCACTGCCGGGATCCCAGGGACAGCAGCGGAAGGGGCAGCCGCCGGCGTGGTGTCGGCCAAGTTGCGTGCGCCGTTGCACGTGTTGCCGGCGAGGAGCGTGCACGCCACGATCATGGCTACCAGCAAGCTCGCGTTGGAAGCCATTGCTCGGTACCAGCTGAATAGTTTCTTTGGGATGGTATATTAGCATCGTGTCTGGCTACTTGTGTTGTGATGACTGCAACTGCAAGGCTGCTTGGATGCAGAAACATGGGCCAATGACAGGAAATATATAGCAGTAACCGAGTGATTAGATCGGTTGTTGGCCAGACTCTGCATGCAAGGCGGCCGGCCAACATGGCTTTCTCTACCTAGCTACGTACGGTTGGTAATCCAAATGCCAGCGTGTGGAACAACAACGGAGAATGTTTTGTACACGTACGATCGATCTGGATGCACCTGCATACGTTTAGGTGTGGAGTTGCTCTTCTCTTCCGCTCCTCTCAAGTCTCAAAGTATAACGATTAATTCTCCAAAATGTTTATCTATCTATTCTATTCTATTATATACTTACTAAAAATAATATAAGGGTGTTGTTCAAAGCACCAGGTTGATCCACATCATCTAAATTATCTGCGATGATTAGATATAAAATTTACGGTTATGATTTAATAAAAAATTATTAGTTATTGACAAGTCCACGTCACTAATTAGACGTGCATGTAATTACCCATGGATGCCATTGACCTATTATCCCAGTACCCCTTCAATATGAATAGACGACTATACGTGTCAATGAGTTAGCAAGGAAAAGTCATCTAGGTCACCGGCCGGCTCCAACCTCACGCCGCCACCGGCGCCCTTTGGTGCTCGCACAAGATGCACTTCGACGAGATTCATCTAGAACGATCCGGTCGGCCTGTCGCACTTCTTTTCTCCATACTTTCCCATGTCCCTATCTTGGAATCCCTCGCTGTCATATTCCCATGTTCATTCTTTTTTTTTTTTTGAAAGGTTTCCCATGTTCATTCTTACCGGACTAGACCGGGACTACGTACGGCTGAGTCAAGCAGCTAGCTTGAGAGTCACCGGTGGGATGTCCCTGTGCCTCCCAATGAATCACCGCTGCCAACAGCTCAGTGCAACTGAGGTTTGCTTTCTTCCTATTAGTTTTACTTACTAATAATTTGTCATGGATGTACCCGTAGCTAGTGTCTAAGCACTGATGATGCATACATGTATTCGTACGATCTGGGATCTCTAGCCGAGCTATTCAGCTGCACTACGGTCATGGTTTCGTTCACCTAACATGTCCTTTGCAATAATAAACCTGGTGGAGTAGGCTTAGTTGGGAGACTTCTCATTATTCTTTTCCCGTCTTAAAAATTTCTAGATGAACTGCGGATTTGATATTTGAAAGTGAAAATTAATTGCTGATTTGCATTTGATTGAGCACTTCTTCCACCGGCCTAGCTTATGTGTGAATGCATCGATGCCAAAGCCCGCAGCCCGTAATTTCCGAATCCATCTATTAACTACAACCCTAATATTTATGAGAATATAGCCAGAATACAGTCGCATTGATAGGTACACCTGATGATGTATTCTCATGTAGACTTACCTTAGTACTCCCTCCGTCTCGGTTTATAAGACTTACGCGTATTTCTAGGTTGACAAATTAATCAACTTAGCATGAGGTACATAAGATAAAAACTATATTATTAGAAACTTCAAATGTTATATTTTCTAATGATATAATTTTTATATTATATAAGTTATATTATATAGCTTATGCGGACGACCTAGGTATACGCGTAAGTCTTATAAACTGGGATAGAGGGAGTAATTTTATTGGTAGAAGGTTGCATGGCATCTATGTTTAAGAGATCCGTAGATGGTCCCAAAATACACTTTTTTGCTTCAAGTCTTATCGCTCTTTACTTTGTTGTATATGTAGTAAGTAAATAAATTTTTTTCATTCTGCGGTGTTGCCTAACCAATACTGTTTGGATCAAATGAGCATCAATGAGCGGAGAAACATCTATGGTCGACTATGGCAATCGAGGAGATGGATTTCTGGCAAGGATGACCGAAGATGTACTCCCTCCGTTTGAAAATATAAGATGTTTTAGGTTTGTGAATGAGATGTATCTAGACACCATTTAGTGTCTAGATTTCATTTGAACCTACTTCCTCCATCCCAAGGCTTAAGGCCTATATTTTTTTTGAAAAGTCAAACCAACTAAACTTTGACCAAACTTTTAGAAAAACTATCAATAAACATGATATTTTGTAGACATCATATGAAAATATATTTCATTATCTATCTAATTATATTGATTATGTATTTTGCATATTAACAATTTTTGGTAAAAACTTGGTCAAACTTGACATAGTTTGACTTTTCAAAAAAAAAAAAGGCCTTAAGCCTTGGGATGGAGGTAGTATATACTAAAAGGTGTCTAGATACATCTCCTTCACAAACCTAAAACATCTTATATTTCTAAACGGAGGGAGTATATGGCTAAAGGAAGATGTAAGTTCTCTAGATTTTTCTCAAAGAAAACACAAAATACTCTTCCAAATATTGTGAGGGTTATACCGAGTGTGTTTGTTAGCTAGATGTTTGAACATAAGAAATATTAAGCATATGAAAAGGAATCTAACCCTTTATTAGAGCAAATCATATTTTATTTGTATTAATATTTTTGAATTGTTTGGATATTTAAATTTAGCATCTTTTGTATACTTTGGAATCTGACAATTCTTCCCGCCATTTCTTCCCGCCAGTTTTCTTCCCGCCATTTCTCACTATATATATTTAAGATTGGCCTTCATTGTCATTGCACATCTCTAGACTCATATCTGCAACCTCATCACGCTTTCTCATGGCTTCCACCGTACCACTAACCCCCGGGGAGGCGGAGGCGCTTTATGCCTCGAACTACCCCTGTCCGTCGGGCTACTACGTCCCTGTCGGCTGGATGCCGAGCGTCGGAGGCGTGCCGGTTCCTCCTGTCCCTCTAGGTGTGGCACGCCGGATGCCATCACGAACCACTACTACTTCGAGCTCACGCCGGAGCAGCGGAGGAATCCCAACTGGCATCCCGACTATTTCCCGACTTGAGAAGCCTTCTTCAGGGATCGGCGTGAGAGGGCGCTCGCCAGACACGAGGAGGACGAACCACGTCCTCCGAACTTCAACGAGGCCGGCCATCGGCTGTGGTGGCGCGACCGGACTCTCTAGAGCATCATGTCCTATGACACGGCCGCCGACTCTAACCCCCGCTTGCGCTACCCTCAAGTCCAGCCCACGCGTACTCATCCTTCAAGGTTCAATTACGGCGACCCCGACGACGACAGCGATGACGGCCGCGGCGAGTACGAGGACTACAGTAGCGAGTATTACAGGTGTAAGCAGGAGCATGACTGAATCACTCCAACATTCCAAAACAAGTTCGGCAGATTGTGACTTAATCTGGCCATGTGTCTTAATTTTCAGTTCTTTTATGTATCTTAATTTTCAGTCGTGCTTTATGTAACTTACTGTTAGTTGCATTATATACTTTAATTCCAGTTCTATCGTAATAAAAATTTCTTCTCGTCCATTATTTCCCGCCCTTTTGGAATGTTGGAGTGACGAGCTAAAAATCTTCATGCCCGTTGTTCGACAAAGTTTGACAATAGTTTAAAACGGGGATAAAAAATTAAAAAACGATCTAAACAATGCGAAACCTTCGCGTGGTGTTATATTATGTGACATAGTTAGAATAAAAAATATTAAACTTGGTATATTGATTATGTCTCAAAAAAACCTTCACAAAATGACCTGTCTCATTCGAGGTTTCTTGGTTTTCGGGTCAAATGACCAATGTTATGGCTAGAATCAAGACATATTTTGTGATAATATGGCCATATTGTGCATACATGTGCATCATGGGATGGCAAACAATATTGCAAGAGGAAGTTTTCCTTTTTGTCGCACCAAAAATACATTTTCCATTTTCTGAGCATAAAAAGCGGACGATTTGTGAAGCAACCACCAAATGACCAATTCAAAAAATGTTACTAGTTTGAATAGTTAGAATTTTATTTTTTAAAAATAAAAAATGTTTTAGGATTAATTATTCAAATGGAAACAATTTTCATGTTGAAAGTTTTGTCAGATTCCAAAGTATACAAAAGATGCTAAATTTAAATATCAAAACAATTCAAAAATGTTAATACAAAATAAAATATGATTTGCTCTAATAAAATAGTGTTAGATTCCTTTTAATATGCTTAATATTTCTTATGTTCAAAGTTTTAGGGTTTGACTATTTTATTTTTGTCTTAATTGAATAATCCAAATATATATGTAAGTGTTTTAATCATTTTGAAAATTATTTATGTAAGTGTAACTATAAAATGTTTTTATATGAATGGATAGATCTTATTTTTTTTTGAAAATTATGATATATTATTCATATTTTTTGAGTTACAATGAAAAAGATATGATTTTTCTAAACTCTATCCTATTTTTTGAATTAAAAATTCCCCCACCCCTTTAATGTACGAAATAAATGCCCCCGTTAACACCGGTTCCAGCCACGAACCAGTGTTAGGGGGGGGGGGTGCGCGCGCGAAACGAATCTCCCCCTTTAACACCGGTTCGTGGCTGGAACCGGTGTTAAGGGGGGGGTATAAAGGCGCGCACCTTTCTCTTCCTCTTCCCCCCAGCCAGAATTCGATCGAGCGCAGAGAGGAGCAGAGGAGCCGCGGCAACATAGACACCGCCAGGCTGCTCGACCACGCCTTCGCCGTCCGCTGCCGTCACCGCCGCGCCATCGGGCTGCCACGCCATCGCCCGTGCCGTCGCCACCCCGTCCACTCATGGAGCCGCCACTGGCCAATCCTCGACCGAGAGCCCACACTCCCCATGCCACTTCTTGACCCGGCCGATCGAGAGTTTGCCGCCGGTGAGAGGGAGCTCCTTATTAATTTATATATATATATTGTTGTATATATGATTATTGTATATATTTGATTGTACATATAATTGTTGTATATATTTGATTGTACATATATTGTTGTATATATTTGATTGTACATATATTGTTGTATATATTTGATTGCTGTATATATATTGTTGTATGAATATATGCATATTTTGATTTAATATATAGTGTATGTATATCCGTCCGCCACCGACGACCACCGCCACCATTGCCGTTGACCCTGACCTTCGATCCTCTGCCCTCGCTGAGCCTACACATGCGTCAAGGGTGAGTCGCCCATTTTAGGTAGCCCACGTCGTGCTGGTTCGAACCGCACACCCCCACGCATCCCTGCTCTCGCCCTAGCGCCGTCAGCCGCCGTCCTAGCACACCTCTCATTGTCAATAGAACATTATAACCATGTTTAGGGTTTCTTCGAATTAGGGTTTGGACCCCGTTTAAAATGACCAAGCATGTATTAGGGTTACATTTCAATACTTTTAACATATCATATCATCATCCTTGCTTGCGCATTTCAATAGATGTATTACTGATATTTGTGTGATAATATTATTGTTTTAGAAACTATGGATCCACTCAGTAGAAACTTTAAAGAGGAAGAAATATTGGAGAACATGATCCATGAGGACACCTCACAATATCTGAACTTGGAGGGACATGATGACAGCTCAAGTAGTCATGGAGAAGATGACAACTCCGGTGAATGCACTTTAATGATTACAAAGTCCGTCGAGGTATATGCATGGATTAAGCCTCTGCTGACGTACACCGATTGATTTGTATATATATGTACATGTATTAATTAACGCTTCTTTCTTCTTTTAACCCTTCGGATCGACCAGCCAACAACAATCTTCTTCTACGAAAAAGAGCAAGCAAGGCGCGAGCCATCGGTTGAAAGATCGTGCAAAGTTCACGATCGAAGCAGTCCATGTTGATGGCAGGCCGATGGAGCCCAAGAAGGCTGCAGACAAATTTATACGTCAGACTGGAGTTCTTGTTAGAGACCAAATCCCAATCATAATTGAATATTGAAATAAGCCAAAGAAGGGCGACGGTACCTTTGTCGATGAAAGATCCAAAGAAACGCTTTGGACTTCGCTGTTGGTAAATTTCACCCTATCGCCAGAGGAGGATGAAAATAAACCGGTTATAAAGGAAAAGGTCAAAGAGTGGACTCTAAAGAAGATGGCTGACGCTTTCCGCAATTGGAAGACAAAATTGAACAAATTTGTCAAAGCTCGCGAGACTCCAGTTTTCGAAGACGCATATTATGCGAAGATAAGACTGAAGGGAATATGCCGTGAGAGGCAATAATAAAGTGTTTATTATGTGTATTCCAAGTATATGATAGATGTTTATTTTGCATGCTATAATTGTATTAATATGGAAATGTTAATACATGTGTGTTTAATAAACAAACAGAAAGTTCCTAGTTATGCCTCTCTCATAAACTAGCTCATTGATTAACAAGATGATCAAGGTTTCCTGATCATAGACATTGGATGTTGTTAATAACGAGGTCACAACATTAGTGTAATGATGTGATGAACATTCATCTGAAGTATATCATTACGATCAAAGTCATTGAGTTTATATTTCTATAACAACTTACGAAGTGATCCTAATCCTTAGACCATGAGATCATGTCAATCACTAACACCGGAAGAGTTTCTTGATAACATCAAACGTCACACCGTAACAGGGTGATTATAAAGATGAGTTCAGAACTAATAAAGTGTTATGTTGAGGCCCATGGATCGAGAGTGGAATTTTTTCATCCCGATGACGGATAGATATACTCTGGGCCCTCTCGGTGATATCACATTTGTTAGCTTGCAAGCAAGTGATTTGATCACTAGAATGTTATATCACGAGAACAAGAAAAGAGTGCATGTCAGTAACAAGATCAAACTAGGTATGGAGATACCGATGATCGAATATCGGACATGTAATATATCGCAAAACAAAAGGATTTAGATACTAGCGTAAAAGGTTCCGACGATCACAAGAAAGTCATCGTTAAATGTGTGGAAGTCAGTATGGGTCTCCAGATCCCGCTTCTGATTATTGATCCGAGAGGAGTCTCGATCATGTCCACATTATTCGCGAACCGTAGGGTGACACACTTAAGAGACACCGACATCCAATTGGAGCAAAAGTTTCATACCGGAAAGAATAACAAGCGCAGGAATTTATTTTACTAGATACCGAAACATGTTTTCGGGTGAAATTGCAGAAAGTGTTTTTGCATGTGAAATGGAATACTAGCAAGGAGTTATATGTGAATATTTGTCATTAAAGTAATTGACAAAATTCTGAATAAATAAAAGGAGTTTTATTTATGAGAGTTTGCATTAAATTTGGTGGAAATTTAATAGCAAGTTTGAGTGGAGGGATTTGAAAGGATTTTGTGAGTGGAGTGTCCACCCACATGAATGAGGGGAGGGCAAGGGGGCAGCCCCATGCGCCGGCCACCCCCTTGGGGTCCCCCTCTCCTATAAAAGGCACCCCCTCCTCACTTCTCACTCACATCTCCTCGTGAAGGATCTCTCTCCCCCTCTAGAATTTATCCCCCATGGTCTCGGGCTAGCGAGATACATGTTCCCGGTGGCTATTCGGCAAGAAAGAGTTGTGCTTCCGCTGCATCGCTGGAGCGAAGAGGCGGAGGTTGCTCGGTGCCTCGAACATGCGTGCGAGCATGGATGCGCCGCTAAGTTGCGGTGCTAAGGACTTCCTCTCGATCTTGAGATCGGCAAGAGATCGTCTACATCAACCACGAGTTTGGACTCATTAAGCTTTGTCGATCTTCAAGGGTATGTTCTCTACGGATATACATCCGTCCGTTGTTTGTATCTAGTAAATAGATCTTGGTACATAGTTGTTCCCATCTTAGGAATTTTTTTGTTTTCTATGCTACGAACCCTACAAAGACCTCACTGGCCCGAATTTGTGGCGTACAAGGAAGGTGCTATAGCTACAAAGAGGTCATAAACCAATACGCTAAATTCCCAGAAGAAGGAATATCACCAGAGGACGGGGTCAGGTAGCTACATATCTCAGAGGCCTAAGTGGAAGGAAGCTGAGAAGGCCCTGCACGATAGAGGGATCACACCCCAAACACATGGGTGGGACCTACGTGCAAAGACTTGGTTCTACGGAATCGGGGCAAGGTTGGACCCAGAAACGAGATTGTGTATCTTCTCAACCCTCCTTGCCAAAACCGTCACTGAACTCATCACGGCATACGAGGAAACAGCCGCCAGGACCTTCCATCCCGACAGAGAGAATGACCAGCTGACACGCGCCATCAGTAAAAAAGAACACCCTGGACTTGCACGAGGCACAGGGGGTATGACGTGGAAGGATGGGTTTGCCGAGTGGGGCGACTCTTACAGATGGTGCGGTATAAAAGAAAAAGAGCGTACAGACCGGATGACACAGATAGAACATGCACTTGTGGCGCTACAGGCGCAAGTGAATGCACAAAAGAGCCAGCCATCTACCGGCCCATCTCAGCGGCACGAAGAGCCTGCATTGGAAGCTGCCGACGGCCCAGACTCTACGCAGAAAAGCAGCGTGGCTTCCACGGAGAACGTGCATCCCACACTTGAAATGGCGGGTCCTCGATACCCCTGGATGAGATCACGGAGAGCGAACACGCTGAGTTGCATGTGAGATTAATGGGCTTATCCATTAAGGTGGCAGTCGGATATGCCTTACCTCCTATAGCTGGTGGAACTTACCATTGCCGACCGATTCCATATGGCTATGCTATTGTCGGGGTGGATGAGGTTGTGAAGGAATATGAGGAAGCACAGCTTGACCATGCTACAGTTGAAGGGGAAACTCAACTCAAATTTGGAGTGAAAACAACCATTCTTTGGAAGAAGGAACACATCGTGCTTCCAAATTGGAGGCCACTGACACCCCCGCCGTCTCCGCAGCGTCAGCAGTCTGAGCCGCCTCAGCCGTCTCCTACGCGTCAGCCTCCGGCGCGCCAGCCATCTCCGGCACGTCAGCCATCTCTGGCACGCCAGCCATCTTCTGTGCCTCAGCCATCTCCTGCGCGCCAGCCATCTCCTACGCGTCAGCGTAAGCGGAAGAGCACTACCACGAAGAGCACTAGCACTGCCACAAAGCAATACGCAGGAAACCGTACGCCGAAGAGTTCAAGAAACTACGTCTTGTAGCCTTCCGCCAAGCCATTGCCGGTATTACCGTGGAATCGCAGTGACGAGGAGACCAAGAGGATCTCGGAAGAAGAGGTCAAGAAATTCTTTGCACCTAGACGGGCCGAGCCAAAGGAGAAAATAGATCCGGCGGTGGTGGAGAAGTTTTACAATAATCTTTTGAAACCTGAAACCTAGACGGGCCAGATTATGAAGGGAGATGCAAGGCAGAGGGAGTCTGAAAGTAATAGTCGTGCGACACCCCAGAAAACAGTTCCCATGCTCGGAGAGCAGGAAAACCAATCGTGCGCCCTGCTCCAAGTGTTCGACACACAGATAGCTCCTCCTGTAAATGATTACGAGGAAGAGCTACAAAGAAAGGCCAATGAGATGGGGATGACTTACATTGCATACTTGAACATCATGGGAGACAACTTTCCCAAAGGCGATGTCAACCCCATACAACCATGGAAGTATGGGAAGAATCTCGTCAAGAAATAAGAGCTCAAGAGTCTACCAACAAAGATGCGAAGATTGCACAAGTGGTACCTTGATTTCTGCAAGACGAGAAATGAAGAATGGATCACAACGCATATAAGAGATCAGATTTTCTTGTGCGGAGACGACGAGATCGCCTTCAACATTCAAGACTTGTATTTTCTATTCAATCAGAAGGAACTCGACAAAGCTGTCATCAGCCTTTATTGTGTGTAAGTACTATTTATGTAATTTCTATCTCATATCATTCAATTCATTAATTGCATGTATATATATGCTCACCATATATGTATATACTATTATGCAGGAAAAATGTTCTGGAATGCATGAAAGGAGGCCCTTTTAACATTGGGTTCATTGACCCAAATAGAGTTCATGGAGAAGTGGTAAAACACAGACCCGGGCAAACAGAAGATTCCTTGCTAAGGTCTTTACTGAGACAACAAACCAAAAGGAAAATACTATTGCCTTACAACTTCTCGTGAGTACCGTTACCCTCTCTTGTACACATGCTGTTTCAGCTTACTCGATGTTAAGTGTAACTGATGATGAGTTATGTGTGCGCAGGTTCCACTTTATTCTGCTAGTCATTCAACCTGATGCAGGAAAAGTCCTTGTCATGGACTCGTTACGAAAAGACCAAGAGCTATGGGCAGACTTTAAAGAGATGCTCCAGAGGTAATATCAATCATATTATCGCACTAGATTAGCAACTTTCGTGACAACAAGTAATTAATTACTCCTTTATCCATTTTCTTTGCCGGACAGGGTTTGGAAAAGGTTCACGGGAAGGGCCGTGGGTGAATGGTCAGAAGAACTAAAATTTATAGAACAAAATGTAAGTAATACTAGCCAGCTAGGTCTGCGTATCTCTTTGATTCTGCTTCCAATTCCATTATATCATGCTTTATTGATTATTATTTTGATTGAAATCTCTATTCTCGTAAAGTGCGCGCATCAGGGATCCGACAATAACTTATGTGGATACTATGTTTGCGAGTTCATTCGCAACACGATATGTGCAACAGGCCAAGCCGCACTAGAACAACTTAGAGTGAGTAAACGAAGTACACAACATTATTTTATTATTACCATCAGTTGTGTTGAGTTTTATTCTTATATATATATATATTGACCCATTCTTCATATATATTTAGATCGAACGGATGCGGGACCAACTCCTACCATTTGACCGCATACGAGCCATTCAAGAGGAATTGGCGGGGTTCATACTTGATGAGGTCGTCACGCCTGACGGAAAACTCTTTAGATATCCATCAAAATGAACGTGTACGGAGATGTTATATTGTATATATGCTTGAACGTGTTTGTCTTGTACTTGATGCTTCAACGTGTACGAAGAATACCACAATGACGATGTTTGTGTATAATAATAGTTGCTTAATTATTTATGTACTCGTATGTACCAACGATGTATGTGTATACCTCTCCCGATCGATTCCCCCTTCCCCCTCCCCGTCCCCGTCGCGCCGCAGAAATCCGCCCAGAACGGGGCGGCGGCAGAACTCTGCCGCGGCAGAGATTTATGTCGTTTTCCTGCCGCGGCAGAGATTTATGCCGTTTTCCTGCCGCGGCAGATAACTTTTAACACCGGTTCCTGAGCGCTGCGACAGCCCCACGTGCGCCACCCTTTAACATCGGTTCGTATAAGAATCGTTGTTAAAGGGGGCTCTAACACCGAACCCCCAATAACGGTTCTAAAACTGCTGTTAAAGGGTCTCCTGAACCGCTGTTAGAGGGTGTGTTGTGCACTAGTGTATCTTTCCTTAAGTGTTTGTCATCCTATGCGATCAAAAGCGATAGTATCGATTTTTCATGAAAAATAATTTTGTAAAATCATAAGTTAATAAATATTGATTAATACATTTGTGTGAAAAGCAATGGTCAATGTAACAATGTTGCATGTTCGAGACAACACCAATTGTTAAAATGATTTTTAATTTTGAAAGGTGGAGTTATACATGGATCCTCATGCACACTTTAACACAATGAGACGTCAACGCTTTGGTGTTCATCTATATTTTGTGGTGCAATTTATGGTGCAATCATATGTCACATGTTCAGGCAAATGATGGCAGTGTGCGACGGCCTTAGTAATTTGGTTGGATTTTAGACAAAAAGCTAAATTATGTTGGTGAAGATGTGGAAACATATACCGAACTAATGATTTGAACATTTCAGGTTATATTTGTATAAATCTATGATTAGACAAAGCACAAGACGCTTTGCTGTTACATCTATGTATCATACCACAAAATTGATTTTGTATATATAATCTATGTGTATATACGTATGTTTCGGTTTAGAGTGGTGTGTATTCACATGTTTTTATAAATGGAATCATATTTTAGTAGCATAGTACAAATTCTATGAAACCCTTTTTACACAACTTCGAGATGCTACCCTCGCAATTGCGAGGGCCACTGTGCTAGTTTTGTATATTAGTACATACAATACTTAAAAATATTCAGAGATGACCCACTAGTTTGCCCAATTCGTAATGTGTTCAAGTGCCCAATCAATTCATGTGCTAGCGTCGTCCGTACGTGCCATTAATTTTCTCATTTCAGTAGGCAACTAACTATTAGTTCAAAATAGAAGTGGACGTGCTGAATTCACCTTCGTTGTTTCGGGTTTTACTTCATATCATGGAAAACAATTTTCTGAACATGACTCGAAGAAAGTACTTCCGCTCTAACTAGTAACACTAACACGGGCTTATCGAAATTTAATGAACACGTTATTGTGATATCATTCCGATGTTACTTTATTCATTTTGAGAAGGCATGTGATAAATTAAAGTGGCATTTTTTACATCAAGTTTTACGCGTGAACAGCTTGGATCCTAAGTGGTGTAATTGGACAAAGGACTTTGTTCAAGGTGGCGGTGTGGGAATTAGGGTTAATGATAATAGTGGTCATTATTTTCAAACAAGAAAAGGTTTGAGACAAAGTGATCCATTGTCTCCGATGCTTTTCAACATTTTTGCTGATATGCTAGGTTGTTGGCGAAGAAAATTGCTCTCATGTGGGGACCGATTGGTTCTTATAAATTTCGTTTTGATAAGCCTGCCAATGTTTATGCTTTCGTTTCTTGAGATACCTAAAAGGGTAAGAAAGCGTTTGGATTTTTTCGGACACGTTTTTTTTTTGCAAAGTGACGATACTAAAAATAAATACTCCTTTCATACCAAGGCTTAAGGCCTATAATTTTTTTGAAAAGTCAATACACAGAAAGTTTGACCAAACTTTTAGAAAAAACTATCAAGAACTATTATATTATATAGATACCATGTGAAAATATGTTTCATGATGTATAAAAGAGTATGAATTACGTATTATAAATATTAATATTTTTCTCTAAAAACTTGGTCAGACTTGAGGTAGTTTGACTTTTGAAAAAATATAGGCCTTAAGCCTTGTATGGAGGTAGTATAGGTTAACAAAGTGAAATATTATTTGTCGTCCAAAAGATCAGGGAGGGTTAGGGATCGAGGTACTTGAAGTTAAAAACAAGTGTTTATTTAGTAAATGGCTATTTAAACTACTTACTGAAAAAGGAATGTGGCAGCAATTGATACATAAAAAGTACCTGTAGAACAAAACTTTGTCACGGGTTGAGGCAAAACCAACAAATTCGCCTTTTTGGAAAAGGCTTACACGAGTCAAAAATGATTTTTTTTATAGAGGTTCTTTTGAGGTGGGTGACGGTTCATCTATCCGGTTTTGGGAGAACATTTGGATAGGTGATGCACCACTTGAAAATCAATATGCATCATTATATAACATTGTGCAAAGGAAGGAGGCTTTAGTTGCCGATGTCTTAGCTTAAACATCACGGAATATTGGTTTCAGAAGAGTGTTAAATGGAAATAAATTAAACGAGTTGACACATTTATGCCAAAGATAAATGATGGTTCACTTGTCTGATACTCCAGAAAAATTTGTTTGGAAGCTCACACCTATATTTTTGTTACTGTTAAATCCATGTATCTTGATCTAATGGATGACGATATAAGGTTTTTATGGAAAGACCTATGGAAGTTGAAGATACCGCTAAATATTAAAATTTTCATGTGGTTCCTAAGTAAAAAAAATCATGTTGACGAAAGACAATTTAACTAAACGGAATTGGAATGTGTGTAAGAAGTGTTAGTTTTGTGACTCTAAGGAGATGGTGGAATACTTATTTATCTCATGTCCTTTTGCACTAATTATTTGTCGAATAGTTTATTTTACATATAATATCCACTGAATAAATATCACCGGTATGTTTGGTAATTGTTTGAATGGGGTTGATAAGAGGAACAAGGGTAGAATACAGATTGGGCATTTCAGATTTATGTTGGTCCATATGGACATGCATAAATGATTTGCCTTTAGCAAACAACGGGTAATTTTTTTGCTGGTTATTCGACGGGTTGTCTAGTGGATACAATTATAGTCCCATCTCCTCACGGCAGATCAGCGGGAGCCTATGAATACTGGATGCAACCGTTTTCTCACGGTCACATAGGAATTCTATTTCCAGAGTACTGGGTGGCATCACATTAGTAGAATTCAAGATCGATAGCTTTGTGTTGCTTTTCATTTTTACAATGGTTGATACATGTCTCAACCTTATCTGATCCGTAATTGTAATAAGCTACTCTAAACTCTTGAACAACGCAACAAAAGGTTGTGTGCATCAATTGATGGAGAGGTCGTCGATCTTGGTCCGCGCCTAGATCTGGCGAACCAGGGGGAGAAGAGGGGCCCCGCCGCCACAGACACCGAGCGGCTTTACCGCCGGCGCGTTCCGGCGGCGGCGAGGAGGGAGGACCGGAAGGGGGCGGGCGGACCGGCGCCGGCGCTAGGGTTCCCTGGTCGTGCGCGGGATCGACGCGGGAGGGGCACGGAGCCTAGTTGTAGTTTTGCTTATATTTGGAGCAATGCAAAATACATGGCATCGTCTCATATAGTTACTTTCATTTAGGTGAGAACAAATTGTAATTTTAATTTATTAATGGACCAACATGTTGATGACGTCCAATTCGAATTTTGAAATTATTTTACATGAAAGCATGGCTTCACGTAATAACTTTTTTAAGGAAACCGCGGAATTGAAATGTTAAAAGAGGATTGGCATGCATGGTAGTATACTTCATTTTTGTCGTGCATATCACAACTAATTTTAGATTTTCCTTTGTTATAGTTTTTTTTCTACTATTCGTTTTCATGGTTGGGGCGTTAAGGTACGATGAAGCACTAATGAAATACTGATGGTGCATTGGCTGAACGCAGAGCTTCGTTGGGAGACTCCAAGAGGAAGGTGTGATGAGCATAGCGACAAGTTTTCCCTTAGTAAGAAACCGAGGTTATCAAACCAGTTGGAGGAAGAAAACGACTCAAAGGTGTTGCTAGCAACTTGGAGACCTGCACAACACAAACTCAATACTTTGCCCCAACGAACAGTGAGGTTGTAAATCTCACCGATTTGCTGTAATAAAGAATTAACTGTATGGTGTGGAAGGTAATAGTAGCTTGCAGAAAGTAAACAGTGACAGAGGAAGATGTATCAATGGTAAAGATTGGACCGGGGTCCATAGTTCACTAGACGTGTTCTCCTTAGATAAACAAACATGGCATGCTGGGTAAATAAATTACAGCAGAGCAATTGACAGGACTAAGCAAGGCATAACAATGCAATACTAGACATTCATGATCCTATGAGATTCGATTGGGTAATACAACAAGATACATAGACCGCCATCCAACTGCATCTATGACTAATAATCCACCTTCAGGTTATCATCCGAACCTCCTATGGTATTAAGTTGCAAGCAGCGGATAACTGCTTTAAGCAAAGTGTGTAAGGTAAACAATCCACTTGTTCCATGAACAAGAGACCGTTGTTTTCTCCCTAGTGGCAACAACACATATACAACCTTAGAGATTTCTGTCACTTCCCTTAGATTAAATAGAGGCATGAACCCACTATCGAGCATAAATAGCCCCTCTTGGAGTCACTACCATCTACTCGGCCAAGATAGCTACTAGAAATAGAGAGCATGCAAGATCACAAATAACACAGACATGATATAATCAATAAGACATAACCATTAATCAATCTGGCATAGCAATCTCAGATCCCCCTGATCTAGGGACGATTGTGGTGGGGGATACAGACTGTTTCGTGGAATATTGATTGGGTACTTAGGGTTTCTGTATCGCGGGGAGGGGGTGGGTCTTTATAGGCAAAGAGGCGAGGTGGGGGGCAGGGTGGTCACCCCCTGGCGCGGCTAGCCCTAGCCCGCGCCTCCAGGGGGTGTGGCCTCCTGGTGCCTGCCCTCCGTCTCGTACTCTGGCTCCGTGTTCCCCACGGCAAAATATTGACTTTGGCTTTTGTCCCGTCCAATTCCGAGAATATTGATTTTCTGCCTTTTCTGGAACCAAAACAGAAGAAAACAGGCAACTGACACTGTGGCAACTTGTTAATAGGTTAGTACAGAAAAACATATGAAAACACCTCAAAGTGAAGACAAAGCAAAGCAAAGTAGATACTAAACAAGCATGGAAGATAAAAAATTATAGATACGTTTCCGACGTATCAAACACCCCCGAGCTTAACTCCTGCTCGTCCTCGAGTAGGTAAGTGATAAAAAGAATAATTTTTTAGGTGACATGCACCATCACAATCAAGATCAAACCATTTGCAAGCACTAAAGCTGGGATCAAAGAACTCTAAATATGGGCATGAAATATGGAGTTCTAACAGTAAGACAAAGTAACTATGCATGCAACATAAAAGGTTACAAACAAATATCATGAATAACATGCATTAAAAAACGTTTGTTTGTTTCACATACATAAAATATGGCATAGTGGCATTCAGCTTGTCCCTCATGGAGTATGATGTCTACGCACTTCTATTCTTGTAGACAGTTGTTGGGCCTCCAAGTGCAGAGGTTTGTAGAACACCAGCAAGTTTCCCTTAAGTGGATTACCCAAGGTTTATCGAACTCAGGGAGGAAGTGGTCAAAGGTATCCCTCTGAAGCAACCCTGCAATCAAGATACAAGAAGTCTCTTGTGTCCCCAACACACTCAATACACTTGTCAAGTGTATAGGTGCACTAGTTTGGCGAAGACAGAGTGAAATACCAGTGGTATGGATGATTATAAGTGGTAACGGTGCCAGAAAAGAGATTCTGGCAGAGAGGAAAAGACTAAAGGCAAAAGATGGAAGCAAGCAAACATATAGCAGATCAAGATGCAAACAGTGTTTCAATGTTTAGAAACAAGGCCTAGGGATCATACTTTCACTAGTGAACACTCTCAATAAATATATTCTCTTCATGATACTACACTGAACGACTCTCCGGTTGGACACTCTAATCCAAGGTAGGGCTATAACAACACTCCTCAAAGTCCATCTTCCCCATCTAGATAACCCCACACTGTCACCTTGAGCTCTAGATGGTTCCAACAAACACCACAATTTCATAGAGACATCTAACTCCAAATATAACTCATGATAAATATATATGTAATCTAGCTTAAGTGCCACACATGGCGTGCACGCTGTCTGTCACATCCCAAAATTTTCCAAATTTTGAAATGTGAAAAATAAATAAACAAAAGAAATAATTGATGAAATTTAGGGTGAAAAGAAACTTTTTGCTTCTAAATGGAAACATCAAAACCCTTCTTAAACAAAAATTGAATGAAAAGGGCATCCAACAAAATTTCAATCAAGTGAATGCATTCATCAATGGATGTATCTTGAAATTTAAACACTTGGAAAAATTAAACAAAAAACCCTAAATCTTAATGGAAGAAATCATTTCCAAGACTATGGGTTTGTTCCATATAAAAATTTATCAACAAGCATTTATAAATGATCAAAAATGATGAACAAAAATATTATAAAACCATAGAAATTGGTTTCATTTAATTTGGAGCCATGGATAAAAACTTATGAATTTAATAAAATAAAAGGAAATAATTTCCAAGGATAATAAAGCTCCTAAATAAATTCAATACCAAATTGTGAACAAAATAATCCTAAAAGGATTAAAAATATAAACAAATATTAAATAAAATTATACAAATTGGAATCACCAATTTTGGATCTATAAATAAAAAGATATGGATTTTATAAGACAAAAGACCTAATTTAATGAATTATTAAACCATAAAATAATATTTGAAATAATCTAGAATGGAATTTTAAACACATTAATAAACAGTATTAAACTACTAAAAAGGTTTAGAAAAGGTTTGATAAAAATCTGAATTCAAATTGAGTTTGAAATCATTTGAATAAAATTAAAACATGAATTAGAAATGGAAAAAGAAAAAGAAACAGAAAAGAAAAAATATAAAACATACTTGACCCACTTGCCCCAGCCCATCTGGCCCAACAAGCACATCCCACCCGATGCTCACCTCTCGCCCCTCTGCTTTTCCTTTTCCGTCTCCCCGGCCATTTCCAGCGATGAATTCGCGGCTTCAATTCGTTTGAATGCGGGATTAATCCTCTCTAGTGACCACGTCCTACTAATCGCCCCTCTCTCCCCTCTCTTTCCCCTCAGACACCACGCCACTGGAGCACCTAGGCTGCGTGAATTCCTCCTTGCTCTGCCACTGCCTCCTACGAGTTCCCCGTCGATTTTCGGCGAGCCCCGACCTCCCCTACTCCCAAGAGCACACCAGCTTGATCTCAATCGCCTTGCGCATCTGCCAGTGGCCTTTGCTTGCACGCGCGCGCCCTAGAAGCTCGGCTTCGTCTTCGTTTGAGCGCCACCGTGGACTGCCTCGACTCCGGTGAGTTCTCCCCGTAAGCCCCGACCACCCCCTTCTCTCTAGATGATACTCAAGCATTCACCGTCCCCGTGTGCATCTAACTCCGTCCTCCTCTTGCCTCGTCATGCCTCGTAGCGTCGCCTTCGACAACGCCTGAGCGTGCCCGACGAGAAGAGCAGCTCCGGCGAGCAATCGACATCGAACTCGTGCGCCCCTCGAGCAACGACGACCACTTTGAGAATCAGCACGTCACTGCGAACCCGGTGAGCCTCTCCCCTTCCTTCCTTGCTTTCTGTTTTTGCCAGAGCGTCGCCGCCGCGCGCCGTCACCAAGCGCCGCCAGACTTTGGTCGAGGCGCTTTGGATCGTTAGATTTGATCCTGTGGCTACGATAGATTCATTAATCGAAGGGGTATGATTGCATCTGTGCCGATTCCCTTTTAATCCAACAGCCCACGTTTCTCGATCCAAACGAAGCGGTACAGACCAATAGAATCATTCCACGTGGCCAGATGTGTCTGATTAAAATTCCAGAAATGAATTTCAATGTTTAAACTTGTAAAATATATAACTTTTGTTCTGCTTGGCCAAAAATTACAAATTTTATATCATTGGATTCAGAAAAATATGAAATTTGCAACTATAGCCTTACTTTAGTATTTTGCTTCTGGAAAATTAAGTGTTTTGCAGAAACATTTCTAGGACTATTATGTGTATAAAAATTGTTCTAAAAATGCTTTTTGAGTAAAACCTTTTGCAAATGGTTTGATTTGAACTCTATGACCTAAACACTAACATTTGGATTTAAAAATAAATTTATTAACACTAGAAAATTATTCCTTTGAATAAAGGCATTTATAGTAAAACAAAAATGTTGCTATGATTTAAAAATGATTTTTGAGTGAAACCTTTTGCAAATGGATTTGTTTTAAACACTTTGACCATAAACACTAAAATTTGTGTTTAAAAACATATTTGGATAACACTAAAAATTATTCCTTTGAATAAAAGCATTTCTAGCAAAAAAAATGATTTAAATGGCCTATTTCCACTAACTTGTTTTCAAATGATTTTGCCACATTTATAAATGACCAGTAGGTGTTTTAAAATGTTTATAGCCTTAGTAGAAACCACTTTTTCAATAAAACAATCTTTTGCATGCTTGCATGCATTACTTTGTTTTCATTATTTTATGTGATGAATTGTTTGAATGCTAGTTTGAATTTGTGCTTGCTTGATTGAATTGTAGTGAACTTTGAAGAGTGTGAAAATTGCAAGATCAAGGAGTGAACCTAGTTTCTCTACTAAAAAGGCAAGTGGTGCTTCATATATTTTGTCCTATTATTTTTAACTATGCATTAGTGATATTTTGAGTAGGACTTGCATGGAATTTTCTATGTGTTAACTATGCCTTGGGAAATCCTAGTAGATGATGCCTTAGTAGAATTTTCCCTAAGTTAAGATTCTTGCTACTAGTATGCTTAGCCTAGCTAGTAGAAAACAAGGGTGGATTATTCATGCTATGAAATACTTCTAAGTCTATGACTTATGTTTTTGCTTAATAAAACAACCATGTGAATGAATCACCTGGGTGGAATGGAAAGAATGGTTTGGGTTGAGTGGTTACTCAGGGCCCATTTCAATGGCCTCCCTGGTGTATCTCACTTGTGGAAAGCCACCCAGGAACAAAGAGATTTGAGATGTTAAGTGTTGAGAAGCTTCTAGTGCAGCCACATGGCAATATGGGCTCTGCCTGGATCATATAGGTTGCAATAACTTAGCCAGATGGACAGAAGGTGGTAGGGGTGATAGGTTGGAACACGTCCATTTGGTCTAAGGGAAGGCTTCTGAAAGATCTTGTCTCGATGCATGTCGAGTCTTGTGGGGAAAGTGTACCGCCTCTCGAGAGAGTAAAATCTAAGTACTTTGCCGTGTCCCCGGCAATGGACAATTTGAGCATCAAGACATTGAAGAAATCAAGGATATCCTCATCCCAATTTCTAAGTTAAAAACTTGTGGTTGAACAAGGGCAAATGATCACCAATTTCCATTGGTAGTTCCTTGGGTGATTTGACAAACAAAAACTTAGTGTTTTCAACTAATAAGGAAAACCTTATTTTGAGCAAAGAAAGCCTAAGCTCCACTTAGCCAAATGCATATAGATGATAGATACCACTATTCTACCATAGTATCACTTGCCAATACAATTCAAATGTATTTACCCTTGTGGTTGTAACTTATTATGTTACAGGTTTGTTTGATGTTAGTGAAGTGTGTTGAATAGGATTACAAGTCTACAACCAACATGATTGCATGTGGCACTTTGAAGATGAAGGACTCCATGCTACTTAGTTATATCTGCTGCATTGTAATTAGATAGCCATATGAGCTATTAAGATGTAATGAATTATTTTATTCCTGGTTATAAAGTTGCAATATGACCTTTCTTTCTTGATATTACATCTTAAACTGTGGATGCTAGCTATTCGATCCAGGGTCTAGCATTGTAAACATAGGGATATCTACCTTATCAGGTTGGGACCTCTACAGATGGTATCAGAGCACTGTGTTGCCTGTAGGATTGTAACCCTAGGATTGGACAAAACCCCTTAGAAAAGTAGGAGTTGTATTTGTTCCAAACTTATTTACAAACAATGTTGTATACTATTTCCTCAACATTTTGATTTAATTCTACGTCTCTCCTTTTTCCAACTTGATGGACAAAAACTTCAACATGACAAGGACTTCAACATCACCAATGACTTCAACTTCAGTTTCACCAAGGACTTCAACTTGGACATCACTAAGGACTACAAGTGAGACAAGAATGTTTCTCAAGACTTGAAGACTAAGGAAACACAACTTAGAAGGAACCATCACCACCTTTGATCCTTGTGACCAAGATACAAGAATTTTTCCAAGGAACCATGATCATGTTCAAGAATAAACAACTAAGAAGAATGGGATGGTCTCAAGTGATAACTATAGTTGGACCACCATACTAGTGTTTAGTTAAATCGAATTATTGATAATACCAAACTATGTGGTGTAGCAAAAATATTTTGTTGCCTAAAACATGCTTGAATCTTGTTGTTTGAGTGGAATGTTTGATTGTGATTGCTTGCACATTGCTTTTTGCGAATTTTGGTGTGTGAGTAAAATTCTTCCTCTAGAATCTTTTGCCTATTCTAATCCCAATACAACCCAAACAGATGATTTCTCCAAGAGACCACAACTCCAACATCAAGGATGGTGACAACAACAACCAAGATATGCACATGAGAGAACAACTGCTAGCAACCCAAGCCCAGTTGAATCAAGTGACAACCTAGTTTTTAGCCAACAATATTGAGTTAGACCCAGCCATGCTAGAGTTTTTGGAAACATAATCCCAATTGTTGCAAAGGATGACCAATCAGATGATCAACATGAGAAGCAACCTTTCCCAAAGTGATTGTGACAACAATGATATCAAGGATGATATTATAGAAGGAACTCAAGCTTGCAAGAGACATAGAACACACTTATAAAGAACATGTGGACCAATGCCCTAATTGTGAAGAGAAACATCCAACTAGACAATGCCCCACTTCTCAAGTTTCTTGGTTCGTATGTGAAGGGAATGATCATGTCCATGTTCATTGTCACCTTTACCCCATGGTACAACAAGTGAATAAAGGAGTCAAGGATGGAGTGTATCAAGCTCTCAAGAAGACCCATGCAGAATCAAGCCCTATGGCGGAGGCCGAAGTCAGAGCCGTGCCTCATAAGGCCACACCCAATGTGACCACAAAGTGTTGCTACTCATGTGGAGAAGAAGGTCACATATCTAGTGACTACCCCCAAGAAGCGAGAAAGGTTTCCTGAATTTGTGGTGAAATATGAAGAAGAAGAACTAAGAGAACTCCTAGCTTTGGAGAGACCCAAGAAGAAGAAGAGCCAAGGAAGCAAACAAGCAATAGTGATACCAAAGATTAAAAAGGATGTTAGCCAAGTGATGTGCAACAAATGCAAAAAGCCAGGCCATTATGCATCACATTGTCCAGAAAAGAAGAAGTACAAGACAAGCAAGCCTGTGAAGGATCTCAACCTAGTCACATGTTTCAAGTGTGAAAATCAGGGACACTATGCAAACAACTATCCAGAGAGGATACATCAATATCCCAAGAAAGACAAGATGTAATCTAGTTAGAAATTTTTTAAGGGTGGTAGTACCCTAGTTGTCTTGAAGCCAACTTGTAACCTCTAGACTTCTCGAATCTCGGGACGATATTCCTTTTAAGGGTGGTAGTCTGTCACATCCCAAAATTTTCCAAATTTTGAAATGTGAAAAATAAATAAACAAAAGAAACAATTGATGAAATTTAGGGTGAAAAGAAACTTCTTGCTTCTAAATGGAAACATCAAAACCCTTCTTGAACAAAATTTGAATGAAAAGGGCATCCAACAAAATTTCAATCAAGTGAAATGCATTCATCAATGGATGTATCTTGAAATTTAAACACTTGGAAAAATTGAACCAAAAACCCTAAATCTTAATGGAAGAAATCATTTCCAAGATCTCTCCAAGACTGGATTTGTTCCATATAAAAATTTATCAACAAACATTTATAAATGATCAAAAATGATAAACAAAAATATTATAAAACCATATAAATTGGTTTCATTTAATTTGGAGCCATGGATAAAAACTTATGAATTTAATAAAATAAAAGGAAATAATTTCCAAGGCTAATAAAGCTCCTAACTAAATTCAATACCAAATTTTGAACAAAATAATCCTAAAAGGATTTGAAAAGATAAACAAATATTAAATAAAATTATACAAATTGGAATCACCAATTTTGGATCTATAAATAAAAAGATATGGATTTTATAAGACAAAAAAGAAATAAATAAATAAGGAATATTTAAAAGTCAAAATAAAATCTTGGCCAAATCCATAAACAAATTGAATAAAGATAATACAAATAAAAATAAAGGAATAAAGATTATTTAAATAAAATGGGCTTTTAACCATATTTGATTTGAATAAAGACAAAATCTCTAATATAAATGATTTATTTAATCATGAGAAAAATAATTGAAATTGCCAAAGTGGATTAAAGTTATCTAATTAAATTAAAAAGAATAAAATATTAATTAAATAAAATTATATGATTTGGAACCATATTCAAATTATTTAAATAAAGACAAAATACCTAATTTAAATGAATTATTAAACCATAAAAGAATATTTGAAATAATCTAAAATGGAATTTTAAACACATTAATAAACGGTATTAAACTACTGAAAAGGTTTAGAAAAGGTTTGATAAAAATCTGAATTCAAATTGAGTTTGAAATCATTTGAATAAAATGAAAACATGAATTAGAAATGGAAAAATAAAAAGAAACAGAAAAGAAAAAAATATAAAACAGACCTGACCCACTTGCCCCAGCCCATCTGGCCCAACAAGCACAGCCCACCCGACGCTCACCTCTCACCCCTCCGCTTTTCCTTTTCTTACCGCGGCCTCTACCCCCTCACCCACTGACGCGCTGGACCCACATTGCCACCTCATCATCGTCTCCACCCCGCGGTGACCACATCCCTCTCCCCGGTCGTTTCCAGCGATGAATTCGCGGCTTCAATTCGTTTGAATGCGGGATTAATCCTCTCCAACAACCACGCCCTACTAATCGCCCCTCTTTCCCCTCAGACACCACACCACCGGAGCACCTAGGCTGCGTGAATTCCTCCTTGCTCCGCCACTGCCTCTGACGAGTTCCCCGTCGAATTCCGACGATCCCCGACCGCCCCTACTCCCTAGAGCACACGAGCTTGCTCGCCATCGCCTCGCGCATCTGCCAGTGGCCTTTGCTTGCACGCGCGCGCCCTAGAAGCTCGGCTTCGTCTTTGTCTGAGCGCCACCGTGGACTGCCTCGACTCCGACAAATTCTCCCCTAAGCCCCGACCACCCCTTCTCCCTAGATGATACTCGTGCATTCACCGTCCCCGTGCGCATCTAACGCCGTCCTCCTCTTGCCTCGGCATGCCTCGTAGTGTCGACTCCGACAATGCCTGAGTGTGCCCGAAGAGAAGCACAGCTCCGGCGAGCAATCGATGTCGAACCTTTGCGCCCCTCGACCAACGACGACCACATTGAGCATCAACACGTTGCTGCGAACCCGGTGAGCCTCTCCCCTTCCTGCCTTTCTTCTTGTTTTTGCCGGAACATCTCCACCAGAGCGTCGCCGCCGCGCGCCGTTGCAAGCGCCGCCAGACTTTGTTCGAGGCGCTTTGGATCGTTAGATTTTGATCCTATGGCTACGATAGATTCATTAATCGAAGGGGTATGATTGCATCTGTGCCGTGCGATTCCCTTTTAATCCAACAGCCCACGTTGCTCGATCGAGACGGAGCGGTACAAACCAATAAAATCATTCCACGTGGACACTTTGTCTGATTAAAATTCCAGAAATGAATTTGAATGTTTAAACTTGTAAAATCTATAACTTTTGTTCTGCTTGGCCAAAAATTACAAATTTTATATCATTGGATTCAGAAAAATGTTAAATTTGGAACTATAGCCTTAGTTTAGTGTTTTGCTTCTGGAAAATTAAGTTTTTTTGCAGAAACATTTCTAGGACTATTTTGTGTATAAAAATTGTTCTAAAAATGCTTTTTGAGTAAAACATTTTGCAAATGGTTTGATTTGAACTCTCTAACCCTAAACACTAACATTTGGATTTAGAAATAAATTTCTTAACACTAGAAAACTATTCCTTTGAATAAAGGCATTTCTAGTAAAACAAAAATGTTACTATGATTTAAAATGGATTTGTTTTAAACACTAAAACTTGTGTTTAAAAACATATTTGGATAACACTAGAAATTATTCCTTTGAATAAAAGCATTTCTAGCAAAAACAAAAATGATTTAAATGGCATATTTTAATAACTTGTTTTCAAATGATTTTGCCACATTTATAAATGACCAGTAGGTGTTTTAAAATGTTTATAGCCTTAATAGAAACCACTTTGTCAACAAAACAATATTTTGCATGCTTGCATGCATTGCTTTGTTTTCATTATTTTATGTGGTGAATTGTTTGAATGCTAGTTTGAATTTGTGCTTGCTTGATTGAATTGTAGTGAACTTTGAAGAGTGTGACAATTGCAAGATCAAGGAGTGAACGTAGTTTCTCTACTAAAAAGGCAAGTGGTGCTTTATATATTTTGTCCTATTATTTTTAACTATGCATTAGTGATATTTTGAGTAGGACTTGCATGGAATTTTCTATGTGTTAACTATGCCTTGGGAAATCCTAGTATATGATGCCTTAGTAGAATTTTCCCTAAGTTAAGATTCTTGCTACTAGTATGCTTAGCCTAGCTAGTAGAAAACAAGGGTGGATTCTTCATGCTATGAAATACTTCTAAGTCTATGACTTATGTTTTTGCTTAATAAAACAACTATGTGAATGAATCACATGGGTGGAATGGAAAGAATGGTTTGTCTTGAGTGGTTACTCAGTGCCCATTTCAATGGCCTCCCTGGTGTATATCACTTGTGGAAAGCCACCCAGGAACAAAGAGATTTGAGATGTTAAGTGTTGAGAAGCTTCTAGTGCAGCCACATGGCAATATGGGCTCTGCTTGGATCATATAGGTTGCAATAACTTAGCCAGATGGACAGAAGGTGGTAGGGGTGATAGGTTGGAACGCGTCCATTTGGTCTAAGGGAAGGCTTCTGAAAGATCTTGTCTTGATGCATGTTGAGTATTGTGGGGAAAGTGCACCACCTCTTGAAACAGTAAAATCTAAGTACTTAGCCGTGTCCCCGACAATGGACAATTTGAGCATCAAGACATTGAAGCAATCAAGGATCTCCTCATCCCAATTTCTAAGTTAAAAACTTATGGTTGAAAAAGGGCAAAGGATCACCAATTTCCATTGGTAGTTCCTTGGGTGATTTGACAAACAAAAACTTAGTGTTTTCAACTAATAAGGAAAACCTTATTTTGAGCAAAGCAAGCCTAAGCTCCACTTAGCCAAATACATATAGATGATAGATACCACTATTCTACCATAGTATCACTTGGCAATACAATTCAAATGTATTGACCCTTGTGGCTGTAACTTATTATGTTGCAGGTTTGTTTGATGTTAGTGAAGTGTGTTGAATAGGATTACAAGTCTACAACCAACATTATTGCATGTGGCACTTTGAAGATGAAGGACTCCATGCTACTTAGTTATATCTACTGCATTGTGATGAGATAGCCATATGAGCTATGTAAGATGTAATGAATTATTTTATTCTTGGTTATAAAGTTGTAATATGACCTTTGTTTCTTGATATTACATCTTAAACTGTGGATGCTAGCTATTCGATCTAGGGACTAGCATTGTAAACACAGGGATCTTTACCTTATCAGGTTGGGACATCTACACTGTCACTTTCACACACGTGGGGAAAAGCATAGATCTATTAAAGCAATTGAGTATTTATGTAACCTCTAGGCTAAGTACCACCACGGTGCGCACGCTGTCACTTTCGCACACGTGGGGAGAGTAGAGCTTGGTTTAAGCACTTGAGTAACACAGTAGATCTACTTGATTACAAAGCTCATGATCATAAGATCATGCATAGAAAGAGAGATGAACACATAGCTACCGGTAGAGCCCTTAGCCTCGAGGAAGAACTACTCCCTCCTCATCTTGGGAATCAGCAACTGCGATGGAGATGGTGGTGGAGATCGATGGAGATGGCTCCGGGGGCACTTCCCCATCCCAGGAGGGTACCGGAACAGGGACTTTTTGTCCCCTGAATCTCCCCTTCAGTGGCAGCGGCACTGCAGAACTTTTCGTGGATTGTTGCTGGATGTTTTAGGGTTTTCTCATCGAAGGCTTCTTATAGGAGAAGGATGCAAGGTCGGTGGAGGCCCAGGGGGCCCACACCCCTTGGTGGTGCAGCCTAGGTGGGCCTGCTCCAGCCTAGGGTGTGCCCACCCTGGTGCCCTACTCCGTCTCTACTTCGATTTTCCGTATCGCTCCGTGAAAAATATGAAGATTGGCTTTTATCCCATCCAATTCCGAGAATATTCATTTTTTAGCTTTTCTGAAACCAAAAACAGTAGAAAACAGGCAACTGGCACCGTGGCATCTTGTCAATAGATTAGTTCCAGAAAGTGTACAAAAAATTCCTTAAAGTATAGACAAAACATAAGATAGTTTGATATAAAACAAGCATGGAGCATCAAAAATTATAGATACGTTTACTACGTATCAGAGTAGCAAAACATAAATGCATAGGAAACCTTCAAAGTTCATAAGGGAGACTAGATAAAAATAGTCCAAGAACAAGAAATATCAACATTATGAATCAATCAATAAGTTTTGGGACAATGCACATAGAACTAAGAATGACAACTATGCTCTCTTAATTGGTCCCTAAGGATAGAAGGTGAAGACTCAATATAAAAGTGGAAGAAAGGCCCTTCAGAGGGAAGCAGGGATTTCAAGTTTCAAAAAGAGGTTCCAAAAATTATGGTACTTGTTAGCCTTCAGCTCTCAATGCCCCTATCATAAGCATCTTGAAGTGATTAAGGTTAAAGTGAACAAACTATGGAGTATATGCTTGACAAAGTATAAGTTGACAATCTCATGTCCCTTGAATACGAGGGCCGATCCTCATGCTACTTAACTTTAGTTACTTGCAAGTTCTTGTCATAGTAAGTATATGTGTATCATAGAGAACCGCCAACGGGATACCCCTTGCACATGATACAGGAGCTATCCCATAATCAAAATGACAAGGCAAGCAGATAATGAGCATCTCAGCAATCTCTTATTTACCATGGTAATATGGTGCTTTTTTCTCTCTTTCTTCTTTTCAATATGTCTCTTTTTTATATAGATTGCTCATTATGGTGATGATGCAAGTTTCCACCATGATTAGGAATGGCTTAGGCTAGCGGCCCAGGCGTTTCTCTAACACAAAATACATAACTCCATGGACTTACAAGCTCCCCTTTTATTTCACATCGACGACATCCATAAACAAAAGAGCATGATATCAACTGGATCGAGATCCAAAAAGTGTTGAAAGTGTTCCCCATGAAAACATGGTTCTGCTAATCCCAACATATAAGTGCAAGAATATACAACATAGATGACACAATGGTTCAAGTTTATTAGGGGCAAGAAAAATAAAGTGTGCCATCAAGTTCGTGAGAGCTTTTATCACTAATTTTTCACATAACAAAATACTTTTTAATTGGGAGATAGATGAAAACAAGAATATACTTGGAATGGTGTAACACACCATGCATAGGAATTTATAGTGGAAACTTTGTAATAACTTGGTTTCTTGGGAGTTGGATGCATGAGTAGAGCTTACTCAGCAAAAGTGAAGGCAAGCAAAAGACTGGGAGCGACCAACCAAGAGAGCAATAATGGCCATAATCATGCAGAGTGACAAAACATTACTAATCAAAGCATAAAGTGGTACCACAAGTCAAGGACTAAATAATCATAGAGGCTAATGGTGACTTGTTAGAGTCATAACATGGTGTGAGCATGTGCTAAGTCAACCCAAACAAAGCATTAAAGGAGAATACCACAATACTATGCTTTTGTATGCTAAAACAACGCATGATTCTTTCAAGGCACACTAAGCACTCTCATTGATTTGGAGCAATTCATGCTACAGCAATAATCACGAAGCATAAGGTCAAAACAACAACTAGCATGACAAGATAAAGTCTAGGCCACAGTCAAAGAAAGCTCACTTTTGTACCACTATAAGCATAAAACTTTCTATTCTTGGCTAACTCCATCTTAATTGTAACCAACACAGCCAAAGTGGGGGTCCAAACTACTTTATTCAAGCAAACTAAATGAAAACTAATACGCTCCAAGAACAACACAACTATGCATGAAACAATAAAAACGAAGTGTCTAGAAAGACCTAAGCTTTTTATTGATAAAGAAGGGGATGCCTTGGGCATCCCCAAGCTTTGACGCTTGTACCTCTTTAATATTTCTTGGGGTGACACGGGGTGGCATCCCCAAGCTTGAGATTTTGTCCATTCTTCATCTCATTACATCATTCTTCCTTTACACCTAAAATTTTTCCTTCATACAAAACTTCACACAATCTTCATTAGCAACATCAGTGTAGTCAAAAGATAATAGACCTTTGGGTCTAGCTTAAAAACAGCAAAAACTTCCACTAAAGACACAAGATACTGTAGCAATTCCCTCAAAAATCTCAATTTCCCAAAAAGAACCCAAAAAGGAATCAATAAGAAGCAAATGCAAATAATGGCAGAAATCTGTCAAAACAGACCAGCAGGTATAAACCGATTTTTTAGAAGACCTTCTATTGCTCAAATCAAGAAGTGTTGCACTAACGAAAGTTAGATAACAACCTGGGGGATTTATTCAGAAAATTACAGCTCAATCCTACTTACATAGATTTTACACGAATTTTTATGATGGAGCACAAAAATCTGTTTCGAGACAGCAACTCCCCCAAATCTTACTTCCCTCTCATTAGAGGTTATTAGAGGTCATTACAGAAGTAATAACTTCCAAGACTCAAGAAAAAATTTGGTTTATCTCCAAATAAGTACGTTTCTTTAACGCCTTTAAGTTAGGCATAATAATTTAAGAACACATAAGAAATATGAATTAAAGTAAAAGAGAGCATCGAGAAGCAAATTCAAAACACATTTAAGTCTAACCCACTTCCTATGCATAGGAACCTTGTAAGAAAATAAACCAAATAAACACATAGTAACAAGAATGGGTAGATAAAACAAGAGCAACTTCAAAACTTTCAGCACATAGAGAGGTGTTTCAGCACCATGAAAACTTCTACAACCATATTTTCCTCTCTCATAATAATTTTCAGTAGCCTCATGAATAAACTCAACAATATAGCTATCACATAAAGTATGCTTTTCATGATCTATAAACACATAATTTTTATCAAGCTCAAAAATAGTGGGATTAAAACCTTCAAACCTACTTTTAACAATTTTATAACAAGAAGACTGATCATGCAATATAGGACCATCATCTAGAGCTTTATCATAAACATTTTCTAATAAAAAATCTTTAGTACCATGTGTTTCGAAGTTAGGCAAAAATATAGGATTATCATATATAACAGGAGCATAACTATTATCACAAGTTTTACCCATAGCAGATATTTCAAAAGAATCCACATGAAGATAACATTCATCCTCCTTTGGTAAGCATGGGGGACAATCAAATAATGTAAGAGGTAAAGAGTTAATCTCATTAGAAGGTAGGCATGGGTAGATCCATTCTTCCTCCTCTTAACCATCACTCTCCTCCTCTTTTTCATCTAATGAGCTTTCGGGTTCAGCAATTTCGTCTTCTATAGTCTCCTGCAAGGCATTAGTCTCTTCCGTTTGTGGAAAGCACCTATTAAAATATTCAAGAATATAGCCATTTTCTTCCTTGTAATTATCAGAGCAAAATTTAAGTATCTCATAAACCTCATATTCATAAGGTGCATCATCAGTATTTTCAAGCAAACTAGCAAGTTCAAATGCACCCTTGAAAGCAATAAATTCTTCAATTTGTTCCACATCATAAAAGTCATAATTTCCTTTAATATAAGAAGATATGGTAACATCATCATTATACTCACATTGAAAAGGTACGTGTTTATACCTCCTACAACAACACGATTTATCAAAGCAATAATTAACATTATAAGTAGAGCACACCTCTCTAGCAATAGTATTCAATTTATCAATTTGTTCCCATCCGTGTTTCCCTTTTTGTGACAAACGGTGTTCCTTATAATAATACTTTTCTTCTTCCATGAACCCACCTTGCCAATAAGAACTAGTTTCAAAGAAACCATCCATTGATAGAAAGCATGACAAGGCAAGGCAATAACGGACCATCAACTATAGTAGGAACTAATTTTTGTGTGTTTTTGATAAGAGAAAGCAAACCAAACGAAACTATTTTTTTTTGGAGTTTTTGATAAAAAGAGGCAAACAAAACCAAGCAAAACAAAAACAAAGTAAAGAGAAAGGTTGTGGAGGACTCCCCTTGTGAAGACGTCCTTAGCCTCCCCGGCATCGGCGCCAGAAAGAGCTTGATGGTGCACTGGCTGAATGCAGAGCTTCGTTGGGAGACCCCAAGAGGAAGGTTTGATGAGCACAACATCAAGTTTTCACTCAGTAAGAAACCGAGGTTATAGAACCAGTAGGAGGAAGGAAACGACTCAAAGGTGTTGCTAGCAACTTGAAGACCTGCACAACACAAACTCAAGACATTGCCCCAACAAACAGTGAGGTTATCAATCTCACCGGTTTGATGTAACAAAGGATTAACTGTATGGTGTGGAAGGTAATAGTAGCTTGCAGAAAGTAAACATTAACAGAGGAATATGTATCAATGGTAAAGATTGGACCGGGATCCATAGTTCACTAGAGGTGTTCTCCTTAGATAAACAAACATGGCATGCTGGATAAACAAATTACAACAGGGCAATTGACAGGACTGAGCAAGGCATACCAATGCAATACTAGACATTCATGATCCTATGAGATTCGATTGGGTAATACAACAAGATACATAGACCGCCATCCAATTGCATCTATGACTAGTAATCCACCTTCAGGTTATCATTCGAACCCCCTACGGTATTAAGTTGCAAGCAACGGATAACTGCTTTAAGCAAAGTGTGTAAGGTAAACAATCCACTTGTTCCATGAACAAGAGACCATTGTTTTCTCCCTAGTGGCAACAACAACACATCTACAACCTTAGAGATTTCTGTCTCTTCCCTTAGATTAAATAGAGGCATGAACCCACTATCGAGCATAAATACCCCCTCTTGGATTCACTAGCATCTAATCGGCCAAGATAGCTACTAGAAACAGAGAGCATGCAAGATCACAAACAACACAGACATGATATAATCAATAATACAAAACCATTAATCAATCTGACATAGCAATCTGAATATCCATCGGATCCCCACAAACACAAAATACATGATTACAAATAATTATGATCTTGATCATGAACGGAGCTCACAAGATCTAATCATGGTAGCACAAAGGAGGAGATACAACCATCTAGCTACTAGATGGACCTGTAGTCCAAGGTGGAACTAGTCACGCTTCATACCGGAGGCTGGCGGGATGAAGAAGAAGGGCTTCGGGATGATCTCCCCTCCGGCAGGGTGCCGAGAAGAGTTTTAGATCCCCCTCCCTGATCTAGGGACGATGGTGGCGGCGGTTACAGACTGTTTTATGGAATATTGATCGGGTACTTAGGGTTTCTGTATCGGGGGGACTTTATAGGCGAGGCAGGGCGGCAGGTGGTCACACCCTCTGGCGCGCTATCCCTAGCTCAAGGCCGGGTGTGGCCCCCGGTGCCTCCCTCCGCCTCGTACTGCTCATGTTCCCCACGGTAAAATATTGACTTTGGCTTTTGTCCCGTCCAATTATGAGAATATTGATTTTACTTTTTCTGGAACCAAAAACAGAAGAAAACATGCAACTGGCACTGTGGCAACTTATTAATAGGTTAGTCCAGAAAAACATATAAAAATACCTCAAAGTAAAGACAAAGCAAAACAAAGTAGATATTAAACACGCATGGAACATAAAAAATTATAGATACGTTTTCGACGTATCAAATACCATTACTCTAACTAGGATGGTGGCTCTCGCAAATGCGAGGGCATCAACCTTAACTTTTGAGAGAGGGACATCATCTTTAGTATGCCACAATTTATGGAAAAAATACCTTAAATCACATTTTATGGACAATCATATTGTGCAATAGAAAATATTACATTATACAGCCACCTTTGATGATAATAGTACATTATATTGATGATGCTATTTATTACATTATGTATAGCCATCTTAGGGTACTTACGAAAACACTACATTAATGACCATATGTGAAGTTTGTGCATGATATTAAAACCATATATAGATATATACAAGTTCAGACTGTGACATAGCTTGTAGTTACTACGTGATCTTAGATCACTATGCAATGATAATATACAAACTGCCAAAAAATTAGGGTTTACCTGAGGTGGGAGATGTTTATAACATTTTTATGGAACAAAGACTTTATAAGCTAAAACAAAGTCATTAATATCCATACCAAGAACATGCTAAAAGAATGACCACGATTTTCCACAACCAATACTTTACATATAGCTGATCAAATCTATTTACAAAAATCCCTTTTGCGTGCTTCACCTTTTGATTATTAAATCGTAAGGTTATAGAGACACCCATTGCATCATCTTCATATGGTAAGGTGAGAGTGTCACTTCTTCTTGCAAATATGTATACAACATAAGGATTCCATAACAATTGAATTAACCACTTGCTTTTTCATGTTTAATCCTTCAACTTGTAAATTCATTAGAAAATTGATATATGACATTTAAGTAAACTCATGAAATCATTCAGTTGCAATAAGTTCAAGTCATATTATTATCATCTAAAAACATGATACACCTTAGGAGGATCTATTAGGATTGTTAAACTTGTTACAATCTAGAAAGGCGATATGTTCACGCATGATGATCTATTAACTTTAATTTTCTTAAGTACAACAATGAACATTTATTTACTGTTATTTTTTTTGAAAGAAATGCATTAGAGGAAGCCCCTACATCGAGTTTTTCTAAAATAATAAGAATCCAAATCTACGTCCCTGAGGACTTGAATCTGGATGACTGGGTTGTACATCCACTTTTCTAACCAAGTGAGCTATAAAGAAATATGATAATTGGTTTGATCTTGCTTACACATAGTTATGATGTACGGGCGCGTGAATCATCCATGAAGGAGCCTAGCCACTTCTTTGCCTCTGGAATTCTCTTTGTGTTGAACATACTATCTACCATTCTCATTTTCAATGAAAATATCCCGTCTAATCTCTTCCCTTCTCACTTGAACTTGAGCAACAAATAAAGGCTCTCGGAGGTGATGATGGCACTAATCAATCTCTAGAGTGTAGTTTAGGTGTGTTACCTTAGTTTGTTTTTGGCGATAATGTCTTGGTGGTTGAGATGGTGTTGTACTGAATAGATATGCATCGAAACTCCTATATACCCATTTGTTTTTCAATATAAACAACTTTTTTCAATCTTCATCACATCAGCTACAACTGATGAATCCGGGCGGTGATGGATGCACTAATCAATATTTATATTAGAGCGTAGTTTCGTATGTAATATTAGTCTATTTTATGTGACATTATCTTGGTATTTGAGATGGCATCATACAAGAATTCTCGGTATTTTTTTGTATGTATCAACTTTTATTGTACAATACTCCATGTAATCGATGGTTGTCATGGCTTATTCTTTCTTTTTTCTTGGCAATTTGGTGATTTGCAATAGAATATTGGTTGGATAGTCTGCCTTGCGAAGAATGAGTCTCCGCACAAAGTATGTCTCACGACTGAGTCCTAGTCTCTGGAATCAATGTTTGATACATATTTTTTGAATTATGTGAGGTTAATTTGGGTTTTACACATTATATTCTTAAAGTTTCTATCTATATTGTATTTATGTACAAATATGTTTAATTTCAGATCCCGTCATGTATTTTCCCTGCAAGACTACCGCCATGTCCTATTGTAGTACTCTAATGTCATTACACGCTCGGACGGAAGATAAAACCACACCTCATATTGATTTGCTTCGGATTTTTTTATCGATGGCATCATACAGAATAAATGAATATTGGTCGCATCTAGTTCTTTGTACTTTCTCTATGGATCAATGCTTATCACACAGTAGTCCATGGAATTGGTGATTTTCATGGCTAAAGTTTTTTTGGGTACCTTAGCGATCTGGCGATAGAGTGGCCATTGGACAGTTTGGTTTGCGAGGAATTGTGTCTAGTACCATGAATCCGACAACTTGGGTCCTACTATCTGAAGTCATCATGATATAATTTTTTACTTAAACCAACTATTTAAATAAAAACTATATATATGTTACGACGACACATGATATAATTTTTACTTAAACAGATTAATTTAAAAATTTATGTATATGTTATGGTATTGGTATGTGTACTTATCAATCTAATATTTCTTCTAAAAAACTATAATTTTAGAGCATGTATTATTTTTCCTGGCATATTGCCACCGTGTCTTATTGTAGTAATGCTTATATATATCTATGACATGCACGTCTGTAAGCCAAAAATGAGATCATGTTGGTATGCTTTTGAGTTTTTCCCATAGCCGATCTTATAAGTGTCTCCAATATGCATCGTGTCATACTCAATTACACTGTTACATAACTTTTGATATCTCGATAAATCTTAGCCATATATTTTAGATCTAACTATCAAAAATATTTTAAGTGATGTGGCTTAACGTGGTGCCTCGAAAAATACCCTTATATTGCTTTTAGTATATAATAGATAGATTTAGTGGAAAAACTGGATGCTTGCAACTTTGTGCCGTACTATGCTATGGTTCTGATATTTCCTAACAAAACACATAGAAGATTTGTGTCCAAAAATAACAAAAACTAGTCAATTGTGATCTAAAAACTTTTTTCTCTAATTATCAATTCCATGATTCTTTCTCCACCGTGTTTCCTTGCTTCTTATAACAAAATATGCACCCATACTCTGGGTCTCAGTGGATTTGGGACAACGGACAACAATGTGCATGCCATGTACCTACCAAGAAGTACAACCAAATCTTCGAATTTATCAGGACGTTTACCGCAACCTTGGTCAGCAGTACAATATTGGTGCATATATAGAGATTGAGGAGGAGCTATATCACAAAAGAACACTAAGTTATCAGGCTCGACATATTAATGCCAAATAACCTTGCCAAAGATATATGTATCGACATTGATCGATCAATACATGTTGTGGTATAGGTAACTTAGGGCCGAGAGGCATCGGTAATCTTGTGACAATAGCGCCGCGATTATTTCATTTAGCAGAATTTTCGATTTTAACATTGTAGTCCAGGCAATCTCGTAAGGTTTAAAGCCCGGGTGGTGTGTTCTGATCATTTTGGCAACTTCCTTGGATTCTTGGCATTAATGTCTCAAGGCATCATGAATTTGGCATCACTTGAAGCATCGGTACATCGGGAGGTGCTACGAGTCGTAGCTAAGACGAAACGAGAAGGTTTTAGCAGCCTGCGGTCTTGGGATGATCATCTATGACATCAACGCATGGTCAGGCGGCAGCTAGAGCTATTTGTCCGAGAGATCATCTTGCAACATTCTCCCTCTCAGGTTTAGTCGCCATATATTGCTCAATAAATGAAGAGCATATTTTTCAAGACTTCTCTTCAGTTCAGAGTCTCCTCGATCTTTCCTGTAATTTTCATGTAAATTGCTAAATGCTAATTGTCCTTGTAAACCAGAGTCCGAGAAATTGCTCGTTGTCGTGTAAACCTGAGTCAGAAGACACGCCATAAACAGAAATGACATAGTATGCAAAAGTTACATGGTTGCACAAGCACACTAACAGCACACCACGGAAAGCTGACAAATTATATATATATTAAGGGATACATATATAAGTAAAGAAGCAGTAGCAACCGAGGCCATGCTTAGTGCTTTGAGTGCAAGTTGGAACTAATAATTTTTTGGGGGACATCAATTACAATGAAACCACCTCTCTGCCAGTCTTATATCATGTTCCTTATCGATGTCAACTTCGAGGATATTGGCGATGAGGTTTAGCAGGCAACATAAGCGGTGCCCATATTTCTTGATACTGCACTATATTTGACGAACAGGTTATTAGTCGCTGAGGTGAGATCTATGAGCAGTTATTTGCTTATCTTCATTTTCTTGCTCTATTTTAAGATCTCTATGTTATTTTCTTATTTTTAATTCTTCTTTTGTTGCATCACCCTTCATTGTTCGATGGAAGGCTACAATGTTTATGTTGTCCTTTTTTTTTGCTTACACAACGACTACGGAAGAGGAAATGCCTGAATGATAGGTACTGCAATCTTTATCTTTGTAAGTTGGCTGTAATTGTTAGTGTTCATTTTCGTAATTAAATGAAATCATCTACTCCCTCAGATCCATATTACTTGTTATGGAAATGGACGTATCTTGCACTAAAACATGTTTAGATACACCTATTTTAGTGACAAGTAATATGGATCGGAGGGAGTATTAGTTTTGATAATTCTGCTAAACATTCAATCTTAGTACTTCACATTCCGACAACTTCACTCAATTGCTAACTTTCTTCTCCTTCCTAATACTGCTCAAAATTGTCATTCATAGGATATGTCTTAAATATGAGCATGTTGGTTTATTGCTCAGCTCCCGGGACTCGAAACTGTTTCTGAATTGACATGGGACTGGAGAAAGACAACTAAATAGTAGTGAAACCCTTGCGGCCAACTAATATGAATTGCCAATTATTTATGAATGTAGGGTGTCCTGTTGTACATGTTTTCCCTCTATACTGATAAATGGTAGTACGATTCTATTACTCTGTTTTCAGCTACGTACATCAGCACATAATTATCTCTTTGATTTTGTGTCATGCCGGCACAGAGGTCTGACTTTATTTCCCAGACATGTATTTGTGGGATGACTATATTTCAGTTAAGACCGACAACTAAGTGTGTATTGGATCAAACAATTATGAACTTAGATTTTCATCGAGGGGCGCGGCGTGTCGCCGTGCCAAATTTCCCTAGTTATATATTAAGGGATACATATAAGTAGAGAAGCAGTAGCAACCGAGGCGATCTGGTGACTGACGGACACATCTGTCCCAGGACACATCCTACGCTGACGGGGGTGGCGCCAGGAACGGCATTGGCACGTTCATGCTGGGGACAAAGGGCATCGGCGGCAGGGTCACCTTGGGCACAGCAATGGTGGGCATCGGAGGTAGCGTCACCGTGGGCACGACGATGGCGAGCATAGGAGGCAGCGCCAACTTCGGCACGACGACGGTGGGCACAGGCGGCAGTGTCACCTGTGGCACGGCGGGCATGGCGACGGCGGGCGCGGCTGGCATGGGCGGCAATGTCACCTGCGGCATGGTTGGCACCGTGATGGCCGGCACAGGCGGCAGTGTCGCCCGCGGCACGGTGACCGCGGGAACGGCTGGCATGGGTGGCAGAGTCGGCACGACCGGCAGAGCAGGGACAGAAACAGCAGGGGCAGACGCCGCCGGTGTGGTATCCGCCAAGTTGCGAGCAGCGTGGCACGTGTTGCCGGCGAAGAGCGCGCACGCCATGATCATGGCCAACAAGCTGGCATTGGAAGCCATGGCTCGATACTGCAGGTAGCTTCCTTGAGATAGTTCGGCGTCGTGTGTCGAACTCCTGAGTAGTGATTGCAGGACATGGGTCAATATATAGCTCCAGCGAAGTGATCGAGCAGACTGGTTGCTGGCCAGACTCGTGTGTGTGGCGGCCAACACAGCTGAGGTTGGTACGTATTTGGTAACCGAAATCGCTAGCGCGTTATGTTGAACAAAAAGGGAAAGGATGTTTGCTTGATCGATCGGGGTATGAGATGAGATCAGCTGCGGCGAAGGCGACCGGAATATGGATGCGTCTTCCCGCGTGTAGGTGTGCTGCTGCTCTTCCGTTGAGCTCCTTTCCATCTTCCATCCGCTGCCTTCTGTTCTGTCTTTTCCTTTAGCAAATCATACCAGGTAGTAACAGTGAATGGTTAAAAAATAAGTGTTGCTTCAAGGTGTGCACGCCTATGAAGCACGCGACACTTCTTTTGCCCGTGCGTTGCTAGTTAGCATCTCTAGCCGATCCATTCGTTTTAGAGGAGTAAACAGCTGAGTATTCCTCGTTAACATAATTAGCAATTTTTGCATTAATTTAATCCAGGTATAACACATGGCACAAACAATTTGAGTCATATGAGCTCTTTTGACGCCGCCTGCCCGCCTCGCCTCGCCTCGCGTTGCCTCGTCCCTAGTTAACCCCGTTAGCTCTCAAAATACACTAGAGTGTCATATAAGGCAAAAATTTACACAAGTGGTCAAATAAAGAACTAAAAAAATTATAGTATCAAATAAGAAATCATATTGGGAAGTAGTGTCAAATAAAGAATTATCTCTATTAATTGAAAGTATCTAGTTAAGTTTTAGTGCTAGATATATCCGTATCTAGACAAATTTGAGTCAACTAATGGGTCAGAGGGAGTATTTATATTTTAAGGAGTTAAAGGGTTATCGTTTCTAGCCGGACCCCTATTTTTAACTTCTTATAATTTATTTTTATCCAATTCTTTAACCTTTGTTACATAGATTTCAAACAGTTGCACGGTATTTCATCAATCATACGGACGGTCCAAATTCAACATATGCAACAGATAAATAATAGACATACATATACTTCATCCAATCAACAATTCAAATTAGAAGATGCATAGGTGAAATACATAAAAAAAATTAGAGTTTGAGTCTAAGAATGCAAAGGTGAAATTTTAATTTTTGGCTAACAAATTATTTCCCGTTGTCCACATGCTATATTTCGTAGATGGCATACATTAAATAAGTTAGCATGTCACACGTCACAGTGTACAATCGAACCACAAACTGAGATTAACTCTGTATTACAAGGAAAAGATAACATAAAAAACACGAGTACAATGGGACAGTCCTCAACGGTCAACACACACTAACAGTAAGGAAAAAGTACGAACACCAGATACATCACGGCAACATGTGCGCCATGGAAACGGAGTGATCTAGCCACTCCCGCAACAAGGGCGCCACATCATGGACAAGGCGAGAGCACCAAGGGCTGAGCGGTGAGCGCGCCTACGCTGACGGAGGAGGTGCGGCGAACGGCATAGGCACGTTCACATTGGGGACGAACGGCATCGGTGGCAGCGTCACCTTGGGCACCACAATGGTGGGTATCGGCGGCAGGGTCACCTTGGGCACCACAATGGTGGGTATCGGCGGCAGGGTCACCTTGGGCACGACGATGGTGGGCATCGGCGCCATGGTAACCTTGGGCATGGGCGGAAGCACCGCCTTGGGCACGACGACGGAAGGCATGGGCGGCAGCGTCACTTGCGGCACGGTGGGCAGGGTGACCGACGGCATGGGTGGCAGCAGAGTGACCGTGTCCGTGGGCACGGCAGGCAAGGTCGGCACTGCCGGCAGTCCAGGGACGGCTGTAGCAGCCGGAGCGGCTGCCGCTGGCGTCGTGTCGGCCAGGTGGCGAGCGGCGTGGCAGGTGGTGCCGGCGAGGAGGAGCGCGCACGCCATGATCATGGCCAACAAGCTCGCGCTGGAAGCCATAGCTTGAGCTTGATAGGTACTAGCGATCGAGGTAGTTGTCTCTCGTGTATGGGAGGTGATTGCAGGACTGGTTTTGCTCTGTTGAGATGTGGGAACATGGGTCAATGCCTGGCAATTTATAGTCCGATGTGAGGGTGCGATTAGGTCGGTTGTTGGCCAGGTTCAGAACGTCTGTGCGTCGTCGATCCAAAAAGGGAAGCGCTTTGTGTGATCGAGACAGGAAAAATGGCTGCAATTTTCTGTGTTTAGGTGAGGCGCTGGCCTATGCAGCTTCGATTTGCTCAACCGTTTTAATCGTTCGTGTCACCATTTCTCAACTGTCTTCATCAGACATTTTTTCGCGAAGGTATGCTGACAGAGTGAGTTGTGTAACAGCATGGTTGCATAGTACTCCCTCCGTTTCAAAATATAAGATGTTTTATATTTATGAAAAAAATGCATCTAGACTTGTTTTAGGTATAGATTCACTTCAAACATGAGTGAACCTATATGCTAAAAGTAGTCTAGATACATTTGCTTCACAAAGCTAAAACATCTTATATTTTAAAACGGAGGGAGTATGTCTCTCCAAATAGCATTTTACCCCACTTTATAAATAAAACCACGTATGACAGAACCGATATAAGGTAACACAGCGGATCAAAAAGATAAACAACAAAGAAAAAAAACCAAGACTTGCCACCCGGAACAACGGAGAGATCTAGGGGAAAGGAACTTCAGCCCGACGCCCCCAAGAGGGTAACGGCGCCACACGCCGCCGTCGACGAGACCTATGGTCTGGGGTTTTCACCCGGAGCCCTCGCATGAATGGTAACCATAACGGCGCCCTGGGAGGGTTACGACACCCGCATGCGTCGCCGTCGTCAGCGTCAAAACGCAGGGCCGCCCGAAAAAACCTACGCACACGCCCTCTAACAGAACTCCCGCTGCCACCGAGCCCGGTCTTCAGAACACAATCTGGGAGATGTCGTAGCCGAGACGCCCCCACTGCCAAGGTCTCCCGCTGCTTTCTCCTCGCCACCCTAGTGACCAAGGACCAAGACCATCACCAACGCCACGTTGCTCGCCGAAGAGGCACCCGCGTGGTCCACCTTCCAAGGCTGCCTCCTCGGCATCCATAAGCTCGAGTCCGTGCCCTGGCCAAAAGCACACAGTAGGATCGAGGGTTTGGTCGTGGTGGGCGGGCACATGATCTAGTAGACATCAGGCCATGCAGCAACCCATGCGAGGGGAAATAGCCTCATCCACCCGAGGTGGTCACTATCTGCATGCAACAACATGTCCGATCAGCCTAGGTCAGCCTGGATTAGTCCAGCTGTCGCGTTGCTGAGCCCCGATTGCCGCCTCCATCCTAGTACAGGATAGTGCCAAACGCAGGTCCGATTCGTCCGACAGTAGAGGGGCAGGGGTACGACGAGCTCGTAGGTCACAGCCCGCAGCTCCATGAGGGATCTTCCATGTGCCCACCACCACCATGGCACCCTGGTCTGCTCCGGTGCCCCAACCACAGCCAGGGGAGGGTGCCCAGTCCAGGGACATTGTCACGCCTCCTGAACTACAAGCAACGACAAGGGCCAAGAGCCCAGATTGGGCCCATCTAGGCTGGGATCTAGGCCGCGCCGCCCGCCGCCATGGCACCCTCCGCATGCCTCCAGCCCAGAGTCGACGCGACCACGCCACACCGCCACCGCCCCCAGGAACACCACCTTTGCTTTGCGCCGCAGGCAGCCAGACCGAGCACGTCGCCTCGCCGTAGCACACGGCTGCCCAGACGAAGCTGCCCCGCACAAACCGCCACGCATGCGGGAAGAGGAAAGCCGCCCCTATTTGTGTAACTAACAACTTAATTACTACATTCAGATTTGTACGATACATGCACATGATATCCTTTTAGCTCAAGATATTTTAACATTTACCACATATATGTGCCAAAAAAGAATATGGCCAGATCCCCACACAAACAGCATGACAAGGCTCAATTTTGGTAATGGTACTACTATGTCGATGTGATGATGAAGCTTGCAAATGGATAATGGTTGTATGATGTCCCTGCTACAGCCTGTCGTCAATTGAGGTTGAAATCCTTAGTAACTTTTGAGTTAAACTTGTATTCCCAACGCATCCCACTTCTATAGTAGATATGCCAATATGCATAATTCACTTACACCTAACTAGATAAAATTAGTATTCCTTCCATATATATCACCAGACCATAGTAGTTTTGGTGTTGGTTCGCTACAAATGCCAAATCATGAGGTTGCCTTTTTGTAGGAATGTAGTGCAAAGAGAAATTTTGAGCTCAATTGTATGTCATCAACTAGTTGTTGTTGTCCCAGTATTTATAGTGTGACTGTTGCATATTGCAAAATAGTTGACATGCAATTAATGTTGAGTTATTTTCTTCGATATTTGAAGTGAAAAAATACAAGTATGGATTCAAACGAAACAGAATTACACACCTTTTTATATGTAAGAATTGCTCTCTTCTTATTGGGAGAGTTCATAAGTTCTATGTGGTCTTGCAATAGTTGGACTCTTAAAAAAAGTTTAGTGTTTAATACACATGTACCCATGACTAGTATGGGGACCAAATGATGGGATATTAATATTACAATGATACTTAAATAAATTTCACTAGGTTGCATCATACCTGGGTGTTGTATACGTTATCGTTTATCATCACTAGCTAAATGATTATTCTAGAGATTTATATATTTTCAAGCCTACCAAGTTTGGTTAGTCATGGAACATTGGTTCTCAATCACGGATATATCCAAAACCTATCTATCTCTTTTGATGTTTAATATAATATTTACATTATTATTTACCATTTTTCACTGAGTATTTTTGTTAATATTACTAATTTTTCTATTTAACTTTGGAAGACCGAAATACTGTTCGCATATTCGCTCAATTCGGGAACCCTTTGGATGCGGGACAAATCCACAGAACAAATGGCATGCGTTACTTTTAGAGGGAAAGAGGCCTAGCTGCACAAACATTAGCGGAGACACGAGGGGAAAACGGGTGGCACACACACCATCTCATATCAGGCGTGTCAAAAGCCTTTGGTCCCCTTGTTTGGAACCTACCTATCTCCTTTACCCTAGGCCTATATATATTGTAGTGGTATTCATGGGGTGAAGAGGCACGATACAGGACATGAACATAGAAATATAGATGAAACATGGCATCACCCAAGAAATATTGGAGGGGGAAACGACACCGGAATCTCCCCGGTCACATCTCCATCTCCTCCATCAACTCTCCATTTTATCCATGATGAATTTGGCATAGTCTAGCGATGGACTATGAGTTTTGTGGCAGTGGCTTGATCGAATCTCTCCATGTGCTTCCATTACTTTAGAGCTGCATGAGCCGTGGTCATTTATTTGTATTATTTATGGTGGATCCTTATTTATGATATTATTTATCCAATTGTAATACTCTTTCCTGCTTGTATTAGATATATTTGTCTATGCTTGTCTTAGATATATTTTGTATTAGATAATGTTTTCCACGAAATTGTAGAAAATTATTTTCCACAAAGTTGTACAATCACTTATATACCTATAATATTTACATAATTAAATTCATATTTTTATAATTACTTTGACATTCCAAATTAATAATTTTATTAATTACCATCTAAGGTATCAACAATATTGATGCATTATTTTTAGTATTTTAGAATGCATAAAAATATTGTAATAAATATTATCATAATGAAGATAATATGTACTTAATTTAAAGCTCTCTTTGGTCCCATATAAGCTGACAAATTAGGCAAAAGTCAAGTTAAACTTTTGAAACATTATTAAATGATATCTTGCAAAACAAAATCTTGTTACTTGAAAAATGTATTTGTTATTTTTACAACAAATGTAGATTTGTAATGAACGATACTCTAAGCATATATAACTTTTATTGTGTTATGTAGCTATATTACAAAGAAAACTGTAAAATTTAGGTAATTTTGCAGGCTATGTCAAATTCCTAATATATGACAACTTTGTTTTGGTTTATGTAAATATATTACAATATAATTTTCTGATATAGTTCAATTAAGTGTCTTTATTATTTATGCCACTATGACTAATCCGAATCTTAGTTTTGCTATTTAACCAATCAAAACCTCAATCTTGTTAGTGCTCTATTATGAAACTTTTTGGTTTTATCATTCTATGTTGTCCATCTCTTTCTCTTTATTTTATTTCACACATTGATTTGATCTACATGTTAACATTTCAACTAATCTAAATCGTACTTCACCATGCCAGGCATTTCTAGCAACCCCCAAAACACCACACCGCGATGTCTCCTTAGATTTTTTTGACACCTTTATCGTTTGGGAAGCTCGTCCTGTGTTTCTTTTCTATATATATTAAAGAGGAACCACTGGTCAAAGAAGGGATGGAAAGAGATGAAAGATTACATCATGGAGGGCAGTAGTGTGCAAGCAACATTGAGAAGAGTTAAACAAAGAGAGAAAGTGGAGGTCAATAAAGGGTTGGACTAGCACTGTCCTCACTCTTAATGTATGTGAAAGGATATAGATGTCACCTAGAGGGGGGGTGAATAGGCGGTTAATTTTTTTCCGAGAGTGGCTCGACAAAGGCGGAAATAAACTAGCGTTTACTTTGTCAAGCACAACCTAGAACAACTAGGGTTCACCTATGTTCACCAACAACTTATGCTAAGCAAGACAAAAAAACTATGTGAAAGCAAGATATAGATTACTTCAAGCACGAAGGCTATCATAATGTAAAGTGCATAAGTAAAGAGCTCGGGTATAGAGATAACCGAGGCACGCGGGGACGACGATATTTTACCGAGTTCCTCCCAACATGGAGTACGTCTCATTTGGAGAGGGGGTGGTATCAAACCACCAACGCCACAACAGGCCTCCCTTATTCTCCTGTGAATCTCACCCCAATGGGATCGATCCACGCTTCCACTATCGGTGCACTTGTCGGTGGCAATCCGGAACCTCTCACAAGGTTGGGGCACTTCTCCACAACTCAATTGGAGGCTCCCAACAAACAAGCTTGGGGAATGCTCCACAACTTAATTGGAGGCCCCAAGTAGTCCAAGAACCTGCAAAACCACCAAACCGTCTAGGGTTCCAAGAACCCAAGAGTAAAAAGCTTCTCACCTTTCACTCAAACGAATCCTCACCGAGAACTCAAATCGATGCACCAAATGCAATGGTAAGAACACAAGAAGTGCTCAAATCCTTCTCTCCCAAATTCCACCAAAGCTACAAAAGCTTGTGGGGGAATAAGATAGGAAGAACAATGGAGGAAATCCACAAAAGACTCCAAGATCTAGATCCCAAGATGTTCCCCTCACTTAGAGCAGAGATGGATTGGTGGGATTGTAGATCTAGATCTCCTCTTTCAAATCCCTAAAGTATATGCAAGAATGAAGGGAGGGATTGAAGGGGGAGCAAGCTCAAGAGGGTCAAGAATGGAGGAGAAAGCCTGTAAAACTCGAGCAGGGACATTGGGGAAGAAGGGCCCCTTTTTATAGGCCCTCAGATTTCTTACCGTTTTCTGCCCGTTGGGGAAAAGTCAGACCGGAGACTCCGGTCTACACCGGAGATTCCGGCCCAACCTCCGGATTAGCCTCCGGACCACCTATCAGACTGTCCTAGGCTGAATTCTGGACCCCCCTCCGGGGACTCCAAGGGACACTCAGGACCACACCCGAGACTCCGGTCCATGCAGACCGGAGACTCCGGTATGGACCAAATAAGAGGCAAACTTCAAATGGCGATATCTAGAGTTTGGAAACTCCGATTGACCCGAAACCAATTTTGTTGGAAAGAGGACAACAAGAGGTACCCAAAAAAATATTGGATACCACCAAGTGAGAACATTTCATGTATTATAATGTGAGATACCTCCCTTGGTGAGAAACCGGAAAACCTCAAAGATCAAAAACGCAATATGACATAAAAGGGAAATCCGTTTTTGATGAACTAGAGCTTGTTATGAATATTACCACAAGCTCTAGAACCTCACATGGATAATATCCAAATAACAACCAAGGAAGTATGATGCAAAGTTTGCAAAGGTTTGAGCTCTCTCTGAAAGATAAGACCGAGTTACTCACTAGAGATCCCCTCTTAATAGTACAGTTGTCTATCCTATAAACCGGTCTCCCCAACTAACACCACAAGACCGGTAAGAAAGAAACCCTATCAAGATCATACTTTTGCCTTGCACATATCCCACTTGATCTTGATGTATACGATCTTGTCCTTCTCAAGATGGAACATCTTTCTTGATTGCTCTTGCACGCACTCGCTTGATGAAGACTTGCAAGTTGCTCCCCTATACAATATGGGGAAACCTTTACTTTGACCTTGTCTTCATCGATCCATGACCACCGAGGATGGCAAGCTTCAAGCATGAGATCTTATACATATTGCACATCTTTAGCTTGCACATCATTTCTTCTTTTCTTCATTATGTTGATGCCTTGAACGTGCATCAGAGATATTACTCCATCTTATTCTTCAAGACATACTTACCATAGGTTTAACTCTCACATGACCAATCTGTGGATCACTCTTGGAACACCTTGGTCACCACTTGATCCTCTTCACTTTGTTCTTCTCCAAACCTTGAAGCTAACATATGGTTCAAGCATTGCCTATGGACAATTCCTACAAGTACGACTTGATACAAGCATTAGTCCATAGAGATTGTCATTAATTACCAAAACCACACATGGGAGCCCACATGTTCTTTCAGTATGCAACAACAAATCACTCTAAAAACCTACCTTCCAACAATTAAAGGAAACATGCAAACTCCTAAAAATATAATCATTATGTATCTTCAAATAATTCCAAGTAGCACAAGCAAATAATTCCATAAAGCATGGCCAAGTGAAGGATTATCAAGCGGTCATAAATCTTCTAGATAATGGCAACATCATATCCCATTGGATATTTAGGAAATCCCAACAGCAATTTGCAAATGCACAATCAAAGAAATAGGCGATTTGTATTTTCCAAGAGAGCACATCTAAAAAGTATACATTCATGTCCCGAGTCGATGTGCCAATTTTTGCGCAACATCAAATCTCTTGTATTTAGCCGATCGATTGTGAGCAGCCAAAATTGTTATGTATCACAATTTGCATCATGTCATTGGTCAGTAGCTTACAAGAGTAGCATGATTTGTTCAATTTTTTTCGAAAAAGGGTACATAGACCCGGTCTTTGCAACAATTAATGCAGACAACTGTTTTGTTGCAAAGTTTCAGAATTGAGAACTTACATCTTATGGATCACACATGGTGTACATAAAGACCAGTCGTCGAAAGAAGACTAAAACAACCCACCTATGCATCGTGAAGTGCTCTAGAAAGCCACCAACCACCCGAGAAGTGATTAAATAGCCCGAGCAACCGTCTTCAGACCGCAACATTCATAATCCTTAGGCGATCACTACGCCTCGGCAGCAGGTTGGACATCTCATGGATCTAATGTATAACTTCACCATTATCTGTAAAAAATCGCATTTTATTTCTTGTTAGAGACTATATCAATTCTACGGTTCCATAAGACCGAAACCAAAGCACAAATCCGAGCTAACTTTTTGTCTCGGCCCCATTTAACCAGTTGTTAAACATACTCGTGACATTGGAAGGTGGGTAATATTGAAAGTAAAATGCACAATTCTCCATAGAAGACATAAAGGAAAAATTAAAAACAAATGATTGATATATTACTCGGAATGACAAAAAACACATTTCTTATTGTCATTCCATTTCGCTTGCCGAGGTTATATTCTTTGAAAATTACTTGCGTGATTTGTTCATTATTTATAATAAATAACTCACAATGAAGAAAACTCCACCCTCACAGCTAATCACTTTTCATAGTCACATCAATAATGGCACATGCACATCGACAGGAATGAAAAGATGTTCATATACGGCGTCACATGTACAAATGACGCGACTACCCCTTAGTTACACGAAGATTACTCACACACCACGTACTCATACAAGTATACAACGCACGCACACCACACCCACCAACTGAAAAGAGATGTGTACCACACGTACACAAGTGTTGCATGCTCAAGCAAATTAATGCTTGTTCAGGCACCCACCCGCGTGCATCGTTGCTTGCACTGTCATGGCCACGTCTAGTGCTTGGACGACGGCACGGGCACACCGGGAATAGACGGTATCGGCACCTTAGGCACGCCAGGGATGGTCGGCATCGGAGGCAGTGGCACATTTGGCAGGTCCGGGAGAGACGCCACCGGAGGGAGTGCCACCGGCACCTTGGGCAGGTCGGGGATGGACGGCATCGGCGGCAGTGGCACTGGCAGCTTCGGCAGGTCCGGGATGGACGGCATAGGCGGCAGAGGCAAGTTGGGCACGCCGGGGATGGACGGCAGAGGCAATGCCGGCACGGCCTGCAGGGTGGGAGTTGCGGCGCCAGGCACGGACGGCAGGGGCACCGTTGGCACTCCTGGCACAGCGGGGACTGTCGGCACAACGGCGCCTGGTACTGGCGGCAGTGGCACCGTCGGCACGCCCGGTAGGGTAGGCACGGTCGGCACTACGGCGCCAGGCGTCGGGAGCGGCACTGTTGGCACGGCAGGCACCGTTGGCACAACAGGCAGTGTCGGCACGTCCGGCACGGTGGGCACTGACGGCACGACGGTGCCTGGTAGCGTCGGCACGGTTGGCACGACTGTGCCTGGCAGCGTCGGTACCGTGGGCACGACGGCGCCTGGCACCGTGGGCAAGGTTGGCAGCGCCGGTTCGGGCAAAGCCGGGACGTCAGCGAGGAGGCGCGCCGCACGGCACGTGCTGCCGCCGCCGCCTAGGAGCACGACGGCCATGACGAGCACCATGGCCACGAAACTCGACGTGGAAGCCATGGACGCCCTCTTCCGCGCTATAGTTTAGCTACGTGCCTAGCTAGTTCTCTTTTGAACCAAACCAAACTTAGGTGCTTTTGCTCGGTGGTGCAATGAACGGAGCCGTGCATGTCAATTTATAACCCATGAGTGACCACTACCTCTTTTGTTTCTTCCCAAGGGCACTGCTTGGCATTTGGCGAGCATCGGTTGTTGGCCACCCAAAGCTAGCATGGGTCACGTACTCACATTTTGGCTGTGTAAGTTGCGATGATTGGCGAGGGAGAGCCGGAGACAATGTATGGTGCAGTGTGCATGTAACATGCAAACTATGGATTGTAATGTTGCATTGCATGGCTTTGTGGTCACCTCAACTCCTCAAGTTGATAGGCTGCGTATGGTGTGGTGATTGGAGACGGAGACAATGTGTGGTATGTGTGGGATGCAAGCTATGCATTGCATTGCATTGCATTGCATGATTTTTTGGTTACCTCGCCATAGTTCTAGCTAGCTCCTTTACATGATGTAAGAGATGTCAGTCCTTGCCACGTCGGATTTTCTCTTAGTTGAAAGAGAGAGAATGAAGAAATAGAAGGTTGTCTTCCCTTAGCTAAGGGATGATCCCTTAAAAATAAGAGAAGACTATTTTTCTCCATTGTATCTTATGTCTTCTCTTATCAACACAATTTATTACTATAATTAGTTAATTCAAATTAATTCTTAGAGATACAAAGGAATCCTTTCCTATCGACAGGTAGAACACTTCCAGTGCTACGCCTCCTCTCTCCCGCTACAGTAAAAGAGAGGCTATTTCTGAACTCCTTCGTCGTCCCACCTCGCTCGCCTCCGATCTACGGATCCCTCCTCCTCCGGCGGTCGCTTCGGCGGCGAGGGTGGGGAATCCATAGATCGAGGCTTGTACATAGCGTAGGGTACGGTGGTATCTCATCCGGCGTCGTCCTGGAGGTGGTGATGGCGGCGGTGTGGTGTGTGGTGGCGGCTGCTTTCCCCTATCGCGTGGGTGGTCCTCGGAGCTCCTTCGCGTGGTGGCCGTCTTCGTCGAGGTCGCTGCTCTTCGGAGTGGCGGCGCCCGGTGCGGTGGATCCGTAGTATTAAAGTGGTGGAGATGGTGTTGAAGTCCAGCGCGACGGTGGCGGCGTTCCGGCGAGTAGGATCTGCAGAGCCGGCGATCGGCGACTTCCCGGCTGCCTCGGAGCTGACTCCTATCCAAGATGTGAAGCGGAGCAGCGGCAGCGGCGCGCCACCGACGGCTTCCGTGCGGCGTCCCTGTCGAGATCTAGAAGAAGGGCCTTGTTGCAATTTTCAGTTTCTTTTGGGTTTATCTGTAAGATCGGTTTAATATTATCTCCTCCATTCCGCAAAAAAAATTCTTAGAGATGACAATAAGAGATGATCCATTGTACAACTTATTTTTATTACGTTCTCTAGATTACGTGGAGGGCTAAGAGAAGACCCGCCTTCTTAGCATTGTACGTTCCCTAAGAAACTTTGTAGAACATTTTTAGTCGTATGTCCAAGCTTTGTTTGTCTCCTTTAGACCATCCACAATATGGTGGGAAAATCGGTCTGAAGACTTGATGGAATCTGTTAGACACATTGTAGACAGTTTTTTATTTTCTAGAATAAATACATCCCCAAATTTTACTCCGTATCACTTTTCATAGAAGGAGTGCAAGGTGACAAAGTTTACAAGACCTCTTTAGCGGCTATTCCCGCTGCAACCACTCGCTAACAAACTACCCGCCGTCTAGCAACCACTCCGGAGTCAATAGGGGAAAACCAATCACCTCTCCGCTGAATAGACCCACTAACCGCCATACTTCATACTCAGTCCTGATTTTCTTGTTTACAACTTGAGTCGGCGGTGCTGCTCCATAAATCAATTTTAGCGAGTTTTCATCAAAATTCACTAAATTTCAGTAATTTCAGAGGTACCAAAATATTTACCTTTTGGTCAAAATATTCCATCCCTTTCAGTAATACAAATGGATCAAAGAATAATTCATATTATTTTTCAAATTTTTGAATATTTTGATAAATTTTGAGAGAAAATTTCGCTCCTTTGGCCAAAATAAAAACCGAATCACTGAAATTCACCAAATTACTGAAATTCACTAAATTTCATTGATTCTAGTAGGGGGAAATATTTCCGAAACCAAAAAAGTATTCAAACCGCTTCTGGTGCCTCTAAGCGCACTAGAAAACCAAAGTAATTGTCGCCTAGAGGTCCTTCATGTTCCGGCACGGCGCAACCCTTGGATAACCACCAATGTACTAGAAGAGAGCGGGGTTCCGGCACGGCGCAACCCTTGGATACCCACCAATGTACTAGAAGAGAGCGGGGTGTTCATGATGGCACATTACGCTACGCTACGCTACGCTACGGTTTAACATAATACTGGAGTAACCGTTCACGATTTTTCTAGATCAAGGGACGGTCAGATCTGGTTTTTAGACTATGACTTATGGGAGTCATTCCTTGGGAAACAACATGCATTGTGATAATGATACCATACATCGTATGCCAATAAAAAAAATTCTACCATCTTTTGCATCATTTTTAAAAAATCTAAACCCGCATGACAATTCAGATCGATTAGATCAATATGCAATCTATAACTCCTCCCGACATATATTTGATTATTCTACATCCTCTGCACGGTGGTGGCGAGGAGAGGAGGTGGTGGCGCTCGCACCATGGATGCACTAAAGACACGCCAACACAAATACTTTCTCTCCGTTTCAACGCACGGGCATGTTTCCTATTTCTCCTATATCCCGATTGAAAAACAAAAATATGACACTTTTTCTATCTTTTTAACTTAGGAACATAAATATAATCTAATGGTCACTATTAGGTGTTTTTTAGGATTAATCTGGTGCCTCCTAAGGTGTGTAAATTTAAGGTAAGATGTTAGTACTAATAAATACAATAAAATTTATCAAATACAATGCATAGTAAAATAACAAGCTTGTCAAAATACCAATATAGGGGAGGGGGGCATTGGCCCCCTCCCACCCCCACCCCTATGGCTCTAGTTAAAATGATATATCTATGGTTCTAATTAAATAACATGTCTGATCCAAATATGAATACGTCATTTGTGGGAAGGCCTACGATAAAATCTGGCGGATCCCACACTCGTTGGTCGTGCACAACGAAAGTTCTCGATCCATGTGGTCGGAGATGGCACCTGAAGCGCTCGCTGCGATAAACAGAAGCAAACCTACAATCTGCAAATGAAAACAGTCTGAGTCGTTTGTTGAGCGGCGAGGAGGGGTGCGGAATTTGAACCTGCCGTGCGCGCCCGCCCCCAGCTTGCCGGCGCCCCGCGCCGCCGGCTGGTAGGGGGTCCGGCACCCCCCTCTCCCATCTGCGCCTGCAGGGCCGTCCGCCGCTCATCGCCGCCTCACCTCGACCCCATGTCCTCCTCCCTCCCCCATTTGTGCGGCTGCGCGAACTCCTCGCCGGCCGCGTCTTCCGTGTCGCGCCTCCACCGCGGCTGGGTCCTCGCTGCTGCGGCCGCATCCCGCGCCTCGCCGTGGCTCGCTGCTGATGGCGTCCCCACGGGCTCCGCCGACGTCGCCAGTGTGCACGGACATGTACGCGTCCTTCCCCCTGGCGAAAGCCTCTCCCTTTCCTTTGAAGGAGGTCGCCGGGCGATGCTGGGATAGCGACCCTGTGCATCAGGCGTCGGAGAGGAGACCGTCGGCGTCCTCGCGGGACGAGGCGTGCGACATCGAGGATTTGAATGGCCGGCGGTGGGTAGACGCCGCTGACGAGGAAGCGGAGGAGGAAGAGGCGGCGACAGAGGCGGCTCGGCGGTGATCTCCCCCAGCCCCACCCATGCTGGCGGAGTTCCTACTGCTCGCCCGCCCTGCCTGGCCCTCCAAGTCGGCCTCGAAGCTGCGCCGCCCTCATCCCCCCCCACGGCCTTGGGCCCATCTAGGCCCACGTGGGGCGGCGCCCCTCCCGCTGACGCGCGCGTCCGCTAAGGCAGAGCCCATTAGGGCATGGGAGTGGTTCCAATCGGGCAACGCCTATCCCCAGGATCCCTCACTCCACCCCGACACCCTCCCGTCGCCACCCCTCCTCCCCGCTCTCCCCGGCGCATACTGTCGCCTCCCCCGCACCAGGAACCTCCGGAGTAATGACCTATGCTGAGGCAGTATCCCGCAAGAGGTCTTGCAGTCCCCCTCCTCCGCCCGCTCGCCGTCGTTCCCCCGCTCGAGGGCTTCGCCAGCTTGACAAGCATGGGACCCACCCTACCGGCCGCCGGGGCGCCGCTAGCCGGGCCGCCCACGGTCGCCACGGCATGCCCCCTCCCAGCACCAGGGCCACGGCAGGTCACGCCCTCGCGGGAACCAGCGGGCACATGAGGGACAGGGACGTGCGGGGCGGGATGGTGACCACAGGGACCCCTCGCCATAGGTTCATCGCGCGGAGCAGCGGCTTAGGGATGAGCTACTGCAGGGTGCTGGTCACTGTGGCGCTGCTGGCAGTGTCGCGCCGGAATGGCGCCGAGACAGGGAGGTCCCGAGGCTGCGCTCCCCCCGACGTGACAAGTCTCCGGTGCCGACCGAACCGGCAAACAAGAAAAAGAAGAAGAAGGAGGCCCCCTCGGCCCCTGGAACCAGCACCTCGCACCTCAGAGCCTTCCTCCCACGCCGGGCCTCCCAACAGCTAGGAGTACCTCGCACACTCCATTGCGGGGGGGTTCTACTACATCGATATCGAGGGGTGGCGATGACGGTTCCCAAGAACTAGGCGGTGGTCACCGTGGTCTCGGGACAGGAGCTCCCAGACTCGGTGGTGATCTCTGCGTACCTTATCTAGGAGGAGCTACCCCAGATGATGCCGGGGCCCACCTGGAGTTCCTGGGAGATCTCACCGTCCCAGTTCACCGTGACCTTCCCGTCGGCCGAGATTCTCTCCATCAGTGCCTGCAGTACCGCACTCACCCTCCTGATCAGCAAGGTGCAGATCTCCATCGCGCCTTCGACTGCCCACCCTCCGACGACCTCGACTCTCACTATGTGGATCCGGATCCTCGGCTTCCCGGAGGAAGCGAGGGTGCGGACTCTACCCATCCTGGAGCTCGTCTATCAGGCGGTGGGCAAGTTGGTGAGGGTGGACGAGGCTTCTTGCGCGGGGTCGGACCCGATTTGCATGTAGGTGCTCTGCCCGGACCCGGCTCTGCTTCCAGGACCCCTCCCGCCCTTCTACTTTGGTACGGAGGGGAGTATTCTCACGGTCGAGCTGGATGAGGACCAGACCGTCGATGGTACCCCTCGCCCTCCCACGGACCCACCTTCCGCGCGGCCACTACACAGGAGGGGGAACTCGTCGGGCGAGGACTCCAATGACGACGACTTAGGAGGGGAATCCCAAACCCTAGTGCCTTCTCCCTTGGCGCCCCTGCCCGCGGGCACGTCCTCGACTGCTCCGTCTGCGGCCCACCAGCTGCCCTTGGGGCCTCCCTCTCAGGGCCCGCCCAACATCCAGATCGCATAGTATGGCTCCAACTTCAGGCAGTCAGAAGGGTTCACCGGGCACATGGCCATGGACCCTCTCTCTATGGAGGTCATGGAGGAGGCCCCGGTGATAGTGCAGGGAGAGACAGACAGAGACTCCGGGAGTGTGGGGATGGTGGTCACCGCATCGTCGTCTTCTCGCTCACCAGGAGTACTCTACTATGCTCTGTCCCCGGGCTCCACCCCGTCCTCGCCTAGGGGATCGCCAGCATCGGTCCCAGCGGCTCCAGACATCCGCACGGACGAGCCAGCGGCGGTCTTCCCCACAACTCCTGCCGCTGGCATCAAGGCACGCCAGCCCTGACCCCCTCGCACCGTCACGCCACAGTGCGCGACTGGCACGTATCCGGGCGGAGAGCCCGGGGGTGGTGCCTACGATGTCCCAGCTGGCTTCCCAAAGGACTACAGCCCGCAATCTTGACTCAGGTACTCCCCATAAAACCTCGACCCCTTGCCCCCTCCCTCCCATTCCCCTTCTTCGGGCTCCAGGTTCTCGGTTCTAGATGAATCCCCACTGGATCACCTCGCGCAAGTGGAAGCTGACAGTGGCGTGGTCTTTTGCGGGGAGCATGGGCCGAGGCTTGAGCAGATTGAGGCGGTTAGAGCTAAGGAGATTTACGAGGGGTCCCTCGCCGCGGCTCGTGCAAGAGCTGCACGAGAGCAGGGGGAAACCTTGACAACACCAGGAACTGGGACACCTGATCCCGGATCTAGGATGGTTGGTTCTTCTCAGCAGCGCCCCACAGCCGCTTCCCAGGAGAGTCCCATAGATGGGGGATCTCTAGGGAAGCCGCCGAAACCGAGCTCGAGGCCCCCGCCAGCCGACAAGACTCGACCCGTCCCCCGTAAGGGGACCAAACCCAAGAATGTTATCCAGTGAATTGGCCATCCATCATCTCGCTCATCTGGAACATTCGGGGGTTTAGTAATGATGGTCGGAAACGCCAAATAAAGGATTACATGCGACAGGAAAATGTTGACATAGTGGGCCTCCAAGAGACAATCAAACAAGACTTCCAGATCTCGGAACTCCATGGGTTGTCGCGTCACAAGTTTTCTTGGAACTGGCTCCCGGCATAGGGACACTCTAGGGCATCCTCCTTAGCGTCAAGGAGGATACCTTTGAGGTGGAAGACATGGACCGCGGGGAATTCTTTGTGAGTATGTGATACGTCCAAAACATATCTACTTTCCCGAACACTTTGCTATTGTTTCTCCTCTAAACTTGTAAGATTTGGATACAACTAACACGGACTGATGCTGTTTTCAGCAGAATTACCTTGGTGTCTTGTTTTTGTGCAGAAAATCAACTATCAGGAAAAATCCCGGAAAATATGCCACAAATTATATTTCACCAGAAGACCCACGGAGCCAGAAGACGAGACAGAGAAGGGGCCTAGGGGGCCCACACCCCTGCCAGGCGTGGTCCCACCTCTGGCCGTGCCTAGGAGGGTGCAGCCACCCCAGGCACCCCCTAGGCCCCCCTCTGCGCCTATAAGTTGTCTCTCGACCTAAAACCAGAGGGGGGTTCGATAGTTTTCCAAAATTAGTTCCGCTCCGCCGCCGCCACCAGAAACCAAGATTCGGATCCAGAAACTCCGTTCTAGCACCATGTCGGGACGGGGAATTTGGAGAGGATCATCGCCATCGTCATCACCAACACATCTCCATCAACCATCGGTGTTTCCCTCATCCATGAGTGAGTAATCCCCCGCTGTAGGCTTGGGGATGGTAGGGATTGGATGAGTTCTATCATGTAATCGAATAAGATCTATTAGGGCATAGTGCCTAGTATCTCTATTAGTGCTATTTGACTTTGTTGCAACTTGTTGTGCTTAATGCTTGTCACTAGGGCCCGAGTTCCATGATCTCAGATCTGAACTTACTATTGAATCATTATGATAGTATTGTTTGTGGTCTTATCTGCAAGTTGTGTACACATATCATTGTCCGGATCCAAAGGCCCCGAAGACAATAATTGGGACAACCGGAGGGGATGGCTGTGGTGTGAGGATCACATGTGTTCATGGAGTGTTAATGCTTTGCTCCGGTGCTCTATTAAAAGGAGCACCTTAATTGCCAGTAGTTCCCTAGAGGCCCATTTGCCACATTTGGTAGATGAAGATGTTGTGCAAGTTCTCATTGCGAACACGTATGACTATAGATGGAGCACATGCTTAGGATTGTTTAGTACTTGGATGCTTGTTATTATTTATATGCAATGGCGTAGATCTTGAAGTTACATGTTTAGACTCGTCCATGCAACGCCTTCCAACCATCCCTATGCCTACCGCACTCGAATCCCACTGTTTACTGTTACTGTTACTATTGCTATTGTTTTGATGCTGCTGTTGCTACTGATAAACTTCTATGAGCAAGAAATATTTCCAGGTGCAGCTGAATTGACAACTCAGTTGTTAAGGCTTGCAAGTATTCTTTGGCTCCCCTTGTGTCGAATCAATAAATTAGGTAATACTACCCGCAAAGACTGTTGTGATCCCCTATACTTGTGGGTCATCAAGACTATTTTCTGGCGCCATTGCTAGGGAGCATAGCTTTATTTGTAAGTTCACTTGGATCTATTATTGTTCACTGCTACTCCTTTCATCATGGGTAAGTCTCGTTATGAAAAGTTTCCTATTTTACCATCCACTACAAGAAGAGGTATAGTCCTAAACACCTCTGTTGCTCTTGATTCACCGTCTGTTATAAGTAAGCTTTTCACACCACCACCACATACTCATGCTACACACACTGCTACTACTGCTGAATGTGAAACTCCTTTTGATACTCATGATGTTACTTCTACTGTGCTTGATGTGAGTGGTTCATTAGGTCCTTTCCTAGATGCTAATATTGATAGTCTAGGAAATACCGAAACTCCTAGTGAAGACACTGTTACACCTGTTAGCTCACCTGAATCTAGAGAGAGTTATGATATTAATGATGGTTACATTGAGTTCACTGATGAATTTGTTGAAGAGTGCCTAAACACACATGGTACTAGTGCTATTAAGAGTCACCTTGCTAGACGTACTATTATGCCTAAACCGTCCTCTGATCCTAAGTTTGCCACTTCTCCCATAGATATTAAAGATAAAGATTATGATTTCTATCTTGATTTATCCTATTTGGATATTGTTGAGAAAGAACCTTTCTGTGGGACTGAAAATGAGAGTGATGTGGCTCATATGAATGAGCTTTCTACTATGAGTGCTTTATTCACTGATGATTTTAAGATGCGTAAGTACTTTGTTACTAAGATCTTTCCTTTTTCATTAAAAGGAGAAGCTAGGGCTTGGTTTAATAGATTACCTCCTGGTTCCATTGATAGCCCTGATTGCTTGATTGCTTCTTTCTTCTAGAAATATTTTCCTCCCAGTGCTAGACATGTTGCTTTGTAGAGACTTTTTGATTTTAAACAGGGAGAAGAAGAGAAATTGCCTGAGTCATGGACAAGGTTCTGTGCCTTGATTCATGCACATCCTGGATGTCCATTACCTAAGAATGGGCTTCTTGATATTTATTATAATGAACTAACTGATGATTCTAGGACCTACCTAGATAGCTTTGCTGATTGTGTTTTCAGGAAAAGAACTCCTACGGATGCTGAAGAATTAATGGCTAAGATAAGCAAGAATTATGATGATTGAACTTCAAGTGAGCTAAATGTTGGAGATATGCCCTAGAGGCAATAATAAATGTAGTTATTATTATATCTTTGTGTTTATGATAAATGTTTACATTCATGCTATAACAGTATTAACAAGGAAACATTAATACTTGTGTGATTTGTAAACTAAATTAGAGTCCCTATTAAAGCCTCTTTATAATACTAGCTTGTTGGTTAATAAATGATTGTGGTTTCCCTATCATGAGCATTGAGATGTTATTAACAACAAGATCATATCGTTAAGAGAATTATATGATGGACATACTCCTATAGATAAGCGTAGCATAAAGATCAAGTCATTTTAATAGTTCAATTGCTATATGCTTTCTGATACATAGTAACCTAATTCCTTCGACCATGAGATCATGCATATCACCATCACCGGAAGGATGCTTTGATGACATCAAACACCACACCGTGGCGGGTGGCTATAAAGGTGGCATTGAGTGTTCGGAAAGTATGGGTTGAGACACATGGATCAAGAGTGGGATTTGTCCATCCATATGACGGATAGATATACTCTGGGCCCTCTCGGTGGAATGTAATCCAATTGGCTTGCAAGCATGTGACTGGCTCACAAGGGATCACATATCACGGAGCGAAAAAGAGTACTTATCGATGTGAGGTTGAACTAGGTATGCAGAGATACCGACGATCAAAACCTCGGATAAGTAAACTATCATGAGACAAAGGGAAATTGGTATCGTATGTAAGTGGTTCATTCGATCGCAAAGTAATCATAGAAATATGTGGGAGCCATATGAATTTCTAGATTCCTCTATTGGTTATTGTTCGGAGAAGTGTCTCGATCATGTCTGCATAATTCACGAAGCGTAGGGAGACACACTTAAGGATTCGATGTTGTTGAGTAGTTATGGAATGATGAGTAAGAGACCGAATGTTGTTTGGAGTCTCGGATGGGATCCGGGATATCACGAGGAGATCCGGAATGGTCCGGAGAATAAGATTCATATAAGGAATGTCCTGTTTCGGGGTTGAAGAATGATTCCGGTGTTTTCATCGGGAATGTTCTAGAAGGTTCCGGAAGGTCCGGCACTCTGGAGGGGAAGGGTACATGAATGTGTCATAACAAGTTGGAATGGTTGCATCATGTACTAGGTGTCATCGCTGAGCAAAATAAAGGGATAAATCAAATCCTAGTTTGAAAAGTCAAACGCCAATTTGAAAAGTCAAACGGCAAGTTTGCTTGGTGGAGGGAGAGTAGGAAACCTACTTGGGGAGGAGTTCCTCTCCCTCCACCGCCTGAGGACGGCTTGGGGAGGACTCCTCCCCTTGGCGCCCTCCACCTATAAAAGGAGGGGCAGGGCTGCCCCTCTAGACCTACACCTCCACCACCCAAAACCCTAGCCCTAAGCCGCCGGCGCCACCACCTCCTGCTGCTGCCGCCGCCTAGGGCACCACCAACTCGCCGAGTTGGGGTGAAACCCTAAACCTAGCCGCCGGCTAGGCTCCTCCCTTGGTGCCTCTAAACCCTAGATCGCCAAGGCCTCTCTCATAGTCCACCATACTCGCTCCGGCTTAAGGCGAAGCCCTGCGAGATCTCCCCTCTACTTCCGGTACCACGCCGTCGTGCTGCCGGAATCGCGAGGAGAGTGCTACAACCTCCGCTGCCTGCTGGAACAAGGGAGAGGAAGGTCTTCATCGAGTACCGAATGTGTGACCGACTGCGGGAGCGCTGCTGGAACGCAACGCCGGAAGGATCGTCTACACGATCTTGAGATCGTCAAGAGTACGACTACATCACCCACGAGAATACGCTCTCGTTAAACACTTTGGAATCTACGAGGGTGAGTTATTCCATCGACTCGTTGCTACAATCTAGTAGATAGATCTTGGCTTGTTTGTTTGTATGCGGTAGAAATTTTTTGTTTTCCATGCTACGAACCCCTACAGTGGTATCAGAGCCGTGTCTATATGTAGATCTGTTGCACGAGTAGAACACAATTGTCATTGTGGGCGGTGGTGCTTTTATTATCAATTGCGTCTTGTGTACTTTGCATCTTGCGGTATGATGGGATGAAGCGGCCCGGGCTAACCTTACATGACATCGTTCATGAGACTTGCTCCACGCTCAACATGCAACTTGTATTGCATAAGTGGCTTTGCGGGTGTCTGTCTCTCCCATTATAGTATAGATCCAATTTACAACGGGCACTTGATAGTTCAAACATCAACGTTGTGGTAAGTTAGATCGACACTTATTGAAAGCCCCAAACCACGTAAAATATGCAAAGAAATTAGAGGCGTCTAACTTTGTTTTGCAGGGGTGTGCTGTGATGTGATATGGCCATGATTGTGATTATATTTGATGTATGCAATGTTCCTTATTGTAAGTTGGCAACCGGCAGGAGCCATATGGTTGTCTTTAATTTCTGTTAAGACCCGCATGTCTATTCAAAGTAGTTGTAATAGTTGAAGCTGGTGGACGACAATCATGGAGCAGCGTCATTGACCTTGATGCAATGCCGGTGATGATGGAGATCATGTTCATGCTTGAAGATGGAGATCGGAAGCACAAAGAAGAAAGGCCATATCATATCACATATTATGAATTGCATGTGATGTTAATCCTTTATGCATCTTGTATTGCTTAGTTAACGACGGTAGCATTATAAGATGATCCCTCATGCACATAAATTTCAAGTTCTAAAGTGTTCATCCTTAGTAAGCACCGTTGCTAAAGCTTGTTGTTTTGAAGCACCACGTGATGATCAGGTGTGTTAGATTCTGCAAGTGTATACAACGTGAGCAAGACAGATTTGCTCATGCAGAAGCTAAGGTTTGATCTCGAGCCTAGCATGTACATACATGGTCTCGGAACACGGATCACCGAAAGGTAAAGCATGAATCATATAGTAGATATGATGAACATGTCGATTGTTCGCCATTAAAGCTACATCAACTCTCGTGATGATCGGTTTTGATGTGGTGGATTTGGTTCGTGTGATCACTAAAACAATTTGATGGATATTGTTTTGAGTGGGAGTTCACCTAGATTAATTTAAATATTAATTAGAACTAAATTTGTCATAAACTTAGTCTAAACTATTGCAAATATGTTTTAGATCAATGGCGGCCCCTACCATCAATTTTAATGTGTTCCTAGAGAAAGAAAAGTTGAAAAACAATGGAAGCAACTTTGCGGATTGGTTCCGCAATTTGAGGATTGTCCTCAATGCTGGTAATTTGACATATGTGCTGGATGCACCACTGGGTGACCCGCCTGCAGCTACTGCTACCGATGAAGTAAAGAATGTTTACCTCGCTCGGAAGACTCAGTACTCCACAGTTCAGTGTGCTATCTTGTATGGTTTAGAATCGGAGCTTTAGAAAAGGTTTGAGAATTCAGACCCACATGATATTGTCCGTGAACTCAAATTGATTTTTGAGACTCACGCGGCAGTTGAGAGCTATGAGGCTTCTGAAAAGTTCTTTAACTGCAAGATGGAAGAGGGCAACTCTGTCAGTGAGCAGGTGCTTAAGATGTCTGGGCACGCAAACAAACTTCAAAGCTTGGGTATAGTGATTCCTAATGCTTTGGGGATTTACCGTGTCCTCCAATCACTACCACCAAGTTACAAGAACTTTGTGATGAACTACAATATGCAAAGCATGAACAAGCGATTGCGAACTCTTCTCCATGTTAAAATCTGCAGAAGTGGAGATCAAGAAAGAGCACCAAGTGTTGATGGTCAATAAGACCACCAAATTCAAGAAAGGCAAGTCTAAGCAAAAGGGGCACTTCAAGAAGGGTGGTAAGAAAGTTACCGCACCGACGAAGAAGACCAAGGCTGGACCTAAGCCTGATACAAAGTGCTTTTAATGCAAGGGAGAAGGTCACTGGATGCGGAATTGCCCAAAGTACTTGGCGGATTTGAAGAATGGCAACATCAAGAAGAAAGGTATATCCGATATACCTGTTATTGATGTGTATCTCACTAGTACTCATAGTAGTGCCTGGGTATTTGATACTGGTTCGGTTGCTCATATTTGTAACTCGAAACAGGTGCTGCAGAATAAACGGAAGCTAGCGAAGAACGAGGTGACGATGCGCGTAGGAAATGGATCAAAGGTTGATGTGATCGCGGTCGGCACGCTACCTCTACATCTACCATCGGGATTAGTTTTATACTTAAATAATTGTTATTTTGTGCCTGCGTTAAGCATGGACATTATATCAGGATCTTGTTTATTGCGAGATGGTTACTTGTTTAAGTCCGAGAATAATGGTTGTTCGATTTATATGAGTAATATGTTTTATGCACATGCACCTTTGATAGATGGTCTATTCTTATTGAATATCGATAGTGGAAATACACATATTAATAACATTGAAGCTAAACGTTTGAAATCGAGCGATAACTCGACCTATATGTGGCACTGTCGTCTTGGTCACATTGGAGTGAAGCGTATGAAGAAACTATATTCCGATGGACTTCTTGAATCACTTGAAAGATGCGAAGCATGTCTGATGGGTAAAATGACTAAGACTCCATTTTCTGGTATGATGGAGCGAGCTACGGACTTATTGGAAATCATACATACCGATGTGTGTGGTCCAATGAGTGTAGCATCACGCGGTGGTTATCGTTATGTTCTTACCTTCATGGATGACTTGAGTAGATATGGGTATATCTATTTCATGAAACATAAGTCCGAAACTTTCGAGAAGTTTAAGGAATTTCAAAGTGAGGTGGAGAATCAACGTAACAAGAAGATTAAATTTCTACGTTCTGATCGTGGAGGTGAATTTCTAAGTTACGAGTTTAGCGAGCATTTGAAGAAATGCGGAATACTTTCACAATTGACACTGCCGGGAACACCACAGCGTAATGGTGTGTCCGAACATCGTAATCAAACTCTCTTAGATATGGTTCGTTCTATGATGTCACTTACAGATTTACCGCTATCATTTTGGGGTTATGCAATAGAAACAGCCGCATTCACTTTAAATAGGGCACCATCTAAATCCGTTAAAATGATACCGTATGAATTATGGTTTGGGAAGAAACCTAAATAGTCGTTCCTTAAAGTTTGGGGTTGCGAAGCCTATGTAAAGAAGTTACAACCGGACAAGCTTGAACCCAAAGCGGAAAAATGCGTCTTCATAGGATACCCGAAGGAAACTATTGGGTATACCTTCTATCATAGATCCGAAGGCAAAATCTTCGTTGCCAAGAATGGATCCTTTCTAGAGAAGGAATTTCTCTCGAAAGAAGTGACTGGAAGGAAAGTAGAACTCGACGAGGTTGTCGAACCTTCTCTCGAACTTGCGAGTAGCGCAGCACCGGAAGAAGTTCCTATGGTGCCTGCACCAATAAGAGAGGAAGCTAATGATGATGATCATGAAACTTCGGTTGTAGTTGCTACAGAGCCTCGCAGGTCAACAAGAACTCGTACCACTCCTGATTGGTATGATCCCGTTATGAGTGTCATGTTGGTGGACAACACCGATGACCCTGCAACATATGAGGAAGCGATGATGAGCCCAGATTCCAATAAATGGCAAGAAGCCATGAAATCCGAGATTGGATCCATGTACGAAAACCAAGTATGGACTTTGGTGGACTTACCGGATGGCCAGAAGGTTGTCGAGAACAAATGGATTTTCAAGAAGAAAACAGATGCTGATGGTAATGTTATCATTTATAAAGCTCGACTTGTCGCAAAAGGGTTTCGACAAAATCAAGGAGTTGACTACGATGAGACTTTCTCACCAGTAGCGAAGCTAAAGTCTGTGAGGATTTTGTTAGCAATCGCTGCATATTACGATTATGAGATATGGCAGATGGATGTCAAAACAGCGTTCCTCAATGGAGACATTGATGAAGAGTTGTATATGATGCAACCCAAAGGTTTTGTCGATCCTAAAGATGCTAACAAGGTATGCAAACTTCAACGGTCCATATATGGATTGAAGCAAGCATCCCGAAGTTGGAATCAACGTTTTGATAAGGTAATCAAAAGTTTTGGTTTTATACAAACTTATGGAGAAGCTTGTATTTACAAGAAAGTGAGTGGGAGCTCTGTAGCATTCTTAATACTATATGTAGATGACATATTGTTGATTGGGAATGATGTAGATCTTCTTAATAGTGTCAAGGAATATTTGAATAATAGTTTTTCAATGAAAGATCTTGGCGAAGCAGCTTACATATTAGGCATAAAGATTTATAGTGATAGATCGAGACGCCTAATATCATTGTCACAAAGTACATATTTGGACAAAGTTCTAAAGAGGTTTGGAATGGAAGATAGCAAGAAAGGGTTCTTGCCCATGTTGCCCAATACGACGTTGAGTAAAACTCAAAGTCCAACAACGGCAGAAGATAGAGAAAGGATGAGTAAAACTCCCTATGCCTCAGCCATAGGATCTCTAATGTATGCCATGCTATGTACTAGACCCGACATTGCATATGCTGTTAGTTTGACTAGCAGATATCAAAGTGATCCAGGAGTGGATCATTGGACAGCGGTCAAAAACATCCTTAAGTACTTGAGAAGAACTAAGGATATGGTTCTTTCTTATGGAGGTGATGAACAGCTCGTTGTTAATGGTTACACCGATGCTAGTTGGAACACCGATCCGGATGATTCTAAATCTCAATCTGGATACGTATTTACTTTGACTGGTGCAGCAGTTAGCTGGAGGAGTGCAAAGCAAAGCGTTGTGGCGAGATCTTCAACTGAATCGGAATACATAGCTTCTTCGGAGGCTTCACAAGAAGCGATATGGATGAAGGAGTTCATTACAGAGCTCGGTGTGGTTCCAAGTGCGCTGGACCCAATGTCTATCTACTGTGATAACATGGGCGCCATAGCCAATGCGCAAGAACCAAGGTCACACAAGAAGCTGGAGCACATCAAGCTACATTTTCACGCTATTCGAGAACATGTCCAAGATGGTGACATAAAGATTTGCAAAGTACACACAAATCTGAATATGGCGGATCCGTTGACTAAACCTCTCCCGAGGGCAAAACATGACCAACACCAAACTGCCATGGGTGTTCGGTATATTACCATGTAATCTAGATTAGTTGACTCTAGTGCAAGTGGGAGACTGTTGGAGATATGCCCTAGAGGCAATAATAAATGTAGTTATTATTATATCTTTGTGTTTATGATAAATGTTTACATTCATGCTATAACAGTATTAACAAGGAAACATTAATACTTGAGTGATTTGTAAACTAAATTAGAGTCCCTAGTAAAGCCTCTTTATAATACTAGCTTGTTGCTTAATAAATGATTGTGGTTTCCCTATCATGAACATTGAGATGTTATTAACAACAAGATCATACCGTTAAGAGAATGATATGATGGACATACTCCTATAGATAAGCTTAGCATAAAGATCAAGTCATTTTAATAGTTCAATTGCTATATGCTTTCTGATACATAGTAACCTAATTCCTTCGACCATGAGATCATGCATATCACCATCATCGGAAGGATGCTTTGATGACATCAAACACCACACCGTAACTGGGTGGCTATAAAGGTGGCATTGAGTGTTCGGAAAGTATGGGTTGAGACACATGGATCAAGAGTGGGATTTGTCCATCCATATGACGGATAGATATACTCTGGGCCCTCTCGGTGGAATGTCATCCAATTGACTTGCAAGCATGTGACTGGCTCACAAGGGATCACATATCACGGGAACAAGAAAAGAGTACTTATCAGTAACGAGGTTGAACTAGGTATGCAGAGATACCGACGATCAAAACCTCGGATAAGTAAACTATCGTGAGACAAAGGGAAATTGGTATCGTATGTAAGTGGTTCATTCGATCGCAAATTAATCGTAGAAATATGTGGGAGCCATATGAATTTCCAGATTCCTCTATTGGTTATTGTTCGGAGAAGTGTCTCGATCATGTCCGCATAATTCACGAACCGTAGGGAGACACACTTAAGGATTCGATGTTGTTGAGTAGTTATGGAATGATGAGTAAGAGACCGAATGTTGTTCGGAGTCTCGGATGGGATCCAGGATATCACGAGGAGATCCGGAATGGTCCGGAGAATAAGATTCATATAAGGAAAGTCATGTTTCGGGGTTGAAGAATGATTCCGGCGTTTTCATCGGGAATGTTCTAGAAGGTTCCGGAAGGTCCGGCACTCCGGAGGGGAAGGGTACATGAATGTGTCATAACAAGTTGGAATGTTTGCATCATGTACTAGATGTCATCGCTGAGCAAAATAAAGGGATAAATCAAATCCTAGTTTGAAAAGTCAAACGCCAATTTGAAAGTCAAACGGCAAGTTTGCTTGGTGTAGGGAGAGTAGGAAACCTACTTGGGGAGGAGTTCCTCTCCCTCCACCGCCGGCCTTGGAGGCCGAGTTGGGGGAGGACTCCCTCCCCCTTGGCCGGCGCCCTCCACCTATAAAAGGAGGGCAGGGCTGCCCCTCTAGACCTACACCTCCACCACCCAAAACCCTAGCCCTAAGCCGCCGGCGCCACCACCTCCTGCTGTTGCCGCCGCCTAGGGCACCACCAACTCGCCGAGTTGGGGTGAAACCCTAAACCTAGCCGCCGGCTCTCTCCTCTGCCCGGCTCCCTTGGTGCCTCTAAACCCTAGATCGCCAAGGCCTCTCTCATAGTCCACCATACTCGCTCCGGCTTAAGGCGAAGCCCTGCGAGATCTCCCCTCTACTTCCGGTACCACGCCGCCGTGCTGTCGGAATCGCGAGGAGAGTGCTACAACCTCCGCTGCCTGCTGGAACAAGGGAGAGGAAGGTCTTCATCGAGTACCGAACGTGTGACCGACTGCGGGAGCGCTGCCGGAACACAGCGCCGGAAGGATCGTCTACACGATCTTGAGATCGGCAAGAGTACGACTACATCACCCACGAGAATCCACTCTCGTTAAACACTTTGGAATCTACGAGGGTGAGTTATTCCATCGACTCGTTGCTACAATCTAGTAGATAGACCTTGGCTTGTTTGTTTGTATGCGGTAGAAATTTTTTGTTTTCCATGCTACGAACCCCTACTCTAAATACACCTGAGCCTATTACTCCTGAACCAATTGTTCCTGAACCAGTTCCAACACCAACACCAAAGAAGAGGGGAGTTCTTGCATTAAATGATGAAGTGATGAAGGAAGCTAAGAAGTGTCTAAAGGAGAAAGGTATTAGAGCTGAATATGTGAAAAATCTACCTCCTATAGAAGAATTATGTAAGCCAATTTCCCACTCATCCACTATTGAGGTACACTCTCTCCAACACTTTGATGAAGGTGGTATTCCCTATGGTAAGCCTACTGATCAATGTCTAGAGGAACTTGACATTTTTATTGTTAAACAAGGTAATTTTAATAAACAATTTCAAAATCATTTATTGGAAAACTCTAGAGCTATCCATGAGTTGAAAGATATTATGGAAAGAACTTCCAATGATATTAAAATGCTTTGTAAACACTTTCAAATGGTTCAAACCCAACTTGATCAACTTGCTAAGGTACAAAAGGATATACTAGTTAATGCCTCAGGAGATAAACATGCTTATGGAATTAGAACTAGGAGTTGTATAGCTACTCAATATCCTTTATATCCTGAAGAACACCCTAAAAGAATTGAGCAGGATTCTCAACAAGATGAGAGTAGTGGTAGTCCTCGTAAGAGAAAGAAAAAGAAACACAAAATAGTTGAGGAACCATTTGAACCTGCTGTAGATCCTAATAGTATATCTGTCTCTAATGCTGAAACTGAGAGTGGTAATAATAATGATGCTCCTGATAATGAGGAAGTTGAGGAAGAACCTGAGAAGCACACTAAGAACACTAGGTACACAAAGGAAGATTTTATTGCTAATAAACATGGCAAAGAGAGAGAACCTTGGGTGCAGAAACCTATGCCTTTTCCAGGTAAGAAACGCAAGTCAAAGGAGGAAGAACAGTACAACAAGTTTTGTGAGTGGATGAAACCTTTATTTTTGCAAATTCCTTTGACTTATGCTATTAAGTTGCCTCCTTATTCAAAATATATGATGGATATTGTCTCTAATAAAAGGAAGATTCCTAATGAGGAGATTTCTACTTTGCTTGCTAATTACTCCTTCAATGGTAAGGTTCCAAAGAAACTTGGTGATCCAGGTATACCAACTATTCCTTGCTCTATTAAGAACAATTATGTTATAACTGCTTTATGTGATTTGGGAGCTGGAGTTAGTGTTATGCCTTTTTCTCTCTACAAGAGACTCCGGCTAGAAAATTTGATACCAATTGATATATCATTGCAAATGGCTGATAAGTCAACTACTATTCATGTTGGTATATGTGAGGATGTTCCTATTCAAGTGGCTCATAATTGCTTGGTTTTGACTGATTTTGTTGTGCTTGAAATGCCTGAAGATGATAATATGTCTATTATTCTTGGGAGACCTTTTCTTAGGACTGCAGGTGCTGTTATTAATTGCAATCAAGGAAAAGTAACATTCAATATTAATGACAAAGAGTATACTGTCTATTTCCCCAAGAAGGTTGCTAAAAGCTATTGCCTAAATTCCATTGAAAATATTGAGAGCATCAAGGTTGGAGAAATATATTGTCCCATTTCACAAGAAAATTTTGAAGCTATCATGATTGGGACCATTGCTATCAAGTATGAGGTAACATAATCACCTTGTGGAATACAAAGTTTTGTTTCATATAATATTGTTTTGGTAACAAGACTTGATCAGCCTTGTTAACAAAAGGATTTTAATGAACAAAATAATGTTTTCACTATGGTTATACTTGCTCACTTTTATTTTTTCTCCTTTCCAATCTTTGCTCTTCGTCGTGCCTAACTTAAAGGCGTTAAAGAAAAGTACTTGTTGGGAGATAACACAAGAATTTTCTTGAGTCTTGGAAGTTATTACTTCAGTAATGACCTCTCCTTATCCTTTTTGTTTGCTTTTTGTGCCAAGAATAACCTCTAATGAGAGGGAAGTAAGATTTGGGGAGTTGCTGTCCCGAAACAGATTTCTGTCCTCCACCATAAAAATTGTGAGGAGTCTCTGTAAGTCGGATTGAGCTGAAAATTTACGAATAAATCCTCCAGTATATTAGATAACTTTTATTAGTTCAATACTTTTTGATTTGAGCAACATAAGGTCTTCGAAAAAATAGGTTTCTACTTGCTGGTCTGTTTTGACAGATTTCTGCCATTATTTGCATTTGCTACTTATTGATTCCCTTTTGTTTTTTTTTGGAAAATTGAGCTTTTTGAAGGAGTTGCTACAGTAGCTTGTGTTTTTAGTGAAATTTTTGCTGTTCTGAAGCTAAACCAAGGGTCTATTATCTTTTGAATACACTAATGTTGCTAATGAAGATTGTGTGAAGTTTTGTATGAAGAAAAAAATCCAGGTGTAGAGAGAGAATGATGTAATGAGATGAAGAATGGACAAAATATCAAGCTTGGGGAGAAGCTACCCCGTGTCACCCCAAGAAATATTCAAGAGGTACAAGCGTCAAAGCTTGGGGGTGCCCAAGGCATCCCCTTCTTCATCAATAAAAATCTCAGGTCTTTCTAGACACTTCATTTTTATTTTTTCATGCACAATTGTGTTGTTCTTGGAGCGTCTTAGTTTTTGCTTTGTTTGGTTTGTTTTTGCTTAGCTTGTTTTTTGCTTTGTTGGATTGTTTGAGGAGATTGAAGAGGTCATTAAAGATCTGCCAAATGACAAATCCCCTGGCCCTGATGGTTTTAATAATGAATTCATGAAACAATGCTGGCCTATCATTAAGGATGATGTGAAACAACTCCTTGTGGATTTTTATGAGGGGCAAACTTCCTTGGAAAGCATTAATGCCTCTTTTATTACCCTCATTCCAAAAATTGCAGCTCCTCTGACTCCTGCTGATTTTAGGCCTATTTCTTTGTTAAATAGTGTCTTCAAGATTATAACCAAAATTCTGGCTAATAGACTACAGAAGGTCATCCTTAAGCTTGTCCACAAGAATCAATATGGTTTCCTCAAACAAAGATCTATCCAAGATTGTTTAGGTTGGGCATTTGAATTCCTTGATCAATGCCACAAGTCCTAAGAAGAAGTTTTAATTCTTAAGCTTGACTTTGAAAAGGCTTTTGACAGAATTGAGCACTCTGCAATTATCAGTATCCTCAAAGCCAAAGGTTTTGGTGATAAATGGATTTCTTGGATTCAGTTAATCTTTGGTTCAGCTTCCTCCTCTGTCCTATTAAATGGAGTGCCTAGGAAAAAAAATTATTGCAGAAGAGGTGTTAGACAAGGGGATCCTTTATCTCCTCTCCTGTTTATCTTGGCTGCTGATCTTCTCCAAAGCATCCTCAATAAAGCAATGAATCTTGGTCTTCTTTCCCTTCCCATTGAAGGTGTGTTCTGTCCTGGTTTCCCTATGGTGCAGTATGCAGATGACACTTTATTAATCCTTAAAGCTGATTCTGAGCAACTTCTGTGCCTTAAGGCCCTTCTTCATACTTTTGCTCTCTCCACTAGACTTAAAGTTAATTATTCTAAATATAGTATGATGCCAATTAACATGGACTCTGAGAGGCTTGGGAACTTTGCCAATACTATTTCTTGCCTCACTGGCTCACTGCCATTCACCTACCTTGGTATGCCTTTAAGTATAAATAAGCCTACAGTGGAACATTTCCTACCTATTGTTCAGAGAGTTGAGAAAAGGTTGTGTGGGATTGCTGATTTTCTTAATTATGGGGGAAACTGCGGCTAGTTAAATCTGTCTTATCTTCCCTTCCCATATATTACATGAGTTGTTTTGATCTTCCTGTCACTATTAAGGAACAGTTGATTAAATATATGAGACAATGTCTGTGGAGAAAGAAAACATCTGATGTTCAAGCTAGAGGAAAAGCTCTTGTAGCATGGAAGAAAGTTTGTCGGCCCAAGAACCATGGGGGATTGGGAGTGCTTGACCTTAATGTTCAAAACTCTACACTTCTTTTGAAGAATTTGGATAAATTTTATAATCACAAGGATATCCCATGGGTTCACCTTATATGGAACACTTATTACTGTAATGGTAAACTCCCTGGAAGAAGTCTAGAGGGATCCTTTTGGTGGAAGGCTCATCTGAAACTGATTGACATTTTTAAAGGAATTGCAAAGTGCTTGGTGGGGATGGAAAATCCACCCTTCTCTGGTCTGATATGTGGAATGATGGTTGTCTGCGGCATAAACTTCCTCATCTCCTCTCCTATGCAAAAAATCCACACATCTCTGTCAATGAGTTCTTGCAAACAGATAATACTCAAGATCATTTTTACCTCCCTCTGTCACAGCAAGCTTACCATGAATATCAAAGCCTTGAGCAAATTCTTAATACTGACAAGCAGGGGGGAGCTGAAAACTGGAGTTACATTTGGGGCAGTAATTTTTTAGTTCAAAAGGCTTACTATTCTCTATCTGGTTGCCAACCTGTGCAGCCACATTTCTCCTGGTTGTGGAAGCCCTCTTGTCAACAAAAGCACAAATTATTCTTCTGGCTCTTGCTTCTTGACAGGCTAAACACAAGAAACCTTCTGAAAAGGAATGTTTTACTCTGGCATCCTATGATTGTGTGTTTCATGGCTGCATCAGTGAAGAAACCATTCTACATTTATTTTGGGACTGCCCTTTTGCAAGAGCTTGCTGGGATGAAATCTCACATGTCCAAGTGACTGATCAAAATATTTTTGAAGCTTTAGCCAGTATTAAAAAAGATCTTAAAGTCCCTTTTGCAATGGAAATTATTATACTTGGAGCTTGGGGCATTTGGATATGCAGAAACAATGAAATCTTCAACAACAAGCATGCTTCGCTTGAGGAATGGAGGGCTATTGTCGCTCAGGAATTAAGATGGGTCCTGTATAGAATTAAGAAGAAGAATTATCAGGGCCTCAAAGATTGGATTGAAAACAATTTAGACAGGAGATAACTGCTTAGAATGTTATCCCTCTTTTGAGGTGGCTTCAGCTTGTAAATATTTTTTTGTAACACTCTATGATATATAAAAATTGCAGTGGGGTATTTTGCCCTACTGTTTTACCCTCAAAAAAATCAAAAACACCAAAAATATTTGTTGTTCTTCTCTTGTTTTGTGAGTTCTTTGCAGGGTTCAACCGTTCTCAGTGGATTTTGGTTTCATGTTATTATTTAAGTCACACAAGTGAAGGGCAATAATGAAGATTGAGACAACTTGAGGTATGGTAAGAGGCTGGTAACGAACTCTATTTGTTTTTCATTTTTGTACATATACTCATCATTGTGAGCATGCTTAGCCTGTTCATGGTAAGGAGTATGTTACTGATGCTTAGCAGTTCTTGCTTGTCTATGATTAGCTCCAGCTTGCTAATAGTTTGTAGCATGTCATATGAATGTTTGCTTGCATTGTTTTGTTTATATTTTGGTATGATATTGTGGTATACTCCTATCAAAGTTTCATGTGAATCGACTTGGCACATGCTCATGCATGCATATGACTAAACAATAGTCAGTAAGCCTCGATGATTTATTTTGCCTCAGAGTTCTAGTATCACTTTCATGCCATAATTAGTCCTGTTTTGTTGCGAGCATGATTATGACAATTATTGCTCTCTCGTTTGTCGCTCCCTCTCTTTTGCTAACCTTCACTTGCACTGAGTATGCGCTATACCTGTGTTTCCAACTCCCCAAAACCAATATTGCCAACTGTGTCCACCATACCTACCTATTAGTATCGTTTGTTATTTTAGTGCATATTCAATATGCCTTGTTTTCTTCCAAATAAAATGTTTGTCTTTTTTGAGAAAGTTAGTTAGTAAAGCTCTCACAAACTTGATGGCACACTTTATTCCTTGCACTTAATAATCCAGAACCATTGTGACTTGTCCATGAAAGTTATATGCTTGCAAATTATATGCTGTGAGTCAGCAGAACCGTGCTGTGGTGAAGAACGCTTTTAACACCTTTTGGATATCTTATCCAGTTGATACCTTGCTCTTTTTCTTACGGATGTTGACGGTGTGAAATAAAAGGGGAGCTTGTGAGTTCATGGAGTCTATACATTGTGTTATAGAAACGCCTGGGCCGCTAGCCTAAGCCAGGCCTAATCATGGTGGAAACTTGCAGCATCACCATAATGAGCATTCTATGAAGCATCCTCAATAAAAAGCTATGCACATAGTAAATAAAAAGATTGCTGAGATGCTCATTGTCTGCTTGCCTTGTCATTTTGATCACGGGATAGCTCCTGTATCATGTGCAAGGGGTACCCCATTGGCGGTTCTCTATGATATGCATGTATGAACAATGACAAGAACTTGCAGGTAACCAAAGTTGAGTAGCATGCGGAGTGGCCCTCATACTCAAGGGACTTGGGATTTCCAGTTTATGGTCTGTCAAGCATATAACTCAGATTGGACCTTACTTTCACCTTAACCACATGAAGATGCCTATGATAGGGGCAATGAGAGCTCAAAGCTAATTAGTACCCTTCTTTCAGCATTAGGAAGCCTTTCGAACTTTTCAAAAACCGTTTTCACTCCCCTGTTGAGTCACCACTTATTCTATAAGCACCTTCTTGAGAGCATAGTTTTCATTCTTGTGTTTGTTCCAAAACTTGGTTAATTATGTCATGACTTTGATGCTTGTATCTCTGATATCTTTACTTATAGTCTTCACTTGAACTTCAGAGGTGCCTTGGCATTTATATTGTGCTCTACAAACAAAGGCAAGCGAGATACCACTTTATCATACCTTGCTATGAGAATTGCAATGTTGCTTATGTTTATGTTCCATGCTACTTATTATTATTGAGTTGGTTTCTCTTCATAGCTTGCATTGATTATTGAGTAGACTTAGTTGCATACTTCCGATTATGAATGGTTTAAGCGTCTACTCCTGTGCTGAGAATATATACATCATGTGAAGCAAATGTGTTCGTGAAAGTTCTTGTATCGCACTCAGTTTTCAACTGAATTGCTTGAGGACAAGCAATAAGCTAAGCTTGGGGGGAGTTGATACGTCCAAAACATATCTACTTTCTCGAACACTTTTGCTATTGTTTCTCCTCTAAACTTGTGTGATTTGGATACAACTAACACGGACTGACGTTGTTTTCAGCAGAATTATCTTGGTGTCTTGTTTTTGTGCAGAAAATCAACTATCAGGAAAAATCCCGAAAATATGCCAAAAATTATATTTCACCAGAAGACCCATGGAGGCAGAAGACGAGACGGAGGGGCACAGGGGCCCACACCCTGCTAGGCGCGGCCACCTGTCAGCGCCCTGAGGGTGCAGCCACCCCAGGCACCCCCTCGGCCTCCCTCTGCACCTATAAGTTGCCTCTCGACCTAAAAACAGAGGGAGGGTTCGATAGTTTTCCAGAAAGAGTTCTGCTCCGCCGCCGCCACCAGAAACCAAGATTCGGATCCAGAAACTCCATTCTAGCACCCTGCCGGGATGGGGAATTTGGATAGGATCATCGCCATCGTCACCACCAACGCATCTCCATCAACCATCGATGTTTCCCTCATCCATGAGTGAGTAATCCCCCGCTGTAGGCTTGGGGATGGTAGGGATTGGATGAGTTCTATCATGTAATCGAATAAGATCTGTTAGGGCATAGTGCCTAGTATATCTATTAGTGCTATTTGACTTTGTTGCAACTTGTTGTGCTTAATGCTTGTCACTAGGGCCCGAGTGCCATGATCTCAGATCTGAACTTATTATTGAATCATTATGATAGTATTGTTTGTGGTCTTATCTGCAAGTTGTGTACACATATCATTGTCCGGATCCAAAGGCCCCGAAGTGACAATAATTGGGACAACCGGTGGGGATGGTTGTGATCTGAGGATCACATGCGTTCATGGAGTGTTAATGCTTTGCTCCGGTGCTCTATTAAAAGGAGCACCTTAATTGCCAGTAGTTCCCTAGAGGCCCCACTGCCACGGGCTGGCTAGACAGAAGATGTTGTGCAAGTTCTCATTACGAGCACATATGACTATATATGGAGCACATGCCTAGGATTGTTTAGTACTTGGATGTTTGTTATTATTTATCTTCAATGCCCTAGATCTTGAAGTTACATGTTTAGACTCGTCCATGCAACACCCGTCCATCCATCCCTATGCCTACCGCACTCGAATCCCACTGTTTACTGTTACTCTTACTATTGCTATTGTTTTGATGCTGATATTGCTTTGATGTTGCTACTGATAAACTTCTGTGAGCAAGAACTATTTCCAGGTGCAGCTGAATTGACAACTCAGTTGTTAAGGCTTGCAAGTATTCGTTAGCTCCCCTTGTGTAGAATCAATAAATTGGGTAATACTACCTACAAATACTATTGCGATCCCCTATACTTGTGGGTCATCAGTATGTCCCTCACCCATAGACGATCTAACCTCCGTTGGGAGGTTATCATCGTCTATGGCCCTGCGGACCATAGCTGGTCTCCAGCATTCCTGGCAGAGCTAAAGGACAAGGTCGAGTGCTGCACCACCCCGATGGTGGTGGCAGGCGACTTCAACCTGATTCACTCACCCGATGAAAAGAGCTCCATCAACGTGGATGTCCCGCGCATGAGGATGTTCAATGATTGCATCGCTAATCTCGCTCTTAGAGAGATCACGCGAGTGGGAGCCCGATTCACTTGGACAAACAACAGGGCTGATCCTGACAGAAGTGTTCTCGACCGTGTCTTGGTCTCTATGGATTGGGAGGATGGACTGCGGGCAGTCCATCCTACAAGAATCATCCAGATTTAGTTGCATACTCTTTATTATGAATTGTCTAAGCATCTACTCCTGTGCTGAGAATATTTACATCATTTGAAGCAAATGTGTTCGTGAAAGTTCTTTTATCGCACTCAATTTTCAACTGAATTTCTTGAGGATAAGCAATAAGTTAAGCTTGGGGGGAGTTGATACGTCCAAAAAGTATCTACTTTCCCTAACACTTTTGCTATTGTTTCTCCTCTAAACTTGTGTGATTTGGATACAACTAACACGGGTTGACGCTGTTTTCAGCAGAATTACCTAGGTGTCTTGTTTTTGTGCAGAAAATCAACTATCAGGAAAAATATCGAAAAATATGCCAAAAATTATATTTCACTAGACGACCCACGGAGCCAGAAGAGGAGACGGAGAAGGGGCCTGGGGGGCCCACGCCCCTGTGATACGCCCAATTTGCATCACCATTCTATATCATAATTTACCTCTATTCATTGATATTTGTCTTATTATGATGTATTACTTATAGGTTTTCATCTGTTTATGCATGTTGGATGATTCTTGGAGGATGGACTGCCGGAGTCTGGATTCTGATGGAAAAGAAGGCGTTTCGGTGCAATTTCGTGAAGATCAGAAAAATATGGGAAAATATTATTTTTACAGAAGATTGAGGAAGCGAGAAGGAGGGACGAAGAAGGTCCGCAGGGGGCCCACAACCCCTAGGCGTGGGCCCACCCTGGGCCACGCCTAGGGCAGGTGTGGCCCACATGCCCGGCTCCCGACTCCGCCCCTTCGCCTATATCTTCCCTATGGAACCCTAAGGCCAGGGAAGCGACCACAAATAGATTTCCGTCGCCTCTGGGGGCGGAAAATACCGAGAGAGAAAGATCTCTCCGGTAGACAGATTTTTGCCGGGGGAATTCCTTCCTGGAGAGGGAAGATTGTCGCCATCAACACCGTCATCAATCTAGGCTTCATCGGGATCATCATCATCATCCACACCATCATCTCCACCAGCACCATCATCACCACTCCGTCCCGATGTAACAATTGTGTTGGATATTGCTTTAGTTCTTAGTTGATGCTTGTGAGTGGAACCATTGGATTATTGTTTATGTTTAGATTGTTATCCATTATCATATCATCTTTGATCTTGATCCATATGATGTCTTGTGAGTAGTTCGTTTAGTTCTTGAGGACATGGGAGAAGTCATGTTGTTATTAGTGGATTTGTGTTGAGTTATTATTCAATGGTTTAGTATTTAAGTTGTGGTGCTATTCTTCTAGTGGTGTCATGTGAACGTCGACTACATGATACTTCACTATTTATGGGCCTAGGGGAATGCATTGTGTATTTGGATACTAATTGTGGGGTTGCCGGAGTGACAGAAACCTGAACCCCCGTTAGGACACCTTTGCACAAGGGAGTGTAGGATCTCAGAGTTTAAGGCTGTGGTTAGATTTATATCTTAATTACTTTCCTGTAGTTACGGATGTTTGCAGGGGATTTAATCACAAGTATGTATTAGTCCAAGTAAGGTCGGTACATTAGCACAGGTTCACCCACACAACACTTACAACACCAAAGAAGAGTACTTAGCTATATGAAGCGAAATCACTTGACAGAATTCCCATGTGTCCTCGAGAACATTTGGTAAGTATTTCCACCGGCTTGTCCTTTGCTAAGAAAGGATTGGGACACTTGTTGCGTTTGTTCTTTGTTACTTGCACTTTGTTTTGTTTCTTTATCAGAAAACCACTAAAAATCTGTTTGCTAAGTATTCACAGGGATTTCCTGCTCCATACCACTGTTCAGCACCTTCTGCTCCTTGTTGGGATTGATACTCCTATTTATCGAAAGTACTACGATACACCCCCTATACTTGTGGGTCATCAATACTATTTTCTGGCATCGTTGCCGAGGAGTGAAGCACTATTGAAGAGTGGAACTGGTAAATGAGACTTCTATTGTGAGTATTGCTTTTGTTACTGCTTGTTACTTTGTTTCCAATATGGATAACCCACTTGGTTTTTGTTTGGGAAAACTACTACCACTGCTAGGGTAGTAGATGAACCACCACATGTTGAGATAGATCCTTTTAAGATACCTAGAAGTATTGTTGATCGTGTTATGGATAATTATTATTTAGGGGATGGAACTGTCCATCCTGGTGATCACTTGCTTTTTATCCATGAATTATGCGTGTTGTTTAAGTGTGCAGGTATCACAACTGAATAGGTGAAGAAGAAGTTACTCTCTATATCCTTGAAAGGGAGAGCTGAAGAATGGTATAAAGTGCTGAAGAATGGACAATCCATGGAATGGGAGGAGATGGCATCTCTCTTTTATTCTAAATTTTATCCTCCTAGTGAGATTCATAAGGATAGAAATCTGATATATAACTTTTGGCCTCATGATGGAGAGAGTACAGCTCAAGCTTGGGGAGATTGAAGTTCCTAATGCTTAAATGTCCTATTCGTGAACTTCCTAACAATATTATTATCAATAACTTTTATGCTAGGCTTTCTCTTCATGATAAAGATTTACTAGATGCTTCTTGTGCTGGATCATTCACATGTATGAAGGAAGAAGCTAAATGGGATCTGCTAGACCGTATTCAAGAAAACACTAAAGCTTGGGAGAATGACAAAGGAAGAAAGTCAGGTATAAACTATGATTATGAATGCATTAAATCTTTTATGGGAACTGATGACTTCCATGATATTAGTAATGAGTTTGGTCTTGATTCCCAAAGTATTGCCAACTGTTTTAAGGCCTTTGCCTCTTACATAGAAATTTCCAAGAAGAAGTGGAACAAGTACCATGCACCTTATAAAGATGTTGTTAATCATGTTCCTGTTAGAAGTGTTGAAGTTTGTACTACTAATCATATTGTGCCTGAACCTTATGTTGATAAAGTTCCTTTCCCAGCTAAGGTAAAGGAGTATTCTATGATTATTAGTGCAAATAACAAAGGTACAAAGAAAACTATGGAGCCTGATGGGCAATTGAATGTTGGACCTATGGTAACTATTGTGAAAGATCTTGACGCTAGAAATATAGAGGATGAGCATATTTTCTTTTGTGAAGACGCTTCTAATATTATCTCTCATCCTAGTAAGGCTAGAAAAGCTAGTGTTCCTATGCTTTCTGTTAAAATTGGTGATCATTGCTACTATGGTTTATGTGATATTGGTGCTAGTTCTAGTGCTATTCCTTATGAGATTTACAGGAAAATTATGCATGAAATTGGTCCTTGTGAGCTTGAGGACATTGCTGTTGTTATTCACCTTGCAAACAAGGAAACCATATGCCCTATTGGTATTGTAAGAGATGTGGAGGTTCTCTGTGGTAAGATCAAGTATCCTGTTGATTTTCTAGTGCTTAATTCAGCAGCTAGCAAAACTTGTCCTATCATTTTTGGTAGACCTTTCACTTGTGGAGCTATTATAGATTGTAAGAAGGAAAAAGTTTTAACTAAGTTTGATGGAGATTCTTATGAGTTTAAATTTTCCAAATTTGCTAAAGCTCCTTGTGAAAATAGCTTGCTTAATAAAGGTTTCAGGATGGAACAACTTGCTTCTATTGATCCGGTTTATGACCTTGGACCTCTCTTTGGTGATTGTAAGTATGCTTATTCTTATGATAAAGTTGTTTCCAGTGACAGTTATATTGTCAACTTTATTCAAAGTGCTACTGAAAGTTATTATGAGAGAGGGAAACATGGTCTTATGCTTCTCAATAATGTTAAGTTTTCCCATTTTATGTTGAAAGCTTTGAAGTTGCATTTGTTTTGTCTTCCCATGATGGTGCCTTTTTGTTTCAACAATTCGTTTCCCATGATACCCCCATGCATAGGAAGTGGGTTAGACTCAAATGTGTTGGTTATTTGATTCTTGATGCTCTTTTTCACTCCAGATATATATCTCCTATGTGAGCATCTTTGAAAGTTTCAAGCCTAACTTAAAGGCATAAAAGAAAAGTACTTGTTGGGAGATAACCCAACAGTTTGGTTGAGTCCTGGAAGTTATTACCACAGTAATAACCGCTCCTTATCCTTTTTGTTTTGGTTTTTGTGTCAAGTTCAACTACTTTTGTGAAGTATAGGAGTTGTGAAAAGTGGCTGTCCTGGGACAGATTTTTGTGTTGCACCATAAAATTTCATGAGGGAACTCAGTACGTCGGATAGAGCTGTATTTTCTGAGCTTGTTATCCAAGTTGTTACCCAACTTTCATTAGTTCTGCAATTTTTGATTTGAGCAACAAAAGGTTTTCGAAAAAATCAATATTTACCTGCTGGTCTGTTTTTACAGATTTCTATTATCATTTGCATTTGCCTCTTATAGAAGCCTTTGCTTTGATGGATTTCAGTTGAAGTGTGAACCTAAAGGTTTGTTCTTTTGATTACACTAATGTTTCCATTGAAGTTTGTGTATTGCCTTGTGAGGGAAGGAAAATTCTAGAAGAAGGAGAAAAGGAGTCTGCAGAGTTAGTTTTTTTTAATAGGTAAAAGTGGTGAAAACAGAAGGTTCGTGAAAACCCAATCTTTTTATATTTTTGATATTTTTAATACATAAGGGAAGCTACGAGACGGAACTGAAGAGGAAACGGAGTCCGGGGTGGACAAACCCACTCCAGGCGTGGGCCCAGCCTGGCCACGCCTGAGGGGGGGGTGCCACTCTCGAACTCCATCTCCGCCTCGTTTCCGTATCAGAACCTTCCTTATGCACTGAAACTTCATAATATAACCCCACGGATCCCCCGAGGTTCATGCATCGTGTTCTCATTGTGTTTTCGTTTTGATCTATTTCTGTCAGAAAAACTTCTCAAGTTTAGAGCACCATGGTCTCCGCCAACGACAAAGGCAAGAAGCCCGATGAAGACGATCCTCACAAACCCAAGGAGGAGGAGATTTTGGTAGGTTATGAAAGAGACATGGAGGAGGACAAGCAACCGGACACCCGCGCTACCGTCGCAAGCATTGGAGTGGTGGCAAAACTTATCAAGCTTAAGAGGACAGCACAGATGTCTATAGGAGGGAAATCTCGAGGGCATACCCTCTCTCCACTTTCACCTCCTCCAAGTACCAAGAAACCCTTCCACACTCTTATACATGAGCGTGAATTTCAACATGTGCCCAAAGGGAACTTGCCCTCGATGTGGGATATGCCTCGTTCTAACCATGTAGGGGAGGAACACACTAAGAAGGAAGAGTGGGGAAAGAATAATAAGGACTGGAAGTCTCAGTCCGATTTGATCATGAACCGCATTGAGAAAAACTCAGAGTTGATTCGTACCCTAACCTTTGAGATTGAGGAGTTAAGGAAGCTGATTGAGGATCTTATAAAGAGAACACCACCACCGCCGAAGGAGTAATTCGTCATCAGGTTGGGCATCCCCTTGGCTTGTTCCAAGCTTGGAGGAGTGCCGCGGTATCACCACCATTATCTTTTATATTTTACCTTTTTAGTGGATTCATATCTTTGGTAGAGAAGTTATCTTATAGGTTGGTTTGCATGTGGAAGTATCTCTACTTTAGTTGATTATCTATGTATTCCTTGGTGTGAGTGACTTTATTGGAATATTAATGAGAAGTCTCATCTTTTACTTTTTGCACTTCTTATTTTAGTTTGCAATCTCTATGATATGATGGATCTTGTTGATCAGTATTTACATCACTTTGGGAGCATCAAGTGGATCTAAATTGGTTTTGGCAAACCGAGTTCTGGTCAGTAGCCACACTTTTTGAGGTTTGAAAGAAAAAGAGAAAAGCTTACAGGTATTTTGTATCATTTTTCTTTCTTGTTGGCTCATAAGCTTAGTATTCTTTATTTAAGATCTTTTTTGTCTTCAAGGAAGATTGCATGTTTGGCTTTATTACTTGTATGTTTGCTTGTTTCTTTCAACTCCCTTGTTTGCTACCCAGCCTTGCAAGCCAAAAACCTGTTTTGAGAAGGTATACTTCTCATGTTTCCAATCTCTTTGAACCAAAACCTTTGCCACTTGTGTCCACCATATCTACCTAGTAGCTTTTGCTATTCCAAGCAAATTCTCACGCTTCATCTACCTTTCGAATTAAAAAAGTATTTTGTTATGTGAAAACTAGTTAGTAAAGCTCTCACGAACTTGATGGCACACCTTATTTATTTGCCCCTAATAGACTTGAACCATTGTGCCATCGAAGTTGTATATGCTTGCATCTATACGTTGGAATTAGCAGAACCGTGCTGTCACGGGGAATGTTTTCAACATTGCACTTGTACTTTGTACTCAGTTGATATCGTGCTGTTTTGTCTATGGATGTCAACGGTGTGAAATAAAGAGGGAACTTGTAAGTCCATGGAGTCTGTATTTTGTGTTAGAGAAATGCCTGGGCCGCTAGCCTAAGCCATGCCTAATCATGGTGGAAACTTGCAACATCACCATAGTGATCTATCTATGAAGCATCCTCAATAAAAAGCTAAGCAAAAGCACTTGAAAGAATTCCCATGTGTCCTCGAGAACATTTGGTCCTTATAAGTATTTCCACCGGCTTGTCCTTTGCTAAGAAAGGATTGGGCCACTTGCTGCGTTTGTTCTTTGTTACTTGCACTTTGTTTTGTTGCTTTATCATAAAATCACTAAAAATCCGTTTGCTAAGTATTCACAGGGATTTCCTGCTCCATACCCCTGTTCAGCACCTTCTGCTCCTCGTTGGGATCGACACTCCTATTTATCGAAAGTACTATGATACACCCCCTATACTTGTGGGTCATCAGGGCAGTGAAGGCCTTGAAGGCCAACTCCGACCCGGGCCCTGATGGCCTCCCGGTAGCTTTCTTCCAGACCTTCTGGAGGGAACTCCAACCGGTCATCATGCTGATGTTCTAGGAGTTCTACATTGGGACCCTTGTGATGGCACAGCTGAATCTTGGCATGATAACCTTGATCCCGAAAGTGATAGGGGCCTCAGATATTCGCCAATTCAGGCCCATTACGGTCCTCAATGTCATCCAAAGGATCTTCACGAAAGTCTGCGCATCTCGCCTTGCCCCGATCATGGAGCGCCTAACCCACCAGTATCAATTTCCCTTCCTCAAAGGCAGATTCATACATGATGGGATCCTCGCCCTCCATGAGGTTATCCACGAGATCAAGTCCAGGAAGTTGAAAGGCATATTCTTGAAGCTAGACTTCTAGAAGACCTACGACCGCCTGGACTGGCGATTTCTTCGACGGGTCCTCATTAGACGAGGATTTGACGATCGCTTGATCACCTGGATTATGCAGTTCGTCATGACCGGGAGCATTGCGATTAACATCAATGGCGAGATTGGGCCATACTTCCACCCCTCCTGCGGTGTTAGACAGGGGGACCCCCTGCCCCCTTCTCTTCAACGCGGCGGTGGACGCCCTCATGGAAATGCTTGAAAAATCCAAGGCAGCTGTCCACATCTCCAGAGTGGTTGGCCACCTCATTCCGAGGGGGGGGGCTCACCTAGATCTAGTATGTAGACAACACAATGATCATGATCGAAGGTTCAACTCTAGATATTGCGAACCTCAAGTTCCTCTTCCTATGCTTTCAGGAAATGTCGGGTCTGCGGATTAACTTTGACAAGAGCGAGGTTATCACGCTGGGGTTCTCTCAAGACGAGCAGCAGAGGATAGTTGACAACTTAAATTGTCGTCTTTCCTCCTTCCCCATCACTTATCTGGGGATGCCGGTTCGCGACACCATGATCCTTATGAGAGACCTGGAGCCGCTTGTGGACAGGGTGCGCTCAAGGTCCGAACCTTGGTGTGGTAGATTCACATCTGAAGGTAGCAAGACCGTCTTGATTGATCCCTTCCTATCGAGCCTTCCCATGTATATGATGGGATTGTACCTCCTTCCTGAAGGGATACATGGGGCATTTGACAAGGAGCTCTCCCGGTTCTTCTGGCAAGACCCTTTGGGGCGCCAGAAGTACCACATGATCAAATGGACAGACATTTGTGCCCCCAAGGAATTTGGGGGCATAGGTATCCTCGAATCCTGCCATTTCAATAAGGCCCTGATGCTTCGATGGGTGTGGCGGATTCTTCGGGATGATGGGGGCCTTTGGCTCAAGCTCATTAAGGTCAAGTACCTGCGGGGTTGGCCCCTTTTGGACTACGACCGGAGGGAAGGCTCCCAGTTCAGGCACTCCATCCAGGAGATCAAGAACGAGATCCGGCTTGGGGCCGCAATATATATTGGGAATAGGGAGGGCACCATGTTTTGGTTGGACTCCTGGCTCCGGGAGCGCCCCCTACGGGAGGTGTACCCGAGCCTATTCGCCATTTGTTCCGAGCGTTCGCTTCGGGTATCCGCCGCGGCCCTAGAAGGGACGTGGAACATCTCGTTCCGACGTACCTTTGGTCTGAAGGAAACTGAAGCGTGGAGGGAACTTAGGGCGGAACTCCCGGATACCCTGGCGGACGAACCCGATAGTGTGACGTGGAGCCTCACCCCGTCTGGGGCCTTCTCGGTTAGCTCGGCCTATCGGGCCCTATTCGGCCGCGCGGCCCTCCCATGGACAAAACCCCTCTGGAAAGCCCCTCTCCCGCTAAAGACTAAATTTTTTGTGTGGCAGCTGCTTTGCGATAGGCTCCCCTCGGGGGTGGAGGTGTCCAAGAGACATGGGCCAGGGGACGGGCTATGTCCATTGTGTGGGATCCCGGAGACGGGCGCCCACATAATGTTCGCTTGTCCCGCGGCTCGGTTTCTTTGGAGCTTCATCAGGGATGCGTTGGGCCCGGACTGGCAAGCCCATGATCTCGGTGAGTTCCTAGAAACCCAAGCAAACCGGGCAGGAAAGGACCGCCGTCTTTTTTGGCTAGTGTTTGCTGTGATGTCCTGGGCACTCTAGAACATCGGAATAAGATGGTTATTGAGAAGATTCTTCCTCGGCGTGCCTCTAACTCGGTTTTTCACCTTCTGACCTCTCTGCAGCTCTGGTACCCGTTGTATAGACAGCGGCACAAGGCGAGGCTGGACGCGACTCTTCGACGGCTCTTGGAGGCGGCTCCCCCTGGTCCGGCATTGCCTCTCTTTTTTTGGTGTGTCCTCGCTTGGCGAGATGGCGTTTTATCTATTTTTGGGCCGTCTTGTGTTGTGGCCCCAGCATGTGTTGTGTGGATAGTTTCGAACCTTGTGACTTACTGTGGACGGTTGCTTTATTTATAAAGCGAGATAAAAGACTTATTTCAAAAAAATCCGGCGGATCCTCTCACCAAGTTTGATCGTCCTCCGTGACGAAGCTGACGAGCATTTCAGAATGGCTTGTCTGCCAAGTTAATGTATGAAGGGGACGTTTATCGGGACTCCCTTGTTCTGTGGCGGGTGTGGGGTTCTGGAGATCGAATTCTGATTTGGGCCTCGAAGTAGGATAGGCTTTGGGCAGGTATGGTTGGGCCACGTCAGGCTGCGGATGTCTGCCTGTAGCTGCCCTGTGCGTGCGTGGTTTTAATCGCCCAGTATGGGCTAGTAAAGATGGGCTACCAATGGGTCAATTACAAGATATCCATGTCCAGAAACGTTTTTGTATGCCTCTGTGACTTGGCTTTCTGCTAAAGTTTCAAAGTAAGTAAACAGCTTACATGCAAGGGGATGTAGCTCAGATGGTAGAGCGCTCGCTTAGCATGCGAGAGGCACGGGGATCGATACCCCGCATCTCCAACTGTTTTGTTTACCTATTATTATGCTGATGATTTTGTTAGTACCTGTTCTTCGGTAACGCATAGCCAAATTCGAGTTTTTCTGTTTTGCCCACTAGTTGAATGCCCGTGCGTTGCCACGGTCGATCAGAATTACACCAAGATAATAATAATGTGTTGTAGTTTAGTCAAAACTTGTAAATAAGACGACATGTGGAAAATATCAATTCTATCTCCCTCTTATTTTGTCCTTGGCACTCTGAGAAAAATAATGCTTTTGTGACTTTAAGAGTCATAAAGAAGAACAAGATGAGAAAATAAAATTTATAATAAAGACTTGATTAACAAAACTTTCTCCTTTCATTAAACTTCTTCCAAGTTTTAGTTTTATTTTGCCAGGAACATATTGATCAATAATAAATAGCTTGATGTTTTCACTTAAGCATTGGTATTGCATTACCAAACTGCAACTAAAAGTTCAAAAGGATGGCATCAGTCGTCTTAAGGGAGAGGGACAAGAACAAACACAATCACCTCATCATGATTTGTTACTTAAGCTTCATCATATATTAAACACGATTTACACCAGCGCATAATACTCTAGTGTTTTTTAATGTTTACATTGCTAATGGAAGGATATGAAGGTATTGGTTCACTGAAATTACTAAATCCCTATTGTCTTGACGACACCTGCTGTGACTTACCATCGATCTACAGCCCTTTCTTGTGAGCTACTTGACTAAAAAAGATAGTGCTAGATATTAACTTGAGTTAAGGAGAAGCCATGGAGATAGAGATCTCGGCGACAACACGATTGTGAGGTCTTCATCTCCTAGAATGCCAAGCTGCGATATACGAAATAAAATGAATGATGATGACAAGATTAAATGTGAATTAGACATATGAAAGTTTCCGATTTTACCCAACTTCAAGGACATAGAGAAATTATTTAATTCAACCCTACTGAATACTGTATTTACTGACGCCTCCACAACACCCGAGGCATTTACTACCTGCATAGAATGCAGTCAAACTACATATAAGAGGCGAAGTTAAGAGACTGTTAACACTAAAAGTTATGATGCTAAAGGCTTCCTAAGATTTCTTGTTTCCAGTTCCGGAGGAGAAAAGAAAATTCATAAATCGAGGATTTCTCACCACAGAGATGCATGTAACTGGAACTGTCTCCATGCCATGTAAAACATCAATTGTCATGTCTGCATACCTTCTTGACCAATTGTCCTATTTCTCCCTCCTTCTCCTTTAATGTAGTCTTTGGTTACAATACCCCAACGGACGTATTCCTAGAAATATAATAGTTGAGAAAAGGTAAAGGGTTCAAAAAACAAATAATATGATGGGTGCCAAATGAAATACATAAAAGGTTATGCTAAAAAACAGCTCCAATAATTTATACATGAACATGGTTATCATTAAGCCATGGCTAGTGTATGACATAAAAAATGAAAATTATACAATTTACTTGCCTTTGGTCAGCTAACATGTAAGTGGAACATCAAATATTTCTAACACTGGTCACATAAGGGATTCAACCTCTCCGAGGATATAAAACTTGAACATAAAAATAAATTCCACCTCACACGTGCACTACATCCTCAAATGCGAGTGTGGCATCGGATGACGCCCCTTACCAAGTCTTAGCAGCACCAAAATGCATGTAGTTGAGGTTGTGGACGTCCTAGGCCTCAATGTGTGAACTACATGTCAACGTAAAAGCATTGGAGTGTTGATCCTAGGATCTCATGGTATTTAAATTTCTTACTCTAGCTGTATCTATCTGTTGAGAGGAACTTTTTACGTAACATAACTCTCGTTTGTTGTCTATGTATAACATGTAGCATTCTAACTTGGCAAAAGTTCAGTGTATTCATAGCATCAAAATAGTTCACTTTGGCTATCAGGCTGATGCAACTTAGCTAGCACTCAGGAAACCAAAACAAAAATATCATTAGTCCCAAGAGTCGGTCTGGCATTCATTTCCGGCATCTGCTGGATTCCAGATAGCCGTCGTTTACCTTTACCTTCAATATTTTCTCAACTAACGTGATAATAGTTCTGTTGCCGTTCACCTCAAATAATGAAGCTCAGAAATTTGCATTGAACTGGTAGAAGAATTCTTAGTAGAAGAGGGTAAGAGGATTACCATCTGGATGAGATGAGTGAATCTTGATGTAGTGTTGTACTATGGTCCGCCTGTAACAATATTATTGAAGATGTCATCGATTCACTTGATCTCCATGTATGATGATAAGTTTGGTTTTTATACTAAAAATGCAGAAACTGTAGTAGTATGGGTGAGTGTTAAGTTCAGTATATATATGAAGGGAAAGCAAATAAAAGTTCTATTATTATCACGCATGTGTACATAATACACATAAAAAATCACATAGTGATCCAACAAAATTAGCTTTGCTTAAAATGTAAATCGATAAAAATAATAATTTGACATTATATGCATCAAAACCTTTTCTTAAAATGTAAACCCATAAAAATATATACTTTGACAGCACATGCATCAAAAGCAGAAACAAATACTCCCTCCGACCCATATTAGTTGACTCAAATTTGTCTAAATTTGGATGGATCTAGACACTATTTAGTATATAGGTTCATCCAAATTTTGAAAAATCCAAATCAACTAATATGGGTAGGAGGGAGTATAATTATGTCTATCTGATCATATTCTATGGAATAAGATACATGTACTACTATGTTCAACTTTGTCGGATGTTTATGTAGTGATGGTTACCAATAGAGGTACAACACAAAGTCGTAACAAAAATGCATCATTATAGAACAATGGAGATGTTATTTTCCATACTTTCCTATAAAAGCTAGCTTCCTCGATATTCTATTTTGGTCCAGTATATTTCTATATACCCCGCATTCAAGGCCCCAAATGAGGAGGCAATAATTGAACACCTTGCGGGCACCACCAACATGCACCATCGTTGCTAGGTTGACCCGCTAAGAGCCATTTCTTCAATCCCAAGAGGCACAACTCAATACTAAGGGTCTTCATCACCACTTGTCAATGTGCATATCACCAGCACATTACGCCTTTTCTTCTCCTCCTGCCTCCTTCCTTGATCCATGCATGTCATAAGCTTGACTCAGACAACCATGAAGCGTTCATGCACTAAGCAAGCCAATGCACGTGTAGGATTTTGTTAACATAATAAATAAGGAAATGGTATAAATTTAATTTATAGAATCGAATGATACAACGAATATCTCAAGAAGCTAGTAGAGAAAAATATACTGAAAAACATGTTTGTCTTTATTCTTTTTCCTAAAACTGTTGGACAATAAAATTTGCATCTCTGTATTTTTTTTATCTTTGATAAAGGAAACTCAACGACGGCTTACATTATAGTATGTACATAGCCATTAGGACCTTTCTACCAATGGGTCATGTTGAACACAATTTTATTTTCTTCCAAAAATTGCACCGAATGTTGCATGTTTTATAAAATAAAATAAATAACCATGTCATTGCAGTCAAACGAAATAGAGTACTTTTTGACAATATGACCAGATAGGAGTAGCTCTTGACGTTACGATGACCAGCGAGTTCTTACCTTTCTTCGTGATGGCTGGAATGAAACATAACAACCTAAGATTGAAGCGTCTTTGGGAGAAATAAGCTGGTTTGATTAGCACTTGAACAACTTGAGCAAGATTAGATCCACACCTTGAAATAGATTTTCTTTGCCACCAAGCAAGATGGTTAATGTATTATGGGTCTTGCCAGCAAAGCTATTGTGTGTACTAATTTTTATTTGAAGACAAGCCAGGCAAAAACATTTATGTTTCAGAGTTGACCAACGCTTCGGATTGGTTTGAGGTCTAGATATTTGGAAGCTCTCCATCCAGCAAATAAAACTTAATAAGAAGTCCAAGAAAAGTATTGTTGATTTAGCATCAACTTGCAAATCAGAGTAACATCTCCCAAAGCAACGCCGTCTATGAGTTAAATGTGTAAGAGTAGGGATGGTGTGATTATCAGCTATATCCTCCAATCACGCATTCGGCGACAATGTGTCTTGGACTCAATGTGATTTGACATCCTCATGGAGGCATTAATAATTGCCTACACCACTGGAAGCATGATATCGTTAGTCCAGACATGAATACGACCCTTAATTGATAGCTACTTCGTTACAGGAAGAGGATCATTCTGAACCATGCTCAAGTGGGAAGGTTCTTGACTATAATAAATATGTATGTACCTTTAGATAATTCTGAACAAAGATGACACCCACGGAATAGTTCTACTGAAAAAATTCATGTCATTCTCACATGCAACAAAATTGTCCTTGATATAATGCATGTTCCAAAAGGAGTTATAAATGAGATAAGCATGTAGTTAATCCCGCTTAGAATTAGTATTAGCACAAAATAAATAGATTTAGTCAACTGTTGATTGGAAATATGCTAACTTGCGGTAGGCTTACGCCAGATAAAAACCAATAGAAAGCGCTTTAATTAATTAAACTATTTCGTTAAAGTTAAGAAAAAAGTAATGCCAAGCTTAGCCCGCTACAGCAGGGTTCAGTATTGTACGTCAAGCTTGAAGTTGAGCCATATGCAGGTTCAGTATTGTACGTCAAGCTCGAAGTTGAGCCATATGAATGTAGATATTTTTCAGATCATCCAAGTACAGTTACACATTTGATTCTACAATTGCAAAACTTGATACACACAATAACAATGGATGTAGCGAGTAGAACACTAAGAACAACATATTTGGAAGAAGCAAAAGAAAATTACCTTTAATAAGGTTATTAGGTTCTCAATAGACCAACCTTTCTCGTTCTCAAAAAAAATCTTGAGGCAACACGCCCATGAATTTTATTTATTAGATTATCATACAGGACTTTTCTGATAGTTTCTGGGACTCTAGAGAAATACAAACATAGCAGAGATCAAAACATACGGAATGGAAGAAACAGAGCCAGGGGGAATAAAATTCTCTTCAAGTAAACCTAGGCAAGACTTATTAGCTAGGTCGTTTAGTACGTCGTATATCTCTACTTTTCTTCCTGTGGAAGCCACAAAGCCTAATACCAAAATTGTTAGATTTTGATTTTTGAAGACTACGTACTGAAAATTGAATGGGAGTTTTGTTGGATGCGCCCGCACTGCAGGACGAATTCTATCTCAAACTTGTGGATTGGTCTTCACATCATGTCTTCGCAGTTGGATTGGGAAATCGCATCTATTTCTCGAATACATGCTGCAGAAGGGTGAGCAGCCAATGTCATCCTTGCAAGATTTCTTCTTTAAAACTTGAAAAAAAGAAGCTACAGAAATTTAATAATACACAAGTTACCAACATGGCAAGCTTGCAATTTGGTGTCGGATGGGTTAGGGCGTTGGGCCCAGTGTGACACTGATCTAGATTTAGGGACTAACCAAGGCAAAGTTTAGGTTAGGTCTTGCTCTGTATGGAATTATTAAATGAAATGTATTACAAAAGATACTTCAACCCCTGTTTATGTGAATCAGGCTGGCCAATGATGAAAACTAAATCCATAGATAGCTTGTGATAATTTTAGATAATTAACATATTTTTCAGCTTAAGATTTTGCACTCTAAATTTCAACTGTGGCCATGGTCACTGCATATGCCTCGTTTGTTTTTGTCCTTGCCTCTACCCCTAAAAAGGAAAGAATTATAGATCCCTTAGTTCCACAAAATCATGATGTTTTTAAACCTGATTTCGGAGAGAGGAATTGGGACGAATCGACCGAGGACAGGAGGTTGACGGTGTCAACTCGTCATGATTCAGAGAGGAGTCCGTTGTGGCGGCAGAGTAGTCGCGGAGCTCACAGTAGCAGCTCAGTTGGTGGTGTGCACCGTGTAGAAGAGGCCAAGCATATTGTACTTCTTCCTGCACAACGGGAGGCGAGCAACAGGACTTTGCAGCAGCTCAAACGGTAAAGTGAGAGCATTAGCATGATAGCTCGTGGCAGCAGCAGAGAACTTGTGCATGTTCTGTTTTTCTATTGAGACATTCAGATAGTTGTAGAGAACCCATAGAGTAAATACATTCACTGACATTGTTGTATGTAGATTACATGTGTGTATGATTTGGTTGTAGAAAAAAATTGGCAAGAAAAAAATAGAAAAGTGGGGATTTACTTTTTACCTAAGAGCGATGAAGAGAACAACAACCACCCAGATTAAATCCACATCAACTGCCAAGAGCAACCGCCTCCGAGCCCCTCTCTTTTCCTCCCTTCTCTGGTCACATCCCGTCCACCATGAGTCCCAGATTGTTGTTCGTCTGGTATCCTCCTTGTGTTCTTATGATCTTCTCCCGTGCTTATCCTTCCGGGCAGAGAGCTTAGGGGCATGTACCTGCCGAAGGGGATTTAGGTCCTTGCAAAAAAAAAGGGAATTTAGGTAAGCAGCAGATCATCCGGTAAGGGACTAATCAGTCCTCACTCATCAGCGGCGTTAGGGGATGGCTTCCCGGGCGGAAGCTCGGTGGTGGGAAGGAGCGACGTCCTCGTGTCGAGGTACAGCAGCGGCTGCATCTAGGACGTGTTCTGGGCGGAGGTTGAACCAGCGCATGAGGTGGGGGCGGCGCCCGAGCGAGGTGGCGGCGGTTGCGTCTAGGCCAGCGGGGTAGGATCCGGCGGCGTCCATGCCTTGAAGGTGAGGGATGGCGGCAGCACCCGAGGCATGGAGCGAGGAACCGATGGCTTCGGCGCCCTTGCAGGTGACGCTGCACCAGCGAGCATATCTTGGCGGCTCCGCTCAAGAAAAGAACCGACGGGGTCGTGGAGGTGGGGTATCTGGAATTCTGGATGGGGAACCTGCGCGGAGAGGCTCTTCACGGTGGCATAGGGGCGTAAATATTAGCATGTTCAGGGGCAATGTCTGAGCGACGTACCACCATATTGTCGTCTCTGCCTTTAAGGAATAGTAAAGATTGCTATTTGGACGGACGGCAGCACTGCAGGGGTTTCTCCGGCCACAAGTTGGGTGGTAGCCATGAGCCGGCGGCACGTCAGGACTCAGGCGTGGCCCTGGGCGATGGCGCATGTACAGGTACGGAAGAGTGTATCACAGGCATGGTCAGAAGATACCATAGGCGTGTCTAGAGCTGCGACCCTTGCATGAGGACTTTGTCGTAGTTCATGGTTCACAATAAAGGTTCACAGATCAAGGGGATAGATAACTTAACAGCAAGCGATGGACATTCTTCCATAGTTCTATTTTCTTATAGGACAATGATACACAACGACACCAATCACAATATGCGTCATGTTCCTTTATCGTCGCCGCTCGGCTCTAATTATCCCCCAAACCAAATACACTAGCACGGCGGAGCGGAGCGTGGGCCGTCAAGCTTTTATGTCATGGAACTTTGACACGTCACACGTGCTACTCAACCACTGCTCATAAGTCTAATTTATTCGTTTACAAAAAAACTTATGTGTACTCAACCGTATATATACATCACTTCTCATCACTTTGTATTCACTTCATCATATATGACCTAACCTTTCCGACCGAGCAACTACATAAGTGCTAGCTAGCTCCCACAATTTAGCTCTAGCCTCTTGGGTCCTTGCATACCTAATGTTCTGCCTCATATTGCCACACCGTGAGGTCATTATGGTCTGCCGTCGAATCAACAATTTCTTCCATATCTGTTGATGATGTTAATCGGTGGCCTTGGTTCAGTCAATGCACATTTGATCACTTCGATCATGCCAACACAGTCGAAATGCAGCATATGCACAGTAACATGCAATCATATCTTCGGAATGAGAGGCCTACAGGAGACATCTACAAGGAACACTTGGTCATTCTGAGCTGATATCAAAGGATGTGCGACGACCGTGTTTTCTGGTTCTTATTTTTGTAGGGCTCATAGTAAAATGGAGTAGTGTCTGTCCTTTTGAGGTGTTACACTGAGGTAATAACCTGTATGGACACACCAGCGGAAGGTGAGCAGCTTTAGTGTATGCATGTATGCTCGCACATCTTCTTTGGAAGTTAGAGAGCAAACTAGGTTTCCTAGCCTGGAATAAATTGTCCTTTCTGATCGGTGTCTAATACAAAAACGGGCTTTTGAGCATACCTCATGCGATGGCGAACTTCTGGTAGTACGACATCCACTTTTGATGTGGTGGTAGGATGAACTTGTGATCCCCTTTTGGCTTATGATTATGCATGCACCCCATAGTTTATGATCTGTCATGAAGTTTCTATTGCCTGTTATGTGGTGGTTCTTGACTTGTTCTTTCTGTTTCATCCTAGTTCTATGTGGTGTACAAAGAGAGACATCCAGGTGTGTATGATTCATGGAGGATCTACCAAGAGCAAGTCAATGGATTCTCGAACAATAGCTATACATGATATCACACTATAGAGGAGGCAGAGAGGAGTACAGGAAGTTCTTGGCTGGTGAAGCAATGGCTCTTGAGGCAATGGATGATCAAGCAATGGATCTTCAACATCTACCAATGCTCCAAGCTATGCTTGCAGGTGAAAATCAGGAGCAAGATACAAACCTCAACCTCAAGTTCATCATCATCGTCTTTCTTGTGGTGACCGTGAAGCTTGTTTCGTTTTCATTCGTTGCTAGTCTACCATCGGTTGTAATGCAATGACATGGTGAGCCCACCATTTGCGAATCACGGTAACCATATGCGCCCTCATATGGGAAACCAAACAACAATGGTTTGCATCAGTGGAGCCAAAAAGAGGTGTGTACATAGTACAAAAAAAACTGGGGAGATTTGCCCATCCAATGCAACCAGTCAAAAACCAGGTAACCGAACAAATCGCACAACATGACTGAATGCTCGTTTTGGCCTGGCCAAGCCCTTGAGGGTCTAGCCACAATGAGATGAAAATTTGATGCTAGCAACCAAACGCGTCCTAAGTGTTCTACATCAGAGCTACATCAGAATCTCGGTAAGGAAACTAGGGAGAGCAGAGTGTATCAAAGGCATGATCATAAGGTATCATAGGCGCGTCTAGAGCTGCCATCCTTGCATAAGGAGTTTATTGTAGATCATGTTTCACAATAAAAATTCACAGGTCAAGGAGATAACTTAACATTAAGCGGCGGGCATCTTTCCATATTTCCATTGTCTAATAGGACGATGATACACAAGGACACTAATCACAATAGACTACATCTTGTTCCCCTGTCATTGTCACTCGGCTTGAATTATCCCACAAACAAAATACACTAGCACGACAGAGCCGAGCCTGGGTCATCAAGCTTTTACAGCATGTAACTCTAACATGTCACACGTGCTAACTCAACCACTTCTCATAAGTTCAATTTATTCATCTAAAAAAAACTTATATTGTGCTCAACCGTATATATATATACACTCACCACTTACTCATCATACATTACCTAACCTTTCCGAACGAGCAACTACATAAGTGCAAGCTCCCACAATTTAGCTCTAGCCTCTTCGGTCCTTGCATACACAATGTCCCGCCTCATATTGCCACACCACGAGGTCCCTACGGTCTGCTATCGAAATCTATAATTTTTTCCATATCTATTAATGATGTTAACCGTTGGAGTTGGTTGGTCAATGTGTAGTTGATCACTTCGATCATGTCTATGCAGTCAAAATGCAGCATATGCGCAGAAACATGCACCCATATCTTTGGAATATAGGCCTATAGGAAACATATACAAGGAACACTTTGTCATTCTGAGCTGATATCAAAGGATGCAACAACCATATTTTCTGCTTCTTACTTTTGTAGGGATCATAGTAAAATTGAGTAGTATCTATCCTTTTGAGGTGTTACACTGAGGTAATAACCTGTGTGGATACACCAGCGAAGGGTGACGAACTGTAGTGCATTCATCTTTACTAGCCCATATTCTTTGAAAGTAGTGCCCATCTTCTTTGAAAGTATGGAGAGAATCAAGCTGACGCCCGATAGCAGCACTCTGAGTATAGAACTCATCAATAGTGGAATCACCCTGCTGAAGAGCATGCTCCTGGCGAACCACAGACAGGTAAAGAGCATCCCCAGACGGCTGATAGCGCTGACGAAGATGTGCCCACTGAGCGGCAACAGTAGGGAGACTCATGAACTCAGCAGCATACTGGGGCAGAACACTGGAGGTGAGAACAGCAGCAGCACGAGCATCCTCATCGACCCACTGAGTGTAGGCAGTCAAAGCGTGGAGGTAGGCATCGAGATCAACAGAGTACTGTTTGAACTTCAGGTCATAAGCAGCAACAGCACTATCATCGGCACTCTGAGCAGCATCCTTGGCCTCCTGAGAAGCATCAGCGCCGAGAACAATCGGCGTCGGCGGAAGAGGAGCCACAGGAGCAGGGGGCACGGCGGACAGGAGACCTCGCCGGAGAGCACACCCCAAAGACGGAGACCGCGCATGTGAACACGCATAAAGGCAGCGAAATCAGGATAATTCGCGCCATCGAAGATCACCGGGCAGCGAGGAATCGCAACATAGCCCGATGCAGAAGACATCTCTCTCTTTCTCAATTTTTTTTTGTAACTCTTTCTTTTTCAACGCTCAAGTGAATCTAGGCATAGCAGTTGGCCAGGACGAATCTGTCGAACCAGAGAAGGGCCGACGTCCAGCAGAGGTGAGCCAGACGAGAGCGGGGCAGGGCCAGACGGGAGCGGACAGAGGAGGTCCGGACTCGCCGGCGTCGGGCAGCAGGCTCGCCGGCGTCGAACGGGAGCAGGCAGACGGGCGGCGGATCCCGCGTGGCAAGCTTGACGGGCGGCGGGGCCGGGGGATCCCGCGTGTTTGCAAGAGGTCCAGGCGGGGAGGACGAGGCAGGGACGACCGAGACTGGCGCAGGCGCGGGTTTGCAGGAGGTCCAGGCGGGGAGGACGAGACGGGGACGGCCGAGACTGGCGCGGGCTTGCAGGAGCCCGAGCAGGAGGTCCAGGCGAGGACGGGCGGGCGGCTTGACGAGCAGCTCCGATCCGATCTAGAAGACGAAAACGCCCAGCAGATCCGATCCACACAAACGGGACGATTTGACGAGTAGAACGGGACGACTCCACACAAGCGGCAGAACGGGAACCGGTGGTGGCCGGGGCGAGCTGACGGCGGCGGTGGTCACAGGAAGAGGATCGGTGGGCATGGAAACTCTAAAACCGGCTCTGATTGACTATTATTAGTTGCACACGGCCTAAATTTAACTTTCAAGGGTATATACATCCGGTGGCATTTTTTTGATAGGGGATGCTCTTATTACTTAAAATGTTTTAATTATTACACCTGGCATTGCATAACTAGGATGTACACAGCCAAAACAAGTCCACAATCTCAAAATAAAAAATAAAAAGACGAATTACATATTATAATGACAAATTGCAAAATGCCTAAGGTGATGGAGACACGATCCGAAGATTATACTGCCATCCATGTTGGGTAAATAAATCCCGCGCAGTATCGTCTAGGCGTGTACACACCTCTATAAAGAGGTAGTCAAAGTCATATAAAGATGACTATAAGCGGAGGATACCGGTACACCGATAGATAACCCGCAAGAGAGAGAAAATTTATCATGAAACACTTTATCATTTCTACATAACCACATAAATCACATAATGGCAATCACTCTCACCCTAAAAAGTATTATGTATTTGTAATCTATACCATGTAATCAATTATCAAAAATATTAGTAACGCTATGCGATGGGTATAAGGCTGAATCTGCTTGGATGACTGACCATATAAAACAAAAATATTAGTAACGCTATGCGATGGGTATAAGGCTGAATCTGCTTGGATGACTGACCATATAAAACATGCAAAATTACATTGAAAGAAAATTGTCTCATCGTGGTGATAAAATATATATTTCGTATTCCATGCCAATTCCGCTTAACAAGATTGTCTTTAGTGAATAACTTGTGACGAAGAGACCAAGCTTTTTTTTTGTTTTCTAGAGGTATCTCCATCTTTCAGATTTCCTATTATATCAATTATTAAGTTTGTCTGGACTAGTACGTTAGAGCTAACTGAGAATTGACTATTCCCATTCAAGTTCTAGAGAAATTCATCAGTCCTAGGTGCTAATTGGACTAATGCCAATCGATGAAGAGAGTCATTCCAAGATGCAAGTCTAGGTGGCATATAGTGCATCATATTACAGTTCTAGCAGGATTTTCATCATACACGTCAAACAAGGGATGGTGCTAAATTAGCTCGAAAATTTGACTGTACAGAGCTCACCAAGGTACAAAAATGTCCCCGCATAGAGAACGTTTCCCCTCGTGTTCCATACCAAACACTTGTTTACTACACGAAAAAAACAACGAAGGTTCCCTTGAGCACCGACCCGCGACGAGCACCCTTCGCCCCGGACCCGCGTATAAAGCAACCCGACGCACGTAGCAACATGTCGCTCTGGTGGGACCGTAGGATGAATACGTACCGGATCACCCAGACGCAACGGTGTTGGGTTTCAACCAGTCGGGCAATTACCATGAGCATTTATTTTGGAATGTAGGTAATAGTATAAGTGAGTGAGCCAACTCTTTTCATACACCAACTACATTTGTTTTGCGGGTATATCAGCTATATATGCTGTTTTGATATATTCTATCTCTTGGGTCCTTATGCATAGTCTTTTCAACCAGATTACATAAACATGAGCTCCTCGTGGCCAAAAATCCTATCTATAACATGTTTCGTATATACTATGTATATTATTTGATAGACTAGGTTCATTCCATAGACAATACAATGAAGCATTTTAATCATGTCATCGGGGTTGAGATGCAGCATTCTTAGGAATGAGAGGCCAAGGGAAAACATGAACGATAGACATGTATCTCCTGTGCAGCAATATTGCGTCCACCTACATTGCCACGGGAGAACGGCCGACAAAAACAGAGTACCGGTCCAACCAATAGATAACATCTTCTAGGACTGATTATCACGCAAACCGCGAGCTACATGCACGCAGGGCTGTCTCCAGAAATTTGAGGTTTCGGTGCAAAATGCAAAAAGGGGCCCTAAAACTAAAACCGTAAAGTGCTATAGATAATTTTTTCAATACATTGAAGAACTTTTGGATTTTTTTTGAAGAATAATACTGAAAGTTTGTATGTTCTTCAGAACAAACTTGAATTAAGTTAGCTGCACCCTATTTCCCTGTATATTGGAGCAAACAACAACTAAACTACACACCATGATCAAATTAAAACCAACGTCGTTAGTAGCCGATTGAAATCTTAGTACCTCCTAGTTTCATCTCTCAGGAAATTAAACGATGTGAACACCACACGTATTAACATCTTAATATAGTACCTTCCTACATAATAAACTATAAATTATTGGAGACATACCGCCTGCTTTTGCTTCTGCATATATGGACAGATACAAAGCATGTGGGCCTTATTCCCTGCAATAGAAATCCAATGCAAAATACACTGCGAGAGACAACCAGGGTTAGAGCATTTCCACTCGAACCCCCTAAAGGCCCCCTAAGCGTAAAATGAGGGCGTCGACACAGAAAAACCCGCCCAGTCCTCTCCCCAAAACCGAAATGGCACCGGCGTGACCAAGGTACAAAAAGTCTCCACATAGAGAACATTTCCCCTCGTGTTCCATACCGAACACTTGTTTACTACACGAAAAAAAAATGAAGGTTCCATTGCGCACAGACCCGCTACGAGCACCCTTCGCCCCGGACCCGCGTATAAAGCAAACCAGCGCACGTAGCAACATGTTGCTCTGGTGGGACCGTAGGAAGATGACGTACCGAAGCGCCCGGGTGCAATGGTGTTGGGTTTCAACCAGTCGGGCAATTATCATGAGCATTTATTTTGGAATGTAGGTAGTAGTATAAGTGAGTGAGCCAACTCTTTTCATCCACCAACTACATTTGTTTTGCGGGTATATCAGCTATATATATTGTTTTGATATATTCTATCTCTTGGGTCCTTATGCATATAGTCTTTTTAGCCAGATTACAGAAACATGAGTTCCTCATGGTCAACAATCCTATCTATAACATGTTTCGTATATACTAGGTATATTCAGGGCATTTGATAGACTAGGTTCAATACGTAGACAATACAATTGATCATTTTAATCATGTCATCGGGATCCAGATGCAACATTGTTAGAAATGAGAGGCCAAGGGAAAACATGAACAATAGACACTCGATCATAGTGAACAGTTTGTATCTCTGGCACATCAATATGATGTTCTCGTACATTGCCACGGGAGAACGGCTGACAAAAACAGAGTACCAGTGCAATGAATAGTCAACATCATCTAGGACTGGTTCCTACTATATGCGGCTCAACAGGCTCTGCGATTGCATGGTTATCACAGACACCGCGAGCTACATCCACGACATGCACGGCCTGATCTCTGTTTCTCTTGTAATCATGTCAATGTATAACTCTCCTCTGCTGGGCATGTACATGTAGAATTGTTTCTATGTATCAATCAATATAATCATAGAGAGAAATCTATCAAACTTCACTTCGGAGCACGGGCAGCACGTAGCCCTTTGCTGCCCTTTTTTTGAAGTTTCAAGACTTCGGTTCAATGTTTCAAAATTCCAAAAAAATATCTTGACGTAGTCGATGTTGAATTCTATCGGTCTGTAAATTTTCAAAACAAAATACATTATTGGCCTAAAAAAATGAGAAGATCTCACAGAAAGACAAAAGTTCACAGTAGTTCACTAGTCACCACACCGATAACAAAAATCCTTCTCGAAGTAGCAACCACACAATACAACCAAGATAGTCTCGAAACGAAAGAAAATGTTGGGGCAGCAGCAAAAACACGCTCGAAAGAAAACAAAGAAGAAACAAAATGGAGACATAGGTGGATCAACTAAGTGACGGTAAACCGCAACCGCTGCACCCTCTGGAGAATTCCCACCATGCTCCTTACCCAACTCGTCGAGTACCAAGAAGCACCCTCAAGAGGGAAAGCAACCGCTGCTGTCCAAAACAAAGATGGTCCTAGGGTTTCCCCCAACACACATAGGGAAGTGGAATAAGGGTAGGGACGACGCCCTTTAGGAAGGAGATATGCCACCTGCGCGGGGGGGGGGGGGGCAATGTCAGACAAGCCGACAAGGATTTCTCCCCAAATCCCTATCCACAATCGTTGGATGATCCGGTTGCAGAGGATCCCCGTGAGGACGAGGCTTCACCACCACCGAACTTGCCGTCCACGAGCATGCGCCACCACCGTCATGAAGCCACCATCATCAGCTCATTGAGATTTCTGTCGCGAGGTCTGTAAAGCAGCGGCGAAAAGTAGCTAGAATCAGGCCAGCAGAACCACGTCCGTGCGGGAGGTAACTACCTCCACCGCATGGGTGGTAGTCGACCGAATGCGACCACAAACACCCTATTTCAGTTAGATCCGTCCGGTTCCAGTAGACCCGTGAAGCCACCGCGAGGGCACACCAGTTCCAAGAGGGTTTAGTCGGGTCCAGAAGAGCTCGCAAAGTCCGCAGCCATGCCGCAACAAGCCCGGGCACAGCTGCCACTTGACCCCTACACGAGCTACCCTGCTACTGCCGGCAGGTCATGCAGAGGGCAGGGCCCGTCAGCCAACCCCAGACCTTGGAGCCCTAGGGTCCTAGATTTGGGCCGATTGAGCCTAGCCAGCACAACCTCACCTCCGCATGCCGCCTGCTACCTGCAGCGCCACCCCACTTCCCGTAGACGCGCCACCATGTTGCCATCTCCCGTCCATTGCCGGACCGCCGCCACCCGAGGAGCACCCTCACTGGGGAGGATGGGATCCAGATCCCACCTCCACTAACTCTGGGAGGGACAGACTGCTGCCACCGACGCCACCCGGGACGCGCCTGGAGGTCCCTGTCGGCAGCGGGGGAGAGATGGATAGAGGAGAGGTTGGATGGGATGCGGTGGAGGAATCCCCGTCGCCCTTGTGGTGGGCTGGGGGTGGGGCGTGAGGGACCATGTCTCATAAATAATAAGAATGAGATGACAACAAAAATCTGGATCTATCTTTTTTGCTAAGTCCAAAATATAATGTATTTCAAAAGTTTACACTACGGTAGAATACAACATTGACTACGTCCTAGAACTATTTTTTGAAATTATTTGAGAAGTTAAAATTCAAAATTTGAAAGGTTAAAAATTAGGCTATATCGATCACTTGCTCCAAACGGGCCGCTTAATCTATCTTGGTATCAGAGCCGATGATCGTAGAATCCCATACTTCATGAGCATCTCTCGTTCCCTTTGCCGGAATAGCTTATTTGGTGACTTAGCCAACGTCCCCTTCCAAATATCATCATAATTTTATAACACACATCGCATATCGAAATATGATATAACAGTGCAACAATACATATAGATGGCTATCAGTTTCACAAACGAGCACACAAATTGCTCAATCGAACCGAAGTTTGTCACAATTGATCAGCCAACTTCTACCTAGGAAAATTTTGCATACATAACCAGCCATGTATCTTCCATTGTTGGTAGCTCTGTTCTATGTGTTGGTGTCTTCCATCAATAATTCTTTGCCTTATTTTTTTCTTGCGGTAGCTGCATTTATCTTCACCAATATAAAAAGATCTAGAGGGTCAGGTCCAACAGATCCAGACTGTCCAACCGTCGGTGACACGGGTAGCGGTGGCGCCTTTCTTTCCTCCGGCGGCGCTGGTCCCAACTGCAGATGACGATTTCTTCGGTTTCCCCATCGCGCTGCGGCGGCGCCGGCGGTGAAAGCGCAGAAGAGAAGATGGAAATGTGGAAGGAAATCCCAGCGCGCAGCAAGAATCGCTAGAGCACAAGGAGGCAGTGAAAGCAAGAACTGATGCGGTGAAAACAAACCGCGGCTTTTCCCAATGATTATAACGACAAAGACGACGCACGGCAGCCGTCCATCCACAAGACCTAGCGCCAACGGCAGATCTGACCGTACACGTGTCAGCATCACAACGAACCGTCGTTACCACGCCATCCACTACACGCGGAAATCGAGGAGACGCCGTAATTATCTCCACGCCGCGCGTGATCGGTCAATTCAAGGTCAGCAAGTGGGACCCACGTTCGTCTAGTCAAGTCATCTCTGGCGTAGCAGATGCTTGAGGTCATTGATCGTCAGCACTGATGTCATCAAAAGCTATACTAGCACCAACTACAATTCTTCGGCTCCACAGCTAAGAGTACTCACTTGAATCTTCGATTCGACTAAATACTCGGGGGCTACTCCTATCAGGAACGCTGGCCGCGCACCCGAATAAAGACAAAATATTTCTTTGAGTCCTACGTCGAGTCTTCGACTCCACTATGGACTCGGGGGCTACTCCCATAGGGAGGATGGATTTAAGCATCCGAAATTTTTTGTGTCCTACGGACTTAACAACTGAGCAATGCTTGAACTAAAGTCTCCGCTCGAGTCTACGACTCGAACAGACACTCGGGGGCTACTCCCATAGGGAGCGCTGGTCGCGCACCCTATGAAATCTTCGACTGCGATCTTTCGGATCAGCATGCAAAAACTTATCGGCAACTTTGCCCCAACAAAACGCTAAGTGAGCAACAACCTCCTTGGCCACCCGAAACACCTCCGCGGTGACAAACATTCGGATGCTGTGTCTACGACGCAAAGATAAGACCTACATATATCATCTGATGGCCTGGCAACGCACACGACTGCGCTATGCTAGTAAAAACCCGTGCCAACAGGTGCGATGAAAAATCCCGACGAACGCGTTGGGTACATCAATTATATTCACTGGAATTCCGCTTCTGTAAGTCCTCCGCGGCCTAAGTCCAATTACGCCAGCATATGTTCCAGTTTCGAGTTGTTAACTGACCCTGATCCGTCGGGTGAGTCAGGCACACGCATCAACGATCCCTACACACATACTGTTAATACATAGTTACACCCGAAGGATTGAAGAGTCCTCAGCCGAATCTATGATTCGACTGATCACTCGGGGGCTACTGACATGGTTGTACCCTACGGGTGCGTGACCTCAGCATACCTAGTCCAGCCCAAGGAAGGCCCACGGCGGATGTACGCCGGCCCATGAAGACTTTCGGGTGGCCCAGGCCCATAACGCCTTCGGATCCTTGGAGAGCAAGACTAGAGTAGATAGGAAATTCAAAGGGGTAAAACCCTAAAACCTGTAACCGACTAGGACTATGCCCGGGACCTGCCTAAGTCTATATAAAGGCCAGGAGGGCACGTCCTAGATCTCTCGACTCATACTTTCGCACACGCACCTCCACGCCAGATCGAATCTGCGCACCCTGTAACCTTCGGTTCCGCCGTAATCAAGAGCAGACAAGCAGGAGTAGGGTTTTCCCTCCGGGGGCCTGAACCTGGGTAAATCTCGTGTCCCCTGGTTGCTTGTCTGTTAACCGTTCCACGATCTCCAGCATCCCCATCTTCTCCAAAACCCAAGTCTATAACAATGGGCATTGACGAGTCGAAACCTCGTCACTCGCCACCACCAAACTTGCCGTCCACGAGCATGCGCCACCACCTTCATGAAGCCACCATCATCATCTCATCGAGATTTCTGTCGCGAGGGCTGTAAAGCAGCGGCGAAAAGTAGCTAGAATCGGGCCAGCAGAACCACGTCCACGCGGGAGGTAACTACCTCCACTACCTGGGTGGTAGTCGACCGAATGCGACCACAAACACCCTATTTCAGTTAGATCCGTCTGGTTCCAGCAGACCCGTGAAGCCACCGCGGGGGCACACCAGTTCCAAGAGGGTTTGGTCGGGTCTAGAAGAGCTCGCAAAGTCCGCAGCCATGCCGCAACAAGCCCGGGCATAGCCGCCACTTGATCCCAGCACGAGCTACCCTGCTACTGCCGGCAGGTCAGCCCACCCCAGACCTTGGAGCCCTAGGGGCCTAGATTTGTGTCGATTGAGCCTAGCCAACACAACCTCACCTCCGCCTGCCGCCTGCTACCTGCAGCGCCACCCCACTTCACGTAGCCGCGCCACCATGTTGCCATCTCCCGTCCATTGTCGGACCGCCTCCACCCGAAGAGCACCGCCATCGGGGAGGATGGGATCCAGATCCCACCTCCACCAACTCTGGGAGGGACAGACTGCCGCCACCGGCGCCACCCGGGACGCGCCTGGAGGTCCCTGTCGGCAGCGGGGGAGAGATGGATAGAGGAGAGGTTGGACGGGATGCGGTGGAGGAATCCCTGTCGCCCTTGGGGTGTGGGGTGGGGGGGAGAGAGGGACCATGTCTCATAGATAATAAGGATGAGACGACAACAAAAATCTGGATCTATCTTTTTTGCTAAGTCCAAAATATAATGTATTTCAAAAGTTTACACTATGGTAGAATACAACATTGACTACGTCCTAGAACTATTTTTTGAAATTATTTGAGAAGTTAAAATTCAAAATTTTAAAGGTTAAAAATTAGCTATATCGATCACTTGCTCCAAACGGGCCGCTTAATCTATCTTGGTATCAGAGCCGATGATCGTAGAATCCCATACTTCATGAGCATCTCTCGTTCCCTTTGCCGGAATAGCTTATTTGGTGACTTAGCCAACGTCCCCTTCCAAATATCATCATAATTTTATAACACACATCGCATATCGAAATATGATATAACAGTGCAACAATACATATAGATAGCTATCAGTTTCACAAACGAGCACACAAATTGCTCAATCGAACCGAAGTTTGTCACAATTGATCAGCCAACTTCTACCTAGGAAAATTTTGCATACATAACCAGCCATGTATCTTCCATTGTTGGTAGCTCCGTTCTATGTGTTGGTGTCTTCCATCAATAATTCTTTGCCTTATTTTTTTCTTGCGGTAGCTGCATTTATCTACACCAATATAAAAAGATCTAGAGGGTCAGGTCCAACAGATCCGGACTGTCCAACCATTAGATCTAGACCATCCAACCAGTATATCACCGCCAAGCAACCACTCCAGCATCAACAGGGGAAAACCGTAGGCCTCTCCGCTGAATAGACCCGCTAACCCCGCCAGGTTTCATACTTTGTCCTAATTTTCCCGTTTACAATTTGAGTTGGCTGTGCTGCGCAATTGAATACTATGTCGTTGTGGTGCCTCTAAATGCACCAGCAAACCAAAGTAATCGTCGCCTAGAGGTCATTCATGTCTCGACTTGGCGGAACCCATGGATAACCAACAATGTGGAAGAGGGGTGTCCGGATTCGGTTGCCAATCATGTTTTCCCAAACAAATTGATTCAAGAAAGATAAAGCGAACCTCATTGTTGGTACGGTTCGAAGGAACGAACATGCTAGTATAGGGAAACTTGACCAACATAGCATGGATGAAGTAGTAGAGAGATATTGATTTGAGCTGGTAATAGGTGTATTTACTAATCCTGGACAAGCAAAAAAGCAATTTTAACGATACATTTTTCTCTATCTGCATTGCGATGTCTCACTTGGAATGGAATGTGGTTAGGAAAGAGCATCCTCGGATGGAGAGAGAATCTGTAAATGATGCAAATGGTTCGCGCAATAGGTTCCTCAGAGACACAATTCGTTGATAAGCTTTGCTTTCTTTGACTCCAAAAAAACGATGATTCTATTCTCGGGTCGAATCCCCGTGAAAATTTTCTGTGATATGAATGAAAATCCTCATCACCTTGTTTCGGGAGTGAAACAAGAGGAATTTAAAGGCTGGAATATGTTTCCTACGAATCGGTTTGACAAAATGAACTATCCACCGTAATATAACTGTACGATCTGACTTGCATTTCAGAATGACATGAGAATTTTAGGAGTACATGTACGTCTTTCTGCCATGTCCAACCATGTGTCCGCCGAAGTTAATGCATGAACGGGACGTTTGGGACTCTCTTGTTCTGTGGCGGGAGGGGTGGGGGAGATCGAATTCTGATTTGGGCCTCGAAGTAGGATAGGCTTGGAGAAGGTATCGTTGGGCCACGTCAGGCTGCCGATCTCTGCATATATGGTTTTAATCGCCCAGTATCTGGAGCGTAATTTCCTGGATTCAAAGACATCTCGGCTGAACTGTTAAGTAGTTTAAGGATTAATTTATGTCAAAATTAAAAATTGACACAAAAGGGGATTTAGCTCAGATGGTAGAGCGCTTGCTTAGCATGCGAGAGGCACGGGGATCGATACCCCGCATCTCCAAATGTTGTTTTGGCAATTTTGTTAGTACCTGTTCTTCGGCAGTGCATAGCCAGCCAGGGGACCTATGCAGGGGTGAGGCCTAGAGACCAACTACTGATTCGAGTTTTATTGTTTTCCCAGTTGCTATTTCGACGGACGCCAACACTGCAGGGAGGTAGCCATTGAATTCTACATAGAACTATATTTTGGTGGAATCCCACCCGACACCCTAGTCAGAAGGTATCATCCGCGTGTACATGAACTATATTTTGGTGGAATCCCACCCGACACCCTAGTCAGAAGGTATCATCCGTGTGTCTAGAGCTGCGACCCTTGCATAAGGAGTTGGTTGTAGTTCATGGTTCGCAATAGAACTTCACAGGTCAAGGGCATAACTTAACAGGCGGTGGGCATATTTCCACAGTTCCATTCTCTCACAAGACAATGATGCACAATGACACCAATCACAATATGTACGGCATAGCACATTCAGAAGTTATACAATATAAATTAAATGTGTGATTTTGTTATACTAGTTTTTGAGTATGTACAAAAATTAAGACCTATTTTTATAAGTCGTACCGGGGCCTCCAAATACTGGAGACAGGCCTACAAATGAACGGAGCATGGGCCAACCATCTTTTATATCATGGAACTCTGACACGTCACACGTGCTATTCAGCCTCTGATCATAAGTCTAATTTACTCATTTACAAAAGAAACTTATATTGTGCTCAACCGTATATATATACACATCACTTTGTATTCACTTCATCATATATGACCTAACCTTTCTGACCGACCAACTACATATACAAGTGCTCCCACAACTTAGCTCTAGCCTCATATTGCCACACCACGAGGTCATTATGGTCTACTATCGAAATCTATAATTTTTTCCATATCTGTTAATGCTATTAATAGTTGGAGTTGGTTCGGTCAATGTGTAGTTGATCACTTCGATCATGTCAATGCAGTCGAAATGCATCATATGCGCAGAAACATGCACCCATATTTTTGGAATGAGAAGCCTACATGAAACATCTACAAGGAACACTTGGTCATTCTGAGCTGATATCAAAGGATGTGCGACAGACATATTTTCTGCTTCTTATTTTTGTAGGGCTCATAGTAAAATGGAGTAGTATCTATCCTTTTGAGGTGTTACACTATGGTAATAACCTGTATGGATACATCCCAGGTTGAGGAACCGTAGTGCATTCAGCTTTACTAGCCCATCTTCTTTGAAGGTAGTGCGCAAACCAGATATCCTAGCCCGGAATAAAAAAGCCTTTCCTGATCGGTGCCTAATACACGAATGGGATTTTGAGTCAGTATTGGCAATACAATACATGTAACACAACTCGTGTGCTACTCACCCAATACATGTATTGGTAATAGAAGGGACCAACTAACAAATATACAAAAAACCTTCCCATGATTCAAATGGACAAAGCAATAAATATGCGATTTGAAAGAGTTCATGTTTTTGCAATTGACTAGTTTTGTTTGCACAAGGCCCAAATTTAATTTTATCATCTCATATCTGATTTCTTAAGTACAACTTGGTGTAATTTAGGACAATGATGCACAACTACACAGATCACAATATATAGGCCGCATCTTGTTCCTTCGTCATCGTCGTGGTAGCTCGGCTCGAATTATCCCACAAAGCAAATACACACTAGCACGGCGGAGTGGAGCGTGGGACGTCAAGCTTTTACCTCGTGGAACTCTGACAGGTCATACGTGCTACTCAACCACTGCTCATAAGTCTAATTTATTCATCTACAAAAATATTACAATCGTGCTCAACTGCGTCGCTTTCTCGTCACTTTCTTTTCACTTCATCATATATATATTACCTAACCATTTCGAGGATCAACTACAAATAAGTGCTAGCTCCAACAATTTATGTCTAGCCTCTTTGATCCTTGCATACCTAATGCCCCACCTCATATTGCCACACCACGAGGTCATCATGGTCTGCTATCGAATCTACCATTTGTTACATACTCCATCCGTTTGAAAATATAAGATGTTTTAGCTGAGTGAAACAAATGTATCTAGACACCTTTTAGCGTGTAGGTTTAAATGAATCTACACACTAAAAGGTGTCTAGATACATTTACTTTACAAACCTAAAACATCTTATATTTCTAAATGGAGGGAGTATCTGTTAATGCCGTTAGTCGGTGGACTTGGTTTGGTCAATGTATAGTTGATCACTTCGATCATGCCAACGCACTCGAAATGCAGTATATGTGCAGTAACATGCACCCATATCTTTGGAATGAGAGGCCTACAGAAATCGTGTACAATGAACACTTACTCATAGTGAGCTGATACCTACAACGCATGTGTAACAGCAATATTTTTCTCTTCTTACTTTTGTATTGCTCGTAGAAGAACGGTGTATCCCTGTTTGAGGTGTTACACCGATGTAATTGTATGGATATACTCCAGTGCAAATTGAGGATGTTTAATATTCAGCTTTAGAGCATCTCTAACAGGCATGTTACAGTTCCGGTCAAAAAAAAGGTGCACAGAATAGGTCCCACAAAACTGGTGATACAATAAAAATTATCTAGCACCCGTGATTTGACACCCAAAAACTCCATATCACCAACTTTACAAACCAATTACTCCCTCCGTCCCAAAATAGATGTCTCAGGTTTATCAAAATTTGGATGAATCTAGACACTATCTAGTATAGAGATTCATCCAAAATTTGAAAAAACTAAGACATCTATTTTTGGACGGAGGAAGTATATCCATCGGCGCTAGATGCACCACCGGAGCAAGGGTAGGGAGGAAAGGACCTTATTCTGAATTTAGGATATAGTTGTCATCTCACCGTCCTAAAAGACAGTCTAACCAATGAACAGAAACCTCCCGTCGGCGAGAGACCGTGATCCGCCACACATTCAAGGCCTCAAGGTCACCGGAGAGGGAGCGGACCGGCAGCGTCACCGACGAGGGGAAGGGAACCCTAGATGGGGTTTTCTCAACAACGGCCTCCTCTAAAGTCAAGTACCGGTTTTTCACTTGAGGTTTACATGGGCTTCATCATATATGAACCAACCGTTTTGATGAACCGGCCACATATAAGTTGTCCTATAATTTATCTCTAGCCTCTCCGGTCCTTGCGTTCCTAATTTCTAGGCACATATTGCCACAACACGAGGTCCTCCTGGTCGGCTATTCTGTTCATTAATCAGTTGAATTGGTTTAATGCATGCACATTTGAGCACTTCGATCATGTCAACGCAATTGAAATGCATCATATGTGCAGCATATGTGCAATAACGTGCACGTATCTCTTTGGAATGAGTGGCCTACGGAAAACATCCAGAATAAAAAGTTGTGAGCATCCAATAGCTTATGTGCAACTTCAATATTTTTTGGTTCTTACTTTGGTAGTAGTACTTAGAGTATAACCCAGTTAGTCTTCTTTTTAGGTTGTAAACTGATGTAATAGCTAGTATGCATACACTACCCGGGACTGAAGACCTGCATTGGTTGATAATTATAAATGAGGTCTTGCCGCCCATCTTGTTTTGAAGATAGTGCTCAAACAACTTCTTCTAGTTCAGAAGAACTAGTTTTATTCTTGGATTGGTCACATATATGAGACAGACTTTAGATTTAATACTAGAGGAAGTAATCCTATTTTGATCACTACTTTCAAATGAAAAAAACCTAAGGTGAGATGACTCGTTATCGATGCTATTCTTTATTGGATCATGAGTCTCGGAACCTGAAATTAATTTTACTAGCATTCGAGCAACTTTCTAGGTTCAAAATAAACTTTCACAAAAGAGAATTGTTCAGTTTTGGAGAGGCCCAATATGATGTAGCCCAGTATGCCAAATTGTTTTGTTGCGAACAAGGACGGTTTCTAGTACTTATTCGGGAATTTTGATACATTACCAGCACTCACAAATGCTAAATGGAAACATTTCAAGAATCGATTACAAAGAAGGTTTAGCAGCTAGAAAGAAAAAAATACTATCTCTTGGTGAAAGATTAGTTCTCTTTAATTCGGTAGTAACTAATATAGATTGGGGTGTTTCCCGAATACTATCTCTTGGTGAAAAATACTATCACTTACCGAGTATTATATATGATATCTTTCTTCCCATGACCCAAAGAAGTTTTACATAGATTGGGGTGTTTCCGACCAAGATTCTTCTTCTGGTAAGGTGATAGTGAAAAGAAGAAATAATATCAACTAGCTAGATGAGATGTTCTTTGCCGGCCTAAAGACCAAGGGGAGATGTGTATTCATAAATTTGGGTTCAACAACCCTACTCGGTAAGTGACTTTTCAATCTTCTCACCGAAGATGGGGTGTGGAATTTTGTAAGAAGAAAATATATTTTCTCAAAAGCTTTATCACAAGTTCATTCGAAATAGGGCGACTCACAGGTTTGGGCAAGTATAATGGTGACAAATAAGCACTACTTTCACTTTGAATCATTTAACATCAGAGATGATTCGAGATTTGATTATGAAAGTACAAGTGTTTAGCTAACGCCACACTCTAGTAACGGTATCCTGCTCTATACAATATTATCCGTCACAACAGCGCTGTGATCGCTATAGTTCTGGAATCATCTCCACCGAACATGGAAACAATGGATTGTACTGTCCGCTTCTAAAAAAAGCCTCATGGTTCGACTAAATTTATCCACAGCCCATAACATGGGTCTTTCATGCTTTAAGGCACCAAACTTTAACACGTACTACTCAACCACCGATCGTATGTATAATTTATATCATATATGAAAAGTTGATATTCTGCTCCATGTATATATACACTCGTCAACTTTATGTTTCGCTTCATTATATATGACCCAAACCTTTGATCTGCCAGCTACACATATGTGCTTCTAAAATTCGTACCTTCTGTGTCCTTGGCTACGTACCTAATCTGTTCTAGCTACAACATGGTTCATATACATGTTAATTAATGATATTGATCAACGGAATTGGTTGGGTCCATGAGCAACGAAACACTTCGATCATGTCATCACAATCGATATCGACGAGCTACGTCTAGGTACACAACCTTCTTACATTTATCCAAATATACACTTTCAGTCTCGTCTAAACAGTGTGTGCATGCATTGTATCCCTTGTTTGCCTGCCCTGAAATGTTAGTAAGAATAGGTCAATCATTGATGGTTACGAAAAGCAATGCGCGTAGGTCAAATGGCTCCCCTTTGTGCTCATCCCACATACGTACACCTGGTTTGGCCCACAGCTGTAAAAGTTCTTCAACTAATGACCTTAGGTACACATCAATGTCGTTTCGGGTTGCCTCGGGCTTTGGATGAGCACTGGCATCATAATGAACTTCCTCTTCATACACAACCAAGGAGGAAGGTTATAGATACATAGAGTCACAGGCCAGGTGCTGTGACTGCAGCTCTGCTCACCAAAAGGATTCATGCCATCTGTACTTAGACCAAACCTTAAGTTCCTTGCGTCACGTGCGAAGTCCGGGTACTCTCGCTCGACTTTTCTCCACTGTGACCCATCAGCGGGGTGTCTCAACATCGCGTCTTTCTTACGGTCTTCCATGTGCCATCGCAACAACTTGGCATGCTCTTTATTTCTGAAGAGACGTTTTAACCGTGGTATTATAGGAGCATACCACATAACCTTGGCAGGAACCTTCTTCCTAGGGGCCTCGCCCTCAACATCGCCAGGATCGTCTCGTCTGATCTTATACCGCAGTGCAGTGCATACCGGGCATGCATCCAAATTCTCGTACTTCTCACCGCGGTAGAGGATGCAGTCATTAATGCAGGCATGTATCTTCTGCACGTCTAATCCTAGAGGGCAGACAACCTTCTTTGCTTGGTATGTACTGTCGGGCAACTCATTATTTCTTGGAAGAAGATTCTTCATTTTTACCAACAACTTTGAAAATGCGCTGTCAGTCACACCGTTCTCTGCCTTCCATTGCAGCAAATCCAGTGTGGTACCTAGCTTTTTGTGGCCATCTTCGCAAGTTGGGTACAACAATGTTTTGTGATCCTTTAACATCTGCTCCAGCTTCTCCTTCTCCTTTTCAGTTTCACATTCTTCCTTTGCATCAGTAATGGCCCGACCAAGATCGTCATCAGCGGGCCCATCTGCTGCCTCTTGATCTTCATTATCTACCCCCGTTGCAGTATCATCATATTCAGGATACATATTATGATAGTTGTCATCATCCTCTTCTTCTTCGTTGTCTTCCATCATAACCCCTTTTTCTCCGTGCTTGCTCCAACAATTATAGCTGAGCATGAAACCGGATCGAAGCAGGTGGGTGTGAATGGTTCTGGTATTTGAGTAGTCTTTCTTGTTCTGACAGTGAACACACGGACATCACATAAAACCATTGTGACCACGGTTTGCATTAGCCACAACGATGAAATTTTGGAGGCCCGTAATGTACTCGGAAGTGCGGCGGTCACCGTACATCCATTGCCGGTTCATCTGCATTAATATATAGTATATATCAGAAATTAATAGGGAGATGACCATTTATATATATAGTACATCAATGACACATGAAAGGATAGTTGCCGACCTCGGCCGAGAAGGAAAGACCAACGATAAAATTTATTTTGAGCTCTCGGGCATTTCACCGAACACCTCTTGTGCATACAAAAAAACACAAACTAGCACACTTCACACCCTCTTGCTAGGCTCCAAAATGAGATAGTGAAAAAATGGAAGAGTGGGGTGTGGGATGCGGTGTCTTATATAGCCCCCCCTTTAACACCGGTTCAAGCCACAAACCGGTGTTAAAGGGAGGGGGGCTGCGCGGGCCACTGGTGCAGGGGCCTTTAACACCGGTTCGTGCCATGAACCGGTGTTAAAGGGGGGCTCCTTTTTGCTGCAAGGGCCACGCTGGTACGCCCCCCCTTTAACACCGGTTCATAGAAGAACCGGTGTTAAAGCTCATTTTCAGGCTTAACCAAAGGCCTCGTTTCCACTAGTGTCTGTAGCAAATGTGGCACGCCTTTCTTCGGAATGAGAGGTCCAAGCATCTACAGTGGACACTAGTAGAGAGCAATATTTTTCTTGATGTGCGGCAATCTCCCAGTCTGTCATGCGTAAACATGGACAGTGCACAGATAGTTTGTGTACTCCCACCGGAAACACTCGTGCAATTTCAGATCATGAGGAGCTTCAGCACTACCATTTCTCCTTCCTAGCAAGAGTCTCTTTTTTCTCCTTCTAAAATTAGGCACAATTGTGTCTACGAAAGGGAGGTGTAGATCTAGTAGCAGACCTAGAAACTGAGATCATGAGGAGCCTTGGCATTTGGCATTGTTGGTCAGTGGCGGCGCCAGGTTTCAAAGAGTTAAGGATGGTATTCATTTCGCCAAAATCGTCACAATTTTTCGCTATTCTATCAAAAATTTCATTGTTTTCTCAAAACCACTTGGTATTCACAAGGAAGATCCCTGGTGCCTCCCCTGTTGTTTGTTCCTTTGCTTTGCACTTGAAATTGGGATCTGTACAAGGTTACTGATGGACTGAAATTTTGGATCTAGAAAACTATAGAGAATTTTAGCAAATTGATTTTTGAATATATATTCATTGTTGTCAATCTAAGCATACAAAAATAAGTTTTCTTAATTGACTATTTTTATTTGCACACGGCCTAAATTTAACTTTCAAGGGTATATACATCCCGTTGGCATTTTTTTGATAGGGGATGCTCTTATTACTTAAAATGTTTTAAGAATTATCAGCGATTAATAGGCCAATTAGTCCCTACTAGGAACCTGACCGTGTCGATTACTACTAATATTTTGTGTTAATTGTTTAGCCCGATTAATAGGTCTGACACTCCAATTACTAGGTATGTTCCCGATTAACCACTACACTTGGTCAAAAAAGTTGCAAAATTATCAACACGTATCGCCCATCCATCCGCTAGCCCGCCCCAATGAAGTAGGTTTTGCGAAGCTCTCGCTCGATCACTGTCTCCAGAAGCTTGATTTCCGCCATCACCAACTAGTTCCTCGTAGTTGCTCACTAGACCTCAGATACAAGAGCTCGAGCGCTTTGAGGATCTCATTCGGGAGCTTAAGGCTGCCTTTAATAGGTAGATGGTTGAGGTGCAAGAGGATTCATACGTGTTTTAGGTGCTAATTTTTATAGACTGCACTGATTAATAGCCGACCGATTAAATCAGTTAATTGTCTAAATTCCGATTAGTCGCTACTCCCAAGCCAACCGAGCAGTTAACGATTACCGATTTCCTTACACCTGGCGTTGCATAACTAGGATGTACATAGCCGAAACAAGTCCACAATCTCAAAATAAAAAATAAAAAAGACAAATTACATATTATAATGAGAAATTGCAAAATTCCTAAGGTGATGGAGGCACGATCCGAAGATTATACTGTCATCCATGTCGGGTAAGTAAATCCCGCGCAGTATCCTTTAGGTGTGTACGCACCTCATATAAAGATGACTATAAATGGAGGATACCGGTACACCGATAGAGAAGCCGCAAGAGAGAGAAAATTTATCATGAAACACTTTATCATTTCTACATAATCATATAATGGCAATCACTCCCACCCTAAAAAGTATTATGTATTTGTAATCTATACCATATAACCAATTATCAAAAATATTAGTAACGCTATAACCAACAAGGCTGAATCTGCTTGGATGACTGATATAGAACATGCAAAATTACATTGGAATAAAATTGTCTCATCGTGGTGATAAAATATATATTTTGTATTCCATGTCAATTTCGCTTAACTAGATTGTTTTTAGTGAATAACCCGTGATGAAGAGACCAAACTTTTTTTTGTTTTCTGGAGGTATCTCCATCTTCCAGATTTCCTATTATATCAATTATTAAGTTTGTCTGGACTAGTATGTTGTACATAGAGCTACCGAGAATTGACTATTCCCGTTCAAATTCTAGAGAAATTCATCAGTCCTAGGTGCTAATTGGACTAATGCCAATCGACGAAGTGAGTCATTCCAAGATGCAAGTCCAGGTGGCATATAGTGTACCATACTACAGTTCTAGCAAGATTTTCATCATACACGTCAAACAAGGGAGGGTGCTAAATCAGCTCGAAAACCATACAGAGCTCACCAAGGTACAAAAATGTCCCCGCATAGAGAACGTTTCCCCTCAGTGTTCCATACCAAACACTTGTTTACTACACGAAAAAAACAGTAAAGGTTCCCTTGAGCACTGACCCGCAACGAGCACCCTTCGCCCCGGATCCACTTATAAAGCAACCCGGCGCACCTAGCAACATGTCGCTCTGGTGGACCGTAGGACGAATACATACCGGATCGCCCAGACGCAACGGTGTTGGGTTTCAACCAGTCGGGCAATTACCATGAGCATTTATTTTGGAATGTAGGTAATAGTATAAATGAGAGAGCCAACTCTTTTCATCCACCAACTACATTTGTTTTGCGGGTATATCAGCTATATATACTGTTTTGATATATTCTATCTCTTGGGTCCTTATGCATATAGTTTTTCATCCAGATTACAGAAACATGAGATCCTCGTGGCCAAAAATCCTATCTATAACATGTTTCGTATATACTATGTATATTATTTGATAGACTAGGTTCATTCCATAGACAATACAATGAAGCATTTTAATCATGTCATCGGGGTTGAGATGCAGCATTCTTAGGAATGAGAGGCCAAGGGAAAACATGGACAATAGACACTCGGTCATGGTGAGCAGTCGGTATGTCCTGCGCAGCAATATTGCGTCCACCTACATTGCCACGGGAGAACGGCTGACAAAAACCGAGTACCGGTCCAACTGATAGATAATATCTTCTAGGAGTGATTATCACTAAACCGCGAGCTACATTCATCCAGGGCTGTCTCCAGAAATTTGAGGTCCCGGTGCAAAATGCAGAAAGGGGCCCTAAAACTAAAAACGTAAAGTGCTATAGATAATTTTTTCAATACATTTAAGAACTTTTGGATCTTTTTTGAAGAATAATATTGAAAGTTTGTTTGTTCTTCAGAACAAACTTGAATTAAGTTAGCTGCACCCTATCTCCCTGTATATTGGAGAAAACAACAACTAAACTACACACCATGATCAAATTAAAACCAACATCGTTAGTAGCCGATTGAAATCTTAGTACCTCCTAGTTTCATCTCTCTCAGGAAATTAAACGACATGAACACCACACGTATTAACATCTTAATATAGTACCTTCCTACAGAATAAACTATCATTAATTATTGGAGACATAACGCCTGCTTTTGCTTCTGCATATATGGACAGATACAAAGCATGTCGGCCTTATTCCCTGCAATAGAAATCCAATGCAAAATCAACTGCATGAGACAACCAGGGTTAGAGCATCTCCACTCGGACCCCCTAAAGGCCCCCTAAGCGTGAAATGAGGGTGTCGGCATAGAAAACCCCGCCCAGTCCTCTCCCGAAAACCGAAATGGCGTCGACGTGACCAAGGCACAAAAATGTCTCCACATAGAGAACGTTTCCCCTCGTGTTCCATACCAAACACTTGTTTACTATACGGAAAAAACAACAATGAAGGTTCTATTGCGCACAGACCCGCTACGAGCACCCTTCGCCCGGGACCCGCGTATAAAGCAACCTGGCGCACTTAGCAACATGTTGCTCTGGTGGGACCATAGGACGACTACGTACCGGAGCACCCGGGTGCAATGGTGTTGGGTTTCAACCAGTCGGGCATGCAATTATCATGAACATTTATTTTGGAATGTAGATAGTAGTATAAGTGAGTGAGACAACTCTTTTCATCCACCAACTACATTTGTTTTGCGGGTATATCAGCTATATATATACTGTTTTGATATATTCTATCTCTTGGGTCCTTATGCATATAGTCTTTTCAGCCAGATTATAGAAACATGAGCTCCTCATGGTCAACAATCCTATCTATAACATGTTTCGTATATACTAGGTATATTCAGGCATTTGATAGACTAGGTTCAATACGTAGACAATACAATTGATCATTTTAATCATGTCATCAGGATCCAGATGCAACATTTTTAGGAATGAGAGGCCAAGGGAAAACATGAACAATAGACACTCGGTCATAGTGAGCAATTCGTATCTCTGGCATAGCAATATGATGTTCTCGTACATTGCCACGGGAGAACGGCTGACAAAAGCAGAGTACCGGTCCAACGAATAGTCAACACCATCTAGGACTGGTTCCTACTATATGCGGCTCAACAGGTGATGTGATTGCATGGTTATCACGGACACGGCGAGCTACATCCATGACATACACGGCTTGATCTCTGTTTCTTTTGTAATCGTGTCAATGTATAACTCTCCTCTGTTGGGCATGTACATGTAGAATTGTTTCTATGTATCAATCAATATAATCATAGAGAGAAATCTATCAAACTTCACTTCGGAGCACGGGCAACACGTAGCCCTTTGCTCCCCTTTTTTGAAGTTTCAAGACTTCGGTTCAATGTTTCAAAATTCCAAAAAAATATCTTGATGTAGTCGATGTTGAATTCTATCGGTCTGTAAATTTTCAAAACGAAATACATTATTGGCCTCAACAAAAATGAGAAGATCTGACAGAAAGACAAAAGTTCACTGTAGTTCACTAGTCACCACACCAACAACAAAAATCCTGCTCGAAGTAGGCTTTCACCCCGCTATATTAATATAGCAACCACACAATACAACCAATATAGTCTCGAAACGAAAGAAAATGTTGGGGCAGCAGCAAAAACATGATTGAAAGAAAACAAAGAAGAAACAAAATGAAGACATAGGTGGATCAACTAAATGACAACGGTAACCCGCAACTGTTGTGCCCTCTGGAGAATTTCCACCATGCTCCTTGCCCCAACTCGTCGAGTACCAAGAAGCACCCTCAAGAGGGAAAGCGACCACTGCTGTCCGTACCAAAGATGGTCCAAGGGTTTCCCCCGACACACATAGGGAAGTGGAAGAAGGGTAGGGACGAAGCCCTTCAGGAAGGAGAGATGCCACCTACAGGGGGAACCGCGTCAGTGTTGGACAAGCCGACAAGGATTTCTCCCCAAATCACTATCCACAATCGTCGGACAATCCGGTTGCACAGGAGCCCCGTGATGACGAGGCCTCACCACCACCAAACTTGTCGTCCACGAGCATGTGCCACCATCATCAGCTCATCGAGATTTCTGTCGCGGGGTCTGTAAAGCAGCAGCGAAAAGTAGCTAGAATCGGGCTAGCAGAACCACATCCGCGCGGGAGGTAACTACCTCTACCGCCTGGGTGGTAGTAGACCGGATGCGACCACAAACACCCCATTCCAGTTAGATCCGGCTGGTTCTAGCAGACCCGTGAAGCCGCCGTGGGGGCACACCAGTTCCAAGAGGGTTTGGTCAGGTCCAGTAGAGTCCGCAAAGTCCGCAGCCAGTCCGCAATAAGCCCGGGCATAGGTGTGATGGCGTGTTCTTGACGTGGGAGCTTCTTTTTCTTTAATTCCCCAGCAACCGCACCAGAAAAAGCCTTGATGAGTGCGTGAAAACTTCGTTGGGAGACCCCAAGTGGAAGGTATGATGAGCACAGTGGCAAATTTCCCTCAATAAGAAACTGAGGTTATCGAACCCATAGGAGGAAGGAAACGACTCAAAGGTGTTGCTAGCAACTTGGAAACCTGCACAACACAAACTCAAGATTTTGCCCCAACGAACAGTGAGGTTGTCAATCTCACTGGTTTGCTGAAAACAAAGGATTAACTGTATGGTGTGGAAGGTAATAGTGGTTTGCAGAAAGTAAACAGTAAAAGTGGAAGATGTATCAATGGTAAAGATTGGACCTAGGTCCATAGTTCACTAGAGGTGTTCTCCTTAAGATAAACAAACATGGCATGCTGGGTAAACAAATTATAGCAGGGCAATTGATAGGACTGAGCAAGACATAACAATGCAATACTAGACATTCATGATCGTATGAGATTCGATTGGGCTATACAACAAGGTACATAGACCGCCATCCAACTACATCTATGACTAGAAATCCACCTTCAGGTTATCATCTGAACCCCCTCCAGTATTAAGTTGTAAGCAACGGATAACTACTTTAAAAAAAGTGTGTAAGGTAAACAATCCACTTGTTCCATGAACAAGAGACTGTTGTTTTCTCCCTAGTGGCAACAGCACATCTACAACATTAGAGATCTTTGTCACTTCCCTTAGATTAAATAGAGGCATGAACCCACTATCTAGCATAAATACCCCCTCTTGGAGTCACTAGCATCTACTTGGACAAGATAGCTACTAGAAACAGAGAGCATGCAAGATCACAAACAACACAAACATGATAGAATCTATAAGACAAAACCATTAATCAATTTGACATAGTAATCTCAGTATCCATCGGATCCCCATAAACACAACATGCATGATTACAAATAGATGATCTTGATCATGAACGGAGCTCACAAGATCTAAACATAGTAGCACAAAGGAGGAGATACAACCATCTAGCTACTATATGGACCCGTAGTCCAAGGTGTAAGTACTCACACTTTATACCGGAGGCTGGCATGATGAAGAAGAAGGCCTCCGGGATGATCTCCCCTCTGGTAGGGTGCCGGGAACAACTTCAGATCCCCCCGATCTAGGGATGATGGTGGCGACGGCTATAGACGGTTTCGTGGAATATTAATCGGGTGCTTAGGGTTTTTGCATCGGGGGTTCTTTATAGGTGAAGAGGTGAGGTAAGGGGCAGCCAGGGCGTCCGCACCCCCAGGCGCCGGCCCACCTAGGCTGCGCGGCCAGGGGTGTGGCCCCCTGGTTGCTCCCCTCCGTCTCATATTCTGGCTCCGTGTTCCCCACGGTAAAATATTAACTTTGGCTTTTGTCCCGTGCAGAAACTAGCACTATGGCATCTTGTTAATAGGTTAGTACCAGAAAACATATAAAAACACATCAAAGTGTAGACAAAGCAAAGCAAAGTAGATACTAAACAAGCATGGAACATCAAAAATTATAGATACGTTTCCAACGTATCAAGCATCCCCAAGCTTAACTCCTGCTCGTCCTCGAGTAGGTAAGTGTTAAAAATAATAATTTTTTAGGTGACATGCACCATCAAAATCAAGATCAAACCATTTGGAAGCATTGAAAGCTGGGATCAAAGAACTCTAAACATGAGCATGAAAGATGGAGTTCTAACAGTAAGACAAAGTAAATATGCATTCGACATGAAAGGCTACAAACAAAGATCATGAATAACATGCATTGAAAGACGTTTGTTTGTTTCACATATAGAAAACATAGCATAGTGGCATTCAGCTTGTCCCTAATGGAGTAGCAAGTAGATGCATAGGACACATTCAAAGTTCATAAGAGTGACTAGATACAAATAGCACAAGAACAAGTAATATCAACAATATGAATTAATCAATAAGTTTTGGGACAATGCACATAGAACTAAGATGACAACTATGCTCTTTTAACTGGTGCCTAAGGATAGAAAGTGGAGACTCAATATAATAGTGGAAGAAAGGCCCTTCATAAAGGGAAGCAGGGATTTCAAGTCTCAAAAAGAGCTTCCAAAGTTTATGATACTTGTTAGCTTTCAGCTCTCATTGCCCCTATCAGAAGCATCTTGACGACTGTCTACGCACAGCCTGTTGGGAACCTAAGAGCAAGGTGTGAAGAAGCAAGCAACAAGTTTTCCCTCAGTTGAGACCGAGGTTATCGAACCAGACGGAGGAAGGAAACGTCACACAGGTGTTGCAAGCAATGCGAAGACCTGCACAAGACAAACTCAAGACTTTGTCCCAACGAACAGTGAGGTTGTCAAGCTCACCGGTTTGCTGTAACAAAGGATTAAACGTATTGTGTGGAAGGTAATGGTTTGCAGCAAGTAAACAAGTAACAGTGGAATATGTATCAATGGTAAATATTGGACCGGGGTCCATAGTTCACTAGAGGTTCTCTGCTTATATAAACATGGCATGAAGGGTAAACAAATTACAGCAGGGCAATTGACAGTAACTGAGCAAGGCATAACAATGCAATTACTAGTCAGAAAGATCCTATGAGATTCGATTGGGCAATACAACAAGATACATAGACCGCCATCCAACTAACAGCTATGACTAGAAGTCCACCTTCAGGTTATCATCCGAACCCCCTCCAGTATTAAGTTTCAAGCAACAGATAACTGCTTTAAGCAAAGTGTGTAAGGTAAATAGTCCACATGTTCCATGAACAAGATACCGTTGTTTTCTCCCTAATGGCAACAACACATCTACAACCGAAGAGATTATTGTCACTTCCCTTGGAAACTAGAGGCATGAACCAACGATCGAGCATAAATACCCCCTCTTGGAGTCACTAGCAACTACTTGGCCAAGATAGCTACTAACAACGGAGAGCATGCAAGATCACAAACAACACAAACATGATAGAATCATAAATACAAAACCATTAATCAAACCAACATAATAATCTCAATATCCATCGAATCCCCACAAACACAACATGCATGATTACAAATAGATTAGATCTTGATTACGAACGGAGCTCACAAGATCTATACATGAAAGCACAAAGGAGGAGATACAACCATCTAGCTACTACATGGACCCATAGTCCAAGGTGGAACTACTCACGCATCATACCGGAGAGAAGGCCTCTGGGATGATCTCCCCTTCGGCAGGGTGCCGGGAAGAACTTCAGATCCCCCCGATCTAGGGACAATGGTGGCGGCGGCTATAGATGGTTTCGTGGATATTTGATCGGGTACCCAGGGTTTATGCATCTGGGGCTTCTTACAGGCGAAGGGGGAGACCGAGGAGGCGGCCAGGGCCACCAAACCCTATCCAGGCGCGGGGCTGGGCCCACCCACGCCTGGGGTGGGTCTGGCCCCCTGGATGGCCCCTCCGGCTCTCCTCTGGACTTCTTGTTCCCCACGAAAATTAATTATCTTTGTCCTTAGTCCCGTCCAATTCCGAGAATATTTCTTTACTAACTTTTCTAAAACCAAAAATATCATAAAACAGTCATCTGGCACTGTTGCAACTTGTTAATAGGTTAGTACCAGAAAACATGTAAAAAGCACCTCAAAGTGTGGACAAGTAAAGCAAAGTAGATACTAAACAAGCATGGAGCATCAAAAATTATAGATACGTTTCCAACGTATCACATCTTGAAGTGATTAAGGTTAAAGTGAACAAACTATGGAGTATATGCTTGACAAATTATAAGTTGGCAATCTCATGTCCCTTGAATACGAGGGCCGCTCCTCATGCTACTCAAGTTTAGTTACTTGCAAGTTCTTGTCATAGTAAGTACATGTGTATCATAGAGAACCGCCAATGGGATACCCCTTGACATGACACGGGAGCTATCCCATAATCAAAATGACAAGACAAGCAGACAATGAGCATCTCAGCAATCTTCTTATTTACCATGGAAATATGGTGCTTTTTTCTCTCTTTCATCTGTTCTCATATTTTTTTATTTTCTCAATCTCTTTTTCTCTATCTCTTTTTTTATAAGAAGAATGCTTCATAGATGTCATAATGGTGATGCTGCAAGTTTCCACCATGATTAGGCATGGCTTAGGCTAGCAGCCCAGGCGTTTATCTAACACACATACATAACTCCATGGACTTACAAGCTCCCCTTCCTTTTCACAACAACGACATCCATAGGCAAAAGAGCATGATATCAACTGTGTACAAAGTACAAGTGCAACGTTGAAAGCGTTCCCCGTGACAGCACGATTCTATTAATTCCAACATATAAGTGCAAGCATATACAACAGAGATAACACAATGGTTCAAGTTTATTAGGGGCAAGAAAAATAAAGTGTGCCATCAAGTTTGTGAGAGATTTAATCACTAAGTTTTCACATAACAAAATACATTTTAATTGGAAGATAGATGAAAACAAGAATATACTTGGAATGGTGTAACACACCATGCATAGGAATTTATAGTGGACACTTTGGAATAACTTGGTTTCTTGGGAGTTGGATGCATGAGTAGAGCTTACTCATACAAGTGGAGGCTAGCAAAAGACTAGGAGCGACCAACTAAGAGAGCAATAATGGCCATAATCATGCAGAGCGACAAAACATTACTAATCAAAGCATAAAGTGGTACTACAAACAAAGCATGGTGTGAGCATGTGCCAAGTCAACCCAAACAAAGCATCAAAGGAGAATACCACAATACTATGCTTTTGTATGCTAAAAAAACGCATGATTCCTTCAAGGCACACTAAGCAATCCTAATTGTTTGGAACAAGTCATGCTACAACAATAATCACTAAGCATAAGGTCAAAACAACACCTAGCATGACATGCTAAAGTCTAAGTCATAGTCAAAGCAAACTCCTCTTGTACTATACAAGCAGGAACTTTCTACTCCTCTCCAACACCAATCAACTTATTTGAAACAACACAACGAGAACGGGGGTCCAAACTACTTTATTCAAGAAAGTTGAGCAAACTAAATGAAAACTAAGATGCTCCAAGAACAACACAATAGTGCATGAAATAATAAAAACAAAGTGTTTAGAAAGACCTGAGATTTTTATTGATGAAGAAGGGGATGCCTTGGGCATACCCAATCTTTGACGCTTGTACCTCTTGAATATTTCTTGGGGTGACATGGGGTGTCATACCGAAGCTTGAGCTTTTGTCCATTCTTCATCTCATTACATCATTCTCTCTCTAAACCTGAAAATTTTCCTTCATACAAAACTTCACACAATCTTCATTAGCAACATTAGTGTATTCAAAAGATAATAGACCTTTGGGTTTAGCTTTAGAACAGCAAAACTTTCATTAAGAACACAAGCTACTGTAGCAATTCCCTCAAAAAGCTCAATTTCCCAAAAAGAACCCAAAAAGGAATCAATAAAGAAGCAAATGCAAATAATGGCAGAAATCTGTCAAAACAGACCAGCAGGTAGAAACCGATTTTTTCGAAGACCTTATGTTGCTCAAATAAAAAAGTGTTGAACTAATTAAAGTTAGCTAACATACTGGGGGGTTTCTTAAGAAAACATCAGGTCAATCCGACTTACGGAGATTCCACACGAATTTTTACGGTGGAGCACAAAAATCTGTTTCGGGACAACAACTCCCCAAATCTTACTTCCCTCTCATTAGAGGTTATTCTTGGCACAAAAAGCAAATAAAAAGGATAAGAAGAGGTCATTAATGAAGTAATAACTTCCAAGACTCAAGAAATCTTTTGGGTTATCTTCCAATAAGTACTTTTCTTTAACGCCTTTAAGTTATGCACAAAAAGCAAGAATCAAGTATTTTCAAATGAAGAAGCATTAACATCAACTCTCTTGCTCCTACCTTTCTTACCTTTCTTCTCCTCTTTAGGGAATATATGATTGCTTATTGGACAAGAAAAATGCATAATGCCTTTTCCCACATCTATTGTTGCTCCAGGGTGTTTCGGCAGGGATCTTCTAAGTGTAATTTGTCCTTTTTCTACACATTCAATAACAAGATAATCAGCAGACACTACTTTCCCTGAGATTTTTGTAAACACACCTTTAGCTATACCAATGGGTAATAAATTTGAATTATTTTTAAGAGGTATTTCTTCTCCTCCTTCAGAAAGTCTCCAAAGACTCATAGATATCTTTAGGCATAAGGCAAAATTCAGACATGATATAACAACAAGCATCAAAAGTTTCACTATTTATAGCAAATTTTATTGTAGGAAACCATTTTGAAGGCTCAGAATTTATTGGAACATAATCATGATGCTCTCTAAGCATGTTATAGCAATCTTTCAAAGCAACTGTACTGGTCTCAAGAGTGTTCAACCTAGCATAAATATTTATAAAGGAAAAATCAGACTTGCTAGGCATATTATAAACTATAATAAACTTCTTTATGGCATCCAAAGCTTCATCCTCAGTACATCGAGAAATATCTTTCCTAGCTACAACATCCAAAGCATATATATAACAAAAAGCAAGGCCACCGTAGAAACTATTAATAAGCAAGCTAAGACTCATCTTAGGCTCAGTTTTCCTTTGTAAATCGGAGATTCTAGACCAAGCTTCTTTGAAACTCTCTTCACTTTCTTTCTTGAAATTAAAGATCCTTTCCATAGGTGACACAGGGATTGGACCAAAACCAGGCATGGTAGCAACTAGAGCAGGAACTAAATTTTTTGTGTTTTTGATAAGAGAAAGCAAACCAAACTAAACTAATTTTTTTTGTGATTTATGATAAAAAAGAGGCAAACAAAAGCAAGCAAAAGAAACCAAGCAAAACAAAAACAAAGTAAAGAAAAAGGTTGTGAAGGACTCCCCTTGTGAAGCCGTCCTTAGCCTCCCCGGCAACGGCGCCAGAAAAATCTTTGATGGCATGTTGTTGACGTGGGAGCTTCTTCTTCTTTAATTCCCCAGCAGCGGCGCCAGAAAAATCCTTGATGATTGCGTGAACACTTCGTTGGAAGACCCCAAGCGGAAGGTATGATGAGCACAGCGGCAAATTTACCTCAGTAAGAAACCGAGGTTATCGAACCAGTAGGAGGAAGGAAACGACTCAAAGGTGTTGCTAGCAACTTGGAAACCTGCACAACACAAACTCAAGACTTTGCCCTAACGAACAATGAGGTTGTCAATCTCACTGGTTTGCTGAAAACAAGGGATTAACTATATGGTGTGGAAGGTAATGGTGGTTTGCAGAAAGTAAACAGTAACAGTGGAAGATGTATCAATGGTAAAGATTGGATCGGGGTCCATAGTTCACTAGTGGTGTTCTCCTTAAGATAAACCAACATGGCATGCTGGGTAAAAAAATTATAGCATGGCAATTGACAGGACTGATCAAGGCATAACAATGCAATACTAGACATTCATGATCCTATGAGATTCGATTGGGCAATACAACAAGATACATAGACAACCATCCAACTGCATCTATGATTAGAAATCCACCTTCAGGTTATCATCTGAACCCCCTCTAGTATTAAGTTGCAAGCAACTGATAACTGCTTTAAGCAAAGTGTGTAAGGTAAACAATCCACTTGTTCCATGAACAAGAGACCGTTGTTTTCTCCCTAGTGGCAACAAAACATCTACAACCTTAGAGATTTCTGTCACTTCCCTTAGATTAAATAGAGGCATGAACCTACTATCTAGCATAAATACCCCCTCTTGGAGTCACTAGCATCTACTTGGCCAAGATAGCTACTAGAAACGAAGAGCATGCAAGGTCACAAACAACACAGACATGACAGAATCTATATGACAAAACCATTAATCAATGTGACATAGTAATCTCAATATCCATCGGATCCCCGCAAACACAACATGTATGATTACAAATAGATGATCTTGATGATGAATGGATCTCACGAGATCTAAACATGGTAGCACAAAGGAGGAGATATAAGCATCTAGCTACTACATGGACCCGTAGTCCAAGGTGGAACTACTCGCACTTTATACCGGAGGCTGGCATGATGAAGAAGAAGGCATCCGGGATGATCTCCCCTCCGGCAGGGTGCTGGGAAGAGCTTCAGATCCCCCGATCTAGGGACAATGGTGGCGGCGGCTACAGACGGTTTCGTGGAATATTGATCGGCTTCTTAGGGTTTCTGCATCGAGGGGTCTTTATAAGCGAAGAGGCGAGGCAGGAGGCAGCCAGGGCGGCCGCACCCCCAGGCACGGGCCCACCTAGGCCGCGCGGCCAGGGGTGTGGCCCCCCTGCGTCTCGTATTCTGGCTCCGTGTTTCCCACGGTAAAATATTGATTTTGGCTTTTGTCCCGTCTAATTCCGAGAATATTGATTTTCTGCCTTTCTGGAACCAAAAACAGAAGAAAACATGCAACTGACACTATGGCATCTTGTTAATAGGTTAGTACCAGAAAACATATAAAAGCACCTCAAAGTGTAGACAAAGCAAAGCAAAGTAGATACTAAACAAGCATGGAACATCAAAAATTATAGATACATTTCCGACGTATCAAGCCACCTCTTGATCCCTGCACGAGCTACCCTGCTACTGCCGGTAGGGCATGCGGAGGGCAGGGCCTGTCAGCCCACCCCAGACCTTGGAGCCCTAGGGGCCTAGATTTGGGCCGATTGGGCCTAGCCAGCATAGCCTCACCTCCGCATGTCGCCTGCTACCTGCAGTGCCGCCCCACTTCCCGTAGCCGCGCCGCCATGTCACCATCTCCCGTTTATTGCCGGACCACCGCTACCGGAAGAGGACCGCCATCGGGGAGGATGGGATCCTGATCCCGCCTCCACCAACTCTGGGAGGGATAGACTGCCGCCACCGGCGCCACCTGGGACGCGCATGTTAAGGTCCTTGCCGGCGGTGGGGGAGAGATGGATGGAGGGGAGGTTGGACGGAATGTGGTGGAGGAGTCCCCGTCTCCCTTGGGGTGGGGGTGGGGGGGGGGGCGAGAGGGACCATGTCTCATAAATAATAAGGATGAGACAACAACAAAAATCTGGATCTATCATTTTTGCTAAGTCCAAAATATAATGTATTTCAAAAGTTTACAGTACGGTAGAATACAACATTGACTACGTCCAAGAACTAATTTTTGAAATGATTTGAGAAGTTCGAATTCAAAATTTGAAAGGTTAAAAAATTAGGCTATATCGATCACGTGTTCCAAACGGGCCGCTTAATCTATCTTGGTATCAGAGCCGATGATCGTATCATCCCATACTTCCTTCATGAGCATCTCTCGTTCCCTTTGCCGGAATAGCTTGTTTCGTGACTTAGCCAACGTCCCCTTCCAAATATCATCACAATTTTATAACACACACGCATATCAAAATATGATATAATAGTGCAACAATACATATAGATAGCTATAAAGTTTCACAAACGAGCACACAAATTGCTCAATCGAACCGAAGTTTGTCACAATTGATCAGCCAACTTCTATCTAGGAAAATTTTGCATACATAACCAGCCATGTATCTTCCATTGTTGGTAGCTCCGTTGTATGTGTTGGTGTCTTCTATCAATAATTCTTTTTCCTTATTTTTTCTTGCGGTAGCTGCATTTATCTACACCAATATAAAAAGATCTAGAGGGTCAGGTCCAACAGATCCAGACTGTCCAACCATTAGATCTAGACCGTCCAACCAGTATATCACCGCCGAGCAACCACTCCAGCATCAACAGGGGAAAACCGTAGGCCTCTCCGCTGAATAGACCCGCTAACCCCGCTAGGTTTTCATACTTTGTCCTAATTTCCCCGTTTACAACTTGAGTTGGTGGTGCTGCGCAATTGAATACTATGCTGTTGTGGTGCCTCTAAATGCACCAGTAAACCAAAGTAATCGTCGCCTAGAGGTCCTTCATGGTCTCGACGTGGCGGAACCCATGGATAACCACTAATGTAGAAGAGGGAGGGGTGTCCAGATCCGGTTGCCAATCATGTTTTCTCAAACAAGGTGATTCAAGAAAGATAAAGCGAACTTCAATGTTGCTACGGTTCGAAGGAATCAACATGCTAGGGGTAGGAAAACTTGGCCAACATAACATGGATGAAGTAGTAGAGACATGATTTGAGCCGGTAATAGGTGTATTTAGTAATCCTGGACAAATGAAAAAGCAATTTTAACGGCAGATTTTTTTCTATCTGTATTGCTATGTCTCATATGGAAATTGGAATGGAATGCGGCTAGGGAAGAGGTCCTCAATCGAGAGAGAGAGTCTATAAATGATGAAAATGGTTCAGGAAATAGGTTCCTTGGAGCACACAATTCATTCACAAGCTTTGCTTTCTTTGACTCCAAAAAAGGATGATTCTATTCTCTGGTTGAATCCCCGTGAAAATGTTTAGGCAATATGAATGAGAATCTTCATCATCTTCTTTCAGGAGTGAAACAAGAGAAATTTAAAGGCTGGAATATTTTTGTACGAATCGGTTCAACAAAGTGAATTGCCTACGGAAATATAACTGTACGATCTGACTTGCATTTCGGAATGACATGGAAATTTTAGAGGACATGTCTTTCTGCCATCAAAAAACCATGTGTCCGTCGAAGTTAATGCATGAAGGGGACGTTTGGGACTCCCTTGTTCTGTGGCGAGTGTGGGGCGCTGGAGATCGAATTCTGATTTTGGCCTCGAAGTAGGATAGGCTTTGAGAAGGTATCGTTGGGCCACGTCAGGCTGCCGATCTCTGCATATATGGTTGTAATCGCCCACTATCTGGAGCGTATTTCCTGGATTCAAAGACATCTCGGCTGAACTGCTGACAGCATTGTGAAAGTTAAGTAGTTTAAGGATTAAGAAACGTCAAAATTAAAAATTGACATGAACGGGGATGTAGCTCAGATGGTAGAGCGCTCGCTTAGCATGCGAGAGGCACGGGGATCGATACCCCGCATCTCCAAATGTTGTTTTGGCAATTTTGTTAGTACCTGTTCTTCGGCAGTGCATAGCCAGCCAGGGGACCTATGCAGCAACACCGCAGAGGTTTCTCCATGAGCCGGCAGAGCTACACCAAAATCTCTGTAAGGCAACTAGGGACAGCGCAGTGTATCACAGGCATGGTCAGAAGTAGGATGCCATCAATATCTCACCTTTAGTTCAAACAAATTTTAATTAAAAATTTACACTAGATTTTAGCAAATGAATTTTTTTTTACACAAATACAGTGGGAAAGGCCCCCACTGTGTCATTTTCATATATTAAAAATAATTACAAGTTGGAAAGCATATACATGCTCCCTGATCTAGAAATATGATTTTGGAAAGCATACACTAGATTTTAGCAAATGAACTAGAAATATGATTTTGGTGGAATCACCCGACAGCCTAGTCAGAAGGTATCCTCTGCGTGTCTAGAGCTACGACCCTTGCATAAGGAGTTGGTTGTAGTTCATGGTTCGCAATAGAACTTCACTGGTCAAGGGGATACCTTATCAGCGAGCGGTGGACATCTTTCCACAGTTCCATTCTCTCATAGGACAATGATGCACAATGACACTAATGACAATATATAGACCGCATCTTGTTCCTCCGTCATCGCTGCTCGGCTCAAATTATCCCACAAACCAAATCAGTAGCACGACGGAGCGGAGAGCAGGCCGTCAAGCTTTTATATCATGAAACTCTGACACGTCACACGTTCTATTCAACCACTGATCATAAGTCTAATTTACTCATTTACAAAAGAAACTTATATTGTGCTCAACCGTATATATATACACATCACTTTGTATTCACTTCATCATACATGACCTAACCTTTCTGACCGAGCAACTACATATACAAGTGCTCCCACAACTTAGCTCTAGCCTCATATTGCCACACCACGAGGTCATTATGGTTTGCTATCGAAATCTATAATTTTTTCCATATTTGTTAATGCTGTTAATAGTTGGAGTTGGTTCGGTCATTGTGTAGTTGATCGCTTCTATCATGTCAATGCAGTCGAAATGCAGCATATGCGCAGAAACATGCAACCATATTTTTGGAATGAGAGGCCTACAGGAAACATCTACAGGAAACATCTACAGGAGAGGCCCCTTCGCGCGGAGGCGGATCGTCTCTGGGGTTGTGAGGGTGGTGGCGCGTGGAGTGGCGGCGAGCCCTAGCGGGGATGGCAGCGGCAGTGCGGAGAGGTGGCACGGCAGCGCGTCTGCAGGTGCGGGCGCGCAGCGGTCGCCCATCTCCCCTGCTGCTTGTTCGTTCCTCCAGGGCGACTGAGTGGGGCGATCTGGTGGAGGAGGTCCGGCGATAGGTTTCAAGACCTAGATCGTCTCTCTTTCCCTAATTGCCTGCTCGATCCTTTCTCCGGAACCGGCCGGCGGTGTGGGGATCGCTGTGTCGGATCTAATAATGGTGGTGGTCCTTTGGTTTCTTTCGCACGAAGACGAAGATCTGCTTGATGTCTGCCCTCGTTGATCTGGTCTGGAGAGGCGGGTTCCGGAAGGCTCCGTCGGCGAACTCCCATGGACGTATCATGCCTGGAGATTGCTGGGTCGGAAGGTATTCGGTCGTGCGCACCTTGTTTTTCTGGCCGTTTGGTTTCAACGGGAGCGTTACGAAGCTCTGTTGTTTGTTCCCACCAAGTGACTGTTGGAGATATGCCCTAGAGGCAATAATAAATGTACTTATTATTATATCTTTGTGTTTATGATAAATGTTTACATTCATACTATAACAGTATTAACCAGGAAACATTAATACTTGTGTGATTTGTAAACTAAATTAGAGTCTCTAGTAAAGCCTCTTCATAATACTAGCTTGTTGGTTAATAGATGATTGTGGTTTCCCTATCATGAATATTGAGATGTTATTAACAACAAGATCATATCATTAGGAGAATGGTATGATGGACATACTTCTATAGATAAGCGTAGCATAAAGATCAAGTCATTTTAATAGTTCAATTGCTATAAGCTTTCTGATACATAGTAACCTAATTCCTTCGACCATGAGATCAAGCTTATCACCATCACCAGAAGGATGCTTTGATGACATCAAACACCACACCATAACTGGATGGCTATAAAGGTGGCATTGAGTGTTCGGAAAGTATGGGTTGAGACACATGGATCAAGAGTGGGATTTGTCCATCCATATGACGGATAGATATACTCTGGGCCCTCTCGGTGGAATGTCATCCAATTAGCTTGCAAGCATGTGACTGGATCACAAGGGATCACAAGAGTACTTATCGGTAACGAGGTTGAACTAGGTATGCAGAGATACCGACGATCAAAACCTCGGATAAGTAAACTATCGTGAGACAAAGGGAAATTGGTATCGTATGTAAGTGGTTCATTCGATCGCAAAGTAATCGTAGAAATATGTGGGAGCCATATGAATTTCCAGATTCCTCTATTGATTATTGATAGGAGAAGTGTCTCGATCATGTCCGCATAATTCACGAACCGTAGGGAGACACACTTAAGGATTCGATGTTGTTGAGTAGTTATGGAATGATGAGTAAGAGACCGAATGCTGTTCGGAGTCTCGGATGGGATCCGGGATATCACGAGGAGATCCAGAATGGTCCGGAGAATAAGATTCATATAAGGAAAGTCCTGTTTCAGAGTTGGGGAATGATTCCGGTGTTTTCATCGGGAATGTTCTAGAAGGTTCCAGAAGGTCCGGCACTCTAGAGGGGAAGGGTACATGAATGTGTCATGACAATGTGGAATGGTTGCATCATGTACTAGGTCACTTGGCTGGGCAAAATAAAGGGAGAAATCAAATCCTAGTTTGAAAGTCAAACGCCAATTTGAAAAGTCAAACGGCAAGTTTGCTTGGTGGAGGGAGAGTAGGAAACCTACTTGGGGAGGAAGTCCTCCTCCCTCCACCCGCTGGCCAAGGAGTCCGAGTTGGGGGAGGACTCCCTCCTCCCAACCGGCGCCCTCCCACCTATAAAAGAAGGGGCAGGGGTGCCCGTCTTCCCTACACCCAACACCACCCAAACCCTAACCCTAGCCGCCGGCCTCCTGCAAGTCACCGCCTCCCCTAGGGTTTCTCCTAGCCGCCGACTTGGGGCTTCCCCAAGCCCTAGCCGCCGGCCAAGATCCGCCCCTTGGTTCCCTCTAAACCCTAGATCGCCAAGGCCTCTCTCATAGTCCACCATACTCGATTCGGCTCAAGGCGAAGCCCTGCGAGATCTTCCCTCTACTTTCGGTACCACGCCGTCGTGCTGCCGGAATCGCAAGGAGAGTGTTACAACCTCCGATGCCTGCTGGAACAAGGGATAGGAAGGTCTTCATCGAGTATCGAATGTGTGACCGACTACGGAAGCGCTGCCGGAACGCAGCGCCGGAAGGATCGTCTACGCGATCTTAAGATCGGCAAGAGTACGACTACATCACCCACGAGAATCTGCTCTCGTTAACCGCTTTGGAATCTTCGAGGGTGAGTTCCTCTATCGACTCGTTGCTACAATCTAGTAGATAGATCTTGGCTTGTTTGTTTGCATGCGGTAGAAATTTTTTGTTTTCCATGCTACGAACCCCTACAGTGGTATCAGAGCCGTGTCTATATGTAGATTTGTTGCACGAGTAGAACACAATGGTCATTGTAGGCGGTGGTGCTTTTATTATCAATTGCTTCTTGTGTACTTTGCATCTTGCGGTATGATGGTATGAAGCGGCTCGGGCTAACCTTACATGACATCGTTCATGAGACTTGCTCCACGCTCAACATGCAACTTGTATTGCATAAGTGGCTTTGCGGGTGTCTGTCTCTCCCATTATAGTATAGATCCAATTTACAACGGGCACTTGATAGTTCAATCATCAACGTTGTGGTTCTTGTTCGTAAGTTAGATCGACACTTATTGAAAGCCCCAAACCACGTAAAATATGCAAAGAAAATTAGAGGCGTCTAACTTTGTTTTGCAGGGGTGTGTTGTGATGTGATATAGCCATGATTGTGATTATATTTGATGTATGCAATGTTCCTTATTGTAAGTTGGCAACCGGCAGGAGCCATATGGTTGTCTTTAAATTCTGTTAAGACCCGCGTGTCTATTCAAAGTAGTTGTAATAGTTGAAGCTAGTGGACGACAACCATGAAACGGCGCCATTGACCTTGACGCTATACCGGTGATGATGGAGATCATGTTCGTGCTTGAAGATGGAGATCGGAAGCACAAGAAAAAAGGCCATATCATATCACATATTATGAATTGCATGTGATGTTAATCCTTTATGCATCTTGTATTGCTTAGTTAACGACGGTAGCATTATAAGATGATCCCTCATGCACATAAATTTTAAGTTTTAAAGTGTTCATCCTTAGTAAGCACCGTTGCTAAAGCTTGTTGTTTCGAAGCACCACGTGATGATCAGGTGTGTTAGATTCTGCAAGTGTATACAACGTGAGCAAGCCAGATTTAGTCATGCGGAAGCTAAGGTTTGATCTTGACGAGCCTAGCATGTACAGACATGGTCTCGGAACACGGATCACCGAAAGGTAAAGCATGAATCATATAGTAGATATGATGAACATGTCGATTGTTCGCCATTGAAGCTACATCAACTCTCGTGATGATCGGTTTTGATGTGGTGGATTTGGTTCGTGTGATCACTAAAACAATGTGAGGGATATTGTTTTGAGTGGGAGTTCACCTAGATTAATTTAACTATTAATTAGAACTCAATTTGTCATAAACTTAGTCTAAACTATTGCAAATATGTTGTAGATCAATGGCGGCCCTACCATCAATTTTAATGCGTTCCTAGAGAAAGAAAAGTTGAAAAACAATGGAAGCAACTTCGCAGATTGGTTCCGCAATTTGAGGATTGTCCTTAATGCTGGTAATTTGACTTATGTGCTGGATGCACCGCTGGGTGACCCGCCTGCAGCTGATGCTACCGATGAAGTAAAGAACGTTTACATCACTCGGAAGAATCAGTACTCCACAGTTCAGTGTGCTATCTTGTATGGTTTGGAATCGGAGCTTCAGAAAAGGTTTGAGAACCATGACCCACATGATATTGTCCATGAACTCAAAATGATATTTGAGGCTCACGCGGCAGTTGAGAGTTATGAGGCTTCGAAAGTTCTTTAACGCAAGATGGAAGAGGGCCACAAGTGAGCATGTGCTTAAGATGTCTGAGCACGCAAACAAACTCCAAAGTTTGGGTATAGTGATTCCTAAGGCTTTGGGGATTTACCGTGTCCTCCAATCACTGACACCAAGTTACAAGAACTTTGTGATAAACTACAATATGCAAAACATGAACAAGACGTTGCCAGAACTCTTCTCCATGATGAAATCTGCAGAAGTGGAGATCAAGAAAGAGCATCAAGTGTTGTTGGTCAATAAGACAACCAAATTCAAGAAAGGCAAGTCTAAGGAAAAGGGAAACTTCAAGAAGGGTGGTAAGAAAGTTGCTGTACCGGCGAAGAAGACCAAGACTGGACCTAAGCCTGATACTGAGTGCTTTTACTGCAAGGGAGAGGGTCACTGGAAGCGGAATTGCCCAAAGTACTTGGCGGATTTGAAGAACGGCAACATCAAGAAGAAAGGTATATCCGATATACATGTTATTGATGTGTATCTCACTAGTACTCGTAGTAGTGCCTGGGTATTTGATACTGGTTCGGTTGCTCATATTTGTAACTCGAAACAGGTGCTGCAGAATAAACGGAAGCTAGCGAAGAACGAGGTGACGATGCGCGTTGGAAATGGATCAAAGGTTGATGTGATCGCGGTCGGCACGCTACCTCTTCATCTACCATCAGGATTAGTTTTATACTTAAATAATTGTTATTTGGTGCCTGCGTTGAGCATGAACATAATATCGGTATCATGTTTATTGCGAGACGGTTACTTGTTTAAGTCCGAGAATAATGGTTGTTCGATATATATGAGTACGGTACATATATGGGACCGTAGGAGGACTACGGTACTTGAGCGTAGGAGGACTACGGTACTTGAGCGCCTAGGTGCCACGTTGGTGGGTTTCAACATTACAATGAGCATTCATTTTGGAATGGAGGTAGTATAAGTGAGCGAGCCAACTCGTTTCATCTACCAACCACATTTATTTTACGGTATCTCAGCTATATATAATGTTGATATAGTATATCTCTTGGATCCTTATGCATACTCTTTTCAGCCGCATTACAGAAACACAAGCTCCTCGTGGTCAATAATCACTAGTACAAACTCGCTACTTACAGACTATGCCTAGAGATGGTTTACCCCAAAAATACAATCCATCCGCTGTGTTCATCACTCTCGGACGGTCGTAATTTTTTGACCGCCTCTAACTTTAACCTCTAACGGTTTTTATTCTGCACCGTCTCTAGTATGACTACCACATCAGCCGCTCGTTAAAACAAAACGCCTCTAGATGCAACCTGAGACAACGACAATTATTGACCGTCCCCCTAGATCGCTCAACCGTAGGTGGTCAGAAATATCCATCGCCTCTAGGGGTCTACTGAGGCGGGCCATTATGCCGCCCACCTCAAAAACTCGCGCCGTGCACGTTTCCGAGGTACCGTGCGCGTGTTGTTAAATACAAGTAGAAAGTGGAGATCATGCACTAGCCCCCATCCACACGTGTCCACACCCACACACATGTCCACTCGTATATAAACCCGCTAGGCCTTCTTCTTCCAAGATCTCGTGTTATTTCCCCCCAATCTGTCTAGTCACAAAAACCCAAACTGCACCTTTCGCGCATGCCGAAGCTCCTTCTCTTGCACCACCGCTCTCCTCTTAGTTGCGCCATGAAGCGTACGTGTGGAGACGAGCCGGAGATGAAGCTAGTTGGAGGCGCAGCATCAGATGGCTCGGTCGTCGCCGAGCATGCGGAGGCGGCTTCTCCAAGCACGCACGCCACTCGTCGCCGCGTTGTCGATGCTTCAGGCTCCATCAAGCCAGTCGCCGTCGCTATCGAGCAGCAGGTGCCCGACAATGTCATGGTGCCAGCGGCAAATCTAGTTGAGGGGCATGCGCCAGCTGACGGAGGAACCCGGTTCTCATCATCAACGGCGATATCCTCCCCCGAACAAATACTCTTCAAATAAATCAAGTACAGAGACGAGTTCGAGGAGGATCTCGACTATGAGACATCCGAGGTACTACTTTGCTAACTTCTCTAGTCGTCTCAGCCGTAGATTTCACTGTTCACCCCACCGGATTTGCTCGGTCCTCTATAGATTCTTTTGTTCTGCCGCGCACCTTCTTGATGTAGGGAATATATATGGTTCGAACGGTCGATTTATTTGGAGCTTTGATTAGATCTGCTCATCTCCCATCTAGTAAATTTACATCTGCTTAGATCTGCTCATTTGCCATGCATCTAGTAAATTTACATTTGCCTAGCATATATATGTTACTAGAGTGTTGATTTTGATACACATATGCATATATATATATATGTGCTATATAGTGTACATCATGTTTCTATTTCTTAATGAGGCCAATGATCCAATTTTGCCCCAAAAGAGTGCAAAAGGGGACACATATGATCGATGGTGTCATTTTTTTAGGGATGGGTTAGTGAACGAGAAGCAATAATGTACAACAATAATATAAGTTGTGCAATTGGTACTTTGGTTTGCTAACTCCATCTCTAAAAAACTTATGAGGCCCCAGATTTATTCTACATTTATATGAACTATTATATTTCAATAGAGTTCACATGCATTCATAGTGTATAAAAAGTATTACATTTCAATATACAAGAACAATACTACTATATAGGTTGTGCAATTGGTACTTGGTTCGCTCACGACATCCCTAAAAAAACATATGAGGCCCTAGAGTTTGTTCTACATATAACTCTCATCCAATTAATTATCATTTTGTTTGGATACATTAATGATATATGAACTGATCAAACTATTGCTGAGAAACATTCTCTTTGATATAAATTTAATATTGTATTACATATATATGTTGTCAATTCTTGAGTTGTAATATAATTCAATCATATGTATGAGTTCTAAGTTATGTTTTAAAAAATTAACATGACGATTCTGATGACGTAGACTCTAGCAAGAAGTCTAGGGACAACAAGAGCCACTATATGCTGAGGCGCTTACGGTGGGGGCTAATCAAATTCCACCATAGGAGGCATTTATTTTGCTCATTCTGCTAGAGAGCCGTCAACACGAACATCAACAGCATGATCCAACACGCGGTGGAGATTGCCGAAGGTCAAGGTCGAACACACCAGCCGAAGACCTTGGCGCAACACGCAGACTACAGAAAATTCCTCCAGTAATATGTCATGACTGGCCGGGTTGACATTGAGTAGGCTGATGCTTCTGCTAAGGCGGCTCCGTGTCCTGCTCCCGCTGTTGCGCTGCTGCTTCTGCTTATATTTTATTGAAGTTAAATATTACCTCAAGTTGCATGTAAGACAATATCTACATATGTAGTCTCTCTGGTGGTTGAACTATTATAAGTACCTTGTTTATATATTAATCTACTTCTTTATATAAAGTTCCTTCAATTTTCTCGTGTTCAATTATATTACTGATCATGATGCCGCACTGATCTACTATATCCGTAGTTTCTGATGGTTGAATTAATAAGGATGGAAGCGTAACCGTTATATGGAGTTCCATCAATTTGTTCGTGTTCAAATTCAAAACACTTACCTTATTGATATGTAGCAAGCGTCGGTTATATACCTTTCTGGTTATCCAAGACACAATACTTAGGTACTACGCCATATGTATGAACCTCATTTACTCTTAGGCCTTTAACAATGGAGTGTATATATCTTAGCACGTTGCCATATATAGGAGTTATAAATACCTATGAAAAACAACCAGACTTGTATCTTAGGGCTTGTTTGATTTAAAGGATTTGTAAGACATAGGAATAGGAAAAGTACAGAAATAGAATGGCATGACACTTTGGATTTCTAGCAAGCATGTCTAAACTTAGGATTAACGAAATTCAGAGTTCTCAATATATCCGGATTTCCAAATATTGATTCAACCAGACTTCCTTCAAATAATATATGAAAAATGGTTATATTGGTGAAAAATTCATAATTAAGAAACCAAATGATCTCACTTCGTGATTAGACGTTTGAATTAGTCAGATTTAAAACACTTGCAACTTATTGCTCTACCCCCAAGTGCATCAACACTAGGAGTCATCATGCTTTCAGGGTACAACATCCAAGGTTTGTACTACGCCAATTTTTTTCTTCAATTTATGAACCTCATTTAGTCTTAGGGGACTCAATTTCACTCTAAAAAGCATGTATACACAACTTTTTTACTTTTAAATTATGAATAATTCTCAAATTTTAGAATAATAAATTGCCGGAGTTCCGAATATATCTAGAGTTCCGAACATGTTTTTTTCAAACTACTAGTCGTCTTTGCTTTTTGGCGGCAAAATATGAAATATTTGGAGAACGGATGTTCTTAGAGACATTTTCCACTTGCAGTCGTATGAGGCTAGTACTTGGCGGCAAATATCTGAAAATGTTTGGACAAATATTTTAGATGTGTGTCACATTTTTCTTCCTCGCACGCCCAAAGCACTATCCACTACCGCCGCCGGTCCCCTGCCTCTCCACCACCGCCGCCGTCGGTCCCCTGCCTCTCCGCCACCGCCGCCTTCGGTCCCCTGCCTCTCCACCACCGCTGCCTCTGGTCCCCTGCCTCTCCACCACCTCCGCCTCTAGTCCCCTGCGTTGCGGACACTCTCCCTCACTTACGAGCACCCCTTCGTCGTCCACGTAGGTATGCGTGAAAACCAAACCCCCAAAACCCTAAATCAGCAGCTTCGATTTAGGAATCTTGCCATGAAATTTCCCAATTAGCTTATCGATTTTAAGGTTCAAGCCAGGTTACCGAGCTGCAAAGACCAGCCGGTGCCGTCGGAGAGCCTCCCCTAGGCGGCCTGTATCTGCCCCAACTCTTTTCCCCTTGTATAAATCTCAAAATCTGCAATTGTCACTTCTAGCAATAGTAATTTTATACTTTTCATCTATACCATTTAACCAATTGCCCAACACGATGGCATATGTAAATGGAGGATATGAGATAGGACCTATTTTGATGACTGTCCATATAGAACAGGCAACTTGTGGCGGAAGAAAAGGTGTTTGATTGTCTCATCAAAATGACAAACTATGTACTCCCATGAAAATTGCATTTTATGGTCACAACGAGTATATACATTAAAATTGCGGCATGGATCAGCCATACAACGGCGCAAGGGCGCTTGTTGTATTAACATCCGTGTGCGAGCATATTTAATGGTGGTTGCGACTTGCAGGTCTGGTATGCTGAGGCGACGAAGCCGAGATCGTTGTGGTTCCACGCCTAATTTTCCGATCATTGTTTGCGATGGTAGAGTTGCATCAAAAAGTGACACAAGCATGGTCGATGGATAGGTGAAAAGGATACAGAGTTCCTCGCCATGACGTGCCTAGACTAGCTAGTTGCAAGGTGCGATCCAATCGGAGCCGTTGGTGCATCTCATGAATCACAATATTGCAACTTCAAAGATCAAGTGAGTCGATGACTTAGCATGTCCAATATGTAGGTGGTGGGCATCCTTATGTTCTACCATGGTTGCTGCTCAGCCATCGAATCATTGGAGACTGTGCAGCTCTATGCATTGCATCGCCATTGTTAGCTAGTCTTGTGTCTTTGTTTGAACCACCGCACAACCCATAGTCTCGGTCTCCCATCATGATCTAACAATGATAAATTTTGATTAAATATAGTTCAAATGTAAAGCAACAAAAAAGATAAATAGGAATATGAATAGAACATCCTTCAAATCGGGTGTCATTAATACTTGGTTGTTACCATCCACTCTTATTTCTCCTTTTTCTTCCTTGATCTATGGATAAATGTTTAACAAGTTTCTGGGGCATGGTAGATGCATCTTGTACTGATGTTGTAAAATACAAACTTTTCGGCAACTTTTCATTGTAGTTTTACAAAGATTGCACAAAAGCACCATAAGGAGAGGAAGCACCAAATATTTTATCGCCCTTTTACGGCATGGAACTTTGTCACGTGCTACTCGGTCAATACTCTTAAGCTTTATTTATGTCTTATGAAAAGCTGATATTTTACTCCATCCATATATCTATTTCCACCAGCTTTCTGTTCACTTCATCATATATCACTCAACTCATTTGGTTGAACAGCTGTACTACATATACATGCACTTATAATTTGTCTCTTGGGGTCATCTTACCGAACCCAACACGGGCTCCTCTCATTGCCGGCTATCCCATCTTAACATTTCGTATCTGTTTGCCATGGGATCAGCGTGTGGACTACGGACAATGAAGCACTTCAATTATGCCATCTTGATGGAGAACGACGCATGAGCGCATGGGCACACATTTCGTTGGAATGAGAGGTCTAGGAAAAATGTCTACAATGAACAGTCGTTCATAGTGAGCATCCAACAACTGAGTACTGCTGGAGAAGGTTGGATAGCACTCATGTGCGCTCCATGCAAGTACTGATTTGTTGGCAAGCAGTCGGTCATAGTGACATGATTGAAACTACGACCGACTGCTTGATGGAGAACGCCGCATGAACCCAACTTGGTTTGGCAAGAACTAGTGTGCTACTCAACCAATAATCGTGTATATTAAACAAGTATTATTTTCGACACAAGGTACCAAACAATAATACAGATAAATCTTAAAAAAATCAACTGGACAATCATATATGTATGTAATTTGAGATCAATGCCCTTCTTTACATTTAAAATCAGGATCTAGACAAGACAATATTACTGATGAACTGACTAGAAATTTTCTATCAAGAAACTCGAGACTTACTTTTTCAAAAAATTGCATCTAGTAAAAAATCATTATTATCAATCAAAGCATAAAGTACATGTTATCATAATTGATTTTTTTTACACATGGATTGAAATTAATTTTACGTCGGGTGTCTGAATTCTTAAGTGTGGCACTGCTGTCATGTAGTTTACCATAAGGCTGGTCTAGCGAGATTTTTCAAAGGTATAGATTGAACAAGGAATGTTGCTAAACTAGCTCAAAAATAATTGACCATGCAAAGTTTGCCGAGGTTTCGATTTGTGTATGTCTTAGTGTGCGACATGTGAGTTGCATAAGAAGTGTGAGACATGTGAGTTGCACAAAAAAAGTGAACTAGTAAAGAGACCAGAGTATGTCACAAACGTTGTCAATGTGAGAGAAAAAAATACACGGTGGCTCTTGTACAGAAGGTACCATGACATTCTTAGAGCAGTTGTGAGGGTGCATAAGGATTGGATAGGAAATTTGTTCCGTCTCAGCCACTATGTATGCCTAATAATTCATGTCGTATAAAAGTCTGGTACTATGATCCATCCATACGTGCAATCTCTTGGGTTCTTGTTTATATATATAGTCTATACATCCCTATTGCCAAAACACGAGTTCCGCACGGTCGACTATCATATATGTATTTTGCAAAAAAAAAATACTATCATATATGGAACATGTTTCATATCTACTAGTGATATTAATTGATGGACTCGGTTCAGTCAATGAACAATGCAATGAAGCATTTTGATCATGTCATTACGGTCATCTCTATGACACCTCCGGGATTTAAGGCTAGACAAATCCCAGACCACCGTCTGAACATAAGCCTAACCTAATCTCGAAAGCGTATAGAGAGGGAATCGATAACACAACAGTGACCCTATGACACAAAATTTATTACGGTAAGCTCATAACTGAGCAGAGAACCAAAATATTACAAGCAGAGGCCACTGACCACAAACATCAAGCAATGGAAGGCAAATTATGCTATTAAGTATAGCAAACTTAACAAATGGCCAAAGAGGCCTAAAGCATAATGATGACGTCCAATCCATAGATCCCAGACTGCCGCTGGGAACTCCAAGCTACTAGTCGATGTCGATGCCGTGAGGAGCTCATCTTATATGGTAACACTTACTCTGCTGCAAAAGAGTCAACGAACCAAGGGTGAGTACAGGGTGTACTCCGCAAGACTTATGGCTGGTGTTGTTTTGCATAAAGCCATCTTTGTTTTATAAAACAAGAGGGAGAAGAATCTCGACTAATCAGAATATTTAAAAAGGGGATAAGAGAGCGGTATCTCTAGCTTTGATCATCTTTTGATATCCACCGAATCATCATCAGCTGAACCTATCTAGGACCACCCCCTTGATCCCTGAGGAAGCATCCTTAAGCACACATTACTTAACTTGCCAAGTTTTACAATTAGGTTCAAGTTCTCTATGATCTTCACGTTCGTTCCCAAGTCGTCCATAAACACGGACACGGCTTTTCGAAAAGATGAATAACCCTGCAGGGGTGTACAACTTTATCCACACGTACTAACCTTCTCTTAATGCCACTAGATAAGCCCTCTTCCTTGGAAGGCCGGCAGAGGGTGGTTAGACACGACCTTTATCTTGCTTTCGCCGAGACCATGAGTCACGCACTAGGGAGATGCCGCCATAACGGGTCAAGTCCCGAAGCCGGTCCCTAATGATGTGCGCACGGTTCAAGATTACGGATGCCGGGCATCTCTTGTTCCCGGCCACGCTTACCTACCTGTTATGAATGCACCTCCTTCACCTCCATTCAAGAACATCCAAGATGCGTATGTCGAATGGAAAGCCCAAACTATGTGACTCATGGAATCTACTAGGCAAGTTAGTTGGTCGAGGGGGTTTCCAGCCCCCATGTGGTCAGACGTCTTGGTTCGAGAGGCAAGAACATCGGGTCCTAGGGGTGGCAAGTATGGGACTGCAAAAACCACAACCCACGTGGCCTCCCATACAAGCCATAGCATGTTTATTATCCATCTCTGATCATACCACGTCATCCTGTCAAACTAGGTTCATTCGCAGCTCTGATTCATCAACCAGATGGATCAGTGGTAATAACTAAGCATGGCTAAGCATAATAGATGTAACAGCTCTAGCAACGCTTCACAAGCTCAAACCCTAGTTATGCTAGGAGTAGTGGATCAGGGAATTTAGGCTAAAAGGAAACATGCATCAGATAGGATTACACTATCTACCAATAAAAGACTTTAGAATCGTATGCACATGGCAAGAATGAAATACTTTAGAAGCATAGGATTCATATGTATGTGTGGGGCTTCGCTTGCCTTTGCCAGTTGATATCCGGAAAGCAGAGCTTCGGACATCTGGTACTTGACTTGATTACATTTGGTCAAATATCGGTCTTCGAGCTTCGACGGTGTTGATCTCGATCTTCAGTCTTGAACTTGATCTCGATTCCGATATCGTATTCTATCGGAGAAGAACCAAACACCGGAAAGAAAGGGAAAACTATCAACACATGGCATCGATGCAATGCTCAAGCAAGGATGATGATATAACAAGTTAAATTGTATTGAAATGAAAACCCTAAACATGCTTGGTCATTTTAACCGGGGTCCGAGGGGTCCAAACCCTAATTCGGACAAACCCCGGAGGCATATGAGAGGGTTGTTTTGTTGTTCTAATTAAACTTGTAATTGAAGTTGCTTATCAATGCATGATTATAATTTAATTAGATATAATTCATTTTTCTGAACATTTTGATATATTATTTGTATTTTTCTGATTTAAAATGAATTAGTTATGAATTTCTCAAATTTTAATTCATTTTAAATCATTTTTAGAATATTATAAAATAATTTGCATTCTGAAATTACTTTAACATTTTTGTTAAACAGAAACATTTCTGATATTACTTTTATTACTTAAAGGGTGGACCCACCTGTCAGGATTTAATAATTACTGAAATGATTTACCAAAACATTTGTAATAAAAGAAATAGAGAATGTCATGCGGGCGTCATGCTGACGTCAGCCATGGAGCTCATCCCAGATCGAGCTCGGGCTTGGCGACAGGGCGTGCGCGGGGTTGCGGGAGGGGGCGCGCTGGACTCGGGCGTGCGAGCTGAGCCAAATAGAGGCGGCGCCACTGGCGGAAGGTCACCGGAGTGGGGAGCACGACGGCGGCGAGCGGCGGCAGAGGCAGGTGCTCGTCGGGGAGGGAGCTAGAGAGCGAGAGGGAGGAAACAGAGAAGGCCACGAGGACCAGTGGCTCACCACGAACACGGCAGAAGGGTCGGAGAGGCCGGGGATGGTCTGAAGGCGATGAATCGACGGTGGTCGGAGTCGGGGAAGGTGAGGTCGTCAGCGGCGATAGAGGGAGCTTTGGCCCAATTCCTTTGACAGGGAGAAGCAATCAAGCACGCCGGAGCTCCTAGACACCACGGCGAGGCTCGGGGTTGTACAGAACAACGGCGAGGAGCGGTTCTGCGGCGGCTAGGGTTCGATCGTTTTGGGGAAAATCGACAGAGAGGGCGAGGTGAGATGAAACCGGTATGGGGAGAGAGAGGAGGACGCGGGCGACCTTATCCTCGCATCCAACAACGGCGGCGGGAATCGCAACGCCGGCAAGGATCGACGGTCGGCGCTCAGACAGCGAGTTTCTTGCGTCGGGAGGAAGAAGACAGAAACAGAAAGGCCGAAGGGGTATGGGCTGATTGGGCCGGCTGCTGGGCCAAGGTGGGATGAGCGGGAGAGACAGAGAGGGGAGAAGAGAATTGGGCTGCGACCCAGATAGGTTAGACAGATATTTTTCTTTGTAAATTCTTTTTCTATTTATGTTTTGCCTTTTCTCTTTTGTAAATTTCAAATCCAAATCTGTTTTGAATATTTTCAAAATGTAGAAACTTTTATAAACATATGAAAACACTAAGGGACCCTTTATAACCATTTGGGTTCCAAATATTTTTAGGTTTTCAAAATTCAAAAGCCATTTGAATTGATTTTCAAATAGAGAGGGAAGGTAGGGTTAGGGTTTTGAGAGCATTTTTTATTTCATGCATGCATTTTAATATGATGATGCTCATGAATGCACAAACAAATCCTATTTACCATTTAATAAACTAGAGTTGTTACAATTCTATCCCCCTTAAAAGAATCTCGACCCGAGATTCCTAGGTAGGAAGATAGAAGGAACAGGGTTACACTAGACTTCAACGATCTTCTCGAATAGGTTGATCCATGCCACCATGACGAGTGGACGAAGCGCTTCATAATCTTCGAGGTGGCTTCTCACACTAAGGAAGAGAGGGAATACCACAGATCCACAAACTGAGTATCTCATGGTTAACTCATGGATAGATGTTTCACGAACTTCTCTAGAGCCAACGACATGAAACACGTTAAGGTAACGGAGGAAACAAAAGGAGAAGGTTTTCAAGGTGACAGATAATTGGTCTTCATAAGGATTGAGACCATGGAGCTTACAGAAGAGTTTAACTTCTGAAGGAAGTAGACTTCCAACAGGTGAAAAAGGAACACAGACTTCGAGAGGTAAACCTCTACTAAACAGCTTGAGTAGAGCTTTATAGGTGAAAGAGATAGATACCAACAAAACCAAGTTGTTGAACTACTTTTGACACAAAAGGGTCACTCTTTCGTTCAACATAAGGCCAAGACAGAAAGGTGCTTTGGTGGAGAGGACTTGTAAGAGTCACAGGGAACATGTAACAAGAGAAACTATTGATTACCAAAATCATGGTCGCTCTTCGAACATGTTTTAAGAAAGCAATAAGGAAACTCTTTATTCATCCAAAATTATCAAAATCTTTGCCAAAGATATTGATATCACTTTGCACCACCAAGATGAGTAGTGAAGAAGATTCCTGATGACACGAGAAGAAAGAAACTTCATTCTCAGACTCCAAGTACTTGGCATAACAAGACGCTTGCCATCATAAAAGGGTCTGGAGGATCGACCGAGAGACATTTAGCAACTCTCCTTTAAATGTTCTCCTTGATGTTCGAAACACCGATAGTAGGCTACTGAGAAGCCTTTAACCAGTCATCAAGTAAAGGTCGGACTTCGGATACAAAAGAAACCATAAGCACAACTCCCATAATAAATCATAGAAGATGCCACATGAAGAGTGGTTGTTGTTGCTGAATTAAGAGAATATGACAAAAGGTCTTACGACTGGTTGTGGCAACCATTACATCAACCTTTCCAGAATTACAACAGACCTACGTCATAACCTTGAGGAACACCAATCATTATTGCTGCTTGAGATTCAGCTTTGATTAAGTGGAGAGATACTTCAGACTCAGCATGTCCGAATAGAAAGGGTGCAACATTTACCACGGAGGTAAAGTCACTAGATTCTCAAGACACGGACTTCAATGTCAAGCTCCAAAACATGAGCTAGATTGCGGAACCCATGTGATAGCAAGTTATCAAAAGATAATTGCATCTACATGAATTGTTTGCAATGAAACACAATTGAATCCTATTTAGGAAACCTTTAGGAGGATATCAAAGTTTTTTTGGACTTCTTATCTTCCATGACAAGTCAGTCAGTGGCTTGGTGTGCTTGGAGGATCTTCTTGATATGTGAAAGTATCAACCTACCATATCAATAATTCTTAGCACATGATTGACTAACTTGGAATGATTCCCAAGGAGACAAAGATAACGCTACTCGAATCCATGGCGACATCTTTCAACATTTGCACGTGAATTGGAGAAGGTTACTTCTAACATCCGGAACACATACTTCGAGATAACACCAAGATGGTTCTCAAAAGTTTCCAACATTAATGCCAAATGTTCTGTATGAACCTGGTATAACAAGGAGAGGATAAGGATGTCATTGATGGGCTCAATAACAAACTTATTTATACACTCCAAGAAGACAGACTCACATGGTGTATGAACAAGGCATAGACATTGGTTAGACCAATGGACAAGAAGATGTACTTAAGTGAGGCATCACTAGTGGATACACCATCAATATAGTCCTTAGAACTGAGTTTGATTTGATGATTGCCCAACTCAAATCAAAGGAGGGAAGATAACATATCCACAAAGGACATAATATCTTACTTCAACATGAACAAAACTAGACATCCCTTTAAGAAGAACAAAGTTGGATGGAACTTTTGTATTACAACTCTCCAAGTTGTTGTTTGAGTTCAACCAACTAGTTCAGGGGTATCCAGTATGGATCCTTGGAGAAAGGAGCAGTTCAGAGAACTTGCTTGCTCAAGAACTTGGCATCATGATCATGTGGCAACATGGTGATACTTCTAGTAGACATCTAGAATATCATGAACCACCGATATGTCACAGAGCTCAATAGGAAACTTGCTTGGTAAGGCAAGAGGACATAGTCGCAGAGGTTCGGCACAAGCCTAACTCTTTGAACGAAGAGAGTGCACTAGAATAGCGAACTTGGTAGCACAATAAAATTTAGCTTAGTGATAAAATTATCCATCACGCTAAGAATGATACAAATGTATTTCGAAGTTCAAGGCAATGAGAATTGCTAAGAATCTTAGATGACCACATCATTACACACACGCAACATTCCTGAGCACAAAAACTCAGAGGAAGGGTGGGTAATATGTGTAAGAGCATCACTTCATTAAGAGGGCCATGAAAATCAACACGACTTCTTGATATAAAGGAGTGTGATACTCTAAGGTAGAACAGAACATAAACTAATCAATGCTTATTGATCTGCGGATTACAACACTTTGACTGGGTCCGAGATATGACGAGGTACTGGAGTTTGTTTATCCTGACATCCCGAAATGGTTTGTCTTGACGGACCACAAGTGTATCTTGCATTGGAAGACACCAATGCATTTTTACTGCTTGGCTACCAACTGGTAGACAAAGGTCGGAAAACAACAATATAAAGAACATGATCAGGATGGAATCCCAAGATGTGGATGCATAATTCAACAATTTTCCGAAAAACAATGTAGAGAAGGGAAAGGTGTGGCAGAGTCACGAGTATAGATGTGAGACTCTCGAGGAGTACCCTTGTCGTGATCTATTTGGTTCCATTAAAGAACATTTGCCGAAGCATGTGGTACGGGAAGTCCTTTATCGTCACTGTTCAATAGCGACAATATCCACAAGCTTGAAGGCTATACTAGAAGGTACTAGCCATCCTGAGGTAATGTGTAAGCATTAACCACATGGATCAACAATGGATCTTGGGTTAAAGGTTAGCTTCATGTACAAGATTCTCAAAACCAGAATCCAGCAAAATCAGGGATCTTTGGTTCAAGTCCAAGGGTTAGAACCCATAGAAAGGAGTAACTACTACTTGAGTGACAAAGCGTACACTACAAGATAGTAATCACAAGGTAGCTTCCAGAAGAAGATACTACTTCTGAAGTACCCGAACAAATAAAAAGAAGGCACACGAGGCGAAAGGAAACTTCGAAGCCTAGAACAGAACAATATGGAACCATCAACATGATGTTGTGGACCCATAAAATAGAGAGAGTATGATAGAAAGAAATCCCTCCAAAGAAACAGAACAAAGGGAAACAAGGAACACACACAACTGACTCTAGAGAACTCAACACTAGGTCAAATGGTTGGGAACCGGCATGCCTGGAAAGGCACCTAAGCTTTGAAGTAAGAGACGAGATAACAAAACTTTTCCAAATCAACACAAGGTAAGATGACCCAGAGTTAGAGCAAAACTAGATAAGAAGAAAAATAAGCATACCAGAGTTTTCGAACATAATTTTCATTTTGGAAAATAGTTTTCACAATCACTAGACTCAACATCGACCAATACAAAGGTTTCCTACAGTCGGTACTGCTCTGATACCAAAACCTGTGACACCCCCGGGATTTAAGGCTAGACAAATCCCAGACCACCGTCTGAACCTAAGCCTAACCTAATCTCGAAAGCGTACAGAGAGGGAATCGGTAACACAACAGTGACCCTACGACACAAAATTTATTACAGCGAACTCATAACTGAGTAGAGAACCAAAATATTACAAGCAGAGGTCACTGACCACAAACATCAAGCAACGGCAGGAAAATTATGCTATTAAGTATAGCAAACTTAACAAATGGCCAAAGAGGCCTGAAGCATAACGATGACGTCCAATCCATAGATCCTAGACTGCCGGCTAGGAACTCCAAGATACTAGTCGATGTCGATGCCGTGAGGAGCTCATCTTATATGGTAACACTTACTCTGCTGCAAAAGAGTCAACGAAGCAAGGGTGAGTACGGGGTGTACTCCGCAAGACTTATGGCAGGTGGAGTTGTTTTGCATAAAGCCAACTTTGTTTTATAAAACAAGAGGGAGAAGAATCTCGACTAATGAGAATATTTAAAAAGGGGATAAGAGAGCAGTATCTCTAGCTTTGATCATCTTTTGATATCCACCGAATAATCATTAGCTGAACCTATCTAGGACCACCACCTCGATCCCTAAGGAAGCATCCTTAAGCACACATTACTTAACTTGCCAAGTTTAACGATTAGGTTCAAGTTCTCTATGATCTTCACGTCCGTTCCCAAGTCGTCCATAAACGCGGACACGACTTTTCAAAAAGATTAATAACCATCCAGGGGTGTACAACTTTACCCACACGTACTAACCTTCTCTTAATGCCACTAGATAAGCCCTCTTCCTTGGAAGGCCGGCAGAGGGTGGTTAGACACGACCTTTACCTTGCTTTCGCCGAGACCATGAGTCATGCACTAGGGAGATGCCGCCATAATGGGTCAAGTCCCGAAGCCGGTCCCTAATGATGTGCGCAGGATTCAAGATTACGGATGTCGGGCATATCTTGTTCCCGTCCACGCTTACCTACCTGTTATGAATGCACCTCCTTCACCTCCATTCAAGAACATCCAAGATGCGTATGTCGAATGGAAAGCCCAAACTATGTGACTCATGGAATCTACTATGCAATTTAGTTGGTCGAGGGGGTTTCTAGCCCCCCGTGTGGCTGTACGCTCGTCTTGGTTCGAGAGGCAAGAACATCGGGTCCTAGGGGTGGCAAGTATGGGACTGCAAAAACCACAACCCACGTGGCCACCCATACAAGCCTTAGCATGTTTATTATCCATCTCCAATCATACCACGTCATCTTGTCATACTAGGTTCATTCGCAGCTCTGATTCATCAATCGGATGGATTAGTGGTAATAACTAAGCATGGCTAAGCACAACACACGTAACAGCTCTAGCAATGCTTCACAAGCTCGAACCCTAGTTATGCTAGGAGCAGTGGATCAGGGAATTTAGGCTAAAAGGAAACATGCATCAGATAGGATTACACTATCTACCAATAAAAGACTTTAGAATCGTATGCACATGGCAAGAATGAAATACTTTAGACGCGTAGGATTCATATGTATGTGTGGGGCTTCGCTTGCCTTTGCTAGTTGATATTCGGAAAGCAGAGCTTAGGACATCTGGTACTTGACTTGATTACAGTTGGTCAAGTATCGGTCTTCAATCTTCGACGGTGTTGATCTCGATCTTCAGTCTTGAACTTGATCTCGATTTCGATATCGTATTCTACCGGAGAAGAACCAAACACCGGAAAGAAAGGGAAAACAATCAACACATGGCATCGATGCAATGCTCGAGCAAGGATGATGATATGACAAGTTAAATTGTATCAAAATGAAAACCCTAAACATGCTTGGTCATTTTAATCGGGGTCCGAGGGGTCCAAACCCTAATTCGGACAAACCCCGGAGGCATATGAGAGGGTTGTTTTGTTGTTCTAATTAAACTTGCAATTGAAGTTTCTTATCAATGCATGATTATAATTTAATTAGATATAATTAATTTTTCTGAACATTTTGATATATTATTTGTATTTTTCTGATTTAAAATGAATTAGTTATGAATTTCTCAAATTTTAATTCATTTTAAATCATTTTTAGAATATTATAAAATAATTTGCATTCTGAAATTACTTTAACATTTTTGTTAAACAGAAACATATCTGATATTATTTTTATTACTTAAAGGGTGGACCCACCTGTCAGGATTTAATAATTACTAAAATGATTTACCAAAACATTTGTAATAAAAGAAATAGAGAATATTGCACCATGCTGACGTCATGCTGACGTTAGCCATGGAGCTCATCCCAGATCAAGCTCGGGCTTGGCGACAGGGCGTGCACGGGGCTGCGGGAGGGGGCGCGCTAGACTCGGGCGTGCGAGCTGAGCCAAATAGAGGCGGCGCCGCTGGCGGAAGGTCACCGGAGAGGGGAGCACGACGGCGGCGAGCGGCGGCAGAGGCAGGTGCTCGTCGGGAAGGGAGCTAGAGAGCGAGAGGGAGGAAACAGAGAAGGCCACGAGGACCAGTGGCTCACCACGAACACGACAGAAGGGTCAGAGAGGCCGGGGATGGTCTGATGGCGATGAATCGACGGCGGCCGGAGTCGGGAAAGGTGAGGTTGTCGGTGGCGATAGAGGGCGCTTTGGCCCGATTCCTTTGACAGGGAGAAGCAGTCGAGCACACCGGAGCTCCTAGACACCACGGCGAGGCTCGGGGTTGCACAGAACGATGGCGAGGAGCGGTTCTGTGGCGGCTAGGGTTCGGTCGTTTTGGGGAAAATCGACAGAGAGGGCGAGGTGGGATGAAACTGGTATGGGGAGAGAGAGGAGGGCGCGGGCGACCTTATCCTCGCGTCCAACAGCGGCGGCGGGAATCGCAACGCCGGCAAGGATCGACGGCCGGCGCTCAGACAGCGAGCTGCTTGCATCGGGAGGAAGAAGACAGAAACAGAAAGGCCGAAGGGGTATGGGCTGATTGGGCCGGCTGCTGGGCCAAGGTGGGCTAAGCGGGAGAGACAGAGAGGGGAGAAGAGAATTGGGCTGCGACCCAGATAGGTTAGACAGATATTTTTCTTTGTAAATTATTTTTCTATTTATGTTTTGCCTTTTCTCTTTTGTAAATTTCAAATCCAAATCTGTTTTGAATATTTTCAAAATGCAGAAACTTTTATAAACATATGAAAACACTAAGGGACCCTTTATAACCATTTGGGTTCCAAATATTTTTAGGTTTTCAAAATTCAAAAGCCATTTGAATTGATTTTCAAATAGAGGGAAGGTAGGGTTAGGGTTTTGAGAGCATTTTTTATTTCATGCATGCATTTTAATATGATGATGCTCATGAATGCACAAACAAACCCTATTTACCATTTAATAAACTAGGGTTGTTACAATCTCATCATGATCGAGACGTGTCATATGCATAGTAAGCATTACTTCGGAATGGGAGGCCTAAGGAAAAGATCTATGATGAACACTTTCTTTTTGAGGGAATCTATGATGAACACTTGGTTATACTGAGGAGACAACCACCCAAGAGCAACTTGGTTATACACGATAGAAAAGGTGTCAGCATAGTTTGGTTTGATTTCTCATGTTTGTCAGCATGTCTTGACTCTTTCTCTTTAGACACTAGGCTTAATTTGACCAGGTGTCCATGTGTAATACCTAGATCCATTAATTGAGGCCCATGTGGTTTAAGTATGGTCGTGTGGTGTGATCACTCTCACATTGAGAGTTTAGATAGAAACAGACAAAAAATATATACATTCATTTCCAAACTAGCACATCCGGTTAACACTTTTGCCCATAATGAGACCAAAAGTTTTAAAATGACATTATGTATAAGGAAAATGCTTGCGTATAGGCGGAGGTTGGAATGTCCGTGAATCCTCTGCCTCCGCTATGTGAAGCGTTTTTACGAGGGCCCATCACGACCCTCTGCTTTACATTATCTTTTCCCATATCTTCCTCACCACACGAGCACGCCGCGAGGAGATTGGTCCTGCGCCATTCCGCACTGTTGTCGCCTACGCCTATTTTTAGGCCGTCGTCGCTCGCACCTGTCACCGTGTTGGCGCCGGCCACCGTCGCTCGCACCTGTCTCGGCAGCTCCGAGGGTCGCCGCCACCGCTTGCACCTGTCTCCGCGATGCCAAGAGTCACCAACACTCGCACACGTCTCCATGACGCCAAGGGCCACCGCCGCTCGCACCCGTCTCCGCAATGCCAAGGGCCACCGCCGCTCGCACCCGTCTCCGCGACGCCAAGGGTGTAACATCCCAGCATTTAGGACCTAACGAAGGGTAGATTAAGGAATATGGAATGTTGCATGCATCTATTTGTGAAAATGAGGGTAAATTTTTTTGCCAAATAAAAACCTAAGTGATCAATGTTTCTTTCATACTTTGAGATTAGGTTTAGTCTTAAAGGATGGTTGTTATAAACTTTGAGATGATCTTAAGGAGTTATGTGTTTTCGAATGGATTTGAAATATTAGACTTGAGTGTTTGAATTATAATTCAAATGAATTAGATATAAGTTTTGAATCTTAATTCAATTAAGAGATAAATATTACAACTTGAATTCTATCCAAAGAAAAACAATAATAAATATAAAGTTTATTTCTTATCATCAATATATATAGTCAAGTTATAAAATTATAACTTATTTGAATCATCCACATAACTTACAAAAATAAATATACAAAGAATAGGAATATTCTTTAATAATAATAATATAGTATTTATTAGAATTGAATAAAATAAAAATTACAAGAATAATAAAAGAAAATTACAAAAGAATAAGAAAATTACATTGGAATATTTACTAACTATCCTATATATAAATCTAAACTAAATCTTCATCTTTATATTTGTACCTGCAAAACAAAGACTAAATAAAAACAAAAGAAGATTAGTGTTAGTTTTATTTCTCTCAGACATGTCAGTGAAATGCACTTGACAAATTCATCATTGAGACATTTAAAAAAGGGGCAAGTTTCACCAATATGGAAGAATTCATCTTTCATAAATTCAAAGCCAGAAGTCAAATGACAGCCAAGAGGGACAAATTCACCAGCCAGGTGAAAGTAATCTGGTAAGAGTAAGTTCAAAAAATTCTAAACATATCCACAAGTGCATAGCAAGCACACAGGCAGGACACACACTAGCATGCATGTGGTGTGTTGTCAAGCTCACAGAGCAACTCAATCTCACAAAACCACAAGCACAGCCGTGGGAGGCACTAGTGCATCACTCCACTGCACAACACACAAGAACAGCCAATGTAGACAACAGCTAAACCAAGCACCACAGCTAGCAACCAAACCAACTAAGGATCAATCAAACATCACCAGGATGGTGACATAAGGAGGGGGATGGATCAGGTGGATAGCAAGATCAAGCCAGGAGCTAGGAGGAGCAGGGTCAGCTCAAGAGCAAGCATAGGAATCCAGCCAAACCAGATCAAGATCATCATCACCAACTTACTACACCATCATCAGATTTTGTGGTGAGTTTCATAAAACCTTCACATGATCTAATCATCTTATTCAGAGAGAAACATGTGTTGTTTTATAAAACAAAACCTCAGAAAACACCCAAGTGGGGTGAATCCATCATAGGGATTTTTAAAACTCTAAAGGCAAACATCACAATACCAGGATACAACCAGAGCTCAGAGCAACATCCTTGCTCTGGTTGTCAAACTTCATTTTACCATTCAATCATGCATATACCTATGATCTATTTCTAGGCACATCCCTAAAGGAAGGGTAGCACCTTAGAAACAAATCTTTGGATCCATAACATGATCAAGGTCACTATCATTTTTCTAAGCTTTGATTCAATCAAGAATAACTAGTACCACTACCAGGACTATCTAGATGAACCAATTAGATAAGATCTAAATCCCTAAGCCTCAGACCAACATCATTGGTCTTAGGGAATTCAGATAAGAGCATTTCTATTTATCTTTCAAAGCCAAGATTGTCTTAAACATAAACTAACCAAATGCATGGTTTAGAATTAAACTTGTGTGCCATACATGATGGTGTCACAAGAACAATCCATTATGAATCAGGAAAGGCAGTAAATCATCAAGAATTCAGACAATCAACTAACTAATCATTTTCCTGTTAACACAGGAATCATAACTAGGATATTCCTATGATACACTTCACTGTTTGAGATCATGATGATCTCAAACCACATGTTAATTTCCAAGCTAACAGCACTAAGACAGTAGTTGTATCTTAACATAATCATGACCATGAATCAAATAAACAGTGGAAAGCTATCAAGTCATTGGCTTTACCAAGCATGCTTCCCAAACAACAATATCATCTGAATCAGATGCAATCTAAGCATCAAATCATCTAGTAAGCCACCAGGAACATCATCTAACATTTTAAGCAACAAGCCTCGGGCCAATAATCATTTAGCATGAATACAGATCAACCAAACATGATTCAAATCATCCAATACATGATCAATCACATAACAGGAACCCTCAATGGATAATCATCCTAAACTGAATCAAACAATGGACAAAGAGGACACTGCCAGCCTCTAGCATTGAATCAACAAGCATAGAAAGCACTAGGGGGAAGGAATCAAACTCACCGTAGGTCCTCACTGAAGAAATTGAAGATGGAGCAGATTGGCCGACGAACCCGCGGCGGCACAGGGAGCACCTAGGGAGCGCTGCAAGCTGCACCAGCCACGGCGGCGGCCACAACAGCACACGAATCCACCACACCACCACAAGCGAGACCACGACGGCGGCGGCAGCACTTGAACGCATGCCAAACCTCAAACCCTAGGGTTCAGAGAGGAATTGATCCATTGCAGGAGAGCCCCAGACTCAAATCCAATTGGATGGAACGAACGAGCGTCGTTGACAAACCCCAATTGCACCACGGTGGCGACCAAAACGGCCGACGGCGGCGGGAATCGATGGTGGCGGCATCGCCGGCCACGGGGTCGGGGTCAAAGGAGGAGAGGATAAGATCGAGGGAGAGAGAGGCGTGGAGGAGGGCTTAGCTGGGGACGGGTTACCCTTGGTCCTTTTGTCTAAAACTAAATGGGCCACTAAGGCCCAATAAGAATAATCAGCCCAGAAACAATTTCAGGCCTGTTTTAATAAATAGGAAAAGACCAAAATACCCCTAGACTTAATTAAATTTTAAAAAATAAAGTAAAAGTCCAAAAATTATAAATAAAATACTTTTGGATTCACAATAATCCATACTATTCAAATAAAATGAAATATAAAATTTTAGACATTTAAAATTTTATAAGAATTTTGTAATTTATATATTCCTTATGGAATTTTACAAAATTATTGAAAGATGATAAAAATAAATAAAATCACTTTCATTATATATTAATATTATAGTAGTTTTGAAAAATACTAAATAAATATTTAATAACAATTTTAAGGTATAATTGATAATTCCTTAAAGAATTATTAAATCAATAAAAGTCAAATAAAAAGGAAATAAAATAAACTAATTCAATATATGTTATAAATATTATAAAGTAATATTTAAAAATACTTTATTAAAAGGCACCTTATATAGGGAAAATGCATATAGAATCAAATAATGCATTACATTACTTGCATAATCATTTTGCTTCTTTAAATATTGTCCTTACCGGGCAATAATGATGTTTTCGTAGAACTAGAAGCTCAAGGTCCAGTGCAAGCATCAGACTTCACTACCTTGCCATCACAAGGAAAGTTCATCACTTGCTCATGTCCTTTGAAGAGTCTTCATCAAAGTATTTGCAAACTGTGTGTTATCATATATGCTACAAAAGAAAGAAAATATTATTTTCACAAATAAAGAAATTATAGATATCATCCTAAGTGGTGATATGATGGAGCAATAGAACTTAGAGTTCTAATTGCAATAATGATAATCAAGTAGGGACTTAATAACCCTGACATCAGTGATTCTAGCGCCATATATTACGCGTTAGCCATGAGATTTGGAATGGGACAGAGAAGTCGGATGTATCTTCTTCCTCTCGCATGAAGCCGGATGTGCAGGTCGTGGCTGTTATCCTTGTAGCGTGCATATTAATTGGTAATTCGTAGAGGATATGCAGCATATGGATGGGAACCCTCATCGTCCCATGATAGTCCTGGCATCTAACGGTTTGTACAAACCATTGCTGTAATTCATTATGTGGGCATGGTGTACACCAAGGAGGCATGCGGGGTCACGAAGGGGGCAGTGATTGGCTTGGACCAACTACTCGGCCCCACATCATGGAATTGTGGATAGGAAAGTACGCCCGGGTTGTGCAACAAGGAGTTGATCTCTCATGGGTAAAGTAACGCACCTCTGGAGAGTGTAAGAACTGTAACTTGTTACTCCCTGTTCCGGGAAGGAGCTACGAATGCGGCAGGAAAGGAACTCCATGAAAGTTCTGGTCAACCTGTGAAGGCTGATTGTCATAGTTTTTCAGAATAAAATCAATATTTGAAGAAAGATTTACAAAAATTGCATAGTGCCAAGGATTTACAATCCAGGTGGTAGTTAGAGCATCAAACTTCCCACCTTGCATATAATGAATTTGTTGGGTAACGTTGTTACTCATTCTTTCCTTTGATCCCTTGCTTAGACTCTGAGGATCCCGAAGACGTGCCAATGTATGCAGCCGAATGCCAAGAAGATGTGTTCTACGAGGAACCTGATCTGTCCGGAGGAGTTGAAGGAGTGGATTACGAAATCCTCTATGGTGTCGATGATAACGAGTCCAACTAATTATCCCTAGTTAGTAGTAATCAACGAAGCCGAGCAGCATGAACTCTATAGAATAAGTTGTTGAGCTCAAATCCTAGTCGGAGTTGCTACTTTTAAATTACGCTAAACAATTTATATTTTGGTTTGTAAGTTGGATCTTTTGGAAGTCTTGAACTTCTGGTATTGTAATAATAATGATGTGTGTACTTTTATAATATGGACCGGCAATGTTTCTGTTGTACCACTCTGAGGGATGTGATATTTACGGAACGGTGTTCTATGGATGTCATGTCAACGACTATAGTGTACTACACATGCAGTGGTATGCTGGGTCACCGCAAAGGGTCATCGCCGCCGGCCTTGGGCACGCTCGGCTAGGCCTCTCTCTCCTACTTCCGGTGAGATCTAGTGGGATGTGGTGCCCTCTTGTGTTGCGAACCGGCAACCACCGTCAACGACCGCTCGCCTCAACCAGTCGATCTCCGTTCACTGGCGAGCCCTGGTGTTGGATGTTGCGAAGGTGTGGGGGGAGGGCGGCGGTGCTGCAATCGTTGGGCACTGTTGCTACTAATGGTTGTCGGGTTTTCTAAAATACTAAGTTGCAAATTCCGTATTTGCAAATTTCCATTATATTGGAAATTTTTATGCTACAATAGTTTTTTGATTTTGCATGATGTGAAGATTTTTTTTGCCATAATCAATAGTTACTTTTGCACCATACAATCTATGGATTTGCATTGTACGACAAACATTTTTTCTACAACCGTTACCTTGATGTTGCTATACTAGTACAATGTTTTTGCTACCTTCATGGGTGTTAAGTTAGATTCACCATGCCAACAAAATGTGCCATAAACATTGAAACAGTGGTGTGATGGTACTGATGGAGGCATTATTTACTATGTAGAGACTAATGTGGTGTGATGATTATAGGATTGTAGTTAACATTGTGAGAATTTGGGGTAGAGTTAATTATGGGAAACGCTAGGGTTAATCTACAAAATGGTGAAACTTTAGGCCCAAGGGTCAAGCTTTGATAGGGTATAATATGGGTTGGTGGCATTGGGTAGGTGGCATGAAAAAGATAAGTCCGAGAAAGAGATAGAAAAGATCACATCGAAACAATTAGGCCAAAATCCTGCATATGGCATGCCTCTAGAATTAACAAAACTTGAGCTTATTCTACATAAACGGGATATGGACAATTGATTTCGAGGAGAAGATGTTAGCCAAGTTTGATTCATTTTCCTTCGGGTGGTTGATGGATTTCGGAGTTCTGTTCACCAATGGCAGGTTGTTGGCTCTTCGTGGTTGAAAGTTACTAGTTGCTTTTACACCTAGGTAAAGAAGACAAATAAATAGAAGTTTCCATGTGGCATTATAAATACATTGTGACACCGATCAACACCTAAGTATCTTGTCCCAACTTGTTTCCCATTTGCAATTCCATTGAATCCCCATTTCAAAATGTGGAACGTTGTTTAGCAGAGCATCTATGATGAGTTTCTAACCTAATCTGAACAATTAGGACGATTTGCATCACTATTTGCTAGCTAGCCTTCTAGCTCGGTTTGAAATTTCACACAACCACTACACATTAGTATCATAGAGAAGCATAGCATACGATGTTATATTGATGCTTTTATACCGTGGAACTTTGACACGTGCTACTCAAACACTACTCGTAACTCTAATTATAGTCATATAAGAAGCTCATATTTTACTCGATCCATATATAGTCACCAACTTTCTGTTCCCTTTATCATACATGACCCAACACATCTATCTATTATATACTAAAAACAATATAAGAATGTTTTTCAAGGCACCACGTCGATCCACATCACTCGAATTATATTGATAGTTGGATTTAGAATTTAAGACTAAAATTTAACGTAAGATTATTAATTGCATAACCATGTAGTTTTGTTTGACACGTACCTTTTCTATGTCGAGGACAATGTGTACTATACGTGCCCCTGGTTTTTCTTTTAGACGTGGTGGACTCCCGAATTCATTAACCGTGCAAAGAAATATTCCGGAAATCTCTTTGACGTAGACTCCTGCAATTGATTAAACGTGCAATATCGCAGTCCCTTTGGAAGTGGACTCCCATAACTGATTAAACGAGAATATCGTTTTATTCAGAAAACACATTCCGCAAGAATAGTTGGCTCCATTCAGAAAAACCGATGCATGTACAGTACTACTCCCTCCGTTTCAAAATATAAGATGTTTTAGGTTTGTGAAGAAAACGAATCTAGACTTGTTTTAGTATGTAGGTTCACTCAACTTTCGGATGAATCTACACACTAAAAAAGTCTAGATTCATTTTCTTCACAAATCTAAAACATCTTATATTTTGAAACGGAGGGAGTAGATACATAGCCTAATCCACACGTGTTAGCTATTGTAGCTGCGTAGAAATATACCTGTTCAGAACAAAAATACACTATCTAGCTTAACTTGACGTACCGCTTTATATGTTGAAGACAACTTTTGATAGGTGCTCATGGTTTTTCTTTCCGATGTGGACTCCCGGTAACTTTTTTTTTTTGCGAAATTACACCGATTTATTAATAATCATTAACAGCAGTATAAAGAAATCTAAAAGTAATAAAAGTTATAATTAGGTGCATGGACCACTTAGCGATGACTACAAACAACCGTGTATAGAAATTTTCTGGATATCCTTTTAGACGTAAATTCTTGTATTTTTTTAAGGTCATAAATTCTTGCAGCTGATTAGACATGAATATCGTAGAGATCCTTTTAGACATGAAATTCTTGCAGTTTTTCCAACAAAGCTATTCTGTAAATGCTACAATATCATAGTATTTGAGCATTAATTAGAAAAGGTGCGAACACCTAATTATTTAATTTGTTTAGTTTAAGCTATGGTTCATATCGTTAGATATTGGCACACCGATTATTATTGAAAAAGCTATATATTAAGACATCTCTTTATGTAGCCCAAAAATAATCAAATTTCGTATCTAATTAACTTACCATTAGCTAAGGCCAGAAATAATTGATACAATGATTAAAAAATTACATCAAAATTAAGTACATCAAAATTCATGATTTTCATTTGCTTTTTATAACACTTTCATAAGAAAGTGGTCAAAGTTACATATTATAGATAATATCTATGTCAAGATGTCGCTTACTGTTACACATGTGAAGATCGTAGAGCATTTTACAAGACAAGGAGTAAATAAGGGAGGAAATTTGTTTGGACGAGACTCAACAAAAATGATAATAGTGTAGTTTCCTTTCATGTCAACCAACAACTTTCATGCCTTGGCGCTCCTTGGGATCCATGTTCTCCATCCGAGAGCGGTGCTTGTTGCCTTGGTTGTCGTTCGAGCTGGAGCTGATGCCCATGGCGGAGAGCGCAGCTCGTCGCGCGCTGGACTCTGAGGCTGCTTGCGTTTGTCAAGCACCTCTTGCATCTTGACCTGCTTCTCGTGCTCCTCGATCAGGAGCAAATGGTATGCCATGAGCAGGTCACGTGAGGCGTCTGCAGGCAGGACCGTGCTGCCCGTCACGGCGGCGCGTGCCTGGGCCCATCCTTCTTTGCTAAGGCGTATGACATGGCCGGTGTTATCCCCTTCGGGTGGGGGGGACTGCCGCTTCTGTCCTGCGGGTTAGGTGGCGGGTTGGGCGGCGGGTTGGGCGCTTGCTGATCCACGTCGCTCTGGATGACTACGGCGCATTGGTAGCGCTCGTAGATTGGTCCGCTGCTGCCGCAGCTTTCGGATCCAGAACCGTAGGTCCCTTCGTCCGACGGCGGATCGCACATATCGGAGTTGCAGCTGCTGCTGTCGTAGGATTCATCTGTTGATGACGATGTGCGTAGCACAGGGTGTGGGGCCCATGAAGCGGGCCTGATCGATGGCAGGGGCACCCGCTCTGGGAGGCGGAGAGTGCTGGTTTGGCCCACCTGGAAGCAGAAGCTCCCGAATAGGATCTCGAATCCGTCGCCTACGGGCTCGAAGTCCTTCATGGTGGCCGGTGAGTGGGCGGTGAAGTCAAAAGCGCCGAAGAGGAGGTGACTCTCCGTCGCCGCAGAGTTGTAGATCGTTTGGGTTGGGACCGTCACGATCGCACAATCAGCGTTCCCAGTTCCCACAGACGGCGCCAATTGACGAGGTACGATCTCGTCAATGCCCATTGTTATGGACTTGGGTTTTGGAGAAGATGGGGATGCTGGAGATAGCGGAACGGTTAGCAAACAAGCAACACGGGACACGAGGTTTACCCAGGTTCAGGCCCCCGGAGGGAAAACCCTACTCCTGCTTGTCTGCTCTTGATTACGGCGGAACCGGTGATTACAGGGGTGCGCAGATGCGATCTGGCATGGAGGTGTGTATGCAAAAGTATATGAGAGAGATCTAGGTCGTGTCCTCCTAGCCTTTATATAGACTCAGGCAGGTCCCAGGCACAGACCTAGTCGGTTACATGTTTTAGGGTTTTACCCCTTTGAATTTCCTATCTACTCTAGTCTTGCTCTCCAAGGATCCGAAGGCGTCATGGGCCTTGGCCACCCGAAAATCTTCATGGGCCGGCGTATATTTCCCGTGGGCTTTCCTTGGGCTGGACCAGGTATGCTGAGATCATGTACCCGTAGGGTATAACCATGTCACACTGACATATTTTTTTCATGCACACATCAATCAACCTTTTCATCGACACCCAATAACTAATCCATAGTATCATCTCAACATTATTTTTAATGGTTTGATATTATTATGGAACGCGGTAAAATAGATCTTGGTAAATATACCTAAGTGTCAACTATCATTATGTAGACAACAATTTTTTTAACTCAAAATACATCGTATACATTAGAGAATTATAATGATAGTCTAACCATCCATTGATGTAACATCCATAAAAACTATATGCTAGCATTCCATGTAAATTTTAGTTGTTTGAAATGATCTAATGGCAGAACATACAAATAGTATAATGTGTCATTGATATGATTTTTAAATCTTCAAAGTAATCTAGATCGTCATATGACTAATCTATGGCCATGATTTAATTAGAGAGGTAGGTACATATATTATTTACATAACACGATTGCACATTGCACATACGTGTAGGTTAAGCTAGACGAGCCTGTTTTTTTAGGTATGAATATTCACCGACCGAGTATGTCCAACCTGGACAGTCATTGGACCGTGACTTTTATTTTTTGAGAGAATCATGTGACCGTGATTTAATTATAGAGCTAGGTCCGTATTATCTACTCCTAAATAACACGTACGCTCATAAGGCAATTAATTCACGGAGTCTTTCTAGGACCTATTCACGGGAGGGGTCTGTCCATATGAAAACTGGAGATTAGGAATGTTTATATTACTGATCGGCAAAATCTTTATGAATATTCATGTGTAGTAATTTTAATGCATTTTCGAGAGAGAGTTTTAAGGCATGAGGATGCAAATTTTGCACCGTACAACTGAATGCAAATCGATTTTTGTTAGGTCTCTCATGAAAAGGCATAGTTGAGATCAACGTTCGGTTTTGAAATGGAGCACAAGGACTACAATGTCTGTTGGTAGAGATGAAAAATGGAAAGAAAAAACAAGAGGACACACAGAGTTATAGAAAGTAATTATTTTTTATTCTAACATATATTACTTTTTTAAAGCCTTGCAAATAAATTTGAATGGGTTGTTCTTTCAAACAGTTAGACCAAATATAGAACTTGAACCATCTCTACAGTACTATTGCTACGAGGTGAACTGCTATAAAATATTAGATCATCCAAAGACATTTCTGCAACACATTCATGACAGAAGTGAACCAATCACTTTTTTTTACTTTGTTATGTTGATTTGGAAGACATGTTAAAATGCAATTTCATTTATCATGCTAAAATAATCTGCAGTTCAAAGAAGATCACAAGCATTAGAAATAAATGGATAGAGAGAAATAGTCTAAGGAAGAGAGGCCTATGGAGAAGATAATGGATGGGTTTGATAGTAGAAAGGCATCCATGTACAGGGTCCCATCATGATCAACGTTTCTACCTTTTTTCCAATAACATAAATGTAAGCATGAATGAATTTTTCAACCTATGCACCCCGACAATTGATTTAGCTTTATTAAGTTGTCCTTTGTGTACGTATACTACATTTGGATTCCAAAGCTTTCAATGTACATAATATATTATTTATTCGGTTGTTCTTGCTAGAACTTTGAGATATTTTATTGTACATGTGGTTTACACTAGCTTCAGATGGACGCCCAAGCTTGATAGAATTACAAGAAAGATTTGTGCTTACATGAAAAAATAACCTTACATGAGATCAAAGAATTTAATATGGTTGTGTCTTGATTCTAATTTACTATGAACAGCTATATCTATTCCAATATCTTACCAGATTGGGATAGAAGAATGATCTCACGGATAAGTCTGGTTATCAATTTAAAGACTGTCATTGTATTTTGAATGCAAATTCTAACTTACATAGTTAAAATATCATATGTACACATTAAAAACTAGGACGGCTCTTACAAATACTCCCTCATTTTCTTGACCGATGACTAGTCCAATACTTTGTGGTTATGCTACACAAAATAACCATAGTTTTTTCCGTATTCAAAAGCATGTTCTTATAATTGTATTTTGTAACTATTAAGATAATATTATAAGTTAGTTATGGCCAAATATAACATTCATAAAACCATAATACACTATTTGTTGTCCAATCAATAGAATGGAAAATATTTACAGTTTACATGTCACTTGAAATTTAATATAAAATTTTCAATCCATAGTAAAGATGTTAAACACAAATATTTATGTGCCACTTTGCCAAAATTAGGGAGCATTGCGTATGTACATACATAGCCATTGAAGACCAGACCCAAAATCACTTCCCTTTTGATATGATGGTGAATAAATTAGATGCATAAATATCTGATGTTACACGATATTTTGTATATTAAATAATGGTGATACCTTATAGAGTAGGGTAAATTTTGATAAACTATGTGGTCTTCTATGTAGATCATCCATATATTGAAAACGATGATGATTGAATTGTACTTATGATTTCTCTTTCAAATGATGTTGGCCTACTAATGCAAATGGAGCAAGTAAAGGCACAAAGAGTTCAAACATTTATGATATGGAGGCACCAACACTAGAGCAAGTAATATAAATTATTCTAACGATATTAAAATTTCAAGGTTTCTCTAACATTAGTTTAGAGTCTTAAATTTTTTTAGTAGCATGAGTTTGAACATCACTCCATGCATAGACATTTTGGCATATGTGATGGATGAATCTCTTTTAGACAACTAAGTGGTAGTGATCTGTGATGGATTTTACCACTTTGAACAGGGGTAAGGAAATCTAGGTGGGGACTTTACTATCTCTACCAACATTGAGAGGTATGCTTATATTATATATAACCCCATGTGCAAATGACCATAAAATAAATCCTTAAAATCGTAATTTGATGAATAGCATAACAATCATTAAATGGCAAATTAAATATGTATCATTTTTTATGATTTTATAGAACTAAATTTTTAGCTTCCAATCTCATAACATGTATAATTATGAAACTATAAATTTAGATTCAAATACACTGAATGCACTAAAGATGATGCCCTTGCATTTGCGAGGGTCACTATGCTAGTTTGATCAAGTAACAACATATACATGCTCTTATTGGGGTCCTAGCACACCGAGTATTCACCTAGATTGCCAAGACACGAGCTAGCTCCTCATGGTTGGCTAGCCCATCTATAACATGTTCATATGTGTTAATGATATTAACCAATGGAGTTGGTTAGATCTATGGACGATGAAGCACTTCGGTCACCTCATGGCGATTGAGACGTGGAATATGTGCGGTAAGCATTTTCTTAAGAATGAGGGGCATAGGGAAAATATCTACAACAAACACTCACCCAACGTGAGCAGAAACCCACTAAAGCACAAAAAATAGGATATGTCCTACGAAACAAGGGAGAAAAGTTGTATAAGCATTTTCCATATTCACGAATCAGTTGAGGACTTATTTACTTTTTCTATAGTTAGTGCGATTCTTGGTCACACAAAATTTGTTTCTTTGATGACATGTATTCATAACTTAGGTATTGATTTTTTCTGGCATGAGCAAGTTTAGCATATGTGTAAAATTTTATTTGGCAACTATGCTGACAATCCCTAGTGTGCTAACAATCATAAATATATCTCTGTCAACATCATTGGCTTTGATAGTGAAGGACCCATAAATTAGATAGTCTAGGGAGCACTGAGGATGTGAGGGGGGCTATTAGGGTGCATAGTTTCGATGTCCTAATCTTCTCCAAGTTAATTGAGCAAGTATAACCTACATTTTTTGGAAAATTCAAAGTTGACCCCATTAGCACATAATCCTACTTAGGAAAAATGTGTTTCAAATATATAAAAAATCATGAATTTTTAACATGAGTACATGTCCTCGTTTTGTTCACACATGAATGTTGAGAGATAAAAAAAGACATTTTGCTACATTTTTAAACAACATCTTTTTACTAGGACACAATTACGTATCAACGAACCAAAGAATTGTTCCTTTAGCAAATCTATTTTGGCTCTAGCCCTTGGTACTTACAAATCTTCCATGTGAAAATATTAAATATCAAAACTCGCTTTTACATCTCCCTGAGTCACTACTCCACACTGTCACCCGTTGTTGTTGTGTTTCCATCACTGGTGCGGTCTCCAACTGGTCGTGTGGACAACCAAGGAGACCACACGCCGGGTTAAGGCTACCAGAGGCATCACCGGGGACAAGAGGTGTCGCCTTTTTATAAAAGCCTGCAAATATTAGAAGTGGTGTGTCACACACACACATGCCACTAGTAATAGATATCAGCAGTGTGTTCTTGAATACACCACTAGTATGTTAAGTACCACTAGCATGTCTTGGACACACCCACTAGTATCAAATACCACTGGCGTAACACACACATGTGTGTGTGTGTCGCAAATATGCCACAAATGGCTATTTGGCAACACCACTAGTAGCTTGTTTCCTACTAGCATCTAGCTCCACTCGAATTATCCCACACAAACTACACACTGGTGTCCTAGAGCAACTAGTGTCTTGTTATCTTGATGCTTTTATTTAGTAGAACTTCACACATGCTACTCAAACACTACTCATAACTATAATTCAAGTCATATAAGAAGCTCATATTTTAGACTATCCATATATTAGCCATCAACGTTCTGTTCACTTCATCATACATGACCCAACACATTTGATCGACCAACAACATATGCATGATCTTATGTTTTGTCTCTTGGGGTCCTAGAACACTGAGTATTTTCACCTAGATTGCCAAAACAAGAGCTTGCTTCTCATGGTTGACTAGCCCATCTATAACATGTTCATATATGTTGATGGTATTAATCAATGGAGTTGGTTCGGTCTATGGGGGCGATGAAGCACTTCAGACATTTCATCGCGATTGAGATGAGGAATATGCGCGGTAAGCATTTTCTTGGGCATATGGAAAATATCTACAACGAACACGCGGGTAGAGTGAGTAGAAACTGACTCAAGCACAACGACTTGGCCCTATCGTAGGAAACATGGGAGAAAATGTGTATAAAGATTTTCCATATTCTCGTATTAATTGAGAGACTGGACTTGCTTAATTTTCTGTAAGTCAGGGCGATTCTTACATCTACAAAAAAATCATTTCGTTACTAGTGATTACCAAACATTGGCCAAATATTCTGGTCGTGTCGACGTATTTTGCCATCTGCGATCCGATCGAATTCCCCATTTCAAACCAGTGGAATGATTGTTTAGTAGAGAATCAATGCTGACCTAGGCTGAACGATCGAGGCGATTTGCTACTACAGCAAGCCAATCAATAAACTCCAAAAAAGCATCTCTGCGTAGGCTGGTCATAATGGGAGTATTATATTAGTAGTATCATGCATATGATACCAGCATATGATACTATCTCTATAGTGCTTAGTATCATCTAGTTGTATCATAGTCCCATGGTATTTAATGATTTGTAGAATCTCAATGCAATTTGATATATAAGATGTATTTGACATTAAATTTTCTTATTACATGTTCTATGATACCGTATCATATTATGATACTACTAACACCTCTCTCTCTTTATTAATTATTGTGTCAAATCATCATTTTGCCAAGGTGGCATGCATGATACACCTTATGATACTACCACTAGAGCTAGCCGTATACCACGTTCCCCTCGTGCTCCATTCTATACCGAGGCAGTTGTTTGCCACTCCGAACAACGACGCTAACGGCGATATTCCCCTTACATGAGGGCCGGCGACAGGCCCAACCCCACCTGTCAGACACCCTCACGCGCGCAGTAGTCCGGTGGGCATAGCAGCAGCCCCCCACACACGGGTTGAAGGGTTTCGCGGCATAGTAAATCAAAATTTTCTACGGATGCGAACAAAGGGAAGCCAAGATCTAATCTAGGAGATACAAACAACGAGAGAGATTGGATTAGATCTTCATACCCTTGAAGATTCGCACAGCGGAACGTTCGTCGGAACGTGGGTGATGTAGTCGTACTCGCTTCTCCTCCTCGTGATCCGATCCGATCTAACACCGCAAGTGGCGATGCCTCCGAGAGATGCACATGTGTGGCACCTCGACGTCTCCTCCTTCCTCGGTCCAGCAAGTATGGTGGAGAGACGGATTGGATCTACAACGCGACGGCGCGGTGCAAGTGGTGGAGAGTTTCTGCAGCAGGGCTTCGCCTACACGCAGTCGGGAGGGAGAGAGAGGAGGCGAGGCGGCTAGGGTTGGGGAGGAGGTGTAGGGGGGTGGTGCGCCCCAGCCCTCTATATATAGAGGGGTGGGCGCCAGCCCTAGCCCCTCCCCCAAGCCTAGGCCGGCGGCCAAAGGAGGGAGGAGTGGGGGGCAAGGAACCCCCCCCCCTTCTAGAAGCTCCAAACTAGGGTTTCCCCTTGTTTGGCCGGATGGGCCCTACGGGGCCTTGTGCCCCTGGCACAATACGGCCAGGGCACTCCCTCATAGGCCCATGCCCCCTCCCGACAGGTGGGACCACGTTGGTCCCCTTCCGGAAGGTTCTAGAAGCTTCCGGTACAATAGCGATTAACCCGGAACAATTCCGAACTCCAAAAACTGCACTGTCTTATATGAATCTTATTCTCCGGACCATTCCGGAACCTCTCGTGATGTCCCGGATCCCATCCGAGACTCCGAACAAAAACTCATAAACCAATTATCCAATCTATCCTAGCGTCGAGACACGTTAAGTGTGTGACCCTTCGGGTTCGAGAATATGCAGACATGATCTTCTATCAATAATCAACAGCGGGGTCTGGAAACCCATATTGACTCCCACACATTCATCGATGATCATATCGGATGAACCACGATGCCAGGATTCAATCAATCCCATATATATATTCCCTTCGTCTCGCGATATTTTACTTGCCCGAGATTTGATCGTCGATACCGTCATACCTAGTTCAATCTCGTTCACAGCAAGTACTTTACTCGTTCCGTAATCCGATATCACTTTGTGATTAACTCCTTAACCACATGCTTGCAACCAGTGTTGATATCGATTACCGAGTGGGCCCGAAGTATATCTCTTCGACTTGGGAGGGACAAATCCCATCTCGATACATACAACCCAATAGGTACTTTCCGATCACCTGAGAGACACCTTTATGATCACCCTCTCATAGGATGACATTTGATGACCTCAAAGCTTTCTTCCGATACCAGGGAGTTGTATTATCTCATGGTCTAAGGAATACAATATTTGACATAGGAAAAGCTTCACAAAGATGAACACGGTGACACGATCTAATTGCTTCGCTTAGTTTGGGTCTGTCCATCATATCATTCTCCCAATGATATGATCTCATTATTAATCGACAACTCATGTCCATGGTTAGGAAACCTTAACCATCATTAATCAATGAGCTAGTCCATAGAGGCATACTAGGGACACGGTGTTGTTCACAAACCACACAAGTATTAAAGTTTCCGCTTAATACAATTCTAGCATGGAATATAAACATTATCATGAACAAGAATTATAATAATAACATCTTTATTATTGCCTCTAGGGCATAATTCCAACAGTCTCCCACTTGCACTAGAGTCAATAATCTAGTTTACATTTGGCAACAATCTCACACCCATGGCACTAAGGTGCTGATCATGTTTTGCACGTGGAAGAGGTTTAGTCAATGGATCTGCGACATTCAGATCTGTATGTACTTTGCTAATCTTCAGATCTCCATCTGCTATATAATCTCGGATTATATGAAATTTGCGGTTGATATGCTTGGTCTTTGGATGATATCTTGGTTCCTTAGCGAGTGCTATGGCGCTAGTGTTGTCACACAATATCTCCAGTGGGTCCAATGCACTTGGAACCACGCCAAGCTCAGTGATGAAGTTTCTGATCCAAACTCCTTCACTTGACGCTTCTGCAGCAGCCATGTATTCCGCTTCTACTGTAGATCCCGCGATCACGCTTTTCTTGCAGCTTCTCCAGCTCACAGCTCCTCCATTCAAAATATAAACGTATCATGTCTGAGATTTAGAATAATCCTTATCGGTGTCGAAACTAGCGTTGACGTAACCTTTTACGACAAGCTGTTCATCACCTCCATAGACTAAGAACATTTCTTTAGTCCTATTTAGGTACTTTAGGATGTTCTTCAAGGCTGTCCAGTGTTCCACTCCTGGATCACTTTGGTATCTGCTCGTCAAACTAAGAGCATTAGACACATCCGGTCTAGTACACAGCATGGCATACATGATAGAACCTATGGCCGAGGCATAAGGCACTTTGCTCATAGCTTCCCTATCATTTACCGTAGCTGGACACTGAGCCTTGCTGTCTATCTCTATAGATTTTGATGCCCAATATATAAGCAGCTTCACCTAGGTCTTTCATTGAAAAACACTTGTTCAAATAACTCTTCACATCGTTAAGCATGTTAATGTCATTTCCAATAATCAATATGTCATCCACATATAGTACCAGAAATGTCACCGAGCTCCCACTCACTTTCTTGTAGATACAAGCCTCGTAGCAATTTGGAACAAATCCAAAGCTCTTGATCACTTGATCAAAACGAAGGTTCCAAATCCGAGATGCTTGCTTCAGTCCATAAATGGAACGCTGAAGTTTGCATACTTTATCAGCATCCTTAGGACCGACAAAACCTTCGGGTTGCATCATATACAACTCTTCATCAATGTTGCCATTGAGGAACGCAGTCTTGACATCCATCTGCCATATTTCATAATCATGAAACGCAGCAATTGCTAATAAAATCCGAATGGACTTAAACATCGCTACGGGAGAGAAAGTCTCATCGTAGTCAATACCTTGAACTTGTCGAAAACCTTTCGCGACAAGCCGTGCTTTATAGACAGTAACATTACCATCCGCATCCGTTTTCTTCTTGAAAATCCATTTGCACTCAACGGCCTTTCGGTCGCTAAGAGGGTCCACCAAAGTCCATACTTGGTTTTCGCTCATGGATCCCAATTCGGATTTCATGGCTTCTACCCATTTCTCAGAGTCTGGGCTCATCATCGCTTCCTCATAGTTCGTAGGTTCACTGTCATCTACTAACAAGACAGTTAAGACATGGTTGCCGTACCACTCAGGAGGGGCACGCGACCTTGTCGACCTGCAACGCTCAAGAAAAGATCGTCCAAGCTTCATGATCCTTGTCATTAGCTTCCTCTATTGTGCGGTGACCTTTGGAAAATTTCATGTCTGCGCTACTCTCCAATTCAAGAGAAGGTTCAACAACCTCGTCTAGCTCTACTTTCCTCCCACTCACTTCTTTGAGAGAAACTCCTTCTCAAGAAAGGAACCGTTCTTCGACAAACACTTTGCCTTCGGTTACGTGATAGAAGGTATACCCAATAGTTTCCTTAGGGTATCCTATGAAGATGCATTTCTCCGCTTTGGGTTCGAGCTTGTCCGGCATCAACTTCTTGACGTAAGCTTCGCATCCCCAAACTTTAAGAAACGACAACTTAGGTTTAGCACCAAACCATAGTTCATACAGTGTCGTCTCAACGGATTTAGATGGTGCCCTATTTAAAGTGAATGCAGCGGTTTCTAATGCATAACCCCAAAATTATAACGGCAAATCAGTAAGAGACATCATTGATCGGACCATATCTAATAGGGTTCGATTCGCGTTCGACACACCATTGCGTTGTGGTGTTCGGGTGGCATGAGTTGCGAAACGATTCGCTTGCTTTAAGATGCGAGATAATCATAACTCAAATATTCACCTCCACGATCGGATCGTAGAAACTTAATCTTTCTGTTACGATGGTTCTCCACTTCATTCTGAAATTCCTTGAACTTTTCAAATGTTTCAGATTTATGTTTCATCAAATAGATATACCCATATCTACTTAAGTCATCGGTAAAAGTGAGAAAATAGCGATATCCACCGCGCGTCGAAACACTCATCGGTCCGCATACATCGGTATGTATGATTTCTAACAAGTCTGTTGCTCGCTCCATCATTCCGGAGAACGGGGTTTTGATCATCTTGCCCATGAGGCATGGTTCGCACGTGTCAAATGATTCAAAATCAAGAGACTCCAAAAGTCCATCAGAATGGAATTTCTTCATGCGCTTTACACCAATATGACCTAGACGACAGTGCCACAAATAAGTAGTATTATCACTATCTACTTTGCATCTCTTAGCCTCAATGTTATGGATGTGTGTTTCATCCCTTTCGAGATTCAGAAGAAATAAACCATTCACAATAGGTGCATGACCATAAAAGATGTTACTCATATAAATAGAACAACCATTATTCTCCGATTTAAATGAATAACCGTCTTGCAATAAACACGATCCAGAAATAATGTTCATGCTCAACACAGGCACATAATAACATTTATTAAGGTTTAAAACTAATCCGAAGGTAAAACTAAGGAGAGCGTCTGACGGCCATCGATCAACTCTTGATCCGTTGCCAGCGCATCGTCACCTCATCCCTCACAAGCCGCCGTCTATTCCGTAGCTCTGTTTGAGTTACAAATATTAGCAACCGAACCAGTATCAAATACCCGTGCACTACGAGGGCTAGTAAGGAAAACATCAATAACATGTATATCAAATATACCTTTGATGGTGCCACCTTCTTGTCCGCTAAGTACTTTGGACGATTCGCTTCCGGTGACCCTTGTCCTTGCAATAGAAGCACTCAGTGTCCGGCTTGGGTCCAGACTTGAGCTTCTTCTCAGCAGGGGCAACACGTTTGCCGCCGCCTTTCTTGAAGGGCTTCTTTGCACCCTTACCTTTCTTGAAGGTGGGGGGCTTGTTGACCATCAACACATGACTATCCCTTTTGATGTCCACCTCCGCTACTTTCATCTTAGCGAAGAGCTCAGTGATCATATCAGTGGAACCAATCTGATTGTGAGCAACTACAAAACTTTTGTAGCTAGGAGGAGTGATTGCAGAACTCATCAATCTTGAGCTCCTCTGGAATCTTGCAGTCCAGTTGCTCAAGGCGTTGAGTGTAGCCCGACATCTTAATGGCGTGCTCACTAACGGAACTCCCTTCCTCCATCTTGCAGTTAAAGAATTTCTTAGAGATCTCATATCTCTCAGAACGGGCCTGAGTCTGAAACATAGTTTTCATCTCCTCAAGAATCTCAAAGGGCCCGGCGAACTCCTCAAAACGATTTTGAAGATCCGATTCCATAGCAAACAACATGGCGATCTTAATCAAATCATAATCATCCTTATGCGCCGATAAACAGCTTTCTCATCAGCATGATATAGCAGCGTCACCTAGCGCTTTCTCAAGGACATAGTCCTTTTGTCCGCCAGCGAGAATGATTCTCAGATTGCGGAACCATTTGGTGAAGTTAGACCCATTGTTTCTAAGCTTTTCTATCTCAGCAAAAACGTTGAAGTTGAAGTTGGACTTAGCCATTTGATCTACAATATTTGCAAGTACAATTTAGACTATGTTCATGATAAATAGTTCAACTTAATCAAATTACTAGATGAACTCCCACTAAATTCAACATCCCTCAAGTTGTTTAGTGAACACGATCCAAATTCACCACACCTAATCCGATCTTCACGAGAAGAGATGTGGCTTCAATGGTGGACAACAAAGTGTCGATCATATCATTCATATGACTCATGCTTAACCTTTCGGTTCATGTGTTCCGAGGCCATGTCTGTACATGCTAGGCTCGTCAAGTTAGACCCAAGTATTTCCGCGTGTGCAAAACTGGCTTGAACCCGTTGTATGTGAACATAGAGTCTATAGCACCCGATCATCACGTGATGCTTGGACACGACGAACTTTCACAACGGTGCATACATGGGGAGAACACAGTTTTATCTTGATCTTTAAGTGAGGAATCATCTTATAATGCTACTGTCGCGATCTAAGCATAATAAGATACATAAAAGGATAAACATCACATGCATATAACTTTATGTGACATGGTATAGCCAATCTTCGCGCAATGATCTCCATCTTGTGCGTGCCGGCATGATCTCCATCACTCCACCATGATTGCCTCCACCAGGAATAGCAACTACAACTATTGCTAACTACTTAGCGATAAAGTGAAACTATTACATGGCGTATAAGAAGTTGACACACAGGTCATACACAATTATAAAGACAACCATATGGCTCCTGCCGGTTATGTACTCATCGACATGCAAGTCGTGAAACATTACAAAACATGATCATCGCATACAATACACACATCACATCTTGGGCCATACCATATCACAGAAAACACTCCCTAGAAAAACAAGTTAGACGCCTCTACCTTGTCGTTGCATGTTTTACGTGGCTTATGGGAGTAGCAAGCTAAGAACGATTCTTACCTACGAAAAGCCACAACGGTGATATTATGGTTGCCAAACTCCTGTGTAAATCCCATGACAACTATAGTGAGAGAAACTGGCATCCACCAGCCGCATGTGTGGAACAAGCCACACGTCAAGTGCGGAGCCGGTCTCGCGAACGACGTCGCGTAAGGTTGGCCTGGACCGCTTCAATCTCACTATCCCGTGTCATAAGAAGAACACAAACAAGAGGCTTGCAACAGAAAACATCAACGCCCACAACAACCATGTTGCGTTCTACTCGTGAAACACATATACGCATAGATCTAGCTCTGATACCACTGAAGGGTTTCGCGGCATAGTAAATCAAAATTTTCTACGGATGCGAACAGAGGGAAGCCAAGATCTAATCTAGGAGATGCAAACAACGAGAGAGATTGGATTAGATCTTCATACCCTTGAAGATTCGCACAGCGGAACTTTCGTCGGAATGTGGGTGATGTAGTCGTACTCTCTTCTCCTCCTCGCGATTCCATCCGATCTAACACCGCAAGTGGCGATGCCTCCGAGAGATGCACACGTGCGGCACCTCGACGTCTCCTCCTTCCTCGGTCCAGCAAGTATGGTGGAGAGACGGATTGGATCTACAACGCGACGGCGCGGTGCAAGTGGTGGAGAGTTTCTGCAGCAGGGCTTCGCCTACACGCAGTCGGGAGGGAGAGAGAGAGGAGGGCAGCAGGGCGGCTAGGGTTGGGGAGGAGGTGTAGGGGGGTGGTGCGCCCCAGCCCTCTATATATAGAGGGGTGGGCGCCAGCCCTAGCCCCTCCCCCAAGCCTAGGCCGGCGGCCAAAGGAGGGAGGAGTGGGGGGCAAGGAAACCCCCCCTTCTAGAAGCTCCAAACTAGGGTTTCCCCTTGTTTGGCCGGCTGGGCCCTATGGGGCCTTGTGCCCCTGGCCCAATGCGTCCAGGGCACTCCCTCATAGGCCCATGCCCCCTCCCGAGAGGTGGGACCACGTTGGTCCCCTTCCGGAAGGTTCTAGAAGCTTCCGGTACAATAGCGATTAACCCGGAACAATTCCGAACTCCAAAAACTGCACTGCCTTATATGAATCTTATTCTCCGGAACATTCCGGAACCTCTCGTGATGTCCCTGATCCCATCCGAGACTCCGAACAAAAACTCATAAACCAATTATCCAATCTATCCTAGCGTCGAGACACGTTAAGTGTGTGACCCTTCGGGTTCGAGAATATGCAGACATGATCTTCTATCAATAATCAACAGCGGGGTCTAGAAACCCATATTGACTCCCACACATTCATCGATGATCATATCAGATGAACCACGATGCCAGGATTCAATCAATCCCATATATATATTCCCTTCGTCTCGCGATATTTTACTTGCCCGAGATTTGATCGTCGATACCGTCATACCTAGTTCAATCTCGTTCAGAGCAAGTACTTTACTCGTTCCGTAATCCGATATCACTTTGTGATTAACTCCTTAACCGCATGCTTGCAAGCGGTGTTGATATCGATTACCGAGTGGGCCCGAAGTATATCTCTCCGACTTGGGAGGGACAAATCCCATCTCGATACATACAACCCAACAGGTACTTTCCGATCACCTGAGAGACACCTTTATGATCACCCTCTCATAGGATGACGTTTGATGACCTCAAAGCTTTCTTCCGATACCAGGGAGTTGTATTATCTCATGGTCTAAGGAATACAATATTTGACATAGGAAAAGCTTCGCAAAGATGAACACAATGACACGATCTAATTGCTTCGCTTAGTTTGGGTCTGTCCATCATATCATTCTCCCAATGATATGATCTTATTATTAATCGACAACTCATGTCCATGGTTAGGAAACCTTAACCATCATTAATCAATGAGCTAGTCCATAGAGGCATACTAGGGACACGGTGTTGTTCACAAACCACACAAGTATTAAAGTTTCCGCTTAATACAATTCTAGCATGGAATATAAACATTATCATGAACAAGAATTATAATAATAACATCTTTATTATTGCCTCTAGGGCATAATTCCAACACGGGTCCCACGTGACATTCACTAGGGCGTGCTCTCTTAATCTATTTGGCTGGACCCTGCTCCTCTCCCCCTCCCCCTAAAATAATCCTGTTGCGGCCATGGTGATTTTGTTCTCCCCCACCCGCCGTCACTCTTCTTTCTCTCTCACTGCTCACCGCCTTCTCCGCGCCTACGTCTCGTCTCCGTCTAACCCTCCCTGCCGGCTCGCCCCTCCAGTAAGATCTCTCTTCAGCGGCTCTGCTTTTCTGCAGGTTGTTTTGCTACAGCGATGTGGAAATCTGTAGTGCCTTTCTTTTTTTGTTGTTTTCCTTGAAATCGATGGAGCATCTTTGTCGAACGGGAAAGGTGGATTTGTTTTTAGGATTTGTAACTTTCGAGGTTGTGCCATTTGCCTGGGTAGTTTTTTTCTCTTCCTTTTTCTATCGGATTAGCGGATGGTTGGGTTCTGAATATGTCTTTGTCATGGGTAAGAGATGGATGGTTTGCTCTCCGGGTTGTGCCCCCTTTTCCTCGGTTGCTTTGGCAAGAAATCGAAGGCCTTCTTAGGTTGATCATTGACGAAGTATGGGATTGATTGGACTTGTTGGGGTTAGATTCTCTGGAAGGAGCCGGTGGGTTAATGTCTATTTGTGTAGGACAACAGTAGGAAGTATACTTTCAGTGACAGTGATTTTGGTGGTGGATTCATTTGTGTAGACAATGTTCTCCAAAAAATAGTTGTAAAAATATATATGCCTGGCCTGGATGCATGGAGTATTCTGGCTGCATATGTAGGATATCACTCATAAGTAATGCCTATTTTCCATCTTATGAATCCCCATAATGAACTCCATATGTAGATAGGAGATCACGAGGAGCCTTGACAGTTGGCACCATTAATTTCGCTTCTCTGTAGATGAAAATTAGGATCTGAGCAAGAATATTGACGAACTGACAGGTGAGCTGCATAAAAGAGGGAAGTAGAAAGACCAGAGCATGTTGCAAACAATGTCGATGGGAGGGGAAATGCATAGTATCTATTCCAAACATGGTATCATGACATTTCTAGCGCAGTTACAAGTTGCGACCTTTGCATAAGAATTGGAGGTTGTTACGTATGATGAATCACAATCAAATTTATGTATTGATGATTAATAACTTGAGAGGGCCAACAATAGGAAGGCGTCCATCCATCCTTGAGTTGTATATTCAATCCACATTGTGTATGTTGCTATGTCGTCGAGTCACCATGCATTGTGTCTCCACTGTTGCAAAAATCCTCGTGGATGGTCTCAAATTATCATGGACCACATACATTGACACCGAGTAGCATATCGAGGGACGTCATGCTTATATGGCATGTAACTTTGGCACGTGCTGCTCAACCACCACATAAGTCTAATTTACTCCATAAAACTCTAAGAAGATTTATATTTACTCCATACATACATACGCATTCTATTCTATATAAATGACAAAGATAATGATGGTGCTCGACAGGTGTTGACCTGGAGCACTTTGTTGGTAACCCCAAGAGCAAGGTGTGATGGAGCACAGCAACAAGTTTCCCTTAGTAGAGACCGAGGTTATCGAACCAGAAGAAGGAAGGAAACATCTCAAAGGTATTGCAAGCAACGTGGAGACCTGCAAAACACAAACTCAAGACTTTGCCCCAACAAATCAGTGAGGTTGTCAAGCTCACCGGTTTGTTATAATAAAGGATTAAACGTATGGTGTGGAAGGTAATAGTTTGCAGCAAGTAAACAAGTAACAGTGGAAGATGTATCAATGGTAAAGATTGGACCGGGGTCCATAGTTCACTAGAGATGCTCTCCTTAGATAAACAACATGGCATGAAGGGTAAACAAATTACAGCGGGGCAATTGACAGGAACTGATCAAGGCATAACAATGCAATTACTAGCCAGAAAGATCCTATGAGATTGATTGGGCAATACAACAATATACATAGACTGTAATCCAACTGCATCTATGACTAGAAGTCCACCTTCAGGTTATCATCCGAACCCCCTCCAGTATTAAGTTGCAAGCAACAGACAACTGCTTTAAGCAAAGTGTGTAAGGTAAACAGTCCACATGTTCCATGAACAAGAGACCGTTGTTTTCTCCCTAGTAGCAACAGCACATATACAACCGAAGAGATTATTGTCACTTCCCTTGGAAACTAGAGGCATGAACCCACTATCGAGCATAAATACTCCCTCTTGGAGTCACTAGCAACTACTTGGCCAAGATAACCACTAGCAACGGAGAGCATGCAAGATCACAAACAATACAGATATGATAGAATCATAAAGATAGAACCATTAATCAAACCAACATAATAATCTCAATATCCATCGGATCCCCGCAAACACAACATGCATGACTACAAATAGATTAGATCTTGATCATGAACGGAGCTCACAAGATCTATACATGAAAGCACAAAGGAGGAGATATAACCATCTAACTACTACATGGACCCATAGTCCAAGGTGGAACTACTCACAAATCATACCGGAGAGGAGGCCTCCGGGATGATATCCCCTCTGGCAGGGTGTCGGGAAGAGCTTCAGATCCCCCCGATCTAGGGACGATGGTGGCGGCGGCTACAGACGGTTTCGTGGATTTCTGATCGGGTACTCATAGTTTCTGCATCGGGGGCTTCTTATAGGCGACGGGGGAGGCCGAGGCGGCCGCCAGGGCGGCCAAACCCTAGCCAGGCACGGGCTAGGGCCCACCCGCGCCTGGGGGGCGTTTGGCCCCTCTGGCCGGCCCCTCGGGCTCTCCTCTAGACTTCTTGTTCCCCACGGAAAGTTATTGACTTTGTCCTTCGTCCCGTCCAATTCCGAGAATATTTCTTTACTAACTTTTCTGAAACCAAAAACAACAGAAAACAGGCATCTGGCACTGTTGCAACTTGTTAATAGGTTAGTACCAGAAAACATGTAAAAAGCACGTCAAAGTGTAGACAAGTAAAGCAAAGTAGATACTAAACAAGAATGGAGCATCAAAAATTATAGATACGTTTTCAACGTATCAGCCAACTATTTTCATTGACCATCTACATATATTATTGATATATTCTATCTCTTGGGTCCTTATATGCATAGTCTATTCAGCCAGATTACGGAAACACGAGCTCCTCGTGGTCAGACTATCCTATGTATAACATGTTTCATATCTACTAGTTCTATTATTCGATAGACTATATTCATTCCATGGACAATGCCATAAAGCATTTTAATCATGCCATCGAGATCGAGATGTGGCATTCCTAGGAATGAGAGGCCAAAGGAAAACATCAACAATAAACACTCGGTCATAGTGAGCAGTCAGCACCCGTCGCACAACAATCTGGCATTCTGCTACATAGCGACGGGAAAATGGCTAATGGAAACAGAGTACTGGTCCAACGGTATGGCATTAACATCTAGGCATGGTTCCTACTATACGCGACTCAATACTTGCTTCCTATGCATGGAGATTGCTCTCACAGCGAGCCAGACGCACGACATTCACGGCTTGATCTGTGTTTCTGTTGTAATTCCACTTCTCTACAGCTGAAAATCAGGATCTCGACAAGATTACTGATGAACTCACAGGTGATCTGCATAAGAAAGGGAGGGTAAAATGCATAGTATCTCTTCCAAAGATGGTATCATGACATGCCTAGAGCAGTTGCAAGTTGCCACCTTTGCATAAGGATTGGAAGTTGTTGCATCTGATGAGAAGGCATCCTTCCGACCTTGAGTCGTAGAATCAATCCACATTATATATAGGTGTATGTTGCTATGTGGTTGAGTCACCATGCATTGTGTCACCACTCTTGCAAAAATCCTCGTGGGTCGTCTCGAATTATCATGGACCACATACATTGAAGCATGGTGTGGGACTTTATGCTTATATGGCATGTAACTTTGGCTGCTCAACCGCCACATAAGTCTAATTTACTCCATAAAACTCCGAGAAGGTTGATATTTACTCCATACATACATATGCATTCTATTCATGTTAATCATATATAAATGAGAAAGCCAACTCTTTTCATTGACCAGCTACATATACTGTTGATATATTCTATCTCTTGGGTCCTTATATGCATAGTCTATTCACCCATATTATGGAAACACGAGATCCTCGTGGTCAGACTATCCTATGTATAACATGTTTCATATCTACTAGTTATATTAGTTGATAGATTAGGTTCATCCCATGGACAATACAGTGAAGCATTTTAATCATGGCATCAAGATCTAGAGTGGCATTCCTAGGAATGAGAGGCCAAGGGAAAACATCAACAATAAACACTCGGTCATAGTGAGCAATCGGCATCTGTCGCACAGCAATCTCGTGTTCTCCTACATAGCGATAGGAGAACGGCTGATGGAAACAGAGTAGGGGTCCAACAATAAGTTATCAACTTCTAGGTCTGGTTCCTGTATGCGGCTCAACACACGCTCCGCGTGCATGGAGATCTCTCTCACCACAAGCTACACACATGGCGTTCACGACTTGATCTGTGTTTCCATTGTACTCTCTTTTAAACATATAACTCTCTTTTACATGTATATGTACCATCGTTTGCATGCATCAATCACAATTATAGAAAGAAATCCATTATAAATTTCAAAACACTGATTTCAAAGTTTCAAACAAATTCGAAAAACTCAAATGGACAAAACCATATACACGCAATTTGACCACGAGTCTAGTCATTTTTAGCAAATTCTATTGTCAAATAAAAAATTGACTAATTGTTATCCGAGCATTAAAAGTCATGCTTTCACAATTGAATGTTTTTTTTGGTTCGTGGCCTATATTTGATTTTCAAAAAGGGTATCTGATTGCTTAACTAAGATCCTGGTGTCATGTCGTAGGTCCCCCTTGGTGGTTGCTGCCGCCCCACAGGCGACTCACGACAGATTGGACGTGGACCCCACTCTCCGACTTTGTCGTAGGCATTGTATTTCTCACGACAAGCATGTGTCTGTATTTGCCGTAAACTTAAAAATACTCACGGAAAACCTCTGACATGGGGCCCACCTACTTAACGAACCACCTGTTGTGTAGTTTGCAATGATAAAACTCACACCAAACTGTTTGTTGTGTGTCCGGCAATATGCACTCGACAAACCTGTCGATTTAACGGTCAGAGTTTGCCGAACAGGTTTGTCGTGAGTTTTCCTATGGCAAACGATTTACCGTGAGGGTTTCAGCCTTTGTCGTGGGTCTGGTCTGCAGCCTACGACAGATTTTCGGATTCCTGTAATGTAAGGGGTTCGAGCAAGATTTTTATTGTATAAAGATAAAACAAAGAGTAGAACTAAGTTAGCTCGAAAAGAGTTGGTAATGGAAAGCTTGCTGGGGCTACATTGCATGCGTGTATTTGTGCGCGATGACTTTTTTCTATAGAAGACGCTTTATTACTTATAAGATAGCATTGCATTGATATAATTCATAAGATTACACCCAGCATCTGCATAATTAGGATGCACACAACAATTTTATCTAAAAGAAAGGGGAAAAGGCCAAATACAAGAACCATATAGATCTCATAGAACGCCTATGATGCTGGAGGATCAATCCGAATATCAGGCGTGTCCATATGGGATAGAAATAGTCACACCGTGTAGACACCTTCATAAATATGTCTCGATTCTGCATGTACCGTCGTGGTGGCTAAAAACAGAGCACATGAGTACACTGTTAGATTACCGCATAAGTGAAAATTTGTTACCATTAAAATCTTGTAATTACTACATTTACAAGACGACCATATGACAAAAAAGCCTCCCACCCTAACAATAATTTTACACTTTTGATCTATACCATGTAACCAATTGCCCAATACGATTGCAAACGTAAGTGGAGGATATGACACTAGTGCAGAGCCCCCCCTTTAACTCCGGTTGGGAGGGCCCTCTAACAGCGGTTCCCCAACCGCTGTTGAGGGTTTGGTGTTAGAGGGGGGGCCCTTTAACACCGGTTCTTATACGAACCGGTGTTAAAGGGTGGCGACGGGGCTGCCAGAGGTCAGCCCCCCTCTGGCCGTTTTCCATGACAGAACTCGCGCATGGCGGAAAACGGCCTAAATCTCGCCACGGTAGACTTACGCCTGCCCGTTCGGGCGTATTTCTGCGGGAGGGGGGGAGCGAGGGGGAATCGATCGGGAGCGGTATACACATAAATCGTCATCGGTACATACGAGTACATGAATAATTAAGCAACTATTATTATACACAAACATCGTCATCGGCACATACATCGTCATCGTTCATTTTGGTGGATATCTAAAGAGTTCTCCGCCAGGCGTGACGACCTCATCAAGTATGAACACCGACAATTCCTCTTGAATGGCTCGTATGCTTTCATATGGTAGGAGTTGGTCCTGCATCCGCTCGATCTGAATATATATGAAGAATGGGCCACAATATATATATATAAGAATAAAACTCAACACAATTGATGGTAATAAAATAATGTTGTGGACTTTGTTTACTTACTAAGTTGTTCTAGTGCGGCTTGGCCCGTCAGACATATCGTGTTCTTAATGAACTCGCAAACATAGTACCCATAAGTTATTGCCGTGTCCCGATGCGCACTTTACGAGAATAGAAAGTTCAATCAAAATAATAATCAATAAAGCATGATATAATGGAATTGGAAGCTAGCTAGTATTACTTACATTTTGGTCTACAAATTTTAGTTCTGACCATTCACCCACGGCCCTGCCCGTGAACCTTTTCCAAACCCTGTCCGGCAAAGAAAATGGATAAAGGAGTAATTAATTACTTGTTGTCACGAAACTTGCCGATCTAGTGCGATAATATGATTGAAATTACCTCTGGAGCATCTCTCTAAAGTTTGCCTATATCTCTTTTTCTTTTCGTAACGAGTCCATGACAAGGACTTTTCCTGAGTCGGGTTGAATGACTAGCAGAATAAAGTGGAACCTACGCACGCATAACTCATCATCAGTTACACTTAACATCGAGTAAGCTGAAATAGAATGTGTACAAGAGAGAGGGTAACAGTACTCACGAGAAGTTGTAAGGCAATAGTATTTCCCTTTTGGTTTGTTGTCTCAGTAAAGACGTTAGCAAGTAATCTTCTGTTTTCCCGGGTTTGGTTTCTACCACTTCTTCATGAACTCTATTTGGGTCAACGAACCCAATGTCAAAAGGGCCTCCTTTCCTGCATTCCATAACCTTTTTCCTGCATAATAGTATATACATATATGGTGAGCATATATATATACATGCAATTAATAAAGTGAATGAGATGAGATATAAATTATAGAAATAGTACTTACACACAATAAAGGCTGATGGCAGCTTTGTCAAGTTCCTTCTGATTGAATAGAAAATGCAAGTCTTAAATGTTGAAGTCGATCGCGTCGTCTTCGCAGAAGAAAATCTCATCTCTTATATGCGCCGTGATCCATTCTACCTTTCTCGTCTTGCAGAAATGAAGGTACCACTTGTGCAATTTTCGCATCTTTGTTGGTAGATTCTTGAGCTCCTCTTTCTTGACGAGATTCTTCCCATACTTCCATGGCTGTACGCTCTTTTTCTTTTCTGCCGCGCCATCTATAAGAGTCGCTCCAGTCGGCAAACTCATCCTTCCACGTCATACCCCCTGTGCCTCGTGCATGTCCAGGGTGTTCTTTTTTACCGATGGCGCGTGTGAGCTGGTCATTCTCTCTGTCGGGATGGAAGATCCTGGCGGATGTTTCCTCGTATGTCGTGATAAGTTCAGTGACGGGTTTGGCAAGGAGGGTTGGGAAGATACACAATCCTGTTTCTGGGTCCAACCTTGCCTCGATTATGTAGAACCAAGTCTTTGCACGTAGGTCCCACCCATCTGTCTGAGGTGTGATCCCTCTCTCGCGTAGGGTCTTCTCAGCTTCCTCCCACTTAGGCCTCTGAGATATGTAGCCACCTGACCCCGTCCTCTGGTGATATTCCTTCTTCAGGGCATTAATCGTATTGGTTTCTGACCTCTTTTTAGCTATAGCACTTTTTTATATGTCTCAAATTTGGGTCAGTGAGGTCTTATCTTCGCATAATATGCGTCTTCGAAATTTGGAGTCTCGCCAGATTTGACAAATTTGTTCAATTTTGTCTTCCAGTTGCGGAAAGCGTCATCCATCTTCTTTAGAGTCCACTCTTTGACATTTTCCTTTATAACCGGGTTGTTTTCATCCTCCTCTGGCGGAAGGGTAAAATTTACCAACAACGAATTTCAAAGCGTTTCTTTGGATCTGTCATCGACAAAGGTACCGTCGCCCTTCTTTGGCTTATTCCAATTTTCAATTATGATTGGGATTTGGTCCCTAACAAGAACTCCAGCCTGACGTACAAATTTGTCTCGGGCCTTTTGGGCTCCATCGGCCTGCCATCAATACGATCGCTGATCGTGAACTTTACACGATCTTTCAACCGCTGGCTCGCGCCTCGCTTGCTCTTTTTCGTAGAAGAAGATGGTTGCTGGCTGGTCGATCCAGAGGGCTAAAAGAAGAAAGAAGCGTTAATTAATACATGTAAAAGAAGATTGTTGGTGGAAGTCAGCAGAGGCTTAATCAATGCATATACCTCGCCGGACTTTGTAACCATTAAATTGCGTTCACCGGAGTCTTCATCTTCTCCATGACTAGTACTCGAGCTGTCGTCATCATGTCCCTCCAAGTTCAGATATTGTGAGGTGTCCTCATCAATAATGTTCTCCATTATTTCTTCTTCTTCAAGGTTTCTACTAAGTGGATCCATAGTTTCTAAAACAATAATATTATCTAGAGTAAGAGTGTAAACATTCAAGTGGACTTGGATTCATACACAAATATACATATTATTCATACAAAAATACACAAATAAATACACAAATGAGTCAGAGGTCCAATTTGTATACAAGTTTTAATCTATGCATGTAGTACAATTTATCGAGCAAACAAGTTTTAATCAGGATGAGTCAGCAATCACACACGTTGCACTCCTCGCAATCTATCGAGCAAACAATTTCATACAACATAAACAATAGCACATAGAGATCAAACAAATGCATGCATGGCAATTTAATAAGTCACAATGGATAGAGGACATTAATACGAACCAGTAGGCGTTGGATTCACCCTAATCAGAGTTACAAATCTTTTTCTTATGATTTAAATAGTGTTTAATGGGTTTTAAATCATTTAAATAGTTTCTGTTGTCTAAAAATCAAACTAAAATCAGATATATAATCCCCACGGGGTTGTGATTCCAGGGACATATTATTTGTAATTTTCTGAACATTATTTATTTTCTTATGAATTTATTACTCTAAATAAGCCATTCTACCATTTTTTTAATTGCTGAAAAACCTTATATTATTTGGCTTAACCATTTGCATATTGATGATCTACACACAATTGTGAATCCATGGGTATATTATTTGTGATTTTTGGACCAGGAGATATTTTACTATGAATTTATTAACCTAAAACACCATTAAAACTAATTAAATTATTACAGTAAACACGTACTGTAAAAGTTAAATCCAACTTGATATTAATAATCTACTCAATTTTCTGAATTCATTGATATATAATTTGCTATTTTTGGATCTACGAATCTTTTTATATGATTTTTGCAAGATTATACAATTTTCTGCAATTTTTATCTTTTCTTCTATTTTTCAGGAGAGTCAACGTTGACTGGCGCTGTGTCATCGCTGACGTGGCAGACAGGTGGCGCATTCTGGTTTGCTCATCGGTGGGGTGACGTGCGGAGGCGGCAGGCTCGTCGGGCGGCGGTGCTAGCGGCGGATGCGGCGGTCTCGTCGGGTGGTGGTGCTAGCGGCAGGCTCGTCGGGCGGCGGGCTCGTCGGGCGGCGTTGACGGGCGGCGTCGGTGTTGAGGTGGCCTACGAGAGGCGGAGATGGGCGGCATTGACGGGCGGCGTCGGCGGTGCTCAAGGCGCGCGGTCGCTGCTCCTGCAGACGGAAGAGGTGGCGACGTCGCGGTCAAGTGCGGAAAAGAGAGGGTCGGGGGCGGCAGACCTCGAGCTCCGAAGCTCGACAATGGAGTCAGCGGCGGCGAGACGGACGATTCCTCTCTCACTCCGAGGGCGGCGGCGGCGAGACGCGCGAGCGGTGTTCGATCGGCGGCGAGACGCGCGAGCGGTGTTCTATCGGCGGCGAGACGCGCGAGCGGTGTTCGGGCGGCGGTGGCGGCGCTTCTCTCTGCGGCCGGCGGTGTTCGATATGGCTCTGGGGGAAGAAAGGAAGGGGAAGGCGAATTTAATACCCCTCCCCCCTTTAACACCGGTTCGTGGCTGGAACCGGTGTTAAAGGGAGGGATTCCGTTTCCACAAGATTTATTACCCCTTTAACACCGGTGTTAAAGGGAGGGTGGTGCGCTGAAAATAATGTTCTTTAACACCGGTTCCTGTCTGGAACCGGTGTTAAAGGGGGGGGCATTTATTTCATGCATTAAAGGGGCATTTTTAATTCAAAAAATATGATATGAATTTAGAAAATTCATATCTTTTTCATTTCAACTCAGAAAAATATGAATAATATATCATAATTTTCAGAAAAATAATATCTATCCATTCATGTAAATCATTTTATATTTACTTTACATGAAAATTTTCAAAATAATTAAAACACTTACATATAAATTTTGATTATTCAATTCAAACAAAAATAAATTGTTAAATCCTAAAACTTTGAACATAAGAAATATTAAGCATCTAAAAAATGATTTTTATTAGATCAAATCATATTTTAATGCCGCATCTTTTGTATTAACATTTTTGAATTGATTGGATATTTAAATGTCGCATATTTTGTATACACTTGAATCTCACCAAGCCTCGCTCAACGTGCATTGTTTTTTGATAAAATAGCATATTGTGAACCTAAAAATGATTTTTGTAAAAAATCATGAGCATCGTATCATGTACTTGTAGTTCATATCTGACCCACTTCCTACCGATTCAGTAGGAATTTGTCTTTTTCACCAAAGGTGGATGGAAAGGTTTTAGATCCCCCTTTTGGTACATTGTGCATACAAGGTGGTCTAGTATTTTTGTAAAATGTGTTGGTGGTTTTTTGAATTAGCCATTTGGTGGTTGCTTCATAAAACTGTCCGTTTTTTATGCTCAGAAAATGGAAAATGCCTTTTTGGTGCGATAAAAAGGAAAACTTCTTCTTGCAACATTGTTTGCCATGCCATGATGCACATGTATGCACAATATGGCCATATTATCACAAACTATGTCTTGATTCTATCCATAACATTGGTCATTTGACCCGAAAGCCAAGAAACCTCGAATGAGATAGGTCATTTTGTGAAGGTTTTTTTGAGACATAATCAATATACCAGATAAAGCCGAACTAATAGCCAACTAATAGTAAGTTACATAAAGCCGAACTAGAACTGAAAATTAAGATACATAAAAGAACTGAAAATTAAGATACATGGCCAGATTAAGTAACAATCGGCCGAACTTGTTTCGGAATGTTGGAGTGATTCAGTCATGCTCTGCCTACACCACACCGTAATACTACATCAGAAGGTCGTACTTCGCCATGGCCGTCATCGCTGTCGCCGGGTCGCCAGAATTGAACCTCTAGAGAGTACGCTGGGCTGGACTTGAGGGTAGCGCTGGGCTGGACTTGAGGGTAGGCAGACGGGGTTAGAGTCGGCGGCGGTGTCATAGGCCATGACGCTCGAGAGTCCGACACGCCACCATAGCCGACGGCCGGCCTCAGAAGTTAGGAGGAGGTGAGCCCTCCTCGTGCTGGCGAGCGCCTCTCACGCCGATCCACGAAGAAGGCTTCCTAAGTAGGGAAATAGTCGGGATGCCATCTCGATTCTCCGCTGCCCGGCGTGAGCTCAAGTAGTAGTGGTTCGTGATGGCCATCCGGCGCCACACCTAGAGGGACAGGAGGAACTGCACGCCGATGCTTAGCATCCAGCCGACGGGGACACAAGATGGCGGCAAGGGTAGTTCGAGGCGCAAGCGCCCGCCTCTCGGGGTTAGTGCTACGGTAGAATCCATGGGAAAGAGTGATGAGGTTGCAGATATGAGTCTAGAGATGTGCAATGACAATGGAGGCCAACCCCTACATATATATATAGTGAACTAGCGGAAGAATCGAGGAAGAATCAAGGGAAGAAAATGGCGGGAAGAAAATGGCGGGAAGAAGAATCAAGGGAAGAAAAATGGCGGAAGAAGAAAATGGCGGGAAAAATGGCGGATGAACCTTTAGTCCGGTTGGAGACACCAACCGGGACTAAAGATGAATTTAGTCCCGGTTGGAGACACCAACCGGGATAAAACACGAGTCAAGACTAATAATAGGGGTGAGTGTCAACATTATGTCGTATGGCGTGTACCTTGTCTCGGATGGTGTCACCAACCGACTAAAGATGAACTTTAGTCCCGTTGGAGACACCAACCGGACAAAACACGAGTCAAGACTAATAATAGGGGTGAGTGTCGACATTATGTCGTATGGCGTGTACCTTGTCCGGATGTTGTCACCAACCGACTAAAGATGAACCTTTAGTCCCGTTGGAGACACCAACCGACAAAACACGAGTCAAGACTAATAATAGGGGTGAGTGTCGACATTATGTCGTATGGCGTGTACCTTGTCCCAGATGGTGTCACCAACCGACTAAAGATGAACCTTTAGTCCCGGTTGGAGACACCAACCGACAAAACACGAGTCAGCACTAATAATAGGGGTGAGTGTCGACATTATTTCGTAAGTGTCGACACTATGTCGAGATGCTTGTACTATAAATAGGCATCCTTGTGAGTCCAGTCCTCCAGCCAGTTTGAGGCAGGGACACCACTACGGCCAGTTTCAGGGAGATGCCGACGGAGCCCAGTCCTCCGGCATCTCCAAGAAACTGGTCATAGAGGCACTCCCTAATATGTGAAATTAGTTAGCTCTCAGGTGTATTGATCTAGTTAGAGAAGTTACAAAGCTGCAAGATTGTTTTCGAGAGCAGGGACACCACTACGGGTTCGGGGAGATGCCGACGAGCCTAGTCCTCCCAAGCATCTCCAAGAAACTGGTCATAGAGGCACTCCGTAATATGTGACTGCTGCTTGGAGATCAGATCTTAATGGTAAGTACGAATCGGGACAACTTCTTCTCATAGTCCCGGTCCATCCACAAAACATGACTAACACTCAAGACATGTATTAATATTAAAAACATGAACTAGAGTTACATAACATGAGCATGAACTTCTTGGCACATGTCCTTCCTTATGATCGCTTCAGACGTAACCATGGAGCATCTTCTTTACTTAACGGAATGCTTGGGTCAGTTTTCACTGTGAAGGGCAGAATTTCATCAAACTTATTATAATCTTCTGACATGTTTGTCTTGTCCTTGATTCCCACGATGTTTCTTTTCCCTGAAAGAACTATGTGATGCTTTGGCTCATCATATGATGTATTCGTTTGCATATTTTTTCTTTTTTTTGGTCTGGAGGACATGTCCTTCACATACAAAACCTGAGCCACATCATTGGCTAGGACGAATGGTTCGTCTAAGTTCTTGTCTACCTTCATAAGATTGTTGAGATCCACCGTTGTCATTCCGTACTTCTTGTCTACCTCAACCCCTCCTCCTGTTAGCTTGACCCATTTGCATCGAAACAAGGGGACCTTAAAATTAGGTCCATAGTCAAGTTCCCATATCTCCTCTATGAACCCATATTACGTGGTCTTTTGCCCATTGTCTTCTGCTGCATCGAAGCGGACACCACTGTTTTGGTTGGTTCTCTTTTTATCTTGGTCTATCGTGTAAAATGTATTCCCATTTATCTCGTACCCTTGGAAAGTACATACAGTCGAAGATGGTGTCATGGCCAACAAGTACAGCTGATCCCCAACAGTGGTGTTATTCGTGAGAAGTCTTTGCAGCCAGCCGCCAAAACTCGCCATGTGTTCACTTATAATCCATTCATCGACCGCCCGGGTGTTTGAGGCGTATTAAATTCTTGTGTTCATTGATATACGGGGCAACCAAGATAGATCTTTGTAAAACTGTGTAGTGTGCTTGATTGAGAGAATGCCCGTCCCTACATATCATTGCTTTACATCCTAGGGTGCCTTTTCCACGCAGTCTTCCCTCATGTCGTGATTCTGGAACACCAATCGCCTTAAGGTCAGGAATAAAATCAACACAGAACTCAATGACCTCCTCTCATACATAGCCCTTGGAGATGCTTCCTTCGCCTAGCACGGTTATGAACATATTTCTTTAAGACTCATGTACCTCTCAAAGGGGAACATATTGTGTAGAAATACAGGACCGAGAATGGCAATCTCTTCTACTAGGTGAACCAGAGATGCGTCATAATATTGAAGAAGGATGGTGGGAACACCAACTCAAAGTCGACAAGACATTGGGCCACATCTATTTGTAACCTGGTAGGCTTTCCGGATCGATTACCTTCGAGATATTGCATTGAGGAATGCACATAGCTTCACAATGGGTACTCGAACATTTTCGTGTAGAAGCCCCTCAATGCAATCGGAAGCAATTGTGTCATAATCACGTGGCGTCATGAGACTTCAGGTTTTGGAATTTTTCTCCGCCATATTTATTATTCCCTTTATATTCTACGAGAAGCCGACGGGACCTTGATACTGCTCAGCATTCAAAAAGATTTCCTTCTCGCTTTGGTAAGAGCGTAGTGGCGGGAGTTAAGTGGCATTGTTTACCCTTCTCGCTCTCGGGATGCATAGGCTCTTCAGGGCCTTCGACGTTGCTGGTCCCGTGCTTCCGTGTATCTTTTGTCTTCCCATACACTCCTAGAAATCCTAGCAGGTTCACGCAAACATTCTTCGTCCACGTGCATCACGTCGATTGAAGAGCGGATCTCTAAGACTTTCCAATAGGGTAGGTCCCAAAATATAGATTGCTTCTTCCACATGGGCGCGTGTCCGCATCGCTATTCGAATGATAGACTGCCAGGACCTTTTCCAAAGATTACTTCTAGGTCCTTGACCATACCAAATACCTCCTCACCGGTACGGAGGACAAGCTTCCTCCGGTTCTGCCAGACGCTTGAAATGCTTGCCTTTCTTTCATCGATGAAGGTTCTAAGAAATCGGCGATACCCTAGGTACACAACCTTCTTACATTTATCCAAATATACACTTTCAGTATCATCTAAACAGTGTGAATGCATTGTATCCCTTGTTTGTCTGCTTAGAAATGTTACTAAGAGCAGCCAATCATTGATGGTTAAAAGCAATGCTCAGAGGTCAAATGGCTCCCTTTGTGCTCATCCCACATACGTACACCTGGTTTGGCCCACAGCTGTAAAAAGTTCTTCAACTAATGGCCTTAGGTACACATCAATGTCGCTGCCGGGTTGCCTCGGCCTTGGATGAGCACTGGCATCATAATGAACTTCCTCTTCATACACAACCAAGGAGGAAGGTTATAGATACATAGGGTCACAGTGCCAGGTCTTTGTGGACTGCAGCTCTCACCAAAAGGATTCATGCCGCTGTACTTAGACCAAACCTTAAGTTCCTTGCGCCACGTGAGAAGTCCGGTACTCTCGCCGACTTTTCTCCACCGTGACCCATCAGCGGGTGTATCAACATCGCGTCTTTCTTACGGTCTTCCATGTGCCATCGCAACAACTTGGCATGCTCTTTATTTCAAGAGACGTTTTAACCGTGGTATTATAGGAGCATACCACATAACCTTGGCGGAACCTTCTTCCTAGGGGCCTCGCCTCAACATCGCCAGATCGCCTCGATCGATCTTATACCGGTCAAAGGTATACCGCATGCATCCAAATTCTCGTATTTCACCATGGCAGAGGATGCGCATTAATGCAGCACGTATCTTCCAGACGCCTAATCCTAGAGGGCGTACAACCTTCTTTGCTTGGTATGTACTGTCGGCAACTCATTATTTCTTGGAAGAAGATTCTTCATTTTTACCAACAACTTTGAAAATGCGCCACCACACCATTCTCTGCCTTCCATTGCAGCAAATCCAGTGTGGCACCTAGCTTTTTGTGGCCATCTTCACAAGTTGGATACAACAATGTTTTGTGATCCTTTAACATCTGCTCCAGCTTCTCCTTCTCCTTTTCAGTTTCACATTCTTCCTTTGCATCAGTAATGGCCCGACCAAGATCGTCATCAGCGGGCCCATCTGCTCCCTCTTGATCTTCATTATCTACCTCCGTTGCATTATCATCATATTCAGGATACATATTATGATAGTTGTCATCATCCTCTTCTTCTTCGTTGTCTTCCATCACAACCCTTTTTTCTCCGTGCTTGGTCCAACAATTATAGTTGGGCATGAAACCGGATCGAAGCAGGTGGGCGTGAATGGTTCTGGTATTTGAGTAGTCTTTCTTGTTCTGACAGTGAACACACGGACAGCACATAAAACCATTGTGACCATGGTTTGCATTAGCCACAACGATAAAATTTTGGAGGCCCGTAATGTACTCGGAAGTGCGGCGGTCACCGTACATCCATTGTCGGTTCATCTGCATTAATATGTAGTATATATCAAAAAATAATAGGGAGATGACCATTTATATGTATAGTACATCAATGACACATGAAACTATAGTTGTCGACCTCGACCGAGACGGAAAGAGCAACAAGAAAACTTATTTTGAGCTCTCGGGCATTTCACCGAACACCTCTTGTGCATATGAAAAAAACACAAACTAGCACTCTTCACACCCTCTTGCTAGGCTCCAAAATGTGAAAGAATGGAAGAGTGGGGTGTGTGTGGGCTGGGGTGGTGTCTTATATAGCCCCCCCTTTAACACCGGTTCATGCCACGAACCGATGTTAAAGGGGAGTTGCGCGGGCCACTGCTGCAGGGACCTTTAACACCGGTTCGTGGGATGAACCGGTGTTAAGGGGGGCTCCTTTTTTGCCGCAGGGGCCACGCTGGTACGGCCCCCGCTTTAACACCGGTTCGTAGAAGAACCGGTGTTAAAGCCCTTTTTCGGGATCAACAAAAGACCTCGTTTCCACTAGTGTGAGTTAGAACATATTTTGTTGACTTGCCATATAGAACGGGCCACTTGCGATGGGAGAAAAGGTGTTTGATTGTCTCATCAAAATGACAGAACGCAAACTATGTACTCCCATGAAAATTGTGTTTTATTGTCACAACGTGTATGTACATTGAAATTGCGGCATGGATCAGACATACAACGGTGCAATGGCGCTCGTTGTGTTAACATCCGGGTGCGAGCAGATTAAATGGTGGTTGCGACTTGCAGGTCTGGTATGGTGAGGCAACGAAGCCGAGATCGTTGTGGTTCCACAGTTAATTTCCCGACCATTGTTTGGGATGGTAGAGTTGCATCAAAAAGGGAACTATAGAGAGCTGAGTGACACAAGAATGGTCGATCAATAGGTGAAAAAGATGCAGAGTGCCTCACCATGACGTGCCTATACTAGTTGCAAGGTGCGATCCAATCTGAACCGTTGGTGCATCTCATGAATCACAATATCACAACTTCAGAGATCAAGTGAGTCGACGACTTAGCATGTCTGGTAGGTGGTGGGCATCCTTCTGTTCTACCGTGGGACAGGAGAGTGTCATCGCACGGTTGTTGCTCAGCCATCGAATCATCAGAGTCTCTGCAGCTCTATGCATTGCATTGCCATTCTTAGCTACTCTTGTGTCTTTGTTTGAACTACCCCACAACCCATAGTCTCGTTTTCCCATCATGCTCTAACGATGATAAAGTTTGATTAAATATAGTTCAAAGGTAAAGCAAAAAAAAATAGGAATATGAATAGAACATCCTTCAAATCTGGTGGCATTAATACTTGGTTGTTACTATCCACTCTTATTTCTCCTTTTTCTTTCTTGATCTATGGATAAATGTTTAACAAGTTTCTGGGGCATGATAGATGCATCTTGTATCAATGTTGTAAAATACAAACTTTTTTGGTAACTTTACATTGGAGTTTTACACGTTGATAGCACAAATTACCCCATTTTAAGGAGAGGAAACACCAAATATTTTATTGTCCTTTCACGGCATGCATGGAACTAATTTGTCACTGCTACTCAGTCATCAATACTCTAAAGTACTATTTATTTCTTATGAAAAGCTAATAATTTACTCCATCCATATACTCACTCCGGTCCATATTAGTGGTCTCTGTTAGATGTATATATCTGTATATTGTATTTCCCCCATATGTTAGGGGGTTTCCTGCATATTTGTCATGTACCTGTAATATATATTGTGGCCTTTGGCCCTCAGAGGAATATAACTTGTCTATTCCTAACATGGTATCAGAGCCGGTTTTAGGGTTCCTCTCTACTCCAGCAGATCTACACACATACACATCTACACCCGCCCGTCACACGCGGTCGTGTTACCTCGACGTCGCTTGCCCTGATTGGTCGGGCCCTCCAGCCATCGCCAGATACTGCGACGCATGTGACGCTGCAAGCTGCCTCGCAAGCCGCCCACCAGTGTGCTCCTCCGCAGTAACATCTACACGTCATGAACATCTACACATACACGTGCTGCCTCCTGCTGTTTTACACCCATTGATTCACCCACACCCCCACTTCCGATCGGGCCCCACCTTCTTTGATTGGGCATCTCCACTTCCTGGTGCACCACGATCCTCCAACGCTGGCCTCGCGCTGACTCTCGCTCGACGCCTGCCACGTCCGTCGACAGTTGGTTTTCAACAGTTGGTTTCGACTATCCCCGTTTACATCTGAGAGCAAAAAAAAGAGTGAGATATGTCTTCTGCATCGGGCTATGTTGTGATTCCTCGCTGCCCGGTGATCTTCGATGACGCGGATTATCCTGATTTCGCTGCCTTCATGCGCGTTCACATGCGCGGTCTCCGTCTTTGGGGTGTGCTCTCCGGCGAGGTCTCCTGTCCGCCGTGTCCTCCTGCTCCTGTGGCTCCTCTTCCGCCGACGCCGATTGTTCTCGGTGTTGATGCTTCTCAGGAGGCCAAGGATGCTGCTCAGAGTGCCGATGATAGTGTTGTTGCTGCTTATGACCTGAAGTTTAAACAGTACTCTGCTGATCTCGAGACCTATCGCCATGCTCTGACGGCCTACACTCAGTCGGTCGATGAGGATGCTCGTGCTGCTGCTGTTCTCACCTCCAGAGTTACGCCTCAAGATGTCTTGCCGAGTTCATGAGTCTCCCTGCTGCCGCCGGGCACATCTTCGTCGGCCATTTCAGCCGTCTGGGATGCTCTTTACCTGTCCGTGGTTCGCCAGAGCATGCTCTTCAGAGGTGATTCCACTATTGATGAGTTCTATACTCGAGTGCTGCTATTTGGCGTCCTTGATTCTCTTCAGACTGCTTGTGGCACATGCTCGTCTGCCATTGACAGCGCTTCGGATTTGGAGTTTCACCGCATCTATGAGTTTCTGTCTTGGCTTTGCCAGGAGTTTGAGCCCCGGCGTGCTCAGCTGAATGCTCGTGGTCGTGTTCCGCTCTCTGAGGTGTTGTCTGAGCTTCGGGCTGAGGAGACCCATCTTCGTAGTGCTGGTCTTCTTGCGGTTCCGTCTATGCTTGCTACTCGTGGTGCTCCTCTGCCGTCTGCTCCCTCGACTCAGCCGCGGTCCCCTGTGCCGCCGCCGCCGATTCTCCCCACTCCTCCAGGTCAGGGTCAGGGTCAGCTTCAGCACCAGCAGCCTCAGGGTCAGCTTTCAAGACCAGCAGCCCTCGGTCGAGTCGGCCAACTGCTCGTGGTCGTGGTCGCCGTGGTTCTCTTTGTCATTGTTTTATCGCAACAGGATGGCCACACTTGGGCCACCTATTATACAGGACCCCAGGTTTACGCCAAGAACACCAGGCTCGTGGCCGGGCTCCTTCCGGGTCTTCAGCGGTTGCTCTCTCCGATCGTGACATTATCGAGTCTTCGTGGTACTTTTGCTCTGTGCTCTTCTTGGGCCGGCACTGCTGGTTACGTGATCGACTCTTGAGCATCGTCGACCACCACCTTCTACACAGTCAGGTACGTCTCCGTGGTATCTGGATTCTGGAGCTTCTTTTCATATGACCTCTGAGTCTTCTTTTCTGTCCGCTCTTCGTTCTCTCCCTTCTCCTGTCCGTGTTTTTACGGTTGATGGTACCTCTCTTCCTGTTTCTAGTCGGGGCACCCTTTCTACTTCTTCTTTTTTTGTTCCTTATATTTCTCATGTCCCTCTTCTTAAGATGAATCTGTTCTTTGCTAGCCAGCTTACTGACTCTGGTGGTCGCGTCATTCTTGATGTTGATTCTTGTGTTATCCAGGACCGTCGCACACAGGCCCTGGTTGGAGCTGGCCCTCGCAGACGTGACTCTTCAGGACTTTGGGAGTTAGACTGGCTTCGTGTTCCTTCTGCTGCCACTTCATCTGCCCGTTCTTCTCCGGTTGTCGCCTCTACTACCAGCTCCTTTCAGCAGTGGCATCATCGTCTTGGTCACCTCTGTGACTCTCGCCTGTCGTCATTAGTTCATTGTGGTCTTCTGGGGTCTGTCTCAGGAGATGGGTCTTTGCATTGTCAGGGCTGTAGATTGGGTAAACAGATTCAGCTTCCCTATCCTACTAGTGCGTCTGTATCTCAGCGACCTTTTGATTTAGTTCATTCCGATGTTTGGGGTCCGGCTCCTTTCGCTTCGAAAGGGGGCCATCGCTACTATATTTTATTCATCGATGATTTTTCTCGGTACACTTGGTTGTATTTTATGCGCTCTCGCAGTGAAGTGCTTTCCATATATCAGCGTTTTGCGGCCATGGTCTGTACTCAGTATTCTACCCCCATCCGTGTTTTTCGTGCTGATTTTGCTGGTGAGTATATCTCCCAGATGTTGCGAGGTGTTCTTGCTGAGCAGGGCACCCTTGCTCAGTTCTCCTGTCCTGGTGCACATGCCCAGAATGGCGTTGCTGAGCGTAAGCATCACCATCGTCTTGAGACCACTCGTGCTATGATGATTGCTTCTTCTCTCCCGTCGCATTTCTGGGCTGAGGTTGTCGCTACGTCGGCTTACCTCATCAATATTCAGCCTTCTGCCGCCTTGCAGGGTGGTATCCCTCTTGAGCGCCTATCTGGACAGTCTCCAGACTACTCCATGCTTCGCTTGTTTGGTTGTGTTTGCTATGTTCTCCTTGCTCCTCGCGAACGCACCAAACTGACCGCTTAGTCTGTTGAGTGTGTCTTCCTCGGATACAGTGATGAGCATAAGGGCTATCGCTGTTGGGACCCTGTTGGTTGTCGGATGCGTATCTCTCGTGATGTTACTTTTGATGAGACGCGTCCTTTCTATCCTCGTCCCACCGCTGGTACTTACCCGGTGGAAGATATCTCTTTTCTTCTCTTTCCTGACACACCTCCTTCTCCCCCTATTGTGTCTTCTTCAGGGTCTCCTCCCCCTGATGTCTCTTCTTCGACACCGTCCTCCTCTGCTCCGTCTAGTTCTCCTAGTTCTCCTCGTTCTCCGGAATCCTCCTCTCCTATTCCCTCTTCTCCCGTGTCGTCTTCCTCTAAAGATCTTCCCTCTACTCGTCCTATTCGTCAGCGTCGTGCCCCAACCGTTACTCTCCTAGCCAGTATGGTATTTCTGTTGCCTCCGAGCCGACTTCTTATCGGGATGCTGAGCATCATCCTGAATGGCAGCTGGCCATGGCTGAGGAGATTGCTGCGCTTGAGCGCACTGGCACCTGGGATCTTGTTTCTCCCCCTCCCGGTGTTCGTCCTACCACGTGTAAGTGGGTCTATAAGATCAAGACTCGCTCTGATGGATCTCTTGAGCGCTATAAAGCGCGTCTTGTGGCTCGTGGTTTTCAGCAGGAGCATGGTCATGACTATGATGAGACCTTTGCTCCTATGGCTCATATGACCACTGTGCGTACTCTTCTTGCTGTTGCGTCTGTTCGTCACTGGTCTGTGTCCCAGCTTGATGTTCAGAACGCCTTTCTCAATGGTGAGTTGAGTGAGGAGGTCTATATGCAGCCTCCTCCTGGGTATTCTGTTCCTGAGGGGATGGTTTGTCGGCTTTGGCGTTCTCTTTATGGCCTCAAACAGGCTCCTCGTGCTTGGTTTGAGCGTTTTGCTTCGGTCGTGACTGCTGCTGGTTTCTCCCCTAGTGCTCATGACCCAGCGTTGTTTGTTCACACTTCTCCTCGTGGACGCATTTTTCTTCTTCTCTATGTTGATGATATGATCATTACCGGTGATGATCCTGAGTATATCGCCTTTGTTAAGGCTCGTCTTCGTGATCAGTTTCTTATGACTGATCTTGGTCCTCTTTGATACTTTCTTGGGATTGAGGTTTTCTCCACTTCTGATGGTTTTTACATCTCTCAGGAAAAGTATATTCAGGATCTTCTTGCTCGTGCTGCTCTTGGGGATGAGCGCACTGTTGAGACACCTATGGAGCTTAATGTTAAGCTTCAACTTACTGATGGTGATCCTCTTTCTGATCCGACGCGTTACCGTTATCTTGTTGAGAGTCTTGTTTATCTTGCTGTCACTCGTCCTGACATCTCTTATCCTGTTCATATTCTGAGTCAGTTTGTTTCTGCTCCTACCACTGTTCACTATAGTCATCTTCTCCATGTTCTTCGTTATCTTCGTGGTACGATCACTCGTCGCCTTTTCTTTCCTCGTTCCAGCTCCAGTGCTATTCGGACGCTACGTAGGCGAGTGATCCTTCAGATCGCCGTTCACTTTCTGCTTACTGTGTGTTTCTTGGTGGTTCGCTCATTGCTTGGAAGACGAAGAAACAAACAGCGATTTCCCGTTCGAGTGTTGAGGCTGAGTTGCGTGCTATGGCCTTGTTGACTGCTGAGGTGACTTGGTTATGGTGGTTACTTTCGGATTTTGAGGTCTCTATTACCACACCCAGTCTGGTTTTGTCTGACAGTACAGGTGCTATTAGTGTTGCACGTGATCCGGTCAAGCATGAGCTTACCAAGCATATTGGTATTGATGCTTTCTATACACGTGCTCAGGTGCAGGCTCAGGTTGTTGCGCTTTAGTATGTGCCTTCAGATTTACAGTTGGCGGATTTCTTCACGAAGGCACAGACCAGAGCGCAGCATGATTTCTTACTCTCCAAACTCAGCGTTGTGGATCCACCATGAGTTTGAGGGGGGTGTTAGATGTATATATCTGTATATTGTATTTTCCCTATATGTTAGAGGGCTTCTTGTATATTTGCCCTGTACCTATAATATATATTGTGGCCTTTGGCCCCCAGAGGAATATAACTTGTCTATTCGTAACAGTCTCAAGGGAGTATATATTTATTTCCACCAGCTTTCTGTTCGCTTCATCATATCTGACTCAAATCATTTGGTCGACCAGCTGTACATATACATGCACTCACAATTTGTCTCTTGGGGTCATCTTACCGAACCCAACACGAGCTCCTCTCATGGTCGGCTATCCCAGCTTAGTAACATTTTGTACTATCTGTTTGTGATGGGATCAGCGTGGATTAAGGACAATGAAGCACTACAATCATGTCAGCTTGATAGAGAACGCTCGCCGCATGAGCGCACGGGCACACATTTCTTCGGAATGAGAGGTCTAGGGAAAATGTCTACTCAATCGGTTATATTGAGCAGCCAACAATTGGGTACTACCGGAGAAGGTTGGATAGCACTGATGTGCGCTCCATGCCAGTACTGATTATTCTCTTGAGAGCAAAGCGTCGATCTGTTGGCAAGCAGTACGAGTGATGTTTGTTTCTCCTATAGTAGCGTAAAACTGTTGAAGTGTATAAGTGGATTGTACTAGTCTTTTTCATCAGTTCGAACTTTTGGTTGCGTTGGCTAGTGCATGAAGCTTGACGTGGTATCAGAGCCTAAGGTCTCGAGTTCGAGTCCTGTCTTTCGCAATTTATCCTAAAATTGGTGTTGACCCCTCTATGTCCACGTATATGCCTCTTGAGTCATACATGAGTTTCGTGTACCGTCGCTCTTTTCCGGTTGCACGTGCTGACTTCTCCCCGTCACACGTGAGAGGGGTTGTTGAAGTGTATAAGTAGATTACACTAGCCCTTTTCATCAGTTCGGACTTTTGGTTGCGTTGGCTAGTGCATGAGCTTGACAAACGGTAGCCAAGGGCTGTTCCTGGAAGGTCCCATCTCCCTCTGCTCATTATATGTTGTGTTGACACAGTCAGAGATAGTAAATCATGAAGATACAACGTGTTAAAATGGGGTAATACGATGAATACTTTCAGGGGTACAGATGTGGCTCGTTCATGGTACGCCATGCACAATTTTGCTGCATTTGTCAAAGTTTGGATGCAGATGGACATTTACTCTCGGTTTTATTCTGGATCCAATCGAATACCTGGAAAGCTACCTTAGGGCCTATTTGTTTGGGTTGTGGCTGGCTGGCTGTGCTGCTGTGCAAGAAAAGCTGCTGTGCAGAGAAAGCTACTTCTCTGAGTTTGGCTGTTTGGCAACTTGGCTGACTGACTGGCTGTAAAATCACTGAATTCTTTAAAATACCCTGAGAGTTCTGAGTATATTTTTGCTAGTTTGCTAATTATATACTCCCTCTTATCCAAATTAGATTTGTCTAAATTCGGATGTATCTAAGACGTAAATATGTCTAGTTATATACTATAAGTCCAGACAAATCTAAATTCATTAATTTAAATCAGTAGCAAAAATATTTGCTTGCGTGTACGTATACTACTAAACGATAGTCAGGCCAAACGTATACTTTCTGACAACTTTCCGCGTTTACTACTTCTGTCGTGTCACAAAGAATGGGAAGAAGGAACCGTTGACGAATGGAAAAGAAAACAAAAAATGGAAGCAACAGAAATCAATGATCCTCTAACAATTTTCTGTGTCTACTACTTTTTTTTCTAACTGACGTCTACTTGAGCTAGTACTAGTAGTAGCAAAACACTATACGAGCGACAGCTTGGATTCTGAACCACAGCTTCGTGGAGAAGGACTGGTGGCAGTTTTTTGTAAATAACCAAACCAACAAGGGCAATGCAATTTACCGTTTCAGTTTTAAGTGGCAAAGCTGCGGGAAGCACGTCCCCAGGTGCTTCGCTCGTACTGTGTATTTCTCGTTTCGGCTTCGGCGAAGCCCGCGGCCAACGCATGCCGTTTGGCTGGATTAGACCGTTTTTTCCAGTGAAAAGCCAGAATAAGCTCAAACAAATACCCCATTAGCTAGTACACTGAGTACAAGTTATAGTATAATTGATGTATTTTTTTTTAGGTGGTACATTGTGTGCATATACTGGATCAAGTTGTTGCCTTGTATAACTTGGTTTCGCAAGAACTAGTGTGCTACTCAACCAATAATCGTATATATTAAACAAGTACTACCTCCGTTTCAAAGTTTAAGGCCTATATTTTTTTGAAAAGTCAAACTAACTAAAGTTTGACCAAGTTTTTAGAGAAAAATATTAATATTTATAATATGTAATTCATACCTTTCATATATCATAAAAGATATTTTCAGATGGTATCTATATAATATAATAGTTCTTGGTATTTTTTAAAAAAAAATGGTCAAACTTTTCGTGGCTTGACTTTTCAAAAAAAGATATAAGCATTAAGCCTTGAAATGGAGGGAGTATTATTTTCGACACAAAGTACCAAACAAAAATACAAATAAACCTTCAAAAATTCAAACGGACAATCATATATGTGTGCAATTTGAGATCAACCTACCTTCTTTGCATTTAAAATCAGGATCTAGACAAGACAATATTACTGATGAACTGACTAGAAATTTTGTATCAAGAAACTCGAGACTTACTTTTTTTCAGCAAATTGCATCTAGTCAAAAAATCATTATTATCAATCCAAACATAAAGTACATGTTCTCATAATTGAATTTTTTTACACGCAAACTGAAATTAATTTTACATACGGGTGTCCGAATTCTTAAGTGCAGCCATGCTGTCATGTAGTGTACCATAAGGTGGGTCTAGCAAGATTTTTCGATACAGATCGAACAAGGAATGTGGCTAAAGTAGACCAAAAATAATTGGCCATGCAAAGTTCACTGAGGTTTCGATTTGTGTATGTCTTAGTGCGCGACATGTGAGATTCATATGAAGGGTGAGACAAAGTGACCTAGTAAAGAGACCAGAGTATGTCACGAACGTTGTCAATGTGAGAGAGAAAATACACAGTGGCTCTTGTACAGAAGATACCACATGCTTAGAGCAGTTGCGAGGTGTGACCCTTGCATAAGGATAGGAATTTGCTCCATCTCACAAATCACCACCAAACTTCAACAAGGAATAAGTCGAAAGGGCCGCCAATGTAGAAGGAATCCTTCCGACCTCTTACGGGACATAAAGCACTCTTTGCCTGTAGTATGTTGCTTCGTCGTTGAGCCACCTTGCAGTGTGTCACCGCTGCTGCAAAAATTCTTGCGGGGTCGGCTCAAATTATCACAACCCACTTACACTGGTACCAAGCAGCATATCATGGTACATGTACATATTAAGTTTCTGCCTATCAGTCGTGGGGAATAGAATTTTTTTTTTCCTTTTGCAAAATCGAAGCTAGAATTTGTTAAGCAAAGGTTACGAACATGACCACAAACCTGCATCGCACAGGCTCCAAACACCAGCTAGTTGTGCCACTAAGTAGATAGTACTAACAAAACTCAAGTTTATTCTAGTACTACCTCCGAAATAGATGTGTGAGATTTATCTAAATTTTTGGCGGGAGAAGTCTATTGTACAAAAACATGAAGAAAATAGAACTCTAGGCAAGAATGGTTGTAGTTGAGCTTGATTCGTTTTTCTTCTCTCGTGGTTGCTTTCGTGTTTTCCATACTTCTAACCAGTTTGTGGCTCTCCTGGGTGATATTTACGTATGTACGAACTGCAAACTAAACTTTTGACAGCACCGAGCTCGCCCAGATTTCATTGTGTCATGTCTTAGTGTGTGTGAATGAGCTGCATCGAAAAGGAACTAGCTAGCAGAGAGAGAGCAGAGTATATCACTAACGTTGTTGATGCAAGTGAAGAAAAAATCGCAAGCGCCTCTTCCACAAAAGGTACCATGACATGCCTAGAGCAGTTACGCGACCCTGCACAAGGATTGGAGGTTGTTGCACCTCATAAATCACATTGGAACTTCATATATATAACGATGAGGGATAAGTTGACATGTCATGCTTTTGCGACACAAAACTTCGGCATGTGCTTGTCGGCTACTACATAAGTCTAATTTATGGCGTGTATAAAAACCTGATATTTTGCTCCATCTATATATGCGCATTCTATTCACTTCTGTTGAAGTGTATAAGTGGATTGTACTAGCCCTTTTTATTAGTTCGGACTTTTGGTTGCGTTGGCTAGTGCATGAAGCTTAACATGGTATCAGAGCCTAAGGTCTCGAGTTCGAGTCCTGGCTTTCGCAATTTATCCTAAAATTGCTGTAGACCCCTCTGTGTCCACGTATAGACTTCTTAAGTCATACGTGAGTTTCGCGCGCCGTCGCTCTCTTCCGGTTGCACGTGCTGACTTCTCCCCGTCACACGTGAGAGGGGGTGTTGAAGTGTATAAGTGGATTGTACTAGCCCTTTTCATCAGTTCGGACTTTTGGTTGCGTTCGCTAGTGCATGAAGCTTAACAACTTCATCATACATGCGCATGACTCTTCTAATCGACCATCTACATATACCGTTGTTACATTCTACCTCTTGGGTCTTTTCACCCATTGCTGAAAGACTAGCTCAGGGTCGACTGTCCTATCTATAACACGTTTTATTATCTACTAGTGATATTAATCGATGGACTGGGTTCGGTAAATACACAATACAATAAAGCAGTTTGATCAATTCCGAGATTCACGTGTGGCATCATTCGGAATGAGAGGCCTGGGGAAAACATATGCCAGTCATAGTGACCATCCATCATCTCTCACACAGCGAACTTGTGTCCTGCTGCATAACCATGGGAGGTCGGGCTGTAAGTGGGTATGTTCACGGCTACCCACCAGCTGACCACCTGTGCCCATATAAACTAATAGGACTACAGATACTGTCTGCTTAAGTTTGTGAATGCTAAGTGGTGTCCATCTGCCCACTTTTACCCATCATCTTCATCGCGCAAAGGCGTCTCGTGTATAGGAAAAAACAGCCTGTGGCTAGCTTAAAGAAAGTACACGTTATAGAGGAAAAGGCAGCCTCCAGCTAGCTTTAGCACACATACTACGCAGGAAGGAGTAGCATGTAGGTTGCTGATCACACGAGTACACAGTACACAGCTTCATCACACTGGTACTCCCTTCGTCCAACAAGGACGTCGGAGCCCTAGTTCAAATTCAATTTTGCAAAAAAAACTCTCGAACTTCGAAAACTATTCAGATATGACCTGAAATAGAAAAATAAAATTACAATCTTCTCCCTCCATCTCCGTCCTCCTCGCCCTCTGCCGCTCCCCCGCAGCCCGCCGCCGCTCCGCTCCGACCGCGGGAGGGCTCCCCGGGGGGTCGCCCCACCTGACCCAAGCCAAGACAAGGGAGGCGAGGCCTCTCACGATTCGCAAGCGCGGCTCAGCCCAGCTCGAGCACCACAGAGGGGAGGCTCGACAGCACCGGTCCAGAAGAAGCTTCGTCTGATTTGACGAGAGCCTCCGTCTGCTGCAACACTGACACAGCCTCGCAACACTGACACAGCCTCGATGTTCCATGCTGATCGTTATATCATATCCTCTACGTCCTCACCTTGGTCCAACCTGGTGGAGTCTGGCGAGCCCTTCTTCTACTGCAAATGTTCTAAATCTTGCTTCGTATGGTACTGCAATTGCATATGTGACTGAACTGAAGAAAAGTTACTCCACTATAACGTGGTACTTGAGGAAGTAATCATACTTGAAGAACATGATCATAAATTTGACTGACTTGACTGCTGCTATCTATAGCATTAGAGTGTAAGGCCTGCTCCCCAAAATAAACACCCCAATAGGAAATTGTTACAGAAATCCTAGCTCAGCTGTAAATCTTGATTGTGAAGCTATTTAACTGCACAATGGCCACCTTGAGAAAGATTCCACGCATCCCAACAACATAGAAAGACATCACCATCAGGGCTTGTCCTAGGAAAAAATGATACTTAGTGGTAATAGCATCTTTTTAGTTCTATGGGCTAGAATTTTTGTTTCAAGAATAGTGAAAAGGCCTGTAATAGAAGTAGTTAGAAGTTGAGATTCGGTAACTGAATTTTACAACATTTATCTTCATATAGTAATTTTAACTTTGCTGGTGTAATTCACACCTAGGCTGAAATGTTCAATTATATGCAGTAAAATATCTAAAGTAAATGTTGTTGTAAACTACCACAGTGAACTGTCATTTTTCTGAATGAGCTGCAGTACATAGATTACTCCATTTTCTGAATGTTACATGTTACTGGAGGTTCCCAGGAAATGAATCGTGGAATCAAGGCGTGTTTAATTGATTGTGTTTCTCTTTTACATCTATCTACAACTTTAAATGCTTAATTATGCAAGAAACAATTATTGCAAAGGAGTCTTTCAGCAGCCAAAGAGCACATCATATAAGTGCAGATTTAAAGAGCCAGACTTAAAAGAATACTCGGTTGCTAAAGCATGTCTATTTCTACTCTATTGCATATTAGTAGTCAAGCTATGTTCCTATCGGTGAAACAGGAAATATCAAAATGCAGATCGAGTTCATTTCTAAAATCTGCAGATCGAGTTCATTCCCAAAATGTCAGAAACATATGAGAGATTGCTTTTCCGGTTTTGCCATACATCCCTTTGCAATGCAAAATTGAATATAACATACTCGTATCCAAGATTAGGACTACAACCAGGGGCGGACCAAGAAATGGGCTAAGCCTCGGGCTGGCCCTTGTGTTTAGGCATTTATTTACATTTTTACATAATTTTTTTCAATTTTCAAAGAAAATCTAGTGTAGTTTTGGCCCTAAGACCAGGGCTGCAGCATGGCCTGCCCTAGGTGCATACCTGGAACAAGAAGGATGCGGCAGTGCGGTGCCTTTTTGCACGCCCCCATGAATGCTGGTAGTTCAGGGAGTTGGATAGGGAGAAGCAGTACCGCTGTCACAAGCCGTCGTCGAGGGCCACCGTCACGACGCCAGCATGTCAAACACTAGGAGCAACGACGCCTCTCCTGCCGTCGAATCGCCCCTTCCCTCAGCCACCAACAAGTCAAGGTGGAGGAGTTTCACCTCTTGCACGAGGAGGGGAACCGGGGCGGTGGCGCTCGATCTGGATCGGGATGGGAGTGCAAGGGGAATGGAGGGGGCGAGTAGGGGTGGGAAGCAGCGACGGCGTGATGGTTCCTTCGGGCATGGCTCCTGCCTCCGTCGCCACGGAGGGGATCTCGTGGCGGCATGGCGGCGGTGTTGGACTCGTCGTGGGAGTCCGTGACATTTTTTACTGGCCCATGGGTGTCCACTTAAGACTAGTCATTGTGGAAATAATATAGATAGTAACATGCATCTATATGCAGTACCAACTAGGCAATTTGGTGATGCGGCATTGTCATTAAATGATAAAAGAGAGACTTGTGGTAAATAGTAGCTATGTTACCATAATATCACACACTTCAACGTAAGATGAGTCTACATGCTAATAAATAAGACCTTTCATGATACTAGACACAAGTTACTACCTACTATGAAGGTAGTAACATAGACAAGTAACTTATACACTAGCCTATATTACTTTCTACTATAACCAGCCTAAGTGAAATAGGTAGGATGGGCTACGGCACCGTGGGTAGTCCATTTCCACTTACAGCCCGAATGGGAGGAAGACGATGAGAACATGTTGCATATTCCCACAATCGCAAGCGGGACATCACCCATCTTATACTCCCTCGGTCCTCTAAAAAAATCTCAAGTTTATTTAAATTTAAATGTATCTATATACTAAATAATGTCTAGATACATTCAAGTTTAGACACCTTTTTAGGACGGAGGGAGTACTTCTTTACTTAGTGGGGTAGTGTCGATCTCAGACCAATTGTAATATGATGGTATTTGTTAGACTATGTATAGCTTCTGTATATGTGTATGTGTATTGTACCATTATAACACACACCTATTATATATATATATGAGATAGGCCACCCCTAGAGGGTTGTGCCGGTTCCCACCCCAAATTTATTGTTTAACATGGTATCAGACTTGGTTACAACCACCACTTTCGCCAAACCTTAGTCGCGCCGCCACCGACACCGCCGTCGCCGCTGATCGCGCTGCCCTCACTGCTGCCGCCATGTTGTGCGCCGCCGCCTTCGGCTCCTCCAACGCCGGCTACCTCTCGGCCTTCCTTGTGGCCCTTGTCTCTCGCCCGATCTACCCCGCCGCCATGCGGTCGCCTTCGATCGGAACGAGGAGAGTCGGCTCCTTCTTATCCAACCATCCATCGGCCTCCTCGTCGCCGGGGCACAAGCTGATGGTCCACACTTACAGTGCCTCATCGCCCGCTCCCTTGGACGACATCGTCCCGCCCTTGGCCTTCGTGCCCGCGGCCCCTACATCGGGTTGGACGGCCGGGATTTCTGTGTCGGGCTCTTCACCGATGCAGCCTGCCCTCACGCCATCCGCGCCTCCAGCAGGATCCACACCCGCGGTGGGTCTCTCCGGCTTCGGGGCGTATGCGCCACCTGCAGGCTTCACCGGCGCCGGCCGTCTCTGTCCTTATGGCGTATGCGCGGGCAGTCTTCACGACGGGCTCGCTGCCACCACCATTCCACTTCGGCAATCTCATCATCGTCAAGTTGTCACCAGATAACTACATTTTCTGGCATGCGCGGGTTCTTCCGCTCCTTGGGAGCCACTACCTGCTCGGCTACATCAATGGATCTCTTCCTTGCCCCCCCCCCTCCCCCCCCTCCCCCCCCCCCCCGCGCGCGCTGGTGGACAGCGTGAATGGCCCGGTTTATAACCCGGCGCACCGTGTCTGGGTAGGGCAGGACCAGGCGAACCTCTCCTCCATCCAAGGGTCGCTAACCCCGGCTGTTGCCGGGCTCATCGTCTTTGCCAAGACGTCTCATGAGGCATGGACAATCCTCGGGCGCTCTTTTGCGTCGTAGTCGCAGGCCTGTGCCAGCGCCCTCCGCCGCGAGCTCGGCGAGAAGCTTGACTCCACGGCCACAAAATTCTACAACAAGGTCAAGGCTCTTGCTAACACGCTGGCGTCCATTGGACAGCCACTCTCCGAATCCGAGTTCAACTCCATTGTCAATGGCCTCGACGAGGAGTACGATGGCTTGGTTGAGATCATCAACGAGCGTGAAAACTCGTCCCCCATGATGGCGCACGAGCTCTAATCGCTCCTCCTCCTCACCGAGCAGTGCGTCGAGGCGCATGGTGCCAACCGCAGCCGTGGCACCCCCTCTGCGAACGCTGCTTTCAAGGGAGGACGCGGCCCTTCTGGTGCCCCGTTGTCTAGCTCGGTCAAGGCACCTGCTGCGTCGTACCAGCCCTCGTCATCGAGCTCCTCAGGGGGGACGCACGCCTCGTGTGTGCCAAGTCTGTGGGCGTGACGGACACTGGGCCTCCAAGTGCCATCGTCATTTCCAGAAGAGTTTCCTTGGCCTCGACAATGACGGCAAGGACACGTGGAATAACGTGTGTCAGGTTGCCATGGTTGATCGCCCGGCGCCGCAGGAGCAGCCGGGGCACACTCGGTCCTACTCGATCGATCCTTACTGGTACATGGATTCTGGGGCCACAGGGAAATTCTCGTAGTTGCATATTTAGAGAATTTACTTTGTGTCAAGCCTAAAATTGAAAAAGACCTAAAAATTGAGTAGCACGTATTCAACCCCTCTAGGTGCCTATACGATCCATTTCAAGGACCACGTGAGTAAAGAAGCGCTCCATTTAAATAAAGCATACCAAAGAAATAATATGATTCATGTAATTGAAGTGAAATATATATATATAGGGTGGCGCTATTTGACACCCTATACATATATAGGGTGTAGAATATATATATTCTACACTTCTACACCCACCCTCTATCTTTAGAACTGTATATTTTTTACGTCACGTAAATTTTGTATTATTTCGTAAGTCGAGAAGAACATAATAAAATTTAGAAATGACATAATTTTTTTGTCTACATGCCGTAAAAAAATTCGACGTAAAAGGCATATTTTTGGTGTTTTTTACACTATAATGACACATAAACTTTATTTTTGTGTCAATTTTTTTGGTTATGGTGAATATATGAACATAATTATTCGTATATAAAACATAATTTTTTAAATCTAACAACGTAAAAATATGTTGGGTGCAAAATAACTATTTTGCACCCTAGGTGCTGAATAGGGTTTCTCTCTCTCTTATACTTTCTCCTAATAAAACTAATATTTAGTTAAATTTCTTTTTTAAGGGGCCAATGTAGGAAGTTACACCCCTGAGCAAGAGGGCATTCAATTTACGTTACGTCCGCCTAGTAGACGAGTTTATCAACCTTGGGTGTATGTTCCTGATCTTTACTGTCCCTTATACCATAGGGGTTCAATGGCCAACTCCTACTATCTATAAAATAGATTCTATAGAGAAGTATCGAATTTTACAATCATTCTCTTGGTGCTCTTCATTAGTGCATGAGCTGGTGCACGAACTCATTGAAGTGTTAGGATTATGAGATTGATCTATCAACATCAACTAGGAATATAACAAAGATGGTGAAGAAAATTTTATGCTAGAAGGGGGACATGGTTAGGAGTGTTTTGTTAGATTCATCATGCTAACAAAATCCACCATAAACGTTGAAACAGTAGTGGGCGGTGATACTAATGGAGGCATTCTTGACTAGGCAGATACTAATGTGGTGATTATTATAGGATTGTAGTTAACAGTGTGAGAAGTTGGGGCAGAGTTAATTGTGGGCAACACTACGGTTAATCTACAAAATGATGAACAAGCTTTGATAGGGGATAATGTGGATGAAGCAGCTTGAGGAGAACATAAGGCGACATTTTCAACAATCAAAGCGACATATGGGGAGGTGGCACAAAAGAGATAAGTCTAAGAAAAGATCACATCAAAACAATTAGGCCAAAATCCTACATATGGAATGCCTCTAGAATTAAAAAACTTGAGTTTATTCTACATAAACGGGACAAGGAAAATAGATTTTGAGGAGAAGATGTTATCCAAGTTTGATTCATTTTCCTTCAGGTGGTTGATGGATTTGGGAGTTTTGTTCACCAGTGGCAGGTTTTCGGCTTTTCATGGGTGAAAGTTACCGGTTCCTTTTACACCTAGGTAAAGAAGACAAATAAATAGAAGTTTCTATGTGGAAGAATAAATACATTGTGACACTGATCAACGCCTAAGTATCTTGTTCCAACTTGTTTCCCATTTGTAATTCCATCCCCATTTCAAACCGTGGAACATTGTTTAGTAGAGTATCTATGATAAGTTGCTTACCCAATCTGAACAATCAGGACGATTTGCATCACTATTTGCTAGCTAGCCTTTTGGCTCGGTTTGAAATTTCCCACAACCACTACACATTAGTATCATAGAGCAGCATAGCATACATGTTATATTGATGCTTTTATATCGTGGAACTTTGACACATGCTACTCAAACACTACTCATAACTCTTATTATAGTCATATAAGAAGCTCATATTTTACTCGATCCATATATAGCCACCAAATTTCTGCTCACTTTATCATACATGACCCAACACATTTGATCAAGCAACAATATATACATGCTCTTATGTTTTGTCTCTTGGGGTCCTAGCATACCGAGTATTTCACCTAGATTGCCAAAACATGAGCTAGCTCCTCATGGTTGGCTTGCCCATCTATAACATGTTCAAATGTGTTAATGATATTAACCATTAACCAATGGAATTGGTTCGATCTGTGGGCGATTAAGCACTTCGATCATCTCATCGCGATTGAGATGCAGAATATGTACGGTAAGCATTTTCTTAAGAATGAGGGGCATAGGGAAAATATGTACAACGAACAATTAGACAGAGTGAGCGGAAACCCGCTGAAGCACAAAAAATAGTCCATATACTATGAAACAAGGGAGAAAAGGTGTATAAACATTTTCCATATTCTCGAATCTGTTGAGGACTTACTTTTTCTATAGTTAGTGTGATTCTTGGTCACACAAAATTTGTTTCTTTGATGACATGCAGTCATAACTTAGGTATTAATTCTTTCTCACATGAACAAGTTTAGCATATGTGTAAAAGTTTATTTGGCAACTATAACAATCCCTAGTGTGCTAATAATCATAAATATATCTATGTCAACATCATTGGCTTTGATAGTGAAGGAGACATACAATTAGATAGTCTAGGGAGCACCGAGGACGTGAGGGGGCTATTAGGATGCATAGTTTCGATGTCCTAATCTTCTCCAAATTAATTGATCAAGTATAACCTACTTTTTTGGTAAATTCAAAGTTGACCTCATGATCACATAATCCTACTTAGGAAACGAGCATTTCAAGTAGTATATTTTTAACAAGGGTACATGTCCTCGTTTTGTTCATACATGAATGTTGAGATAAAAATACATTTTGCTACAACAACAACAGCAACAACAGCAGCAACAGCAACAACAACAACAACAACAACAACAACAACAACAACAACAACAACAACAACAACAACAACAACAACAACAACAACAACAACAACAACAACAACAACAACAACAACAACAACAACAACAACAACAACAACAACAACAACAACAACAACAACAACAACAACAACAACAACAACAACAACAACAACAACAACAACAACAACAACAACAACAACAACAACAACAACAACAACAACAACAACAACAACAACAACAACAACAACAACAACAACAACAACAACAACAACAACAACAACAACAACAACAACAACAACAACAACAACAACAACAACAACAACAACAACAACAACAACAACAACAACAACAACAACAACAACAACAACAACAACAACAACAACAACAACAACAACAACAACAACAACAACAACAACAACAACAACAACAACAACAACAACAACAGCAGCAACGGCAACGGCAACAGCAACAGCAACAACAACAACAACAACAACAACAACAACAACAACAACAACTTTTTTACTAGGAAACAATTACATTGAAGTAACCGAAGAATTGTTCCTTTAGAAAATCTATTTTGGCTCTAGACCTTGGTGCTTACAAATCTTCTATATGAAAATATTACAAATCAAAACTCGCTTTTACATCTCCATGAGTCGCTGCTCTACACCATCTCCCGTAGTTGTTGTTGTTGTGTTTCCATCTCCGCTGCGGTCTCCAACTGGTCATGTGGACATCCAAGGACACCACGCGTCGGGTTAAGGCTACCACAGGCATCACCGACGACGAGATGTGTCGCCTTTTTATAAAAGCCTGTAAATAATAGAAGTGGTGTGTCACGCACACGCCACTAATACCAGATATCATCAGTGGTGTGCTCTAGAAGACACCACTAATATGTCAAGTACCACCGGCATGTCTCGGACACACCCACTAGTATCAAATACCACTAGCGTAACACACATGTGTGTCGCAAATACGCCACAAGTGGCTATTTGGCAACACCACTAGTAGCTCGTTTCCTACTAGCATCTAGCTCCATTCGAATTATCGCGCACCAACTACACACTGGTATCCTAGAGCAACATGGTGTACTTGTTATCTTGATGCTTTTATTTAGTATAACTCCACATATGCTACTCAACCACTACTCATAACTCTAATTCAAGTCATATAAGAAGCTCGTATTTTACTCTATCCATATATAGCCAGCAAATTTATGTTTACTTCATCATACGTGACCCAACACATTTGATCAAGCAACAACATATACTGATCTTATGTTTTGTCTCTTGGGGTCCTAGCATACCGAGTATTTTCACCTAGATTGCCAAAACATGAGCTACTCCTCATGGTTAGCTAGCCCATCTATAACATGTTCATATGTGTTAATGGTATTAATCATTGGAGTTGGTTCAGTCTATGGACGATGAAGCACTTCGGTCATTTCATCGTGATTGAGACGCCGGATATGGGCGGTAAGCATTTTCTTCGGAATGAGGGGCATAGGGAAAATATCTACAACGATCACGTATGTAGAGTGAGAAGAAACTGAGTCAAGAACAACAACTTGGAGAACCAGGACGTGAGGGCTCTGGCGAAAAGAAAAGTGATCTAGATTTCTGCGTCGCTGCCGGCCACCGTCCCGGTGGCGGCGATGACGCTGCACTTGTCCGGCCTCTCCGTATTGCGGTAGGAGTGTCGTCTTTGTTCCAGCCCTCTGTTATCTGTGGCTAGAGGAAGAAGAAGACTCACACACGCACTAGAAAACAACACACAGAGCTCTGGGCACCACACGCAACTTGTGCCTTTCTCTTGTTTTCACTTGAACAAACTCAGCTGATTACAAGTCTTTAAGTAGACAGTAACACACATGCACTACTGGCCTGATCCGCTATTTGCTTCACTAGCCAGTAAGCAGGCCACGAATAACCACGTTGGGCACGGCCTCACGAATCAGCCGGCGCCCCACTTCTCTGCTGGTTACTCGGTCCGCATCTAAAGCCTCTAACAGCTATGCAACTCGGTCAGCAGAAACACTCGATCGTGCATGCTACTTATCCTATGCCTGCACATGCATCTACTCTTCAACGTGACTTGCTCAGCTGACTAACTAACTTGATTAGCTTACACTGTGCACACGTGAACACAACTCAGTATGTGCACACTGCCGCAGCTAATACTCGACTCATGAAAACAAAATAAATAAACAAACAAGGTTAACTCCAACACCCTCTGCTTGGTCAGGTTTGGCTGTAAACTTTTCCACGGCAAGAATTCTTCTAGTTTCTGTGCCGCTGAAGGTATTCATGCATGTGGTCGTTTCCTTGGTGATCGATTGATTTGGATATGAAGTGCTAGTTGGATTTCTGGTCTTTCTACCGATCTAGTATGTATTGGTGGCTTGGTTCTATCAGAGTGGTTTGCATCAGAATTGGTCTGGGATCTTTCGACGGGCGTCGTCGGGATCAATGTCGGGCCCAATGAATTGGTGTAGCCTGAATTGTCGCGGCATCAGAAACTCTACGACAGTTCGAGAGGTTTGTGTTCTTCAGAGGACACATAGTTTCCAGGTTTTGTTCTTGTGTGAAACAAGACAGAAGAAAGATCGTGTACGTAGGCCCTGTAGCCGTTTTGGCCTGCGGGGTTTTGATGGGATTGACAACAACGGGATGAGTGGTGGTCTGACCCTATTTTGGCATGAAAACATCTATGTAGATGTCAAGGATATTACCGAGAGGTTTATTGATACTTACATCAGGGTGACACCGGACGAACCCCTGATACATGCTACCTTTGTGTACGGGAACCCCGTGCTAAAAACCGTCATAGAATGTGGGCTCAACTGGAAATTCTCCGAGCCTCTTCGACCCTACCGTGGGTTCTTATAGGCGATTTTAATGAGACTCTGTGGCAATATGAACATTTCTCAGCAACACCAAGATCTGAATCGCAGATGGCAGCCTTTCGTGATTGCTTGCAGATTTGTGAGGTAAAAGACCTTGGTTTCTCGGGTCTACCGTTTACATTTGATAATGGTAGAACTGGTTCTCGTAATGTACGTGTTCGCCTGGATCAGGCAGTGGCAGTGATGATGGCGGGATATCTACTCCGAATCTTCGGTGGTGCATCTAGTGTCTCCGTGTTCGGATCATTGCCCCGTTCTATTATCCCTGAAACGGGAGACTAGAACTCGTAACCCTAGTCGTGCTATGGAGTATGAAATTTACTGGGAATGGGAACCAGCGTTCAAAGAGGTCCTAGATAGGGAATGGAGAGGTTTGGGTCTGAAATCAAACCTCGCAGACTTAAATAAAAGTTTGGGTGTGCTGATGTCAAAATTACACTCGTGGGGAAGGAATAAATTTGGCAATATCACTAGAGAGTTGAACCGGTTAAGAGAAAAGTTGGAACAGCTCCGTACCAATAATGGGTCAAGAGAACAGATACGTATTACCACTGATATTATGAATGAGGTTCTATATAGGGAGGAAATTCTTTGGTTACAAAGGTCTAGAATTAACTGGCTCAAGGAAGGAGACCGTAACACAAAGTTCTTTCATCATCGGGCTGTTTGGAGGGCAAGAAGAAATAAAATTTCAAAGTTGAAGGATGATAATGGAGTGGTAAATTCAGTACCTACGGATATGCAACGTATGGCGGTTTCTTATTTTAAATCTTTATACATGAGAGATCCGTCTCTTAATTCGGATGCCATCACTAGTCTAACTCCTGTACAGATTACGGAGGATATCAATACGGATCTTTGCAAAGAATTCAGTAACGAGGAGATCAACAATGCTTTGTTTCAAATTGGTCCAATTAAGGCGTCTGGCCCTGATGGTTTTCATGCTCGGTTTTATCAGCGCAATTAGGATCTTCTGCGAGATGAGGTGATTGTTGCAGTCCAACATTTCTTTACCAGTGGACATATGCTAGAGGGGGTCAATGACACATCCATTTTTCTAATACCAAAAATAGAGAATCCCCTTGAGCTGAAGGATTACAGACCAATTGGGTTGTGCAATGTTCTATACAAGGTTGTGTCTAAGTGTTTGGTGAATAGGCTTCGGCCTTTACTAGGTGGCATTATATCCGAGAATCAAAGCGCCTTCGTGCCTGGGCGTATGATCACAGATAATGCCCTTCTGGCGTTTGAATGTATGCATTACATGGAACATGGGAAGGTATCCGACTCGTCCTTTTGTTCTTATAAACTTGATCTATCAAAAGCATATGATAGGGTCGATTGGCACTTCTTGGAGAACACAATGCTGAAGATGGGTTTCTGTCACCGATGGGTACGATGGATTATGACGTGTGTTACCACGGTGAAATACTCGGTGAAATTTAATGGAACTCTATTGGAAGCATTTTCTCCTTCTAGAGGCCTTAGGCAGGGAGATCCGCTATCTCCCTTTCTTTTCCTCTTTGTTGCGGATGGTTTATCTACTCTGTTGAAGAATGAAGTGGATCAAAATAGATTGACTCCTATAAAGGTATGTCAGAGCGCTCCCGGTATTTCACACCTTTTGTTTGCTGACGACACCCTGTTATTCTTCAAAGCTACCGTAGAACAAGCGACTTGTGTGAAGAAAACCTTAGAGGTTTATGCTACATGTACTGGCCAAGTGCTGAACCTTGCTAAAAGCTCTATCTTATTCTGAGACTCTTGTCTTGAGGATACACAACTTGCTATTCGGAATGTGCTTCAGGTGGCCAGACCAAATTTCGAACCCAAATATTTGGGGCTGCCTACACCTGAGGGTCGCATGCATCGGGGGAAGTTTGATAGTTTGCATGCAAGGTTTATGAAACTTTTTATGGAATGGAGTGATGGTCTACTGGCTCAGAGTGCAAAGGAGATACTCATAAAGGCCGTAGCTCAGGCTATACCCACATATATCATGGGGGTATTTAAATTACCAACCTCTATATGTGATGACATTGAAAGGTTGATAAGGGATTATTTTTGGGGAGTGGAGAATGGGAAGCGGAAAACACATTGGCTTAGCTGGCCAAAGTTGAACAGACCAAAAGTAAAAGGTGGTCAAATTTCAGAGATATGAGAGTCTTCAATCAAGCTCTTTTGGCTCGCCAAGCATGGCGCTTGCTAGCTTTCCCAGGAAGCTTGTGCGCGCGAGTTTTAAAAGCTCGTTACTATCCGCATGGTGAACTAATTGACACAGTTTTTACGGGCAACCCTTCTTCTACCTAGACAGCAATTTCTCATGGGCTTGAATTGCTGAAAAAAGGTCTTTTCTGGCGTGTTGGTAATGGTCAGAGCATTCGAATCTAGCGAGATAATTGGATCCCACGACCATCTTACCCTAGAACTCTAACACCAAGTGGGAAACGGAGATATAGGCGTGTCTCCTCCTTGATTGATGATCAAGGCATGTGGAAAGTTGAGTTGGTGCGCATCATCTTTGCACCAATTGACGTTGATCTGATCCTTCAAATCAAATTGTCGAATCGCATGGATGAGGACGTGCTTGCATGGCAGCCTGAAGCATCAGGTATTTTTTCTGTACGTGGTGCGTACAAAATGGGTCTTTCTGAATTACCGACGCAGTGTTCCTTTGCGTCTTCTAGTACTACCGCTGCTGAGGATGATTTGTGCTGGCATAAAATATGGAGCTCTTCCGTTCCTCCAAGAGTAAGGATGTTTGCGTGGAGATCAGCTGCTGATGGACTTGCTACTGAATCAAGTAAGCGTAATAGGCATATACCTGTTACGGGCACATGTCACTGGTGGAAACGGGGCTATTGGTCTCGGTTGGTACGGGGCTTTAGTCCCGGTTGCCCAACCGGGACGGGGCAATCGGGACTAAAGCCCTAACCTTTAGTCCACCAACCGGGACTAAAGGGTGCACACGTGGCAGCGACAGAGGGCGAGGGGGGTGGAGCATTAGTCTCGCATTTTCGCCACTTTTTGTGCCGCGACAGACAATTTATTTAGGTTGTTTTATTGTTTATTTAGTGTTTTGCACTTATCAATGAAGGAACCTTATATTACACAAGATCATCATGACAATATTACATTCAATACACGGATCGAGTTCATGCACTACATACAAAAGTTGCTATTCGATGCTACCGGCCAATTCCTATTGTCTATACACAGCCGAATAGTATTTCTCTTTTGGGTTTAGGACTTCTGCATCCAAGAATCCCGCCAATTCCTCCTGAATTGCTCGTACGCGATCCTTTGGCAGAAGACCGTCCCGTAGACATTCGATCTAATTTAAAAAAGGAGTCAGTCTATATGAATGAAACTAAACACAATTTGTTTTTAATTAAAAACTATAGAAATTGTTTACGTACGTGAAGTTGCTCTAAATTTCTGCCCTTCTTATCGCACGTCTGCCGGATGAACTCGCAAACATAGTATCCACATAGATTGTTACCTGGTCCATGCGTCAGGCACTTTACGAGAACAGAGTTCAATCAAAATAATAATCAAGCATGATAATAACTGTATCAAAACTAGAATCAAAGAGATGCGTGGATATAGCTAGTGGTGCTTACATTTAGTGGTTGAAATGTAAGCTCCTCTTTCCAAACACCCCTATCCTTGTTGGTGAACCGTTTCCAAGCGCTGCCCGGCGTAGAAAACGAATAAAAGAAGTTATTTATTACTTGATATCATAAAATTCACGAACGTTGCCGATATAGTATCGTAATGATTAGAATTACCGCTGGAGAAGCATCTACATGTCCTTCCACGTCTCAAGGGGTTTATGTTTCGAGTCCATGACTAGTACACGCCTTTTGTCAAGTTGAATGATTAACAGAATATAGTGAAAGCTGCGAATGCATAACTAATCAATTATATACTTAACATCGAGTAAGCGAAATAGAAAGTGTATACAAGACAATAACATCCACTCGAAGTTGTAAGGAAAAAATATTTCCCTTCTGGTTTCTTGAAACCTTAACGCGTGTACTATATTATCCTCTGTATGCTGGGGGCTTGTTTTGAGATTAGCTTCATGAACCCAATATGGGTCAATGAAGCCAATGTCATAGATTTGTCCTCTGCTGCATTCGAGAATCTTCATTCTGCATATTACAGTATGATTATATACATGCAATAAACAAAGTGAGATAGCTGGAGACTAAATTAATTATAGAATTAGTACTTACAGACAATAGGCACTGATGATCGATTTGTCCAAGGCGTCTTGATTGAATAATTGAAATGGTTCATCAAATTCAATGGATATCATGTCATCCTTTTCTTTCCCATGATGCTTTTTTGTAACCCTCAGCACTATCCAGTTAGCCCCGGCCTTTGTGGCATGCATGTACCAGTTATGCAATCTTCGCATTTTTGTTGGAAGATTGTTTACCTCCTCAGGTTTGACGAGAGGTTTGTCGTACTGGTATTTGTATGCTACTTCACTCACAGGGAAAAACTCTAACTGGGATAAGTACTGGGCAATACTCATACCTTGAGCAGCGGCAGCTTCTCCGTATTGTGCAACTACCTCTAGATCATACTGATCTTCGGCCCCATATTTGCTCGACCCCACATTGGTTTGGGAAATCACCTTGAGAGGGGCGCAAGTCTGTTTTGCTTGTTCTCCAAGCTGGGCAACAGATTTCTCGCTTGCATCAGTACTGCTCTTCGAGGCTTTTTGTGCCGCATGTGACTTGAGAATAGAACGCTCATAGTCTGATGACAGCTTTGGCTTAGGTTGATGAAGAGTCTTTAGCATTTTCAACACTTTTGCTTTTTCTTCTTTGGTGCTGGGGAACTCTGGCTCTTTCGGCCGCCTCAGCTTAGCGAAAAACGCTGTCGTTTCCGCATCAACGATTGCCGCAGTCTCCTCTTCAGTACAGTCATAAGCTCTCTTGGGAGGAACCTTTGGTACTTTTGGAAGAGGCTCTTGTTTACGTTTCGGCGATTGCTTACCACGACGTACAGTAGCGGTACACTTACGCTTTTTATCCTGAGGCGCCAGCGATGGCTCCCACGGCGATGGTTGCGCCGGAGATTGGTGAGGCGACGAAGACGACTGCCGCGGCGGCGACGACCTCGCTAGAGACGGGTGAGGCGGCGGCGAAGATGGCCTTGGCGTGTGATTTCGAAGCACGATACATTCCTTCGGCCATAGAATGGTGACGTTTTTTGCTCTCCCAGTACAGTCACATCCCCTTCACCTACAGGGTAGTGAAGATCCAAAACTTCAAAGGTGGGCATGATTTCATCCACCCCGACAACAGCGTAGCCCTCTGGAACCGGAAGACAGTGGTAAGTTGGTGTGGGTCCAATTGGTAAGGCATAGCCGACCGCCACCTTCATTGATATGTTCACAACTTTGACATGTAGCTCGCAGTGTGTCATCTCTGTGATATCATCCACTTGGTAGCCAACAGGAGCCATCGTGCACCATCGCATCGCCATTGTCATCACACGGACCTCGTGGAAGCCACACTGCTTTTTCGATTATTCGATAGGCCGGTAGCATCGAATGCAGTGTGCTGTTGAGATGGGCTGGTAGTACTTTGCTCTTTAAGTGCGTTAATTTCATCTTGTTGTTGCTTTAATCGTTCTTCAATTAAACGCATTCGCTCTTTCTGACTATCTGCTTCAACTTCCGCCCTGTCCTTTCTCCTCTGATGGCTTCTATCAGGATATTTCTTCCTCTCTTCGGGAAACCCAGTCCTCCATGGTTGGGAGCCTCTTGTGCCTCGTGTTCGTCCATCATGTTCCTTATTTCCAAGGGCGAGTGTGAGCTCATCATTCTCTCTATCGGGAATGAAGTCCCCATCTTTAACAGCCTTCTTCGCTTTCTCATCCTCTCGATTGACAAGGGGTCTTCTTTATGTCGTATGTTATATATACACCTCCTTCCGAGTCCAACGTGCTATGCCCGTAAAACCAATTCCTTGCACGTTCTACCCAATCGCCCTGCATCTGGGGTGATTTTTTTAGCACGCAGTTCATTCTCAAGTTTCTCCCACTTAGGAATGTCAGCCCTGTAGCCACCTTGCCCCATAGTATGGTGATACTTCTTGTTAGCAGCATTCAGCTTATTCATTGCAGACATTTTCTTAGTTTTTTCTGATGTCTTGTATTCCACAAACTCAGTCCAGAATGGTTTTATCTTCTCAAACTGAATATTCTTGAACTCGGGAGTCTTCTCTTTCACGATATAGTCAAGGTGCAATCTTTTATTCCAGTTGGTGAAACACTGGGCCATCTTCTTCAAAGCCCACTCCCTGACCTTAGCCTCCATGGCTCTCCCATGTTGTTAGGCGTCCTCAACTGGATCCTCCGCATTTGGATCCAGCTCTATCTTCGGTAGTTTGAAATTAACCATGAGCCTCTTTCACAGTAAATCTTTGGCGTGGTTAGGGACAAATAAACATGTTCCCTCTTTATCCGCATTAGCAGGCCTATTCCAATTTCTAACGATTACTCCGCATTGTGCCACAAATTTGTTTGCGACAACTTCGGGAGCCGTCGGTTTGCCGTCTTCAGCAACATCTTTGATCCTGAACCTCTCATGGTCTTGCAACTTTTTGGTTGGGCCTCGTCTGCTCTTTTCAGTAGATTCCTTCGATCCGGAGGGCTAAAAGAAGAAAGATCGTCGTTACTATTTCTATATAGATAGCAGATGATTAATTAATGAATTGATTATATTACATGCATCTCACGAGCGATGCGTCTTCTCGATTACACAAGGCATCGACTTCTCCCTCGTGGAAGGCAACACCTTCAACCTCAAACAAGTCGTCTATTCCGGTAAAAAGAGGATCACCCTCACCGGAGTTGTTCAGAAACGTTGATACGTCTAAATTTTCTTCCCCACGGATCACACCTTGGATCAACTCTTCCTTTTCTTCGTCTCTGACGTGTGGGTCCATATTTTCTGCATAGGTGGAAAAACGAATAAGTCAAAGCGGCTAAAGGAGAAAGTTAGGTACGGTGTTGAGAGATATAAACCCTAATTCAGAGAAACCCTAATATATTTCTAAGATAGGGTTTTTAAGATAGGGCCGAAGACTAATAATACCAAACTAATTAATAAACCTAATAATACCTAACTAATAATAAACCTAATAATCCAAACACCAAAAATAAAGGGAAACCCTAAAGCATCGATGCAATGATCAAGCAAGTATGATGATATGACAAGTTAAATTGTATTGAAAAGTAACCCTAAAGCACGCTCGACAAATTAAACGGGGTTCCGAGGGGCGCAAACCCTAACTCGTCGAGGCTTGGAGCGCCGGCGAGGAGCACGTGGAGGCGCGACAACAAGCAGCGTGGAGTCCGGCAAGGGCGTGGAGGCAGAATCGAAAAATAGTATGTACAAAATATGATAATATACATATACATATACATATACATATACAAATACAAAATATGATAATATATAAAAAATATGGTCACTTTGCATGCAATTTCATGGGAAGATTTTTACGAGCTGCACCGAAGTTTTCCTACATCGAACACAATGGTTTTGACCACATGACCCTTCGCCCATGTCTCGCACGCGTGAGCAAACAGGAAACTCCCATCGCCGCCTCCCCCTCTCCTCACCTTCCCTCGTCGCCATTGTCAGTATGGGCCACCGGGCCTTGCACATGCGTTGCAGACTGCCGGCGGTGGCGGCTTGATCAGATGTGGTGCATATCTACAGTAAACGTTGGCCCTTTTTCCAAGACAATTCGGTGTCTTACCCTTTCACGATTCCACCGTCTATCCGATGTTTCTCGGTGCTTTCTCGGCACCGCTAACCGAATCCCAAGCAAACAGAGCTTCTGCCTCTCTCTTGCCACAATACACCCGCCCCACGCGTCCCTGCACGCCTCCCATGTCCTGCGGAACCGGCCACCGACATCCCTTTTCCCGAGCCGCCGACCGCCGTCTAAGACTAGGACTAGTCGGGAAAAAATATTATAGTATTTGCCACGTCCACAATCTGAACACCACAATCCGATTGCACAACATACCCAACGTGATGCACATGAAAAACTTTGCGTAAGCCATCTATATTAATAGCAAAAAATACCAAAGCATCCATTATCAAATGCATTATCCAACAAATTGTGACAAATTACATAATTATTAGAATAACTATTAGACATAATTACGGCAAGCAAACTAGCAAAATTCTTTCAACACAACAATATCACTCACATATATTGCAAATTCTTTCAACACAACAATATCAATCTACATTACAAACACCAATCAATCTACATTACAAACACCAATCAACCTAATACTACAAATTTGCGGAAATTTGGGGGAGAGAGAGAGGGAAGGGCGTGCGGGAGACATACCCGAGGAAGGGGACAGGGAGAGGCCGGAGGAGGTGCGGCCGGAGGAGCGGAGGTGGATGAGGTGCGGTCGGAGGAGGTGCGGCCGAGGCGGAGGTGGATGAGTGCGGTGGCAGTGTTAGAGCGGGCTGGGCAGCCAGGCGGCGGACCCGGAGGAGGAGGTGTCGGTGGGACGGCAGCCATGGAGGAGGAGCCGCTTGAGCGGCGGTGGCGGCCAGGCGGAGGCGTTAGCGATGATGGAGAGCGGCAGCGGCTGGCGTCGTCGATGAAACAGAGAAGAGAAACAGAGAAGAAGAAGAGAAGTTATAAAGGGAGGAGTATCGTCCGGTTGGTGGCTCAACCGGGACTAAAGAACATCGTCGGTTGGAGCCACCAACCGGGACGTATACTCCAATTTTCAGCAGCTGAAGGGGCGCGCGCGCAAGGGGTCTTTAGTCCCGGTTGGTGGCTCCAACCGGGACATATTTCCCTGTTTTTAAAAAAAATTAGGTATTTTCTCTCTGTTCCCGCCTTATTTTTTATTTTGGGGTTTAAATTTGTATTGTTTTTTAAAGGATAATTAATTTGGAATTTAGAAAAACTTTAAACATAAAAAGTGTTTGGATTTGAATAAATAATTCAAAACCATTTTTGTTTTAAAAAATAATTAATGTAACCATTTAAAATATGAACCATTTACAATTAAAAATGAATTAACTTATATTTTTGTAATATCAATTTGGAATTTAGAAAAACTTTAAACATAAAAAATGTATGGATTTGAATAAATAATCTAAAACCATTTTCTATTTTTAAAAAATAATTAATGTAACCATTTAAAATTAAAAATGAATTAACTTATATTTTTTTAATATCAATTTGGAATTTAGAAAAACTTTAAACATAAAAAGTGTATGGATTTGAATAAATAATCCAAAACCATTTTCTATTTTAAAAAAAATAATTAATGTAACCATTTAAAATGAATTAACTTATATTTTTTGAATATTAATTTGGAATTTAGAAAAACTTTAAACATAAAAAGTGTTTGGATTTGAATAAATAATTCAAAACCATTTTCTGTTTTATAAAATAATTAACGTAACCATTTAAAATATGAACCATTTATAATTAAAAATGAATTAACTTATATTTTTTAATATCAATTTGGAATTTAGAAAAACTTTAAACATAAAAAATGTTTGGATTTGAATAAGTAATTCAAAACCATTTTCTGTTTTTAATGGGCGGGAAAAAGGACGGAAAATAATGGGCGGAAAGAAAATTTGATTAGGATAGAACTGGAATTAAAGTACATAACGCAACTAACACAAAGTTACATAGAAGAACTGAAAATAAAGATACATGGCCAGATTAAGCCACAATCGGCCAAACTTGTTTTGCAATGTTGGAATAATTCAGTCATGCTCCTGCCTACACCTGTAATACTCGCCACTGTAGTCGTCGTACTCGCTGCGGCCGTCGTCGCTATCGTCGTCGGGGTCGCCGTAGTTGAACCTTGAAGGTTGAGTACGAGTGGGCTGGACTTGAGGGTAGCGCAGGCGGGGGCTAGAGTCGGCGGCCGTGTCGTAGGCCATGACGCTCTGGAGAGTCCGGCCGCGCCACCACAACTGACGGGCGGCCTCGTTGAAGTTCGGAGGAGGTGGGCCCTCCTCCTCGTGCCTGGCGAGTGCCCTCTCACGCCGATCCACGAAGAAGGCTTCCCAAGTCGGGAAATAGAAGGGATGCCATCTGGGATTCCTCCGCTGCTCCGGCGTGAGCTCGAAGTAGTAGTGGTTCGTGATGGCCATCCGACGCGCCACACCTAGAGGGACAGGAGGAACCGGCACGCCTCCGGCGCTCAGCATCCAGCCGACGGGGACACAGTAGCCCGGCGGGCAGGGGTAGTTCAAGGCGCAAAGCGCCTCCGCCTCCTTGGGAGTTAGTGCTACGGTGGAAGCCATGGAAAGAGTGATGAGGTTGCAGATATGAGTCTAGAGATGTGCAATGACAATGGAGGCCAACCCTACATATATATAGTGAAGAATCAAGGAAGAATCAAGGAAAAAATGGCGGGAAGAAAAATGGCGGGAAAAATGGCGGGAAAAATGGCGTGTCGATATTATGTCGTGCGGCGTGTACCTTGTCCCGGATGGTGTCACCAACCGGGACTAAAGATGAACCTTTAGTCCCGGTTGGAGACACCAACCGGGACAAAACACGAGTCAGCACTAATAATAGGGGTGAGTGTCGGGAAATGGAAAAGGGATTTTCCGTGCGACAAAAAGGAAAACTTCCTCCTGCAACATTGTTCTCCATACCAATGTCCACACACATGCATAATATGAGCACAACATCACAAACTATGTCGTGATTCAGCACATAACATCGGTCATTTGGACCGAAAGCCATGAAACCTCGAACATGATAGGTCATTTTGTGAAGGTTTTTTCGAAACATGATCAATATACCAAGTCTGGTATTTTTCCTTTCAACTATGTAACATAATATGACACCACGCGAAGGATTTTCATTGTTCGGATTTTTTTGAATTTATTATGCCCGTTTTGAATTATCTGAATTTCTAACTATGGTCGAACCGGTGTGCATGAAGATAGGGGATGATCATCGTTAGAACTTGCATTGGATCTCTGAAGAAACCATATATTGCGAGTCTAAAAATGATTTTTTCAAAAAATCACGGGCGATAGATCATGTACCTGTAGTACAAACCGGACCCACTTCCTACCGATTCGGCAGACATTTGTCCTTTTTACCCGGGATGGACGAAAAGGTTTGAGATGTCCCTGTTGGGAGATAGTCCTTGTAAGGTGGTCTAGTATTTTAGGAAAATGGGACGGTAGCATTCTGAAACGGCATTTTGGTGGTTACTTCACAAAACGACCCGATTTTTGCGCTCGGAAAATGGAAAAGGGCTTTTCCGTGCGACAAAAACGAAAACTTCCTCCTGCAACATTGTTCTCCATACCAATGTTCACACACATGCATAATATGAGCACAACATCACAAACTATGCCGTGATTCAGCACATAACATCGGTCATTTGGACCGAAAGCCATGAAACCTCGAACATGATAGGTCATTTTGTGAAGGTTTTTTCGAAACATGATCAATATACCAAGTCTGGTATTTTTCCTTTCAACTATGTAACATAATATGACACCACGCGAAGGATTTTCATTGTTCGGATTTTTTTTGAATTTATTATGCCCGTTTTGAATTATCTGAATTTCTAACTATGGTCGAACCGGTGTGCATGAAGATAGGGGACGATCATCGTTAGAACTTGCATTGGATCTCTGAAGAAACCACATATTGCGAGTCTAAAAATGATTTTGTCAAAAAATTACGGGCGATAGATCATGTACCTATAGTACAAACCGGACCCACTTCCTACCGATTCGGTAGACATTTGTCCTTTTTACCCGGGATGGACGAAAAGGTTTGAGATGTCCCTGTTGGGAGATAGTCCTTGTAAGGTGGTCTCGTATTTTAGGAAAATGGGACGGTAGCATTCTGAAACGGCATTTTGGTGGTTACTTCACAAAACGACCCGTTTTTTGCGCTCGGAAAATGGAAAAGGGCTTTTCCGTGCGACAAAAAGGAAAACTTCCTCCTGCAACATTGTTCTCCATACCAATGTCCACACACATGCATAATATGGGCACAACATCAAAAACTATGCCATGATTCAGCACATAACATCGGTCATTTGGACCGAAAGCCATAAAACCTCGAACATGATAGGTCATTTTGTGAAGGGTTTTTCGAAACATGATCAATATACCAAGTCTGGTATTTTTCCTTTCAACTATGTAACATAATATGACACCACACGAAGGATTTTCATTGTTCGGATTTTTTTTAAATTTATTATGCCCGTTTTAAATTATCTGAATTTCTAACTATGGTCGAACCGGTGTGCATGAAGATAGGGGACGAGCATCGTTAGAACTTGCATTGGATCTCTGAAGAAACCACATATTGCGAGTCTAAAAATGATTTTTTCAAAAAATCACGGGCGATAGATCATGTACCTGTAGTACAAACCGGATCCACTTCCTGCCGATTCGGCAGACATTTGTCCTTTTTATCCGGGATGGACGAAAAGGTTTGAGATGTCCCTGTTGGAAGATGTCCCTGTTGGGAGATAGTCCATGTAAGGTGGTCTAGTATTTTAGAAAAATGGGACGATAGCATTCTGAAACGGCATTTTGGTGGTTACTTCACAAAACGACCCGTTTTTTGCGCTCGGAAAATGGAAAAGGGCTTTTCCGTGCAACAAAAATGTCACCAACCGGGACATTATGTCGTGCGACACATGCATAATATGGGCACAACATTATGTCGACATTATGTCGTGCGGCGTGTACCTTGTCCCGAATGGTGTCACCAACCGGGACTAAAGGTCAACCTGTAGTCCCGGTTGGAGACACCAACCGGGACAAAACACGAGTCAACACTAATGATAGGGGTGAGTGTCGACATTATTTCGTAAGTGTCGACACTATGTCGAGCTGCTTGTACTATAAATAGGCATCCTTGCGAGTCCAGTCCTCCAGCCAGTTTGAGGCATCTCCAAGATGGTTTTAGAGCGAGGACACCATCAAGGCGATTTAGGAGATGCCGTGAGCCCAGTCCTCCGGCATCTCCGAGAAACTGGTCATAGAGGCACTCTAATATGTGAAATTAGTTAGCTCAGGCGTATTGATCTAGTTAGAGAAGTTACAAGCTGCAAGATGGTTTTAGAGAGCGAGGACACCATCATGGCCGGTTGAGAGATGCCGTGAGCCCAGTCCTCCGGCATCTCCGAGAAACTAGTCATAGAGGCACTTCCTAATATGTGAAATTAGTTAGCTCCGAGGCGTATTGATCTAGTTAGAGAAGTTACAAGCTGCAAGATGGTTTTAGAGAGCAGGGACACCACTGCGGCCAGATTTGAGGAGATGCCGGAGCCCGATCCTCGGCATCTCCGAGAAATGGTCATAGAGGCACTCCTAATATGTGAAATTAGTTAGTTCCGAGGCGTATTGATCTAGTTAGAGAAGTTACAAGCTGCAAGATGGTTTTCGAGAGCAGGACACCACTGACCAGTTTGTGGAGATGCCACGATCCAGCCTCCCAAGATCTCCAAGAAAGCTGGTCATAGAGGCACTCCTAATATGTGATCGCGTTTGGAGATCAGATCTTAATGGTAAGTACGAATCGGGCCAACTTCTTCATAGTCCTGGTCCAGCCACAAAACGGGACTAACACTCAAGACATTTATTAATATTAAAAACTGAGACTACAAAACCGGGACTAAAGGCCACAAACCGCGAAAGATATCCTTCGGTCAAGCCACAAACCGCGAAAGACATGAACTAGAGTTACATAATATGAGCATGAACTTCTTGGCATATGTCCTTCCTTATGATCGCTTCAGACGTAACCATGGAGCATCTTCTTTACTTAACGGAATACTTGGGTTAGTTTTCACTATGAATGGCGGAATTTCATCAAACTTATTATAATCTTCTGACATGTCTGTCTTGTCCTCGATTCCCACGATGTTTCTTTTCCCTGAAAGAACTATGTGACGCTTTGGCTCATCATATGATGTATTCGTTTGCATATTTTTTCTTTTTTGGGTCTGGAGGACATGTCCTTCACATAGAAAACCTGAGACACATCATTGGCTAGGACGAATGGTTCATCTCTATAACCAAGATTGTTGAGATCCTTTGTTGTCATTCCGCATAACCGTCTATCTTTACCCTTCCCCATTCAGGTTGACCCATTTGCAGCGAAACAAAGGGACCTTAAAAGAGACTCCATAGTCTAGTTCCCATATCTCCTCTATGTAACCATAATATGTGTCCTTTTGTCCATTCTCGTCTATTGCATCAAAGCGGACACCACTATTTTGGTTGGTGCTCTTTTTATCTTGGGCGATCGTGTAGAATGTATTCCCATTTATTTCGTACCCTTGGAAATTCAATACAGTAGAAGATGGTGACGCGGCCAACAAGTATAGCTGATCTCCAACAGTGGTGTCATTCAAGAGATGTGTCCGCATCCAACCACCAAAAGACTTCATGTGTTCATCTGTAATCCATGATTCAGGCTTCCCCGGGTTTTTGGAGCGTACAATATTCTTGTGTTCCTCGATATACGGAGCTGCCAAGGTGGAATTATGTAGAACTGTGTAGTGTGCTTTAGTGAAAGAATCCCCGTCCCTACATATCATTGCTTTCTTTCCCATGCCTTTTCCACTTAGTCTTCCCTCATGTCGAGTCGAAACACCAATCGGCTTAAGGTCGGGAATAAAGTCAACACAAAACTCAATGACCTTCTCTGCTCCATATCCCTTGGACATGCTTCCTTCCGTCTAGCACTTATGAACATATTTCTTTAAGACTCCCATGAACCTCTCAAAGGGGAACATATTGTGCAGAAATACCGGACCGAGAATGGCAATCTCTTCCACTAGGTGAACCAGGAGATGCGTCATAATATTGAAGAAGGATGGTGGGAACACCAATTCAAAACTAACAAGACATTGTACCACATCATACGTAACCTTGGCAGAATATCTGGATTGATTACCTTCGAGATATTGCATTGAGGAATGCACACAACTTCACAATGGGTACTCGAACATTTTCTGGTAGAAGCCCCCTCAATGCAATCGGAAGCAACTGCATCATAATCACGTGATAATCATGAGACTTCAGGTTTTGGAACTTTTTCTCTGCCATATTTATTATCCCATTTATATTAGATGAGAAGCCCGGGGTACCTTGATCGTAAAGGACTTCAAAAAGTTTTCATACGTGCTTTGGTAAGAGCATAGCTGGCACGACTTAAGTGACGGCCTTTATCCGTCTTGTTATGTGTATGCATGTTCTTTGGGTCTTTCATAATTTGTTGGTCCTCCCGTGCTTCAGGTGTATCTTTTGTCTTCCCATACACGCCTAGGAATCCTAGCAGGTTCACGCAAAGATTCTTCGTCATGTGCATCACGTCGATTGAAGAGCGGACACGCAGGACTTTCCAATATGGCAGCTCCCAAAATATAGATTTCTTCTTCCACATGGGTGCGTGTCCTGTAGCGACGTCGTTCGGAACTGATTGACCGCTGGCACCCTTTCCAAAGATTACTTCTATGTCCTTGACCATACCAAATACATCATCACCAGCAGGGAGTTCAGGCTTCTTCCGGTGATCTGCCTCACCTTTGAAATGCTTGCCTTTCTTTCTTACGGGATGATTGGTCGGAAGAAATCGTCGATTCGCCAGGTACACAACCTTCTTGCATTTATGCAAATATGTACCTTCAGTATTATATAAACAGTTGGTGCATTCCTTATATCCCTTGTTTGTCTATCCCGAAGGTTACTAAGAGCAGGCCAATCATTGATGGTTACGAATAACAACCCTCGTAGATCAAATGGCTCATGTTTGTTCTCATCCCACGCACGTACACCTGGTTTGCCCCACAACTGTAAGAGTTCTTCAACTAATGGCCTAGGGTACACATCAATGTTGTTGCCCGGTTGCTTTGGGCCTTGGATGAGCACTGGCATCAAAATGAAGTTACGCTTCATGCACAACCAAGGAGGCAGGCTGTAGATACATAGAGTCACGGGCCAGGTGTTGTGACTGCAGCTCTGCTCCCCAAAAGGATTCATGCCATCCGTACTTAGACCAAACCATAAGTTCCTTGCGTCACCTGCAAAGTCTGGGAAGTCTCTCTCGATTTTTCTCCACTGTGACCCATCGCCAGGTGTCTCAACTTCCGTCTTTCTTACGGTCTTCTTTGTGCCATCGCAATAACACAGCATGCTCTTTATTTCGAACATGCATTTCAACCTTGGTATTATAGGAGCATACCACATAACCTTAGCAGAACCCTCTTAGGAGGGGCTCTCCCTCAACATCACTAGGGTCATCTCTGCGATCTTATACCGCAACGCATTGCATACCGGCATTTATCTAAATTCTCATACTCCTTACATGGTAGAGGATGCAGTCATTAATGCATGCATGTATCTTTTGCACATCTAATCCCAGAGGACAGAGAGTCTTCTTTGCTTCGTAGGTACTCTCGGGAAGTTCGTTATGTTTTGGAAACTTCGGCTTCATTATTTTCAGCATCTTTTCAAATGAGGAGTCGAGACCACTCTGCCTTCCATCGCAACAATTCCAGTGTGGTACCAAGCTTTGTGCTACCATCTTCACAATTTGGGTACAACAATTTCTTGTGATCTTCTAACATGCCCTCTAACTTCAACTTCTCATTTTCTGTTTCACAGTCTCGCTTTGCATCAGAAATGACCCTACCAAGTTCATCAGCCGGCTCATCTGATGTCCGTTCTTCACCTCTTTCCTCTCCATTGTCTTCCATTGCAGTATCACTGTATTCAGGAAACATATGATGATAGTTGTTATCATCATCTTCTTCTTCACCATCTTCCATCATAACCCCTCTTTCCCCGTGCTTGGTCCAGCAATTATAGTTGGGCATGAAACCTTTCATAATCAGGTGGCCGCGAATGATTTTCGAGGAAGAGTACTCCTTGTTGTTCCGACATTGAACACATGGAAAACGTATAAAACCATTCTCTTTGTTTGCCGTAGCCACATCGATAAATTTATCCACGCCTTTCATATACCCGGCTACGCGCCGGTCACCGTACATCCATTCCCAACCGTTCATCTGCATCATATAAGTAAGTTTATCAAAAAACAGGACATCATAAATAGTGAAATAACCAATTCAAATCGACACATGAATTGTATCAATGACAGAGAAAAGATAAGATTGCTAACCTCGATCGAGGGAAATTAAGAGGAGAAAGCTCAAGTGCGTCTCAGACACCTTCTATATTTTTATTCTATGAGAAATTGAACGGGATTATTCACTCAAACATTTCATCAAACACCTTCAATGCATGCATAGAAGAGAAAAAACTAGCACACCCCTCACACCTTCCACCAAGAGAAAAAACAGAGTGGAGGCAGAGGGGGCTGGGGCGTTGCATTTATAGAGGGCGGGAGAATACGTCCCAGTTGGAGCCAGCAACCGGGACTAAAGGTGTGAGCCAGCAACCTTTAGTCCCGGTTGGTGGCTCCAACCGGGACGTATTCCCCCTTACCAACCGGGACGCATGCCCCCTGGCCCGTGCGTCTCCAACCGAGCGTGCGGCATTAGTCCCGGTTGGTGGCGCAACCGGGACTAATGCTCTGAGGGGTCGTGAACGGATGGCCCTTTTTCCACTAGTGTGTAATATCTGTTTTGCAGCTCCGGAAACTATTGCACATGCGTTAATGGAGTGCCCGCATGCAGCTCGCCTGTGGGAGGAAATGAGGTCATTCTGGAGAGTTCCCTCAGCAATGGACATGAGGAAGCCGCACGATAATTGGTTCAGAGGTGTCCTAATGGATTTACCAGATCACATGATAGATAGCACCTTGCTGATTGCTTGGCGGATATGGTATGCTCGCAATGAAATCACTCATAGTAAGCCCTTGCCGTCAGTAATCAGCTCGAGAAAGTTCCTTTGCAACTATATGAATCTAATCGAGCGATGTGATTATGGGTCTACTGACGCCATCTTGAAGGGGAAGTCACCCATATTTGTCGATGTTTCCCTACCCTCTCCCGTTTCGGTGAAGAAGGGACCGGATAAACCTTGGAGTGTGCCCCCAAGGGGCGGTGTAAAGCTCACCGTTGATGGTTCTTGGTATGCTGCAGACCGCACTGCAGGCCTGGGCGTGGTTCTACATGATGAGTTTGGTCTTCCTATCTTCACGGCCTGCCGTTTCTTAGAGGATTGTACCTCACCACTGGAAGCAGAACTGCGTGTGTGCATTGAGGGGCTAGATCTTACTCTCCACCGTACTACCTTATCCATCATCGTGGAGACAGATTGTGTTCAGTTGGTGACAGCGGCCAAACCCCATACTAAGGATAGATCGCCTTTTTGTTTCCTCATAGATGAGATCCGAGCTTTAGCTAATCAAGGTTTAGCATGTTCTTTTGTAAAAGTAGAACGTTCACATGTTAGAGTTAGTCATGTCCTTGCAAATTATGCACGGACTGAGCGTCATACTGCAACTTGGTTAGGTTCGGGACCTGAAATTGTTCTTCAGTTGCTCGACCATGACCGCATTGTAACTCCACCTGTTGAATAAAGTTCTAATGTTTACGCGCAAAAAAAAGAACAACAACTTGACCCAATCCTAGAAAACAAGGGAGAAAAGGTGTATAAAGGAATCTCCAACACACGCGCTAAAACGCGCCCGTGCTGGAAAACCCGTCGATTTAGCGCGAAAGGAAGAAAACAGTGCTCCAACAGATACTATAAAATATTTATAGAGAGCACGTAAAAAAATAGGGCACGTGCTAAACAACGGTATCTGAAGCTACATATCTAGTGCTCTGGCTAGTGCGCACCATAAAATTCCACGCCATCATGCAAAGAAAGGGGCCACAGAAACATCCTCTTGCTCTCCGCCTCTTGGCCACGCGTTGACCTCCACCGCTAGAGCCCGTCACTTGGACACCCGCAATCTTCGCCGCCTGGCCCTCAGCCGCCCACAACCTTTGTCGTGAAATCTCTCCGCTTGTGTTGAAGATCCGGTCGCCTCTCTAACTATACAGAGCACGGGGACGCGTGGCGTGTGGAGCCAACGCCGCATGGAATGGATACAACACGCTGCAAAGCAGTTTTACATCCCCAAAAGTTAGACCCTCTTTTGGAGATGTCTTAAACATTTTTCATATTCTCGTATCAATTGTGACTGGGCTTGCTTACTTTTTCTATAACAAAACAAGAGCTAGCTCCTCATGGTTTGCTAGCCCATCTATAACTTGTCCATATGTGTTAATGACATTAATCAATGGAGTTGGTTCGGTGTATGGGCCCTGAAGCACTTCGGCCATTTCATCGTGATTGAGACGCCGGATAAGCGTGTAAGCATTTGTTTTTAAAATGACGGACATAGAGAAAATATCTACAACAAACACGCGAATAGAGCGAGCAGAAACCGGCTCAAGCACAACGACTTGGCAGTATCCTACAAAACATGGGAGAAAGTGTGTATAAACATTTTCCATGTTCTCGTATTAATCGAGAGACTGGACTTGCTTACATTTTATATAAGTCATTGTGAATTCTTGGTCTTACAAAATTTGTTTCTTTGATGACCTACTCCATCCGTCCGTAAAAGAGTGTACGTCTGGACCGTATCGTTTGTCCGCAAAAGATTGTACGTCTGGGTTCGATAGCCGTAATTTTATGTTTAGACCCTCCGGTCGACGCCTCGATTTGAGCTGAGCTCAACGACCCAAGGACGGCTCGGCCACTGGGTTGGCCATAGTGTCGTGCGTGCTTGGATTTGTAGCATATGCATTGAATGTACACGGGAATCAAAGTACTACTGCTGGCCGGCCCGTAGCATAAATGAGGGAGGAGGGGGCTTTGTGCAAATTCACTAATTTGTATCGACAAACCCCAAACGTCCACTAATTTGTATAGTCATAACCGAGGTTCTTTTTGGAGGAGGTGACACTGAGTTACCAACAAGTATGCACACCTAAGCAAGTTTAGCCTATGTGGTAAAATTGATTTGGCAACTATGATGACAATCCTTAGTGTGCTATCTTTACTATTAAAAAGAAGTTGATGTTGGTAAGTCCACTTTAACATCAAACATCCACTTTGACATCAAACATTGAAACAATCTAGACCGTCCGATTTTTTGCACATCCAATACGTTTGTAAACAGCAGTTAAGGAAGTATATTATGTACCATCAATTAGGAGATATGCTAATCATCTGTTTTCCCTAAAATTTCTTGCGTGGGACAAGAGAAAAAAAGGAAACAATAGTAACCCCCGATTGGTTTCGTCCTTAAATTTTGAAACAAATCGAATCAATTAGTAACCGGAGATCGTTTTCATCCTATTATTAGTTTGGAAAAAAACCAATCTAGCATTAACTAGCGGGATGTATTCCCAGCTGTATCTATGGAGACGCATGCAACAAGTCCAAATGTAAGCGAGGCGCCAATGCCCCAGATATTTAACAGGCGATCTTGGCCTAAAAAAAGGACTGAAAGATCGTTTTATCGGACACCAATATTTTCACACAATTCAATTTTGTGAGCACACAAGTTTTCTTTTCTATGAGTGAGGCGTGCAACAGAATAAAAAGGAGAGGTTGTATCTCCCACTTGGCATTCTCTTCATTCTCTATCGTGAGACCACATAAATACATCACCAGCGAAACTGGTGGATTTTCTTCTGCGGAACTCAATCCGAGAAGGGAAAGAATATGTATCCAATATTATTTAAGATTACGACTAGGTAGTTCTAGAGCAAGTTCGACAATCCCGCCTCGCCTTAAACTCCTAGGATGAATTGGTCCGCGTCCACGTTCCTAGCTCGGCCGGCATGACCTCAGAGACACACAATAGAACTTGGGGTCTATCCGCAAGTTTGCATAAAGAAAATGAATCTTCGATTTTTTATTAATACATAGTATTTACTCAAAAAAGTGAATCTTAAAATTTTTATTAAGACATATTTACAAAAAAGTGAATCTTTAAATTTTCATCAAGACATATATTCCTATGTTTCATAGACTGCTCCTAATGACATATTCACAAGGACCAAGCAGGTTCATGGTATGGCCTAGGGCCCTTCACCATCGGAGGCTAAGTAGATGATATGCACAATTTAACGCATGACCTGAGTAGATCATATCAGATGAAAATAATAGCGGGTTGGCAATGTAAGGTGTGGTAGATATAGAATAGAAGCAAATTAGATTAGATCTTATTGCACAAACACGATATTATTTTTGATCCGGACTATAGACAGGTTTGATTTTGATCAATTTTATCATTAAATAGACAAAATGCCCTTCATAAGCTTTTTTTGAATCAATGAACGTATATAAAACCATTATACTCCATAACTAAAATCTCCAAGGTGTAGCTACTTACAATTATACGAGTAAGCTAAGATAAAACAAAAAAACTCTTTAATGAAATTTCTGAATGGTGCCCAACAGAAAACAGAAAAAACCACACAAAAGTGTGTACCTACAATAATCATGTATGAAAAAAAGTGAGTTTGAGCAAGGTGAAACCTTAATTGTCTTATAACACTGCAAGCTGTCTTTTTTATACACATGAGTATTCACATTCATTACATATCACATCATATATGTTGCGAGTAAACAAAAAACCGTAGCAGCGCACGGGTATTCAGCTAGTAATCATAAATATGTACTGTAGTACTCTCTCCGTTTAGAAATATAAGATGTTTTAGGTTTGTGAATGAGATGTATCTAGACATCTTTTAATGTGTAGATTCATTTAAACCTATATACTAAAAGGTGTCTAGATACATCTTCTTTATAAAGCTAAAATATCTTATATTTTCAAACGGAGGGAGTACATCTCAATCTCTCTCAACATCATTGGCTTCGATATTTTGCCCTCTGCAATCCAATCGAATCCCAATTTCAAACCGGTGGAACGTTTGTTTAGCAGAGAATCAATGCTGACCTAGGCTGAACGACCGGGGCGATTTGCTGCCGCAGCCAGCCAATCAAAAAATATTTACGTAAGTGTAGCATTATTGATCAAAAAACTCCAAAAAAAATGTCTCTGCGTACTAGACCACGTTTCCCCTCGTGCTCCATACCGAGGCAGTTGTTTGCCACTCCGAACAACGACGCTGACGGCGACATTCCCCTTACGTGCGGGCCAGCGACAGGCACACCCCACCTGTCAGTCACCCGCACGCGCGCAGCAATCCAGTGGGCGTAGCAGCAGGCCCCCCACAAGGGTCCCACGGGACATTCACTGCGGCGTGCACTCTTTGGCTGGACCTCGCTCCTCTCCCCCTAAAATAATCCTGCTGCGGCCACTGCGATTCTGTTCTCCCCCACCCCACCCGCCGTCACACTTCTTGCTCTCTCTCTCGCTGCTCACCGCCTGCTCCGCGCCTACGTCTCGTCTCCGTCGAACCCTCCACGCCGGCTCGCCCCGCCGGTAAGATCACTCTTCAGCGGCTCTGCTTTTCTGCACGCTGTTCCGCCGCGGCGATGTGGAATCTGTAGTGTCTTTCTTTTCTGTTGTTTTTCCTGAAAGCGATGGATGGAGCGGCTTTGTCGAACGGAAAAAGGTGGATTTGTTTTTCAGGGTTAGAAACTTTCGAGGTAGTGCGGTTTGCCTGGGTAGTTTTTTTTCTCTTCCTTTTTTCTGACCGGGTTACAGGATGGGTTTCTGAATATTTCTCTGTCGTGGGTAAGAGATGGATGGTTTCCTCTCCTGATTGCGCCCTCGTTTCCTCGGTTGCTTTGGCAACAAATCGAAGGCCTTCCCAGGTGGCCAGGTTGATCTGACCTTGCTGTTGTTAGATTCGCTGGAAGCTGACGGCGGGTTAATGTTTCTTTGTGTAGGACGACAGTAGGAGGTATCCTGTTAGTGACAGTCATTTTGGTGCTGGATTCATTTGAGAAGTGATCTTGCTATTGGATAACCAAAAATTCCCATTTTTTCCTTGATTAAAATGATTGAAAATACTAATATTGTTTAGGCAACGCTCGCTGAAAAATGTTTGTCAAAATACATACGTATATGCCTGGCCTGGATGAATGGAGTATTCTGGTATACCAGATTTTTGTAAAGCTTTAGTCAGAAATGAGGAAGACTTCCATAATGGCTGTTGATTGTTAGAAGGTGGGAGTGATGTTACTACACAGAATGGGTGTCCTAGTAATTAGTATTAACATAAATGAGTACACCTGTTTGGTAGAATGGTTGAATTTATAGTCCCGAACTGCCAACAGATTCTCTGAAAGCAACTGCATCGCACTGCGCCAAATTTTGATCAGACTGAAAATATTCTATCTAGTTCTTGCTTGTCTTGGGCCTGCTCTAGTTTTGGTGCTGCGGGTCGAATTTCGTGACTTGATGAAGAGGAAGTTTGGCTGCTCTGTCTCCCCTTAGAAAGTGGGAGTGATATTACTACCCAGAATGGGTGTCGTAGTAATTAGTATTACTAACATAAATGAGTACGCCTGTTTGGCAGATTGGTTGAATTTATAGTTTCGAACTGCCAATGGATTCTGTCAGCTGTGCCAAATTTTGATCAGACTGAAAATATTATATCTTGTTTGGCTGCTCTGTCTCCTCCTATGTGCTGCTGTCGGCTCGGTCTGTCTTATACATATTGTTCCTACTCTGCAGTGAGCTCAAAGAACGTGAAGATGTCGGGGCATTCTGAGAGCAAAACTGAAAAGATCATGAACAACATCATGGATACCATTGCTGACAAGCTCCCTAAGCAGAAGTCTGATAATATCATGAACAACATCATGGATACCATTTCCGACAAGCTCCCTAAGCAGAAGTCCGATAATATCATGAGCAACATCATGGATACCTTTTCTGACAAGCTCCCTAAGCAGAAGTCTGGGCACTTTGATCAAGCTTCAGTCTCTGACAAAGTGAACAAGATGTTTGGTCGCCAGAGGTCCCTCCATGGGGTTTTGGGCGGTGGAAAGCGTACGTGGATCTCCTCACTAGTTTATTTAAGTTCTTCTTTGTGTGGCCATGCCTGATGTTTTTTGTTTGTGATTGTAGCTGCTGATGTGTTGCTATGGAGAAACAAGAAGATATCTTCGAGTGTTCTGGGTCTCGCAACAGCTATTTGGGTTTTCTTTGAGTGGCTTGATTACCATTTCTTGACAATCATTTCATTTGTCCTTGTCTTTGGAATGGTTGTTCAATTTGTTTGGTCCAACTTCTCGAGCAAGCAAAACGGGTACGTAATTTTAAAGCATCTGAACTGTGTGTTTTATCTGTTACATTACATCATAATAGAAAATTTTCTTGTTTACTTCTTGATCTTCCAGAGTACCCCGCGTTAAGATACCGGATCAGCTGTTTGTGGACATTGCTGTTGCGATCGGGGCCCAAGTAAACAAGTTCCTGGGTTTCCTACAAGACGTGTCGTGTGAAAGAAACTTGAAGCATTTCGTAGTGGTACATACAGCTTTTCTGGGGGGGTCCTCTTCTACTGTGGTCATTTTCTGAATAGGAAACTATAAAGAAATTCAATCCTGTATACGCACATATGCTTCATCAACATAATTTCTGATGTCATGCTGCGCTATCTTTCAGGCAATTGTTGGATTGTGGGCTCTTTCTATTGCTGGTGGGTGGTTCAATTTCCTAACTGTCATTTACATTGGTAAGAGGCTGATAATCTCCTATGTATCTTTCACGTTTTTGCCACCGTGTAAGAACATATTGTTACTATTTTATGAATGCATGAAGCTGTAGTATATGTATTAATGAAAGCGATCTTCTATGACCTGGAACAGGATTTGTCTGCGCTCACACACTCCCTCTGCTGTACGAGAAGTACGAGGACCAAGTCGACGACTTCCTCTACGGCATTCTCGGCCTGCTCCGAGACCAGTACCAGAAGATCGACAGCGGTGTCCTGAGCAGGATACCCAAGGGGAACAAGAAAACCGAGTAGAATAGACGGGCATTCTGGATCATAGAGTGAATTCCCTGCCATTATTCTGCGTGATTGTGTGCCGCAGACCTGTAGTGTCATTTGTGAGCCATGTGTGTGCTTTCCTGAACAGAATGCCGGGCTTAGCTCAACTGCTATGCATTTCTTTTGTTCTCCAATTTATCAATAGTGGGATGCTGCTGAAGAAATCAGGGAGACCATAAGTTGTATGCAGAAATTGGAAGTTGAACTGAAACTCGTTGTGCTTTGTCCCAGAGAAAACGTTCAGATCGATGCACTGGTTACAGTTACAGACTATGTTACAGACTATGTTCAATAACCTCAGAATTGATCACTGCGTCTTTGGCATCTCTTTTTCGTTTCTCTCTTTTTTGACGAATGAAGGCCTATACGCATGTTATTCATGCTCAAATTTCTGGCATTCTGCGTAAAATCTGGTCAAAGGGTGGGTTTTGAAGTCAGAAGCTGACCCAAAAGGTTGTTAGATTTCAGGTGGTGTTGCAGCAGCACGCCCCCGGCATGCAACTTCAGCTCCGTCCAATCATCTGAATATCTGATGGGAAAAAAAGTTGAGATGATTGAGAAATCGGAGTGCATCTCACCATGATCCAACCTACCCTCAATGCCAAGTTCCTAATGTACGAAGCTATAAAATCCACGCTGCATCATGCTTCTCCTCACAAGCCAGTCCGCCACCACCTCGATCACCGGTAACTGCAAAGAAGCCAAGAGCTGAGCTGAGCAGAGCATCGAGCCATGGAGCAGAAGAAGCTGTCCGTCCTCCTCTTCGTCGTCCTGTGCGCCGGGTCCGCGCACGGCATGCGCCTCCTCCACGACGTCGACGGCGAGTACGGCCGGGACTTCGCCTTCGGGTTCAAGGCCAGCGCGGCGGGCGGCGAAGCCGAGACCGAGCAGCGGGACACGATCTTGGACGACTACGAGGACGAGATCAGCCGCGTGGAGTTCGAGCCGGAGCGCGGCACGTCGTCGTACGCCGCCGCGGCCGTCGCAGCCGCCGACGCGCCTGCCCCGGGCCCGGCGACGGCGGGGAGCGACGCCGTCACGGGGAGCATGAAGTGGTGGCTGCCGCCGTCGACGATGCCGTCGTTCCCGCTGTTCCCGAACCCCGGCGGCATGCCCGGGATGCCGCTGCCAGCCATGCCCGTGTCCATGCCCATGCCCGCTGGCATCCCCGGGATGCCAGCCATGCCTATGCCTGTGCCTGGGGGCGGCATTCCGGCAGGCGGTGGCATGCCTGGCTTGCCGTTCCCAGGAGGATTGCCGGCGCCGTTCAACTTCAAGCCTAGCGGATGGGGAGCCGGCGCCGGAGCAGGCACCGCGCCCTCGCCGCCCACCCAGGCGCAGCCGGCGCCTACCGCCTCAAGCACCGGCGAAGCCAACGCCGACGACAACCCGAACCCCACCGAGACCATCATCAACTGAGAAAGAAGGAATGCAAACAGTTCACCCTGCTCTTGCCGGAGAAGGTGCCGGAGTCCACCACTGCTAGCACGTAGTTCCACCACTGCTGATTCTTTGCGACGACCAAGTGTCTTGCCAGTACGCATCGTGTTGAACAGACGATGCCTGCTGCTTGAAAGTTTTTACCCTCTCCCATGGAAACTTGCTCGACTTACTACCGTAACTATTTTATGATCCAGATCGTTCAGCAAGTAATTTCAGTTACTGTAACTTTACGTGTCCTGGTAACAAACTGAATTGTGACAATGCCGCTATCCTCCGCCGCAGAAGCGGCAGCAACAACAATACGACATTCCAGGAACTCCGTACAATCCAACAATTCCAGATCAGAATCCCCCAAACCAGATAAAATGTAGCATAAGCAAAAAAGATACCAATAAATCTTATGTTCCAAATCTTTACATTACCTATTTTATGTTCCAAATCTTTCACCAAGGATAATTTCAGATAGCTTTACATGTGCCAATAACAAACTGAATCACTGACGATGCTGCTATTCGCAGCAGCAGCAGCAGCAGCAGCAGCAGCAGCACCACCAATACGACGTTCCAGGAACTCTTTCTCAAGCCATACAATCAAACATTCCAGTAGGCGAAATTCCAGATCAAGATCTCCCAAACCAGATATACAATGTAGCATAAGCAAAAGATACTAGTACCAATAAATAGACAAGAGAGGCCAAAATACACAGAAGTATTCAATCAGTTGAATGACCCATGAGATTCGCCTCGAAAATACAGAGGAAAATGAACCACAGGTGCTAATCAACTGCCAGAGCCAATGCTACAGCATTTATTGGCAACAGTTATTTAGATACTAGAAATTGGTCTTTTTTACAAAATAATAGTAATAGAAGGAACCTAACAAACTAGGTTAAAAAGAACCCTACAAGTCTACTTCGCAGTTGACCAGAACATGCCACATAGAAGGCGTGGCTTAAACCTGCATCGATAAGCCATTCCAAAGCTCGGCAACCTAAATAAAAACATCAGATACCTGCAGAACAGCGTCATTTGTCAAACTTATTTTTACCACTAGTCTATGATGCAAATTTCATTAAAGTTAGAACAGCATAAGTATCAACTTCATCATTGCAGAACTTATAGTAAACCTCAAAACTGGAATCAAACAGTAAAACAGGCAATAAAGATCAGAAAAGGTAAAATTTGTACAGCCGCATCTTCATCTTCTATTGTTAACATGTTCTCACGTTTTTGGCTACACCAGATGAGTAGATGGAGACATCTGCCCTAGATGCCAAAGGATCAGTGGTTCAAACGCTGAACTGGCTATGAGGGGTTCACGGGCCTATGAGTGGTTCATGGAGACATCTGCCTTCTAGCTCATAGGTGCATGTTTTTGTAAATGTGTGAAATAGCCAATTACTAATTGACAAGTTTAAATCGATCAAATTCATCAGGAGAGATGGAGTGGAACTTCAGTAGATAAAACAGAAGGTAGGTGAAGGCAGCAGAGGTCGGGAAGGGAGCTGCAGAGTAATAATGGGATAAATAGAGGAAGCAGCACCGAGATAAAAGAGCCCAGTGGCAACCATGGGCAACAGCTGAGTTAAGGGTTGTCAGGAGAATCATGTAGTTAGTGATCTTTTGTAATTTGATACAAATGGTAGTAAAAAGGACATTTTCGTAGCAAAAGTTAGCATTACTAATCCGACAACTGACAATCAGAAGATAGGCTTAAATTACCTGCTCGATCAATGTATCACAATAGCTTATCTAGCCAGACAATCATTTTATGCATTATGCAAAATATTGGCTCCGTCACGTCCACCACCAATGCCCATGTCTGCAAGCACAAGCCAAACAATTAATGATATTCCAACCAAACGTACGATGGGGCAAATTAGAGGGGAAAACAAATATTTTTCAACATTGGAATAGATGAACAAAAGCACACCGCCATCTCAGAAGGAATATTCCTGGGAACGGTAATACTGAGTAATCTCATAAAACTGAATGACAGGAACACACTATTAGCTGGTCAGAAAGAAGAAGTATCATCTCAAGTCGATATAACAGATTACACTCAACTAAAAAAAATTGAAAACAAAAGTGATAATGATAATTCCCAATTCATATGAGGAAATCAAGCATCGCTCAGCTGGTAGGTTGCGGAAGCATCGACCCATCAGGGTTCGAGTCCCGCGCGAGGCAGAATTAATTCCGTGCCGTGGATTTACTTCGTTTCTGGTTGTTCTTACAACAATGCTACTGTTAGGTTGGTTGAGGTTGTTAATAATTAAAAAGCTTAAGCTCAAAAAGATAAAACAAACTCAATTCTTTTAACATCTGGTACAAATAGACTTGACAGTTATAGCAGAGACTTCAATAACTGATAAAATTAACTATTTCATATAAATCAATCCAAACGTGTTATTATGGGTTCATGACAATCAGCAAGATCAACAGTAAATAAAAATGGATAAAGGGATGTAACTAGTAAGCATCCAAGTGTGATAGTTGAGCTAACAATCTGAACATTTCACTGTTCCAGCAGGTCCAAACTTAGCTTTACAATTTTCAGTCGTTATTGATCTTCAAGATGAGAAAGATAAACCACTGACAGTATACAATTTTTATGTAACACAATACAATGAAATTTAGTTTTACTTAATTGAAAGAGCTTTAATCTAATTTTTGAATTTTCGTTCATCGAATAGACTTACATAAAGTGTTTGTTACCTCTAACATGAACCACATAGTTCAATAATAATATCATAAATAACATGACCATCTGTTCAAATAGCTCGTCAAGCAGCAAGACAGAACCGTTGGCACATCGTTAAATATTATTATCTCTAACAGCAAGGAAGTGAATGGCTTTCCATCAATCAATTATACAAAGTTACTGGGTTACCCGCTATGTGCAAGAATGCTGTTACCTGGAATATAGACACTTGTGAATGGATGAACCAATCCGTAGAATGATTTGATGGGAGGTTTTCTGACCTTCAATGACTTAAGGTCGACCATGAAAATACCAAGAAGTGTCCACAGAAACACAACATTATTGTCCTCGCAATACCCCATCATCATTGGGCCTACTTTCTCCTTGTCTAGGGAAAGAAGCTGGTCCAACTCAACAGTCTTGGTCATCAGCCATGAAACAACGCCGTCAGAGTCGGTCTTCCTTTTCCACAATTGAATGTTGAAGTCTAACAACTCGAGGATGCCAAGGCCACCACCCTCTGCAGGCATAGCCTGGAAAGAGCGGAAGCCATCGCTCGATGTATTCAGCTGCACCGGTATCACAGATAGGTGCTGCCTATCCAAATCAAACTCAAGGATGCCACCCGTTTTGCCAACAAGCGTCCAGTAAAGGGAATTCCCAACCAGGGTACTGGAAACACGCATAGAAATGGTCGCAGGACTGCTCGCAGAATCCACGGATGCCCACACTGGATCACCCCATTTGCTGGTCTCGGACGTGTAGGCGCAGGCGAAGAGCCGCTTGTTCTTCCTGTCAATGCCTACCACGACCACCTGGAACCGGAAGCGGGGATCGTCCTCGATCCCGGCCGTGCGAAGAACCGCGCCATTTAGGATCTCTGTGCCATCGCGGTCGTCCAGCACCCAGGGAACCGTGAAGCGGTGCTCGTCGCCGGTGACGGGGTCCCACACCAGGATCTCGACGTCGTGATGCGCCGCGTCGACCATGAGCACGAGGCCGTCGCGGCAGCCGATGTTCGAGTGGCTGTCGCCGTCGCGGAAGTGGAAGGAGAAGCGCCCGACCGGGAGGCGGTCCGGGGGATCCAGGATAGGGTTGAAGGAGAGGCTGTTGGGGGCACCCGGAGCAGGAATTTCGGAGGTGGAGCTCCGGTTTACTTCATCGAAGAAACCGAGCAGGGGAGGTGGGTTGCGGCGGTGGTGGGCGCGGAAGCGGCGGACGAAGCGGCGGTCGGTGACGAGATGGCGCCAGCGGTTGCAGACGAGGGAGGCGCGCGGGAGGGAGGACGGAAGGGAGGATAGGCGGAGGAGGATCTCGGGGAGGAGGCTCTCGTCCTCAAGCGGCGCCGCCACCGCCGGCATCGGCGCCGACGCCGGCTCCGGCGAGCTGGGGAGGCGGTCGCAGGCCATTTTGCTCAACAAACTCCTCTGCAAAACCGATCGATTGGACCGAGTAGAATTTCCCGTGGCCTTTTTTTTTTGGGGCGGAACCCGTGGTCTTGTGTGAGTGTGGGCGGAGTACTTTGAGTCATACTTCCTTCGTACAAAAGTGTATATCTAAAAAATACTACTATGTACTAGCAGAATACGCATGCGTTGCCACGGTTTATTTATTTTTAATATACGTCTATGTTGATATATGTTTTGTATGTTATTTAGCTTTTTATAAATGTTAGTTTATCCTTGAATTTCCTTTTCTGGCATATGCTTAAGATCTGCTTTTTAATTACTAATCACTAAAAAAAGAACATGTAACCGATAGGTCTCGATGAAATTAGTATATTGTTTGACTCGGCAGCTATCAAGCATTAGAATGAGAGATTAATCCACACAAAAACACATCATAGTAGAACAACGTCAGGTCCCACAGCCGAACTTAATCCTTTTGCACCCGGCAATAAAATTAAAGCATTTCTTTTGAGATATCTCTTGAACTGATCAAGATGCAAGTGTTAGTAAAGATGTTAGATGCTAGGTTGTCACTTCGAAACATAATTTTTATGGTTATTGTGAAGGAGCCAACAAGTTTGTGAGTCCAGAGATCGTCTACTTTCTGTGAAGATATACACGATTCAAGGATGACGAGCCTCACCAGGTTCGGGTGCGACAACTGCCCGAGGTAGTTCACTTCAGCCAGCAAATCAGATTTAGAAAATAAGAAAAATTCAGTAACAGTGGATTCAGACACAGATTCAGAAATTTCAGTCCATGGACTGATTCTTAATGTACACATATGCAGAGAAGCAGAGAGGGCGGGAATGGTAGAGAGCACTGACGAGCCACTCGCGGTGTCCCTGGAATCCCTCCTGGTTGAGCTTCTTGACGGCGATGACCATGCCGGTGCCAGGCCTGGCGGGCGCGAAGGTGGTCTTGTCGACCCATCCCTTGAAGACGGAGCCGAAGCCGCCCTTGCCGAGCACGCTGTCGGGGCGGAAGTTCCGTGTGGCCGTGCGCAGCTCCGTGAAGGCGAAGCTCTTGACGTTTGCAGACTGCAGGATCTCGCCCTCGTTCCTAGGGGTCAGGGGCACCATGGTGGTGGTCAACGGCGACGAGGAGACCCGGCTGCTCGACGCGCTCAACCCCGCGCCCTTCTTCCTCCATCTCCACCCTGGTCGATCGAATCGGAGGAGTCAGTTATGGTAAGGAAGAACAGGGAACAGATGCGCGCACCCATCCACACGTTCGCTGCGTCCGCGGTCAACCACGCACTAGCCCCGATGCTTCCCTGGCCCCACCCTGCAACCATCGCGACCCTCTCGCTTTCCTCACGCTTCGACCGACGCGCCCACCTCGCCCGCCGATCCCGCCGCGGAGCCCTCCCCACGCCGCCCTCGCCTCCTCCGCGTGGCCGCGCGAACCCTCTCGCCGCCACGCTGCAGCGTGGCTGCTCCCCCTCCTCGCCTCTTCCTCCCGACGACCTCCCGTCGGCGCCTTTCGCCAGCGAGCCCGCCCGGCGCTCGCCCGCCGCCGCTCATCGCCATCGCGGCAGAATCCGGAGACGAGAGTCGCCTTCCAACATGGAGAATCAGCTGAAGGCGTGGCAGCGGATCGGTGCTGCTCCAAGATGCACATCGGGGCTCCCTGAGCTGTCGTAGGGTCCAAGTCCAACATCGAGCCGGACCCTTCTGCTTTCTGCTTTTTTCATTGGCGATGGCAAGGGGTGTAATACCTCCGAACAGCCAGCGGCAAAAATGTCAAATCCGGGCAGACGGAATTTTTGACTGAGTGAAGAACGGTCCGAATCTTTTTAATAGTAATATATAGATAGATAAATTAGTTCCGTTTTTTACGAGGCTTTATCAATTATCAAAAAAGAGAAGAATGAAGATTGGTGGATGATATGGAGGAGAAGAATAGAGATTGGAGGATGAATTGGGGAGCGATTACGAAGAGCTAATTGCATTTATTTAGTGCCTTGGTATTGTAGATGTACACTCTTTTTATAACAAATTTTGAGTGTTAGATGTACACTTATTTGCGGACGGAGGGAGTAGAGCAGAACTTGTCCGTCCACCTCAACTTTTTCTTTTATAAGGAAACCGCAAGTTTTATTAGGGCATCCCAACCGACAAGACCCGAACAAACGACCTAAATGATCTGTTTTAATCCGTTTGGATCAAGTTACCGACACTTTTCGGTCATGGTTCGGCCTGTCGCGTACAACAAGACAACCCAAACAGAAAAAAACAGACATGTCAGCCCAAAAGAAGAAGGCCCATTGTGGACAAAGATTCGCTACTGTCTGTCTCAAGATTCGTCTCGGATTCGTGACCTAGAATTGATGTCCGAATGGGTCGGTTCGTGATGCGTTAGTCCAGGTGGTATCGCTGGGGCGCCGCGCAAGTCCCGCACGTCTGCGCGTACGAGTTCAAACCATTTGGGTAGACCCGATTAAGATGTCCTTAGGACATGAACAAATCTATTAGCCCAACAGTAGGTCTGCATGTAACAAATGCTGCCTGTAGAAGAGGCGTGATCCCAAGCTAAAAAGAAATGAAAAAGAAAATAAAAATGGGAAGAAGCAAGGGGCGAGTCTAACTAGAGTGGGCCAAAGTATGTGTTGTGCTCACGTCACAAGACAACCGTGTGTTAAAAGAGGCAAAATAAAACCATAGCCTCATGTGCTTGTGCTGACGTGGATTACCTATGCATATGCATGCGCTGTCCATGTTTTTAATGGACTATGCTAACTAGGACACATGTTCCAGATTAGCTTTTCGTAGGCACGGATTAATATAGCAACCCTCGGTCATGCATGTACTCCCTCCATTCCATATTATGTTACACATAATTTTATGTACAATTCAAATTTTGCAAAGTTTAACCAAGAATATACAAAAAAATATGAATATATATGATATAAAATATATATATTATGAAAATATATTTCAAGACAATTCTAATAATATTAGTTTGACATCGTATAAGTTTATAGTTGTATCAAATTACTTGGCCAAACATGGTAGGGTTTGACTCTGATATAATCTTATATGCAACCTAAATTGGGACGGAGGGAGTATATAGTGCCACGTTGGATTTTTTTTTTGAGTTCCAAACTTTAAAATATTTTATCTCTTTTACCGTTATTTGAAATTCAGATGCGTTTTCATGGTTAGCTATTTTGCGTCGATATCTTCCAAACTCGATATATTTTGACAACTTATTTTTACTATAGTTACCAGATTACTGTCACTTGGTTATCAGGTAAAGTCAAGCTGGTTACCAGGTTAAAATCAAATGGTTATGAGGATTTTGTACTTTGTTTCTCAACAATATAAGCCTTATATGATGGTAATACAGTATTTTACGTGTTTAGAATGGATCAAGTGCTTACTTTCTATACATATAAATCATTGTTAACATTAGAAACATGTAAAAATTATTCGGTGACTGTATTATTTGGCTGCTAACTGTTAACTATCAATCTGATAGTTATAGTACAATAATCTAGCAACTAGCGATGGAAAAAATATCATCAAAACATATCAAAATGGGATTTTGTTTTGAAATACTCGTCGAGACGAACCCAGCGGTGAAAATAGATCATTAATTGGATCAACGGTTTAAGAGATATTGTATTTTAAAATTTTGAACCGTGAAAAAATTCTCTGTATGGAGATAGACGTGAGCTCCTCTATCCTTATAGGGCCTGATCTAACTCCCTAAGTTGTCGTACGAAACTGATTGTTAGGACATGTTAACTTAGTAGATTAATTGTTTATTAATTGGCTTAAGTCCTACCTAATTGCGCCAAATTATGTGCATCTTTATTATATTCACATACTACTTTTCAAATAAGGATATCTGGATGAAGTCTTAACGGCTCCTGTATTTCCTTATAGATGCATCAGTAAGGTGATCAACCAAACGAGCTTGAAGTGGAAACTTGCACTATGCGGATGCATGTTTCAATACTGGTTGGCCAACACCGTATATCAATTATAGGCTTTAGGCCTTCAAGGCAAGCCAATGCTTCAACTTGTTTCAAACTTAATGCAATCCAGAAAAGGAGGGGAGGGAAGGAGGTACTGCAATCTAGAAAGTTTGGCAGTGTAACATTCCAGCATTTAGGAACCAACGAAGAGTAGATTTAGGAATCTGTGAAATTGCATGCATTCATCTGTAAAAATGTGGGTAAATTTTTAATGTAGAAGGATTTAGAATTAGGTTTGAGTGATTTGATTTAATCAAGAGTTAACAATTAATAACTCAAACTTTAAATAAAATAAATTAATCAATAAAAGGAATATTTATTTTATAACTTTACAACAAAAGTTACAAAATGTAACTTATTAGGAATCTTTACAATAGTAAATGAAACAAAATAAGAATCTTTATATATTGAATAATAGTACAATCATTATTACAAAAGAATAAAATAAAAAATTACAAAGGAATAAAAGAAATATTACATGTGAATATTCTATAAAGGAAAAGAAAATCTATACTAAAGTCTTGAATCTCCAAGCCTGCTACCTGCAAAACAAACACAAACAAAAAGAAAGAAAGTTAAGGTTAAAAATGTTTTACTCTCAGAATTGACAGTGAAGTGCACTGTTCAAAGTTCATCATTGAGTAATCTTTTAAAGGGGCAAGTTTCACCAATATGAAAGAATTATATCTTTCATAATTTTAAAGCCATAAGTCAAATAACTCCAAACAGCAAGGAGGGGCAAGTTTCACCAGACAAGTAAACGTAACCAGATAAAAGTAATTCCATATCCAGAGCATATCTACATGGTGCAGCAGGAACACAGGCAGCACACACACCAAACTGCATGGTGTGTGTTGTCAACACAACAGCAACATACCACACACACAAAACTACACAGCACAGCCGTGGGCAAGCCAACCCAACACTATTTCTTTGTTCTTACACATCAAGAACACACTCAGCCAAACCAAGCTAAGCAAGATCACACCAACTAAACCCTGGATCATCTCACCATGATGGTGACATGAGGAGGAGGTAGATCAGGTGGATAGCAAGGACAAGATCAAGCCACCAGGACTAGGAGGTGGAGGGCTAGATCAAGGACAAGCTAGAAACTGGAAGTACCAGGAGAAGCACCAGATCAAACTAGCCACAAGATCAACCACTTGCAACCCCAACATCAAACAAGTGTGGTGAGTAAAATAGACCATCACATGATCTATTTGTCTAAGTTAGACAAGTATTCATGATTTGTCTCATACTCAAATTCTCAGAAAACACCCAAGTGGGGTGAATCCATCATTGAAGTTTTAAACACTAAAAAGCAACCAGAAAACTATATAGATCCAACTAGGATCTCAGACCCACATCATTTATCCTAGCTATCAGGCTATAACTTAAATTTTAGAAATGAATATAGCCAAGATCTGAATTTCTAGGAACACCTCTTAAATAGGAGTAGCACCTTAGCATTTCATCTTATGGACCCATATAATTTATCAAGCTTACAATCATTTTTCCAACTTTGACTCAAGAATCAGTAGCTGGTATCACTACCAGAACCAATCCATGAGAAACAATAAGATAAGGGCCTAATCCCTAAACCTTAGACCAACATCATAGGTTCTAGGGATGCAAGGAAAGAAGATTCCACTTATCTATAATGCCAAGCTAATTTTAAGCTTGAACAAAACCAAACCAAGTAATAGAATCTAATCGTGTGTGCCATACAAGGATGGTGTCATAAGAACAGTTTCTAAACTAAGCAGGTTAAACATTCAACTTTCACAGTTACACTCACAGCTAACTATAAAATCATTTTCCTGACATTAATCACATGAATCATAATCAAGGAAATCCATATACATATCTTCACTGTAAGAGACCATTTGATATCAAGCTATATATGAATTCTTAAGCCAACGGTACAAATACAATGACTTCATCACACAAAAATCACAGTCATTTACCAAGCAATGACAGTGGTGAGCTCTCAAATCACTAGAATCCCCAAGTAATGATTCTAGAGCAACCTTATCATCTGAACCATATCAAATTAACCAATGGAACCATCTGGTAAACCACTAACATCATCACCGCTAATCATAAACAACAATCCACAGCAAACCCACTCATCATGCTTAGGAATCATCCATACATGATCCAACTAGTGAGATGCCTAATCCACAGAGGGGTATAAACCCTAAGCAGGATAAACAACCCTAATCAGGATATAATACTAGCCAAGAGTGGCCACTACCAATACATAGCATAGGGTGGCCTAGCATAGAGGACACAAGGGGAAGAAGAATAACTCACTTATGGTCCTCGCTGAAGAATAGAAGAGGAAGCAGAGGAGGCCGATGAACACGGCGCCATGGGGAGCACCCCCAAGGGGGCGCTGCGACCCACACCACGCTGAGGCGGCGACCACAGCCACGCCTGGAGGCGAGGAGCACCACCACATCACACGGCAGCAGCGGCGATGACAACACCAGCACCACATCCCTAGGGTTTGGGATGGAGCTATTCTGGCCATGGGAAAGCTCCAGAGCCAAATAGAATTGGACAGGAGGGTAGAGCATGGTCGACAACCTCGTCCTGCATCACGGCAGCGGCCAGGGAGGACCACGGCGGCGGCGCCATCGACCACGGGGTCGAGGAGGAGAAGAGAGAGATGAGGTCGAGCGAGTGACAGAGGGAGTGGGCTGGACTGGGCCAAAACCCCTTCGGGGTGTGGTTTTGGTTCTATCCTATTGGGCCACAAGGGCCCAATAAACCAACACAAACAACCCATTTACCTAAAAGCCATTTTTAATAAATAGGAAAAGACCAAAATGCCCCTAAATTTAAATAAATTCTAGAAAATAAAATAAAAATCCAAAAATTATAAATAAAATATTTTTGGATTCACAATAATACAAACTATCCAAATAAATTAAGAAATAAAATTTTAGACATATAAATTTTATTAAGAATTTTGTAATATATATATTTCTTATGGAATTTTACAAAATTATTGAAAGTTGATAAAAACAAATAAAAATCACTTTCATTATAGATTAATATTATAGTATTTTATAAAAATACTAAACAAATATTTAATAACAATTTTTGGTATTTAAATGATAATTCTTAAAGTAATTATTAAATCAATAAAATTCAAATAAAAAGGAAATAAAATAAAAGAATACAATATTCAATAAATATTAAAAATTAATATTTATAAATTCTTTATTATTAAAAAGATTTTTTATAATTTAAATAATGGGAGAGAATACACATAAAATTAAATAATGCATTACATTACTTTGCATAATCATTTTGCTTCTTTAAATATTGTCCTTACCGAGCAATAATGATGGTTTTGTATACATAGAAGCTCAAGGTCCAGTGCAAGCATCAGACTTCACTACCTTGCCATCACAAGGCAAGTTCATCACTTGCTCATATCCTTTGAAGAGTCTTTATCAAAGTATTTGCAAATTGTGTGTTATCATATATACTCCAAAGAAAGAAAATATTATTTTCACAAATTAAGAAATCTTAGATATCATCCTAAGTGATGATATAATGGAGCAATAGAACTTAGGGTTCTATTTGCAACAATGATGATCAATTAGGGACTTAATAACCCATGACATCAGTGATTCTAGCGTCGTATATCACGCGTTAGCCATGAGATTTGGAATGGGACAAAGAAGTCAGTTGTATCTTCTTCCTCTTGCATGTAGTCGAATGTGCAGTTCGTGGCTGTTATCCTTGTAGCGTGCATATTAATTGGTAATTCGTAGAGGATATGCAGCTTATGGGTGGGAACCCTTAACGTCCCACGATAGTTCTGGCATCTAACGGTTTGTACAAACCTTTCCGTAATTCAATATGTGGGCATGGTCTACACCAAAGAGGCATGCGAGGTCGCGAAGGGGGAAGTGATTGGCTTGGACCAACTACTAGGCCCCACATCATGGAATTATGGACGAGAAAGTATGTCCTGTTGTGCAACAAGGAGTTGATCTCTCATGGGTAAAGTAACGCACCTCTGCAGAGTGTAAGAATTATAACTTGTTACTCCCTGTTCCGGGAAGGAGCTACGAAAGCGGCAGGAAAGGAACTCCATGAAAGTTCTGGTCAACCTGTGAACGCTGATGGTCATAGATTTTTATAATAAAATCAATCTGTGAAGAAAAATTTACAAAAATTGCATAGTGCCAAGGATTTATAGTCCGAGGTAGTAGTTAGAGCATCAAACTTCCCACCTTGCATATAACTAACTTGTTGGGTAACGTTGTTACTCATCCTTTCCTTTGATCCCTTGCTTAGACTCTGAGGATCCCGAAGATACGCCAATGTATGCAGCCGAATGCCAAGAAGATGTGTTCTACGAGGAGCCTGACCTGTCAGGAGGGATTGAAGGAGTGGATTATGAAATCCGCTATGGTGTCGATGACAACGAGTCCAACTGAGTATACCAGTTAGTAGTAACCGATGGAGCCGAGAAACATGAACTCTATAGAATAAGCTGCTGAGCTCAACTCCTAGTTGGAGTTGCTACTTTTAAATTCCGCTGAAACACTTTATATTTTGGTTTGTAAGTTAAATCCTTTTGAAGTCTTGAACTTCTGGTATTTGTAATCATAATAATGTGTGAATGTTTGTAATATGGACCCGCAATGTTTCTGTTGTACCACTCTGAGGGATGTGATATTTTACAGAACGGTGTTATGTGGATGTCATGTCAACGACTATAGTGTACTACACATGTAGTGGTATGCTGGGTCACCGCAGTTGGTATCAGAGCAAATTGCTTTGACCTTAGGTTGGAAACCTAGTAAAGGGTATTACCTATAGGAGATTGTAGCAACGATAAAGAATTCTCTAAAAAGAAATATAATGGGTATTCAAATGAGAATATTCCATTATATGTTTTAGTGTGATAATTCTTTGTTATGATGCAATATATTATTGGTTACTAATAAAAATTATTTTCCTGATATACAGAGCTATGGCACCAAAGTTTCCAAAACAGACTTTGGTAAGAAAAGAGGAGACTCTTGATGATTATCAAGGATCATTCATAGACCAACTTCGTCAACTTTTAAAGATTTTTAGTTGTCCAATTAGAATTCCAGTGAACACTATAACCTATTATGATGGCCGGATGTTATCCAAGTATCGTGTGAGTATCCAACTTCCAGAGGAGTTTGGATTATATCATGATCTACCGATAGGTGAAGGTAGGAATCACTTATCAGCATATCATGTTGTCGTTGTGGAGGCGATAGCTAATATCCGGGAGCATAAAGCCAAGGAGTTAGAAGTTAGCACATTTTCTGTGACACCTCATGATTATATAGACTCGGAGCCTATACCGGATCATCTTACTTTAGTTAAGAAGCATCCTAAGTTAGCTTCCAAGTTTATGGATAGATACCGAACACTCGTTGCGTCTTTCTATAAGACACATCAAGTGATTGTCGAAGATAAAAATGACATGTTAGAGGATCTAACTGATCCGGAAAGGAGGAAGCAGTTAGCATTCCAGTTGGAGAAGGAAGCAAGTAGTAGTGCAAAATCTATCTTTAAGGATATACCTATAGATCCTGAATCTTTTACACCATATCCTTATTCACCAAGGCCTGAACCTATATATGATTCTACTATGGATATGAGGTATGCAGTACCACAGGGTTCAGATGATGGTTCTGATTCAGAACTTCCTACTGAGAACTCTGATGGTTGGAGTATGGGATCATCTGAAGGATCTCATGAACACGAGATGTCCATATATGGTTCTAACAGAAATGTTGGACAATCTAGCTAGATGGGTGCCAGGATTAACCCTAGTAATAGTAGTAGAAATGCCATGTTCATAAATAATCAGGATGAAGAAGAAGATCCTGAGGAGAGAGTGTTTGAATCATCAACACCTTCTCCAAACCCAGGGAATATACATTATCTGGTGTTTAACTATCTTGCCCAAAGGAGCACCTGGGGACCAGCAGGATCTGCGTATTCTATTGACAACTCAAGAAATGAAGATCAGGAGATGCAAGCAGGAGATAATGTTGAATATGTTTTTGAAGACTTTTCAGCTGAGCTGGAGGGAGTCAATGCGCTCAGGTTGAGTAATGACTCAAGTCCTGACACTTCAAATATTGAGTATGTTCCTTCTAGAAGGCCATTAGTTCCACAAACTGTGCGACGAACGTCACGTCATCACGGTTGGACATCAGGCATGTATGATGAGCGTAGTTACTACTAGAAGTAGGCAACTATTTAAAGGTATCAAGTACCGTGTATTGTAATCCAAGAAATAAGTATTTAGATAAATAAGGTAGTGTTGTGATTATACCTATATGGTATATGTTGTAATAACTCTGTATTATTATGATATTATAATGTATAATATGTGTAATGCATATTTGGATTTTATTTGGATCTTCATTGTGTGACTAGTTCTGTGCGTAAAGTCGAGCTCAAAACACATGTGCATGATGTAATTATGAGTATTCGCTTTATGTGCAGGACTAGAGGGTCATGGATACGGGTGTAGAGACCGAAGATGAACAACAGCGGATGGAACGTGAGGCCAAAGAGAAGGCCGATGTAGATGCAACAAATCAGGGAGCATTACCACCACCACCACCAATGAGGCCGTTAATGAAGCAGAACTTTATGCAATGTATGCAAATGATGCAAAAGACCCAGAATAAGTTCATGGAGGAGTTGCTGGGATGAGCAAATCTGAGGGAACCTGAAGGTGGAGGAGTGAGTCTTTCTGACTTCCAGAATGCAAGGTTGTTACCTTTTGCATCAGCCCTTGAACCAATGGATGCAAAAGATTGGCTAGCAGATATAGAAAGAAAGCTGAAGACTGTAGGTTGCAATGATAACGAGAAATTGAGGTATGCAACTCATCTTCTGACTAGACCTATAGCATCATGGTGGGAGAATCAGTTGGCCATGCTGTAGGGTTCGCAGCATAGAAAACAAAAAAATTCATACGATGGGAACAACTATGTACCAAGATCTATCTACTAGATACAAACAACGGGCGGATGTATATCCGTAGAGAACATACCCTTGAAGACCGACAAAGCTTAACGATTCCAAACTCGTGGTTGATGTAGACGATCTCTTGCCGATCTCAAGATCGAGAGGAAGTCTGAGCGCCGCAAAACAGCAGCGCATCCGTGCTCGCACACACGTTCGGGGCACCGAGCAACCTCCGCCTCCTCGCTCCAGCGATGCAGCAGAAGCACAACTATTTCTTGCCGAATAGCCACCGGGAACATGTATCTCGCTAGTCCGAGACCATGGGGATAAATTCTACAGGGGGAGAGAGATCCTTCACGAGGAGGTGTGCCTTAAGAGGAGGAGAGGGGGGCCTTTTATAGGAGAGAGGGGGGGCACCCAAGGGGCATGGCGCCCATCCATGGGGCTGCCCCCACCTCTTCCACATTCATGTGGGTGGAGCTCCCACTCAAAATGAAAAGCCTCCACTCCCATTAAAAAGCCTCCACTCAAAATCATTTCACATGCATTAAATTTCCACCAAATTTAATGCAAGCTCTCATTTAAATAAAACTCTTTATTTATTTATTCAGAAATTTTTAATTACTTTAATTAACAAACATTCACATAAAACCCTTGCTAGTATTCCATTTCACATGCGTAACTGGGCCAAGAATTTCAACCGAAATAGTTTCGGTGTCTAGTGAAATAAATTCCTGCGCTTGTTATTCTTTTAGGCATGAAACTTTTGCTCCAATTGGATGTCGGTGTATCTTAAGTGTGTCACCCTACGGTTCGTGAATAATGCGGACATGATCGAGACCCCTCTCGGATCAATAATCAGAAGCGGGATCTAGAGACCCATACTGACTCCCACACATTCAACGATGACTTTCTTGTGATCGTCAACCTTTACGCTAGTATCTTAATCCCTTTGTTTCAGCGATATATTACATGTCCAAGATTCGATCATCGGTATCTCCATACCTAGTTTGATCTCACATCGACATGCACTCTTTTCTTGTTCCCGTGATATAACATTCTAGTGATCAAATCACTTGCTTGCAAGCTAATCAATGTGATATCACCGAGAGGGCCCAGAGTATATCTATCCGTCATCGGGATGAACAAATTCCACTCTTGATCCATGGGCCTCAACATAACACTTTATTAGTTCTGAATCCATCTTTATAATCACCTCATTAAAGGTGACGTTTGATGTTATCAAGAAACTCTTCCGGTGTTAGTGATTGACATGATCTCATGGTCTAAGGATTAGGATCACTTCGTAAGTTGTTATAGAAATATAAACTCAATGACTTTGATCATAATGCTATACTTCGGATGAATGTTCATCACACCATTACACTAATGTTGTGACCTCGTTATTAACAACATCCAATGTCCATGATCAGGAAACCTATGATCATCTTGTTAATCAACGAGCTAGTTTATAAGAGAGGCATAACTAGGAACTTCCTTTTTGTTTATTAAACACACATGTATTAATGTTTCCGTATTAATACAATTATAGCATGTAAAATAAACATTTATCATAAACAAGGAATACGATAATAACCACTTTATTATTGCCTCTCGGGCATATTCCCTTCACATGCAACAACCAGGAAGGGAGTACACCTGGGAGGAGTTTAAACAGAGATTCCGTGAATATCATGTTCCGGAGAGTGTTATGGAGTTGAAGCGGAGAGAATTTGAGGAGCTTCAGCAGGGATATACTAGTGTCATGAAGTATATCTAGGAGTTTAGTCAACTGTCTCTTTATGCTGAGGAGGATGTTAACAGAGAATAAAAGCGGAAGAAGCGTTTCCTGTGTGGGTTAAATCCATTTGTGAGAATGCAGTTAAGGTTGGCTAATAAGCAAACTTATCAACAGTTGCTAGATGAAGTAATTACTTTTGAAGATGACTACAAGAATGTCCAAGAGCATAGGAGGAAGAGAGACAAGAAGGAAACCAAGAGAATTTAGGAAAGTAAACCTAAACCCAATATGGAGTTCAAACCCCGAAACAAGGCCTATGGTAACAATAATAATAACAAGGGAAGTGGTGGAAATCAATCCAATCCTAGAAGGAATGTTATTTGTAACAACTGTAGAATTCCAGGGCATTTCCAGAGAGAACGGAAAAAGCCTGTAGTGATCTGTTACGGTTATGGTCAGAAGGGGCATATCAAGCCCGATTGTCCGAGCAAACCACTAGGAGGTTGGCCTACCAAGGGAGGAGGACAAGCCAGTGGAGGAAATGGACAGCCCAATCGAGGAGGAAATAATGTCAAGACCAACAATGGAAAGAGGAACCGACCTACCGGGAAGCTGAATTGTGCAACCCTAGAGGAGGTGGATAATTCGGAGCATGATGTGATCGGTACGCTAAATATCCTTAACAATCCTAGCAAAGTTCTATTTGATAATGGTGCAACTACTTCATTCATTTATGAAGAATTATGTGATAAGTTCGGGATTAGAAGGGCAACGTTAGAAAACCCTATGACCGTAGTTACAGCAAGGGGAAATGTGATTGTACGCCACATTAAACAAGATCAGGTTATCTCGATCTATGGTTCTACATACTTTGCAGACATTTATGTGATTCCTTAGAAGGAAATTGCAGTAGTGTTGGGGATGGACTGGATGATGGAGCATGGGGCTCAGATAAATTGTGAGGAGAAAACTGTCTCAATCAAAACTCCAAGTGGAGCTAGGATAGTTTACCAAGCAGATAAGCACAGTCATATCATGGTGGATCTGTAGTTGAACTCGATGAAAGAGGTCAAATTGGAGATATTCCTATAGTAAATGAATTTCAATATGTTTTTCCAGCTGAGCTACCTGGAATGCCACCAGATCGGGAGATAGAGTTCACTATTGATCTAATTCCTGGTACAACACCAATATATCAAGCACCATATAAGATGGGACCAAAAGAATTAAAAGAACTCAAAGAGCAAATTGATGAGTTAGTCATAAAAGGATTTATTCAGGAAAGTGTATCCCCATGGGGAACACCAGTAATCTTTGTGGATAAAAGGGATGGTGGAAGAAGGATGTGTGGAGACTACAGAAATCTGAACAATGTTACCATCAAGAATAAGTATCCTTTACCAAGGATTCAAGATTTGTTTGATCAAGTGAAAGGAGCCGGAGTATTTTCAAAGATCGATCTAAGATCTGGATACCATCAAATAAAAATCAAGCCCGAGGATGTTCCAAAGATAGCATTTGTCTCAAGATATGGACACCATGAGTATCTGGTAGTACCATTTGGTTTGACCAATGCACCAGCAATATTCATGAATCTGATGAACAAAATTTTCATGCTATATTTGGATAAGTTCGTCATAGTCTTCATTGATGATATTCTGATATATTCCAATGATAAGGAAGAGCATGCTGATCATTTGAGAATAGCATTGCAGACTTTAAGGGAACATAAACTTTATGCTAAGTTCAGTAAATGTGAATTTTGGCTAGATGAGGTAGAATTCCTCGACCATGTGATCAGTAAGGATGGAATTGTTGTAAATCCATCTAAGGTTTAGTCAATACTAGAGTGGACTGCACCAACCAATGTGAAACAAATTCGAGGTTTCTTGGGGATGGCTGGTTATTATCGGAGATTCATTGAAGGTTTATCCAAAATAGCTGGACCAATGACCAAATTGTTAAGAAATTATACACCTTTCAATTGGGATGAGAAGTGTGAAGCAAGTTTTCAAGAGTTAAAGACTAGGTTAACCACAACTCCAATCTTAGCAGTTCCAGAAACAGGGAAAGACTTTATAGTATATTGTGATGCATCTAAAGAAGACTTGGGTTGTGTGTTAATGCAAGATCGAAAAGTGATTGCTTATGGTTCAAGACAAATGAAACCACATGAAGTCAATTATCCAACTCATGATTTAGAGTTAGCAGCAGTGGTTTTTGCGCTGAAAGGATGGAGGAATTTTCTTTATGGAGCCAGATGTGAGCTATACACTGACCATAAAAGTCTTAAATATTTCTTCACCCAAAAGGAGTTGAATATGAGATAGAAGCGTTGGTTGGAACTAATCAAAGATTATGATTTAACAATCAACTATACTCTAGGAAAAGCAAATGTTGTAGCAGATGCTTTAAGTCGCGAAAATGCAGATATTCAGCTTAGCAATCGGGAGCTACCAAAAGAGTTACAAATGGACTTAGAAAGATTAGAGATTCAATTCATTAGAACAGAGGTTCTTGGAGGATTAGCTACTATGCAGGTAGTTGCAGAGGAGGACAATGATCTTATGCACGAAATTTTTAGACATCAAGCAGAAGATCCTTTCATTGCTGAGGAAATTCGGAGGATATCTCAAGGGAAAAATCAGTTTTTCGCCTTGGAGATTATGAGTCTTTATGGTTCCAAGATCATCTTTGTGTTTCAGATGTGACTGAGATTCGAGATATCATACTTAGACAAGCACATGAAACACCATATTCTATACATCCATGAACTACTAAGATGTATATGGACATAAAAGAACTATTCTGGTGGAATAACATGAAAAGGGACATTGCTAAATATGTATCAGAATGCCATACTTGCCAAAGGGTGAAGGCTGAACATCAAAGCCCAGCAGGACCATTACAACCTTTAGAAATTCCCGAATGGAAGTGGGAGGAAATAGGTATGGACTTCATCACAGGATTGCCCATGACACCTAAACGAAAGGATATGATATGGGTAATTGTGGATAGACTCACTAAAAGTGCACATTTTATTCCGGTAAATCAGAAATATAATGCCGAGAAGTTAGTAGAAGTTTACATCAAAGATATAGTAAGTAAGCATGGAGTGCCCAAAAAGATCGTAACAGATAGGGGATCCGTGTTTACTTCAGCATTTTGGAAGCAATTACATGAAGCACTTGGTTCCAAATTATATTTCAACACATCCTATCATCCAGAGACAGGGGGTCAAACAGAAAGAACCAATCAGATACTAGAAGACATGTTAAGAGCTTGTGCATTAGATTTTGGAGGTACATGGGAAGATCATCTACCATTGGCAGAATTTTCCTACAATAATAGCTATCAGAGTAGTCTGAAGGCAACTCCATATCAGGTTCTGTATGGAAGGAAGTGTAGATCACCAATATGTTGGTATGAGCCTCGAAGCAGCAAAGAATTTGCGCCAGACTATATCAAGGAAAAACAAGATATCATTGATAAGATCAAGGATAGACTGAAAATAGCTCAGAGTAGGCAGAAAAGTTATGCTGATCAAAGTCGAAGGTCGTGGCATCCAGAAGTGGGAGACATGATATATTTGAAAGAAAGTCCAATGAAATGGGTCAAAAGGTTCGGAGTTAAAGAAAAATTGAGTCCAAGATATATCGAGCCATTCAAGATACTAAGTCAGAATAGAACTATAGCTTATGCTTTATAGTTACCATCAAGGTTGGCTCAAGTTCATAATGTTTTTCATGTTTCACAACTTCGTAAATGTTTGAAAGTTCCGGATGATGCAATCACACACCAAGAGATAGAGTTACAAGCATACTTGACCTGTGTGGAGAAACCCTGCAAAATTTTGGAAGAAAACTGGAAAAGGTTGAGAAATAGGGCAATCAAGTATTTCAAGGTACAGTGGGAACATCAGCCTGAAAGGGAAGCCACTTGGGAGAAAGAAGAGGATTTAAGAAAAGCCTATCCAGAACTAAAATTCAGGTACATCTCAACAAACTTCGGGACAAAGTTTAATTTAAGAGGGGAAGTCTGTAACATCCCAGCATTTAGGAACCAACGAAGGGTAGATTTAGGAAACTGTGAAATTGCATGCATTCATCTGTAAAAATGTGGGTAAATTTTTTGCCAAATAAAAAACCTAAAGTGATCAAAGTTTCTTTCATACTTTGAGATTAGGTATAGTCTTGAAGGATGATTGTTATAGACTTTGATATGATCTTTGTGGATGAGTGTGTTTTGGGAAATGAAATTTGAATTTATAATTGAGTGTTGGATTTATAATGTAGAAAGATTTAGAAATAGGTTTGAGTGATTTGATTTAATCAAGAGTTAACAATTAATAACTCAAACTTTAAATAAAATAAATTAATCAATATAATGAATATTTATTTTATAACTTTATTCAACAAATGAGTTACAAAATCTAACTTATTAGGAATCTTTACAATAGTATGAAACAAAAGAAGAATCTTTATATATTGAATAATAGTACAATCTTTATTACAAAATAATAAATAAAAAATTACAAAGGAATAAAAGAAATATTACATGTGACTATTCTATAAAGGAAAAGAAAATCTAGACTAAAGTCTTGAATCTCCAAGTCTGGTACCTACAAAACAAACACAAACAAAAAGAAAGAAAGTTAAGGTTAAAAATGTTTTACTCTCAGAATTGACAGTGAAGTGCATTGTTCAAAGTTAATCATTGAGTAATCTTTTAAAGGGGCAAGTTTCACCAATATGAAATAATTATATCTTTCATAATTTTAAAGCCATAAGTCAAATAACTCCAAACAGCAAGGAGGGGCAAGTTTCACCAGCCAAGTAAATGTAACCAGATAAAAGTAATTCCATATCCAGAGCATATCCACATGGTACAGCAGGCACACAGGCAACACACACACCAAACTGCATGGTGTGTGCTGTCAGCACAACAACAACAGGACACACACACAAAACTACACAGCACAGCCGTGGCAATCCAACCCAACACTATTTCTCTGTTCTTACACATCAAGAACACACTCAGCCAAACCAAGCCAAGCAAGATCACACCAACTAAACCCTGGATCATCTCACCAAGATGGTGACATAAGGAGGGGATAGATCAGGTGGATAGAAAGGACAAGATCAAGCCACTAGGACCAGGAGGTGGAGGGGTAGATCAAGGACAAGCCAGAAATTGGAAGTACCAGGAGAAGCACCAGATCAAACTAGCCACAAGATCAACCACTTGCAACCCCAACATCAAACAAGTGTGGTGAGTAAAATAGACCATCAAATGATCTATTTGTCTAAGTTAGACAAGCATTCATGATTTGTCTCATACTCAAATTCTCAGAAAACACCCAAGTGGGGTGAATCCATCATTGAAGTTTTAAACACTAAAAAGCAACCAGAAAACTATATAGATCCAACTAGGATATCAGACCCACATCATTGATCCTAGCTATCAGGCTATAAATTAAATTTTAGAAATGAATATAGCCAAGATCTGAATTTCTAGGCACGCCTCTTAAATAGGAGTAGCACCTTAGCATTTCATCTTATGGACCCATATAATTTATGAAGCTTACAATCATTTTTCCAACTTTGACTCAAGAATCAGTAGCTGGTATCACTACCAGAACCAATCCATGAGAAACAACAAGATAAGGGCCTAATCCCTAAACCTCAGACAAACATCATAGGTTCTAGGGATGCAAGGAAGAAGATTCCACTTATCTATAATGCCAAGATAATTTTAAGCTTGAACAAAACCAAGCCAAGTAATAAAATCTAATCTTGTGTGCCATGCAAGGATGGTGTCACAAGAACAGTTTCTAAACTAAGCAGGTTAAACATTCAACTTTCACAGTTACACTCACAGCTAACTATAAAATCATTTTCCTGACATTAATCACAGGAATCATAATCAGGAAAATCCATATACATATCTTCACTGTAAGAGACCATTTGATCTCAATCTGTATATGAATTCTTAAGCCAACAATACAAATACAGTGACTTCATCACACAAAAATCATAGTCATTTACCAAGCAATGACAGTGGTGAGCTCTCAAATCGCTAGAATCCCCAATTAATGATTCTAGAGCAACCTTATCATCTGAACCATATCAAATTAACCAATGAAATCATCTGGTAAACCACTAACATCATCACAGCTAATCATAAGCAGCAATCCATAGCAAACCCCACTCATCATGCTTAGGAATCATCCATACATGATCCAACTAGTGAGATGCCTAATCCATAGAGGGGTATGAACCCTAAGCAGGATAAAAAACCCTAATCAGGATATAATACTAGCCAGGAGTGGCCACTACCAATACATAGCATAGGGTGGCCTAGCATAGAGGACACAAGGGGAAGAAGAATAACTCACCTATGGTCCTCACTGAAGAATAGAAGAGGAAGCATAGGAGGCCGACGAACACGGCGGCACGGGGACACCCCCAAGGGGGCGCTGCGACCCACAACACGCCAAGGTAGCGACCATAGCCACGCCTGGAGGCGAGGAACAGCACACGGCAGCAGCGGCGGCGACAACACCAGCACCACCCCAAACCCTAGGGTTCGGGATGGAGCTATTCTGGCCACGGGAAAGCTCCAAAGCCAAATCGAATTGTACAGGAGGGTAGAGCATGGTCGACAACCTCGTCCTGCATCATGGCAGTGGCCAGGGAGGACCACGACGGCGGCGCCATCGACCACGGGGTCGAGGAGGAGAAGAGAGAGATGAGGTCGAGCGAGTGACAGAGGGAGTGGGCTGGACTGGGCCAAAACCCCTTCGGGGTGTGGTTTTGGTTCTGTCCTATTAGGCCACGAGGGCCCAATAAACCAACACAAACAACCCATTTACCTAAAGGCCTTTTTTAATAAATAGGAAAAGACCAAAATGCCCCTAAACTTAAATAAATTCTAGAAAATAAAATATAAATCCAAAAATTATAAATAAAATAATTTTGGATTCACAATAATATAAACTATCCAAATAAGTTAAGAAATAAAATTTTAGACATGTAAATTTTATTAAGAATTTTGTAATATATATATATTCCTTATGGAATTTTACAAAATTATTGAAAGTTGATAAAAATAAATAAAAATCACTCTCATTATAGATTAATATTATAGTGTTTTATAAAAATACTAAACAAATATTTAATAACAATTTTTGGTATTTAAATGATAATTCTTAAAGGAATTATTAAATCAATAAAATTCAAATAAAAGGAAATAAAATAAAAGAATACAATATTCAAGAAATATTAAAAATTAATATTTATAAATTCTTTATTATTAAAAATAATTTTTAAAATTTAAACAATGGAGGAGAATACACATAAAATTAAATAATGCATTACATTACTTTGCATAATCATTTTGCTTCTTTAAATATTGTCCTTATCGGGCAATAATGATGTTTTTGTAGACATAGAAGCTCAAGGTCGAGTGCAAGCATCAGACTTCACTACCTTGCCATCACAAGGCAAGTTCATCACTTGCTCATATCCTTTGAATAGTCTTTATCAAAGTATTTGCAAATTGTGTGTTATCATATATACTCCAAGGAAAGAAAATATTATTTTCACAAATTAAGAAATCTTAGATATCATCCTAAGTGATGATATAATGGAGAAATAGAACTTAGGGTTCTATTTGCAACAATGATGATCAATTAGGGACTTAATAACCCATGATATCAGTGATTCTAGCTCCGTATATCACGCATTAGCCATGAGATTTGGAATGGGACAAAGAAGTCAGCTGTATCTTCTTCCTCTCGCATGTAGCCGGATGTGCAGGTCGTGGTTGTTATCCTCGTAGCGTGCATATTAATTGGTAATTCGTAGAGGATATGCAACATATGGGCGGGAATCCTCAACGTCCCATGATAGTTCTGTCATCTAACGGTTTGTACAAACCTTGCCGTAATTCAATATGTGGGCATGGTGTACACCAAGGAGGCATGCGAGGTCGCGAAGGGGGCATTGATTGGCTTGGACCAACTACTGGGCCCCACATCATGGAATTGTGGACGGGAAAGTACGCCCGGTTGTGCAACAAGGAGTTGATCCCTCATGGGTAAAGTAACGCACCTCTGCAGAGTGTAAGAATTGTAAATTGTTACTCCCTGTTCCGGAAAGGAGCTATGAACGCGGCAGGAAAGGAACTCCATGAAAGTTCTGGTTAACCTTTGAAGGCTGATGGTCATAGATTTTTATAATAAAATCGATCTTTGAAGAAAGATTTACAAAAACTGCATAGTGCCAAGGATTTATAGTCTGAGGTGGTAGTTAGAGCATCAAACTTCCCACCTTCCATATAACTAACTTGTTGGGTAACGATGTTACTCATCCTTTCCTTTGATCCCTTGCTTAGACTCTAAGGATCCCAAAGATACGCCAATGTATGTAGCCGAATGCCAAGAAAGATGTGTTCTACGAGGAGCCTGACCTGTCAGGAGGGGTTGAAGGAGTGGATTACGAAATCCGCTATGGTGTCGATGACAACGAGTCCAAATGAGTATACCAGTTAGTAGTAACCGATGGAACCGAGCAACATGAACTCTATAGAATAAGCTGCTGAGCTCAACTCCTAGTTGGAGTTGCTACTTTTAAATTCCGCTGAAACACTTTATGTTTTGGTTTGTAAGTTGAATCCTTTTGAAGTCTTGAACTTCTGGTATTGTAATCATAATAATGTGTGAATGTTTGTAATATGGACCCGCAATGTTTCTGTTGTACCACTCTAAGGGATGTGATATTTACAGAACGGTGTTCTGTGGATGTCATGTCAACGACTATAGTGTACTACATATGCAGTGGTATGCTGGGTCACCGCAGTTGGTATCAGAGCAAATTGCTTTGACCTTAGGTTGGAAACCTAGTAAAGGGTATTACCTATAGGAGAGTGTAGCAACGATAAAGAATTCTCTAAAAAGAAATATAATGGGTATTCAAATGAGAATATTCCGTTATATGTTTTAGTGTGATAATTATTTGTTATGATGCAATATATTATTGGTTACTAATAAAAATTATTTCCCTGATATACATAGCTATGGCACCAAAGTTTCCAAAACAGACTTTGGTAAGAAAAGAGGAGACTCTTGATGATTATCAAGGATCATTCATAGACCAACTTCGTCAACTTTTAAAGATTTTTAGTTGTCCAATTAAAATTCCATTGAACACTATAACCTATTATGATGTGTAGCACCCCGGGTAAATCCACTACTAGAAATCGCCTGTCTATATCTCTGTGCATCATCATGACATCATCATGCATATTATTATTTTTGCCTCAAACTATTTTACAAAGTTTATTTTTGTTTTCCTAGATACCCTCGTCTTATTTCAAATCAAACCCCCGGACCCTTCCGGATATTCTGTTTGCCTAAATCTTTTATAAAAATAAAACAAAAAAAATATTTTTTATAAACCTAGGGGAGGCAGACAACCGGTCAGGCCCAACGGCCCAACCAAAGTCCACCTACAACCCAGAAAATAAAACCCTAAACCTACCCCAGACCTAACCCTAATCCCTAACCAGCCACCCACTCCCTCCATCCGCCGCCGCCACACAACAGCCGCACAGACGCAAACTCCACCCCGCACGCTCCCTCTCTCCCCCCGCTGGCCCCACCTGCAACCCCATCACAGCGCCCCCGCCAACCACACTTCCCTCCCTGATCCTTCTCTCCTCGAGCGCCTCACGGTCGAGTTCGTCTCCCCGCGTCCTCTGTTCCCGGGTCGAGTTCGTCTCCACGCGTCCTCTGTTCCTGGGTCGAGTTCGTCTCCACTACCGACCCCGTGTTCCGTGTTTGGCTCACCTCGCCACGAGTCCATATCCGCCGGTAGTGAGCCTTTTTCTGCCAGCTACATGTGATCCAAGCGATGTTGTATACCCTTGTGGTGTTGATGTTTGTTGAAGTGGTGACTGTTGTGGTGCCACCCGATGAACCACCCATGCCATAGTCCAAGTCCGACACTAACAATCGAGCCAGAACCACAAAATCACTGACAAGATCGACCTTAACGAACAATCAGAAGACGGATGACGAGACTCCAACCGGAGGTCGGAGGTGATGGTGCCGGATCTACATGATCTTCTTCATGGAGCCAAAGAACCTCGGATCCAAAGCCCGAACCTGGTCGAACCCCGAGAACCCAAGCTCGTCGAAACCCATGTGTGACCCTCTTTTCGAGACCCTATTTTTATAAATGAAACATATATCTATTGCATCTAAAATGTTCATGCTTGCATACATATGTTGCGGTTTGGGGGGCTTTCTGCCGATTCATCTCATAATTAAATATGGAGACCATATGCGGGCGAATCTAGTCTAATATTGGTCCCATTTAAATTTGTGCATCGAACCGATGAAATATTTTGCCTTGATAAGACAACAATTAAATTGCGGGGTATCTAAACAACATGAACCATATATTTAATTGTCGGGACCCCGGTTCCGCTTAATTTTGCCTAATTGCATCGCATCTTTGCCATGACATACATCATACATGCATCATGCCTGATCTTCTACCGTAGTATTAAATAGTGCATCCGGTGTTTCTTCTAGTGCTTTGCTTCTTCACGGATTAGGCCGATGAGTTGATGCGAGTGTCGTTTCGATCTTCGAATGAACCTTCGGCAATGTTTTCAGGCGAGCATTCTCCCCCTTTCTACCTATTTTATATTTCTAGTATTTATTTCCTCCTGTTGATCTATTGCTATTTGTGTTGTGATGCTTTAGTTTTCGTACCCGTGATATTCCTTGCAGCCTCTATATTGCCTTGGACACATCCTATTAGTTGTTGTTTGGTAGATAGTCGGCCTTGCGAGTCGTAGTTGCTGGCGTAGGTGCTGTTTTGCGCCGTCGATGTTCCACGGTTGTTGGAGAAATTCCTCATACTTAATGGTGGAGATGATTATGGCTTTAATTATTGTTTAATAACTAAAATTGAAAGAAGGTAAATAATGCAGAGGCACCGGTGGGTAATAGACAATATTTGGTTTTTAACCGCCCATTTGTGTCCCGTAGGACCCCGAGTTCTTGACACTGTTAGAGATCGGTAGCGCTAACCACAGGTGGGGTGTGTGGGCACCCCCATCGATTTAGTACCTGATTTCAAACTACTATACCGGGGGCCACAAACTAGTTTGGGGCTTTATTACTATCCTGTACTTATGCCATGTTTTACTGCTTTATTTACTATTGCGCGTGGAGCTCCTGTACTGTTTTGGATCGCGGCACGATTTCACGGTATCGACAAGCCTAGTCACACTTTCGGGTTCCCAGTCGTTTACAGCCGTTCTCGCAAACCTTGGGTCCATCTCGGAGACCGGCTAACTTTGTTACGGGTAGCTTAGTGGGGTGGTCCCCCATGTGCTTGCTTTGGGTCTAGGAAACGTCGTGTCCGAAACCCCGTCGACATACCGTTGGGTGTATGTTTTGTGATCTTGTACCTACCTGATCTGACAACAAGGGTGTAGGTGCGTGTGGAAACTTTGGTGCACCCCTGTAGGGTTAAATCTTTTCGAGAAGCCGTGTCCGCGGTTATGAACGACTTGGAGCACAGTTCTCGATCATAGACAACTATAACTAAAGCTTACTGTTATAATTTGACTTGTATCCGATATGACTAGTAATCAGTTTCATTACAACGGAATGGCTAAATAAAAGTACCAACAACTGCTGGGTTTGGGATATCACATGCTAATTGTATCTGACTAGTAAGTGTCGCAACTACAACGGAATGGTTAACTAAAAGTGCCCACTGCTTATTATATCAGGATGACTATCTATACCTGACTAGTAATTGCTGCAATGATAACTGAATAAATAAAACTGCCAACTGTGTGAGTTTCTCGGTTGACTTCCCCGTTTGGTCTCGAGGGGGAAAGACCAGGATGAGTATGTTTGGTGGTAGTATCAGGTTGATTCCGAATAGGTCTTTCTTATCCCTTTCTGATAGCCGACAGTTATATCGAGTCTCTATAGGTTGTTTAGTGCATGCTGCGCTGCCGCTTCAGCCACCCTACCTATGTAGGCGAGGACCGCCGAATTCTAGTCTCGCTGCATCGCCTCGATCTTGACCGCTCTCTCTTTTTCCTTTGCCCTTTGTCGACACCCCTTTTGTTTTAGCAGGTTTTGAGATCGACGTCGTTAGCAGGGTTACCCTTCCGGCTTGGCCTGGGCAGGGTTATGGACGCCATTGGTTATTCTTCAGGGCTCTTAGCCCCATTTGCATCTTGTCCATAGTCGAACGCTGTATCATTTTCAAGTTGATTTGGATCTTTGTATTGTGTATCTGTATTCTTGACTCTTTGAATCGTTGATGTATATATATGTTTTGTGGGTTCCGTCGAGGACTATTGTGTGATGATATTACTTCGTTTTCCACCCGCACGCAAGTGCCTGGTGGGCACCTTTGAATCGTTTCTATGCGGGTTTGGCGGGAGACGCTAAAACTTGCATAGGGCCGATTCCGAGGGTGTTACATGATGGTCGGATGTTATCCAAGTATCAGGAGGGATTGAAGGAGTGGATTACGAAATCCGCTATGGTGTCGATGACAACGAGTCCAACTAAATATACCAGTTAGTAGTAACCGACGGAGCCGAGCAGCATGAACTCTATAGAATAAGCTGTTGAGCTCAACTCCTAGTCTAATTGCAGACATGGCACTAAACATTCCATTATCCTCGCAATTCAAAGAACAAAGTCACCTCATCATGATTGAAGAATATCTTCCTATTAGTCACCTCATCACAGGTACGTGTCATCTGGTTTATTAGATCAGACACACATCTAAGATGAGAGTGTTCTCGCATGCCGAAGATCTTGAGGGAATCATTTCGCTGGATCCAACTATACCTCCATATCCTCACCCGCGAGCTTTAACAAATTCTTCAAGTAGCACCTTGTTTAAAGAGTTCCAGTCCGTGCATCACACCTTCCACGAATATGAAGGTTTTTGCACAAAAGGTGTGTCGATCAAGTGACTGTTTGGATTGTACTCTTTCCCGAGTAGTACCACACATAAACTATCAGGGGTCTGGATAAGCCGACATGCTTGGCAGGCCAACAATGCTTGATTGAACACCCTCAGATTATGAAAGCCGACACCTCCTTATGATTTTGGTCGTACCATTTTCTCCCAAAACATCAGCGACGATTGTGTGATTTTGGTCTGTCCACCTTAGCTTGTTCTCCCACGTATCACAAATGATCGAGCGACGGTAGCATGCTATTTGCTATGGTTGTTTTGTTCATCTAGAATGGATGTCATCCTCATCTATCTTCACCACTAATGTTAGAATTTTAGGTCCTTTTGCCGACGACGCTGACGTTGAAACTATCATTCAATCCCTAGCTAACATCAACCACAAGTGTTTTCTCAGGCCGATCCGGGGGAGGGTCAACGGTTTGTGTTTTTTTCAAGGTAGGGTTTTACTTACTAAAACATCTTATAATTGCAAACAGAGCAAGTAATAGTCAGTTTGGAATAAAAAAGTCACAGGCTACCAATTATAAAAAAGTCACAAGGGCTATCAACTTTTTAGAATAAAAAACACAAAGCCTTTTCATCAATCAATTATAAAAAGTCACGGGGGCTACCAGCTGCGTGCAAGAATGCTATTATCTGAAATACAAACACGTACGAATGGATCGAGTGGACTGAGTATGAGCAAAGCGTTAGCCGCGGCCCATAGGCTTTGCTCGAATCCGGCCTAACAGGCCCACCAACAGGGAGTCCAATTCGGAGCAGAACGCCGTGCATCGACTGATCCGAGCCGTCCACCTGTCCAACTCGGCTAGGGTTTGCCCTTCCCCCAGCAACCGCCCCCTATAAGTACCAGGGAGAGCCCTCGCCGCCAACCATATACTGAGATCGAGATCTTCTACACACTTCCCGCCGCCGCCGCAGACCGGAGAGCGAACCAGCTGAGCGCAACCCGCCGCCGCCGCGATGAGGGCCAAGGTTTGTTCCTCGCCGGTGCTCCCCTTTACTTGCCTGTTACTGTCTAGACGTATATCGTCAGTTGCTTCGATCTTTCTGGTGCTCGATCGTGTCTCCGGTTCTCTGTGATGATCAACACTGATTAGATGTCCGATACAATCCATTCCATTCAACCGTGGGGACAACACGAGGCATTTGTCTGAGAGAACTGCGGCTATTTTGCCTGGATTTGCTTATTTTGTGCTATATCTAGTTATGTCAGATTAGATGTAGATAGCTGTTTGGTTCTCCGGTATTTGCTACTAGTATTTGTGGTTCTCTGTGATGATCAACACTGATTAGATGTCCGATACAATCCATTCCATTCAAACATGGGGACAACACGAGGCATTTGTCTGAGAGAAGTGCAGCTATTTCGATTTCGATTTGCGTTTTTGTGTTAGATTAGGGAAGTCTTTTCTTTGTAAATAGTTCTCTGTGATGATTAAAACAGATGACGAGTCTGACGTAATCCATTCAATTACACCATGTGGACGAACGAGGCATTTGTCTGAGAGAACTCTGCTTGTGTAGTATTTTCTTTACTAGTTTTATTTGTAGCAGTTTCTTCGTTTAATTCTGTTTCTCTGGCATGATGATGAATGATTGGCGTCTGATCTATTTGATGATAAAATCCTCCTACTCATTCTGAATGTCAAATTTACTATATTCACTTTGGTTGGCCCCTGGAATTGGCATTTGCGTGAGAGAACTCTGCTCGTGTAGTATTTCCTTTTCTATTTTCTTTGTAGCAGTTTCTTGGTTCAAATTCTGTTTCTTTGGCATCATGATGAATAATTGGCGTCTGATCATTTTGATGATAAAAATCCTCCTACTCATTCTGAATGTCAAATTGACTATATTCACTTTAGTTGGCCCCTAGAATTGTCTTGTAATTGTGTTGTCCTCCTTGTTTGCTAGCTAGGCAGTTCTAGGTCTCGCTGTTTTTAAGTTGTTTGTTTGAACATGATGAAGAACAATTGGTCCGTGTTTCTGATTATCACGTGATGATATCCAATGAAACACTCAAACTTCTGATTCAAATGGCATCATATGAATTACTCTGTCTATCTGTTTTTTGTCCAAAGAATTATCTTGAAGTTATGTTCTGGTTGTTTTTCTGATCTAGACAGTTACCTGGCCTTGCTGTTATGTAAAGTTCTTTCAGTTTGGAACATGATGATGAACAATTGGTCCGTGTTTCTGATTATCATGTGATGATATCCAATGAAACACTCAAACTTCAAATTCTAACAGTACACATGTGAAATTCTGTTGCTATCTTTGCTCCTATGTTCTCTTGTGCTGACGATGTGCCTAAACTCAAATCTGCAGTGGAAGAAGAAGAGGATGAGGAGGCTCAAGAGGAAGCGACGAAAGATGAGGCAGCGATCGAAGTAGGTGCCTTATGAGGAGTGGAAGCATCGTCTTCAACCAGGCAGCTGGACATCGAGGGATGATGGCATCTTCTTGTGATTCCTGATGTGTTCTGCTGTTGCAGTTGTGGATTGTGTTTTATCTGTCATTGATCCTAATAGACCTGTTATCCCCACAGACTGAATTTATGTTATGTAAGGATTTTATTTGTTTATGTGACTGAACCTTATGCCGTGAGTTTTGAGCTTTCCTGTTCTTCCTGATCTGTTTGATGCAAGGATTTTGTCCCTTCTGCATACGTATTGCCTCTTCAACGTTTAGATCACCTGTCCGAGAGCTTTCAGTGCATTTTGAGACATGAATTCAGGTCCCTGTTCTCTCTTTTATGATTGAAGCTATTTTGTGCTTAGCCGTGAAAACTGAGCCCTCGGCCCTCGCCCATCTGAGTTTCTTAAGTGACGTGGTAAAGAGCTAGCCAAAGAAGCTCTGAATGACACACTGAGTAGCCAAAGAAGCTCTGAATGAGACACTGCGCATTCAAAATTAAGATTCTCCACTGTTTTTTAATTGAGCTGTGTTTTGATTAAGAGTTGGTGTTAACTAAAATCTTGCCATATCAGTACTGAATCTTGCATCACGCCACTACACAACTCGGTACCACTAAAGTGTGCAGGTATGTTAATAAGAAAAATAATAGATAGCTGTGGTCATATCTTTTTTGCGGCTAATCTAACCAGAATAGCTTTTGAGCATACAATCCTTCTTTTCATACACCGGATAACAACAGATGATTGTGATAACAGAATGCTCAACTCCTGGAACCAAGCTTCTGGTTGCACTTGTATCTTGCTTCAGCTGAAGGTTTCTACTTATATTTGCTAGGAACAGACAACGAGCAATATTATTGGGTGCCATGCCATCACATGAACTTCTCCCACTATAGTGCAATATCGAGATAGACATTTTATAGAGGTGGAGGTTATAAACCTGATTATTACGGCAGGATCTAATAAGATCAAACCAATTTGCATGAATAAGAAAAATGACCATCGAATATTCTTGCCATAAGAAAATGAATGACTATCTAGGTCACCGGGGCTGCTCATGTTAAAAAACAAGTGGGTATCAAACGCCACATCCTACTACAGATATGCGTTCTTTGTGGAGAAACACATCAACCTTCTTTTAACCTTAGGAGGTCCTACGGTGAATTTCGACGGCAGAAGATTGAGGATGGTAAGAAGCGGCAATGAGAAGACCGCAGGAGGCGAGGCGGACGATGAACATAATGCTTGATTTGTTGCTAGGCGGTTGAAGGGTCCAAATGTGGCGCATCCGTCCAAATGTAGAGCACAATGGTGGAGCTTTGGTTGCACAACCCATAGCTTTAAGTTTTGTCATTAACCATAGATTGAGATGGGTGAATTTTATAGCAAGAAGAAGAGGAAAAGTATCGGCGGTTTTATGGCAAGAAGAAGGGGAGAAGTATCGATGTTTCACTTAAATATTTGATTAATGGAAATCTTTCACATCCTTGGTGTTAGACTAATATTAGAGTTAATGATGTGTCAATTGTTCTCTTTTGCTCCTAAATGATCTATCTGAACATATAGCCATTTTATTTACTATGTGGTTCAAGTGAGAAGATAGAATTCTTTTTTATAACTTTATCCGATGTAAAAAATTGAAAATAGAATAAAACCATGAATGCTAAGATCATCAAGTTCTTCTAGTAAAATAAAACTAATTTTCATTGTTCCCTTTCCACCGTGTTATGCAAAAATTGTGTAACACCGGTGTCCCGTCTTGATAAGAATAATAGATGGAAATTGGAAATCTAAGACTGAACCAATTGAAATGGTGAAATATCCAATTGGTAGCTCAATCTTCACATTCGGAGGCCTGAAACTAGTTACACTCTTTGATCCATTTTCATTTATGTTGATCTGCCTAATTGCCTTGAATCCATTATAAGGGCTTGGTCTAATCTTTATGAAATAAATGTTCCTTTTTGTCACTTGTTCAAGACTCATGTTGCCGAGTCTATCTGTACAAGAATTGAGTTTGTTTTACTTGATTCATCTAAATATATTTAAGTATAACAAGAACAAGAGAAGCCATACACTAGCACGCTGAAACATTGTCGACTTATATTAATCCATGGTCAACTAAAGTTATAATATGTTTTATATATGTTAAGAATAGTAATTCTCATGGTTAGATATCACATCTATAATATATTTCATATATATTAAAGATATTAATAGATCAATGGAAAATGTTCGGTCCATGAATAATGAAGCACTTCCATCATATCGTCCCGATCGAGACATGACATTTATGTAGTAAAGTCCACGCATTTCCTAAGAATGAAAGGCATAGAGAAAACAACTAAGATGAAAAATCGGTCACGGTGATCAATCAAAAACCCATAAATGCCTATCAAGTCTTCACCGGCGTAATCATGAGAGAAAAATGGTCATAAACAATTTGCAGATCCCAACACAATTGGGACTAGAATTAATATTTCCTTTTGTAGTAGTGAAGTTGTTGGTCTCATACACTAGTTCTTTCTTTGATAGTACATAGTTACACCAAAACTAAGGTATTAATTTTCTCTTGAGGCAGTGAAAATGACATAGCATCTAGTATGTGCATGAATTGATTTTGAAAGCTCTGGTGAGCTCTCTCCCCTCTCTCTGCCACTAACCACCATCCTCTCCCCTCCTTCCAATCTCCGTCCCTCTCCCTGAATACCTTTGGTTGGCTATCAAAGGAGCCACATGAAAGATATATATGGGACTAAGTGACTTAACAAGTATAACATTAATAATTTTCAAATAGAAATGGAAATACTAATCATACAAATAAAGATTCCTAGAATTCAATGGGAACCCACAGAATATTTGATATCAAGGAAACCAAGACTTGTTCTTTTAGCAAAATATACTCTAAAAGGGATAATTTCATTAATATTAGTCCATCGTAGGCTTTCGCTTCCTAGAATTCATTGGGAACCTATAGAGTTTGGTATGAAGGAAACTGAGAATTGTTATTTAAGAAAAACATACTTGAAAAGGGATAATTTCAATATTTTTACTCCACCGTAATCAAAGGATTTTATGCATGTGATCCGAATCTAGTATGCACACCCACCCTTCCCATGTACCCATGGTCCCACGCTACTCTGGTCCGATGACCCATATATACATCTCCCAAGGCTCCCTACAACCTTGATCTCAGCATATAGTCCAATGTTTGTAGTACTCTGTTAGGCGAATGAGAATAGAGACATACTAAAGAAAAGTCGACGAATTACATAAGCCAAAATGATGCCTCTATTATTGATGGCATCCATAGCCAAAAAATATGGTGATTGAATTATAAGAATAGAGAGCATCAGGAGGGATTCTCTTGGAATATTGTTTCGTCCCTGTGTTCGGTTAGGACCGAAAAATGGAACAGAATGGTTCCATACCATGTTGGGTTAGGACCAAAAAATGGAACATAATGGTCTCATATCGGTGTTCGGTTGGGGAAACTAGAGAGCAGAATCGTATATCCATAATACTGCTTAAAATTCCAACGATTTTGAGCTTAAGCTTAACCTCTTGTCTTAAAATTTTAATTAACGGTAGCAATAGCTTTTTTGTCTCAAAATCTTTAGTTTACTTTTACATTGATTATTTCCAGCATCGTTCATTACTTAAATCTTCTACCTTATTCACTCATCCATTTTCACTCTCAACACTTGCACTGGTGGAAAAAGGGCCTCCAGTCCCAGGCCGCAACGGGCTCTAGTCCTGGTTTTTGGGCCCGGGACTGCGAAAACGGGACTAGAGGCCCCCCCTCTAGTCCCGGCTCGCAACGACCCGCGACTGATAACAACCACGTGGATGTTTCAGCGCCGCGGGGGGCGGAAACCCTCTAGTTCCGGGCTGTAACACCACCCGGGACTAAAAGGTTTTCTGCCGCGGCAGAGAAACACCACATTTATCTGCCGCGGCAGAGATTGTGTATTTCCTTTTTTTTGCCATTTTATTCCTTTTTCGTTTTGTGTTTCACTATAACAAACATATATTTCAGTATACATATTATACGTTACTACATACACACTACACGTCAATGCATTTATATAATTAATCGATTCCTTGCAAGCATACATATAATCAATCATATAAAAAGGAAGAAATGTTTTGAAATTACATGGTCATTGATGAATATATATATCATATGAGCTACATGGATATGACTAAGGCAAATCGAGTTCCACGTCATCCGCATAATGCTCTCCATGTACATCAAGGACTTCCTTCATCATAAATCCCGCCAGCTCCTCTTGAATTGCTCTTATCTTGTTGGTATGGCTCTAGTTTCTCCATAAATCATAAATATAATGTGAGTCAACTTTCCGCTCACTGGTCAACTCTCGGCTGTACTCGCAGACGTAGTATCCACATAAATGAGTTCCCGGTGGCTGCTGTAAACTCTTCGCCATTTTATAAGTTAGCTCCTCTTTGAATGGACCTGGTATTTTCTGTCTGAACCGTGTCCAACACCTGCTCGGCAAAGAAAATGAACAAAGGAATTATTAGTTACTTGATATCAGGAAATGAATGAAAGAGGACGATATAATGCGATAATGATTGAAATTACTTATGGAGCATTGCTTTCATGTCGCTCCACTTCTCTTGGTCCCAACTTAATGAGTCATGGACTTCAACTAGGGAGTTGTCAACTTGAATGTTTAGCAAGATCCAGTGGAATCTGCGGACGTTTACATAAGCATACATGCATATATAGCTCATCGAGTAAGCAAAAATAAAATATGTACAAGATATAAACACTCACTTGAAGTTGTAAGGAAATAGTATTTCCTTAACAAAATTATTCTCGGTTAAGAACCTGGACAGGTCTTCCTCCACGTCTTTGGGGTGATTATTTAACGTATATTCATTAATGATATATGGGTCAATGAACCCAACGTCGTATCTTCTAGCTCTTTTGCATTCAAGCATCTTCATTCTGCAGAATATAATATCATCATACAAAAGGATATATATAGTTAGGATAATATATTAAATGCAATGAACGAGCTAAAGCTACAAACTTAATTATAGAAATAAATAATTTACAGACAGAAGCAACCAATGATAGATTTGTCGAGGGCGTGCTGGTTGTATAACTGAAACAGTTCGGTCATTTGAACCTGTATCGAGTATGGTTTGAAGTGATGCTCCGTTCTAACGTCCACCGGAAACCAATCTTTCTGATGCTTTTTTTGTGCTTGCGACATGTACCATTCGTGCAGATTTCGCATATGTGTGGATAGACGCGTGAGCTCCTCATTACTGACTAGAGGCGCCCCTTGGACATACTGTCGTACTATCTGACCCACTGGCGTATCTTCATAGCCTAAATATTGACCAAGAGACATATTTGCTTCGTTAGCAAGTGCTTTGGCCTGCGATACAGTGATTCCCATAAGTGCAGCACTATTACGGGCTCTAGGGTCCATTATTTGCATGTCCATATCCATTTCAGCTCTGAAGGCCTTGTCGAGGTTTGAAATGACTTTGAGCGGGGCGATCGGTTGATTCTTCTGTGCTCCGAGCTGGGCAACTTGCTTCCCGCTTTTTGCACTTGTGATTTTTTTCTTCTGCGCTTACTTAATAATCTCCCGGTCATAGTCTGATTCCAGATTCATCGATATCTGGGATGGCTGCTCAAGAAAGGACTTAGCCTACTTTTTGGTTTTTTCGTTATATACCGGCTTTGCTACTAGTATTTGTGGTTCTCTGTGATGATCAACACTGATTAGATGTCCGATACAATCCATTCCATTCAAACATGGGGACAACACGAGGCATTTGTCTGAGAGAAGTGCAGCTATTTCGATTTCGATTTGCGTTTTTGTGTTAGATTAGGGAAGTCTTTTCTTTGTAAATAGTTCTCTGTGATGATTAAAACAGATGACGAGTCTGACGTAATCCATTCAATTACACCATGTGGACGAACGAGGCATTTGTCTGAGAGAACTCTGCTTGTGTAGTATTTTCTTTACTAGTTTTATTTGTAGCAGTTTCTTCGTTTAATTCTGTTTCTCTGGCATGATGATGAATGATTGGCGTCTGATCTATTTGATGATAAAATCCTCCTACTCATTCTGAATGTCAAATTTACTATATTCACTTTGGTTGGCCCCTGGAATTGGCATTTGCGTGAGAGAACTCTGCTCGTGTAGTATTTCCTTTTCTATTTTCTTTGTAGCAGTTTCTTGGTTCAAATTCTGTTTCTTTGGCATCATGATGAATAATTGGCGTCTGATCATTTTGATGATAAAAATCCTCCTACTCATTCTGAATGTCAAATTGACTATATTCACTTTAGTTGGCCCCTAGAATTGTCTTGTAATTGTGTTGTCCTCCTTGTTTGCTAGCTAGGCAGTTCTAGGTCTCGCTGTTTTTAAGTTGTTTGTTTGAACATGATGAAGAACAATTGGTCCGTGTTTCTGATTATCACGTGATGATATCCAATGAAACACTCAAACTTCTGATTCAAATGGCATCATATGAATTACTCTGTCTATCTGTTTTTTGTCCAAAGAATTATCTTGAAGTTATGTTCTGGTTGTTTTTCTGATCTAGACAGTTACCTGGCCTTGCTGTTATGTAAAGTTCTTTCAGTTTGGAACATGATGATGAACAATTGGTCCGTGTTTCTGATTATCATGTGATGATATCCAATGAAACACTCAAACTTCAAATTCTAACAGTACACATGTGAAATTCTGTTGCTATCTTTGCTCCTATGTTCTCTTGTGCTGACGATGTGCCTAAACTCAAATCTGCAGTGGAAGAAGAAGAGGATGAGGAGGCTCAAGAGGAAGCGACGAAAGATGAGGCAGCGATCGAAGTAGGTGCCTTATGAGGTGGAAGCATCGTCTTCAACCAGGCAGCTGGACATCGAGGGATGATGGCATCTTCTTGTGATTCCTGATGTGTTCTGCTGTTGCAGTTGTGGATTGTGTTTTATCTGTCATTGATCCTAATAGACCTGTTATCCCCACAGACTGAATTTATGTTATGTAAGGATTTTATTTGTTTATGTGACTGAACCTTATGCCGTGAGTTTTGAGCTTTCCTGTTCTTCCTGATCTGTTTGATGCAAGGATTTTGTCCCTTCTGCATACGTATTGCCTCTTCAACGTTTAGATCACCTGTCCGAGAGCTTTCAGTGCATTTTGAGACATGAATTCAGGTCCCTGTTCTCTCTTTTATGATTGAAGCTATTTTGTGCTTAGCCGTGAAAACTGAGCCCTCGGCCCTCGCCCATCTGAGTTTCTTAAGTGACGTGGTAAAGAGCTAGCCAAAGAAGCTCTGAATGACACACTGAGTAGCCAAAGAAGCTCTGAATGAGACACTGCGCATTCAAAATTAAGATTCTCCACTGTTTTTTAATTGAGCTGTGTTTTGATTAAGAGTTGGTGTTAACTAAAATCTTGCCATATCAGTACTGAATCTTGCATCACGCCACTACACAACTCGGTACCACTAAAGTGTGCAGGTATGTTAATAAGAAAAATAATAGATAGCTGTGGTCATATCTTTTTTGCGGCTAATCTAACCAGAATAGCTTTTGAGCATACAATCCTTCTTTTCATACACCGGATAACAACAGATGATTGTGATAACAGAATGCTCAACTCCTGGAACCAAGCTTCTGGTTGCACTTGTATCTTCTTGCTTCAGCTGAAGGTTTCTACTTATATTTGCTAGGAACAGACAACGAGCAATATTATTGGGTGCCATGCCATCACATGAACTTCTCCCACTATAGTGCAATATCGAGATAGACATTTTATAGAGGTGGAGGTTATAAACCTGATTATTACGGCAGGATCTAATAAGATCAAACCAATTTGCATGAATAAGAAAAATGACCATCGAATATTCTTGCCATAAGAAAATGAATGACTATCTAGGTCACCGGGGCTGCTCATGTTAAAAAACAAGTGGGTATCAAACGCCACATCCTACTACAGATATGCGTTCTTTGTGGAGAAACACATCAACCTTCTTTTAACCTTAGGAGGTCCTACGGTGAATTTCGACGGCAGAAGATTGAGGATGGTAAGAAGCGACGGCAGAAGACCGCAGGAGGCGAGGCGGACGATGAACATAATGCTTGATTTGTTGCTAGGCGGTTGAAGGGTCCAAATGTGGCGCATCCGTCCAAATGTAGAGCACAATGGTGGAGCTTTGGTTGCACAACCCATAGCTTTAAGTTTTGTCATTAACCATAGATTGAGATGGGTGAATTTTATAGCAAGAAGAAGAGGAAAAGTATCGGCGGTTTTATGGCAAGAAGAAGGGGAGAAGTATCGATGTTTCACTTAAATATTTGATTAATGGAAATCTTTCACATCCTTGGTGTTAGACTAATATTAGAGTTAATGATGTGTCAATTGTTCTCTTTTGCTCCTAAATGATCTATCTGAACATATAGCCATTTTATTTACTATGTGGTTCAAGTGAGAAGATAGAATTCTTTTTTATAACTTTATCCGATGTAAAAAATTGAAAATAGAATAAAACCATGAATGCTAAGATCATCAAGTTCTTCTAGTAAAATAAAACTAATTTTCATTGTTCCCTTTCCACCGTGTTATGCAAAAATTGTGTAACACCGGTGTCCCGTCTTGATAAGAATAATAGATGGAAATTGGAAATCTAAGACTGAACCAATTGAAATGGTGAAATATCCAATTGGTAGCTCAATCTTCACATTCGGAGGCCTGAAACTAGTTACACTCTTTGATCCATTTTCATTTATGTTGATCTGCCTAATTGCCTTGAATCCATTATAAGGGCTTGGTCTAATCTTTATGAAATAAATGTTCCTTTTTGTCACTTGTTCAAGACTCATGTTGCCGAGTCTATCTGTACAAGAATTGAGTTTGTTTTACTTGATTCATCTAAATATATTTAAGTATAACAAGAACAAGAGAAGCCATACACTAGCACGCTGAAACATTGTCGACGATATTAATCCGCATGGTCAACTAAAGTTATAATATGTTTTATATATGTTAAGAATAGTAATTCTCATGGTTAGATATCACATCTATAATATATTTCATATATATTAAAGATATTAATAGATCAATGGAAAATGTTCGGTCCATGAATAATGAAGCACTTCCATCATATCGTCCCGATCGAGACATGACATTTATGTAGTAAAGTCCACGCATTTCCTAAGAATGAAAGGCATAGAGAAAACAACTAAGATGAAAAATCGGTCACGGTGATCAATCAAAAACCCATAAATGCCTATCAAGTCTTCACCGGCGTAATCATGAGAGAAAAATGGTCATAAACAATTTGCAGATCCCAACACAATTGGGACTAGAATTAATATTTCCTTTTGTAGTAGTGAAGTTGTTGGTCTCATACACTATTTCTTTCTTTGATAGTACATAGTTACACCAAAACTAAGGTATTAATTTTCTCTTGAGGCAGTGAAAATGACATAGCATCTAGTATGTGCATGAATTGATTTTGAAAGCTCTGGTGAGCTCTCTCCCCTCTCTCTGCCACTAACCACCATCCTCTACCCTCCTTCCAATCTCCGTCCCTCTCCCACGAATACCTTTGGTTGGCTATCAAAGGAGCCACATGAAAGATATATATGGGACTAAGTGACTTAACAAGTATAACATTAATAATTTTCAAATAGAAATGGAAATACTAATCATACAAATAAAGATTCCTAGAATTCAATGGGAACCCACAGAATATTTGATATCAAGGAAACCAAGACTTGTTCTTTTAGCAAAATATACTCTAAAAGGGATAATTTCATTAATATTAGTCCATCGTAGGCTTTCGCTTCCTAGAATTCATTGGGAACCTATAGAGTTTGGTATGAAGGAAACTGAGAATTGTTATTTAAGAAAAACATACTTGAAAAGGGATAATTTCAATATTTTTACTCCACCGTAATCAAAGGATTTTATGCATGTGATCCGAATCTAGTATGCACACCCACCCTTCCCATGTACCCATGGTCCCACGCTACTCTGGTCCGATGACCCATATATACATCTCCCAAGGCTCCCTACAACCTTGATCTCAGCATATAGTCCAATGTTTGTAGTACTCTGTTAGGCGAATGAGAATAGAGACATACTAAAGAAAAGTCGACGAATTACATAAGCCAAAATGATGCCTCTATTATTGATGGCATCCATAGCCAAAAAATATGGTGATTGAATTATAAGAATAGAGAGCATCAGGAGGGATTCTCTTGGAATATTGTTTCGTCCCTGTGTTCGGTTAGGACCGAAAAATGGAACAGAATGGTTCCATACCATGTTGGGTTAGGACCAAAAAATGGAACATAATGGTCTCATATCGGTGTTCGGTTGGGGAAACTAGAGAGCAGAATCGTATATCCATAATACTGCTTAAAATTCCAACGATTTTGAGCTTAAGCTTAACCTCTTGTCTTAAAATTTTAATTAACGGTAGCAATAGCTTTTTTGTCTCAAAATCTTTAGTTTACTTTTACATTGATTATTTCCAGCATCGTTCATTACTTAAATCTTCTACCTTATTCACTCATCCATTTTCACTCTCAACACTTGCACTGGTGGAAAAAGGGCCTCCAGTCCCAGGCCGCAACGGGCTCTAGTCCTGGTTTTGGGCCGGATCTGCAACAGGACTAGAGGCCCCCTCTAGTCCCGGCTCATAACGACCATGACGATAACAACCACGTGGATGTTTCAGCCATGGGGCGGAAACCCTCTAGTTCCGGGCTGTAACACCACCCGGGACTAAAAGGTTTTCTGCCGCGGCAGAGAAACACCACATTTATCTGCCGCGGCAGAGATTGTGTATTTCCTTTTTTTTGCCATTTTATTCCTTTTTCGTTTTGTGTTTCACTATAACAAACATATATTTCAGTATACATATTATACGTTACTACATACACACTACACGTCAATGCATTTATATAATTAATCGATTCCTTGCAAGCATACATATAATCAATCATATAAAAAGGAAGAAATGTTTTGAAATTACATGGTCATTGATGAATATATATATCATATGAGCTACATGGATATGACTAAGGCAAATCGAGTTCCACGTCATCCGCATAATGCTCTCCATGTACATCAAGGACTTCCTTCATCATAAATCCCGCCAGCTCCTCTTGAATTGCTCTTATGCGCTGGTATGGCTCTAGTTTCTCCCGCAAATCATAAATATAATGTGAGTCAACTTTCCGCTCACTGGTCAACTCTCGGCTGTACTCGCAGACGTAGTATCCACATAAATGAGTTCCCGGTGGCTGCTGTAAACTCTTCGCCATTTTATAAGTTAGCTCCTCTTTGAATGGACCTGGTATTTTCTGCGAACTGTGTCCAACACCTGCTCGGCAAAGAAAATGAACAAAGGAATTATTAGTTACTTGATATCAGGAAATGAATGAAAGAGGACGATATAATGCGATAATGATTGAAATTACTTATGGAGCATTGCTTTCATGTCGCTCCACTTCTCTTGGTCCCAACTTAATGAGTCATGGACTTCAACTAGGGAGTTGTCAACTTGAATGTTTAGCAAGATCCAGTGGAATCATGACGCTACATAAGCATACATGCATATATAGCTCATCGAGTAAGCAAAAATAAAATATGTACAAGATATAAACACTCACTTGAAGTTGTAAGGAAATAGTATTTCCTTAACAAAATTATTCTCGATTAAGAACCTGGACAGGTCTTCCTCCACGTCTTTGGGGTGATTATTTAACGTATATTCATTAATGATATATGGGTCAATGAACCCAACGTCATATCTTCTAGCTCTTTTGCATTCAAGCATCTTCATTCTGCAGAATATAATATCATCATACAAAAGGATATATATAGTTAGGATAATATATTAAATGCAATGAACGAGCTAAAGCTACAAACTTAATTATAGAAATAAATAATTTACAGACAGTAGCAACCAATGATAGATTTGTCGAGGGCGTGCTGGTTGTATAACTGAAACAGTTCGGTCATTTGAACCTGTATCGAGTATGGTTTGAAGTGATGCTCCGTTCTAACGTCCACCGGAAACCAATCTTTCTGATGCTTTTTTGTGCTTGCGACATGTACCATTCGTGCAGATTTCGCATATGTGTGGATAGACGCGTGAGCTCCTCATTACTGACTAGAGGCGCCCCTTGGACATACTGTCGTACTATCTGACCCACTGGCGTATCTTCATAGCCTAAATATTGACCAAGAGACATATTTGCTTCGTTAGCAAGTGCTTTGGCCTGCGATACAGTGATTCCCATAAGTGCAGCTCTATTATGGGCTCTAGGGTCCATTATTTGCATGTCCATATCCATTTCAGCTCTGAAGGCCTTGTCGAGGTTTGAAATGACTTTGAGCGGGGCGATCGGTTGATTCTTCTGTGCTCCGAGCTGGGCAACTTGCTTCCCGCTTTTTGCACTTGTGATTTTTTTCTTCTGCGCTTACTTAATAATCTCCCGGTCATAGTCTGATTCCAGATTCATCGATATCTGGGATGGCTGCTCAAGAAAGGACTTAGCCTACTTTTTGGTTTTTTCGTTATATACCGGCTTTGGCTCAAGCTTTTTGGGTGCAAAATGCGCCTTAACTTGGGCAGCCACATCCGCGTTAGTTTCCTCATCGGTCTTGTCATAAGGTCTCTTTGGAAGAGCCGGCGGGAGATCGACTATCTTCGGCGTTTGACCTTTTCTTCGATGTGGGGCGCGGGGGACTGTCGAACTTCCGTTTCTTCGACGAGGTAGTAGTATTGCACGGAGGCGGAGGCGGAGATCGAGTTGATGTACTCCTGCTGCGGCGATCGTCAGCGGGGCAGGGTGGACTTGGAGGTTGGCGATAATCGGGTTGGGGTGGACTTGGAGGTTGGCGATAATCGGGTTGGGATGGACTTGGAGGTTGACGATATTCGATGCGGGGTGGATTTGGATTCCTTGGAGTCGGTGGCCTTGGCGCCGAGCCTGGAAACTTGATGTACTTCTTATTCCATAGAATGATGTTGCGCTTGACATCTCCTAGTTTCGTAAGGCCTTTAGGCGTAGCGATTTCAATCTCTAGGTCCGCAAAATCCTCCACTATGTCATCCACCGTGACACGAGCATAGCCTGGTGGAATCGGAAGTGAATGGTGGAGTGCTCCAGGTAGACAAGGTAAAGCGGTCGCCACCTTGAAGGACATGTTGTTCATTGGCTGATGTAGCTCACATTGTGCCATCTCTCGACATCATCCATGGGGTAGTGAGGCGGTGCATCATCCAGCGGTGCTTGATCATCAACGGACCTCCGTGGAAGCCACGCGCTTCTCCGTTGGCTAAGATCCAATGCGGGATCATCATCGGACCGCGGGTGAGTTGACGGCGGCCTTTGGCTAATTTCATGCATGAGATTCTTCGATCAGCTAGGTCCTGCTCTACCACGGAGATCCGGTCGCCTCCGGTCCTTCTTTCTCGACGGCTTCAGAATCGGCATCGTACTAAGGAAACCCTTTCTTCCACGAGACACCGCGCCTTTGCCTCGTGTTCGTTCTCCTTTTCAGGATTCCCTAGGGCGTGTCGGCTGCGTTCTCTCTCTCGGGATGGAACAATTCCAATTGAGCATCGTTCATTGCTTGAATAAGGTCTTGGGAGGGTTTTAGAATTTTATCATGAAATAATGTCTTCCCTGTTTCTGGGTCCAAGGATCCCCGTGCCCGTACCACCAGTGCTTTGACCTCTCGGGCCATCCATCTGTACCAGGAGTGACTCCTCTAGCCCTCATATACTTCTCCATAGTTTCCCACTTAGGGATGGCACTCTTGTAGCCACCTGTCCCCATTTTATGATGGTATTTCTTGTTGGCAGCATTTAACGCGTTCTTTGCCGACTTTGCCTTTGCTTTATCAGATTCTTGTACTGTACAAAATCGGGCCACTGTTCTCTCAACTTCTCGTTTACTCCTTTGAAGTTTGGAGTTTTCTTTTTCGCGACATATTTCGCGTATAAATTTTTCTTGTGGTTCCGGTACAGTTCAACCATCTTGCTTAGTGCCTACTCCTTGACTTTTGCTCTATTTTCAAGCCCACCCGACCTTGGGGTAATACCATCTACCACAAATTCCTCATACTCTGGAGGTAGTATGAAATGCGCTATGAGCTTCTACCAAAGGTCATCTTTGGCATCATCGGTGACATAGCTGTTGGATTCTTCACTGGCTTTCTTTGACTTATTCCATTCTTCGATGGTGATCGGCAGGTTGTCCCTAACAAGCACCTCGCATTGATTTATAAACATCCTCCGGTGCTTCTCTGGAGCAATCGGTTTACCATCATCATCTATTTCTTCGATGGTGAACCTCTGATTACCATCCAACTTTTTGTTCGGCCCTCGTTTCGTTCGAGCTGTCGATTGCTTCGATCCGGTGGGCTAAAAGAAGAAGAGAGAGTGATTAATATATATCTAGATCAGTTAATGAATAGAGGTAACATGAGACTTTATATATATATGTACCTCGCCGGATCCTGTCGAGGGGCCATCATTATTGTTGTTATTTGTTTGCCCTTCGTCCATCTCGTCTTCCCCTTGGTAAATTTGGTTTTCCTCTAGTCCATCACCGGATGGATTCAGATATGAGGATATCTCTTCCTCGAGCAAAATATCTTCGGCGCCGGTAGTAATATTAAGAGGAATTTCACCTCTTATCATGCCCTGAAGAAAACCTTCACCGATGCGACTGGGATCTTGATGGATCCATGACTTAATTATCTATAACAAAAAGAGAGTTAAACAGGTTAGAAAAAACAATAATCCTAATAACTAAAACAATATAATCCTAATTATAATAATCCTAATATTATTTGTGCTAAAACAATAATCATAATAACTAAAACAAAAAAATAACCCTAATCCTAATCCTAATTCTAATCTTAATAATCCTAATATTAAAACAATAATCCTAATACTAAAACAAAAAACCCTAATATAAAAAAACTATATAAAAAACTATAACATTTCCTAATATTAATTATGGTAAAACCTTATATTATTTGTTGTAAAATAATAATCCTAATATTAATTGTGGTAAAACAATATAATCATAGCTAATAACTAAAACAAAAAAATAACCCTAGCTAATTATAATTAAAAAAATAATTAAAAAAATAACCCTAGCTAATTATAATTAAAACAATAATTAAAAAAAATAACCCTAGCTAATTATAATTAAAATAACCCTAGCTAACAATATAATCCTAATCCTAGCTAATTATAATTAAAAAATAATATAAAATAGATTTGTATTAAAAAAATACAAAGAGAAAAGGAAAAACAGAAAAAGAAAAATTTTTGGAAAAAAAGTGGCAGACCCCAACCAGGCCCATCTCTCCTCTCCCTACTGTGCCAAGAACCCAACAGCCCACCTCGCCGTCCTTCCCTGGATCCTCCGCCAAAGCGTCGGTGTGCAGCACGCCTGCCGGGCCAGGTCCGCAGCCGATCCGCATCACGCCATGGAGAGCACGCCTCTCCCTCTCCCCTATCCTCTCATTCCCCCCTAGGCTCGCTCCCTCTCTCTCTCGTTTCCTTCCCTGGCCGGACTAACCGTCATAGAGGCGCCGTCGTTGCGGAGCGGCGACATGACAGCAGTGCCACGTCTGAGAACCATCTCACTCATGGGCCATTGCGAATCAGACAAGACTCTCACTGCCTTAAATCTCAGGCTTCGTCTTCGTATGTGCTTAACGTCGACGAGAAATGCGAAGTGTTAGCGCAGACCTCACAGTGCAAGAATATAAAGGGATGACCTTTAGTCCTGGGCTAAGCCACCGCGACTAAAGGGTCTTTAATCATGGTATGGCTTAACCGCGACTAAAGACCCCTTTATTCGCTGGTAAGCCACTGACGGGACTAAAGGGTTTTTCGGCGCTTCGTTTACAAGATTAACCCTTTAGTCCCGGGTCCAGCCACGACCCGCGACTATTTGTTTTTTTAAATTTTCTTTTTTAATTCAAAACTAATATAAAAACTTTGAAAAATCATATCTTTTATTGTAATAATCCAAATAAAACAAATAATATGTCTATAATTATCAGAAAAATATAAAGAATTTTAATATAATATCTATTTATCTGTTTGCATCATTTATAAATTATTTCATTTGTAAATTTTCTTTTTTAATTCAAATCAAATATAAAAACTTTGAAAAATCATATCTTTTATTGTAATAATCCAAATAAAATAAATAATATGTCTATTATTATCAAAAATATATAAAGAATTTTAATATAATATCCATTTATCTGTTTGCATCATTTATAAGTTATTTCATTTGTAAATTTTCTTTTTTTAATTCAAATCAAATATAAAAACTTTGAAAAATCATATCTTTTATTGTAATAATCCAAATAAAACAAATAATATGTCTATTATTATCAAAAAAATATAAAGAATTTTAATATAATATCCATTTATATGTTTGCATCATTTATAAATTATTTCATTTGTAATTTTTCTTTTTTAGTTCAAATCAAATATAAAAACTTTGAAAAATCATATCTTTTATTGTAATAATCCAAATAAAACAAATAATATGTCTATTATTATCAAAAAAATATAAAGATTTTTAATATAATATCCATTTATCTGTTCGCATCATTTATAAGTTATTTCATTTGTAAATTTTCTTTTTTTAATTCAAATCAAATATAAAAACTTTGAAAAATCATATATTTTATTGTAATAATCCAAATAAAACAAATAATATGTCTATAATTATCAGAAAAATATAAAGAATTTTAATATAATATCCATTTATCTGTTTGCATCATTTATAATCAAATATAAAAACTTTGAAAAATCATATCTTTTATTGTAATAATCCAAATAAAACAAATAATATGTCTATTATTATCAAAAAAATATAAATAATTTTAATATAATATCCATTTATCTGTTTTCCCGCCCTTTCCTTTCTACGAGAGCTTTTAGTCCCGGATGTAGTCACAAACCGGGACTAAAGATATTTTTCGCCATTTCCCACCTCTTCCCGCCAAGTTTTCCCGCCCTTTCCTTTCTATGAGAGATTTTAGTCCCGGGTGTAGTCACAAACCGGGACTAAAGATATTTCCTGCCATTTCCCAAAGCTTCACGCCAAGTTTTCTCGCCCTTTCCTTTCTACGAGAGCTTTTAGTCCCGGATGTAGTCACTAATCGGGACTAAAGATATTTCCCGCCATTTCCCAAAGCTTCGCGCCAAGTTTTCCCGCCCTTTCCCTCTATATTTAGGGTGATCGTGCCATGGCTATCCACACATCCACACCTTTCTCTCTTAGAACAATGGACAACGCCTACTGGGCCATTCTGACCCTCGAGGAGACCGAGGTCGCGCCCAACTACCCTTGTCCGCCGCTACCGCCACCCGCTGGATGCGAAGGCCGGAGGGTTCTGTCCTCCTGTCCCTCAAGGTTCCACGCCAGCGCCATCACAAACCACTTCTACCACGAGCTCACGCCGAGCAGCGGATGGATCCCAGTGGGATCCCACAACTACGACACACAGAATGCCTTCTTCGCTAATAGGCGGAAAGGAGCTCGCCAGTACAAGGGTGATGGCCCGCCACGGTGAACCACTGGAAGCCGTCGTCATGGTGGCTAACCGTACTATCATCATCGAGTGATGTGCTACATCGCCGAGGAGACCATCCTCGCCTATGGTGCCCACGAGTCCACCCATACAGCCCCACCGGCCCGGTAGCGGCATCGTCTTCCAGGAGACCCCTCTCCCGCCCGCCGTGAATCCGAGGCTGGAATGGCCCCTGGTATATGCCATGGATGGGCTGAGGATCCCCGGAGTGGCAGGTGACGATGACGATGATGATGACGATGACGATGAAGACCCTGAAGCTGCGTACTATAGGACTAGGCATGATTATGACTAAAGGGGCGGCTTTAGTCCTGAGTGTTAGCTAGTCCCGGTTTGTCCCGGTTTTTAATATTAATAAATGTCTTGAGTGTTACCTAATAAATAGAGGGAAATGCCTATATAAAGAAAGGGTTCATCTTTAGTCCCGGTTGGAGAAACCAACCACGATTGAAGGGATTATGCATCGGGCGGGCAACACTAATAATAGGGGTGAGTGTCGACATTATGTCGTGCGGCTTGTACCTTGTCCCGGATGGTGTCACCAACCGGGACTAAAGATGAACCTTTAGTCCCGGTTGGAGACACCAACCGGGACTAAAGATGAGTCAGCACTAATAATAGGGGTGAGTGTCGACATTATGTCGTGAGTGTCGACATTATGCCGAGCTGCTTGTACTATAAATAGGCATCCTTGTGAGTCCAGTCCTCCAGCCAGTTTGAGGCATCTCCAAGATGGTTTTTGAGCGAGGACACCACTACGGCCGATTTGGGGAGATGACGATGGAGCCCAGTCCTCCGGCATCTCCGAGAAACTGGTCATAGAGGCACTCCCTAATATGTGAAATTAGTTAGCTCCTAGGCGTATTGATCTAGTTAGAGAAGTTACAAGCTGCAAGATGGTTTTCGAGAGCAGGGACACCACTACGGCCAGTTTCAGGGAGATGCCGATGGAGCCCAGTCCTCCGGCATCTCCGAGAAACTGGTCATAGAGGCACTCCCTAATATGTGACATCACGCGTTTGGAGATCAGATCTTAATGGTAAGTATGAATCGGTACTAAAGGCCCTCCTTTAGTCCCGGTCTAGCCACAAAACAGGACTAACACACTCAAGATTGTTTACAGACAACACTATAAAAATGGACACATGCATGGACCATCTTCACTCATAAAATGTTACAATTATTACATATCATTTCTTCGCGTGTGTTCCTTTCTGATCCCGTCGTATCCATGGAGCATCTTCATTCATTGCTTGGGTCATCCTTCACTGCGAAGGGCGGAATTTCATGAAACTTATCACAATCTTCTGACATGTCTGTCTTGTCCTCCACTCCCACGATGTTTCTTTTTCCTGAAAGAACTATGTGGCGCTTTGGCTCATCTCTGATGTATTCTTTTTCTTATTTTTTTGTTTTCTAGGTTTGGTAGACATGTCCTTCACATAGAAAACCTGGGCCACATCATTGGCTAGGACGAATGGTTCGTCTAAGTACCCAAGATTGTTGAGATCCAACGATGTCATTCCGTATTTCTTGTCTACCTCAACCCCTCCTCCCGTCAGCTTGACCCATTTGCACCGAAACAAGGGGACCTTAAAAGTAGGTCCATAGTCAAGTTCCCATATCTCCTCTATGTACCCATAATATGTGGTCTTTGACCCATTGTTGTCTGTTGCATCAAAGTGGACACCACTGTTTTGGTTGGTGCTCTTTTTATCTTGGGCTATCGTGTAAAATGTATACCCATTTATCTCGTACCCTTGGAAAGTCGATATAGTCGAAGATGGTGACCTAGACAACACGTATAGCTGATCTTCAAGAGAGTTGTTTTTGATGAGATGTTGCAACCAACCGCCAAAACTCTTCATGTGTTCATCTCTAATCCAAGAGTCATGCTTTCCAGGGTTGTTGGAGCGTAAGATTTTCTTGTGTTCCTCGATATATGGGGTTGCCAAGATAGAATTCTGTAGAACGGTGTAATGTGCTTCGGTGTAAGAATGTCCGTCTCTACATATTATTGATTTCCTTCCTAGAGTACCCTTTTCACTCAGTCTCCCCTCATACCGCGATTGAGGAAGACCAATCGGCTTAAGGTCAGGAACGAAGTCAACACAAAATTCAATGACCTCCTCTGTTCCATAGCCCTTGGAGATGCTTCCTTCTGGCCTAGCACGGTTACAAACATATTTCTTTAAGATTCCCATGAACCTCTCAAAGGGAAACATATTGTGTAGAAATACAGGACCGAGAATGGAAATCTCTTCGACTAGGTGAACCAGCAGGTGCGTCATAATATTGAAGAAGGATGGTGGGAACACCAACTCAAAACTGACAAGACATTGGACCACATCATTCTGTAACCGTGGTAGATCTTCAGGTTTGATTATCTTCTGAGAGATTGCATTGAGAAATGCACATAGCTTCATAATGGGTACTCGAACATTATCTGGTAGAAGCCCCCTCAATGCAATCGGAAGCATTTGCGTCATAATCACGTGGCAGTCATGAGACTTTAGGTTTTGGAACTTTTTTTCTGCCATATTTATTATCCCCTTTATATTCGACGAGAAGCCAGACGGGACCTTAATACTGCTTAGGCATTCAAAAAATATTTCCTTCTCTTGTTTGGTAAGAGCGTAGCTGGCATGACCTTGAAACCATTCTGGATGCAGGCCATCTGGGTCTTTCATACGTTGATGGTCCTTTCGTGCTTCCGGTGTATATTTTGTCTTCCCATACACGCCCAAGAAGCCTAGCAGGTTCACGCAAAGATTCTTCGTCACATGCATCACATCGATTGCAGAGCGGACCTCTAAGAATTTCCAATATGGTAGCTCCCAAAATATAGATTTCTTCTTCCACATGGGTGCGTGTCCTTCAGCGTCTTTCGGAACAGATTTTCCTCCAGGACCCTTTCCAAAGGTTACCAGTTGATCCAAATCTTTGACCATATCAAATATATCAGCACCAGTACGCTCCTTAGGCTTCGTCTGGTGACATGCCAGACCGTTGAAATGCTTGCCTTTCTTTCTTAAGGGATGCTTGGCCAAAATAAATCGACGATGCTCTTTGTATACATTCTTCTTACAATGTTCCAAATATATACTTGCAGTCTCATCTAAACAGTGTGTGCATGTATTGTATCCCTTGCTTGACTGTCCTGAAAGGTTACTAAGAGCAGGCCAATCATTGATTATTCAAAAGCAATGCTCGAGGTTAAATTCTTCCCTTGTGCTCATCCCACACGCCAGATCCCGGGTTTGTGCCACAACTGTAAAAGTTCTTCCACTAATGGCCTTAGGTACACATCAATGTCGTTGCCGGGTTGCTTCGGACCTTGGATCAACACTGGCATCATAATGAACTTCCGCTTCATGCACAACCAAGGAGGAAGGTTATAGATGCATAGAGTCACGGGCCAGGTGCTGTGACTGGAGCTCTGCTCCCCAAAGGGATTCATGCCATCTGTACTTAGACCAAACCTTAAACTCCTTGCGTCATCTGCAAAGTCCGGGTACTTTCTATCGATTTTTCTCCATTGCGACCCATCAGCGGGGTGTCTCAACATCCCGTCTGACTTACGTTCCTCTTTATGCCACGCAACAACTTGGCGTGCTCTTTGTTTCTGAATAAGCGTTTCAACCGTGGTATTATAGGAGCATACCACATCACCTTCGCAGGAACCCTCTTCCGGGGGGGCTCGCCCTCAACGTCACCAGGGTCATCTCGTCTAATCTTATACCGAAGTGAAGTGCATACCGGGCATGCATCTAAATTCTCATACTCCTCACCGCGGTAGAGGATGCAGTCATTAGGGCATGCATGTATCTTCTGAACCTCTAAACCTAGAGGGCAGACAACCTTCTTTGCTTCGTATGTACTGGCGGGCAATACATTATCTTTTGGAAGCATATTCTTCATCATTTTCAGCAACTTTTCAAATGAGGAGTCAGGTATAGCACACTCAGCCTTCCATCGCAGCAATTCCAATGTGTCTTTGCTTGACTTTTCAGACCATTTTCACAATTTGGGTACAACAACTTTTTGTGATCCTCTAGCATGTGATTGAACTTCTCCCTATCCTTTTCAGTTTCACAATCTCTTCGTGCATCGACAATGGTCCGACCAAGATCATCAGCGGGTTCATCATGTGTCTCTTCTTCATCCTCCCCTTCAGCATCCCCCATGGAAGTATCTCCGTACTCAGGGAAACCATGATAGTTGTCATCCTCCTCCTCTTCTTCATTGTCTTCCATTATAACCCCTCTCTCTCCGTGCTTGGTCCAACAATTATAACTGGGCATGAAGCCAGACTTCAACAGGTGGCTGTGAAGGGTTTTTGAGTCAGAGTAATCCTTCTGATTCCTACATCCATTACATGGACAGAATACAAAACCATTGTGCTTGTTTGCATCAGCAACACGGATGAATTCATGCACACCATTAATGAACTCGCCAGAGCGTCAGTCAGTACCGTACATCCATTTCCGGACCATCTGCATTATAGTGAAAGTATATAAAAAACTATTACACAACATGATATAATTATTACAAGTTATATTGAGAGCTTCTAGAGCATTAATTTTGAATTTTGAAAAATTTACATGCACCAATTTGTGAATTGGAGAAAATAATCAACATGATAAATGTGGAGTTTTTTATTATTGTTCTATCAGTGAAAACCTCATTCCATTCTAAGCTCTGAAACTCTAAAATTACACATTTCAATTTTCAGTAACTATGTGCCTAATCAAAATTTGTTACACATATATATCAAAATCCTTCTAGCTACTTCTAGAGCATGCATGCATTTGATCCATATCTCTATACTTCTAGAGCATTATATAGAGCTAAAGTAGCAATAAGAGCTGAAAGAATGCAGTTCTAACCTTTTAAAGCTTTGGATTTAGGTGTTGCAAACTAAATCTTGACAAATCTTGAGAAAAAAATTGGCATGAACTCTCTTGCCTTCTTTGAGAAAAATGGCCACCATATGCTTTAGGGCAGCTGGCCAGGGAGCTGTATATATAGTGATGGACAATTAGTCCCGGGCCGTGATACGATCCGGGACTAATATTCTCCGAAAAGAGCTGTTGCCCCGCTCCAGCTTATTAGTCCCGGGCCGTATTATGGACCGGGACTAATGCTCTGGTCCGGCTCGGGACTAATGATTATGGCCATTTCTAGCCGTTGGAGGCCTCACGGACCGGGACTAGTGGTAGCACTAGTCGCGGTTCGTGACGGGCCGGGACTGCTGGGCTTGTTCTGATCGAACCGAAGATGGTTTTTCCAGTAGTGTTGCAGTCAATTCACCCAAGGCAACGTGACACCTTGGGTGTGACAGAAACGTCTCAGAAAGAAACTTTTCTAAGCTCCTTATTGAGATTGATATAAAAACTGGAATTAATACTTCCACAAAAATATGCTCTGACGAACTTGTACTCTTGGAGGCTATCAATCCGCATGGTCAAATAACGATATAATTTGTTTCATATATGTTAACAATAGTAATCCTTATGGTTAGATGTCACATCTATAATATGTTTCATATATATTAAAGATATTAATATATCAATGTAAAATGTCGGTCCATGAACAATGAAGCACTTCCGTCATGTTCCGTCGATTGAGACGTGACATGCGTGTAGTAAAGTCCACACATTTCCTAAGAATTAAAGGCATATAGAAAACAACTACAATGAAAAATCGATCATGGTGAGTAGCCGCAAAACACATAAATGCCTATCAAGTCTTCACCCGCGTAATCATGAGAGAAACAAGTGCATAAAACTTTTGCAGATCCCAACGCAATTGGGACTAGAATTGATATTTCTTTTGTTAGTAGTGAAATTGTTGGTCTTACACTAGTTCTTTATTTGATAGTACATAGTTACACCAAATCTAAGGTATTAATTTTATCTTGAGGGCAGTGAAAATGAGGTAGCATCTAGTATGTGCATGACTTGATTTTGAAAGCTCTGAAGAGCTCTCTCTCCCTCTCTTTGCCTCTAACTCCCCATCCTCTCCACTCCCTTTCCCTCTCCCTCCCTCTCCCTGAATACCGTTGGTTGGCTATCGAAGGAGCCACAAGAAATAGATATATGGGACCAAGTGAATAAACAAGTATAACATTAATATTTTTCAAATAGAAATGGAAAAACTAATCATACAAATAAAGATTCCTAGAATTCAACAGGAACCCATAAAATATTTGATATCAAGGAAATTGAGACATGTTCTTTTAGCAAAATGTACTCTAAAAGGGATAATGTCATTAATATTAGTCCACCGTAGGCATTCGCTTCCTAGAATTCAACGAGAACCCATAGAGTTTGGTATGAAGGAAACCGAGACTTGTTATTTAAGAAAAAACATACTTGAAAAGGGATAATTTGATTATTATTACTCCACCGTAATCAAAGGGTTTAATGCATGTGGTCCGAATCTAGTTCCCAAAACAAAGGCCTTAGCTTGGTATGACGTGATGCCATGTTATGTACCCAAAGGTGGTTCAAGCAAGATTTTGTTCTACGGATCACGCAAGGGACGTGACTTAATTACCTTGAAAACAATGAAAACAACAATACTTACATTCTAAGAATTGGAATAGGGAGAAAGCCAAATCACCTAGAAGACATAGACTATTTCCTCTAAATAAGCACCAAAGTTGTTCACCATCTCTCTAGGTGTTGCATGAGAAAGGACCCGTCTATTATATTAATATTTGTAATCCAATGTTATGACCGGTCAAATAGATGTCTACAGAATGAGTGTGGATGCTAAATTAGAAGAGCACATGTAGAAGAGCACACAATCTTGAATAGCACATACATGATTTTTGTCACTGAAGATAATTGATAGACAATCAGATGGTTGGCTGAAACGATCAGTGACAATTAATTGTGGTGCACGAGTTGCAATGGTTTAGTTGTTCATCGAGTTATGATCTCATCAACTAGATGACTAAAAATGATGACATGGACAACTGAATGGCTAAAAGAATTGGTGATGTGAGTATCTTTGATGTAGAGATAGACTGCCATTAATGAATATTAGTGGGTATTTGCTTTCTAAGAGATGCAAATTTTCTCTAAAGAACAATACAAACCCGTGTAATTGCACAAATATTGGAGGGGACAAGGTGAGAAGCTACACCGCTACTTCGGCCTAGCTAGTAGATAGGTTACCTATCAAAGGGACATCAACTTAATTATCTCGGGAGTAGTTGTTTGAACACTATCTTGTATTGCACGTGCTGTAAATTTTAGACGAAAAAATAGGTGATGGGTCATTGCTTCCATAGCCACCCTTCCCATGTACCCATATATAGACAAAAAAATAGGTGATCTGGTGTCCGGTGACCTATATATACATCTCCCAGGGATTCTCCCCACTACCTTGATCTCAGCATATAGGTAGTCCAACGTTTGGTAAATGAGAATAGAGATACCAACAAAAAATAGACGACGGGTCAAATAAGGAAAAAGGTTGGGGCTATTATTGATGGCATTCGTATCCAAAAAAACAGTGCAAGCGAATTCTAAGAATAGGGGACATCAGTGGGGAATCTCTTAGCCAACATACCAAATTAAGAGGTTATTAGTTCGCATAATTTTCAGCTTATATAGTACTTTGTACGTTTCCGGACTTCCTCACTACATGGAATCTCAAACCAAGACGGTTCTGTTCCCAACATTCTCCGCACGGGTCTCCGTCTCACTCACATACCCCTTGCCATTGTCCAAGTGCAACTTCCGTGTCCAGAAGACATATCATCCATGGCATCAACATGGGAAAATGGAGTTGCATTTCCACTACACACATCGGATTGATCTGCCCCTAGTCCTACTACAGGTAGTGGCTTGGTATGGATATCATGTAGCGTAGTGTTTGATACTAGTGTTTTCTACAATGTATATATACATGGTCTGATCCAACCGATTGTGGCTGTACAATCTGTTATGCTCAAAACTAATTCGTCTTTATCGGCTCATCATGCTCGAGCGGACAACTCACACGTACGCTAATCATAACCTGCTCCCCACCGCATCGTCCTCTCCTCCACGGCTCACCAAATCCGCCATTGCTTCCACTACTCGACTCGCCCCGTGCTTTCCGCAAGGGACCACCCTGCACCAATCCCTCCGTGGTAGCACCTCCCGCCGGCCGCGCATCCGAATGACACCTGCTAGGTTCGGAGCCGGGTTTTGTTGGAAATATGCCCTATAGATAATAATAAAATGGTTATTATTCATATTTTCTTCTACATGATTAATGGTTTATTATCTATGCTATAATTGTATTAATTAGAATCATAATACACCTGTAGATTTATAAACAACACCGTGTCTCTGGTGATCCTCTATTTACCTATCTCATTGATTAAATGTTGGTTAAGCATTTCTAACCATGAACATGTGATGTTTATTAGTAATGAGGTCATATCATTAAAAAATGATGTGATGGACAAACCCAATAATAAGCATAGCTTCTGATCGTATCAGTTAGTTTGATTGATATTGCGTTTTTGTACATGTCAAGCATTGTTTCCCTAGACCATGAGATTGCGTAACTTCCTGGCATTAGAGAAATACTTTATGAACATCAAACACCACTTCGTAACTAAGTGATTATAAAGGTGTCTTTCAGGCAATGGCGGAGCTAGGGGGACCAGCAGGGGCCATAGCCCACCCTTATGACATGGTACAACAAGTAATGCTTGTTTTAGATGATGTAATTGACTCTATCAATGAAGAATTAGCTAGACCGGCCCCCCTTATTACCAGATTAGCATGATCGCCCCCCTAATGTGCCAATCCTGCCTCCGCCCATGCTTTCAGGTATCTCCAATGGTGCTTGTTGGGGTTACATGAATCAATACTTTGGGATGTTGAGGCGAACCTTACTTCCTGAAGTCAGAATAAAGTCCTCCCCACTCTATTCTCGCTTCGATGGTGCATATAGCACCAATAGAGGACACATGGAGTCATTTGTTCGGCAGATCTCTTAGAATCAAGTTTGTTTTCGTGTTCGTTGGTGTGTTTTTAGGTCAGTCTCCTCTGATCTACGGGATGCTCTAGTGCACTGGTCTTTTATGGCATTAGCACGACGACTTCCCGTTTGTCTACTACAACAAGCTTTGTCCGGCTCTGGTGATGGAGGGGCGGGGACGACGATGCACCTTCGCCTCACGCTAGTGTCTGTAGTTGTCGCTAGGTGGTCCAATGACCTATTTGTATTTTTTATTACTTTTAGGCCTCTATAATTATTAATAGAGATGAAATTTCGCAAAAAAACCACATTATTCACTCTTGTGCATATGTACAATTTTGGTCACGTAGGACAATCTTATGTATTCTTCTCATGCCAATCCTGTATCGCACGTGCTAAAAGTTTCAGTCAAAAAAGATACTCCCTCTGTTTAATAATATAAGATGTTTTAGATTTATTAAAAAAGTATATCTAGACCTTTTTAATGTAACCTACACACTAAAAGAGATACCGATACACTCTTTTCACAAAGCTAAACTATCTTATATTATAAAACAGAGGGAGGTGATGGGATATTGCTTCCACAACCATCCTTCTCATGTACCAATGGTCCCATGCTACTCAGCTGTGTCGGGTGACCCATATATAACATCTCCCAGGGATTCTCCCCACAACCTTGATCTCAACATATAGGTAGTCCAATGTTTGTCATATTCAATTTGGTGAATGAGAATATTGATACCAAAGAAAAATACAAGATGTGTCACATAAGCAAAAACACTGCGGCTATTATTGATGGCTTGCATATCCAAAAAATGTTGCGAGTGAATATGGGACATCAGAAGGGAATCTCTTAGCCATCATACCAAATCCAGAAGTTGCTAGTTCGCATAATTTCAGCCTACATAGTATTTTCCACGTTGCAAGACTTTCACACTACATGGCTTCTAAGGCCAAGACAGTTTTGTTCCCAACATTCTCCGCATGGGTCTCCGTCTCATACCACTTCCATTATCTCGGTGCAACTTCCGTGTCTAGCCTGATTTGAAGACATCACGGTCATGTCATCAACATGGGAAAACGGAGTTGCATTTTTCTACATTGTGTAGACATGGTAAAACCTCTTCCTCTCTTGTGTCGATGTGTTGCATATGTATTAAGCCATTGTTGGCATCCATATGTGTAGGTCATGAAAGAAATGGAGCACTTCAAGAAGGTGAATGGCAACAAGGCCTTCATGTTGTTTCATTGTAGGGGGTTGATCAAGGACACCAAAAAATGGGAGCTTAGCTATGCCCTTTGAAAATAACTTAACACGAAGAAGAAGGGCAATGGCAAGGACAATGCTTCAATGGGAGGTATCGTTGACCTAGAAGACAATGATGGCAAATGCGTTGGCAACCCTGTAGATGACGGGGCTGCCGCCCGTGCCCACCGGCCTGGAGGCCACAAGGCTACGAAGGCCGACATCGTCCGCCAGGCTGGGTCCTTGGCCTTCCAGGAGATCTTGAGGCAGATCCTGGAGAAGAAGGAAGAGGCTATCCCTGAGAGGGAAGAGAGGCGACACAAAGTGAAAGTGGCCACCGCCAAGACCTTTGTCGAGCTCTAGACGAGGTCTATTGAGCTGGAGGAGGCCAACACTAAGTCTAGGCTAATGGATATCGAGGCCAAGGCAAAAGACATAGAGGCCGAGGCCAAGGCCAAGGAGGCCAGGGCCAGGTTTAGGGTGTTGGAAGCAGAGGCCAAGGCCAAGGAGGCTGAAGCCAAGATCATGGCCGAGGAGAATGTCATCATGCTCACTGACTTGGATACCATCACCGACCTTGATCGCATGGATTGGGTCACGAGGAAGCAGCAAACCATCCGGGCTCGCGATGCTTGAAGGGAAATGGCGACGGTGAATGCCACTTTTTGAGAGGAACTTGCCATTTTTTGGAAATTGTGTATGATATTGCCCAATTTTGCATATTTTAGATCAACTGGCCACTTATTGGCGATGTCCAAAGAGCAATGTCACACGTCTGCTATATTATTTTATAGTCAATTTATGTATTATTTCCTTGTCAATTTGTGTATTTGAGCTGATTGGCAAATGATTTGCCAAATTGGTCAGCGATGGCGCCAACCGCCAGGGCAGACAGATGGGTCACGCCGCTGGGCGCGGCTGACCGGACCACGACTCAAAATTGTCCGCGGCCCGATCCAAACGAATAGAATTGGACCGTTTGGATCGGATGTTTGGGTCGGCCCTGTGGAGATGCCCTTACACACCCGCCCCTTATGCAGACTAGTACTAGTACAAACAACATGGCCCCTAAACTAGAATAAAACGAAAGAATAATGTGAAGAGATGGTGTAGAAAAGATAAGGCTATGTAAGAGAGAAGAAGTGGGCAGCTGGGGTCAAAATTGAACCGGAGAAGAAACCTGTGGTTGGTTAGGAGGGCAGTTGTACTGACCCCATCAAAGTTTAAACCATAGGTTTGATTGATGCTTTGGTGTCTCATAAAAGACGGAGTATTTTTCAGTGGAAGGCGATATTTTCATCGATAGCGTGGCGCCTGTGGTGACTTCGCCAATCTAAAGATCTGGCGATCAGTCTCACAGACTCGGTCTTTCGGAGATGCTCATAGGATAGGTGGTGCGTGCATTCATATGAGTGAGTGTTTGTACGCATTTGCGAGCTTCAGCGTCTGTATTGAGTTTCACAGAAAAATGTACCGATATAACATGGATAGGATTTAACAAAGTAGTGTTATTATACATATGAGTAAATTTCATTTTTACCCCTTTGATTGACATTCGTGACAACAATTACCCTATCTAATACTCCCTTCGGTTCGGTTTATAAGTCCTACGCGTATATCTAGGTTATCAATTTGACCTATATAATTTGAAATATATAATATAAAAATTATATCATTGAAAAATACAAAGTCTAAAGTTTTCGGTGATATATTTTTTATAATATATACATCATACTAAGTTGCTCAATTTAGCGACATAGAACTACGTGCAGGACTTGTAAACCGAAACGGAGGGAGTAGATTTTTTTCCGCTTGCCCCATTTAGCGGAACTTGTGCCAACTTTTAGCCCATCTTAACTTTTACAACGTTCTGCTAGGTTGGAACCGGTAGTCATGTCATTGTGCCTTTCCATTCCACATCGCATTTTATGTTAGCGTATTTTATCCTTGACAATATTCCGACCTTACTCCTGACCGCCATCGTCCGGCACAACGCTTTCTCTCTGTCGGTGGTGTGGCATGTATACTCGTCCCTTCGTGCTAGTCTTTGTGTTTATGTGGTCGCATCTACTTTACGTTGCATCAATTGCTTGGCTGAAACATGTGAAAAATCTAGTGCATGTATTATCACTGCAATGTGCTAGTCCTAGAAGAACGACAAATTGAGTAAAGGTGGAGTACCAGGGACGGAGACAAAGGGGACGTGTGTGTGTGGGGTGGGGGTGGGGGAGGGGGTGGGGGTGGGGGGGGTGGGGGGGTGGGAGGGCTAGGCCACCCCAAGGTTCTGAATTAGTGAAGAATATTAGCCTTTCCAACTATGATTTCTTAGTGTATTACTCATATCCACCCCCTTTCACTAAACCTACGCACTTCCCCCCTCAGTGTTCTATAGTAGACTACTAGGTAGCATGCTTGCGGTGACCCAGCATACCACTGCATGATGTAGTACACTATAGTCATTGACATAACACCAATGAAACACCGTTCACTAGTATTACATCCCTCAGAGTAGTACAACAGAAACACAGCAGGTCCAAGACATGACTATAGGTTACAACTCAACTCTATACACAAGATACAGAGAACACTCGAGGTTAAAAAGAGAGAAAGAAACTTCTTACAAAGAAGAATCGGAAATAAATAACCCATAGCTACCATACTTATAAAACTAGTAGCTAAACTACTAGGCTTGCATTGCTGCTATTGCAATACTCTACAGAAGTAGGTTCTATGGTTAGAAATTCTATTCTTATCTAATCAACAACTTCGTCTTCACTTGAGTTTATGTATATGCTGACTTCCTTGACTTCATTGAAGAGTTTTAGCTTTTAATGATGATTCCTGGAGCATAACTTGATGTAGACGTCGTCTGTACTGGCTTTAGAACCTAGCAAGAGTTAAGAAGATACTTTAAGTACGAGCGTAATCAGCAAGTCCACTAGAAAAGGAGTGTTTGATGCACTATAACTACAGCTACAGACCGTAGGTTGTAGGAAATGCAAGTTTTCGTAAACATTTCTTCAAAGGTTGCTTTTAATCTGAAAAGCTATGTTCGTCAGCCTCCACGGGTTTACCAGAACTTTCATGGAGTTCTTTTCCCGCCGCGTTCACAGCTCCTTCCCGGAACAGGGAGTAACAAGTTACAGTTCTTACACTCTGCAGAGGTGCGTTACTTTACCCATGAGAGATCTTAGCTTTGTTGCACATCCGAATTGCAGGTTCGTTCACACTTCCTTGGTGTGAGGCCCAGACTAAGATCCAAGCCAATCACTGCCTTCTCTGCGACCCCGCATGTCTCCTTGGTGTACGCCAGCCCACATATTGAATTATGGCAATTGGCAGTACAGACCGTTTAGATGCCGGAACTATCATGGGACGTTGAGGGATCCTACCCATATGATGCATATCCTCTACGAATTACCATATAATATACACGCTACGAGTAATAACAGCCACGACCCGCACATCCGGCTCCATGCGAGAGGGAAAAGATACAGCTGACTTCTCCGTCCCATTCCAAATCTCATGGTCAACACGTAATATACGACGCAAGAATCACTAGCGACATTGGTTATTAAGTCCTAGGTAATATGTTCCTTTACCACCGGAACTCTTATAGTAGGTTATTACCTCATGGTAAATAACCTATAATCACATTATTATGAAAATAGTGTTTTCTGTCCTTTTTCAAATGCAGGTGATGACAACACTGGATTTGCAAAATACTTTACAGAAAATAATCAAAGGACATGAGCAAGTTGAACTTGCCTTTTATGATTGCAAGATTATGCACTCACGGTCTTCAAGACAATATAAGATCCAATAGCTTAAATCTGCATCATTGGTCCGGTAAGGACTAATGTTTAAAGAAGCAAGATGCTTTTATGCATAAGCAATGTAATGCAAGTTGATAAACGCGAATCCCGAGAATAACGTTGTTCTAGGATCCTTGAAATGTGTTGCCCTTTTAGATTAAGTTTCATACATGTGCTTCTTATTAAGGCTTGTGACTGTGTGGGAAACAACATGTATTTATACAACAATAAAATACACCGTATGGAATGCTACTCAAGGTTGCTTACATCTTGATTATTCATCTTCAAGTTTTACTTTACAAGTAGTGTCATTTATAAAGAATTTAAGTGTTAACAATCTTATTATACAAGTAAAGTATAAAGCAATGTGATTGTGATTAGTTTTTTTTTCTGAAGTGACAAAAAGAATAACATTTGAAGAAAAGATTTCCTTACTAAGGTTTAAACAATCTTTGTGGTTAATTAAATGTGATTGATGTTGTTTGTGCTTGCTTGAATAGTTTGGACTTGAGATGTTTTATAACTTACTTATAACAGACCAGAATTAACTATAAAACATGTAATAAAGTATTTAGTATCATACTTAAAGCTTTGCAAACTAAAGGTAACTTTAAGGATGTAGATATACTTAGGGTGTATTACTTATGATACTTGTATCTTATTCACTTTATATTGTTTCCTTAGAGTTACTTAAGAATGGCATTACTTCTATTGGAGTAGTGATTTCTTTACATTATAATGGTATAAAGGGATTTATTTCCCAATAAGGGCGTGGTTAGTGTTTGTGAATAAGTAAACAATATTATTTATTACATATGAACTCAATTATAGTGTTTTGATTTGTTTATAAACTTGTGGTTAATATAAAGAATGGGTTTTATCTTATTATAATTATTATTGGAGATTTTATATTAGATAAGGATTCTTTGATAAAATAATTTATACTTATGGTTGAAGGATCATTCAATAAGATTGAATTTAAATGGTTTTAAATCATTTTGACCTCATAATGTTAGTATTTAAGATTAATACTATTTATTGCATTTAATTGGTTAATTTAAGAAATATTAACAAATTTTATTTGTCATTTTATGAATTATTAACTAAAGAAATAGGTTTAAATTCAAGTTATGAAAGTGTTTAACTTTTTATTTAACTCAAAAGTGGAATATTATATTTTTAACATATAGGTATTATTTTTGTGAACATTTTGATATGTTATATTTATTTTTGTGATTTATAAATAATAAGATATGATTTTAATAAGGTTTATTACTTTATAAATACTTAATAAATAATAAATATTTAATTAAGAATAATAATAATGCATGATTATAGTTTTTAACTCTAATACTTATTTTTCTAAGATTTTTGGTATTTTATTTATATTTTTAACATTTACCATTACTAAAATATTAATTATCAAATTTTTATTACTTGTAAAATCTTTATTAAATAATATTATTTAAATACATAATAATATTTGATAATAGTTTTAAGTTGTTGATTTTATTGTTCTGAAATTTTTCATATATTAAACATATTTTTCTGAATTATAAAACAAAAGTTATTAATTAAACAAGATTTAATCATTTTATTTGTATTGGAATTAATATTGTTTTATCTAATTCTTAAACAGAAAAGACATTTTGCACCTAAGCTAAAACTACCCACGGTCACTGACTACTAGGCCCAAGGCCATGTCATATGCAACATCAGCAAAGACTAGTCAAAAGGCTGACCCGGTCAAGGGTGACCTCACCCTGACGTCAGCGTGACATCAACAATGGCAATGCTCACAGGTGATGCTCGAATTCGGCGACAGGACGCACGCGCGCTTGCGGGGTTAGGAGATTCGGATGCGGGAGACTAAGGCGATTCGATTGGTGGCCGCGCCGCCCGTATTTGGTCACCGGAGCACTAGCTCCGACGAGCATCTGCGGCGGCGGACAGAGGTGCACGACGCAGGCGCGATGGAGGAAGAGAGAGAAAAAGGGGAGGTCCCTAAGGACCAGGAGCTCACCACAAAGCGGTCAGAGGGGTCGTCGAGGAGCTAGTTGTCCGGAATCGATGGCGAGCGCGACGACCGGAGGCGAGGAACAAGGGTCCGATTGCGACAGTGGAGACCTTGCCCGCATGCACGCTTCGGGGCAATCGACGGAGACGAACGAGGCGAAGCTCCAGACATCACGGCGAGTCAAGGGGTGGTCGGACATGGCCAGAACGACGAACACCGGCGAGCTAGGTTTTTGGCTACTGGGAGAAATCAAAGAGGAAGAAGGGGATTAGGGTTCTCCGGGGGCGTCTAGGGCTACTTGTAGACGATCATGAGCGATGGTGTGGATCTTGGCGCGGCCGGACGTCATGGCGCGGCGGCGGACGGCGGCGATGCTGACAGCTAGCTGCTTGTGACGTCGGGGAGGAAGACGACGACGTACTTTTCACGAAAAACCCCCTAGTAGTTCTTCTAATTTGCTCCGTGGTCCCTCCTCGGTCCCACTTGTCAACCAGAGAGAAAGATATATTGGGATGATCTTGGGCTGCTACTAGGCTTCGGTTGGGTGGCTGTGGTTGCTCGTGGGCGATGGATAATAAAGAGGAGTAATGGGCTTTGGCCTGGTTATAGTTTTTTCTTAATGTTTCCTTTTCTCTTTTCTGTTTTATTTCCATATTTGTGTATTACACATTTATTTCAAATTTCTTTTAGAGAATTTATTTGTTAAATAGTTTCAACTACAATGAATGGCATTAAAGTCATTTTATGATCTTTTATTAATTAATGTTGTATTTATTTATTTTGTTTATATAGATCATTCTAATATTTGGTAAGGAACCTTGTTATTCACTTTCTTTATTTAATTGTAGAATTTAATTCTTGTTAACTTATAGTTTAAAGGGAAGAATTTTATCTAATGATCCCATATTATGATTTAATGCATAATATCCTAAGGATTTATATGATTAATATCATTCTCATAAATTTAGGAAATAGCAATGCATAAGTTTTATTATAGCTAACATAGAAGTTAGGGTTTAAATTACAATTGCTTACCCTAGGGTTTAGGGTTCTCAATATACTTATTTTCTCTTATTGGAGTGAATAAAGATTAATGGCTAAACACATTGTCTTTATGTTTGTGATCTTTAATGATATCACCATTTAAAATAAAATAGTGGGATTGTTTTTTCTAGGCTAACTTATGAGAAACAATCGATGAAGATAGTTCTTAAGCACCTATGATAATGATGGTTGAAAATGACAAAGATGTGCTTAAGTGATTGAATATAGGAAAACACTCCTATAAAGCATTGGGGAAATAAGATGATAATTCAAATATATGAAATGGATATTATGTTTGGTTAGAGATTTAGGGTTTAGGTTTTATCCAGAATTTCTATCCTCCATACTTCAATAATTCTGGACTTCTAATTAAGGAATTCCTTTCCTAGATATATTACTTCTTCCTATCCATCATCATGTGTTAACATGATGATCTTTAGTTCACATGGATATTCTTATCCACCTTTATTCTTTTAAATCCATTTATAAATCCAATGAGCTTGACACTAAAGCTTTTTATAATCTTTTCATACCCATACTTGGTTGTATCAACTGCTCTGCTGTTGATAATCTCCAATCCAATAAATGGTTACCTCTAACTCCATTCATATACTTCCTTTATCACCATCACTAATATTACTCTAATGGATGTATACCTCAAATCCCACTTCACCTCAAGTGCTTAGTATTTCCAAAGAGGAAAATACTACTTCTTTAATCCAATGTTGCTCTAACATCATCTTAATCATACTGTCTTGTCTCTACTTAACTCTAGTAACAAATACTCTAACCTCACATTATGTTAATGTGACTCGTAATGTCTAATCTAGGATACTATATCTATATTATGGTTCAATCATGTTCTATCCACCAATGTCATTTATACATGATATAAGCACTCAATCATGGGGACTTTAACATGATCATTATAATCCTTTGATCATATATGGCTTAGGTTTCCAGTTGGCTAAACAAGGCTTCCATCCATACAACATTACAAATGTATTATAATTATCTTTTATTTAGCTCTATTGGATTAAGATATATAATTTCATTGACTATACCTACTTGATACAATAGGACTACTCCTGGTAACTATCTTCAGACTTCATCCTTGTAATCTTCTTTGTTACCATATTGATTTGATTTCCTCCAATCACTCCCATCCTATAGATGACATCTAAAACTAGCATCACTATTTACCTCTTCTTACTTCTTTCTTTATAAGCCTTAAGTGAATGCTATAATAAGGACAAGAGTTGATTAAGAATTGATAAGTTAAGAATTGGTGAATCAATAATTGATTACTCAATATTGATGAACAACAAATATAAGGATAGGATTCAATAGAGATGATAAAGATTGATATGGAAAGAAAGATATATGGTGAATGATCTTAACTTTGGTTTCTTTCCTACTCAATATCACTAGAGAGTTAAAGTTAGGTATTTCCATGATACTCATGATATAAGTAGATGAGATTAAGATATAGTTGTTACATTCTTATTATTTGTGTTATATTTATAATTTGGTATTCATGAGTGATTATAATGAATACTATGATATGATCACCTAAGGATCAAATATAAATTATTAAGTAATGTATTAGGGTTTAATTTTATTCCATTTGATCTACCCTTAGATCAAATCATGTTTACCCAAAATAAGGTTTTAGCAAAGGTCATATTGAAACTTATCGCAGTCGACTTGATGATCTACTTCAATTCCATCAAATTAAGAGAAGTTTCAATCACTTTGACAAGTTTTTATTTAAAAGCGCGAAAATTATTCAGATTTTCTATGCATGAATGCAATGCACACATCTCTGTTCAGCTTATTTCTAAGCTCTAATGCTGGGATGTTACAATGCTCTAGCTAACTACTAGTATAATTGAGCTAGCGCATAAAAGAGGATGATGTTGCAATGATTGTTAACATAATTAATGGCGGTAACGAGCTCGTCACATAAGCACACTGCGACAAACTTACACATTTCTTCGATGGATGGGAGCACCAAGTGGTTGGCTATTGACACGAACAAATGAGGATGTTGATAAGGGACACCGCCATGATGCAAGCAGGAGAGGAGAAGAATACGTCGTGGGTGAAATCATAGGGTAAAATTGTAAAAGTTGTATACACTAGCAAAAGTTTTACTAAATGCGGTAATCACTGCGAATTCATGTTAAATGGGGTAATTGGTGGAAAATAAACAAAACTAGGGGGTAAAAAGTATATTTTGGTCACACTATACATACATACACACACACACACACACATATATATATATATAATTTCCATCTTTTGGAGATGGTTGATTGCTTTTAAGTTTTTGTACTAATGACCATTTTCTAGTTGAGTGTTCATGGTCCAGTACATCGAATACTTGGAGCAGGACAAGACCACCTCTGCCATCTTTCTCGAAAAAACATGCCTAACAGCCACAATAATCAAGAACTAGATCTGTAGATCAAACTAGCTCATGGGTTTCGGTGGTAAAATGTGGAATTCACTCAATAGTGTCATCATAGGAGGACGCACTACACCACGGCCCAAATGCGGGGGCTCACTATCTTCCGGGAAAGGTTACTTTAGAGGGCAATTTATCTGCCGACAAAGGATTTTTCTCGGCTTTATTACCTGCCCGCTAAAACCCTCTCGGAAAAGTTCTTTGCCGGTTGTTTGTCTGCCCTCTTGGATCTAGCTTTGCAGGCAATCTTGTTTCTTTCCGGGCAGACCATCTCAACTACCGGCGAAGAGATCTGCCGGCTGTTCATAGTTTTCCCGACTGTTGGTTTTATTGTCGTCCGTTTGATTGACCCCAAATGCAATTAGTTTTGCCGGCTGTTAACTCTACTATTACCGGTTGTTTTCACTTTTTCCAGCAGGCGAATTGTCATCAGTAGTATCTAGATCTGCTAGCAGATTCCTTGGCTAATACCGGCAGTTGAAATTCCCTAGATATTTCTATGCATTTTACAGTTCAATCAAATACATGTTATTTTACAAGATAATGCACTTCTTCAACAAGTGAACATTGACATGATTCAAGAAGATCGTCCCCAAGTGATCATTGACAGGATTCATGCATTTGTTCAAAAAGTGTCATTGACAAGATTCATTGGCCAGTACATGGTTCACATCCACGATACAAAGATCGAGTCAAGTTTAAAATAAATGCACTCAATCGACAGTAGTGCACTACAAGAGCTTAAATATATTTCTAAGAAGGTAATCTTATCAAAGCGAACAAAAGCATCCAGCAAGAACTCATTCTAAACCAGATCAAGGGGGAACCACTGAACTTCTGCATCGACTCCTAAAAGATGACAGTGATAGATGGGATCAAAAACTCATGTGGTAAAAAGGCTAACATTAATTTACAATCATATAACATAAAAGAAATAACAAGTCTCAGCATATCATAGTTCCAGTAGTTCTTGTCCAAAACGGTATCAAGAAAAAAAGATTGACCACAATCTTATAGAATCAATAGTACAGTATTCACAATGAGCTACAGGCATCTAGCACAACATGCTGCATGCGTACATGATACATGTTGCCACGCATCAGTCAAATTCAGCAGCTAAGCATAGCCTTTGCCAAGAAAGAATACTTAACAGATGGAGACATCAGACATTTCCCAAACATGCAGACAACATAAATACCCCACGACACATCGTACATTTAGAAAGGTTGCGATGCTCCCAACTAGGTGGGCGAAGTAGGGACAAATATGCTTCAGGTCGCCTAGCTCAAAACTACTAACAATACATTCAGCTCAAATTCATTTCTATCACCGTCCCAGAAAGAACAGGCACTCAAGAATAAGCCTGCGGGACACCCGCATCGAGCCGCATATGGCCACAGAATATAAGTGGGCTTATGCAGACATCCCACTAATTTAAGTGGGTTTTTAGTGGCTGTTTTTGTTAGGTAATTGTTTGTGGCAACGTTGGACAAGTCCCTGTGCAGAAAAACTTGAGGAACGGGCATACTGTGATTGTGTTTACTGTCGGGACAGGGGACATGTTTGACCAGAGAAGAGTAAGCGCTGAAAAATTGCCACTGAAAAGAGCACCAAAGCTCTTGACATAAAGATCATGTTTTCCTGTCTTAAATATCTGGATTTTATTGACACAATTACCCCAATAAAATGAATTGTTTAGTACTTCCTCCGATCCATATTAATTGACTTTGATTTGTCAAAATTTTGGATGAACCTATATACTAAATAGTGTCTAGATTCATTCAAATCTAGACAAATCAAAGTCATCATTATATGGACCGGAGGGAGTAGCTTAAAGGCTATTGAAATTATCGATGTTCAAAGGTATACAGTTGAATTAGCCGACTAATGAAAATGAGGAGGGGGTGGGGTGGGGGAGTTGGTTCAGAAATTCACTAGTATATTCCCTGTACATAAGATCTGGACCATGTGCAATTCAGCAAAGTCTAGCTAGTTCCATCTATAAAAGGAGTATCTATTTATCTAGAAGCAAATGGACTTTATCTAGAAACTACAAATGTCTCTAATGGTTGTATATAAATATATATTCTTGTTGTAGTCGCTTTATACTTCAATATATAGACTGATGGAAATTGACCAGACAGAGGTCAGTTGCAGCGTCCACCTAAGATAGTCTTTGGTTTGTGAACATATAACAATCGTGGCATGCAAAATTTGAACATTTATTCTTCTGTTTTTGATTCCCTCTAGTGTGAGCATGAGAGATCTCGGGATGGTAATCGCTACCATAAGGCCCATAAACGGAGGCTGTTATATATCTGATTTAGCCCTATGCATAAGCACGTGCTACAAACTACCTCATCCATCTACTTTAGAGTGATTGTAAGCGGGGCTGGACCTCTCATTCGCAATCCTGCCCACCCCGACCTGCTAGCCAGTTACTTGATGTACAACCCGTCTGCTACGGTGTCACATATTCCTAGAAAGCTTTCCCAAGAATGGCACCAAGCAACGACGCCTAGTCTTTCCATCCTAGAATTTGATACATTATTTGCTCCCTTTATCATTGTGCATCGAAATATTGTGCTTTTTGTAAGAGCATCTCTAGCAGACACCTTATAACCACCCGAACCGATCAATTCCGTCGGTTTCTCAGTTTTGGCTCGCCTTTTTTTTTGACCCGAATAGACCCTGTAAACATGGTCTGTCCGAAAAACTTTTTCGGTCCACCAAAAAACCCCTCCCGCACTGATATATGTAGCGTTCGGTGAGGGTTTTACAGGTTGTGTCCCGAGCCAATTTCCCCCCTCCTCCACTGCTCCGTCACAGTATCGCTGCCACGCAATTGGCGCCACCGCCGCTAATCCGCCACCACACAGTAGATCGACCACCGCGAGCACCTGATGTCATCTAGGTGCAGCTCAATTGGAGTCGCTGGAGGCCAAATCGACCGTCCCAGGTCCTCCCGCGGCGATACTTCCCACAGAGGTGCCGTCCTCGAGCAGGAGCGCAAGCGTCGCATCACCGCCGACGGTGCACGCAAGCACGCCTCCCTGCACTACATCTACCACGACTAGCGTCAGCATGAGGCCGTGGATGTGGAGCCGGGGAGCATGGCACGCCGCTTCGCCCACAGGCCTCGTGCTCCGTTGCCTCCATTTCGCGTCAGTCGGCAGACACGCAATGCCACGAACGCAGGGAGCTCGTGCCGCACTCGGAGGCCACCCTCGCACAACCCCTTATTCGAGATCACCAACTCTGACATGTCGCCGTCCTTGCCAAATGTGTATGTGTCGTCCAACAATGAGTAGGAGGGGAACCACATCGTGCTCAAGGACTTCTTCGACTCCGAGGAGGCGGAGCGCCAGGCGTTCGAGAAGATGACACGCCGGTCGGTGCGAGCTCATCGAGCGACCCAGAAGCTTGAGGTGGAGGATCTGCATTGGGCATTGATGTTGGTCGACGACGCCATGGAGCAGGAGCCTTGGGACGCCGAGCGTGAGAAGCACCAGGCCTACGCACAGAGGGAGACCGTGGAGTAGAAACTGGCGGAGTGCCGCGTCAAGCAGGAGATCATCGAGGTCTCCTCCGACTTCGATTGAGCTCGCCGCCTCCAACTCATCCGTGCCCTAGGCTCCGATGAGGTTTCTCCGAGCCCATTTTGGACATGGTAGGATAGGGCAGCGGCCACAATGACCCATGCATATTTGGCTTTCGTTCGTATGTACAAAGAATCGTTGTGGATGTTGTGATGAACCGGTGCTGCCCACATGAACTGATGGTGATCTTGCCAAAATTTGCCATGAATCCTTTTTTTTGAATTTAAGTTCACTATTATGGTTCTACTCTTTCTGGCGCAGAATCGAACTAAAAACCATGTTTTCTGTGCATCCAGAACATGTTTTAACAGGTCGATGTTTACGGTGTCAGCTAAAGATGCTCTAAGTTAATAAGATGTTATGCACCGGAGATGAACTACATTAGGATACACAAATTATAGGTCCAACAGTTTCATGCAGAACATATATATGTGTGTATGTATAAATGTATGTACACAACCACCCCTGATTTAAAAAAAACTATACACAACCAAAAATCCACATGTCACTAGGCAATACTTGATGAGGACATTACAAGGTCTTTCGAACAATACATTCTTAAATCTAGATATTACTGCTAGCTAAGGGACAATTGTTTGGAGCCATCCCGTTATAAATTATCAAGATATGTACTGGTGTAAGAAAGTGGGCTCTTACATATACTCTCTCCGTCCCAAAATAATTGACTTGAGTTTATTAGATTTGGATGTATCTAGATATATTTTAGTATTTAGATACACACAAATCTAAACAAATTTAAGTCGGTTATTTTGGGACGGAGGAAGTATTTGGCGAGACACTATTTTTAATTCTTGATCTATTACTATGGGCAACGGCAAAGTTTTTGCAAAGACACTAGCTATGATGGCCCTTAAAATTTAGTGGATTGGTTGTACTTCCTGCACTTGCGGGGAAGCATAAAAGCATGCACGCTCTGGTGATAAAAGCATGCACGCTCTGGTGATGGTGTAGTCCAGAGCTTAGGGCATCTCTAACCAATCCTAAAAACTGGTTAGAGAAGAAACATTTAAGATATTTGCACATGACTGATCCCTAAAACAGTTAGAGGAGTAAAAACTATGTGAGCCGGGTGCCAAAAACGGCAACGGAGGAGTAAAAATAGGACTAGTCGACCACTCTAGAGAATAATTTCAGCCTACTCCCACCTCCCGCCCGACGGTTCCCGTGCCCTGCTATTCCTGCCCGCCCACCTTCCCATGGGTGCTGATGTCACCGACTCTGGCCACAAACAATGCGTAGTTCGCGGCCGCACCCTTGCCGACCATTCTCGACAACTAAGTCGTCTCGACGCCGCCACAATCAACCGTTTCCATCGCACGCATGAAGGAAAAGATTGGGAGCAAACAACGTCATCCGGACCGCTGCCACGGCTGTGACAACCTCCTACAAGGCCGACAACAAGCGTGTAGAGGCTCCAGAGGTGCCACCTCGTTCTCCGCTAGCTCCGGTGTCCGGTTGGTGGAAGAGCAAGCCGACTCCAGCGAAAGTGGTACTCGACGAGGCGACGGCTACCAAGAAGAGGAAGAAGGCCACAACAGCACTTCCGAAGGCAGCACCGGCTCCTCCGTCTGGAAGGGCCTTGCTGGCGAACCCTCCCTGAGTCTAGCCACCCAGTCCGACCGTCGTCTTCCTCGATGACCGCGAAGTGCTTGATGGAACGCCAACAAGGTAAAAAATCTTGTTTTTTCCCATTGGCCTCTCATCCGATGATGGTTGTAGCCGTGGATGATGCTTTTGTGATGGTTTGTAGTGTGTTGGAGTCGGAGGTGGACGACTTCATGTCACATTTGGACGGTAGCCATGCGTACGGGATTGATAACATCAACTTTGACGAAGAAGAGCTTGAGGTCACCGAGAAAGTAGATGTGGAGGAGGAAGAGGTGGAAGACACACAAGGGAGCACAAAGAGAACAAGATCTACATACTACAGAGAAAAATAGGAGGTTGAATTGTGCTATGCTTGGATGAATGTGTCAGTCGATGCATCGATTGGCACCGACCAATCCAAGGAACAGTTTTGGATTCAGATCGAGGAGCACTACAACAACACGGTCATAGTTCCAAGCCACCACACACACGGCTCTCTCGGCCTCTGGTGGGGCGCCACTCTAGAGCAATGCAACCGTTGGTCCGGTTTTGTTGACCAAGTGAACCATGCACAACCAAGTGGGGTGCCCGTTACCGAGTATGGCTCGATCATCTAAGACCTCTACAAGCTATGTAATACGAAGAATGGTGGGAAATCTTTCAACTTGCACCAACGCTACACCGAGCTCGTTGGAAATGAGAAGTGGGTGCGTAGGAATTGGGAGACCACTCCAAATAGGTCAAGGGTTAGCATCTCCATCGATACCAATGATGAGGAAGATGAGGACCCACACAAGAGGCCCGAGGGGGCAAATATTACAAAAGAGAGGAAGAAGAAAGGATCCCAAGGAGTATATAAAGATGAGCTTTGTGTTATGGTTGAGACAAGAAAGATTTGGCGGCCGAGGGGAGAGAGGAAAAGGCGGCAAGGTGGGCCGAGCTCAAGGCCATGGAGGAGGTGTTGGAGATATGCCCTAGAGGCAATAATAAATGTAGTTATTATTATATCTTTGTGTTTATGATAAATGTTTACATTCATGCTATAACAGTATTAACAAGGAAACATTAATACTTGTGTGATTTGTAAACTAAATTAGAGTCCCTAGTAAAGCCTCTTAATAATACTAGCTTGTTGGTTAATAAATGATTGTGGTTTCCCTATCATGAATATTGAGATGTTATTAACGACAAGATCATATCGTTAGGAGAATGATATGATGGACATACTCCTATAGATAAGCGTAGCATAAAGATCAAGTCATTTTAATAGTTCAGTTGCTATATGCTTTCTGATACATAGTAACCTAATTCCTTCGACCATGAGATCATGCATATCACCATCACCGAAAGGATGCTTTGATGACATCAAACACCACACCGTAACTGGGTGGTTATAAAGGTGGCATTGAGTGTTCGGAAAGTATGGGTTGAGACACATGGATCAAGAGTGGGATTTGTCCATCCATATGACAGATAGATATACTCTGCGCCCTCTCGGTGGAATGTCATCCAATTGGCTTGCAAGCATGTGACTGGCTCACAAGGGCTCACATATCACAGGAACAAGAAAAGAGTACTTATCAGTAATGAGGTTGCACTAGGTATGCAGAGATACCGACGATCAAAACCTCGGATAAGTAAACTATCGTGAGACAAAGGGAAATTGGTATCGTATGTAAGTGGTTCATTCGATCGCAAAGTAATCGTAGAAATATGTGGGAACCATATGAATTTCTAGATTCCTCTATTGGTTATTGTTCGGAGAAGTGTCTCGATCATGTCCGCATAATTCACGAACCGTAGGGAGACACACTTAAGGATTCGATGTTGTTGAGTAGTTATGGAATGATGAGTAAGAGACCGGATGTTGTTCGGAGTCTTGAATAGGATCCGGGATATCACGAGGAGATCCGGAATGGTCCGGAGAATAAGATTCATATAAGGAAAGTCCTGTTTCGGGGTTGGAGAATGATTCCGGTGTTTTCATCGGGAATGTTCTAGAAGGGTCCGGAAGGTCCGGCACTCCGGAGGGGAAGGGTACATGAATGTGACATAACAAGTTGTAATGGTTGCATCATGTACTAGGTGTCATCGCTGAGCAAAATAAAGGGATAAATCAAATCCGAGTTTGAAAAGTCAAACGCCAATTTGAAAAGTCAAACAGCAAGTTTGCTTGGTGGAGGGAGAGTAGGAAACCTACTTGGGGAGGAGTTCCTCTCCCTCCACCCGCCGGCCTTGGAGGCCGACTTGGGGGAGGACTCCCCTCCCCTTAGCCGCACCCTCCCACCTATAAAAGGAGGGGCAGGGCTGCCCCTCTAGAGCTACACCTAGCCCCACTAAAACCCTAGCCCTAGCCGCTGGCCCCTCTTGCAGCCGCCGCCGCCCTAGGGCAAACCCTAGCCGCCGACTTGGGGCTCTACCCTTTCCCTAGCCACCGGCATATCCCTCTCTCCTTGGTGCCTCTAAACCCTAGATCGCCAAGACCTCTCTCATAGTCCGCCATACTCGCTCCGGCTTAAGGCGAAGCCCTGCGAGATCTCCCCTCTACTTCCGGTACAACGCCGTCGTGCTGCCGGAATCGCGAGGAGAGTGCTACAACCTTCGCTGCCTGCTGGAACAAGGGAGAGGAAGGTCTTCATCGAAAATTTAACGATGTGACCGATTATGGAGCGCTTTAACGCAGCGCCGGAAGGATCGTCTACACGATCTTGAGATCGACAAGAGTACGACTACATCACCCACGAGAATTCGCTCTCGTTAAACACTTTGGAATCTTCGAAGGTGAGTTATTCTATCGACTCGTTGCTACAATCTAGTAGATAGATCTTGGCTTGTTTGTTTGTATGCGGTAGAAATTTTTTGTTTTCCATGCTACGAACCCCTATAGTGGTATCAGAGCCGTGTCTATATGTAGATCTGTTGCACGATTAGAACACAATGGTCATTATGGGCGGTGGTGCTTTTATTATCAATTGCTTCTTGTGTACTTTGCATCTTGCGGTATGACGGGATGAAGCGGCCCGGGCTAACCTTACATGACATCGTTCATGAGACTTGCTCCATGATCAACATGCAACTTGTATTGCATAAGTGGATTTGCGGGTGTCTGTCTCTCCCATTATAGTATAGATCCAATTTACAACGGGCACTTGATAGTTCAAACATCAACGTTGTGGTTCTTGTTCGTAAGTTAGATTGACACTTATTGAAAGCCCCAAACCACGTAAAATATGCAAAGAAATTGGACGCATCTAACTTTGTTTTGCAGGGGTGTGCTGTGATGTGATATGGCCATGATTGTGATTATATTTGATGTATGCAATGTTCCTTATTGTAAGTTGTCAACCGGCAGGAGCCATATGGTTGTCTTTAATTTCTGTTAAGACCCGCGTGTCTATTCAAAGTAGTTGTAATAGTTGAAGCTGGTGGACGACAATCATGGAGCAGCGTCATTGACCTTGATGCAATGCCGGTGATGATGGAGATCATGTTCGTACTTGAAGATGGAGATCGGAAGCACAAAGAAGAAAGGCCATATCATATCACATATTATGAATTGCATGTGATGTTAATCCTTTATGCATCTTGTATTGCTTAGTTAACGACGGTAGCTTTATAAGATGATCCCTCATGCACATAAATTTCAAGTTCTAAAGTGTTCATCCTTAGTAAGCACCGTTGCTAAAGCTTGTTGTTTCGAAGCACCACGTGATGATCGGGTGTGTTAGATTTTGCAAGCGTATACAACGTGAGCAAGCCAGATTTGCTCATGCGGAAGCTAAGGTTTGATCTTGACGAGCCTAGCATGTACAGACATGGTCTCGGAACACGGATCACCGAAAGGTAAAGCATGAATCATATAGTAGATATGATGAACATGTCGATTGTTCGCCATTGAAGCTACATCAACTCTCGTGATGATCGGTTTTGATGTGGTGGATTTGGTTCGTGTGATCACTAAAACAATGTGAGGGATATTGTTTTGAGTGGGAGTTCACCTAGATTAATTTAACTATTAATTAGAACTCAATTTGTCATAAACTTAGTCTAAACTATTGCAAATATGTTGTAGATCAATGGCCCCTACCATCAATTTTAATGCTGCCCTAGAGAAAGAAAAGTTGAAAACAATGGAAGCAACTTCGGATTGGTTCCGCAATTTGAGGATTGTCCTCAATGCTGATAATTTGACCTATGTGCTGGATGCACCATTGGTGACTCGGCAGCTGATGCTACCGATGAAGTAAAGAATGTTTACCTCTCGGAAGAATCAGTACTCCTGATTCAAAGGTGCTATCTTGTATGGTTTGGAATCGGAGCTTCAGAAAAGGTTTGAGAATTCAGACCCACATGATATTATCCGTGAACTCAAATTGATATTTGAGACTCACGCGGCAGTTGAGAGCTATGATGCTTCTGGAAAATTCTTTAACTACAAGATGGAAGAGGGCAGCTCCGTCAGTGAGCATGTGCTTAAGATGTCTAGGAACGCAAACAAACTCCAAAGCTTGGGTATAGTGATTCCTAATGCTTTGGGGATTTACCGTGTCCTCGAATCACTACCACCAAGTTACAAGAACTTTGTGATGAACTACAATATGCAAAGCATGAACAAGCAGTGGCCAGAACTCTTCTCCATGTTAAAATCTGCAGAAGTGGAGATCAAGAAAGAGCACCAAGTGCTGATGGTCAATAAGACCACCAAATTCAAGAAAGGCAAGTCTAAGCAAAAGGGACACTTCAAGAAGGGTGGTAAGAAAGTTGCCGCACCGACGAAGAAGACCAAGGTTGGACCTAAGCCTGATACTGAGTGCTTTTACTACAAGGGAGAAGGTCACTGGAAGTGGAATTGCCCAAAGTACTTGGCGGATTTGAAGAACGGCAACATCAAGAAGAAAGGTATATCCGATATACATGTTATTGATGTGTATCTCACTAGTACTCGTAGTAGTGCCTGGGTATTTGATACTGGTTCGGTTGCTCATATTTGTAACTCAAAAAAAGCCGCAGAATAAACGGAAGCTAGCGAAGAACGAGGTGACGATGCGCGTAGGAAATGGATCAAAGGTTGATGTGATCGCGGTCGGCACGCTACCTCTTCATCTACCATCGGGATTAGTTTTATACTTAAATAATTGTTATTTGGTGCCTGCGTTAAGCATGAACATTATATCAGGATCTTGTTTATTGCAAGACGGTTACTTGTTTAAGTCCGAGAATAATGGTTGTTCGATTTATATGAGTAATATGTTTTATGCACATGCACCTTTGATAGATGGTCTATTCTTATTGAATCTTGATAGTGGAAATACACATATTAATAACATTGAAGCTAAACGTTTGAAATTGAGCGATAAATCGACCTATATGTGGCACTGTCGTCTTGGTCACATTGGAGTGAAGCGTATGAAGAAACTCCATTCCGATGGACTTCTTGAATCACTTGATCTTGAATCACTTGAAAGATGCGAAGCATGTCTGATGGGTAAAATGACTAAGACTCCATTTTCTGGTATGATGGAGCGAGCTACGGACTTATTGGAAATCATACATACCGATGTGTGTGGTCCGATGAGTGTAGCATCGCGCGGTGGTTATCGTTATGTTCTTACATTCACGGATGACTTGAGTATATATGGGTATATCTATTTCATGAAACATAAGTCCGAAACTTTCGAGAAGTTTAAGGAATTTCAAAGTGAGGTCGAGAATCAACATAACAAGAAGATTAAATTTCTACGTTCTAATCGTGGATGTGACTATCTAAGTTACGAGTTTGGCGAGCATTTGAAGAAATGCGGAATACTTTCACAATTGACACCGCCGGGAACACCACAGCGTAATGGTGTGTCCAAACGTCGTAATCGAACTCTCTTAGATATGGTTCGTTCTATGATGTCACTTACAGATTTACCGCTATCATTTTGGAGTTATGCATTAGAAACATCCGCATTTACTTTAAATAGGGCACCATCTAAATCCGTTGAAACGACACCATATGAATTATGGTTTGGGAAGAAACCTAAATTGTCGTTCCTTAAAGTTTGGGGTTGCGAAGCCTATGTAAAGAAGTTACAGCCGGACAAGCTTGAACCCAAAGCGGAAAAATGCGTCTTCATAGGATATCCAAAAGAAACTATTGGGTATACCTTCTATCATAGATCCGAAGGCAAAATCTCCGTTGCCAAGAATGGATCCTTTCTAGAGAGGGAATTTCTCTCGAAAGAAGTGACTGGAAGGAAAGTAGAACTCGACGAGGTTGTCGAACCTTCTCTCGAACTTGTGAGTAGTGCAGCACCGGAAGAAGTTCCTGTGGTGCCTGCACCAATAAGAGAGGAAGCTAATGATGATGATCATGAAACTTCGGTTGTAGTTGCTACAGAACCTCGCAGGTCAACGAGAACTTGTACCACTCCTGATTGGTATGATCCCGTTATGAGTGTCATGTTGGTGGACAACACCGATGACCCTGCGACATATGAGGAAGCGATGATGAGCCCAAATTCCAATAAATGGCAAGAAGCCATGAAATCCGAGATTGGATCCATGTATGAAAACCAAGTATGGACTTTGGTAGACTTACCGGATGGCCGGAAGGCTGTCGAGAATAAATGGATTTTCAAGAAGAAAACAGATGTTGATGGTAATGTTACTGTCTATAAAGCTCGACTTGTCGCAAAAGGGTTTCGACAAATTCAAGGAGTTGACTACGATGAGACTTTCTCACCAGTAGCGAAGCTAAAGTCTATGAGGACTTTGTTAGCAATCGCTGCATATTATGATTATGAGATATGGCAGATGGATGTCAAAACAGCGTTCCTCAATGGAGACATTGATGAAGAGTTGTATATGATGCAACCCAAGGTTTTGTCGATCCTAAAGATGCTAACAAGGTATGCAAACTTCAACGGTCCATATATGGATTGAAGCAAGCATCCCGAAGTTGGAATCAATGTTTTGATAAGGTAATCAAAAGTTTTGGTTTTATACAAACTTATGGAGAAGCTTGTATTTACAAGAAAGTGAGTGGGAGCTTTGTAGCATTCTTAATACTATATGTAGATGACATATTGTTGATTGGGATTGATGTAGACCTTCTTAATAGTGTCAAGGAATATTTGAATAATAGTTTTTCAATGAAAGATCTTGGCGAAGCAGCTTACATATTAGGCATAAAGATTTATAGAGATAGATCGAGACGCCTAATATCATTGTCACAAAGTACATATTTGGACAAAGTTCTAAAGAGGTTTGGAATGGAAGATAGCGAGAAAGGGTCCTTGCCCATGTTGCCCAATACGACCTTGAGTAAAACTCAAAGTCCAGCATCGGCAGAAGATAGAGAAAGGATGAGTAAGACTCCCTATGCCTCAGCCATAGGATCTCTAATGTATGCTATGCTATGTACTAGACCCGACATTGCATATGTTGTTAGTTTAACTAGCAGATATCAAAGTGATCCAGGAGTGGATCATTGGACAGCGGTCAAAAACATCCTTAAGTACTTGAGAAGAACTAAGGATATGGTTCTTTATTATGGAGGTGATGAGCAGCTCATTGTTAATGGTTACACCGATGCTAGTTGGAACACCGATCCGGATGATTCTAAATCTCAATCTGGATACGTATTTACTTTGAATGGTGCAGCAGTTAGCTGGAGGAGTGCAAAGCAAAGCGTTGTGGCGAGATCTTCAACTGAATCGGAATACATAGCTGCTTCAGAGGCTTCACAAGAAGCGACATGGATGAAGGAGTTCATTACAGAGCTCGGTGTGGTTCCAAGTGCGCTGGACCCAATGTCTATCTACTGTGATAACATGGGCGCCATAGCCAATGCGCAAGAACCAAGGTGACACAAGAAGCTGAAGCACATCAAGCTACGTTTTCACGCTATTCGAGAACATGTCCAAGATGGTGACATAAAGATTTGCAAAGTACACACATATCTGAATGTGGCGGATCCGTTGACTAAACCTCTCCCGAGGGCAAAACATGACCAACACCAAACTGCCATGGGTGTTCGGTATATTACCATGTAATCTAGATTAGTTGACTCTAGTGCAAGTCGGAGACTGTTGGAGATATGCCCTAGAGGCAATAATAAATGTAGTTATTATTATATCTTTGTGTTTATGATAAATTTTGACATTCATGCTATAACAGTATTAACAAGGAAACATTAATACTTGTGTGATTTGTAAACTAAATTAGAGTCCCTAGTAAAGCCTTTTAATAATACTAGCTTGTTGGTTAATAAATGATTGTGGTTTCCCTATCATGAACATTGAGATGTTATTAACGACAAGATCATATCGTTAGGAGAATGATATGATGGACATACTCCTATAGATAAGCGTAGCATAAAGATCAAGTCATTTTAATAGTTCAATTGGTATATGCTTTCTGATACATAGTAACCTAATTCCTTCGACCATGAGATCATGCATATCACCATCACCGGAAGGATGCTTTGATGACATCAAACACCACACCGTAACTGGGTGGTTATAAAGGTGGCATTGAGTATTCGGAAAGTATGGGTTGAGACACATGGATCAAGAGTGGGATTTGTCCATCCATATGACGCATAGATATACTCTGGGCCCTCTCGGTGGAATGTCATCCAATTGGCTTGTAAGCATGTGTATGACTCACAAGGGATCACATATCACGGGAACAAGAAAAGATTACTTATCAGTAACGAGGTTGAACTAGGTATGCAGAGATACCGACGATCAAAACCTCGGATAAGTAAACTATCGTGAGACAAAGGGAAATTGGTATCGTATGTAAGTGGTTCATTCGATCACAAAGTAATCATAGAAATATGTGGGAACCATATGAATTTCTAGATTCCTCTATTGGTTATTGTTCAGAGAAGTGTCTCGATCATGTCCGCATAATTGACGAACCGTAGGGAGACACACTTAAGGATTCGATGTTGTTGAATAGTTATGGAATGATGAGTAAGAGATCGAATGTTGTTCGGAGTCTCGGATGGGATCCGGGATATCACGAGGAGATCCAGAATGGTCTGGAGAATAAGATTCATATAAGGAAAGTCCTGTTTCGGGGTTGGAGAATGATTCCGGTGTTTTCATCGGAATGTTCTAGAAGGGTCCTAAGGTCCCAAGACTCGAGGGGAAGGGTACATGAATGTGTCATAACAAGTTGGAATGGTTGCATCATGTACTAGGTGTCATCTCTGAGCAAAATAAAGGGATAAATCAAATCCGAGTTTGAAAAGTCAAACGCCAATTTGAAAAGTCAAACGGCAAGTTTGCTTGGTGGAGGGAGAGTAGGAAACCTACTTGGGGAGGAGTTCCTCTCCCTCCACCCGCCGGCCTTGGAGGTCGACTTGGGGGAGGACTCCCCTCCCCTTGGCCGCGCCCTCCCACCTATAAAAGGAGGGGCAGGGCTGCCCCTCTAGAGCTACACCTAGCCCCACTAAAACCCTAGCCCTAGCCGCCGGCCCCTCTTGCAGCCGCCGCCGCCCTAGGGAAAACCCTAGCCGCCGACTTGGGGCTCTACCCTTGCCCTAGCCGCTGGCATATCCCTCTATCCTTGGTGCCTCTAAACCCTAGATCGCCAAGGCCTCTCTCATAGTCCACCATACTCGCTCCGGCTTAAGGCGAAGCCCTGCGAGATCTCCCCTCTACTTCCGGTACCCTAGCCGCCGACTTGGGGCTCTACCCTTGCCCTAGCCGCCGGCCTATCCCTCTATCCTTGGTGCCTCTAAACCCTAGATCGCCAAGGCCTCTCTCATAGTCCACCATACTCGCTCCGGCTTAAGGCGAAGCCTGAGATCTCCCTCTACTTAGGTACCACGCCAGTGCCGGAATCATGAGGAGAGTGCTACAACCTCTGCACTGGAACAAGGGAGAGGAAGGTAGTCATCGAAAATTTAACGTGTGACGATCAAGGGAGCGCCTTGAAACGTTAGGAAGGATCGTCTACACGATCTTGAGATCGGCAAGAGTACGACTACATCACCCACGAGAATCCGCTCTCGTTAAACACTTTGGAATCTTCGAGGGTGAGTTATTCTATCGACTCGTTGCTACAATCTAGTAGATAGATCTTAGCTTGTTTGTTTGTATGCGGTAGAATTTTTTTGTTTTCCATGGTACGAACCCATATAGGAGGAGAAGTGGAGGAAGAAGATGGCCACCAATGAGAGGAAGGCCAAGACCGATGAGCGTAGGCTTGCACTATAGGAGGAGAGGATAGGGAAATATAAAGAGTCCAACGAATGTGTTATCATGTTTATGAACCCAAGCAACATGGATGCCATGGATACAAAGTATTGGAAGTTTACTCGTCAAAAGATCCTTCAATGATTTCATAGTGGTGATGGAGTTAACCGAGGAAGAGGTGAGGGTGATGGTGGAGATGGTGACCTAGGAGGAGGTGGAGATGAGCTCTTCGGAGATGATGTTTGAGTTCTTCGGAGATGGTCCACAACATATGAGGTGATATGTTGGTTTTTTTTTTTGGATCAAACAAGGTCAATATGCTTCTTTTTGGGTGACCTTGATCGATGTGGTGATGGAGTCTACTTTTTGGATGAAAACTATGCATGTTTTATTTCAAATTGTTTGATTCGATGAACTATATGCTTTTCTATTGTTTAAGTGTTGTGTTTCTTGTATTTGAATTGTCCGTATGTTTGAATTGCTTGGATGATGAACTCTATTTGAAATGTATGAAATGCATATGTGAAATGCTAGAAAGAAATGGGCTAAAAAAGTTTTTGTGAGACCCTGGCGCATGGCTCAATAGGATTGATAGAAAACCCATACCAACAAGTTGCAACTTCTTTTCCGGAAGCTCATTCGAAAAGAACTAAGGTTAAGCGTGCTTGGCCTAGAGCAATTCTAGGATGGGTGACCGACCGGGAAGTGGGTACCGGGTGCGCATGAGTGAGGATAAAGTGCGCAGAAAAGACTAGTGTTGGTCTGTAGGGTTAGTCTAGAGATCCTATTGAGCTGCCAGAAGTGACAACCGTCGGTCCGGAGTGACCGAGGGTGTTACAAATTGGTATCAGAGCCGACCCTCACGGTTACATGGGCGTGTGCGGGTCAGTGGCGGACATGTGTAGCATGGTGCATGTGGCCCGGAGTGGACACGACATGGCAATGTGCCGGCACTGGACGCACAGACGTGAGCCAAGAGGGGACATTCCTGGCTTGTGGTTAATCGATGAGGACGTCGATCTTCTAAGGGTGGGTGTATGTGAGACCCTGGCGCATGGCTCAATAGGATTGATAGGAAACCCATACCAACAAGTTGCAACTTATTTTCCGGAAGCTCATTCGAAAAGAACTCTAAGGTTAAGCGTGCTTGGTCTAGAGCAATTCTAGGATAGGTGACCGACCGGGAAGTGGGTACCGGGTGCGCATGAGTGAGGATAAAGTGCGCAGAAAAGACTAGTGTTGGTCTGTGGGGGTTAGTCTAGAGATCCTATTGAGCTGCCAGAAGTGACAGCCATCGGTCCGGAATGACCGAGGGTGTTACAAATTGGTATCAGAGCCGACCCTCGCGGTTACATGTGTTGGAGATATGCCCAAGAGGCAATAATAAAGTGGTTATTATCATATGTTCATACTTATGATAAATGTTTACATACCATGCTATAATTGTATTAACCGGAAACATTAATACTTGTGTGATTTGTAAACATAAAAGAGTCCCTAGTAAAGCCTCTTGTTAAACTAGCTTGTTGGTTAATATATGATCATGGTTTCCTGATCATGAACATAGAGATGTTATTAACAACAGGGTCATATCATTAGGAGAATGATGTGATGCACATACTCCTATAGTTAAGCATAGCATAAAGATCAAGTCATTTAATATAGTTCATTTGCTATAAGCTTTCTGATACATAGTAACCTAATTCCTTCGACCATGAGATCATGCATATCACCTTTACCGGAAGGATGCTTTGATGACATCAAACACCACACCGTAACAGGGTGGCTATAAAGGTGGCATTGAGTGTTCGGAAAGTATTGGTTGAGACACATGGATCAAGAGTGGGATTTGTCCATCCATATGACGGATAGATATACTCTGGGCCCTCTCGGTAGAATGTCATCCAATTAGCTTGCAAGCATGTGACTGGATCACAAGGGATCACATATCACGGGAACGAGAAAAGAGTACTTATCGAACGAGGTTGAACTAGGTATGCGAGATACCGACGATCATAACCTCGGATAAGTAAAATATCGTGAGACAAAGGGAAATTGGTATCGTATGTAAGTGGTTCATTCGATCGCAAAGTAATCGAGAAATATGTGGGAGCCATATGAATTTCCAGATTCCTCTATTGGTTATTGATCGGAGAAGTGTCTCGATCATGTCCGCTTAATTCACGAACCGTAGGGAGACACACTTAAGGATTCGATGTTGTTGAATAGTTATGGAATGATGAGTAAGAGACCGAATGTTGTTCGGAGTCTCGGATGGGATCCGGATATCACGAGGAGATCCGGAATGGTCCAGAATAAGATTCATATAAGGAAAGTCCTGTTTTGGGGTTGGAGAATGGTTCCGTGTTTTAGCAGAATGTTCTAGAAGGTTCTAATGTCCCAAGACTCCGGAGGGGAAGGGTACATGAATGTGTCATTGCAAGTTGGAATGATTGCATCATGTACTAGGTGTCATCGCTGTACAAAATAAAGGGTTTAATCAAATCCTAGTTTGAAAAGTCAAACGCCAATTTGAAAAGTCAAACCTATTTTGGAAAGTGGAGAAGAAGTGGAAATCGAGTTGGGAGGAGTTCCTCCTCCACCGCCGCCCACTAGGGATCCGAGTTGGGAGGGACTCCTCCCCTTGGCCGGCGCCCTCCACCTATATAAGGAGGGCAGGGCTCCTCCCAGACACACAAGTTCCTACCTCTAAACCTAAACCACAGCCTAGGGATTTCTCCCAAGCCACCGAGTTAGAGCTTCTAATTGCCCTAGCCGGTTTAGCCCCTTCTAATTGGTGTGTCTAAAACCTAGATCACCAAGGCTCTCTCATAGTCCACCATACCGCCTCCGCTTAAGGCGAAGCTCACGAGATCTCCTCTACTTCCTGTACCACCGTCAGGTCGCCAATCGCGAGGAGAGTGCTACAACCTCCGCTGCCTGGAACAAGGGAGAGGAAGGTCTTCGCCGAAAATCGAACGTGACCGATCGCGGAAGCGCCGAACGCAGCGCTGGAAGGATCGCTCACGCGATCTTGAGATCGGCAAGTGTATACTACATCACCCACGAGAATCGCTCTCGTTAACCGCTTTGGAATCTTCGAGGGTGAGTTCTCTATCGACTCGCTGCTACAATCTAGTAGATAGATCTTGGCTAGTTTGTTTGCATGCGTAGAATTTTTTGTTTTCTATGCTACGAATCCCTACAAAGGGTATCGAGCCGTATCTATATGTAGATCTGCTGACGAGTAGAACACAATGGTCATTGTGGGCGTTGATGCTTTTGTTGTCGATTGCTTCTTGTGTACTTTGCATCTTGCGGGATGGTGGGATGAAGCGGGGCTAACCTTACATGACATCGGTCAATAGACTTGCTCCACGCTTGACATGCAACTATTAATGCATAAGAGGCTATGCGGGTGCCTGTATATCCAAACAGAGTTAAGATACAATTTACAACGGGTGATTGACAATACTAGTATCACTGTTGTGGTTCTTGTTCGTAGTTAGAGCGACACTTATTGAAAGCCCCAAACCACGTAAAATATGCAAAGAAAATTAGAGGCGCCTAACTTTGTTTTGCAGGTGTGTGGATGTGATATGGCCATGATTGTGATTATATATGATGTATGCAATGTTCCTTATTGTAAGTTGGCAACCGGCAGGAGCCATATGGTTGTTTTTAAATTCTGTTAAGACCCGCGTGTCTATTCAAAGTAGTTGTAATAGTTGAAGCTGGTGAACGACAACCATGGAGCGGCGTCATTGACCTTGATGCAATGCCGGTGATGATGGAGATCATGTTCGTGCTTGAAGATGGAGATCGGAAGCACAAAGAAGAAAGGCCATATCATATCACATATTATGAATTGCATGTGATGTTAATCCTTTTATGCATCTTGTATTGCTTAGTTTACGACGGTAGCATTATAAGATGATCCCTCAAACACACAATTTCAAGTTTTAAAGTGTTCATCCTTAGTAAGCACCGTTGCTAAAGCTCGTTGTTTCGAAGCACCACGTGATGATCGGGTGTGTTAGTTTCTGCGAGTGTATACAATGTGAGCAAGCCAGATTTGCTCATGCGGAAGCTAAGGTTGATCTTGACGAGCCTAGCATGTACAGACATGGTCTCGGAACACGGATCACCGAAAGGTAAAGCATGAGTCATATAGTAGCTATGATGAACATTTTGCATTGAAGCTACATCAACTCTCGTGATGATCGGTTTTGATGTGGTGGATTTGGTTCGTGTGATCACTAAAACAATGTGAGGGATATTGTTTTGAGTGGGAGTTCAACGGCGATATGATTAAAAGTTGAACACTATTTATCATAATTTAAATCAAAGTGAATTTGCATAGTTTTTATAGTCATTGGCATCCGTTTACCACCTTGCGGTTAGTTTTAATTGAGATGATAGAACTATAGAATTCTGGTTAGTTACTTTACGAACTGGTATCGTATTGTTTTGAAGTGTTAATCTAAAGTTTAAAAGTCCTATTGCAAACTTTTAGTAAAGTTCCGGTTACTCCATGAAGTTTAATAATTGGTATTAAAAACAAGAGTGACAATTCCAAGTGTTAGTGTATGAGTATCATGTTTGTCTCCATGATTCTTGATACTCAAAGGATTGTCTTAATATCAAGGTTATCTAGGATCTGAAAGAGTTGTTTCAGAAACCATAATGTGTGGAAGATATTGTGATATCTGAAACTAAATTTTGGTTGCAACATGATAGAGTATAATATGGCAAAAGTCATGTTCTCATATTTGATGAGAATTTGCAAAAGGTTGGAGACACTAGTTGTCCTAAACCTCCAAAAGGTTTTGGAGAGCAACATTATACTCGTGATTCACCATTACAAGCTAAAAGTAGCTTGATCATGGATAATTCCATGATGAGGGTGAATATTTGATGTAGGTAAAATGTTTACTAGACCAAGAGATTACTAAAGAAAGGAATTTGAAAGAACACCAAACATTTGATGATGGTGATCTACTTCAAAGTGCAAGTCCAAAGACATTGGTATTTAACTATACACGCTTTGGACTATGTCTCATATGTGTGACTCCACTATTGATGTTGATAGATTCTTTCAAACTGAAAAGGAAATACTGAAAGAGAATCTCATAAGTATGTGGCAGAAAAGAAAAGACTAGAATTGTTCAGCTTAAGTATATAGATGATATACATGTTATGGCTATATTCTTTGCTTCTTAAACAATGTGGTTCTTAAGAATTTGATACTGAATTTGTTGGTGTGAATCGTCATACGAAACAACAGAATTCATGAACTACAATGGCCTAAGTAACTAGCAAAAGAATATGTGATGATGTTCATCGAGAACAAATAAAGGGTTATTGTGTTGCTCGTTAAACATCAAAGCTTGCCTTCAAGATTTGTTTTATCAGGTATTATGAGAACAAAAGGGTTGTTCAAATAATTGCCGTAATCCATAAAAGATGGATGATTTACAAATCTCGTTGGATAAATCACATCCATAAAACTAGTGCTAAAAATGTCGAAAGACAAATTGATTGAAAGATCACTTAGGAAGTGACATCGCCGTTTAAATTATATTGGAAAGAAAACATGAAGAAACTCCATGTGGATGGAATTTTGGAGTCTATTTGATTTTGATCAAATGACGCTTGTGGAACTTTCCTAGAGATAATTAAAACTTCGTTCATAGGCCAAAAGGGAACAAATGACTAGCTTATTGGAACTTGTACATATTGTTGTACAAAGTCCATTATGTGTAGTCAAAAGCGATGGATTTCAACTTCATATGCTTTCTCCAAAAATTTGAGTGAATATATGAATATTTACTTAATAAGGATGAAGTATGAAACATTTGAAAAGTTCAATGACTTTCAAGATGAAGTGCAAAATCATTGTAACAAGAATATAAATAATTTATGATAAGATCATAAAGGAAGATATTTGAGTTACAAGTTTAGCTTAATACCTAAGATTTAAGGAATCGTTCCGTGGATTTGCATATCCCGAAACACCATAAGAGTATGGAGCGTTCGAGATATGTAATTAAACCTTGTTTGACATGATAAGATCGAAGGTGTAATTCAGAAACTGCCATTATATTTTAAAGATTAAAAGCTTTAGAGACTAGCGTTTTTTCACTGAAAAGAGCTTCATTCTAATCCGTTGAAATGACACCATATAAAGTTATGGTTTGGGATAAAACCCAAGTTGTCCTTTCTTAAACATTGGTATGCTATGCATAAGAAAGATGTTTGCAACCAAAGTCGGATGAACCTGTCTTTGTATGTTATTTCGAATAACTGTTCCTCCATAACACCGGAGACAAAAGTGTTTGTCGCTTAGAACGTCAAGTTTCTTTGAGAAGGAATTTTTCGTGAAAAGTTAAGTGGGAGGACAATAGAACTTTGATAAGGTTAAAGGAACCTTAGCTATATGCAAGTTGCGCAGACCTGAAAAGTGTTCCGAGGCAAAGAACAATGCTCATGGCTCACGTGCCTCAAAGGTTGTGGTCACGGAGATCTAAGTTTCTATTGAACCAAGTAGGTCGAGTAAACAATCAAATACCAAGATTTGAGGGTTGAATCATTATTTGAGAATAATGAACGGACTACATGCAAAGAAGTGATGATGGGCCCTCGACTCCAAATGGCTTGAAGCCATAAAATCGTAATAGTTCCATACACGGAAATCAAGTTTTGAACTTGAAGGACCCTCGAGAAAGGTGTAAGACCTTACAGTTGTGTTTGGATCTATAAAGAAGTAGACATGGATGTTTCACATCTATGAAATAGTCGACATGTTGGGAAAGAGTTCACAAAAATGTTCAAAGGTTGACTATGACAAGATTTTGATCTTTCATAGCGATATTTAGTCTAGACGGATTAATGTAGCAACCACTACATATAATTTTTGTTATGTGGTAGTTGAATAAACAAAACAAGTTCTTCTAATAGAAGGTTACCTAGGACGGTGCATGACACACCAAAGGGTTTTGTTAATTCAAAGGATGCTAAATGCATATGCAAACTTCAATGGTTGAAGTAAGCATGGAGTTGGAATCTTCACTATGATGAAACTGTTAAAAGAGTTTAATTTCATCGGAGACAATGAAGATGCTTGCATTTGCAAGAAATTAAGTGGGAGCGCTAAGACATATTTCTAATACATTATGTGGAGGACATATTGTTGATTAGAAATGATGTATCTTTTATTAACACATATTAAGAATTTCATCCTGATGAAAGACTTAGGCAAAACCCAAATATTTGGCATCAATAGACGCTAATATGGTTGTGCCGAAAGTACATAGATGATGTATTGAATGAGTTCAATATAGAAACTACAAGAAAGGTTCTTGTCACACAGGAAGGATTGAATGAGTTCAATATTGATGATATATTCAAGTGTATTGACACTTGGTAAGTGAAACAAAGATTCAAGTATAGATTGATACTTGATGCATGAAATCAAAAAGAGTATTTATATCAATCATACTGTGATATGTATAAATCCAGATATGTCCTATGCTCTAAATGTTATGAGCATATACCAGAATGATTCATAAGATGATCATTGGACGATAGTAAGGATATTCTTATGATCTTTTGGAAGAACTAAGAGTATATTATTTGTAGAAGTGACAAATAGATGGTTAGTTCATTGTAAAAGTACTACGTTGATACTAGTTTTGTCACAGAGTACAAATTAAGTTTATCTCAATCTAAACTAAGGGTGGCACAATATAATGGAAAGTAAGTTCCATAATAGATTTGGATGAGTTCCAAAGTTAAGACATTGTGACAGATACTACAACAAAAGGCTAAGTATATGACTGCTATAATAGCAGCTAAAGAGGGCATTTGTGTCAAGTAGTTTGTTGTCAAACTAGGTGTAGTTCACAGCGGGATAATACTATGAAGATATATTGTACGACAATATTATCAACATGTTTTAACCCCAAAGAACTAAAGGTCTCACCGAAGGACCAAAATTATACAAAGCCATCTCATTAGAGAATGAGTGATGCGTAGAGACGCAAAGACATGCAATTACACACGGACCGGAAGTGTCGATCCGAGATCATTGACCACTAGCAATAGTGTACATACAACACCGTAAAGCCATAGGTGTTGAATACACAAAGGTTTGAAACTAGATTTTTGACTCTAGTGCAAGTGGGAGACTGTTGGAGATATGCCCAAGAGGCAATAATAAAGTGGTTATTATCATATCTTCATACTTATGATAAATGTTTACATACCATGCTATAATTGTATTAACCGGAAACATTAATACTTGTGTGATTTGTAAACATAAAAGAGTCCCTAGTAAAGCCTCTTGTTAAACTAGCTTGTTGGTTAATATATGATCATGGTTTCGATCATGAACATAGAGATGTTATTAACAATGTAGGGTCATATCATTAGGAGAATGATGTGATGGACATACTCCTATAGTTAAGCGTAGCATAAAGATCAAGTCATTTAATATAGTTCATTTGCTATAAGCTTTCTGATACATAGTAACCTAATTCCTTCGACCATGAGATCATGCATATTACCTTTACCGGAAGGATGCTTTGATGACATCAAACACCACACCGTAACAGGGTGGCTATAAAGGTGGCATTGAGTGTTCGGAAAGTATTGGTTGAGACACATGGATCAAGAGTGGGATTTGTCCATCCATATGACGGATAGATATACTCTAGGCCCTCTCGGTGGAATGTCATCCAATTAGCTTGCAAGCATGTGACTGGCTCACAAGGGATCACATATCACGGGAACGAGAAAAGAGTACTTATCGGTAACGAAGTTGAACTAGGTATGCAGAGATACCGACGATCATAACCTCGGATAAGTAAAATATCGTGAGACAAAGGGAAATTGGTATCGTATGTAAGTGGTTCATTCGATCGCAAATTAATCGTAGAAATATGTGAGAGCCATATGAATTTCCAGATTCCTCTATTGGTTATTGATCGGAGAAGTGTCTCGATCATGTCCGCATAATTCACGAACCGTAGGGAGACACATTTAAGGATTCGATGTTGTTGAATAGTTATGGAATGATGAGTAAGAGACCGAATGTTGTTCGGAGTCTCGGATGGGATCCGGGATATCACGAGGAGATCCGGAATGGTCCGGAGAATAAGATTCATATAAGGAAAGTCCTGTTTCGAGGTTGGAGAATGGTTCCGGTGTTTTCAGCAGGAATGTTCTAGAAGGTTCCTAATGTCCGCACTCCGGAGGGGAAGGGTACATGAATGTGTCATTGCAAGTTGGAATGATTGCATCATGTACTAGGTGTCATCGCTGTACAAAATAAAGGGTTTAATCAAATCCTAGTTTGAAAAGTCAAACGCCAATTTGAAAAGTCAAACGGCTATTTTGGAAAGTGGAGAAGAAGTGGGAAACCGAGTTGGGGAGGAGTTCCTCCTCCACCGCCGGCCCACTAGGGATCCGAGTTGGGGAGGGACTCCCTCCCCTTGGCCGGCGCCTCCCTCCACCTATATAAGGAGGGGCAGGGCTCCCCTCCTAGACACACAGGTTCCCTACCTCTAAACCTAAACCCTAGCCACAGCCTAGGGATTTCTCCCAAGCCGCCGAGTTAGAGCTTCTAATTGCCCTAGCCGCCGGTTGAGCCCCTTCTAATTGGTGTGTCTAAAACCTAGATCACCAAGGCTCTCTCATAGTCCACCATACTCGCTCCGGCTTAAGGCGAAGCCCTGCGAGATCTCCCCTCTACTTCCGGTACCATGCCGTCGTGCTGCCAGAATCGCGAGGAGAGTGCTACAACCTCCGCTGCCTGCTGGAACAAGGGAGAGGAAGGTCTTCGTCGAGTACCGAACGTGTGACCGACTGCGGAAGCGCTGCCAGAACGCAGCGCTGGAAGGATCGTCTACGCGATCTTGAGATCGGCAAGTGTACGACTACATCACCCACGAGAATCTGCTCTCGTTAACCGCTTTGGAATCTTCGAGGGTGAGTTCCTCTATCGACTCGTTGCTACAATCTAGTAGATAGATCTTGGCTTGTTTGTTTGCATGCGGTAGAATTTTTTTGTTTTTTATGCTACGAACCCATCAACATGGGCGTGCGCGGGTCAGTGACGGACATGTGTAGCATGGTGCGTGTGGCCCGGAGTGGACACGACATGGCAATGTGCCGGCACTGGACGCACAGACGTGAGCCAAGAGGGGACATTCCTGGCTTGTGGTTAATCGATGAGGACGTCGATCTTCTAAGGGTGGATGTATGTGAGACCCTGGCGCATGGCTCAATAGGATTGATAGGAAACCCATACCAACAAGTTGCAACTTCTTTTCCGGAAGCTCATTCAAAAAGAACTCTAAGGTTAAGCGTGCTTGGTCTAGAGCAATTTTAGGATGGGTGACCGACCGGGAAGTGGGTACCGGGTGCGCATGAGTGAGGACAAAGTGCGCAGAAAAGACTAGTGTTGGTTTGTGGGGTTAGTCTAGAGATCCTATTGAGCTGCCAGAAGTGACAGCCGTCGGTCCGGAGTGAACGAGGGTGTTACAGTTTACTCCTCTAAATATAGAATTCGGTTAGGAACCGCCAACCTTTATACTCCTATAAATTTTAGAAGTCGGTTTACTATTGTAAGTTTTTAGGGTTCGATTAGAGATGCCATTACTCCAAGACACATTATTTCTCGACAGAAAGAAGCATTTTCAGCTAGCCATGACTTCCTTGGTCCAATTCTGTCTTCTTTTCTTACGTTTGGCAAGAGCCTCTATGCTAACTGCCACATTCATTAGGTTCTATAATCGATGGCTAATTTCTGATCGATTTGATGGCACAATCTGCTAAATTGCAGATCCTAGTTTCTTTCATCGAAAGCAGAAAAAAATCTCAAGCTGGCGTCCTTTGGCTAGCCCTGAAAACAGAACCCGCACCATCTGATCACCGTAAGAGAGGACGTATGGAAAAGATTTCATAGGCTCTGCGTATAAATATTTCTGACATTTACACGATGGTAAATGAATGTACCACCTGCTTCAATCTCACCCACACTCATTATATGAAAACAAATGCCACATTATTTGCTCTTGTGTATGTTGGAATTTTTGCCTAAAATAGGCCAGCTCATTTATTATATGCTAATAAATTCTTGAAATCCTAGAGGCCCATTTGGCCCATTCATGCAAGGCAAGATCTGGGACAAATGTTTAGTCCCACATTGCTAGTTGAGTGAAAGTTGGACCAACTTATAAGGTGAGCTCTCCTACCACTTGGTAAAAGGATGAGAAGGAGAAGGAGAGAGTTCCACACGCCTCCCCTCGCCGCCTCGCTTCACACAAGGCCTGGGTGCGGGTTGCGGGTTATGGTTATGGAATCTCGCCGAGCCGAGCTTTATTTTGCCACGCATGAATGGTATATGAACAGATGTACAGAAGCTGAAACGTTTGCTTTGAGTGGACTTTTAATACGAGTTAAATAAATACGAATTGAGTGGAGGCTGCCGCCTGTTCGCTTCATCTTCCGTCCATTCGTTTCATCTTCTGCGCAGTCTGTCTACCTTCCTCTTTGTGCCTATAAGAGAGAGAGGTCGCGCCTCCTCTCAGTTACACTGCCACACATCCTGTGCGCCTCCAGTTTCAGAGCACTGGGCTACCTAGATCTTTCCCATCCCGTCTTGCGGCGTGCACCGCGAGCCGGGACAGTAGGCCTCCGAGACCCCGCTGCTTCGAGTCCTGTACGGGAGAAGGGCGATAAGGTTTTTGGGGAGCGCTATCAGCGACCACTCTTGGCTTATCACGACTCCCTCACAGATAGCGATCGCGCGACGTCTTCCCGACGAGGACTTCTTCCCGACATCAGCACCTCTTCCTCGACGACATGGCCAACGACGGTTCCAACGCCGGTTCCTCTTCACATCGCCGTGTATATCTTCTGTCTCAATCTTGTTCTGATCATATCAAAAGTTTTATGCCTTGCAGTTTGTTTGGTTATATGTCTTAATATGTATTCGTTATTTCACATAATTAGTATATTGCCTATTATTCTAATCATGTTTTATCTAGCGTTTATTATGGATAATTCGCTTGGTAAATTGCTCTATTATTGAACGATCCAAAAACCTTATTTCAGGCAATTTGCCCCAAGTGGCTTTGTTGCTTCTATGAAGCCACCTGTGTTTGAAGGTGTGAATTACAAACGATGGCGTGCGAGAGCAGTGCTCTGGTTTCAGACCATGAGCTGCTATAACGCCATCTATGGCGCACCTGAGGGGGAACTTAATCCCGCTCAGGAAGAGGCGTTCCAAAAACTTGATACCACTTTCAAGGATGCCTTGATCAGTATCCTTGGTGACAATATTGTCGATTCATATATGTCATTTAGCAATGGCAAAGATATGTGGGATGCGCTTGAGAGAAAATTTGGAGTCTCCGATGCTGGCAGTGAACTGTATGTCATGGAAAAATTCTATGACTATAAGATGGTTGATGACCGTTCCATTGTGGAGCAGGCTTATGAGATACAGTCACTTGCCAGGGAGCTTGAGCACTTCACTTGTGTGTTACCGGACAAGTTTGTTGCCAGAGGCATCATTGCCAAACTTCCACAGTCATGGAGGAATTTTGCTACTTCTCTGAAGCACAAGAGACAAGAGTTCTCCGTGACGGATCTCATTGGGACTCTTGATGTGGAAGAGAAGGCGAGAGCAAAAGACACACGTGCTCGAGGTACCGAAGGAGGTTCTAATGCCAATCTGGTACAGAAAAGGAACTTCCAGCCTCACAAGTTCAAGAACAAAGGCAAGTTTGACGACAAAGGGAAGTTTGATGGAAAGAATAAGGCCTCTCAGTCCACCAACTTCAAGAAGAAGACTGATAAGAGGAAAGGTGCTTGCCATGTGTGCGGTGATCCTAATCATTGGGCTCCTGCTTGTCCCAACCGCTTTGACAAGCGCCAGCATGGGAAGGGCAGCAAGACTGCTAATGTTGTCATGGGCGACATTGAGATGAAAGATGTTGGGTATGGTATATTACCTACTGTTCTTTCATTATGTCATTCTCCTGATTGGTGGATTGACACGGGCGCTAATGTACATGTCTGTTCTGATATTTCCATGTTTTTCTTAGAGGGACTCAAACCGTGCTGATGGGGAACGGCTCGCATGCTTCTGTTCATGGTGTTGTTACGGTCGATCTGAAGTTCACTTCGGGAAAGACCGTGCGCCTGAAGAACGTGCATCATGTTCCCTCAATAAATAAAAATCTTGTTAGCAGATCTCTTCTGTGTCAAGATGGTTACAAGATTGTATTAGAGTCCAATAAATTTGTAATTTCAAAGTATGGAACCTTTGTTGGTAAAGGCTATGAGTGTGGAGGCTTGTTCCGCTTATCTCTGTCAGACATTTGTAATAAAGTTATTAATCATATTTACACGAATTTTGAATCAAATGTCTGGTACTCTCGTCTTTGTCATATTAATTTTGGTTGTATGACACGGCTAGCCAAAATGAATTTAATCCCTGATTTCTCAACTGTTAAGGGATCTAAGTGCCAAGTCTGCGTGCAAGCTAAACAACCTCGCAAGTCACATACGACTGCAGAAATGAGAAATTTAACACGACTAGAGCTCATACATTCTGATCTTTGTGAGATGAATGGTGTGTTGACAAAAGGAGTAAAGAAATATTTCATGACTTTGATCGATGACTACGAGATATTGTCATGTGTATCTTCTGAAATCAAAAGATGAGGCTTTGAGTTTCTTCAAAATCTATAAAGCTGAGGCAGCAAATCAACTTGATCGAAAGATTAAGAGGCTTAGGTATGATCATGGTGGAGATTATTTTTCCAACGAGTTTGATTCCTTTTATGCGGAACATGGCATAATTCATGAGAGGACGCCTCCCTACTCACCACAGTCAAATGGAGTAGCCGAAAAAAAGAACCATACTCTAACAGATTTGGTTAACGCCACGTTAGACACATCGGGTCTTTCTAAGGAATCGTGGGGGGGGGGGCACTATTGACCGCGTGTCATATCGTAAACCGAGTTCCCACAAAGAACAAAGAAATTACTCCATTCGAAGAATGGGAGAAGAAAAGATTAAAACTCTCTTACTTACGTACTTGGGGTTGTTTGGCAAAGGTTAATGTACCAATCCCCAAGAAGCGCAAGCTTGGACCAAAAACCATTGATTGTGTTTTTCTGGGCTATGCTTTTCATAGCATTGGTTATAGATTCTTGATAGTAAAATCTGAAGTACCTGACATTCATGTCGGTACAATCATGGAGTCGATTTATGCGACTTTCTTTGAGGATATCTTTCCAATGAAGGATAAACCTAACTCATCAAATCCGGAGATACCTAGTTCATCTAATCAGGAATTTGCTATATTCTCTGAACCTACCATTCCGATTGAACACTCTGAAAGTCCTAAGGAGGATGATAATGAAATTCCTAAAAGGAGCAAGAGACAAAGGACTGCAAAGTCTTTTGGTGATGATTTCATTGTGTACCTTGTGGATGACACTCCCACTTCCATTTCAGAAGCTTATACATCTCCTGATGCTGACTACTGGAAGGAAGCTGTTCATAGTGAGATGAATTCCATCTTAGCTAATGAAACATGGGAGATCACTTATCGTCCTTATGGGTGCAAACCTGTAGGATGTAAATGGGTGTTCAAGAATAAACTAAGGCCTGATGGTACTACTGAGAAGTACAAGGCAAGGCTTGTGGCCAAGGGTTATACCCAAAAGGAAGGTGAAGACTTCTTTGACACTTACTCACCTGTAGCAAGGTTGACCACCATTCGAGTACTGCTTTCTCTGGCTGCCTCACACGGTCTTCTCGTTCATCAAATGGACGTAAAGACGACTTTCCTAAATGGAGAGTTGGATGAGGAAATTTATATGGATCAACCAGATGGTTTTGTAGTAAATGGTCAAGAAAGAAAAGTGTGCAAGCTACTGAAGTCTTTGTATGGTCTTAAACAAGCACCTAAGCAGTGGCACGCAAAATTTGATAAAACATTAACCGCTGCAGGCTTTGTTGTAAACGAAGCTGACAAGTGTGTATACTATCGCCATGGTGGGGGTGAGGGAGTCATCCTTTGTTTGTATGTTGATGACATACTGATTTTCGAAACCAACCTTAATGCAATTAAGGAGGTCAAAGATTTCTTATCTCATTCCTTTGAGATGAAGGATCTGGGAGTAGCTGATGTCATCCTAAACATCAAGCTATTGAGAGATGACGATGGTGGGATTACACTGCTTCAGTCCCACTATGTGGAAAAGATCTTGAGTCGTTTCGGGTATAGCGACGTCAATTTTTCTCCTACACCGTATGATCCTAGTGTGTTGCTTCGAAAGAATCGAGGAAATGCTAGAGACCAACTAAGATACTCTCAAATCATTGGCTCGCTTATGTATTTAGCTAGTGCCACGAGACCTGACATCGCCTTTGCTGTAAGCAAACTCAGTCGATTTGTCTCAAATCCAGGAGATGATCACTGGCATGATCTTGAGAGAGTTATGCGATATCTAAAAGACACTGCGAGCTATGACATACACTATACCGGGTATCCGAGGGTACTAGAGGGTTATAGTGATTCAAATTGGATATCTGATGCTGACGAGATAAAGGCCACGAGTGGATATGTTTTCACACTTGGTGGTGGCGCTGTTTCTTGGAAGTCTTGCAAGCAGACCATCTTAACGAGGTCAACTATGGAAGCAGAACTCACAACACTAGACACGGCCACTGTTGAAGCAGAGTGGCTTCGTGAACTCTTGATGGACTTACCTGTGGTTGAAAAACCTATACCCGCAATTCCAATGAACTGTGATAATCAAACTGTGATTATTAAGGTGAACAATTCTAAGGATAATATGAAGTCCTCAAGACATGTGAAGAGGAGACTGAAATCTGTCAGGAAAATGAGAAACTCCGGAGTTATTGTATTGGATTATATCCAAACATCTAAAAACTTGGCAGATCCCTTCACAAAGGGTCTATCACGCAACGTGATATAAAATGCATCGAAGGAGATGGGTATGAGACCCACAATTTGAGCTTTCCACAGTGGTAAACCACTCTATGTGATCGGAGATCCCGTGAATTAGAATTGGGAGACAAGCTGTTGGTTAGCTGAGAGGAAAGTATCCCTACTTTAATAAACACCACTCCATAAAGATGCAATACTTTCTTATTCTGCACGGTAGGTTGATTTATTATCTTAATGTGTTCTAAGTGGCTTATCCTAAGCAAAGATGTTTTCCTGCAGAACATCTTTTGAATAACACACCTATATGAGTCTGACTGTTAAAACGTCGCAGTCTATGAGAGTAGGGTGCTCTCTAATAAAATCATGAAAGGTCATGGAGTATGACGTATAAGCTCCACCCGCGGGAAAGTCCCACGGTAGCCTAGTATCGGTCAAGACTTTTTGTGAAGCTAGGTTCGCAGCAAACTTGCAGTTCAAGGCATAGTCCACTGTACAAGTTGCGGCCTAGTATAATATAAAGCTCTAGGTGGAAGTTCAACTTAACAGTCTCCACTACAGTACCGGTATATAAACAATGTTTTGAAACCAAAGGCAAACTTCATGTGCCTCTGGGATCTGGTGGGGGATTGTTGGAATTTTTGCCTAAAATAGGCCCAGCCCATTTATTATATGCCAATAAATTCCTGAAATCCTAGAGGCCCATTTGGCCCATTCATGCAAGGCAAGAGCTGGGACAAATGTTTAGTCCCACATTGCTAGTTGAGTGAAAGTTGGACCGGCTTATAAGGTGAGCTCTCCTACCACTTGGTAAAAGGATGAGAAGGAGAAGGAGAGAGTTCCACACGCGCGCTCCTCCTCCTCGCTCGCCTCGCCACGCCACGCCACGCCACGCCGCAGCTGCCAAGCATTGGGAATCTCGCCGAGCCGAGCTTTATTTTGCCACGCATGAATGGTATATGAACAGATGTATGAAGCTGAAACGCTTGCTTTGAGTGGACTTTTAATACGAAGTTAAATGAATAATTGAGTGGAGGCTGTCCGGTGGGCTGCCTGTTCGCTTCATCTTCCGTCCATTCGTTTCATCTTCTGTGATTGCCTACCTTCTGTGCCTATAAGAGAGAGAGCCGCGCCCTCTCGCCATTCGCCACACATCCTTTGCGCCTCCGGTTTGAAAGCACCGGGCTACCTAGATCTTCCCATCCGTCTTGCGGCGTGCACCGCGAGCCGGGACAAGAGGGCCTCGAGACCCCGCCGCTCGAGTCCCTGCGGGAGAAGGCGATAAGGTTTTTGGGGAGCGCTATCAGCGACCATCGCTTCACGGACTCCCTCACAGATAGCGACTGCGGCGACGTCTTCCCCGACGAGGACTTATTCCCTGACATCAGCACCCTCTTCCTCGACGACATGGCCAACGACGGTTCCAACGCCGACGGTTCCTCTTCTGCTACTGCCGTGTATATCTTCTGTCTCAATCTTGTTCTGATCATATCCAAAGTTTTATGCCTTGCAGTTTGTTTGGTTATATGCCTTAATATGTATTCGCTATTTCACATAATTAATATATTGCCTATTATTCTAATCATGTTTTATCTAGCGTTTATTATGGATAATTCGCTTGGTAAATTGCTCTATTATTCAACAGTGTATATGTACAATTCTGGTCACGGACGCCAATTTTATGTATTCTGCTCACGCCAATCCTGTATTGCACGTGCTAATTAAAAGTTTCAGGCAAAAAGATAGGTGATGGGACATTGCTTTCACAGCCATCCTTCTCATGTACCCATGGTCTCATGCTACTCAGTCGATCTGGTGTCCGGTGACCCATATATACATCTCCCAGGGATTCTCCCCACAACCTTGATCTCATCGTATAGGTAGTCCAATGTTTGTCATATTCAGTTTTGTGAATGAGAATAGAGATATACCACCAAAGAAAAATAGACGATGAGTTTCATAAGCAAAAGAGGTTGCGGCCGTATCCAAAAAAAACATTCCGAGTGGATTCTAAGAATAGGGGGCATCAGGAGGGAATCTCTTAGCCGACATACCAAATCTAGAAGTTGTTAGTTCACATAATTTTCAGCCTAGATAGTTTTTTCTATGTCACCGGTTTTTCTGACTACATGGCCTCTCACGCCAAGACGGGTTTGTTCCCAACATTCTCCGCACGGGTCTCCGTCTCATTCTCATACCCCTTGCGGTTTTCCAAGTCCAACTTCTGTGTCTAGAAGACATTGTGACCATGGCATCAACATGGGAAAATTGAGTTGCATTTCCTCTACACACTTAGGATTGATCTGCCCAAAGTCCTACTCCAGGTTGGTGGCTTGATACGGTTATCATGTAGCGTAGTGTTTGATACTGGTATTTTTCTACAATGTGTGTGTGTGTGTGTGTGTGTGTGTATATATATATATATATATATATATATATATATATAAAAGCTCTGTTAGGCCCGCTGGATGCCGAATAAGTTATTCTACACCCGGATCGAATCGACCGAACCAAGCTACAGGGCGCAGCGCCCTTGCGGTCGCAAATGTCCCACCTTTTTTTTACATCGACGGTTAATTTTCTCACCACTGTTGTTACGAGCTGGCCCAATTGACGCATCTTGCACGGCCGACGGTTCTGGGATTTGGGCGAGCGGCTACACCGGCGATTGCAGCTGGCGGCGAGCGGCTTCACCGGCGATTGCAGATGGCGGCGAGCGGCTGCACAAGGGATTACGTCGGCCGGCTGTAGCTGGGGATTTGCCACCAGCGGAGAGCGGCCGCGGCTGCAGCTGGGAAAGCGGCCGGTGGTTTCACGGCAAGCGGGCGACCTCGCCAACGCGCTTTGCTGCGGGAGGCTGTGCGTGCGGGCGAACTCGCCGGCGCGCCGCGCGTTTTGCTGCGGGAGGTTGTGCGTGCCGGCGGCCTATGGGGTGTGCGGCGCTGTCGGTGGCCTCGTCCCCGGCGGCAGCAGGTGGCTTCGCGGGCTGGGGATTTTCGGCAGGTGGCCTCGTCCCACTGTCCTCGGCCTCCACTAGCCGCTGAAATCAACCACCGCTTGTTCACCTGTTCCCCCAACCTGCAGTTCTCGTCCAAGTTCCCCGACCTCCAGATGTCCCCCAAGGTCAGGTATGAATGATTGTTTTGTCTCTAGGAGCAGTCCGAATCGTGAATGATCATGACGTAAAATTCTTATTTTTTTCTAGGTTTTTTATCCAATTCTTCGATATGGTGATTAATACTGTAAAAGCTATCATACTTGTGCGATTGACATAGCTTCAATAGTGAATGATTCGAGTTAGGTAGATCCAGTTGAGAGTACTCTTGTTTCTGTTCTTGGTTAGATCAATTGGTCAACATAGGCGAAAAAAGTTTTAGTTCATGTGTTTTTTCCAGTACGGCACCCAAATGTCTGTTTGGTCCACAACTCCAGATACGATGTATCACGTAAATTTTCGTGTTTTAGTAATCACACATGACCTGTTGTTTATGGAGCTGCAAATTCGAGTTATATTTACATTCCAGTTAAAGCTAGCGTTTGCTTCTTCATACATGCTAAAGACATTTGGGCATGTCCACCGAATTATCACACAAGAACTGTTGTAATAACTCATTGCAGATTCTAGTATTTGTGTTGATGCCTAAGAAGAAAGCTGCTAAATGTGATATATAATTTACCTTTCCTGTAGTGTAGTTCAGTAAAAATGAGGTTGGTCTCGGGATGACTTGTTTTCCTACTCTTTCTCATTATGTTTGGTTGTTCAACGCTTGACTGTGTGGTTTTGGGAAAAAATGAGGTTGCTTGCTACTATGGAAATAGCCGCCACTACTTGAACTTTCACTTACATATTTTTTTCTTTTTTTTTCAAACAAGTAGTAACGTGTATCTTGTTCCTAGGTGGCTTCCCGTTGCTTGGAGCTTCCTGAATTCACACACTATTATTCTTATTCTTTTCAGCAATCTAGTTACCTTGCCTTTGCCACTTTTGAGCATACTAAATTAGCCAATTTCATAGAAAAGGTAAATTATAGTGAAATTCCTTGCTTTTATAGACAACAATAAAGTGGTGCTTGATATGTGAATCTATGCTTTTTGAGAAACACTTGATGATGCAGTTAAGTCAATTTAATTCTACGTACTAGCTGATTTGGTATATATGTTCTTACAGTTTATGTGCGTTGTGCAATTGCAGTGGTTTTGGAAATGGTTACTTACAGAAAGCAACTACCTGAAAGGCAGGCAAGTTTATTATGTTCCTAGGCTGGGACCAACATAGAGCAATATCAAGAACAATTTTGGAGTCACTACATGGAGGCCGTGGGCAGCAGTGTGAGCGGCATATGCATTGTGCTGAGCAGCGGGTGGCCTCAGAACTTATGTCGGTCTCTTCCTGCAGGTGGCCTTCGACTTAAGGTACTGCAGCTGCTCGTTCTTTAGATTTGACCGGGTAAATGTACTGTGTGGTGTACGGTGCTTTCTGTATTTTTTTGCTTGTCAAATTGAGTGGAAATCGAGTAGATGCTAGATGAGGGTCTGGGGGCAAAACTTGTAACATACATGCTGCAGAGAATCAATCATTTCACTTCTTTAAGCTTGGTATTCAATTTTCTTCAGATTTTGAACACTTATTTGAATTGGGTATGCATCTTGAATCTTTATTATTCATGCAGTAATTGAGTGGTAATTTGCAGTTTTTATCGTCGTTGAACTTTGGTTGCTGCTGTACATAATGAAATGTTACTTTGGACCACTCATTTTCTACCATGTAAGGTCCAATCATACATGTCAAATTAAATAAAGAAAGAAACACGCCACGCCTGATATTATATGGTAGTGCTTGAGGATTAGTTTATGAGCTAGTGCCAGTTGAGAAAATCAAAAGTGAGTAGTGAATAGCATAACTCACACCAACTCTCTGAACTTGAATAATGGGTTTTGACTCTGCCTCTTCTGGAAACTTCTCACTTCTCAGGATAGAGTACATAGTACCTCTTCTTATATCTTGGCTCTACTTGTTTTACCCTGAATGATAGGCAAAAATGAGTACATCACAAACTACCATGTTCCCTATTTTACTACCAGTTCAGAACTAAAACGCTAGAATTTATTATATGAACAAATGCTTTTGATTTTAAGCATATTTGAATTGCTAAATACTACATTGATAGGGGTTGTCTTAATAAGAGAAGTACACCTGGTGTGGTTGTTGTAAATTTGCACCATGGCGTTTTCCAAATTTCAGTTCACTAACATTTTTCAGATCCTTTGGACATATCACGATGGCAACTACTTCCCTGCGTATTGTGTCAACCCGAGTCAACACTTGCAATGACGCTTTGGAGCAAGGAAGTGCCCCAACAACTTCCACTAGGCAATGACTTCTATTCAAAGATGAAGAAGAGATTCAACTTTGTTGTAACATTGACCCGGTATTTTCAGTCAATCCAGTTAATTTCTTATGATCTCACTCTTTCAGCCCTGCAAATTCTCTTTGATAGTTTGTGCATTGCAAACAAAGGCAAACAGGTACATGGCGGAAGAGCTTTCCTACCTCATCTTCCATGATTTGAACAAAGCCACACGTTCACCTGATTCCTTGGCGAAGTTCAGGCCCATGATCAGCCATATCTAAATAACTTGCTCTGAAGCTCGAGTTGTGCATCCTCTCCAAACAAACAAAGCTCGACTTGTATATAGTTTTTTCTTGTGTCCATGTCCATGTAATGTACTTTCTTATCAATGTGTCCTTTTATTGGTGTCGTCTATCACATCATCTCCTGGCCATCGCTTCACATGTTGCAGTGAAAGTATGTTGAATGCCATCTACGTAACAATTAATTTGGAATTCACCTTATTATGTTCCAGTCAATTCCATGTTTTGAATGTGCTGATGTTTGTGTGCGAGAACATAATACCTCTAGAAGAAGAAATTGATTAGGTTAGTGAAAAAATTACTACTTAACTGCATTGAGTCCAATCAATCTGATTGATTAGAACATAACACTTGATGATGCAGTAGTACATTGAATCCAATCAATCTGTACGATGTTTATAACCTGGCAAATGACTATTAATTATGTCGCAGCCGAGTCTGTGTCGCTAGTTAAATTAGGTAGAAAGTGTCAGAAACATATATTTCTTACGCTGGATTAACATGCCAAAACATGCTAGTTTGCAAACGTGTCATTTTTCTTACATTGACCTATTTTTCTTACATCGGTGGTCGATTGAGCTAACCATGACCTACACGTGGAGTTCTCTTAAATTAGCTCTATTTTCTTATGTCACATGCGACAAAATTACGTAGGTGGTTTCTGGTCTGGTACGGTGGGCTCGGTGCCTCGGTTAGTGGGTAGTTTTCTTACGTTGAACTCACCATTTCTTATGTTGCATACAGTTTTTTTTACAACAGACTCTTGGGATAGACGTGCACGCGGGACAAGGGCTGGCTCGGCCGCTCGCTCGCTGGTGGGCTGGGCGCAGAATAACTATTCTGCATCCAGAGAGTCAAATAGCGCTTCCCTATATATATGTGTGTGTGTGCGCGTGCGTGCGTGCGTGCGTGCGTGCGTGCGGCAAACATATCTAGTCTGATCCAACAGATCGTGGCTGTACAATATGTTAATCCAACGTTTCGTCTCTATCGGCTCATCTTGCTCGAGTAGACAACTCACAAATCCGCTAATCACACCATGCTCCCCACCGCGTCGTCCTCTCCTCCACGGCTCACCAAAACCGTCGCCGCTGCAACTACTCACCAAGATGGAGTCCACGTTGCTTTGAACCGCTTCCTTCCAGTTGTCTGCATTATGTAGTTGCAAAAGCTTCTAAAATTGTAGTGGGAATGTCATCCACTAGGTACACAATGATATCATTACCAAAATACTTTGTAGTCCTTCGTATATTTCTCCATGTGGGAGCTTTCTTGGCGAATGCACTATGTTACAAAATATGTTACCTATGCAATAACTAGGATCATATTCGAGGTGCAAGCAACGAGATCATACCCTCGATGCTTGTCACGTGGTGGAAACATGATGCTGTTTTTAGGTAGTTGTTTGCTATTTCCCGCAGCTAGTTGATTATCCACGAGAAGAATCTCCTCGGGTAGCTCCCATGATCAAGTGTCGAACATAGAACGCCTCTGAGGTATCCACATATTTCGGGAATCATCACTTCATCGTCGTGCGATCGAGCACACCGTCAAAGTGGGGATCAGGTCGATGAAGATCTGAAGCCTCCATGATTGCCGTTTAGACTAGATCTAAACAAATCTAGAGATCCATCATCTCTCCTCTTGAGAGAGAGAGGTGGCTCCCAGTGCAGGGCTGCAGTGGCTAGGATTTCGGGTGCTCGGGGTGGTGGATGAAGTATGGGACATGGACTCCCACTTGGGACATGTATTGCGGCGCCCCTGCTCGTCCTTTTATAGGTGAAAACCCACCCTAGGTCGGCCAAGGCATCCCCCAAAAGTTTGGCGAAGTTCTGCCAAGGGTCCTACTAGAACAAAATCTGACAATCCAATTTGGGTTACCCAAGGATGAAAACACCTTGCCCCCAAAGGAAACAAAGGGATGGCCAGACAAGGGGCGGTCCAGACTCCTCTAAGATATTCCAGAAGCTTTCGCAACGTTCTAGAACCTACCGACAACTCCTAGTAACACCCCCCTGCCGGGACAATTTTGGACACCTCAAGGATCATCCGGGACCTCTTGGAATAATTCGTAGACCATCCGAGATATTCGTTGAACACTTCTCTCTTATCTTCATATAGCATTTCTAGTTTGCTTATGCCTATAGTCAGGAAAACATGACTAACAATAATATACACATTACACAACCAACCCTTTGTGTTACCTTCTCCTGCCTTTTTGTTGTGTAACCTATGCACATTACACAACCAACACTGCTGTGTAACCTGAAAACATGAGTACCTTCTTTTTGCGGGTAAAAACATTAATACCTTTGAAACATGGGCACCTTTTTGTTGGTGTTAACCAAGATTTATTTGCTTACGTCATGGCAGTTTCTTCCATCAACATGAAGGAAAGGATTCTAGGTCGAAAGTTGTGTACTCAGATTGGGCTAGCGCTACTTGCATTGGTGGTCCAGCTAGAGGAGATGTCAGATCCCGCTTACTGATGCGCGCGCGTATACCTAACAAACTGTGCTAATCCTATACGTACGTCGATCGATAAAGCAGCAAGACCTCCGATCCCAGATCGATCGATTAGATCGTAGGCCGTACGTCTCGGCCCTACGCAAGATGGCACAGACGACGGTGGCCACCGCCGGCGCCACGCTGTCGGAAGACGTGATCCGGGAGATCCTCTCACGCCTTGAGCAGGCATCGGCCATCTTCCGCTGCGCCGCCACGTGCAGGCGGTGGCGCGCCCTAGTGGCCGATCCCTCCTTCCTCCGCCTCCTCTGGCCGGACCGCTCCTTCGTCGGCTTCTTCACCGATGAGTGGCGCCGTTGGGAAGGGGTTTCGTTCATCCCGGGGCCAAGATCGGCTCTAGGCGCCGGCCGCCGCCTCCTCAGCTCCTACATCCCCGACGCCCCCGGCATCTCCGAGTGGGTGCAGCCGCTCGCCTCACACCACGGCCTCCTCCTCGTGCGCATCTTCCCCCGCTACATCGGCGCCGAGCAGCTCGCCGTGTGTGATCCGCTCGCCGGCACGTGGGACGTGCTGCCCACCCTAAGGCCAAACTCCTGTTTGGGCCACGCCATCACCGCCGGTGCGGACTCTGCCTCCTTTAGAGTGCTAGTCCTCAGGTCAGAAACGGACGGCGAGAGGCAGAGGATCCTCCACGCATTCTCGTCCGGCAAGCCGAGCTGGAGCGCTCCGATCAAGTTCCCTGACAATGTGGAGAACAGCATGGAGGGATTCACCATCGCCCACGGGTACGCCGCCGTGAGCCACGATGGTGTAGCGCACTGGCTATTCTGGAAGTCGAGAAAACTCCAAATCCTTCACGTCAACGCTGAAACTGGCCGGATTGCCTCAACGGAGCTCCTGAGCCCCCTGATCGGGAGGAAGCTCCACGGCAGAGTCCGCCTGACGATCACAGCCGACGAGGCTCTGTTGTCGCTCTGCATCTACAATGGGCATCGGGTTCAGATCTTGGAACAAGAACAACTTGGAAGCGAGCACTGGCGGAGCTAGCCCAGGTTGACTGGGGGGGGGGGGGGGGGGGGGGGCAAAAGGTAATATTTAAAAATTTGGGGGGGCAAAAGACTCAAAAAATTTCCAATTAAGCCCCTTAAATATTTTTTTCTTCAGTAAATGTTCCAAGTCTGGGGGGCGGTGGCCCCCTCTGACTTGTGCATAGCTCCGCCCCTGGAAGCGAGGATGGCACCATGCCCTGGATCCGCACTAAGGTGTTCAAGCTAAGTCTGCAGCTTGAAGGAGCAAGGTGCATGTGTCTGGGGGCGAGGAGCGGCAGGATGCTCATTATGGACTGCCACCAGCGTGTCTATGTTGTAGACCTCAGAGGTGGGGCAATGGAGGAGGTGAGGGACGCGTTTTACGACCCAAACCTCATTGCCGTGCCCATGGAAATAGATTGGCCCAATTTCTTCATGTCTCGGCTTCGTCTCATGTAATCTTTACTTTCGAGTATGGATGGACATACTGAATTAATGTTTTATTCTCTTTTCTCTTTGATATGAACAGCTAGGTTAAAGGACCACGTCTGATGTGATCTATTGTTCAGTTCTGCAGTAGTCTAACTAAAAACACAACAACGAGCACGAAAACACACCAACAAACACGAAAAATAAATAGATCCCGAAAGATCCGCTGCACATATGACTTCACGCGCCCTCAATCGGCGCTAGATGCACCACCGGAGTAAGGATAGGACAGGGAGGAGCTTATTCTGACTGATTTCAGGATGTAGCCGTCACCTCACCATCCCAAAAAACAGTCTAACCAATAAACAGAAACCTCCCGTCGGCGAGAGGTCGTGGTCTGCCACACCTTCAAGGCCTCAAGGCATATCATTGTGAGATATTCACCGGTGACGGCACGAGCGATGAAGGAAGAAGCACGACACCCTGCTGGAGGGGAGCTGTAATACATGGTGGAGATTATCCCAGTCGGAAGAGTATGGCATTGCTCTGCATAGCAGCTTACGCTGGTATACATAGAAAAATAGTCTTGACATAGACAACACGACATAAGTAAGAATGAATTCGCACAAATGGCGCTTATTAGTGAGGCCATAAACGCCGGCCACCGGTGTCGAGGATGGCGGCCGTTGCTGGTCACCCGACACCGATCTCACGGGTTAGATGTGGCAGTCCAACACGCCCATTGTCGAGCCGAAGCAATCCGGCAACGCACGACGCAACCGACGAGGGTTTGATACCCACGCATCGTACAATGGTTAAGTCGCCATATCTGCCATAACAGACACCTTTGCACCGAGCACTCCAATGCTTGCACCAATCCGGGGCTTACCAGGATGTGTTTAGATATCCAGGAGATAGTGCGCCAGCAGCTGGTCCGATCTCTATAGCTGGTCTATCGTCACATGCCAGGATCATAGCCTGGTGCTAACTTCTAAGCCGAGAGGCCATTCCCATAGAGTCAGAGACAAATCCCACGTTGCAGGAGCCGATATGGAGGGAAATCATAGATACCTTTGCACCAAGCACTCCAATGTTTGCATCGAAACCGGATAGGGTATCCCACTTCTAGTTCATTTTTCTAAGTGGGATTTTGGTGATATCCCACTTGACACCTAGATCCGGAGCATACCAGGAGTACATGTTTAGACATCCAGAAGATAGTGGGATCATAGCCAACTAACATGCCAGGATCATAGCCCAACTGTTATCTTCTGACCATACCCAACTATTATTTCCGAATCAAAAACTAGCCCAATCGAAACCGGATAGGGTATTCCACTTCTAGTTCATTTGTCTAAGTGGAATTTGGTGACATCCCACTTGACACCTAGATCCGGAGCATACCAGGACGTGTTTACACATCCAGGAGATAGTGTGGCGCCAACAGCTGGTCCGATATATAGCTGGTCTCTCCTAACAAGCCAGGATCATAGCTCAGTGCCAAGCCGATGAGGCCATTTCAGCAGTATTAGAGACAAATCCCACGCTGCACGAGCCGATATGTATGGAAATCGCCATGCCGGATCATCGGATACGTGTGAGCTTGGCTCAAATAAAAATCCACCACAGCCGCCGCATGTAACAACTACCGCTCCAATTCATGATAGATTATGTGTCCAAACAGCTAGGGGAGAAACATAGGCATCTTGCCTTAAGTACACAACACTAGGCCACATCACGATCATTTTTTAGACGGAAGGCACAACAAGTGCCTGGATTTAACATAATAAAGCCCCACGTCCAACGATACAACATACCGGGGATACCAACTTAAGAGTTTACAGACCTGCTTGGATACCAGCACAAGATAAAGTTTAACAACAAACATCCTCTAGGCAGAAGGGGGAGTAGGGACGCAAAACACATCCAACAAACGACAGGCTAGGAGAGTAGTTGATGGGCGAGGACGACGTGTCCACATATGAAGTCTTCAAGAGCTGGATCACCTCGTCTATGAGAGCAGGAGCACCTAAAGATACCACTATCGTGGTCTGGCTAGCAGGCTTTGCCTGTAGACGACCACCAGCGACGATGAGGGAGAGGCCAAGGAGTTGGTGCTCTCGCTAGCTTCAAGGGTAGTTGGTCCGGCAAGGTCGCTCGGATTGATTAGTGACTATCGAGAGATTTGCAATTGTAGTCGCTTGATTTTTTTTAATTAGTGATTATGGGAGTAACTTTCTACACTTGTGTATAATGTTACAAAGAAGAATATGTTCTCATTGAACATTATATACGTATTCTACTGTGTATGGAACCATCTAAAGCATGACATGTCAATGTAACTGATATACAATAATATTCAATCACTAGCTATTTGTTTACCACTCGAACGGGATAGACAACGACCATTCGACTTCTACCCACTTAACCAAATAGTCGAAAGACTCTACAATAACGTGGAATCTCATTGACGGACTGGACAGTATAAAAAGAGCAAGTAGAACATTCTAAAGATCTCGTAAGGATATCTAGGACGTTAGTAGCCATGATGAGAGCTATTGTAGAAGATACTAGTGAACACATGTCTCTCTCCGTCCTGATGCGCCTCATGCCGATGGAAACCCATAATGGATACCGTAGATCTTTCTCCAGATAGGACATGCATAGAAGATAGAGTGATAGGGAGTAGAACGAGGTCGACGGGAGACTCAAAGGGTGTGCGGATAGCAGGGTGGGAGTCTACGCACAAATTAGATGATGATCAGAGTGAGAGGTGTGAGATTGCTTAAGTTACTCCATGGCGAAGGGAGAGAGAGATTTATATATGTACTTCCATATGGGTTAGGTGCGGATAGACTATGTGCTTCTCACTTCACAGTGATCACATGGTCTACGGATGGTTGTTGGCAGTGGTGCTAGCTGTCTACTACTTCCTCCGTTTTAAAATATAAGATATTTTAGGTTTGTGAAGAAAATAAATCTAAATTTGTTTTAGTACGTAGGTTCACTTAACTTTGGGATGAATCTACATACTAAAAGAAGTCTAGATTCATTTTTTTCACAAACCTAAAACATCTTATATTTTGAAACAGAGGGAGTACTAGTCATGTCGAGTGGATCCTTTGGTGCATTTGCTGGGGTGGATGAATGTATAAAAAAAATGCCACCTATTAATGTTGTGCTAAACTATTTCTATGACTTGTATAGAAAAATGTCACGAAAATGAGAAATTTGTTATCCAAACAGAAAATAGGCAATGACTCATTGGAAAAGCAACAACACGTTGTCTACTCGAGTGTAAACCGACTCATGAATATATATTTTTTGTGTGTAAAACTGCCTCATGAATCTTGAGGGCTAGCTCTAGCAATGTAAATTGGTCTAGTGATTTGCATTCGGCATGTCCTAGTAAAGGAATATTACTTTTTGCGAAAACTAGTAAAGGAATATTATTGGGTTTTATTCTAGTTTTGTACTTTTATTGTTCCAGAATGTATCATAATATTTTCCATGGATTAGTGAAAATTAAAGGCATGAATTTCCAACACAACGAACGCTCAATCGATGCACCCTAACAGACATATAAAAGCATTTCTCCTACTAGTACTCAAGTTGGTACTAGTACCATAAACTTGACGAAGAGTGAAGCTCGACACCAAGAGCATGCAAAGTGCACGTTACGAGCCTGGCATGAAGTTGCCTCGTCCTTCCTGATCGGTGCCCCCCTCGAGCTAGCTAGCATAATCACAACTATCTTGCAGCTGCACTATAGCTAGTGCGTGTTCAAGAGGTTTCCCATTTTCCACCAAGGGATCCTGGCACTGCTAGGAAGCGCCTCGTGCATGACAAAGCTCAACCTTGGTCGAACTATAGTTGCATTTCTCGAGAAGGTGTCCTTGGCGCATGATGAAGCCCAAAAGTAGTAACATTGAAAACCTGAATCCAAAACACAGTGAAACGTCATGATTGACAATAAAACCCAATGAAATAGCATTATGGATTTTTTCAATCAATATATTTTATGCTTTCAATAAATAAATATACAATTGTTTTTTCAACTCCAATAAACCAATCAATGGAACATGGTGAAACGTTAACAGAATGTTACAAAAAATATTTTCTCCAAGTTTCATATTTTTTTTCAAAGCTTCACTATGTTTCAGAAGTCGATTTTCAAACCTATTAAAATTATTTTTAAGTTCTCTTTATTAGGAACCCAATTATTCAAACGGCTTTTTAATTGGACACGTGGTTTAAAACCTACAAAAGTTTCAAGTGAGAGAGGGGAGAGAAAAAAAACTAACACAATTCTACAAAAGTAATAGGAGCGAGAAGGTGGTCTATGCACACTTGCTAGATTGAATCGCCGGGTCGGGCTCACACCTTCTCCTAATATTTCTAGTTCCTCTCCATCGCGCTTTGGGGACTTCGGACACTTTTGGAGGAAAAGGTATTTACACCGGGTCATCACTTTTGCGATAAGGCAGGTTTTGATGCTTGCTTCCACTCGGCTCTATGAGCATGTGCTTATTGGGACGAGCTTCTGAATATTGTTTGACATGCAAACCCGGGGCTACTATACATGGTGGAATAAGTGGAGGATGTAGACATAACAGAGAAGTGTCCCGTGTATTCCTCGTACCTCTCATGCCTATAGATTCAAAACAATGGTGGAATGATGTGACTGAGTGTAAGGTTAGAGGCGGGCATCTGTGAGAGGGCCAAGGGGTCATCCATATAGGAGGTATGATATAATCTATAAGGCCTTGTTTTGTAGTAGTGTTTTTTTTGGAGATTAGTGAGATTATTTCCACCGGGATTGGATGAATCCACTTCCCTCACCAAATCCCCTCAAAATCTATTCCTTGCCTTTTCAATTTCTGTCTTGCAAAATTCCACTGGGGAGCTGGGTGCGAGTCATGGCGCGTCTAAGCCAGGGATTCCAAAACGCGAGGGGAGGGTATCTTTTCGATCTACAGGCATGTTCGAGGGTTTCAGCGGGGATATTTGGGATTGAGCCCATCTAAACCTAGACTACAAAATAGGATAATAGGAATTGTAGGAGATCTCATGGTGGCCCGGTAAACACTCTACAAAACCTGTCAATACCAGCCTGCAAAACATGGCCTAAATGAATTTAGAGGTGATTTGGCAACTATTTGATACAAGGAGATAGGGGAGGAGGAAGTGGGTGAGAGACAAGGACGAGTAGTAATTTTATATTACGATCGGGGCTGCGCATTTTAAGGGATATTTTTATTTGAGAGGTCTATGACGACTGTCTACGCACAGCCTGTTGGGAACCCCAAGAGCAAGGTGTGAAGCAGCAAGCAGCAAGTTTTCCCTCAGTTGAGACCGAGGTTATCGAACCAGAAGGAGGAAAAAAACGTCACACAGGTGTTGCAAGCAACGCGGAGACCTGCACAACACAAACTCGAGACTTTGCCCCAACAAACAATGAGGTTGTCAAGCTCACCGGTTTGCTGTAAGAAAGGATTAAACGTATGATGTTGAAGGTAATGGTTTGCAGCAAGTAAACAAGTAACAGTGGAAGATGTATCAATGGTAAAGATTGGACCGGGGTCCATAGTTCACTAGAGGTGCTCTCCTTAGATAAACAACATGGCATGAAGGATAAATAAATTACAGCAGGACAATTGACAGGAACTGAGCAAGGCATAACAATGCAATTACTAGTCAAAAAGATCCTATGAGGTTGATTGGGCAATACAACAAGATACATAGACCGCCATCCAATTGCATCTATGACTAGAAGTCCACCTTCAGGTTATCATCCAAACCCCTTGTAGTATTAAGTTGCAAGTAACAGACAACTGCTTTAAGCAAAGTGTGTAAGGTAAACAGTCCACATGTTCCATGAACAAGAGACCGTTGTTTCCCCCCTAGTAGCAACAACACATCTACAACCGAAGAGATTATTGTCACTTCCCTTGGAAACTAGAGGCATGAATCCACTATCGAGCATAAATACCCTCTCTTGGAGTCACTAGCAACTACTTGGCCAAGATTGCTATTAACAACGGAGAGCATACAAGATCACAAACAACACAGACATGATAGAATCATAAAGACAAAACTATTAATCAAACCAACATAATATTCTCAATATCCATCGGATCCCCGCAAACACAACATGCATGATTACAAATAGATTAGATCTTGATCATGAACGGAGCTCACAAGATCTATACATGAAAGCACAAAGGAGGATATACAACCATTTAGCTACTACATGGACCCATAGTCCAAGGTGGAACTAATCACGCATCATACCGGAGAGAAGGCCTTCGGGATGGTCTCCCCTCCGGCAGGGTGCCGGGAAGAACTTCAGATCCCCCCGATCTAGGGACGATGGTGGCGGCGGCTATAGACGGTTTCATGGATTTCTGATCGGGTACTCAGGGTTTCCGCATCGGGGGCTTCTTATAGGCGAAGGGGGAGACCGAGGCGGCCGCCAGGGCGACCAAACCCTAGCCAAGCGTGGGATGGGGCCCACCCACGCCTGGGGTGGGTCTGGCCCCTCTGGCCGGCCTCCCGGGCTCTCTTCTGGACTTCTTGTTCCCCACGGAAATTAATTGACTTTGTCCTTTGTCCCGTCCAATTCCGAGAATATTTCTTTACTAAATTTTCTGAAACCAAAAACATCAGAAAACAGGCATCTGGCACTATTGCAACTTGTTAGTTGGTTAATACCAGAAAACATGTAAAAAGCACATCAAAGTAGATACTAAACAAGCATGGAGCATCAAAAATTATAGATAAGTTTTCAACGTATCAGCATCCCCAAGCTTAACTCCTGCTCGTCCTCGAGTAGGTAAGTGATAAATAGAATAATTTTTGAGGTGACATGCACCCTCACAATAAAGATCCAACCATATGAAGCATTAAAAGCTGGGATCAAAGAACTCTAAACATGTGCATGAAAGATGGAGTTCTAACAATAGGACATAGTAACTATGCATGCAACATGACAAACTACAAACAAAGATCATGAATAATATGCATTGAAAAACGTTTGTTTGTTTCACATGCAGAAAACATAGCATAGTGGCAATCAGCTTATCCCTCATAGAGTAGCAATTAGATGCATATGACACCTGCAAAGTTCACAAGGGTGACTAGAAACAAATAGCACAAGAGCAAGTAATAACACAATATGCATCAATTAATAAGCTTTGGAACACTGCACACAGAATGACAACTATGCTCTCTTAATGGTGCCTAAAGGTAGAAGGTGGAGACTTAATAGTGGTGGAAGAAAGGCCTTTTTGTAAAGGAAGCATGGATTACAAGTTTCAAAAAGAGCTTCCAAAAATTATGGTACTTGTTAGCTTTCAGCCCTCATTGCCCCTATCATAATCATCTTGAAGTGGTTAAGGTTAAAGTGGCAAAACTGGAGTATATGCTTGATGAAGTATAAGTTGGCAATCTCATGTCCCTTGAATATGAGAGACATTCCTCATGCATACTCAACTTTGGGTTCAGGTAAGTTCTTGTCACTGTAAGTATTTGCATATCATTGAGAATCGCCAATGGGGTACCCCTTGCACATGGTACATGAGCTTTTCCATAACCAAAATGACAAGGTAAGCAGACAATGAGCATCTCAGCAATTCTTCTTATGTACCATGGGAATATGGTGCTTTTTTCTCTCTTTCCTCTTTTCTCAATGTGTCTCTTTTTTTATAAGAAGAATGCTTCATAGATGTCACTATGGTGATGCTGCAAGTTTCTACCATGATTAGGCATGGCTTAGGCTAGCGGCCCAGGCGTTTATCTAACATAGGATACAAACTCCATGGACTTACAAGTTCCCTCTTTATTTCACACCGGTAACATCCATAGACAAAAGAACATGATATCAACTGAGTACAACAAGGTACAAGTGCAATGTTGAAAACGTTCCCCGTGACAGCACGGTTCTGCTAATTCCAACTTATAAGTGCAAGCGTATACAACAAAGTTGTCACAATGGTTCAAGTTTATTAGGGGCAAAAAATAAATTGTGCCATCAAGTTCGTGAGGGCTTTAATCACTAAGTTTTCACATAACAAAATAGTTTTTAATTGGAAGATAGTTGAAAATAGGAATATACTTGGAATGGTGTAACACACCATGCATAGAAATTTATAGTGGACACTTTGGAATAACTTGGTTTCTTGGGAGTTGGAGGCATGAGTAGAACTTACTCATACAAGTGGAGGCTAGCAAAAGACTGGGAGCAACCAACTAAGAGAGCAATAATGGCCAAAATCATACAGTGCAACAAAGCAAACTAATCAAAGCAAAGAGTGGTACTACAAGTCAAGGACTAAATGATCATAGAGGCTAATGGTGACTTGTGAGAGTCATAACATGGTGTGAGCATGTGACAAGTCAACCTAAGCAAAACATCAAAGGAGAATACCACAATACTATGCTTTTACATGCTAAAACAACACATAATTTCTTCAAGGTACACTAAGCAATCCCAATTGTTTGTAACAAGACATGCTACAGCAATAATCACTAAGCATAAGGTCAAAACAACACCTAGCATGTCATGCTAAAGTCTAAATCACAGTCAATGCAAGCTCCTCTTGCACTTCAAGCAAGAACTTACTACTCCTTTCCAAAAACCAAGCAACCTTATTTGCAAAACAACACAGTGAGAGCGGGGGCCCAAACTATTTAAGAAAAATAAACAAACTGAGCAAAGCAAACGAAAACTAAGACATTCCAAGAACAACACAACTGTGCATGAAACAATAAAAACGAAGTGTCTAGACAGACCTGAGCATTTTATTGATGAAGAAGGGGATGCCTTGGGCATCCCCAAGCTTTGACGCGTGTACCTCTTGGATATTTCTTGGGGTAACACCATGGTGGCATCCCCAAGCTTTGACGCTTGTACCTCTTGGATATTTCTTGGGGTAACACCATGGTGGCATCCCCAAGCTTGATCTTTTGTCCATTCTTCATCTCATTGCATCATTCTCTCTCTACACCTGAAATTTTTCCTTCATACAAAACTTCACACAATCTTCATTAGCAACATTAGTGTATTCAAAAGATATTAGACCACCGGCAAAGCTTTGGAACAACAAGACTTTTCACTAAAAAGACAAGCTACTGTAGTAACTCCTTCAAAAAGATCAATTTACCTGAAGAGAACTCAAAAAGAAATTAATAAGAAGCAAATGCAAATAATGGCAGAAATCTAACAAAACAGACCAGCAGGTAGAGACCGATTTTTTCGAACATCTTATGTTGTTCAAATCAAAAAGTGTTGAACTAATGAAAGAGATGAATCGGTTAGGTCAAAACGCGGATCTAGATCTCCTCTCTCTTCCACTCAAATATGGGCAAGAATCATCGGAGGGAAAAGATTAGGCAAGCTTCAAGATCTAGAGCAAGTGTGGACAAAGTTTAGCCTAATAGATAAGAGAGGAGCTTGTTGAACTGAAAACCGGACAAGGCCTTAAATAGGGGCACAGAAAAACTAGCCGTTTGAGCTATTTTTCGGTCTGGACCGGTAGTACCGGTTTGGACAGGTACTACCGCCCGAAATATCAAACAACCCAGGAGCAGGTCGAGCCAGATGGCGAACGCGAGCAGATGCACCGCAAGTGGAGCGTGCGAGCCAGTAGTGGCAAACGCAGCGGGGCTGGTCAACGTCGGGCAGGCGGACGCGCGCGAGAATCTGGGCAGCGCGGGGCCAATGCTGGGGCAGCAAGCGGTCAATAGCGAAGCGGGATCGAGCGGCCTTGTGATGAGGCTACCGGCAGCGGCGGCGGAAGCGAAGAAGCGCCAACAGGCCAGCGCAGGCGCGGCAATGGCGTGGCAGCGTGACACAAAGGCAGCCACGCACGCGACGAGAGTGGATGGGCTAGCGGCGGGGCGCAAGATGGGCCGGTGTACCTGTGAGCAAGCTGGGCAAGAGGGTGGGCGGCCCGGTACTACCGGCCGCCCGGGGCGGTAATACCGCACGGGCCGGTAGTACCTGCCAGGACTACCGGACAGATCTGAGAGCGAACGGGCCGAAACTGGGGTGTCCGGTACTAGGCCCGGTAGTACCGGACAGCCCAGAAAAACTGTTTTTCCTTTTACTTTATTATAATCAAATCGACAAATAGTCGAACGGTCATAACTTTTGAATGGTAGCTCCGATTGACCCGATTCCAATTGCGTTGGAAAGAGGACGATAAGTGCTACCCAATAAAAAGTGAAAATATTGGTTATCACCAAGTGAGAACGTATCATGTATTATAATGTGACATACCTCACTTGGTGAGAAACCGGAAAGCTGTCAAGATCAAAATCGCAACAAGATGTAAACGGGAGATCCGATTTTGATGAACAAGAGCTTGTTATGGAGATTACCACAAGCTCTATATCCTCACATGTATAAGACCAAATAACAACCAAATATGATGATGCAAGTATGCAAAGATTGAGCTCTCTCCGAACGATGTGATCGAGTTACTCATTCGAGAGCCCCTCTTGATAGTACGGTTATCTATCCTAAACCCGGTCTCCTACACACAACAAGAGACCGGCAAAAAGGAAAACCTATCAAGATTATACCTTTGCCTTGAGCATTCCACTTGAGCTCGATGTAGACGATCTTGCCCTTCTCAAGATGGAACGCCTTTCTTAATTTCTCATCATCGACCTCGCATATTGAGCTTGCACAACATATCTTCTTTGCATTTCATCGACCTTGAAGCCAACACATGCTCCAAGCGATGCCAATGGACAAATCCTACAAGTATAACTTAATACACACATTAGTCCATAAAGATTGTCATTAATTACCAAAACCACACATGGGGGCCCAACATGTTCTTTCACCCACCTTGCCAATAAGCACTAGTTTCAAAGAAACCATCCATTGATAGAAAGCATGACCAAGCAAGGCAACAACAGACCAGCAACTAGAGTAGGAGCTAATTTTTTTTCTGTTTTTAATAAAGCAAGCAAACCAAACTAGACTAATTTTTTTGGTTTTTTTTTGGAAAGAGGCAAACAAAACCAAGCAAAAGAAACAAAGCAAAACTAAAAACAAAGTAAAGAGAAAGGAAGTGAATGACTCCTCTTGTGAATACGTCCTTGGCCTCCCTGGCAACGGCTGAAGGGATTCGCAGCATAGTAAATCAAAATTTTCTACGGAAGCGAACAGAGGGAAAGCCAAGATCTAATCTAGGAGATGCAAACAACGAGAGAGATTGGATTAGATCTTCATACCCTTGAAGATTCGCAAATGAGCGTTAAATCCGAACGTGGGTGATGTAGTCGTACTCGCTTCTCCTCCTCGCGATCCGATCCGATCTAGCACCACAAGTGGCGGTGCCTCCGTGAGATGCACACATGCAGCACCTCGACGTCTCCTCCTTCCTCGGACCAGCAAGTAGGGTGGAGAGATAGATTGGATCTACAACACGACGGCGTGGTGTATATGGTGGAGAATTTCTGCAGCAGGGCTTCGCCTACAAACAGTCGGGAGGGAGAGAGGAGGGCAGCAGGGCAACTAGGGTTTGGAGGAAGGTGTGTGTGTGGGGAGGGGGCGCACCAGCCCTCTATATATAGAGGGGGGTGCGGCCAGCCCTTGCCCATCCTCCAAGCCTATCTCTAGTTTAAACGATTTAAACTTATCCCTTATCTAGAAACCCTATCTCTAGTTTAAACGAGTTTAAACTTATCTAGGATCGGCTGGGCCCTATAGGGCCTTGTGCCCCTGGCCCAATGCGGCCAGGAAACTCCCTCATAGGCCCATGCCCCCTCCCGGAAGGTGGGACCACGTTGGCCCCCTTCCGGAAGGTTCTAGAAGCTTCCGGTACAATACCGATTAACCCGGAACAATTCCGAACTCCAAAAACTGCACTGCCTTATATGAATCTTATTCTCCGGACCACTCCGGAACCTCTCGTGATGTCCCGGATCCCATCCGAGACTCCGAACAAAAATTCATAAACCAAGTATCCAATCTATCCTAGCATCGAGACACGTTAAGTGTGTGACCTCATGGTTCGAGAATATGCGACATGATCTTCTATCAATAATCAACAGCGGGTGCAGGCACCCATATTGACTCCCACACATTCATCGATGATCATATCGGATGAACCACGATGCCAGGATTCAATCAATCCCATATATATATTCCCTTCGTCTCGCGATATTTTACTTGCCCGAGATTCGATCGTCGGTATCGTCATACCTAGTTCAATCTCGTTCACAGCAAGTACTTTACTCGTTCCGTAATCCAATATCACTTTGTGATTAACTCCTTAACCACATGCTTGCAAGCGGTGTTGATATCGACACGAGTGGGCCCAAGTATATCTCTCCGACTTGGGAGGGACAAATCCCATCTCGATACATACAACCCAATGATACTTTCCGATCACCTGAGAGACAACTTTATGATCACCCTCTCATAGGATGACGTTTGATGGCCTCAAAGCTTTCTTCCGATACCAGGGAGTTGTATTATCTCATGGTCTAAGGAATACAATATTTGACATAGGAAAAGCTTCGCAAAGATGAACACAATGATACGATCTAATTGCTTCGCTTAGTTTGGTCATTCATCATATCATTCTCCCAATGATATGATCTCATTATCAATTGACAACTCATGTCTATGGTTAGGAAACCTTAACCATCATTGATCAATGAGCTAGTCCATAGAGGTGTACTAGGGACACGGTGTTGTTCACAAACCACACAAGTATTAATGTTTCCGCTTAATACAATTCTAGCATGGAATATAAACTTTATCATGAACAAGAATTATAATAATAACATCTTTATTATTGCCTCTAGGGCATAATTCCAACAGTCTCCCACTTGCACTAGAGTCAATAATATAGTTTACATTTGGCAACAATCTTACACCCATGGCACTGAGGTGTTGATCATGTTTTACACGTGGAAGAGGTTTAGTCAATGGATCTGCGACATTCAGATCTGTATGTACTTTGCTGATCTTCAGATCTCCATCTGCTATATAATCTCGGATTATATGAAACTTATGTTGATATGCTTGGTCTTTGGATGATATCTTGGTTCCTTAGCGAGTGCTATGGCGCGTGTTGTCACACAATATCTCTAGTGGGCCCAATGCACTTGGAACCACGCCAAGCTCGATGATGAAGTTTCGATCCAAACTCCTTCACTTGACGCTTCTGCGGCAGCCATGTATTCCGCTTCTCTTGTAGATCCCGCGATCACGCTTTGTTTGCAGCTTCTCCGACTCCAGCTCCTCCATTCAAAATATACACGTATCCTGTCTGAGATTTAGAATCATCCTTGTCGGTGTCGAAACTAGCATCGACGTAACCTTTTCTGACGAGCTGTTCATCACCCCATAGACTAAGAACATTTCTTTAGTCCTATTTAGGTATCTTAGGATGTTCTTTACGACTGTCGATGTTCCACTCGGATCACTTTGATATCTGCTCGTCAAACTAAGAGCATTGGACACATCCGGTCTAGTACACAAGATGGCATACATGATGGAACCTATGGCCGAGGCATAAGGCACTTTGCTCATAGCTCCCCTATCATTTACAGAATGGACACCGAGCCTTGCTCAATATCTTACGACAACATAGGCTTTGAACCTTTCAATGCCTTATCCATTCGAACCTTTTAGAACTTTGTCTAGGTATGTACTCGCTTAAAGCTATCAGCGCCTTTGTCTATCTCTATAGATTTTGATGCCCAATATATAAGCAGCTTCACCTAGGTCTTTCATTGAAAAACACTTGTTCAAATAACTCTTCACATCGTTAAGCATGTTGATGTCATTTCCAATAATGAATATGTCATCCACATATAGTACCGTAAACGCCACCGAGCTCCCACTCACTTTCTTGTAGATGCAAGCTTCAGAGCAATTTGGAACAAATCCAAAGCTCTTGATCACTTGATCAAAACGAAGGTTCCAACTCCGAGATGCTTGCTTCCATAAATGGAACGCTGAAGTTTGCATACTTTATCAGCATCTTTAGGATAGACAAAACCTTCGGGTTGCATCATATACAACTCTTCATCAATGTTGCCATTGAGGAACGCAGTCTTGACATCCATCTGCCATATTTCATAATCATGAAACGCAGCAATTGCTAATAAAATCCGAATGGACTTAAACATCGCTACGGGAGAGAAAGTCTCATCGTAGTCAACACCTTGAACTTGTCGAAAACCTTTCGCAACAAGCCGTGCTTTATAGACGGTAACATTACCATCCGCGTCCGCTTTTCTTCTTGAAGATCCATTTGCACTCAACGCCTTTCGGTCGCTAGGAGGGTCCACCAAAGTCCATACTTGGTTTTCGCTCATGGATCCCAATTCGGATTTCATGGCTTCTAGCCATTTCTCGAGTCCGGGCTCATCATCGCTTCCTCATAATTCGAGGTTCACCGTCTTCTACTAACAAGACAGTCAAGACAGGTTGCCGCAGACCACTCAGAGGGCACGCGACCTTGTCGACCGCGACGCTCAAGATGCGACATCGTCCGAAGCTTCATGATCCTTGTCATTAGCTTCCTCTATTGTTGGTGCAGCACTGGAACAATTTCAGGTGCTGCGCTACTCTCCAATTCAAGAGAAGGTTCAATAACCTCGTCTAGCTCTACTTTCCTCCCACTCACTTCTTTCGGGAGAAACTCCTTCTCAAGAAAGGAACCGTTCTTTGCGATAAACACTTTGCCTTCAGTTCTGTGATAGAAGGTATACCCAATAGTTTCCTTAGGGTATCCTATGAAGACGCATTTCTCCGCTTTGGGTTCGAGCTTGTCCGGCATCAACTTCTTGACGTAAGCTTCGCATCCCCAAACTTTAAGAAACGACAACTTAGGTTTAGCACCAAACCACAGTTCATACGGTGTCGTCTCAACGGATTTAGATGGAGCCCTATTTAAAGTGAATGCAGCGGTTTCTAATGCATAACCCCAAAATGATAACGGCAAATCAGTAAGAGACATCATCGATCGGACCATATCTAATAGGGTTCGATTCCGCTGTCGACACACCATTGCGCTGTGGTGTTCCGGGTGGCGTGAGTTGCGAAACGATTCCACTTGCTTTGAGATGCGTGAGAAAATCATAACTCAAATATTCGCCCCCACGATCGGATCGTAGAAACTTAATCTTTCTGTTACGATGGTTCTCCACTTCATTCTGAAATTCTTTGAACTTTTCAAACGTTTCAGATTTATGTTTCATTAAATAGATATACCCATATCTACTCAAGTCATCGGTAAAAGTGAGAAAATAGCGATATCCACCGCGCGTCGAAACACTCATCGGTCCGCATACATCGGTATGTATGATTTCCAACAAGTCCGTTGCTCGCTCCATCATACCGGAGAACGGGTTTTGATCATCTTGCCCATGAGGCATGGTTCGCATGTGTCAAATGATTCAAAATCAAGAGACTCCAAAAGTCCATCAGAATGGAGTTTCTTCATGCGCTTTACTCCAATATGACCTAGACGACAGTGCCACAAATAAGTAGTATTATCACTATCTACTTTGCATCTCTTAGCCTCAATGTTATGGATGTGTGTTTCATCCCTTTCGAGATTTAGAAGAAATAAACCATTCACAAGAGGTGCATGACCATAAAAGATGTTACTCATATAAATAGAACAACCATTATTCTCCGATTTAAATGAATAACCTTCTTGCAATAAACACGATCCAGAAATAATGTTCATGCTCAACGCAGGCACATAATAACATTTATTAAGGTTTAAAACTAATCCCGAAGGTAAAACTAAGGAGAGCGTGCCGACGGCCATCACATCAACTCTTGATCTGTTGCCAACGCGCATCGTCACCTCATCCTCGCTAAGTCATTGCCGTCTATTCCGTAGCTCCTGTTTCAAGTTACAAATATTAGCAACTAAACCAGTATCAAATACCCAGGCACTACAACGAGGTCTAGTAAGGAAACATCAATAACATGTATATCAAATATACCTTTGATGGTGCCAACCTTCTTGTCCGCTAAGTACTTGACGATTTGCGCTTCCAAAGGACCCTTGTCCTTGCAATAGAAGCACTCGATTGTCCGGCTTAGGACCGGACTTGAGCTTCTTCTCAGGGCAAGCGATCGCTTGCCGCCGCCTTTCTTGAAGGGCTTCTTTGCTCCCTTACCTTTCTTAAAGGAGGGCTTATTGACCATCAACACATGATTATCCTTCTTGATGTCCACCTCCGCAGCCTTCAGCTTTGCGAAGAGCTCGGTGATCGTATCAGTGGAACCAATCTGATTATGAGTCACTACAAAACTTTTGTAGCTGGGAGGGAGTGATTGCAGAACCCTGTCAATCTTGAGCTCCTCCGAATCTTGCATCCAGTTGCTCAAGGCGTTGTGTAGCCCGACATCTTAATGGCGTGCTCACTAACGGAACTCCCTTCCTCCATCTTGCAGTTAAAGAACTTCTCAGAGATCTCATATCTCTCAGAACGGGCCTGAGTCTGAAACATGGTTTTCAGCTCCTCGAGAATCTCAAAGGGCCCGGGATAGTTTTCAAAACGATTTTGAAGTTCCGGTTCCATAGCAATAAACATGGTGCTCTTAATCACACCATAATCATCTTTGCGCGACTGATAGACATCTTTCTCATCAGCCGGCGCAGTTGCAGCAGGGGGGTTACCTAATGCTTTCTCAAGGACATAGTCCTTTTGTCCGCCAGACAAAATGATTCTTAGATTGCGGAACCAGTTGGTGAAGTTAGACCCATTGTTTCTAAGCTTTTCTTTCTCAGCAAAAACGTTGAAGTTGAAGTTGGACTTGGCCATGTGATCTACAGTATTTGCAAGTACAATTTAGACTATGTTCATGATAAATAGTTCAACTTAATCAAATTACTAGATGAACTCCCACTAAATTCAACATCCCTCAAGTTGTTTAGTGAACACGATCCAAATTCACCACACCTAATCCGATCTTCACGAGAAGAGATGTGGTTTCAATGGTGGACAACAAAGTGTTGATCATATCATTCATATGACTCATGCTTAACCTTTCGGTTCTCGTGTTCCGAGGCCATGTCTGTACATGCTAGGCTCGTCAAGTTAGACCCAAGTATTTCCGCGTGTGCAAAACTGGCTTGCACCCGTTGTATGTGAGCGTAGAGTCTATAGCACCCGATCATCACGTGATGCTTGGACACGAACTTTCATAGCAGTGCATACTTGGGGAGAATACAGTTTTTATCTTGATCTTTAAGTGAGGAATCATCTTATAATGCTACCGTCGCGATCTAAGCATAATAAGATACATAAAAGGATAAACATCACATGCATATAACTTTATGTGACATGGTATAGCCAATCTTCAAGAATGATCTCCATCTTGTGTGTTCGCATGATCTCCATCACTCCACCATGATTGCCTCCACCACGAATAGCAACTACGACTATTGCTAACTACTTAGCGATAAAGTAAAGCTATTACATGGCGTATAAGAAGTTGACTCGCAGGTCATACACAATTATAAAGACAACCATATGGCTCCTGCCGGTTGTGTACTCATCGACATGCAAGTCGTGAAACATTACAAAACATGATCATCGCATACAATATACACATCACATCTTGGGCCATACCATATCAGAACACTCTGCAAAAACAAGTTAGACGCCTCTACTTTGTTGTTGCATGTTTTACGTGGCTCATGGGAGTAGATGCTAAGAACGATTCTTACCTACGGAAAGCCACAACGGTGATATTATGGTTGCCAAACTCGTGTTAATCCCATGACAACTATAGTGAGAGAAACGACATCCACCAGCCACATGTGTGGTACAAGCCACACGTCAAGTGCGGAGCCGGTCTCATGACGACGTCGCGTAAGGTTGGCCTGGACCGCTTCAATCTCACTATCCCGCGTCATAAGAAGAACACAAACAAGAGGCTTGCAACAGAAAACATCAACGCTCGCAACAACCATGTTGCGTTCTACTCGTGAATCACATCTACGCATAGATCTAGCTCTGATACCACTGAAGGGGTTCGCAGCATAGTAAATCAAAATTTTCTACGAGCGAGAGGGAAAGCCAAGATCTAATCTAGGAGATGCAAACAACAAGAGAGATTGGATTAGATCTTCATACCCTTGAAGATTCGCAATGAACGCTCATTTAACGTGGGTGATGTAGTCGTACTCGCTTCTCCTCCTCGCGATCCGATCCGATCTAGCACCACAAGTGGCGGTGCCTCCGTGAGATGCACACGTGCAGCACCTCGACGTCTCCTCCTTCCTCGGACCAGCAAGTAGGGTGGAGAGATAGATTGGATCTACAACACGACGGCGTGGTGTATATGGTGGAGAATTTCTGCAGCAGGGCTTTGCCTACAAACAGTCGGGAGGGAGAGAGGAGGGCAGCAGGGCAACTAGGGTTTGGAGGAAGGTGTGTGTGTGGGGAGGGGGCGCACCAGCCCTCTATATATAGAGGGGGGGTGCGTCCAGCCCTTGCCCATCCTCCAAGCCTATCTCTAGTTTAAACGATTTAAACTTATCCCTTATCTAGAAACCCTATCTCTAGTTTAAACGAGTTTAAACTTATCTAGGATCGGCTGGGCCCTATGGGGCCTTGTGCTCCTGGCCCAATGCGGCCAGGACACTCCCTCATAGGCCCATGCCCCCTCCCGGAAGGTGGGACCACGTTGGGCCCCTTCCGGAAGGTTCTAGAAGCTTCCGATACAATACCGATTAACCCGGAACAATTCCGAACTCCAAAAACTGCACTGCCTTATATGAATCTTATTCTCCGGACCACTTAGGAACCTCTCGTGATGTCCCGGATCCCATCCGAGACTCCGAACAAAAATTCATAAACCAAGTATCCAATCTATCCTAGCGTCGAGACACGTTAAGTGTGTGACCCTGCGGGTTCGAGAATATGCAGACATGATCTTCTATCAATAATCAACAGCGGGTGCAGGCACCCATATTGACTCCCACATTCATCGATGATCATATCGGATGAACCACGATGCCAGGATTCAATCAATCCCATATATATATTCCCTTCGTCGCGATATTTTACTTGCCCGAGATTCGATCGTCGGTATCGTCATACCTAGTTCAATCTCGTTCACGAAGTACTTTACTCGTTCCGTAATCCAATATCACTTTGTGATTAACTCCTTAACCACATGCTTGCAAGCGTGTTGATATCGAAAGTGGGCCCGAAGTATATCTCTCCGACTTGGGAGGGACAAATCCCATCTCGATACATACAACCCAACAGATACTTTCCGATCACCTGAGAGACACCTTTATGATCACCCTCTCATAGGATGACGTTTAATGGCCTCAAAGCTTTGTTTCGATACCAGGGAGTTGTATTATCTCATGGTCTAAGGAATACAATATTTGACATAGGAAAAGCTTCGCAAAGATGAACACAATGATACGATCTAATTGCTTCGCTTAGTTTGGGTCTGTCCATCATATCATTCTCCCAATGATATGATCTCATTATCAATTGACAACTCATGTCTATGGTTAGGAAACCTTAACCATCATTGATCAATGAGCTAGTCCATAGAGGTGTACTAGGGACACGGTGTTGTTCACAAACCACACAAGTATTAATGTTTCCGCTTAATACAATTCTAGCATGGAATATAAACTTTATCATGAACAAGAATTATAATAATAACATCTTTATTATTGCCTCTAGGGCATAATTCCAACAACGGCGCCAGAAAAGCTTGACGACTATCTACGCATAGCCTGTTGGAAACCCCAAAAGCAAGGTATGAAGCAGCAAGCATCAAGTTTTCCCTCAGTTGAGATCGAGGTTATCGAACAAGGAGGAAGGAAACGTCACACAGGTGTTGCAAGCAACACGGAGACCCGGACAACACAAAATCAAGACTTTGCCCCAACGAATAGTGAGGTTGTCAAGCTCACCGGTTTGCTGTAACAAAGGATTAAACATATGGTGTGGAAGGTAATAGTTTGCATCAAGTAAACAAGTAACAGTGGAAGATGTATCATTGGTAAAGATTGGACTAGGGTCCATAGTTCACTAGAGGTGCTCTCCTTAGATAAACAACATGGCATGAAGGATAAACAAATTACAGCAGGGCAATTGACAGGAACTGAGCAAGGCATAACAATACAATTACTAGTCAGAAAGATCCTATGAGGTTGATTGGGCAATACAAGAAGATACATATACCGCCATCCAACTGCATCTATGACTAGAAGTCCACCTTCAGGTTATCATCCGAACCCCTTCCAGTATTAAGTGCAAGCAACAAACAACTACTTTAAGCAACGTGTGTAAGGTAAACAGTCCACATGTTCCATAAACAAGAGACCGTTGTTTCCCCCCTAGTAGCAACAACACATCTACAACCGAAGAGATTATTGTCACTTCCCTTGGAAACTAGAGGCATGAACCCACTATCGAGCATAAATACCCCCTCTTGGAGTCACTAGCAACTAGTTGACCAAGATAGCTACTAACAACGGAGAGCATGCAAGATCACAAACAACACAGACATGATAGAATCATAAAGACAAAACCATTAATCAAACCAACATAATAATCTCAATATCCATCGGATCCCCACAAACACAACATGCATTATTACAAATAGATTAGATCTTGCTCATGAACGAAGCTCACAAAATCTATACATGAAAGCACAAAGGAGGAGATACAACCATCTAGCTACTACATGGACCCATAGTCCAAGGTGCAACTAATCACGCATCATACCGGAGAGAAGGCCTCTGGGATGATCTTCCCACCGACAGGGTGCCGAGAAGAATTTCAGATCCCCCCGATCTAGGGACGATGGTGGCGGCGGCTACAGACGGTTTCGTGGATTTCTGATCAGGTACTCAGGGTTTCTGCATCGGGGGCTTCTTATAGGCGAAGGGGGAGACCAAGGGGGGCGCCAGGGCGACCAAACCCTATCCAGGCGCGGGGTGGGGCCCACCAGCGCCTGGGGTGGTTCTGGCCCCTCTGGCCGGCCTCCCGGGCTCTCCTCTAGACTTCTTGTTCCCCACAGAAAGTAATTGACTTTGTCCTTTATCCCGTCCAATTCCGAGAATATTTATTTACTAACTTTTCTGAAACCAAAAACAATAGAAAACAGGTATCTGGCACTGTTGCAACTTGTTAGTAGGTTAGTACCAGAAAACATTTAAAAAGCACCTCAAAGTGTGGACAAGTAAAGCAAAGTAGATACTAAACAAGCATGGAGCATCAAAAATTATAGATACGTTTCCAACGTATCAGTGTATGAGGGCAGTTGATGTGGTTTAGCTCATCGTTTGGTTCTCCCCCAAATGAAACACATAAAATTAATACGAACCAAACACAATAGGCTGCCAGATCCTTATTCCCACAAATTCATCTGGGCCTTAGAGTTAAAAAGTCCATATCAACCAGAATAGTGATCTCGGTGCAAGGCTCGATCTAAACCGTCCATTAGTCTAGCTCCATCCTAGCCAGGGTTCTTTCTGACTTCTATAAGTACAACGCAAGAGGCACTAACTACATTTCCACCGCTGCAGCAAGCTACGACTGAGAACTATAAAGCATATTTTGAAATGTATAATTTGTTTACCTATGAAAATGGAATTTGAAGGAAATTCAACGTTAAGGAACTCGACACTTGTTTTTGTATGTAGTGTGCTTTAAAATGGATCATTTGTTATTACTACTCCAAATAAAAACATGTTTTATAATTGGATTTTTTATATGCACATGGCCTAAACTTACTTTCCGCTCCTAGTTACTCAGGTATGAAGTGGATGCCATGTTGTGTACCATGAAGGGGTTGAAGCAAGATTCCATGCTACGGGTCACCAAAGGGATGGGGCTAAATTAGCTTCAAAACAACTAAACTAGTAAAAATTCCGTTCTAAGGATCGCAATAAGGATGAAGCAAAATTACCTAGACGACATAGAGCATTTCCGCTAAATTAGATTAAAGTCATCTTCACCATATCTCTAGGTGTGGTAGGAGAATGACATTTAAAATGTTAATATTTATGATCCAACGTTTTGACCTATCATCCACAACCAAAATAGACATGTAAAGAACAAATGTGCATGCCTAATTAGGAAATAAACATGGTATTAAGATTGTAAATGCATTCAAAACATTTTAGATCAAAAGTGACATGTACTGAAATACTAAACTGAAAGATGTCTTTTTTGCACTTGTGCTCGTGCTTGTCACGTTCAAACATAAAATAGACCTATAGAACTAGAGATGCAAATATTAGAAATTTACTATGGAGCTAGATGGAATAGGCATCATTATATATAGTGTACTTATTATAGTTGGATTTGTCATATTTTTCTGCATGCTTCTGCCTCTGAAAAGGCCGGGGTGATGTCCCCTTTTCAAAAAAAATGATTTGCTTCGTGCATACCCTATCGACAAGATCATATTGAGTAGAACAACTCTTACATTTTTAAGAAGCGAAGTGGGGATAAATCATCTGAATAGTTTTATCGTTGATAAGCACTGACATGGTCTTCAAAGTTCTGTAATCGCTTCATGTTCAAACCTATAGTATCATGTCCTGTTAAGTTATATTTCTCTCATGTTTCTTTCTATTTGATATGCCTTACCTCATATTATTTTACATATAGCTTTAACTTATAGTTTCTTAAGTTATCTTATTTATTGGGTAATCTAAAAAATAATGCCAATTATGTGTTTGTAAATGTATGGTTGTTTTGATTCATGAGTATGTGTATCTCTTGTTGTCTCATGTGTAATTTGACTGAGGTAACCCTACCATTTGGGCAAGGATGTTTTCCTTGTGAGGAAGTTATGTGTTAAAAATTCTTTGTTTATTCTTGCAACTAAAACATATCTGTAATGAATGATGATACTCTGTATTACTTAAAATCTGGTTCCTATCGTTTTTTGAAAATTATGTTATTATACCATTAGTATTATTAATCTATAATCTAAATATTGTTTGTTCCGTTGTCAAAAGGTTCACACTCGACATAGATAAACATGTATAGACTTAGAGGATGGTCGCCGCCGTCCATGTACGGCCGATTGGTCTTTTTTTTTCTGCTGAGCGTACACCTTTTTGCCATGTGCCAAGACATGCACTCGGCATATGTATATTGCCAAGTACCAGCCATGTTGTACTCGACAAACACCGCTAGTTGTAGAGTAAATATTTCCCAATTGCAAGTTGCCTGAGTGAGGCACTCGACAAACATTATTTCAAGTGTTTTCTACCATGTATTCACTTTTATCTTGTAGTGTTCACTTTATCTAAGAGTCGGACCATGTATTCTTCGAAGTCTAGCTAGTTCCATCTACCCAGTATAAAAAAGTACCTCTTTATCCAGAAGCAAAGTAACTTCACCTAGCTACTATAAATGTTCACAATGGTTGTATATAAATGGATTATTGTTCTTGTGGTTTGGCACTTCAATATAGTGATGGAAATTGATTAGAAAGATGTCAGTTTGTAGTGCCCACCTAAGATAATCTTGTTTTCGCAAACATAACAATGTGGCATCGAAGGTCAGGAGAGTTTTTTTGTTTGGTTTCTTATAATGTGAGCATGAGAGGCCTCCGGATGATAATCTCTACCATTTGGCGCGTAGACACAGAAGCTCTTGCAAATCCTTTTGCTATGTGCACAAGTGTAGAGAGTGCTACAATCCACCTCATCCATCTAAGTAAGAACGTTTGCGAGTGAGAAGTGGCTCACAAGCAGAGCAACCCCACAAGGAGTGTTATATTGTATCAACATCTAGTTCCGACCAGTGGGTTGACATAAGATTCATTTTATATTTCTTATGAGATTTGCACATTAGATTGACTAGTGAGGCATAATCTATTTTCCACAAAAAGTATTGATGTCAGTTTTCATATTTGGGGAAACACCATGCCCCTCGTATGTCATAAGTGCAGGTAGAACTGCCCCTCGTTCCCCCAAACTTCAATTTGATGGAGTACCTAACTAGGGTTTCTTAACCTCTGGTCCACAACCGATCCACAACCACTTGTCCATCCGATGTCTGGAACTTGGATCATAGATGTGATTCCCCTACCCACCGTCTTCTATCGCCACATGGCTTCAAAGAAATTGCCCCACCCTGACTAACTCCTAGCAAAAACCTTCACCTTCCTTCCTAACCCATGCGATCATGTATGCGTTGGTGCCTACCTCTCATTGTACCACCTCATTGCTGACCTCCGTCATTTACTTAATCCCTAGGAACCCCTTCTCGACCTCTCCTTCACATTTTTGTATGTCCCTGCCTATTACTAGGTTGTACATGATGTCCACGAAGGTGTCCCATTTTTTCTAAAAAGCCCCTTCTCAAGGATGGCACCAAGTGATTGCGCCTAGCTTGTTCCATTTTAGAGTTCGGGTGATTTATTTTTTCCTTGACAATGGACATTGAAATATTGTGCTTGTAATATTTACATGTTTCTGATTACAAACTCCATTCTACATAAACACATCTTAGGCCCAAGTGCATGTTGTAGTAAAACCTATAGAATTGATGTTCATATTTGAGAGTAGATGTGTTTTCTTCCATACCCGTCTTCTAGCTAGGAACTAGCACTTGGTCAGGGTGCAGGTGGGACTGTCCGTGGGAGGCCCGCGTATGCCCGCACAGTCCCACACAATTTAAGTGGGTGTTCTACGGGAGCCCGTAAAACTTATGCGGGTGTCTACTATCCCACATATGCCCACATATACCCGCAAATACGTTATTGTAATTATTGCTTATACAATGTTTATAAAAATATTTTAGTACATAATACGATCAACATTTAGCAACAATCAAAGGATTTCTCATAAAAGGCGAAATATTTTTTAGTGGGAGGCGACGGTTTCATAGATAGTGAGGCTAGGTCTCTCAGACTAGGTGCTCGTCGTAGAAACATGATATGTGTATGTACATTTATAGGCGTGAGGGTATGTAGACATTTGTGAGCATCTGGTTTGTACTGAGTTTCTAAATTTTTTTGGAAGGCTAGGTATTTCTTGAAAGAACCAAAACATGTGCACACGATTTGAAGGAGAGCGGCAATGCGCACTACACAACACAACGGCAGCCATGCCCATGACAAGGAAAGTGCGGACAGGTGGTTACTGTGTGAGAACTGAGAACCGAGTAATGCTACACCATCTACTAATAACTTTTATGGAAAGAACTTACAGACTCACAATATGCAGGAAAAAAGATAGAACGTTGCCCGCTCTGCTACAGTAGATAGGAATTGAACTTTAAAAACTGAAAAGTTGAATATCAGTGAAACATTAAACACATCTTATCGGTGTTAACAAGATGTCTTTTTGTAAAAAAAGGGGGTATGGCCCCGGCCTCTGCATCGACCGATGCATATAGCCTTTATTAATTTATTCAGTTTATTACAGCAACCTTTATTAACTTATCGGTGTTAACAAGATTTCTTACATATCGAGAACCGGTATAAAGGCTACAGGAGAGAGAGATGCGACCAAGAAATATATGTCTAGTGTTCGGTCCCTCTTTGGCGATGTCGCCGGTCCGCTCCGTCTCCGCTGATCTTGGGGCATTGGAGGCGTGGCAGACCACGACTTCTCGATGGCGGCCAGGAGGTTACCTTTTATCAGGTTGTTTTTCATTATCTTCTTCAGCATGATAATGTGATGGTTATATCCTGAAGTCAGAATAAGATCTTCTCCACTCTAACCTTGTTCCAGTGGTGCGTCTACCATCGGTGAAGAGTGTGTGGAGACATGTGTCCAGCAGATCTCATAAGATCTGGTCGGTTTTCATGTTTATTTGTGTGGTTTCAGGCCAGTTTCTTCCAATTTACATTTGTCATCATTGACGATTGTTGCTCTCCGGTGCATTGGTCTTTTGGACCTTACTAGGAGGACTTCCAATTTATGTACTACAACAAGCTTTATTACGATAAGATTTGCAATGCCCCGATGATAAAGAGCGAGAAGGCGGCGTGACTTTGGCTCGTGCGAGTATGTAGTCGTTGCTAGGTGGTCCAACAAATTATTTATAAATTTATTAGTCTCTCTGTCTCAAAATAAATGTCGCAATCTTTTTTAAATTTTGGATGTATCTAGACAGTATTTTATATCTAGATTCATCCAAATTTTGAAATACTTTGGACATCTATTTTGACATCGAGAGATATTTTAAAACTCTTTTTACTGCTTTTAAAGTTTATTTAATAGGAATTTCCGCAAAAAAAATTCCTTACATTATGTTACATATAAAGGTAGTTTCGTCCATCAACCACAACGATCCTAGGTTTTCAAGTGATTTGAATTAATTTTTAAATTTTACGTACTCCCATATTAATTTTTAAAAGGGATGGTGATTTATTTGAGTAAATCTCCCATATTCAGTCTTATATCATTGGCCCGGCCCTACTTGTTGGCCCATCTAGAGCAGAAGGCAGATTCTGTTAACAGATTAATTTTGATGCTTAACAAGATAACTTAATGCGCGTGCGTATCTCTAACAATAATGCTAATCATCATATGCATGCGTCGAACAATCTCAGCAGCAAGAGACCTCCAATCGCACTGGTAGGATCGATGGATCGATCACAAATTCACAGGCCGTCCCAATAACCCTGCAGAAGATGGCAGTGACGACGGTTGCCGCCACCGCCGGCGCCACGCTCCCGGGAGACGTGATCCGGGAGATCCTCGCACGCCTGGAGGAGGCATCTGCCCTCGTCCGCTGCGCCGCCACGTGCAGGCGGTGGCGCGCCCTGGTGGCCGACCCCTCCTTCCTCCGTAGCCTCTGGCCGGACCGCTCCTTCGTCGGCTTCTTCACCAGCGAACGTCGCCGCGGAGTAGGGGCCTCCTTCGTCCCAGGGCCCAGATCGGCCCTCGGCGCCGGCCGCCGCCTCCTCAGCTCCTACATCCCCGACGCGCCCGACGTCTCCGACTGGGTGCAGCCGCTCGCCACACACCACGGCCTCCTCCTCGTGCGCATCTTCCCGCGCGACCCTGGCACCATGCAGCTCGCCGTGTGCGACCCGCTCGCCGGCACGTGGGACGTGCTACCAACACTAAGGGTGAACGATGATCTCAACTTTGTGGGCTACGCCATTGTAGTAACCAGTGCGGATTGCTGCTCGCCATCGTCGCGGCTCGATTCCACCTCCTTCAGAGTGCTACTCCTGACAGAGGATGATCACGAATATGATTATGAGCAGGATGGCACAGAGTACATGCTCCACGCATTCTCGTCCGACGAGCCGAGCTGGAGCGCTGCTATGAAGTTCCCTGGCAATATGGAGCACAGCCTCGAGGGGTTCACCATCGCCCACGGGTACGCCGCGGTGAGCCACGATGGTGTAGCGCACTGGCTATTCTGGAAGTCGACAAATCTCCAGGTCCTTCATGTCAACCCTGAAACTGGCCGGATTGTCTTAGAGCAGCTCGTGAGCCCCATGACCACGAGGAAGCTCCACGGCAGAGTCCGCCTGACGACCACAGCCGACGCGGCTCTGTTGTCGCTGTCCATCTACATCGGGCATGGGGTTCAGATCTTGGAACAACAACGACTTGGAAGCGAGGATGGCACCGTGCGCTGGATCTGCACTAAGACGTTCAAGCTAAGACTGCAGCTCGAAGGAGGAAGGTGCATGTGCTTGGGGGCGAGGAGCGGCAGGATGCTCATTATGGACTGCCACCAGCGTGTCTTTGTTGTGGATCTCCAAGGTGGGGCAATGGAGGAGATGAAGGACGAGTTTTACGACCCCTGGCTCATTGCCGTGCCAATGGAAATAAACTGGCCCAATTTCTTCATGTCTCGGCTTCGTCTGGTGTAATCTTTACCTTGGAGTAGAGTATGGATGGAAATACTGAATGTTTTATTCTCTTCTTTTTTTGCTACGTGGATATAACATGAATACATTGGATTTTGGTTGAGTGGAGTTATATGTCCCTGTGCACAGTTAAGTGTTAAAAACAAGTGCTCACCTTTTTATGCTTTCTCAAAAGCCGGCAGTACAAGGATATATATTGCATATTGCAAGTCGTCGTTGTATAGTTAGAAACTACTGCAAAACGGAACAGCAGATCACATCAGACGTGGTGAAAGTTTCTTATCCCAAAGCAGGCCTTCGCCCCGCTATATTAATATAGCAACCACATGATATATACAACTATTCTCAAAACTAACAAATGCTGAAACAGCAGCAACACAAGCCCAAAAGAAAAGAAAAAAAGGAAACTAATGGAGACAAAGACGGATCGACTAAGCGAGAGTGGCCCGCAACCGCTGCACCCTCCAATATTCCACCACGCTCCTAGCACCGGAGCGTCAAGTATCAAGCAACACCTTCATGAAGGAAAGCGACGACACTGCTGTCCGGACCAGCGCACTGGTCCTAGGGTTTCCCTCGGCACACAGAGGGAAGTGGACAAAGGGTAGCCACGACGCCCTCCAGGAAGGAATGATGTCACCCGAAGGCGGCACCCGGTGTCGGACTAGGCGACAAGGATTTCTCTTGAAAAACCCTATCCACATCCCTCAGACGATCCGTTGCGCATGAGCCCTATGAGGTCGAAGCCTCAACACCACCGAACTAGCCACCCACCAGTGTGTGCCACTACGGTCACAAACCACCATCGTCGTCTCCTAGAAGCTACCATCACGAGGCCAGTAGGACGGAGGCAAATGGCAGTTTGAATCAGGATCAGTAGTACCGCGGCCACGCAGGAGGGTGCTACCTCCACCACCATAGGCGATAGTCGTCCGGACACGACAGCAGGACACACCGGTCGCAGTTAGGTCCGGCCAAGCCCAGCGGGCCCATAAAGCCTATGTGGAAGCATACCAGTCCTAAGAGGGTCCGGCCGGGTCAGATCGGCCCGTAAAGCCCGCCGCCACGCTGCAACAGGCCAACCGCCGGCGCGACCATCCTAGCACCAAACTATAGTCATCTCCGTCGCTCCTGGGATCGGTACAGGCACAGACAGAGCAGCCCTCCATCGGCCCGGATGGGACCCTTCGAGCCTAGATCTAGGTTGGCCGGCCACCGCCCTGGCCGCCCCCTGTGTTGACCCGCCGCTCCCGGCGCTGCCCCGCCTGTAGACAGCGCCGCCGTGACCTCGTTTCCCGACCGTGAGGCCGCACCCATGACGCCTGAGCTGCACCACCCGAGGAATAAGAGCCCCACACGCTCCCCACCGCGAGGGGGTAGAAGAAGGGTGCTGCCGCCGGCACCGCACGGGCGTGCTCGATGGCTCGCGCCGACGGCAGTGGAGGAGGGAGGGATGAGGGAGAGGGGAGACGGCGGTGATTGAGAAGAGCTCCCGCTCGCCGCGCGGGGGCGAGACAGGAGCGAGACGGGATTATTTTGGGTACGTCCCCACGGCGAGGGGCTACAAAATTATCTACTCTTCGTAACTTATTTGAGAATGCTTTTAGCATTCCCAAGAGGACCTTCCCATAACGCTTCTTTTTATCCGGACAATGATTTTTTGTTCACTCGCGTTCCCAAGATCCCTTTTTATTGGATTTAGTCTAACTTTTATCCAGCGATTTCAGACCGATCCCAATGCACTGGGTGTTCCTGGGAATGCCAGACGAAGAAAAAAGTGGGTGGACCAGCGATGTCGGTGATCGATTAGTTCCCTCCCTTTTCCCCATTCCCTCCATTTCTTCCTCTTCCCTCCATTTCTTCCCCATTCCCCACCTGTCGGCCACCGCTCCCGCCATTTCCCCGATCTTCGCCCGCCATGCCGTCCAAGAAATTTATGAACCCTCACACCACCATCGTCGATCCTTGGCAACCAATACAGAGAAATCTGAGAGCGCCACAGCCTAAGCCGGAGAGCTAGACCGATGCGGTCTGTGCGCGTTTGGGCGAGAATCTATCGAACTCGTGTTGTTTTTGGTAGCGGGAAGAAGAACTTTCAAATCTATCGCCAATTTGTGGGTTTGCTTGGAAACACGAGTGAGAATTCGACTATTCCCGGATCGAAAGTTGCATGCATCCGATGTTGAGCCGAGCACAACTTTCCAAGAAGCAGTCGTGTCTCTATTAATTAGTGCCCGTCGAGCTAGCTAGCAGAACCATGCGGCTACAATAGCTACTGCACGTTCAAGAGGGTTTTCCAATTCCCATCAGGGGATATTTGGCATTTCTAGGGAGCTCTCCATCGCGTGATGAACCTCACCTCAATTGTTTCTGATTTTTTTTTGAAAAGATAATGGGGTCTAGAAAGACCCCGATGCAGCATTCATTAATTAAGCGGTGGGTACAAATTTACACAAATGCCCAAAAACTTTTCGAAGGGCTGTGTTTTTATAAAGAGAACCCTGGGAATAAAAATAGAAAAGCAATCAAATCCCAGTTCTCCTCTACCGACGGCGAGTCTCCAGCTCCGGCCACCCTTCCGCCGCCGGGGACGAACCACTTGGCATCGAGAGGGCGCGAAACGCCGGTGCTGAGCTCGGGGAGCCTCCTTCCTGGAGGTAGAGAGGACGCATATCTTGCATCCGAGAAGGCCATCAGAACGGCCGAAGATCGCGAGGGCGTTCTTGCCCGCCGCGTGATGTGCTCGATATTGCTGCATGCTTGGTTCAACTGCACCCTGCCGCCGGTCGCCGCCGCAACTTCTCCCCTCGCCACCGAGGCCGGCCGGAGAAGCTCGATGAAGACCCGCAACAGGAAATAGCCAACCAGGCGAACTGACCTTATGACGGAAGCCGCCGGAGATGAAGAGAAGCCACGCACCCATCTCCGTCCATCGGAGCAACCTAGCGTGGTCCTTCATCTCTAGCCGATGCGGGTTTGAGTCAGAACGAACCCACTTCAAGCTTCCAAGCCGCCGCTGACACCCAACGACCCAAGCGCCATCCTCCTCCCACTCCTCGCCACCAAGGCCGGCCAGAGGGAGAAACACGCCACCAGATCCAGCTGCCGCAGAAGCACTTATTTGCGAGGCCTCCGCCCGCAGCCCAAACCAAAGCAAGCTCCCACCTCGGGAGCTAACCAGGCCTGAGCGAAGACGGCCACCCGTCGCCGTGCACGAACGCCAGGGGGGACAGGCCTGACGGCATCTTGCCAAACACCACTTGGGTAAACACAAAAAAACCTAAACCTAATCCTATGAATCCTACGGCGAGAGCCCAGCAACCTAGACTACGTGCGCCGGAGCCCCTCCTCCGCCTCCCTCTACCGGCAACGCCGGCGAGTTCAGCTTTGGAGAGGCCCGGCGCCCTCGAGAAGGCTCGGGAGAACTGTAGCAGGGAGAGGGGAGAGGGGTTTCTGATTGTCCAACGATGCATTCTTTCTCTTCTTTCCGGCATCGGACATCTTAGGTAAGTGGCGGAGCTTCAACATAATTTTAGGAGGGCCATTAGCTGCAGTAAAGATTTTTTTATAGGCTAATGGACACATATATATATATATATATATGAGTTTCTACTTGGTGTAAATTTTAAAACTTATCTCTTCGCGGCCTGGTTGGCTTCTACATAGCTCCTATCCTAGATATACATGGACTAGGGTGTGGACCATGCTCAAGCGGACGACACTTTCTTCTATCTTTTCCACTTCCTATCCATCATGCTTTGGGGAGTTCAGACTCTTTGGAAGAAAACGAAGCTCCACTGGACAGTGTTGTCCTAATTGCTTTTGCAAGGTAGGATGCAAGTTTTGAGGCAGCATCTGCTTATTGGAACGGGCTGCTGCATATCCTTCGACATAAAAACACATGGCTATTGTACATGGTGCATTGTGCAATGTTTGTAGAACCTGGCAGCGGATCGGTGCCTCATCCATTCCTAGTGCCTCACATGCCTATATGGAATAGTGTGACCGATTGTTAAGTTGGAGATGGGCATGCCCGCAAGGTAGAGAGTGCCCATGGGTCATCCATGAACTAGATATGATATTATGTATAAAATGGGTGTAGAGGCGATTTGGCAGCTATTTTATACTAGGAGGAGGAGGAGGATTAAATACCAAATGCAACAAAGTTTTTTCCTCCCCTAGCTACGCTACACTACAGTGAAACTTCAAGGCGTCGACGGCCATACCCTACGCCAACGGCTTTTTGTTGGGGCTGTCGGCGTAGGCCCCGAGACGAGCAGCCCCGTAAACCGGCCGTCGGTCTATAGAAGCCATCAGCGTAGGACTTGGTGGGCCGACGACAGCTGTCGGCGTAGGACGTGGTGGACCAACGGCAACCGTTAGCATAATAATGCTATCGGCATAGGGGGGCTTCATGTGGGCCCGGAAGACCAGACCATGACGGCGACGACGTCACACCTAAGCCAACGACGTCAGCTTAGGTTTCACACATATGCCGGTCTAGTTTTTTTTCTTCATATAGGCATACATTAATACTCATGAATTTATTACTCTCAGTTATTTTAAAGTGGTTATATTTTTTCACCAACTATAGGGATTCGTACCCTTCGAATAGCGGTCTCCACCCACCTAAAATGACCATGTAAATCTTGTCTCTCATAGCTATACGTCAAGAAATTACGTAAGTGTTATCGCATACGTGTGAACGGTTCGCACCCGGGTGCTAGATGTTGCCTAGCTAAGCAAACTTAGGTAGTACGTTCAAGAGGTTCCCAATTCCCGCGAGAGGATCTTGCCATTGCGAGGGAGATGAAGCTCAAGGTCCATCGTTTCTCATCATCCAACACATGCTCTTTCTCCTCTTCCTGGCCCGAGACATTTAAGATTGGTGGCCGAGCTTCAACAACATAATCTAGGGCAGGCCATTAGATGCATTGAAGATTTTTGATAAGCTAACGGATATAGGCATAAATTTAAAAAAAAAATGGGCGGGTTGTGGCTTGGTTTGGCTTCAACATAATTCTACATCTATCATAGATATGCATGGACTAGGGTGGGGAGCACGCTCAAGTCGAGGACACCTTCTCCTATCCTTTTCAACTCCTCTCCATCACATTTTAGGGAGTTCAGAAACAAGAAAGGCCAAAGAACATCCACAGGACTAAGTTGTCCCGATCGCTTTTGCAAGGTAGGATACAAGCTTTGTTGCATGCTCCCGCTCTTCTCTGCGAGCATCTGCTTATTGGGGCGAGCTGCTGTATATCCTTTGATATGCAAACCTAGGGCTACTGTACATGGTGTGTTGAGCAGTATTTATAGAGAAACTAGTGACTTTCGTGTCTCATACATTCCTTGTGCCTCACATGCCTAAATGTGACCAAATGTCAAAACATTGGTGGATTGGTGTGTGACCAAATGTCAAGTCGGTGACGGGCATGCCTGCAAGCTAGAGAGTGCCCATGGGTCATCCATGAACGAGATATGATATTATGTACAAATGGATGTGGAGGCTATTCGGCAGCTATTTTATAGTAGTAGTAGTAGTAGTAGTAGTAGGAGGAGGTGAAATAAATACCAAATGCAACAAACTGAATAAATACGAACCAAACCCACTGTGCCACCGAATTCTCATTGCCGCAACTGCATATGGGCCATATAAGGCTTTCATAAGGCCATCAACCGGAATACAGAACTTGATGCAGGGCTCGATCCGAGCCGTCCATCAGTCCAGCCCGGTTAGGGTTCTTTCCTGCCTCTATAAGTACCACGCGTGAGCCATCCCCTACACTTCCGCCGCCGCAGCAGCAAGCTGAGACCGAGACTCCGAACGCGTGCTGCGCCACCACCTCCGCGATGAGGGCCAAGGTTCGTTCCCGATTCAGCTCGCCTCTGCCTTTTAGATCCAACTTCACGATGCCATCTAGTGTTTACTCGCGCGATGCTGCTGTTATTCAGATTCACCCTGCTTCTCGTTCTAGATAGTACCGGATGATAAGTAGGTGTGGTCCTATAGGCGATTTGGTGATGTTTCTGGGTGCTGTTTATGCGCTTTTATTGTTCTCCGTGATGATGAAAACAGATGACGAGTCCGATGAAATCCATTCAGTTAAACCATGTGGACAATCGAGGCATTTGTCTGAGAGAACATTTAGTTTCTTGGAGTATATGTTAGGCCGCCCTTCCGGATTTTCGTTCACTAGTTCTTGTAAATGCCGAATTATCTTGTTTCGCTGCTCGTTTCTGTTTGGGGTTCTCTATGATGATCAACACTGATTAGATGTCCGATTCAATCCATTCCATTCAACCGTGGGGACAACACGAGGCATTTGTCTGAGAGAACTGCTGCTATTCTAATTCGATTTTTTTATTCTGTGCTATTATATGCTGTGAGCTTAGAATTATATCAAATAATGTGCAATTAGATGTAATTAGCTTACTGTTTTGTGTTTTTCCTTGGCTTGCTTGTGTTTGGTGGTTCTCTGTGATGATCAATACTGATTAGATGTCCGATACAATCCATTCCATTCAACCATGGGGACACAACGAGGCATTTGTCTGAGAGAACTTGTGCTATTCTAAGTTGATTTCCATATATTATACAAGATTAGAGCTATATGTATATGCATTTATTTTGCCCAAATTTGTCTGTTTTGCTTCTTCCTTAGTCCATAGTTCTCTGTGATGATGAAAACAGATGACGAGTCTGACGTAATCCATTCAATTACACCATGTGGACAAACGAGGCATTTGTCTGAGAGGACTCAGCTTAGTCTTTACTTTGCTAGTTTTGTCGGTTTTTTGGTTTCATTCTATGTTGTTGGCATGATGCTGAATACAATTTTTGTCTGACCTATTTGATGATAAAATCCTCCTACTCATTCTGAATGCCAAATTGACTTCCTGGTACATACTTTTTGTACTACAAGATTTATCTTACATTATTGATCTTGTTATGATGAGGAACACTGTTTTTTCTCCTTTGCCTTGTGATGCTGCTGCTGCAAAGATTGTGTTGTGCTTGTGTGTTTGATATAGTGGATTTGTTTGACCGCCTGTGTCACTCAAATCTTGATATTCTTTGGCTATTGTTCTCTGTGATGGTGAACTGTTTGATGTATTCCATTCTATTACACCATGTGGACAAATGAGTCATTTGTATGGAGTATACTTTTGCTTCTTTTGTTAGTTAAGTAGTTGATAGTACTGTGCTTGTTGTTCTCTGTGATGATCAAAACAGATGACGAGTCTGACGTAATCCATTCTATTACACCATGTGGACAACGAGGCATTTGTCTGAGAGGACACCGCGTAGTCTTTACCTTCGCTAGCTGTCTTAACAAATTTTTTTTTAATTCTGTGTTGTTGGCATGATGATGAATACAATTGTTGTCTGACCTATGTGATGATAAAATCCTCCTCATTCTGAATTGTCAAATTGACCGACTAGTAGTATCTTTTTTGTAGAAAATGTATCTTAATAGTGTGTTCTTGTTATGATAGCTACATTATTTGGACAGTTCTCCCGCTTGCTGTTTGTTATGTTTTTGTTTTAAAATGATTTGACATTGTTTGGAAAATGATGAAGAACAATTGGTCCGTGTTTCTGATATCATGTGATGATTTCCAATGAAACACTCAATTCTTCTGATTCTAACAAAAGCTTACCTGTCTTTTCTGTTTATGGTATCTATATGTGTGTACTGAACTTGGTTTCTGTGAACTGATGATCTTTATGTCCACTATAACTTGCAGTGGAAGAAGAAGAGAATGAGGAGGCTCAAGAGGAAGCGACGAAAGATGAGGCAGCGATCAAAGTAGGCGAGCAACAAGAAGGTGGTGCATAATCCTGCATGATTGCCTTGTTCTGTTGGGATGATGGTTTTCTCATTCTTGTTGTGCTATGTATTGGGGTCTTCTTGATTCCTGGTATGTTTGGTTTTGAATGTGGGAGACCTGAACCCTTGTAATATGAGGATAATCATATGCTCACCTTCATGACTGAATTTTATGCTGTTTATGAAACAACACTAAATATATTTCCCTACCTTTCCCTGTTCCTGTTGAGTTAATTGGTTGATTGCTCTGCCCGTGGTTGTTTTGTTCAATCATCCCTACCTTTCCCTGTTCCTGTTGAGTTAATTGGTTGATTGCACAGCCCGTGGTTGTTTTGTTCAATCATATTTTCTGGTTTTAGTCTGTATTTGCTGTTGAAATAAATTGGCTAGCCCTTTCTGGACTGTTGGTTGCGTTGCCTAGCGAATGCAATTCAATATTTGCTCTATGCATTGATGTTCGGGCCATCAGTTTGTGGTATTCATCTTAGATCATTTAATAATCTGTCATTCTCATGCTCTCAACCTATTAGGCCATGTTAATGAAGTAGGCGTTGTGGCCAGATTTTCAGCTGGCTCTTATATAAAATTGTGATGGCCTTTTTTTGACAGCCAACAATTACGTCAACCATCTTGAATCAGGCTTGCGTTCCTGTTTTATAAATAAAGCACAATCCCAAGTACACAAACGGACATACAACCACCATGGCCGAGACCAAAAGGAAAAAGAAAACATGTCACACAACGCTGGGGCCACATGACACGGTAGGGCCTATAAAACAGAATATACGGGTTCTGCTAACTCGTCCGAGTTTTCGACCCCTCAAAACAGGGTTTTAGACAACAATTTGCACAACAATTTCAAATTAAACATAGCACATCCAAAATATGTGATGCATAATTCATAGTTTTTAACATCACGACGCGATCATAGGCAATGTTCAAGTCACGGAAGTTCCCAAATGTGATCAACCATCAACGAGTCCATCGCCAGCGGCGCCACCACTCGCCGGAGACTCACCTTGAGCACGGACCAAGATGGCGTCTTCGATCTCGCTGTAGTTCGCCGTGCGTGGCTTCGGCGTCGACGAAGAACCGGCGGCAGCCGGATCAACCTCAACCACCTCCTCCTCGTCACCCTCATCCTCCTCATCATCAATCTCTTCGACGTTGCACTCCCCATCGAACGCATCGATGCCGGAGTCCAAATCCACCGCGGATTCATTGAGCATGTCCATGTACGATGTTGTGGACTCAACATCGAACACCTTGTCTATGTCCATGGTGGGTGGCGGCGGCGCGGGCATCGCATCGGACGGAACGGAGGGAGGAGGGGTAATGGCCTTGGAAGACGGTGGAGGCGCGAGGCCGATGCGGCTGACCTGCTTTGTCTTCACCTTGGGCTGCGGAGCACCCCTCGGCCCGGCCGCTTTCGTCTTCATCCTGTCCCCTTTCTTGGCGTGCGGGCCGCGTGAGTCATGGTCGAAGGGCTTCAAGAATTGCTTCAATCCTCTTCCTCTTCGACGGATGGTGGCGGAGATCATGGCCGGCCCGACGTTAGGCGGACCTCCGACGGGGACATCAACCACCTGCGTTGGAGATGCACCGCCGTGATGGCGACCCTTGTGGAGGATCCATGGCGGCGGATCTCGCCGCGACGTTGCCGGAAGGAAGGCGGCGGAGGAGATCGGCGGCGGCGGTTGGGTTTCTTTGAAACCGTTATGCGCGATGGAGGAGGATACTGGTATGGCCATCTATTCCCGCACCCACCACGCACAAGTAGGGCGAAGGCCCGCCAGAATCGAAAAAACAGAAAATCAGATGGGGCCGTTTTATGGGGCCTGCTAGACGGCCGGGTGGAGCTCAAACCCGTATTCCGGCGGTTATTATACGGGTTTGGCCCTTTTAAGGGGTCTGCTAGACATGCTCTCAGGACGACTCAGGAGGCGGCGAAGGGGGGGGGGGGGTCGTCGGCGCCGAGAAGGGGGACGCCGCCGTCCTCAGCGCCTGAAGGGAGGCCTCGGGAGCCGGCCGGTCACGCAGCCGCACCAAGAGGGGGCACTGCTGTAAGAAGGCAATCAAAGCGAAAATAGAGTCAGTTTCCCGGGTGGGAAACACACGTTCAATCACCATCCTATTGCGCACATTCCAAAGGGTCCACGACAAAGCCACAAAGAGGAGCCAAAAGAGCCGGCGACCTCCACCGGTCCGGGTGGCCTGGGACTGCAGGAACTCCCCCAGTTCCTGCGCCTGCCACGCCGGACCCAGAGCCTCACGAATAGAACTCCACAAAAACTGCGCCGCCGAGCAAGAGAACATAATATGTGCGCACATCTCCGGGGTCCCACATAGGGGACAACGGCCATCGCCAGGGCCATTACGTTTGGCAACCTCCGTTCCCGAGGAAAGGCGGTCACGGAGGAGCTGCCAAACAAAGATCCGAATACTAATGGGGAGGGGGGCCTTCCAAAGGGTGGCCGCCCACCGCAGCTCAGGGCCCTGAAATAAGGCCCTATAGGCCGAGCCCACTAAGAACTCCCTAGAGGGAAGGAGCTGCCAGGAGGCCACGTCCTGCTCCTCGGAGAGAGAGGCCGGAAGGGATTCCAACAGGGCTTGAAACTCCCCCGCCTCCACCTCATTAAAGGTGCGACGGAAGAGCAAGTCCCACTGATCCCCCCGTAAATTCTCAGCCACAAGTGAAGAAGGGGACGCGGAGATGGCAAACAGGGCGGGGAACCGCACACCCAGGGGGACAGGGAGCAGCCAGGCATCGAGCCAGAAGCGGGAGCCCCTGCCATTGCCGACCACGAAGACAATGCCCCGGCCAATATAGTGCTTAATGTCCTGGATCGACCTCCAGAACTGCGACCCCTCCCGACGTTCGCAAGACAAGAGGGGGCGACCCCGGAGGTATTTAGCCTTGATAAGCTGAAGCCAAAGCCCCCCGTCATCCCGCAAAATGCGCCATACCCATTTCAACATCAGGGCCACATTGAAGCGGCGCGAGTCAAGAATACCTATGCCCCCAACGTCTTTGGGGGTGAAAACGTCCGCCCACTTCACCATATGGTATTTTTGGTGGCCATCCCTAGCCGCCCAAAAGAATCGAGACAACTCCTTGGCGAAGTCAGCATGGACTCCTTCAGGGAGCAGCTAAAGCCCCATCTGATACATGGGAAGGCTCGAGAGACAGGAGTTGATCAGTACCGTTTTGCTCCCCTTCGACGTGAGTCTCTCACGCCAAGGTTCGGCTCTCGCGCGCACTCTCGTGACTAGAGGAGCAAGGTCTCTGATCAAGACTCTCGTTTCCCGAATGGGCATCCCCAGATAGGTAATGGGAAACTCCGCCAACCTGTAGTTGAGGTTGTCGGCAATACATTGCCGGGCGACCTCGTCGAAACCAAGCACCATGAATTCACTCTTGTCGATGTTGATCTTGAGCCCAGACATCTCCTCGAAGCATAGCAGCAGGAATTTCAGATTCCTAATGTCCGCCTCCGAGCCCTGCACCATGATCATGGTATCATCCGCGTATTGAAGATGGGAGACACCCCCTCCTGGTATGAGATTCCCTACCACACCAGTAATGTGGCCAGCAAGTTTGGCTCTATCCAAAATCTCTGCAAGGGCATCCACCGCGGCATTAAATAGGAGGGGGGAGATCGGGTCGCCTTGCCTAACCCCACAAGATGGGGAAAAGTAGGGGCCAATCACCCCATTGATGTTAATCGCCGTCCGACCACTCATCACGAACTGCATGATCCAGCAAATCACGCGGTCGTCAAAGCCCCTTCTTTCCAGGACTAGTCTCAAGAAAGCCCAGTCCAGACGGTCATAGGCTTTCTAAAAGTCCAGTTTTAGGAACACCCCTTTCTGATGACGTGTCTTGACCTCATGAATAATCTCATGGAGGGCAAGGACATCATCGTGAATGAGGCGTCCCTTTAGGAAAGCAAACTGAAGGGGATGAGTGAGGCTCTCAAACACCGGGGCCAGTCGAAGGGCACAGACCTTCGCAAAGAGCCGCTGGACGACATTAATAACTGTGATGGGACGGAATTGGCGGATATTAGTGGCCCCAACTACTTTGGGGATCAGAGTGATCACACCAAAGTTCAGACGAGCCATCACCAGGGTCCCAGTGTAGAGCTCCTGGAACATCAACAAGATCACCGGCTTCACCTGATCCCATAAGGTCTGAAGGAAAAACACCGGCAGCCCATCAGGTCCCGGTGCCGACCCCGTCTTCATGGACTTCAGGGCCGCAAAAATCTCCTCAGCGAGAAACGGGCGGGTGAGGTCCGCGTTCTTAGCTGGGGTGACTCGCGTCCCTGACGGCCAGAAGTCCGGGGCGAGGGAGATGCCCGAGGGATCCGAAGCCGAAAAGAGGGACTTGTAGAAGCTATAAATGTGGGAGGAGAGAGCCTGAGGGGATTCCGGCAAAGAATCTCCCTCCCAGAGGCAGGGGACCGAACACTTCCTCCTTCGTCCATTCGCTATGGCGTGGAAGTAGGCCGTGTTCGACTCCGATTGGCTCAGTCTGGCGACTCCGCCATGAAAGCCTCTCACCTCAGAATCTCCATAATGGAGGCCTCCAGGGAATATCTATGAGACCAGGCATCCGCCGAGAGGCCATGGGCGTCAGCCTCTCGATCTAGCGCCTGAATCTCCTGCAGGATGGACCCCTTCCTGGCCCGAAGGACAGCCCCCAGGTTGGCGCCCCAACCCCGCATAAATTGGCGGGATACCTTGGCACAGTGATGCCAGATTTCAACTGCCGAGAATACACGAGGAAGGGAGGAGGCGGCTTCCAGCCTCCTAGACTGAACTGCCTCCATGAACCATTGCTTCTGTAGCCAGAAGGACTCAAAGTGGAAGCGGTTCAGTCTAGCGGAGAGCCCCCTCCCGAGGAGAGGAGGGGAGGAGTGTGGTCCGAGCCAATCCGGGTGACCGCCCGCAGAGAGCAAAGGGGGAACATCACCTCCCAGTCAACAGACACGAAGGCCCGATCGAGGACGCTGCGGATCGGGGCCAGCTGCTTATTGGTCCAAGTATATCTAGCCCCCACACGGGCAATCTCGCGAAGAGCGAGCTCCGCGATGCAGTCATTAAACATACGCATCCTAGGGAGGTCCACGCATGCCGAGCTCTTGTCCTCAGCCGAGCGGATCAGGTTAAAGTCCCCGGCTACCACCACCAGGAGCTCCGACCGTTCCACCTTCAGCTTAAGCTCGAGCAGGAACTCAGCGGACCTCCTATGGTCCGCGGGGCCATAGACAATGATCATCTCCCATTTGAAACGTGATTGTCTATGGGTGAGCGACATGCTCACGAAAAACTCCCCGTGGTCCATATCATCCACCTCAAAGGTATCCTCCTTGGCCCCAAGGAGAATGCCCCCAGAGTGACCAACAGCCGGGAGCCAGGACCAACAAAACTTGCATCGACTAAGGCCCTCAAGCTCAGAGATGGAGAAGTCTTGGCGGATCGTTTCCTGAAGGCCGACAATATCCGGCGCTTCCAAGCGAATGTACTCCTTGATCTGGCGGCGACGACCCTCGTGCCTGAACCCCCGGATGTTCCAGATGAACACCCGAAAGGCCCGTATGAGATCCATAGGGGAACTCAAGCCTCTGGGGTCCCCTTAGCAGGGACCGAGAGGGCACGACCGGTACGGGTGCGGGCGGCAATCGCCTTGGGAGGTCTTCCCCACGGCCTACCCCGAGGGGCGGGCTCCAGGGCTACCTCCCGCTCATCAGGCGCAGGGGGGGGATCCTCACCGAGACCAGGTCCTGTCAACCTAGTCTTGGTGAGGATCAGGGCGCGTTCCCGCTCCCGGGCATCCCGTTCCCGAGCAGCCGCGATCGCGCACGCATACCCCTAGCGCACCTTAATGGCGGCAATCTGCTCAAGCCACGGTCCCTTCTCGCCACGGAAGACAATGCCACAATCATCAGCATACCACCAAATTGGCGCAGGGTTACAGATTCTATCTTCATCTCCTCAGCCGCTGTGTGCATCTCCGCCAGCGCTCACCCCTATGATGGGTCCTTCCTTGATGAATGATGAGCCCGACGTGCTCCATTTTATCTTCCTGATCTCACTCGTGCAAGCCACCCTGTTCCCACGGCTGCCCGAAGCTCAGTGCTGGATTTGCACCCGTTATACTCAAGCCCTGCACCATCATAAGCCTGTCCGGCCCTTCCCTGCTTGCCTTTCCCTTGAGAGCGAGCTTCTGCGTTTTGTCACGACGTCGCCGGTTATCAGACCAGTGGGCCAACATGGGTTCAAGGTGGTCGGATAGTATTTTGTTGCCTTCATCCGGCTTGTGGTTGTTTTGTGGCATGGTTGTTTGTGATCCGTGCCATTTTTTTTTGCTTTGATCTCGTTCAAGAAATTTCTGCTTTCTGAACCATATTCGGACCTCCTTACTCTAGACACGTTCAAATCCTTTTCCCCAAAGAATATATTCAAGTGCCGAAGTTTATTTTAATTGGGGTTTAATGAACTCTTGACTGTCGCAGACCCTTGGTAAACCATTAGTTACTTAGCCATCACTAAGTATCTTTTTAAAAGAACATTGTCTTGCTTACATTTCTATCAGAAGGATGGAGGTGGGTTCCTCCCGCCGGTTGTAGTGCTGCAGTCCCCGGCTCGAGCTAGGTCTAGTGCATCTATCATGCAGATTGCTTGCTAGTGTCTTCGATGAGTGATGGTGATATCATGGTGGCACATGCTAGTGGGTGGCGAGATTGGTGGTGGTGCTTTGAAGCGTCCAGAGTTTTGTTGTGAGTGCGGTTAGGGAGAAATCCTTGTCGGCCCGTCCGACTCTGCCGCGGTGCTGCCTTCGGGTGGCGCCTTTCCTCCTTGTAGGGTGTCGCGGATAGGCCCAATCCACTCTACTATGAGTGCCAGGGGAAACCCTAGGTCCAGTGCACTGGACCGAACAACAGCGCCATTGCCATGGCGCTTCCCTTCCTGAAGGTGCTGGTTTGGTACTGGGCAATTTTGGGTGGTAGGTGCAGGGAGAGACAAATTCGGAGGGCGCAACGGTGGCGTGTCTCCCTCGTATCGTCGATTCGCCGCCTTTTTCATTTCTTTTTCTTTTGGGCATGTTTTAGCTGTTGCCCCGGCATTTTCAGTTGTTAAATTCTTGTATCGGGTGGTTGCTTTATTTATAAAGCAGGAAAGCCTATTTCGAGAGAGGGACACATACTTACGGAAGAAGAGCTACATGGAAAAACTAAAGTATTTAATATTGTCCACCCAATATGGGCTAGACAGAGAGAAGAAACACTTGAGGAGTAGTGGTTTGTGTAGAACTATAGAGAGGGATTGACGGAATATGTTGGATTATATTATTGAGCCTCATGAGCAAGTATATATAGACGTACATGGGATCATCTTGGAGTACACGTCAAGTTAGGCTAGAGTCCTAACTATCCTAAACTATCATAACAACCGTGTCCGTACAATACTCTAACATCCCCAACGCAGTCGTCGCGGTAGCGTCGTGAACAACTGGAACATCACGAACGGTCAGACTAGAGATAAACCGAAGTAGAATCCAGTAGGCTGACACCCCCCGCAGTCCGAGTGGGAACATTGTGGATGGTGTCACGTTGCGGTAGCTTGGACTGTAGAGGAAGCTAATGATGCTCAAGCAAGGTGGTAGCCCTTATGCCGATGTCGAGGGAGTCAAGAGCGTGAGGCGGTGTGGAGGTAAGGGTAGCCGTGCGAGGGGTTGTCGTAGTCGGGGTTGCCGGTGTCGATGTAGCCACACTTGAAGCCGTGTGCGCATAGTGCATGAGGATGATGATGGAGACACGTCGAGGAATTCGTCGAGGGTGTCGATGCCGGAGCCGATGCACTCCGAGCCATCGAGGATGAGGTACGGCCATAGTTTTTCTAGAACTAGGCACACGTCGGTAATGAATGCATACATCCATTTTGACAAAACCAAGTACGCAAAGAAGAACTCGTCGGTGACGTGGTCGAGGCAGTCATAGAGGTCGATGCAGAAGAAGACGTTGTCGATGACGATGTAGTCGAGTCGCTGATCCTAGTTTGCCAGACTTGGGAACGCGTCGGGGACGAAGGCACGTACCGATGTTGCTAGTACCGTGCGTGCGAGGGTAGGGACCATCATGAACCTGTATGCCAGTGTCGTAGGGGACGAGTTGACGAGGTCGTTGTGGATGAAGATGTAGAAGGCGGCAAAACTAGCGGCGATGAGCTCGTTGAGGACGACTCGGAGTGGCCATGCTGGGCGCCTAGAGAGGCGCGGCGGCGGTACTTGACGTAGGCGATGGAGAATCCGACATGACGAATACCATGCATGGACGTAGGCGACCTGCACCGTGGGAGGTGGCGCGGAGATAGCCTGGGGCGTCCACGGGGACGGCGATATAGACTGCGTGCAGTAGCGACGCTATGACCCGAAGGGGAGGCATAGCTACATGGCGCCAGTCGATGCATCGGCTGGAGCCACCGGTGCGTACACGCTTGTGAGGCGCGTTTGCAGCCAGTTGGAAAGGACCAAGGCGGTGGCGCTGCGGCCTGAAGGGGCAACACAACGACAACCCGTAGCTCGATTGGTGGTAGACGCGCGCTCGGGAACATGCTTGGAGTAGACGGACACGGGATCGGTTGAATAGACCGACGGTGCGCCGTATGCGCCATGGCGTCGACGACGCGTAGATTGGAGTTGATGGCAGCGTTGTCAGTGCGATCCCGGATGATGACAACGAAGACGATCCGAGGGGGCGGCCGCAACAGCCTTCCAAAGAAGGCGTAGCAGCCGTCCGCAGTGCGCGGCAGCCTGCCGTGAGGCCGCAACATCCTGCCAAGGCATGCGCGACAGCAGAGAGGGCATGCACATGCGCGGTGTAGATCGTCGATGCCGATGGTCGGAGTAGAGGCGCAGTGATGACGAAGGCGGTGAGCGATTCAATACGATCTAAGATCGGTAAACCAAAAAAGAAAACTGATTAAGAGATCGGAAAAAGAGACTTACACGGCAGTCGGTCATGGATCGGCGAACGAACCCTGCGTACGGGTTGCGCAGCCCCTGGCGGAGATCATGGAGATCGACCTCCCTAGGGGCAGCGCGACGGAAGCGTGCCGGCGACGGCTAGGGTTTGGAATCGGTTTAGGCTGATACCATGTAGAAGGATAGAGAGGGATTGGCAAAATATGTTGGATTGTATTATTGAGTCTTATGAACGAGTATATATAGAAGCACAATGAATTATCTCGGAGTACAAGTCAAGTTAGACTAGAATTCTAACTATTCTAAATTATCATAACAACCGTGTTCATACAATACTCTTCGTAGTATGAAGCAAAGACATGGAGGGGAGTGCAAAATAGTGGACCGCGCTAGGAAAAAGTACTTTCAATCACCGATTCAACAGTACATGAAGTGCTAATTGTTCTCCCAGCGCCACTCATTCCTAATAACTTACAAATTGAAGGCAAGTCCTCTACGGACCATATGTCATGATCGAGCATGGCTTGGCCGTGGTCTAGCAATTTCTTCCGGCAACAATCTACACTGGAATCAAGGCGAGCTGAAATGTTGTGCAATCACAAGGTCTAGTCCTTCGATAGTTATATATAGAACAAACAACTGTTGGTGGTTGGCATAAATCATGATTATTAAAAACACCGACTACCTCAGTGGAACATGTGTAAGTTATTGGCATAAATCCTTGTATATGTTGTCGATCGGTCTCTTTCATCCGTCTCGACCACCACATGTGACAGTTCCTGAGATACAAAGTCTAATGACAAATCACGTACATGGTGTGCTCGAGAATCTTGTTCCGTGCATGCAACCGGCCTAGAGAAGGCAACAATAATTAGGACATGAGTAACAAGGCTATGAGAGAAAACATGCGGACTAGACGAGAAAATCACCCCAAATACCACATAAACCTGATCCAAAAGCAACTCGACTATAGAACAACAAGTGCTTTGCAATTAGTACACGGAGAGACAATGCAACTAGTACTGCTTTTCTTCATTAGCACATATCACAATTACATTGATCAAATAAATCAGGGTGAATTCTAGTACTCCTCAGTCCTCGAAGTCAGAATCAATGTACTCGATTTTCTTGCTATTTGCAAATTTTTCCGTTGCCCCGTGCTTCCAACTTGGTAAAGCTAGTGAGCCGCTCGCCGTTGACTTGCTTGGCTTGGATGTAGCTCAATTCCTTGTGGATCTTGTCCTGGTACAATTCAATGTCGTCATTTATCTTCTTGTAGAGTGCCACCCTCTGCTTGTGTTCCTGCCTCCTATTGTCGATCGTCTCTTGTTCTCTACGAAAACAACATGTCGTGCAACCAGTCCAATTCATTTTTGCTAAATTATCTTTTGTTACTAGTACCTTTTTTTTTTGAGAGCAACCACGTATTTCATTAATCGAAAAACAAGTTACAATAAGTAATGCACGTGGAAACTAAAAGACAAACCGGGATAAAATGATTATCCTAAATTTGCAGATAAAATCCTAAGAAATCAAGAAATACAAAACGATTCCGAGGGTTTCCTGCAACCACCGAAGCCATTGGCTGCCGTCCAACTCCAGTGCCACCGAGACAGACACCAGAAAAGACGCCGAGCCTCCACCATGAATATTTTTTATATTAAGTGGGATATTCAACTTCCATAAGTACTTTCAAAGAAAAGTCGTATGATCATTCATAAGGTCTTTGTATATCGATTGCTATGCATGTGGTTGTTTTGTGGCATAGTATTTTGTGGTATTCATCTGTTGTATTTACAATGCCGATTGATGTTGTCCAGGAGATCAGTTTGTGGTATTTGTCTTGCTCAGGTTGTATTTATTTATTGTATAATCTATCACCCTCCTGCTCTCTAAACCTATTTGGCCACCTATTTGGCCATGTGAATGCTGTTTCCCAGTGAGTCAATTTGCTAATTGAAATCCTAGATTCTTCTGGAATAGCTTATGTTGGAGAACTACAAACGTGATGTCAGCTGGACGAAGCGTGATGGGGTCGTTTTTGGAGAAGATGGTCTTCTGGTGCCGTCTTGGTGGTGGTAGTACTGCTGTTTCAATGAAGGAGAAACTATAGCGGGATTTTTCTTTTTTTGTAATTCTTCTTTCTTTTTTGGCTGTGTGCATCCGTATGGCCACTAGGGCAATGTGTTGTTGCAGAGATTGGGTGTAATTGATATCCTTTGATATTAATATATGCTCCTTTAAAAAAAAACTACTGACCTACGGTCTCGTGTGTATATACATGATACACTATCTGATTTAAACCTTTGAATATATAGTGGAAATTTAGATGTTTTGCTACACATGTTGCAATACTGCTTATCATATTTTTTTGGACGGTGTGTCTTTGCTCAATTTGAGTCCAGCTTGACCATTAGTCATTAGACACTGTGTGTTCACATTCTGTACATCTGTTGCAAGAATGTGCAGTGCACATGAGAACGAGGAGGCTCAAGAGGAAGCGACTAAAAATGAGACAAATGTGTTGTGAACCCTTATAATATGACATGTTCACATTCATGGTTGAATCTCGAGCTTATTAAAGATACTCCAAATATATTTTGCTGCATTTTGTTTGTGATATGTAGCATTTGCTTGATATTTTTGCATTGATCTAGTTCAAGAAATTGGTCTGTTATTTATCTTGACTAGATAGTCTTCATTCTCTTACCTACCCTTCCGCTTTTTGAATCATATTCGAACCTTTTACTCTAAACACGTTCAAATCCTTTAATTTTTTTTATTCAAATGCTAAAGTCCCATGCTAAGCCATTAATTTTGCTTCTGATTTTAATAGGGGTGAATGACCTCTTAACTGACACAGACCCATTGTAAGCCCTTAGTTACTATGCCATTTTTTAGAAGAAAAATGTCTTGCTTACATTTTTGAGAGAATTGACTCAGAATAGACACATTCTTCTGAAAGAAGAGCTACATTTTAATCAGGGATAATATGCTCTTAACTGACGCAGATCCATGGTAAGCCATTAATTACTTAGAAGAACATTATCTTGTTACATTGCTGCTACAGGTGACTCAGGATAGACACATAATTACTAAAGAAGAGCTACATGTGAAAACTAAAGTACTCCCTCCGATCCTAAATAAGTGTCACGGTTTTGAACTAACTCTAGTTCAAAATGGCGACACTTATTTAGGATCGGAGGTAGTACTTTTTTCCCTAGGAATGAAAGAACTAAAGTACTTAATATTGTCCACTCAATATCGGCTAGACCGAGAGGAGAAATGTTTGAAGAGACGTGGTTTATGTCAAGCTTCATGCACTAGCCAACGCAACCAAAAGTCCGAACTGATGGAAAAGGCTAGTGCAATCCACTTATACACTTCAACACCCCCTCTCACGTGTGACGGAGAGAAGTCAGCACGTGCAACCGGAAGAGAGCGACGGCGCGCGAAACTCACGTATGACTCAAAAGGCCTATACATGGACACAAAGGGGTCTACAGCAATTTTAGAATAAATTGCGAAAGCCAGGACTCGAACTCGAGACCTTAGGCTCTGATACCATGTCAAGCTTCATGCACTAGCCAACGCAACCAAAAGTCCGAACTGATGGAAAGGGCTAGTGCAATCCACTTATACACTTCAACAATTTAGAGTGAAGACATATATTCTTAAGGCAGAAGTTCTAGCTAGCAGCTTAAAAAGTATAGCAAGTGTTAATTGTTCTCCCAGTGCCACTCATTCCCAATAACATATAATCTTAAGGCAAGTCCACTACGAACCATGTCATGATCGAGCATGGCTTGGTTGTGGTCTAGCAATTTCATCTGGCAATGATCTATTCTAGAATTAGAGAGCTGAAATGTTGTGCAATAACAAGGTCTAGTCCTTCTATTATAGAATCAGAGAGCTGATGTTTTCCTGAGGCCACTCACTCAGAGTAAATTGTAAGCTGAATAAGGCGTGCCGCTTGCATAAGATTACTAGGCACATATTGCACCTCCTGTCGATATGATGTGCTTCTTTATTAAGGGTTGATTCCTTCATGGAGAGGAGGAAGCCAAAGGAGACTTGCGTTCAGAATAGGTTCGATGATTTCATAACAAACTACAACGGAAGTTATTAGATGTCCTCCTGTGTAGACCACTTAATTTTCAGTGGTAGATGTACATTGCATAATAAGGTTCAAAACCTCTGAATATATTAACTGAGAGGATGTGGAGCTACGATTGTAGATGAAGAAGAAGATTGTGTGACATGTGACACATGTTACTGCCCTCATGCGGGAAGTACTTTCTGAGATTGAAGCTTTTAGAAAGGAGATGACATGGCATGTGTCAGTTTCCTTCTATGAATATAGTCCACCTACTGAACGTAAGCACACAGACACAATTTTACAAGTTTAAAGAATTTTTCACCGGTCTAAAGAGACGCATTTGTAAACGTTTTACTAATTGAGAACGAATAGGTTTGGTGAAATCCGATGGGTGTATTATTCAGCCTCTCGGGCGAGTATATATAGGAGTATAACGGATCAACTTGGAGTAGAAGACAAGAAACAAATACTATCACTACCTAATCTTCTATAACCGAACATATACTCTAACACCCCTGCAGTTGTAGGTGTAGTGTCGTGAACAACATGAGTGTCGTTAGCGGTCAGACTGGAGAGAAACCGTAATAGAGACTAGTGGGCTGACATCCCTCTGAAATAGTAGAGTGAACATCATGGAAGATGTCGCGTCGCGGTTGCTTGGACCCTAGAGGAAGCGGTGAGGTGCTCAGTCGAGTTGATAGCCCTTTGTGCTAATGTCGAGGAAGCCTAAAGTGTTTGGCACATTAGGTGATGCAACCTTGGTCGAGGTATCCGTGCGAGGGGTTGCCACAATCAATGTCAAGGTTAGGTTTGCCGATATCGAGGTAGCCGCACATCAAGCTGCATGCACGTAGTGCACAAAGAGAGTGAGTGAGTGACAAAGACACATCAAGGTAGTCATGAAGGATGTTGATGCCAGAGAGGGTGCAACCCGAGCGGTCGATGACAAGGTGCGGACATAATTTTGTCAGAACCAGACGCACAAATGGACAAAACAATACTCCAAATTTGCTAGAACCGTTTACGCAAAGATGAAGTGTGTGACATGGTTGAAGCAACCGTAGGGGTGGGTGTGAATGCCGAAGAATACATTGTTGATGCCGATGAAGATGAGGCACCGGTCCTAGCTTTCCAGACTCAGGGACACGTCAGGGCCGGAGGTTCGTACTGGTATTGCCAATACCAGAGGGCAGGGAGCATCATGAAACATGTGCCAATGGCATATGTCTTATCGGAGTAGTCGAAGTAGTTAGGGGCAAGATGCTGCTGGCGACGAGTACGTCCGTGATTGACGAAGATCTAGAAGCCATCAAAGCCAATGACAACCTAGAGTGGTCATGTTGGATGCCAAGACTGACGTAGAGGGTAGTCAGAGGGTCCCACGAAATCCTGATCACTTGTTCAATTTTAATTTATAGGAATGAGTGTTAGAGAATATTTTCGGATGGAGGAAAGAATAGGTAGAGATACGATTGTTTCTTCTCTTCTACTCCAAGTTAATTAGTTGTACTCTTATGTACTCGTTCAAAAAGGCTTGATAATACATCCACTGTATTACGTCAAACCTATTCAGTTCTCTTGGTATCCGAGTGTCGATATACTGACCTAGCCTCCAAACAACTTCTGCATGCACCGCCCTTGGGGAGGTCGATCGCCCATGATCTCCTCTAGGGCTACGCGACCTCTAGCAGCATTCCTCCACGGATCGGTGATCGGCTGACCTCTTATTTTTCTCTCCAATGGTTTCTTGGTGGTTCTTCCTTTTGTATCCCTGGTCTTAGATAGGAAAGCTCCGCCCACCACCATGGTCCTCGCGCGCTCTACTCCGATCTCGGCATCGACTCTACACTGGCTATCTCATCATCAAAAACCGTGTAGCAAGGCCAAACGCAGCACACAAGGGATGCCTTCATGCGTCGGAACCGACCTCTCTCGTCTGCATGGTGTCCATCGCATGTTCATCTTCGTCGCCATCACCCGGGACTTCACCAACAATGAAAGCATCAACTATGATCTACGCGCGCCGTCCATGCCATGGCGCATACAGTGTCGTTGTCAGCCTAATCAAATTACAATGTGCATGTATTCGCCAAGCATGTCCCCGAGCACGCGCCTACCACCGTTTGAGCATCGGGCTGCCATTGTGTCACCCCTTCAGGGCATAGCACCGCCCTCTCTTGCTCCATGACACCAGCTTCCAACGCGCATTCCCATGCGTGTATGTCGATGGTACTCTCCAGACACTGCACCAACTCATGTCCTATAGCGATGCCACCACCTTGGATCACATGGTCGCTATATGCGATCACCTTCGCCATCTCCGCACATCACCATCCTCAGATCCACTACGCCACCTCCCACAGTGCGGGTCGCCACCCTCGGTGCATGGTCTTCGCTACATCCTCGGATTCTTCCTCGCCTACTTCGAGTAACACCACCCCAGTTCTACAGGTAACCTACATGGCCACTTCCACTACAGAAATCGGCCGGTTTGCCATGGGCCATAGGCACACGAAAAAGGAGGTAATACTAACGACAAATAGTTTGCCGTCCGCAAACTCATGACAAACCTGTTTTACAAATGACAAATGACCGTTAAATTGTCTGGTTTGCCGAGTGTGCAGATGATAATCGGGTACACTGGAAATTATTTGCCATAAGTTTTTCATCACCGTCTCGGAAAACTACCACGGGCGGTCGGAGGCACTGTCAAGTTTGGTGTGTCCCAAGTGTAAAAAAAATTGGTGTGTCCCACCCGTTGATTTGTCTGAGTTTTGTTCGGGCTCGTGGCAAATTTCATGCCCGTCGGCAATTTTTAGCAGTGGGTGCCATCACCGATTTTCCGTGACTTTTATTTGGCGGTAAATCTCCTGGCAATTTGCCATGAGGTTTGTTTGGGTCTGCGACAAATGTCAAACTCGATTTGCCCTGAGCGTACATGGGCTGTCGGCAAATTTTAGCGGTGGGGCGTCACTGATTAGCCGTGAGTTTTACTGGGCCAATGGTAAATCTCACAAACGATTTGCCATGATGGTATTTGGGTCAGCGACAAACCTCAAGGCCGGGTCCATCTCTGATTTTGTCATGAGCTTTAGTTGGGCCACCAGATTTGTATAGATTTAAATATATCTAGTCATGTTTTAGTACTAGATACATCTAACGAAACCAGAGTACATTAATTTGGATTGGAGAGCATAGTTAATTTACTAGCATTCGTGAGAAATTTGCTATAGGTTTGCTCTCGGCAAATCCGGTTTTTATTTATTTTTTGCTACTTTTGCATATATCACGATCGATCATGGCCTATGTTATAGCAGTCTTATCAAACTAATGAATGTGCACTAGGATCAAGGAACTCAAAGAGCATGCAGTTGAAATGTTGAACCCACAAAGGCTGTCTTAGATGAAGTGAGTAGTAGTTGGATGCTTATATAAAGGTATAGATATAGAGCTATTTTTCAATAAACTAAGGGGCTATATTAATACCAAGAAAATACAAATTACACACTACCTTTACACCAACACGATGTAAGAGTGAGCCAAGATTCAAGGATGAAAGGAAATAAAAGAGCTATCTAGAGAACAACTACAGAAACAACTGATAATGGAAATCCAAAGGGTAACTTCGATTGCAATATTATGCACACAGCCAAATGGTACTGGTTTTCATCACCATTTGACGTGGCAGTCTGGCACACATCATAGTCACATGGTGGCTCATTAGGTGCAGCTATGGTTATACCTACTACCTCTGGAGCAGCGGCATCTTATGGTCTCTGGATGCAGTCATCTATTAGTCGACTACATGATGGTTTAGTTGCTTAATATTTTTTATTACTCGCTAGTTGATTTAGCCTCAATAGAAGATCCTTGAATTGTAATAACTCCGGATAATAGAATTTTAATAAAAGGTTATGTGTATCAATTGATGCAGAGGCTGAGTTTTATCCCCTTTTTCGGAATAAAATGGCAACTAAGTGGTGGTGTTGATGCCTAGAAGGGGAGCCAACGATGAAGGCTTCCTTTCTAAGCTCTCGGGACGGTTGGGCATCCCTATATGCGGACATCGTTGCATTTTTTGTAAACCTCTCTAGAGCAGATGGAACAATGATCAGTTTGGTTCTCATGTTCCGGTATCAGTAGCCTCAACACTAATAAATTTCTCCGAAGGTTTGGCGATGCCAATTCTTTTCCAGGGCTATCCTCATCAAGATTTTCTCTGCACCTACTCGGGCATGCCTTTATCACTCAAACTTTTTCTAAAGATAGACTTACAGACCCTCCTAGACAAAATCAGTTTTCTCCTTGTTGCTTAGAAAGGAGTCATGCTATTGAGGGAAAGTCGCCTTATGCTCCTCAAAATCGGGTTGTCCTCGGTGGTGATCCACGTGATGACGGTGCACAAGCTCCCCGTGTAGGGTGTTTGAGAGAATCGAACAACGCTTTCAAGTGTGGTTTCGGAGGAGCAAACCTCATGCAATGGTGGCACTAACTCATATCCTGCAGTCTTTTAGGAAAATGCTCTTCTATTATCGATAGAGCAGTTCGAATTCAGCAAGTGTTAATTGGTCTCCCGGAGCCACTCATTCCAAATAACTTATAATCTGAAGGTGAATCGACTACGAACCAAATGTCACAATCAAGCTTGGCTTGGCTGTGGTCTAGCAATTTCATCTGGCAACAATCTACACTAGAATCAAAGAAGCCGTTGAGAAATAACATGGTCTAGACTAGTTATATACGATGCGAGTAGTAATTGGATTGTTTATATATATATATATATATATATATATATATATATATATATATAATACGTATAGAACAAAGGACTGTTGGTGGTTAGCATAAGTTATTAGTATTATCAAAAGCACTGGCTAGCTAGCTCACTAGAACATGTCGACGTTATTGGCATACAAGCTGGTTAATGTCGTCAGTCTCTCTCGTACCTTACAACACATGCCAATTATTGAGATATTTATATAAGTCTAATGAAAAACAACACGGTGTGTTCTACAATCTCGTTCCGTGTATGCAACTGGCATAGAGAATGGCAACAAGACTAGACGAGAAATACCTCAAAAAAAGACTAGACGAGAAATATCACCCCAAAAACCACGAAACCCTGATCCAAATGCAACTCTACTAATATAACACAACAGCAGCGTTGCAATTGAAGTAGTAAGTAGTATGCAGATACAATGCAACTAGCTAGTGCTGATTTTCTTCGTCACTTAGCGTACATCACAATTCATATTGATCAAATTTATCACGCTGGATTCTAGAGCTCCGCCTTAGTCCTCGAAGTCGGAATCGTTGAACTTGATTTTCTTGCTCTTTGCAAATTTTTCTTTGCCCCGTGCTTCCAACCTAGTAAAGCTAGCCAGCAACTCTTCGCTGACTTGCTTGGCTTGGATGTAGCCGTGCTCGCTCAATTCCTTGCGGATCTTATCCTGGTAGAGTTCAATGTCGTCGTCGATCTTATTGTAGAGCGCCACCCTGTTCTTGTGTTCCTGCCTCCTCTTCTCGAACCACTCCGGCGGGAACACGTCGGTCAGTTCGTCTAGGTGGTCGATGGTGGGGACCTCCCTCTTCATGGCCAGGAGGAAGCCGACGAGGTCCGGGGATAGCCGGGGCTTGTGGGCTGCGGCGGCCGGAGGTGAGTGGTTAGTGCATATGCCCTGCTCGAGAGGAATCCCATGTGCTTGCAACGAGTCATTGGTGGTCTCCTCCTTCTGCTGTTCCTGAAGCGCCTCAGCCACCGGCATGTGCTCGAGGAAATCGTCCTTGCCTGCCATGATCGGGGTTGGGTGGATTGTGGTTGGAGGTGGGCGTTCGTGTTGACTAGGAAGATTACATAGCCGAGGGAGAGGTCACAAGTCGGAGTCGGGGTCGGATCAAAGGCTCAAAGCACGGGAGGTTAGTGGCCGGGGCCTGCACGGGAGGAATCCTATGTGCTTGCAACGAGTCATTGGTGGCCTCCTCCTTCAGCTGTTCAGGAGGAAGCGCCTCAGCCACCGGCATGTCCTCGAGGAAATCGGCCTTGCCTGCCATGATCAGGGTTGGATGGATTGTGGTTGGAGGAGGTGGGAGTTCGTGTTGACTAGGAATATTACATAGCACGGGGCTTCTCCGTGGGAGAGAGAGCCGAGGGAGAGGTAGAGGGGAACCTGGGGCTGAATTCTCCGCCGCAGTGGGAACCAGAGCACAAGTCAGAGTCGGGGTCGGATCAAAGGCTCAAAGCCCAAGTGTGTGTCTTTTGTCTCCGGGTTCGTGTCGCTTGTACTGGACTCTGAAAACTGGTGCTTGCCTTTTGCCGATCTACATGGGTATCGAGGGGATGTATATGATGTTTTCGTATTGTTGTGGTTCCAGGGATTATTTTCTAGACTCCCTTCTCTCATCTGTTACCCTACTTCTTTCTGAATATTTTCCGGCGTCTGTGAATGCAAGTGCCTCGACCAGGGAGCTCCTCACAAGTTTTTTTTTAAAAGGAACATACTCCATCCATCCTAAAAAGGATGTCTCAAGTTTGTCTAATCCCATCCGAATCCCATCCGATCAGCATTCTCCAGACATGAGCGCCCATGGGAGATCGCCAGGCGGAGCATTCCGGAACCCGGCAATCTTCACATATCAACAACGGCACACATCCAGCAGTTCTTCGTCTTTGCGCATGAGAAACCAAGGGCCGTCGCCATTATTCGCGGGACTCGCAAGCCCCCATGCCGCCAGCCTCCTCCAGCATGACGGCAACACACAAAGAAGCAACAAGAAGACTGAGTCGAAGAGGGTGAACAAACATACGTTGGAGAAATAGCAGAATATTACATTTTGTGACAATCTTATCTATTTATTAACTTTTTTGTCACGTTCTTCAGATATTGTAAATTTTGTTGTCGTGTTTGTGTACATGGACCGGCTTCTCTTGCCAGTTATAGAATCGTCAACCCTGGGAAGGCCAGTTATGATGCTTGCAATATAATCTCTGAATTCATTAACAAGTTTTTACATGGAAATTTTTATTGGCTTAGACTGTAATTTAGGAATGTTTACAACTTAACAATGCATCGAAGCGGAGAAAGCTGTGGACTGAAATAACTCACTGGTTATGCCTTTTTTACGTTCAGTTCATACGGTTGTTTCAAAACCTGTAAATCATATGATAGGGTTCAGAATAGGACCGGTCAAGCAGACTACTGGTAGTCCGGGAAGTGCTAAACCAAACATCAATAAAACTAACCCAGATGATCCCTCACGAGATACCCCGGTTGGCGTGACCTAGTCTCTAGTGTTTCATAATAGGTCATGAGACCAAATTGGTACATGAGTATGAGAAATATGTTGTGATTTTGGATAAAACTATGGTGCACAATTTCCTGAGGCCACTCACTCCGAGTGAACTATAAGCTGAATAAGGCGTGCATACGTTACACATATTGCACCTCCTATCCATACACGTCTTTATAAAGGGTCGTGCCTGAGTCCGCGGGACCTGGATTAATTTTTATACCGAGCATGGTTTATGGTTGTGCAGTCTAGCCCAACTAACCTCTCACCTGGATCAAAAAGCATAGAGGAGTCACTACAGGAATAGGAAGCTCAAACGTCGGGGCCGTCGGCGTAGCCATCGTTCAGGCCAGCCCCGCCAAGCATCCGTCGGCGTAGAATTGCCCTCGGCATATCCTATGCTACGCCGACGGCTGCCCTCGACGTAGCTATTTTTTATTTTACCTCATTAAACTTTGAAAAATCATAACTAAATCATTATAATTCAGAAAAATACAAATAATATATCAAAATTTGCAGAAAAATAATATCTATCTATCAACACTCAAATATTACACATTTATAAATAAAAATTAAGTGAAACATAAAACATTATATATAGTTTAAAACGGGCATAAAAAATTCAAAAACGATCGAAACAATGCGAAACCTTCACGTGGTGTTATATTATGTGACATAGTTATAAGTAAAAATATCAAACTTGTTATATTGATTATGTCTAAAAAACCTTCACAAAATGACCTATCTCATTCGAGGTTTCTTGGCTTTCGGGTCAAATGACCAATGTTATAGCAAGAATCAAGGCATGGTTTGTGACAATGTCCCCATATTGTGTATACATGTGCATCATGAGATGGCGAATAATGTTGCAGGAGAAAGTTTTTTCCTTTTTGTCGCACAAAAAGCCATTTTCCATTTTCCGAGCACAAAAAACGGACGGTTTTGTGAAGTAACCAACAAATGGCTAATTCAAAATACTACCACCATATCTTACAAAAATACTAGACCACCTTATATGGACAATGTCCCAACAGGGGAATCTGAACAATGTTGCCAAATCGGTAGGAAGTGGGTCAGATATGAACTACAGGTACATGATTCGATACTCATGTTTTTTTACAAAAATTATTTTTAGGTTCACAATATGCTATTTTATCAAAGATCCAATGCAAGTTTTCCTTTTCATCGCATACAAAAGCCATTTTTCATTTTCCGAGCACAAAAAGGGGGATTTTCTGAAGCAACCACAAAATAGCTAATTCAAAAACGGAGGGTTTGTGATTAGTTGATATGGATATCATATTTAGATTCCTCTCATTTTTCTGATCAATTTAGACATATTATTTGTCGAATTCCGATTTACAGATTTAAAGATATTAATTATTCCATATTAAATAGAAAAATACAAAAAGTAAAATTATTATATTTTTATTTGAATTCAATAATATTTTTACTTATTTATTAATTTTTACTTAAATGATTGTTTGTAATTTAAAAAAATACAAACATGTGACTTGATGATATAAGAGTTAATATGATTGATATCATAGTATTGACAACAATGTATGGATTACTTTGTGAAAACAGATTATGAAGGAACGAGGAAATTAAGCGTGCTGGATCTGGAGTAGTATTAGGATGAGTGACCGGCCGGGAAGTTTGACCAAGACTGCAGTTTAATTAAATATTAAGTATAATTAGTGTTAAAAATGTTCAAAGTGAGAGATTAACGAGCCAAACAATTCAAAGATTAAAAAATTGAGAAAAAAATAATTTTTTTAAAAAATGTTTTTGCAACATGTCGACAGGCTATGCCACAGCCGCTATGTGCTCCGCCGAGGGAGGCCTTTGCCGAGGAGGCTACGCCGAGGGCAGCCGTCGGCGTATCATATGCCGAGGGCATTTTGGCCTACGTCGACGGCTTTTTGCCCTCGGCATAGCGCGCGCGTCCTGTAGTGAGTACGTAAATGAAGAGAGTAAAATGTTATAAATGAAGTGAGTAAATTGTTATAAATGAAGTGAGTAAGGGACTACAAGTATGTTGCATGTGTTGCAGACTAAACTGAAACAGAGGGACTACAAGTATGTTGCATGTGTGGTCATATAATTTTTGAAGCTATGAAGTGTTCCAAATATCACAAGGTAGTTCATGTCGGTGGCAGCCTGCCGAGAAATTGATACTGTTCAGAATGAGAGAAGAGAAATCGAGCTTCGTTAAAAATGGAACATAGACCTCCTCATAGACCTCCTCGTTGTGCTAACCTGCACGCTTGCAGAAGGCAATGCTGCATGACAATGGTTATGGAGCCTTTTATTTCTACCCTAAAATGCTAGAAGTTGCCTGACTGGATCCAATGCGTGGGATAGAGTGGCAATCTCATCCAAACTACTCAACTTTTTGATTACAAACGCAGAGGTTTCCAGGACCAAGGCCCCCATTTGGCACTTACATGGGTCGCTCCTATTAGTGAAATATTTGCATGTTGTTCTAACTATTATCAGTGATGTTATAAATATTTTCCTGAGGTGACTCATTCCGAGTTACTTATAAATTGATTGAGGTATGTGTATATTACCACACACATATTGCACTCATGTCGCTATGTAGTGCTTCCTGGTCCATCATGGGACCACCGTCAATGACAGATCGATTTCTTGACCGGGTGTGGTTTGTAGTTTGGCAATCTAACCCAACAAACAAAGATACACTTGAATGGAAGAGCTTAAGTGACCCCTGAGTTGAACCGTTCAATGGTCACAATGGCTAGTCATATATTAGGGACATTAAAACTGGGACAAAAGGAGATGGTCTGGACGAGTTTGGCCATTGGATCATGTTGCCTGGATGGTTTGAGCCGTTGGATCTCCAGTTATTCAAGCACTGGTCGAGATGGCCCTAGGGGATGCTACTCTGAGTGTCAATTCGGCCTACTGTGGTGAATTGTTGGGCCCAAAAACCAACCACAACCCAAGTATGTAGAAGTTTGATGGTTCTATAGGGAGGCATAAATAGAGCAAAAATAAAGGTAACATCGATCTGACATTAATTATATTTATTACAAGCACTAGCTGTTGCTTTTTAGATGCAAATGTACATACAATGTTGCATCTCACGGCCCGAAGGACAACACACAAAACTAATGATCAGGAAAAGTACTCAAAAACAGAATAGTATAAAAATAAGATCAACTAAGAGACAAATAATCTACCATGTGGTGCATAGCTATGTATCATGAACATATCATACGGTGCATCAATGTGTTAACTATTAATTAATAAACATCAAGTTTTAGCATTTCAGAAAAACAAAGGATTAAGTTTCAAACTATTAATAGATGAATAAACCTAGCTCGAGCTATAAGTTGTCTTAGAAAATGACACGATCGTCACTCGTATTGGGGAACTACGATGAACTGCCACTCTGTACCATCGACCTTGGATCATGCCTGACCCACCGATGTCCCTTTTTAGAGCAATCTCCAAGAGCTTACCCATATTTTGGATACCAAAGTGTGGTTGGGTGGAGCAAAGAGAAGATATGGGTGATCATAATTTTTTTTGTTTTCCATCTTACCCATAATCTGCATATCCAAAAACTGGATTGCCAAATTGTTCTTCTAGTTCTAGAAGTGCCTCAGCCACTGGCATGTGCTCGGTGGAATCGTCCTTGCCTGCCATGATCAGAATTAGGTGTGGAATCTTCCTTCTCATCTTGCAAATGTAGTTCCTTCAATAGTGTATTCTCCGTTAATTGCTTCCAATTAATATAGTTTTGAAGGAACTAGTATTGGTATCACACATGACAAGAAGCATTTCGCACCTGGTTGTCACGATGATGAAATTTCAAACTTTTACACTCTACAGAGGGGTACTCCGATGTCGACAGTGTTGACTAGAACCACAAAGGCTATAGAACAACAAAGCTCTTTAGCCCATTAAGACCAGGATACCTTGACATACTCGTGCCGTTCGCTCCTATGGATCCATCACCAACACTTTCCCAAACAAGCGCCGTCCCTAAGTCCCTAACGGAGTACTCAGACAATCTCATTCCTGATATGTATTTCACTTGATTAAATTAATTTGTCAATGAAAGGGAATCACTACAAAGAAGAAGAAGACAAGAGCCACATAATTTTAACATGAATAGTCACAGATGTGGTGAACTTGAATGCAGACCCATCATACGGGGCGCATCAATATGACAGATATTTATTACTAAACATAAAGCTTTAATTTTCTACACAAAGCTAAGGATTAAGTTTCAAACTTTCAATTGATGAACCAACCTAGCTCAAACTGTTAAGTTACCCAATGTTATCTACACCAAAGTCGACGCCATTGTGTTGAAGCCTACCATCGTTATTCTTAATTAAACAATATAAATTGCACTCCCGCCGTTTCAAATTATAAGATGTTTTAGCTCTTTTCTAAAATGTATGTATCTAGACGTCTTTTAGTAGTCTATAGGTTTAAAGTAAGATAAGTGAACCTACACACTAAAAGGCCCGTAAATCTACACGTATTTAAAAAAATAGACTAAGACACCTGTATTTCACTTGAATTCATTGATTCGTCAACTAGAGTCGCTAAGAAGATGGAGCAGAATACAAGAAGGACAAAAAAATTAACATGCAATTGATCGGCAAAGGAAATAATTTGAAGTAATATGTGTGGCAACATGAACAGGGAGATAATAAATCTAAAAACATACCACGCTGCTACTGCAGAGTTGAAGATTTAATCGCCCCAATTTTCATGAAATTAAACATGGTCCAGATCAACTCCTCCCCCTTGTCGTCCTGTAATAGCAAGCACATAACTTATACCGGATGTTAAGAAGATGGTCCAGAGTTGCTTGCTATCATCTCCTTTTCCTGAGCCAGATGCCTCCCCCTTGTCGTCCTGCTGCAGAACAATACCCTGCGCCTCCTCCTCCTTGTGCTCGAGCTCGACGACGCATGGTCCTCCGTGTGCTCGCTGGAACCATCGTTACAGGCCATGGTCGTAGCTGGGTGGATTGATTTTGTGCAAGGAGGAGGCGTTCGAATAGAGGTGAAAGGCAGGAGACACCGGGCCGGACTCTGTATATGTTGGGCGCAACAAAGGCAGGAGACGTTTGTGTGCTCCGGAGGGAAGAAGGACACAAACACCAGTCCGGATCAGACCAGAACTAAGGCAGACCTTGGTTGTGTCAGAAATATGCAACATGTATTCCTCTGGGGGTCAAAGGCTACAATATATAGTACAGGTACAGGTGAAAATATGCAGGAAGCCCCCTAACATAACAGGAAACTACAATATACAAATATACATCTAACAGCCCCTCAAACTCATGGTGGATCCACAACACTGAGTTTGGAGAGTAAGAAATCATGCTGCGCTCTGGTCTGTGCCTTCGTAAAGAAATCCGCCAATTGTAAATCTGAAGGCACATACTGAAGCGCAACAACCTGAGCCTGCACCTGAGCACGTGTATAGAAAGCATCAACACCAACATGCTTGGTAAGCTCATGCTTGACCGGATCATGTGAAACACTAATAGCACCTGTACTATCAGACAAAACCAGAGTGAGTGTGGTAATAGAGACCCCAAAATCCGCAAGTAACCACCGTAACCAGGTCACCTCAGCAGTCAATAAGGCCATAGCACGCAACTCAGCCTCAACACTCGAATGGGAAACCGCTGTCTGTTTCTTCGTCTTCCAAGCAATAAGCGAACCACCAAGAAACACACAGTAAGCAGAAAGTGAACGGCGATCCGAAGGATCACTCGCCCACGTAGCATCTGAATAGCACTGGAGCTGAAGGGAGCTGGAACAAGGAAAGAGAAGGCGACGAGTGATCGTACCACGAAGATAACTAAGAACACGAAGAAGATGACTATAGTGAACAGTGGTAGGAGCAGAAATAAACTGACTCAGAATATGAATAGGATAAGAGATGTCAGGACGAGTGACAATAAGATAAACAAGACTCCCAACAAGATGACGATAACACGTCGGATCAGGAAGAGGATCACCATCAGTAGGTTGAAGCTTAACATTAAGCTCCATAGGGGTCTCAATAGTGCGCAAATCCCCAAGAGCAGCACGAGCAAGAAGATCCTGAATATACTTTTGCTGAGAGATGTAAAAGCCATCAGAAGTGGAGGATACCTCAATCCCAAGAAAGTATCGAAGAGGACCAAGATCAGTCATAAGAAACTGATCACGAAGATGAGCCTTAACAAAGGCGATATACTCTGAATCATCACCAGTAATGATCATATCATCAACATAGAGAAGAAGAAGAGTGTGTCCACGAGGAGAAGTGTGAACAAACAGCGCTGGATCATGAGCACTAGGGGAGAAACCAGCAGCAGTCACTACAGAAGCAAAGCGCTCAAACCAGGCACGAGGGGCCTGTTTGAGGCCATAAAGAGAACGTCGAAGACGACAAGCCATCCCCTCGGGAACGGAATACCCAAGAGGAGGCTGCATATAAACCTTCTCACTCAACTCACCATTGAGAAAGGCGTTCTGAACATCAAGCTGGGACACAGACCAGTGACGGACAGAAGCAACAACAAGAAGAGTACGCACAGTGGTCATATGAGCCGCAGGAGCAAAGGTCCCATCATAGTCACGACCATGCTCCTATGAAAACCACGAGCCACAAGACGCGCTTTATAGCGCTCAAGAGATCCATCAGAGCGGGTCTTAATCTTATAGACCAACTTACACGTGATAGGACGAACACCAGGAGGGGGAGAAACAAGATCTCAGGTGCCAGTGCGCTCAAGCGCAGCAATCTCCTCAGCCATGGCCAGCTGCCATTCAGGATGATGCTCAACATCCCGATAAAAAGTCGGCTCGGAGGCAACAGAAAGACCATACTGACTAGGAGAGTAACGGTTGGGGCACGACGCTGATGAACAGGACGAGTAGAGGGAAGCTCATCAGAGGAAGACAACTCAGGAGACGACGATGAAGAAGAAGGAATAGTGGAGGAAGACGACTCCGGAGAACGAGGAGAACTAGGAGAACTAGACGGAGCAGAGGAGGACGGTGTCGAAGAAGAGACATCAGGGGGAGGAGATCCTGAAGAAGACACAATAGGAGTAGAAGGAGGTGTGTCTGGAAAGAGAAGAAAGGAGATATCTTCCACCGGGTAGGTACCAACGATGGGACGAGGATAGAAAGAATGCGTCTCATCAAAATTAACATCACGAGAGATACGCATCAGACGACCAATGGGATCCCAACAGCGATAGCCCTTATGCTCATCACTGTATCCAAGGAAGACGCACTCAACAGACTAAGCGGTCAGATTGGTGCATTCACGAGGCGCAAGGAGAACATAGCAAACACAACCAAACAAGTGAAACATGGAGTAGTCTGGAGACTGTCCAGATAGGCGCTCAAGAGGGATACCACCCTGTAGAGTGGCAGAAGGTTGAATATTGATGAGGTAAGCCGACGTAGCGACAGTCTCCGCCCAGAAATGAGGCGGAAGAGAAGAAGCAATCATCATGGCACGAGTGGTCTCAAGAAGATGGCGATGCTTACGCTCAGCAACGCCATTCTGGGCATGTGCGCCAGGACAGGAGAACTGAGCAAGAGTGCCCTGCTCAGCAAGAACACCCCGCAACATCTGTGAGATATACTCCACAGAATCAACCTGAAAACACACGAATGGGGGTAGAATATTGAGTACGGACCATGGCCGCAAAACATTGATATATGGAGAGCACTTCACTGTAAGAGCGCATAAAATACAACCAAGTGTACCGAGAAAAATTATCGATGAATAAAATATAGTAGCGATGGACGCAAGCGAAAGGAGCCGGACCCAAACATCTAAATGAACTAAATCAAAAGGTCACTGAGATACATACGCGCTAGTAGGATAGGGAAGCTGAATCTGTTTACCCAACATACAGCCCTGACAATGTAAAGACTCATCTCTAGAGACAGACCCCAAAAGACCACGATGAACTAATGACGACAGGCGAGAGTCACAAAGGTGACCAAGACGATGATGCCACTGCTGAAAGGAGCTGGTAGCAGAGGCGACGACCGGAGAATAACTGGCAGATGAAGTGGCAGCAGAAGGAACACGAAGCCAGTCTAACTCCCAAAGTCCTGAAGAGTCACGGCTGCGAGGGCCAGCTCCAACCAGGGCCTGTGTGCGACGGTCCTGAACAACACAAGAATCAGCATCAAGAATGACGCGACAACCAGAGTCAGTAAGCTGGCTAGTAGAGAACAAATTCATCTTAAGGAGAGGGACATGAGAGATATCAGGAACATAAAAAGAAGAAGTAGAAAGGGTGCCTCGACTAGAAACAGGAAAAGAGGTACCATTAGCCGTGAAGACACGGACAGGAGAAGGGAGAGAACGAAGAGCGGACAGAAAAGAATACTCAAAGGTCATATAAAAGGAAGCCCCAGAATCCAGATACCACGGGGACATACCTGACTGTGTAGAAGGTGGTGGTCGCAGAGTGCTCAAGAATCGATCACGTAACCAGCGAAGGCTCAGAAAGCAAAGCGATCGAAGACTCCTGATAATGTCCTGATTAGAGAGAGCAACTGCTGAAGATCTGGAAGGAGCCGACTGTGCACGAGACATCTGGTGCTGCTGACGTAACCTGGGATCCCGTGTATAACAAGTGGCCCAAGTGTGGCCATCCTTATTCTGAGAAGAGCGATTTAAGAGAACCATGGCGACCCTGACCACGAGCCTGCTGGTGCTGACTCTGACCCTGAGACTACTGGTGCTGACTCTGACCCTGACCTAGAGGAGTGGGTAGTATCGGTGGCGACACAGAGGACCGCGGCTGAGTCGAGGTAGCAGACGGCACTGGAGGATCATGAGTAGCAAGCACCGATGGAACCGTAAGAAGACCAGCACCACGGAGACAGGTCTCCTTAGCCCGAAGCTCGGACAACACCTCAAAGAGCGAAACACGACCACGAGCATTCAGCTGAGCACGCCGGGGCTCAAACTCCTGGCGGAGCCGAGACAGAAACTCATAGATGCGGTGAAACTCCAAGTTTGAGCGCACAATCTGGCAGCACGAGCATGTGCCACAAACAGCAGTACAGAGAGAATCAAGCTAACTCCAGATAGCAGCACTTTGAGTATAGAACTCATTAATAGTGGAATCACCCTGCTGAAGAGCATGCTCCTGGCGAACCACGGACAGGTAAAGAGCATCCCCAGACGGCTGATAGCGCTGACGAAGATGTGCCCACTGAGCGGCAACAGTAGGGAGACTCATGAACTCAGCGGCATAGTGGGGCAGAACACTGGAGGTGAGAACATCAGCAGCATGAGCCTCCTCATCGACCCACTGAGTGTAGGCAGTCAGAGCGTGGCGATAGGTCTCGAGATCAGCAGAGCACTGTTTGAACTTTCGCTCATAAGCAGCAACAGCACTATCATCGGCACTCTGAGAAGCATCCTTGGCCTCCTGAGAAGCATCAGCACCGAGAATAATCGACGTCGGCGAAAGAGGAGCCACAGGAGCAGGGGGGCGCGACGGACAGGAGACCTCGCCGGAGAGCACACCCCAAAGACGGATACCGCGCATGTGAACACGCATAAAAGCAGCGAAATCAGGATAATTCGCGTCATCAAAGATCACCGGGTAGCGAGGAATCGCAACATAGCCCGATGCAGAAGACATTTTTTCAGATCTGGTCAACCCGAGCTGCTGGCAGAGGCCGGCCAAATACCGGCGATTCGGGGCGAGAGACGGCGCCTAAGAGAATGGGGAGGCTAATTCAGGCCACCGGGGAGCGATTCCCGGTGGTATCGATGGCCGACAGTGGTAGGGCGGCCGGCGGCGGTGAGGCACCGGCAGTGGAGCTCGAGGCAGATCTGGCGAGCGAGTGGGTGAGGTGGCCCGCGCGCCCGCTGGAGTCGAGGCAGGAACCTGGCGTGGCAGCAGGAGACCGGCGCGTGGGCAGAGGAGGATCCTGGCATGCGGCTGGGAGGAGGCCCGCGCGTCCGCTAGAGGCGAGGCAGAGTGGACGGGCGGTGGGCGCGTGGTCGCGTGGCAGCAGGAGACCCACGCGTGGGCGGGCGAGCAGCATGGCGTCGGGCCAAGAGACGAGGCTAGCCAGTTCGCCCAGATCGCCTAGATCCGATCGGGACCAGCCAGATCGCCCAGATCCAATCGCGTTGGAGATGGCCCAGATCCGATCGGCAGACGATCAGGCAGATGACGGTGGCCGGTCAGATGATAGGGAGGATGCGGCCGAAGAGATGGCCGGAGACAACGGCAACCGGCGGCGGCGACGTCGGAAAAACGACGACGGCAGGGACGGTGGCGGGTGTGACGATGTTGCAGAAAAACGGTCTAACCTAGCTCTGATACCATATCAGGAATATGCAACATGTATTCCTCTAGAGGCCAAAGGCCATAATATATAGTACAAGTACATGTGCAAATATGCAGGAAGCCCCCTACCATATGGGGAAACTATAATATACAAATATACATCTATCAGGTTGTTGTGGCGTTTGTTGCGCCTACAGGTGGCTGTTTGCGATTCGAGTTCAACTGAAGGCCCGGTTTTACCAAAGGAACCTGCTCCGTTTGTGTTTCAGAAAACTCTAGCCCTTGTTCTGTTTCACATGGATTCAAGGGAATTGACATGGGTTGAGATGAATTAAATCCATAATGTGGGCTTTACGGGCCCATCTGGATCTGGCCGGGCCCGCTTGGGCCTGGTGTGCCCCTGCTGCCTTGTCCGGTCGACGGCCACTACTTGGTGGTGGAAGTAGACTCCTCCCGTGTGGCTTCTGCAGTGTCGTTCCTAGCTCGAGCTATGTCATTTGCTTCCAGCTTGCGGGCTACTTGACAGTGTCCTCGATGCGACGATGACGATGGTGGCCTCAAGTTAGTTTTTGCGTGTGCTAGTGGGCGTTGAAGCTGGTGGTGATGCTCTGAATTGCCCGGGGTTTTTTGGGGGACGGGGTAGGGAGAAATCCTTGTCGGTCTGTCCGACTCCGACGCGGCACCGCCTTCGGGTGGCGCCATTCCTTCCTGGAGGGTGTCAGGGATACCCCTCGTCTTCTCGACTCCAAGTGTCGGGGGAAACCCTAGGGCCAGTTCGTTGGTCCGGACAGCAGCGTCGTGTCGACAACGCTCCCCTTCTTGAAGGTGTTGTTTGGCACTGGGCGATTTAGGGTAGTAGGTGTGTCGTGGTGGCACAATTCCGGAGGGCGCGGCGATGGCGGGCCACCCTTGTTTCGTCATATTGCCGTTTTTTCCATTTATTTTCTTTTTGGGCATGTTGTAGCTGTTTTCCTAGCATTTTCGTCTGTGCGTTCTCTTCCTTTGGACGTTGTGCTGTCTAGCCCAGCAGCGGTCTCACCGGTGTGCTTTATTTATAAAGCAGGGCGAAAGCCTGTTTCGAGAGAGAGAGAGAGAATAATAATTCCCCTCCAATCCACGCCAATCCAATTGGGAGGTGGATCATCTTGGCCGGGCAACAGATGCAATTCAGAGGGACCCCACTGTTGGTTTCAGCTTTCGGAGCAACGACAGACAACATGAGAAAATTTGTCTTTGATGCTCCAACGACGGTAACCCTTGTATACTACGACAAGGAATGTTTGCTTGCTCATTATGTCGAATTCAATAAGGTGATCATTAACTGAGATTGTATGGAGGGGTTACACACAGATTGTGCACACAGGTCAGGAGGAATGGGGGCGGATGTTTATCATGACATGTTCATATATGGCACACGACGATTGTAAAGGTGTTATTGCAAGTAGTTCTCAAAAGAAGCAAATGTGTCAAGGCATGTTTTAGCTCACACCTGATTTTCATTTAATACCAACTTATATGATGTAGCGAGTTTGGTTAATAAAGTTTGCACCTAACTTTGCCAATACACTTGTTAGAGCAAGTACGACCGGTGACTGCTGATGTGGAAAAGAAGGCGATGATTCACGACTACCTCTTACCCAAAAGGTGATCACTTAGCTTAACAGATTAAGAGTGAACGTTTTTCTCTAGAACGCACCTACAGAGCGGTAAAATACAGCGGAACGACCAAATGTGCCTCCTAACCATGATGTCAACATGTACAACAACACATGCAGGCAGTAGAACCAGGAGTTGCGAGGATCACTCAGAAAAATAGTAGTCAAAACTTTACAAAACGTGGTACATGTTTTTCGGAGGCCACTCATTCCAACTAACTTATAAAATAAAAGAGGTGTGTGTAGACCAAAAACCAAATAATCTGAACCAGAATCAAAGAGTTCAAATGAACCGCTAAACAAACACAAGGGTTAGTCATATATGAAATGAGTAGTAATTTGATGGCTATATATAGATTCAAATAGAGTATGGCATAGTTGGTAGATGGCATACATTTTTTTTGAACTGGTAGATGGCATAAATATAATTTACGAGAAGCATTCGCTCAGTGGTAGATGCCATTGTTATAGATATACGTTACTGCATGACCTAGGGGAAGTACGTCTCTTTCATTCGTTGCCACTCATGTCAATGCCTCACATATCATGTTTGTTGGGAAATGGAGGATATATATAGATATTGGTCTCGCCTTTGCAGATGGACAAAATCAAAAGAATACCACGTCGTGAAAACCAAATGGTAGGGGTACATCGTATAAACCCTAGCGTCAAGGGACGATCTTGGGCTACTCCGGAGGCCTCACCAACGCCACCAAGAGAGGTCTACCCCTCTGCCCAGATCGACTTGCCGTGGCTGGCAGAAACTGTCCGACGGTGGTTGTCGGCGGCAACGCATCACCTCGTTTTCTTATTCCTCCATGGTGATATATTCCTTCACCACCAACCCAGCCGTGAATCTCCCCATTTGGCCAGCTCCGACCTCTATGGTTCCTAGATCGATCTGGCCCACATCGAGGAAGCAAGTCACATGGAGAGTGCTCATGTTGAGTTTGAGACATGTTGGTGGCTGTTCCAATGGGTATTCATAGAGGATAGAGAGAAGTTGATGCTTCATTGTTGGTGTGCGCATATGAGTTGTGTGGCAATGCCCACATTAAAATTGTGTGCATGTCAACTGTAATACCCACGAGTCGTTCTTTGCAGTGGTTAGCCTGTGATGGCATAGGCGGGGTTTTTCTTTCTTCCTTCCTTTTTTGGCTGCGTGCATTCTTCACATCTATACTAGCTCTCTACATTGTGTTTTTTTGGAGGCCAGATGCAATTGGTATAAGTTTGTTATTAATATATTTCCCTTATGGAAACAACAAACAAATGATAGGAACAAGATCAATTAGCAAACAAATAATCAGTAGAACCATTAACTGCAATGCATGTCCCAAGAACTTATCTTACACGCACTAGTAGGATTTTGTCGTTCATAAATCCTACTTGAGACAGATTTAGTTTTTTGCAAGACAAGTATATGTTCAAATATTTAGTTAATTAATTATTAAATATAAGAACTGGGGGAGGGGGTGAGTGAAAGAACATGTGGGCCCCCATGTGTGGTTTTGGTAATTAATGACAATCTTTATGGACTAATGTGTATATTAAGATGTACTTATAGGAATTGTCCATTGGCATCGCTTGGAGCATGTGTTGGCCTCAAGGTCGATGAAATAAGAAGAAGATGTGTTGTGCAAGCTCTAAATGCGCTATCTATAGAAGATATCATGTTTGATGCTTGCCATCCTCGGTGATCATGGATCGATGATAAGGAATCAAGAAAGACGTTCCATCTTGAGAAGGGCAAGATCGTCTACATCGAGCTCAAGTGGAATGCTCAAGGCAAAAGTATAATCTTGATAGGTTTTCTCTTTTGCCGGTCTCATGTTGTGTGTGGGAGACCGGGTTTAGGATAGATAACCGTACTATCAAGAGGGGCTCTCGAATGAGTAACTCGGTCACATCGTTCGGAGAGAGCTCAAACCTTTGCATACTTGCATCATCGTATTTGGATGTTATTTGGTCTTACCCATTTGAGGATATGGATCTTGTGGTAATATCCATAACAAACTCTTGTTCATCAAAATCGGATCTCTCTTTTATATCTTATTGCGATTTTGATCTATGCGGTTTTCTGGGGTCTCACCAAGTGAGGTATCTCACATTATAGGAGTACAATGGACCGCTGTAGCATCCACCGCAGTTGTAGCGGTAGCGTCATGAACAACAAGAGCATCGTTGACTGTTAGAGACGAAACAAATCCTATATCTGCCTAATTTTTCTATAACTCTAACATCCACCGCAGTTGTAGTGGTAGCTCCATGAACAACAAGAGCATCTCGTTGACGGCTAGACTGGACATAAGCCGTAGTAGAAACTAGTGGGATGAGGATACCCAAAAATAGTAGTGTGAACATCGTGGAAGGTGTCATGCCACGGTAGCTTGGATCCTAGAGGAAGCTGGTGAGCTTCTTAGTCGAGTTGATGGCCATTTATGCCAATGTTGGGGAAGCCAAAAGCGTTTGGCACATTAGGTGCTACAATCTTGGTCGAGGTAGTCATGCAAGGGGTCACCATGGTCGATGTCGTGGTCAGGTTTGGCGATGTCGAGCTACCGCACATCATGTTGCATGCACATAGTGCGCAAATAAAAAGAGTTACAGAGACACATCAAGAAAATATTGAAGGATGTCTATGCTAGAGAGGATGTAGCATCAGCGGTCGACGACGAGGTGCGAACATAGTTTTGCCAGAATTAGGCGCATGTTACGAACAAGCGCAGCATACTCCGAATTTGTTAGAAACGATTACACAAAGATGAAGTTGGTGAAGTGCTCGAGGCAATCGTAGGTGCGGGTGTCGAAGCCTAAGAATACGTTGTTGATGTCGATGAAGATGAGGCACTGGTCCAAGCTTTCCAGACTCAGGGACAGGTCAGGGACAAATGCTCGTACCGGTATTGCCAGCATCAGACGTGCGAGGGCTGAGACCATCATGAACTATGCGCCAATATCATATGTACTAGCAAAGGGGACCTTCAGGATGGCTGTGAGGTGCAGAACAGTGAAGAGATAGACAACTATCGGTTCAATTTGTGCTTATTTGAGTACTCGAAGTAGTCAAGGACGAGATGACGTCGGCGACAAGTCTATGGTTGACGAAGATGTATAAGACGACAAAATCAGCGACAACCTAAAGTGGTCATGCTATATGGCTAGACTAATGTAGGGGTAGTTGGAGGGACCTGCAGCATCCCGAAGTGGCCATGGCACTCGAAGTAGGCGAGGAAGAAGACCACTCGCATCGTGGGAGTTAGCATAGTGGATCCAAGGACGTTGGTGTGTAGGGACGGCGAAGCTGATCCCGTGTAGCGACAATGCGAACCAAGGCGACAACATCATTGTAGGACATGAGTTAGTGCAATGGTTGGAGACTACCAGCAACATACACACAAGGGAATGCACGTTGGAAGCTGGTGGTGTGGACCATGGGTGGGCGGTATACACCCTGAAGGGGAGACATAATGGCAATCCGATGCTCAATTGTGGTAGGCGTGTGACCGGGGACGTGTTTTGCGAAGACATGCATGATGTCGGTTGCTCAGACCGAAAACGACGCTGCCAAATTACCCCTTAGTGGCGTGTAGGTGGCTGTTGGAATTATGCCCTAGAGGCAATAATAAAGATGTTATTATTATAATTCTTGTTCATGATAAAGTTTATATTCCATGCTAGAATTGTATTAAGCGGAAACTTTAATACTTGTGTGGTTTGTGAACAACACCGTGTCCCTAGTACGCCTCTATGGACTAGCTCATTGATCAATGATGGTTAAGGTTTCCTAACCATATACATGAGTTGTCAATTGATAATGAGATCATATCGTTGGAGAATGATATGGTGGACAGACCCAAACTAAGCGAAGCAATTAGATCGTATCATTGTGTTCATCTTTGCGAAGCTTTTCCTATGTCAAATATTGTATTCCTTAGACCATGAGATAATGCAACTCCCTGGTATCGGAAGAAAGCTTTGAGGTCATCAAACGTCATCCTATGAGAGGGTGATCATAAAGGTGTCTCTCAGGTGATCGGAAAGTATCTGTTGGGTTGTATGTATCGAGATGGAATTTGTCCCTCCCAAGTCGGAGAGATATACTTTGGGCCCACTCGGTAATCGATATCAACACCGCTTGCAAGCATGTGGTTAAGGAGTTGATCACAAAGTGATATCGGATTACGGAACGAGTAAAGTACTTGCTGTGAACGAGATTGAACTAGGTATGACGATACCGACGATCGAATCTCGGGCAAGTAAAATATCGCGAGACGAAGGGAATATATATATGGGATTGATTGAATCCTAGCATCGTGGTTCATCCGATATGATCATCGATGAATGTGTGGGAGTCAATATGGGTGCCTGCACCCACTGTTGATTATTGATAGAAGATCATGTCTGCATATTCTCGAACCCGCAGGGTCACACACTTAACGTGTCTCGACGCTAGGATAGATTGGATAATTGGTTTATGAATTTTTGTTCGGAGTCTCGGATGGGATCCGGAATATCACGAGAGGTTCCGGAATGGTCCGGAGAGTAAGATTCATATAAGGCAGTGCAGTTTTTGGAGTTTGGAATTGTTCCGGATTAATCGGTATTGTACCGGAAGCTTCTAGAACCTTCCGGAAGGGGGCCAACGTGGTCCCACCTTCCGGGAGGGGGCATGGGCCTATGAGGGAGTGTCCTGGCCGCATTGGGCCAGGGGCACAAGGCCCCATAGGGCCCAGCCGATCCTAGAGAGTTTAAATCGTTTAAACTAGAGATAAGATAAGATAGGATTTCTAGATAAGGGAGAGTTTAAATTGTTTAAACTAGAGATAGGCTTGGAGGAGAGTCTAGGGCTGGCCGCACCCCCCCCTCTATATATAGAGGGCTGGTGCGCCCCCTCTCACACACCCTTACACCTTCCTCCAAACCCAGTTGCCCTGCTGCCCTTTCTCTCTCCCTCCCGACTGTTTGTAGGCGAAGCCCTGCGGCAGAAATTCTCCACCATATACACCACGCCGTCGTGCTGTAGATCCAATCTATCTCTCCACCATACTTGCTGATCCGAGGAAGGAGGAGACGTCGAGGTGCCGCATGTGTGCATCTCACGGAGGCACCGCCACTTGTGGTGCTAGATCGGATCGGATCGCGAGGAGGAGAAGCGAGTACGACTACATCACCCACGTTCCGACGAACGTTCCGCTGTGCGAATCTTCAAGGGTATGAAGATCTAATCCAATCTCTCTCATTGGTTGCATCTCCTAGATTAGATCTTGGCTTTCCCTCTGTTCGCTTCCGTAGAAAATTTTGATTTACTATGCTGCGAAACCCATCAGTGGTATCAGAGCTAGATCTATGCATAGATGTGATTCACGAGTAGAACGCAACATGGTTGTTGCGGATGTTGATGTTTTCTGTTGCAAGCCTCTTGTTTGTGTTCTTCTTATGACGCGGGATAGTGAGATTGAAGCGGTCCAGGCCAACCTTACGCGACGTCGTTCGCGAGACCGGCTCCGCACTTGACGTGTGGCTTGTACCACACATGCGGCTGGTGGATGTCAGTTTCTCACTATAGTTGTCATGGGATTAACACCGGAGTTTGGCAACCATAATATCACCGTTGTGGCTTTCCGTAGGTAAGAATCGTTCTTAGCATCTACTCCCATAAGCCACGTAAAACATGCAACAACAAAGTAGAGACGTCTAACTTATTTTTGCAGGGAGTGTTTTCTGTGATATGGTATGGCCCAAGATGTGATGTGTATATTGTATGCGATGATCATATTTTGTAATATTTCACGACTTGCATGTCGATGAGTACACAACCGGCAGGAGCCATATGGTTGTCTTTATAATTGTGTATGACCTGCGAGTCAACTTCTTATACACCATGTAATAGCTTTACTTTGTCGCTAAGTAGTTAGCAATAGTTGTAGTTGCTATTCGTGGTGGAGGCAATCATGGTGGAGTGATGGAGATCATGCCGGAATGCACAAGATGGAGATCATTGCGCGAAGATTGGCTATACCATGTCACATAAAGTTATATGCATGTGATGTTTATCCTTTTATGTATCTTATTATGCTTAGATCGCGACGGTAGCATTATAAGATGATTCCTCACTTAAAGATCAAGATAAAACTGTGTTCTCCCCAAGTATGCACCGTTGCGAAAGTTCGTCGTGTCCAAGCATCACGTGATGATCGGGTGCTATAGACTCTACGCTCACATACAACGGGTGCAAGCCAGTTTTACGCGAAATACTTGGGTCTAACTTGACGAGCCTAGCATGTACAGACATGGCCTCGGAACACAAGAACCGAAAGGTTAAGCATGAGTCATATGAATGATATGATCGACACTTCGTTGTCCACCATTGAAACCACATCTCTTCTCGTGATCGGATTAGGTGTGGTGAATTTGGATCGTGTTCACTAAACAACTTGAGGGATGTTGAATTTAGTGGGAGTTCATCTAGTAATTTGATTAAGTTGAACTATTTATCATGAACATAGTCTAAATTGTACTTGCAAATACTGTAGATCCAATGGCCAAGTCCAACTTCAACTTCAACGTTTTTGCTGAGAAAGAAAAGCTTAGAAACAATGGGTCTAACTTCACCAACTGGTTCCACAATCTAAGAATCATTCTGTCTGGCGGACAAAAGGACTATGTCCTTAAGAAAGCGCTAGGTGACGCCCCTGCTATAGATGCGCCGGCTGATGAAAAAGCTGTTTATCAGTCGCGCAAGGATGATTATGATTTGATTAAGATCGTCATGTTGTATGCTATGGAATCGGATCTTCAAAATCGTTTTGAGGAGTTCGCCGGGCCCTTTGAGATTCTCGAGGAGCTGAAAAACATGTTTCAGACTCAAGCCCGTTCTGAGAGATATGAGATCTCTAAGAAATTCCTTAACTACAAGATGGAGGAAGGGAGTTCTGTTAGTGAGCACGCCATTAAGATGATGGGCTACACTCAACGCCTTGAGCAACTGGACTGCAAGATTCCAGAGGAGCTCAAGATTGACACTCCTAGCTACAAAAGTTTTGTAGTTGATCACAATCAGATTGGTTCCACTGATATGATCACTGAGCTCTTTGCTAAAATGAAAGTAGCGGAGGTGAACATCAAAAAGAATAATCATGTGTTGATGGTCAACAAGCCCCCCACCTTCAAGAAAGGTAAGGGTGCAAGGAAGCCCTTCAAGAAAGGCGGCGGCAAGCGCGTTGCCCCTGCTGAGAAGAAGCTCAAGTCTGGTCCTAAGCCGGACCGAAAGTGCTTCTATTGCAAGGACAAGGGTCCTTTGAAGCAACTGTCCGAAGTACTTAGCGGACAAGAAGGCTGGCACCATCAAAGGTATATTTGATATAAATGTTATTGATGTTTTCCTTACTAGCCCTCGTTGTAGTGCTCAGGTATTTGATACGGTTCGGTTGCTAATATTTGTAACTCAAACAGAGCTACGGAATGAGCGGCGAAGCGGGATGAGGTGACAATGCGTTGCTGGCAACGGATCAAGAGTTGATGTGATGGCCGCACGCTCTCCTTAGTTTTACCTCAGGATTAGTTTTAAACCTTAATAAATGTTATTATGTGCCTGCGTTGAGCATGAACATTATTTCTGGATCGTGTTTATTGCAAGACGGTTATTCATTTAAATCGGAGAATAATGGTTGTTCTATTTATATGAGTAACATCTTTTATGGTCATGCACCCCTTGTAAATGGTTTATTTCTTCTAAATCTCGAAAGGGATGAAACGCACATCCATAACATTGAGGCTAAGAGATGCAAAGTAGATAGTGATAATACTACATATTTGTGGTAATCGTCTAGGTCATATTGGTGTAAAGCGCATGAAGAAACTCAATTCGATGGACTTTGGAGTCTCTTGATTTTGAATCATTTGACACATGTGAACCATGCCTCATGGGCAAGATGATCAAAACCCCGTTCTCCGGTATGATGGAGCGAGCAACGGACTTGTTGGAAATCATACATACCGATGTATGCGGACCGATGAGTGTTTCGACGCGCGGTGGATATCGCTATTTTCTCACTTTTACCGATGACTTGAGTAGATATGGGTATATCTATTTAATGAAACATAAATCTGAAACGTTTGAAAAGTTCAAAGAATTTCAGAATGAAGTGGAGAACCATCGGAAAGATTAAGTTTCTACGATCCGATCGTGGGGGCGAATATTTGAGTTATGATTTTCTCACGCATCTCAAAACAAGTGGAATCGTTTCACAACTCACGCCACCCGGAACACCACAGCGCAATGGTGTGTCTGAACGCCGGAATCGAACCCTATTAGATATGGTCCGATCGATGATGTCTCTTACTGATTTGCCGTTATCATTTTGGGGTTATGCATTAGAAACCGCTGCATTCACTTTAAATAGGGCTCCATCTAAATCCGTTGAGACGACACCGTATGAACTGTGGTTTGGTGCTAAACCTAAGTTGTCGTTTCTTAAAGTTTGGGGATGCGAAGCTTACGTCAAGAAGTTGATGCCGGACAAGCTCGAACCCAAAGCGGAGAAATGTCTTCATAGGATACCCTAAGGAAACTATTGGGTATACCTTCTATCACGTAACTGAAGGCAAAGTGTTTGTCATGAAGAACGGTTCCTTTCTTGAGAAGGAGTTTCTCTCGAAAGAAGTGAGTGGAGGAAAGTAAAGCTAGACGAGGTTATTGAACCTTCTCTTGAATTGGAGAGTAGCGCAAGACCTGAAATTGTTCCGGTCACCGCACCAACAATAGAGGAAGCTAATGACAAGGATCATGAAGCTTAGGACGATGCTACTGAACGTCCGCAGGTCGACAAGGTCGCGTGCCCTCCCGAGTGGTAATGGTAACCTGTCTTGACTGTCTTGTTAGTAGAAGGCGGTGAACCCACGAACTATGAGGCGATGATGAGCCCAGACTCGAGAAATGGCTAGAAGCCATGAAATCCAATTGGGATCCATGAGCGAAAACCAAGTATGGACTTTGGTGGACCCTCCTAGTGACCGAAAGGCCGTTGAGTGCAAATGGATCTTTAAGAAGAAAACGGACGCGGATGGTAATGTTACCGGCTATAAAGCACGGCTTGTTGCGAAAGGTTTTCGACAAGTTCAAGGTGTTGACTACGATGAGACTTTCTCTCCCGTAGCGATGTTTAAGTCCATTCGGATTTTATTAGCAATTGCTGCGTTTCATGATTATGAAATATGGCAAATGGATGTCAAGAATGCTTTCCTCAATGGCAACATTGATGAAGAGTTGTATATGATGCAACCCGAAGTTTTTGTCGATCCTAAGGATGCTGATAAAGTATGCAAACTTCAGCGTTCCATTTATGGACTGAAGCAAGCATCTCGGAGTTGGAACCTTCGTTTTGATCAAGTGATCAAGAGCTTTGGATTTGTTCCAAATTGCTCTGAGCTTGCATCTACAAGAAAGTGAGTGGGAGCTCGGTGGCGTTTCTGGTACTATCTGTGGATTACATATTGATTATTGGAAATGTCATCAACTTGCTTAACGATGTGTAGAGTTATTTGAACAAGTGTTTTTTAATGAAAGACCTAGGTGAAGCTGCTTATATATTGGGCATCAAAATCTATAGAGATAGACAAAGGCCTTTGATAGCTTTAAGCAGTACATACCTAGACAAAGTTCGAAAAGGTTCGAATGGATAAGGCATTGAAAGGTTCGGTGCTTATGTTGTCGAGTAAGATATTGAGCAAGGCTCGGTGTCCAGCTATGGTAAATGATAGGAAGCTATGAGCAAAGTGCCTTATGCCTCGGCCATAGGTTCCATCATGTATGCCATCTGTGTACTAGACCGGATGTGTCCAATGCTCTTAGTTTGACGAGCAGATATCAAAGTGATCCGAGTGGAACCTTTGGACAGCCGTGAAGAACATCCTAAGGTACCTAAATAGGACTAAAGAAATGTTCTTAGTCTATGGGGTGATGAACACTCGTCGTAAAGGTTACGTCGATGCTAGTTTCGACCGACAAGGATGATTGTAAATCTCGAGAGGATACGTGTATATTTTGAATGGAGGAGCTGTGAGCTGGAGAAGCTGCAAGCAAAGCGTGGTCGCGGGATCTCGATGAAAGCGGAATACATGGCTGCTGCGGAAGCGTCAAGTGAAGGAGTTTGGATGAGAAACTTCATCACTGAGCTTGGCGTGGTTCCAAGTGCATTGGACCCACTGGAGATATTGTGTGACAACACTGGCGCCATAGCACTCGCTAAGGAACCAAGATATCATCCAAAGACCAAGCATGTCAACCGCAAGTTTCATATAATCCGAGATTATATAGCAGATGGAGATCTGAAGATCAGCAAAGTACATACAGATCTGAATGTCGCAGATCCATTGACTAAACCTCTTTCACGTGTAAAACATGATCAGCACCTCAGTGCCTTGGGTGTGAGATTGTTGCCAAATGTAAACTAGATTATTGACTCTAGTGCAAGTGGGAGACTGTTGGAATTATGCCCTAGAGGCAATAATAAAGATGTTATTATTATAATTCTTGTTCATGATAAAGTTTATATTCCATGCTAGAATTGTATTAAGCGGAAACTTTAATACTTGTGTGGTTTGTGAACAACACCGTGTCCCTAGTACGCCTCTATGGACTAGCTCATTGATCAATGATGGTTAAGGTTTCCTAACCATAGACATGAGTTGTCAATTGATAATGAGATCATATCGTTGGAGAATGATATGGTGGACAGACCCAAACTAAGCGAAGCAATTAGATCGTATCATTGTGTTCATCTTTGCGAAGCTTTTCCTATGTCAAATATTGTATTCCTTAGACCATGAGATAATGCAACTCCCTGGTATCGGAAGAAAGCTTTGAGGTCATCAAACGTCATCCTATGAGAGGGTGATCATAAAGGTGTCTCTCAGGTGATCGGAAAGTATCTGTTGGGTTGTATGTATCGAGATGGAATTTGTCCCTCCCAAGTCGGAGAGATATACTTCGGGCCCACTCGTGTCGATATCAACACGCTTGCAAGCATGTGGTTAAGGAGTTGATCACAAAGTGATATCGGATTACGGAACGAGTAAAGTACTTGCTGTGAACGAGATTGAACTAGGTATGACGATACCGACGATCGAATCTCGGGCAAGTAAAATATCGCGAGACGAAGGGAATATATATATGGGATTGATTGAATCCTGGCATCGTGGTTCATCCGATATGATCATCGATGAATGTGTGGGAGTCAATATGGGTGCCTGCACCCGCTGTTGATTATTGATAGAAGATCATGTCGCATATTCTCGAACCAGGTCACACATAACGTGTCTCGACGCTAGGATAGATTGGATAATTGGTTTATGAATTTTGTTCGAGTCTCGGATGGGACCGGGATATCACGAGAGGTTCGGAATGGTCCAGAGAGTAAGATTCATATAAGGCGGTGCAGTTTTTGGAGTTCGGAATTGTTGGATTAATCGGTATTACCGGAAGCTTCTAGAACCTTCGGAAGGGGCCAACGTGGTCCCACCTTCGGGAGGGCATGGGCCTATGAGGGAGTGTCCTGGACGCATTGGGCCAGGGGCACAAGGCCCCATAGGGCCCAGCCGATCCTAGAGAGTTTAAATCGTTTAAACTAGAGATAAGATAAGATAGGATTTCTAGATAAGGGAGAGTTTAAATTGTTTAAACTAGAGATAGGCTTGGAGGAGAGGCTAGGGCTGGCCGCACCCCCTTCTATATATAGAGGGCTGGTGCGCCCCCTCTCACACACCCTTACACCTTCCTCCAAACCCAGTTGCCCTGCTGCCCTTTCTCTCTCCCTCCCGACTGTTTGTAGGCGAAGCCCTGTGGCAGAAATTCTCCACCATATACACCACGCCGTCGTGCTGTAGATCCAATCTATCTCTCCACCATACTTGCTGGTCCGAGGAAGGAGGAGACGTCGAGGTGCCGCACGTGTGCATCTCACGGAGGCACCGCCACTAGTGGTGCTAGATCGGATCGGATCGCGAGGAGGAGAAGCGAGTACGACTACATCACCCACGTTCCGACGAACGTTCCGCTGTGCGAATCTTCAAGGGTATGAAGATCTAATCCAATCTCTCTCGTTGGTTGCATCTCCTAGATTAGATCTTGGCTTTCCCTCTGTTCGCTTCCGTAGAAAATTTTGATTTACTATGCTGCGAAACCCATCAGTGGCACGCCACCATTGTCACGTCAATAGTAACTCATAGTGGTGACGTGCGCCTTGGCACACCAGTAGTTAGTGGCGTGCCCATTTTTCCACATGACACATTTTTCGCACGCCACTAGTTAGTGGCATGCTCCATTTTTTGGCATGCCACTTGTAAAATTTCCAAAAACAAAACAACGATGCTGTTTTATGATTGTTGATGCCGGTGAGCTCCTGATTATTGGAGCTTGCAAACTAATGGTTTTTGCCGCCGGAAACACCGACATCCGCGTGACACTGGTTGCACGTGGGGCCGAGCTTGGAGATTGAGGAGACACGAGCGATACCGATGCCGACGACAAAGAAGCTCGATTCAAGGCGGCTCCGACCAACTCCATTGGCAAGGAGGATGCAAATGTCGAGGTTGATATTCTATGCCACTTGGGAGAGTCTCAGGACAAATGAGGTGGTGGCGCGATGGTGGCGTTCTCCCATGGTGTGGTGTTGAAGAAGAGAGAGGAGTGGAAAAGAGAGAATGTTGTATCTCCTGGTGTGGTGTTAAATAAAAGAGAGGAATGGAAGCGAGAGAGATGTCTCTAGCTATATATAGGGTGTCCAATTTTTTTTTGAATTTTAGAAGCGCGGACTTACTAGAATGTCAATATATTGGTATATGTCATTAGGGAGAAAGCGGACGTGGTGGGCGAGGTATTCGTGGTTGGACTGCTTTGCTTTTTTACTCAACACGTGGTACCTAAATAAGACGTTGGGACGATCCACGACAATCATGACGTTGGACCTCAATCTTTACCGGCACAAATGAAACAACTGCCCCATAATGAATGCGAAGGCTAGTGGGCTGCGAACACTGTTCAATATTCGGGAAACAATGCCATGATACAACAACAAATATGGGCGTATGCCCATCCATCTAGAGGACACTTGCACCATTCAGAGAGCGTGAGCATCCGGACACCGAGCCAAAAGAATTCTGGCCTCACTTTGCCAATACACGTGTTAGAGCAAGAAATCTGTTGGTGACTGCAGCTCTTACCCAAGAGGTGATCTCTTAGCTTAAGAGATTAAGAGCAAACCTTTTGCTCTAGAATGCACCTACATAGCGGTAAAATACAGCGCAACAACCAAATGTGCCGCCTAACCATGACGTCAACATGTACACCATATGCACCACATCCGCAGCTTGAACCGGGTTTGCAGGATCAGACAACATACTAGCAGTGAATACTTTCCCAAAGGTGGTACATGTTTTCCGGAGGCCACTCATTCCGAGTAACTTATAAAGTAAAAGAGTGTGTGCAAAAACACAAACTGTGAAACTATTTAAACCGGCCGTAAGTGTAGTTTATTTTGTTTCACATCTCCAATCTGCACCTCCAAAGTCCAAACTAGTGCAAACAATTGAACTAGGTGAAACCGCTAAACTAGCCAAACCGGTTTGCACATTCCAATAAAAAGGTGTATAGTCCAACAAACAAATAATCTGCACTGAATCAAAGAGTTCAAATGAAGTGTTGAACTAACATAAGGGCCATTCATATGTGAAGTGAGTAGTAATTTCATGGCTATATATAGACTCGAATAGAGGTATAATATGGTTGGTAGATGGCATATATTGAATTTATTAGAAGCATTCACTCGGTGGTAGATGCCACTGTTATAAATATACATTACTGCGTGACCAAGGGGAAGTACTACGTCTCTTTCATTCCTTGCCACTCATGTCAATGCCTCACATATATTGTTTGTTGCGAAATGGAAGCTATATATAGATATTGGTATCGCCTTTGGAGATGTAAAAAATCAAAAGATCACCACGTCGTGAAAACCAAATGGTAGGGGTGCGTCGTATAAGCCCTAGCCTCAAGGGACAGTCTAGGGCTACTCCGGAGGCCTCACCCGCGCCACCAAGAGAGGTCCAACCCTCGCCCCATCAGCTCGCCGTGGCTGGCGAGACTGTCTGATAGCGGTGGGCGGTGGCGTCTCCTCGTTTTCTTTTCTGCCATGGTGGTATATTCCTTCACCACCAACAGCGGTGAATCTCCCATTTGGCCACCGCCGACCTCTATGGTTCTGGATCGATCTGGCCCACATCCGGAGGCAAGTCACATGGAGTTCTCAAGTTGAGTTCGAGACATGTTGGTGGCTGTTCCTGTGGGTATTCATAGAGGATATAGAGAATTTGATGCTTCATTGTTGGTGTGTGCATATGAGTTGTGTGGCAATGCCCACATTAAAATTGTGTGCATGGCAACCGTGATCCCCACGAGTCGTTCTTTGCAGTGGTTAGCCTGTGATGGCATAGGCGGGATTTTTCTTTCTTTCTTCCTTTTTTTGGATGTGCGCATTGTTCACATCTATACTAGCTCTCGACATTATGTTTTTATAGAGGCCAAATGCAATTGGTATAAGTTTGTTATTAATATATTTCCCTTATGGAAACAACAAACAAATGATAGGAACAAGATCAATTAGCGAACAAATAATCAGTAGAACCATTAATTGCAATGCATGTCCCAAGAACTTATCTTACACGCACTAGTAGGTTTTTTGTCGTTCATAAATCCTACTTGAGACAGATTTAGTTTTGCAAGAAAAGTATATGTTCAACAATTTAGTTAATTAATCAATAAATATCAGAACTGGGGTGGGGATGAGCTTCAATTCGATGGCGAGTATACAATGTTCTTAGACAACAAGGACTTTGCTCGTGGCGCGATAGACTGATTGTCTTTTGTGTCTATTGAGATAGCCCCATGTTGGTGGTTGGTTTATCTTGCTCGAGGTGAAATACTTGTATAGATAACCTATGCAAACAACATGTTTGGGTGTCCTTCAGCAAACCACGACGTCAACATGTACAACATATGCACCGCATTCTCGCAGTTGAACGGGGATCTCATGGATGACAAGGTAAACTAGCGGTGAATAATTTCATGATTGTGTTACGTGTTTTCCAGAGGCCAGCTAACTTATAAACTAAAAGAGATGTGTGTAGTCCAACAAAGAAATAATGTGCACCAGAATCAAAGAGTTCAAATAAACAGCTAAACAAACACAAGGTCTAGTCATATATGAAGTGAGTAGTAATTTGATGGCTATATACAGATTCAAATAGAGTATAATATTGCTGGTAGATGGCATAAATTGAATTTATTAGAATCATTCGCTGACCTAGAGGAAGTACTACGTCTCTTTCATTCCTTGCCACTCATGTAAATGCCTCACATATATTCTTTGTAGGGAAATGAAAGCTATATATAGATATTGGCCATGCCTTTGCAGATGGACAAAATCAAAAGATTACCACGCTGTGGTAACCCGCAGTTGGAAGCCGCAATATTGATGCGTCTCCCTGTTTCCTTCTTCCTCCCTGTTGGTATTCCTTCACCCCGACCCCACCGGTGAATCTCCCCATCTGGACAACAGCCGACCTCTATGGTTGCAGGATCGATCTTGCCCACATCAGGGACGCGAGTCTCATGAAGTGCTCATGTTGAGTTCGAGACATGTTGGTGGATGTTCTAGTGAGTACTCGTAGAGCATATAGAGAGCTTGATGTTCCACTTTTCGTGTGCATACATGAGTTCTGTGGCAATGCCCACACTAAAATTTTGTGCATCGAGATGATGGACTAGACGATTTGTGCTTTCCAGCGTTTAGTCTTTGGTCGCGTAGGCGGGCCTTTTGCTTTCTTTCTTTCTTCTTTATTTTCTTTGGCTATGTGTATTCTTCATGTCTATACTAGCTCTCGACATCATGTTGTTGTTGAGGCCGGATATATTTAGCATCAGTTTGGTATTAATATATTTCCCTTCTAGAAATAAAAAAACAAATGATAGAAATAAGATCAACTAGCAAATAATTCGTAGAATCATTAGTTGCAATGCATATCCCAAAAACTTATCTTGCAAGCAAGCACTAGTAGGATTTTCTCGTTACTAAATCGTACTTAAGACAAATTTAGTTTTTAAGAAAGACAAGTACTATTATGTTCCATAATTTCGATAATTAATCAATAAATATCATAACTAGGTGGGCGTTGAGCTTGAATTTTGGTGGCTACCATACAAGGTTTTTCGACAACCGAGGATTTTGCTTGTGGCCTGATAGATGATTGTCCTTTGTATCTATTGAGCTAGCCCATGTTGTTGGTTGGTTTATCTTGCTCCAAGTGAAAGGCTTGCACATATGACCTGTGCAAACAACATGTTTGGTTGTCCTTCTCATCCTTGGAGACATTTTCGCGGAGCTCTAGCACCACTATATCTTCAGTTATCCTTATCCTAGTGAAAACCTTGAGCCTTGTGTGCAAGTTCGGGCAACCATGATGTTCTTGAATGTGACAACCCTAGCGGTGTCGCTACATAGGCATAGATCACGAAATGCATGCAATGTGTTATTGCGTCGACTTGAGGCCCCATGGTGTCGTGGCAGGCATGCGGCCTTGTGTGGATCTCGGTATGTTGCTTTGGATCCATTTGTGTTGTGGCCTAAATGATAATGGTGGCATTAATTAGTCACAATGCTACAAGTTTCTCCTGCAAGGCTCATCGTCGAAATCTGATATGACTTAAATGTAATGTATAGGTTAGATTTTATATCACCTGTTAGAGTTTCTCTTAGGTGAATAGTGTGGTTTTATAATAAAATTTCTGGTAATTTCCCTCACCATCATTTCTGGCGTAGGTACTCTGCCATGTACCGAAATTGGACACAAACTACTGCTAAATTTTAGGGATCTTCGGTATTCAGTTAGTTGACCTTCCTAGCAAATATCCAAAGAGTCATGTACCAACTGTTGCCTTAAAAAATTTATGTCCGATATGTTTGCTTGCTTTTTTAGGTGAAAGTCCGTTAATTAACCAAGCAACTGTTATTCACTTGATTAAATTCATTGTTGATGTCGATGAAGATGAGGCACTGGTCCAAGCTTTCCAGACTCAGGGACAGGTCAGGGACAAATGCTCGTACCGGTATTGCCAGCATCAGACGTGCGAGGGCTGAGACCATCATGAACTATGCGCCAATATCATATGTACTAGCAAAGGGGACCTTCAGGATGGCTGTGAGGTGCAGAACAGTGAAGAGATAGACAACTATCGGTTCAATTTGTGCTTATTTGAGTACTCGAAGTAGTCAAGGACGAGATGACGTTGGCGACAAGTCTATGGTTGACGAAGATGTATAAGACGACAAAATCAGCGACAACCTAAAGTGGTCATGCTATATGGCTAGACTAATGTAGGGGTAGTTGGAGGGACCTGCAGCATCCCGAAGTGGCCATGGCACTCGAAGTAGGCGAGGAAGAAGACCACTCGCATCGTGGGAGTTAGCATAGTGGATCCAAGGACGTTGGTGTGTAGGGACGGCGAAGCTGATCCCGTGTAGCGACAATGCGAACCAAGGCGACAACATCATTGTAGGACATGAGTTAGTGCAATGGTTGGAGACTACCAGCAACATACACACAAGGGAATGCACGTTGGAAGCTGGTGGTGTGGACCATGGGTGGGCGGTATACACCTGAAGGAGACATAATGGCAATCCGATGCTCATTTGTGGTTGGCGTGTGACGGGGTACGTTTTTTGCTAAGAAATGCATGATGTCGGTTGATAAGACCGAAAACGACGCTGCCAAATTACCCCTTAGTGGCGTGTAGGTGGCTGTTGGAATTATGCCCTAGAGGCAATAATAAAGATGTTATTATTATAATTCTTGTTCATGATAAAGTTTATATTCCATGCTAGAATTGTATTAAGCGGAAACTTTAATACTTGTGTGGTTTGTGAACAACACCGTGTCCCTAGTACGCCTCTATGGACTAGCTCATTGATCAATGATGGTTAAGGTTTCCTAACCATATACATGAGTTGTCAATTGATAATGAGATCATATCGTTGGAGAATGATATGGTGGACAGACCCAAACTAAGCGAAGCAATTAGATCGTATCATTGTGTTCATCTTTGCGAAGCTTTTCCTATGTCAAATATTGTATTCCTTAGACCATGAGATAATGCAACTCCCTGGTATCGGAAGAAAGCTTTGAGGTCATCAAACGTCATCCTATGAGAGGGTGATCATAAAGGTGTCTCTCAGGTGATCAGAAAGTATCTGTTGGGTTGTATGTATCGAGATGGAATTTGTCCCTCCCAAGTCGGAGAGATATACTTTGGGCCCACTCGTGTCGATATCAACACCGCTTGCAAGCATGTGGTTAAGGAGTTGATCACAAAGTGATATCGGATTACGAACGAGTAAAGTACTTGCGTGAGCGAGATTGAACTAGGTATGACGATACCGACGATCGAATCTCCGCAAGTAAAATATCGCGAGCGAAGGAATATATATATGGGATTGATTGAATCCTAGCATCGTGGTTCATCCGATATGATCATCGATGAATGTGTGGGAGTCAATATGGGTGCCTGCACTTCACTGTTGATTATTGATAGAAGATCATGTCCGCATATTCTCGAACCAGCGGTCACACATAACGTGTCTCGGCTAGGATAGATTGGATAATTGGTTTATGAATTTTGTTCGAGTCTCGGATGGGATCCGGAATATCACGAGAGGTTCGGAATGGTCCGGAGTAAGATTCATATAAGGCGGCAGTTTTGGAGTTTGGAATTGTTCGGATTAATCGGTATTGTACCTAAGCTTTAGAACCTTCCGGAAGGGGCCAACGTGGTCCCACCTTCCGGGAGGGCATGGGCCTATGAGGGAGTGTCCTGGCGCATTGGGCCAGGGCACAAGGCCCCATAGGGCCCAGCCGATCCTAGAGAGTTTAAATCGTTTAAACTAGAGATAAGATAAGATAGGATTTCTAGATAAGGGGGAGTTTAAATTGTTTAAACTAGAGATAGGCTTGGAGGAGAGTCTAGGGCTGGCCGCACCCCCTCTATATAGAGGGCTGGTGCGCCTCTCACACCCTTACACCTTCCTCCAAACCCGGTTGCCCGCCGCCTTCTCTCTCCCTCCCATTTGTTTGTGGCGAAGCCTGCGAAATTCTCCACCATATACACCACGCCGTCGTGCTGTAGATCCAATCTATCTCTCCACCATACTTGCTGATCCGAGGAAGGAGGAGACGTCGAGGTGCCGCATGTGTGCATCTCACGGAGGCACCGCCACTTGTGGTGCTAGATCGGATCGGATCGCGAGGAGGAGAAGCGAATCGACTACATCACCCACGTTCCGAGCGTTCACTTGTCGAATCTTCAAGGGTATGAAGATCTAATCCAATCTCTCTCATTGGTTGCATCTCCTAGATTAGATCTTGGCTTTCCCTCTGTTCGCTTCCGTAGAAAATTTTGATTTACTATGCTGCGAAACCCATCAGTGGTATCAGAGCTAGATCTATGCGTAGATGTGATTCACGAGTAGAACGCAACATGGTTGTTGCGGATGTTGATGTTTTCTGTTGCAAGCCTCTTGTTTGTGTTCTTCTTATGACGCGGGATAGTGAGATTGAAGCGGTCCAGGCCAACCTTACGCGACGCCGTCATGAGACCGCTCCGCACTTGACGTGTGGCTTGTACCACACATGCGGCCGGTGGATGCCGCTCTCTCACTATAGTTGTCATGGGATTAACACCGGAGTTTGGCAACCATAATATCACCGTTGTGGCTTTCCGTAGGTAAGAATCGTTCTTAGCATCTACTCCCATAAGCCACGTAAAACATGCAACAACAAAGTAGAGACGTCTAACTTGTTTTTGCAGGGAGTGTTTTCTGTGATATGGTATGGCCCAAGATGTGATGTGTATATTGTATGCGATGATCATATTTTGTAATATTTCACGACTTGCATGTCGATGAGTACACAACCGGCAGGAGCCATATGGTTGTCTTTATAATTGTGTATGACCTGCGAGTCAACTTCTTATACACCATGTAATAGCTTTACTTTGTCGCTAAGTAGTTAGCAATAGTTGTAGTTGCTATTCGTGGTGGAGGCAATCATGGTGGAGTGATGGAGATCATGCCGGAATGCACAAGATGGAGATCATTGCGCGAAGATTGGCTATACCATGTCACATAAAGTTATATGCATGTGATGTTTATCCTTTTATGTATCTTATTATGCTTAGATCGCGACGGTAGCATTATAAGATGATTCCTCACTTAAAGATCAAGATAAAACTGTGTTCTCCCCAAGTATGCACCGCTATGAAAGTTCGTCGTGTCCAAGCATCACGTGATGATCGGGTGCTATAGACTCTACGCTCACATACAACGGGTGCAAGCCAGTTTGCACTGCCGAAATACTTGGGTCTAACTTGACGAGCCTAGCATGTACAGACATGGCCTCGGAACACAAGAACCGAAAGGTTAAGCATGAGTCATATGAATGATATGATCGACACTTCGTTGTCCACCATTGAAACCACATCTCTTCTCGTGATGATCGGATTAGGTGTGGTGAATTTGGATCGTGTTCACTAAACAACTTGAGGGATGTTGAATTTAGTGGGAGTTCATCTAGTAATTTGATTAAGTTGAACTATTTATCATGAACATAGTCTAAATTGTACTTGCAAATACTGTAGATCCAATGGCCAAGTCCAACTTCAACTTCAACGTTTTTCTGAGAAAGAAAAGCTTAGAAACAATGGGTCTAACTTCACCAACTGGTTCCGCAATCTAAGAATCATTCTGTCTGGCGGACAAAAGGACTATGTCCTTAAGAAAGCGCTAGGTGACGCCCCTGCTATAGATGCGCCGGCTGATGAAAAAGCTGTTTATCAGTCGCGCAAGGATGATTATGATTTGATTAAGATCGTCATGTTGTATGCTATGGAATCGGATCTTCAAAATCGTTTTGAGGAGTTCGCCGGGCCCTTTGAGATTCTCGAGGAGCTGAAAAACATGTTTCAGACTCAAGCCCGTTCTGAGAGATATGAGATCTCTAAGAAATTCCTTAACTACAAGATGGAGGAAGGGAGTTCTGTTAGTGAGCACGCCATTAAGATGATGGGCTACACTCAACGCCTTGAGCAACTGGACTGCAAGATTCCAGAGGAGCTCAAGATTGACACTCCTAGCTACAAAAGTTTTGTAGTTGATCACAATCAGATTGGTTCCACTGATATGATCACTGAGCTCTTTGCTAAAATGAAAGTAGCGGAGGTGAACATCAAAAAGAATAATCATGTGTTGATGGTCAACAAGCCCCCCACCTTCAAGAAAGGTAAGGGTGCAAGGAAGCCCTTCAAGAAAGGCGGCGGCAAGCGCGTTGCCCCTGCTGAGAAGAAGCTCAAGTCTGGTCCTAAGCCGGACACTGAGTGCTTCTATTGCAAGGACAAGGGTCACTGGAAGCGCAACTGTCCGAAGTACTTAGCGGACAAGAAGGCTGGCACCATCAAAGGTATATTTGATATACATGTTATTGATGTTTTCCTTACTAGCCCTCGTTGTAGTGCCGGGTATTTGATACGGTTCGGTTGCTAATATTTGTAACTCAAACAGGAGCTACGGAATAGACGGCGGTTGCGAGGGATGAGGTGACGATGCGCGCGTTAACGGATCAAGAGTTGATGTGATGGCCGTCGGCACTCTCTCCTTAGTTTTACCTTCGGGATTAGTTTTAAACCTTAATAAATGTTATTATGTGCCTGCGTTGAGCATGAACATTATTTCTGGATCGTGTTTATTGCAAGACGGTTATTCATTTAAATCGGAGAATAATGGTTGTTCTATTTATATGAGTAACATCTTTTATGGTCATGCACCCCTTGTAAATGGTTTATTTCTTCTAAATCTCGAAAGGGATGAAACGCACATCCATAACATTGAGGCTAAGAGATGCAAAGTAGATAGTGATAATACTACATATTTGTGGCAATCGTCTAGGTCATATTGGTGTAAAGCGCATGAAGAAACTCAATTCGATGGACTTTTGGAGTCTCTTGATTTTGAATCATTTGACACATGCGAACCATGCCTCATGGGCAAGATGATCAAAACCCGTTCTCGGTATGATGGAGCGACAACGGACTTGTTGAAAATCATACATACCGATGTATGCGGACCGATGAGTGTTTCACGCGGTGGATATCGCTATTTTCTCACTTTTACCGATGACTTGAGTAGATATGGGTATATCTATTTAATGAAACATAAATCTGAAACGTTTGAAAAGTTCAAAGAATTTCAGAATGAAGTGGAGAACCATCGTAATGTAAAGATTAAGTTTCTACGATCCGATCGTGGGGCGAATATTTGAGTTATGATTTTCTCACGCATCTCAAAACAAGTGGAATCGTTTCACAACTCACGCCACCAACACCACAAGGCAATGGTGTGTCTGAAGCCGGAATCGAACCCTATTAGATATGGTCCGATCGATGATGTCTCTTACTGATTTGCCGTTATCATTTTGGGGTTATGCATTAGAAACCGCTGCATTCACTTTAAATAGGGCTCCATCTAAATCCGTTGAGACGACACCGTATGAACTGGTTTGGTGCTAAACCTAAGTTGTCGTTTCTTAAAGTTTGGGGATGCGGCTTCGTCAAGAAGTTGATGCGGACAAGCTCGAACCCAAAGCGAGAAATGCGCCTTCATAGGATACCCTAAGGAAACTATTGGGTATACCTTCTATCACGTAACTGAAGGCAAAGTGTTTGTCGTGAAGAACGGTTCCTTTCTTGAGAAGGAGTTTCTCTCGAAAGAAGTGAGTGGGAGGAAAGTAAAGCTAGACGAGGTTATTGAACCTTCTCTTGAATTGGAGAGTAGCGCAGCACCTGAAATTGTTCCAAAGTGCACTTTGCACCAACAATAGAGGAAGCTAATGACAAGGATCATGAAGCTTGGACGATGCTACTCTTGAGCGTCAGGTCGACAAGGTCGCGTGCCCCTCCGAGTGGTACGGTAACCTGTCTTGACTGTCTTGTTAGTAGAAGACGGTGAACCTACGAACTATGAGGAAGCGATGATGAGCCAGACTCGAGAAATGGCTAGAAGCCATGAAATCCGAATTGGGATCCATGAGCGAAAACCAAGTATGGACTTTGGTGGACCCTCCTAGCGACCAAAGGCGTTGAGTGCAAATGGATCTTTAAGAAGAAAATGGACGGATGGTAATGTTACCGCCTATAAAGCACGGCTTGTTGTGAAAGGTTTTCGACAAGTTCAAGGTGTTGACTACGATGAGACTTTCTCTCCGTGGCGATGTTTAAGTCCATTCGGATTTTATTAGCAATTGCTGCGTTTCATGATTATGAAATATGGCAAATGGATGTCAAGAATGCTTTCCTCAATGGCAACATTGATGAAGAGTTGTATATGATGCAACCCGAAGTTTTTGTCGATCCTAAGGATGCTGATAAAGTATGCAAACTTCAGCGTTCCATTTATGGACTGAAGCAAGCATCTCGGAGTTGGAACCTTCGTTTTGATCAAGTGATCAAGAGCTTTGGATTTGTTCCAAATTGCTCTGAAGCTTGCATCTACAAGAAAGTGAGTGGGAGCTCGGTGACGTTTACGGTACTATATGTGGATGACATATTGATTATTGAAATGACATCAACATGCTTAACGATGTGAAGAGTTATTTGAACAAGTGTTTTTTAATGAAAGACCTAGGTGAAGCTGCTTATATATTGGGCATCAAAATCTATAGAGATAGACAAAGACGCCTGATAGCTTTAAGCCAGAGTACATACCTAGACAAAGTTCTGAAAAGGTTCAGAATGGATAAGGCATTGAAAGGTTCAGTGCTTATGTTGTCAGGTAAGATATTGAGCAAGGCTCAGTGTCCAGCTATGGTAAATGATAGGGAAGCTATGAGCAAAGTGCCTTATGCCTCGGCCATAGGTTCCATCATGTATGCCATCTTGTGTACTAGACCGGATGTGTCCAATGCTCTTAGTTTGTGACGAGATATCAAAGTGATCCAGAGTGGAACCTTTGGACAGCCGTGAAGAACATCCTAAGGTACCTAAATAGGACTAAAGAAATGTTCTTAGTCTATGGGGTGATGAACAGCTCGTCGTAAAAGGTTACGTCGATGCTAGTTTCGACAAACAAGGATGATTGTAAATCTCGACAGGATACGTGTATATTTTGAATGGAGGAGCTGTGAGTGGAGAAGTCTGCAAGCAAAGCGTGGTCGCGGGATCTACATGAGAAGCGGAATACATGGCTGCTGCGAGCGTCAAGTGAAGGAGTTTGGATGAGAAACTTCATCATCGAGCTTGGCGTGGTTCCAAGTGCATTGGACCACTGGAGATATTGTGTGACAACAACTGGCGCCATAGCACTCGCTAAGGAACCAAGATATCATCCAAAGACCAAGCATGTCAACTGCAAGTTTCATATAATCCGAGATTATATAGCGTATGGAGATCTGAAGATCAGCAAAGTACATACAGATCTGAATGTCGTCGCAGATCCATTGACTAAACCTCTTTCACGTGTAAAACATGATCAGCACCTCGATTGCCTTGGGTGTGAGATTGTTGCCAAATGTAAACTAGATTATTGACTCTAGTGCAAGTGGGAGACTGTTGGAATTATGCCCTAGAGGCAATAATAAAGATGTTATTATTATAATTCTTGTTCATGATAAAGTTTATATTCCATGCTAGAATTGTATTAGCGGAAACTTTAATACTTGTGTGGTTTGTGAACAACACCGTGTCCCTAGTACGCCTCTATGGACTAGCTCATTGATCAATGATGGTTAAGGTTTCTAACCATAGACATGAGTTGTCAATTGATAATGAGATCATATCGTTGGAGAATGATATGGTGGATGACCCAAACTAAGCGAAGCAATTAGATCGTATCATTGTGTTCATCTTTGCAAGCTTTTCCTATGTCAAATATTGTATTCCTTAGACCATGAGATAATGCAACTCCACGGTATCGGAAGAAAGCTTTGAGGTCATCAAACGTCATCCTATGAGAGGGTGATCATAAAGGTGTCTCTCAGTGATCGGAAAGTATCTTGGGTTGTATGTATCGAGATGGAATTTGTCCCTCCCAAGTCGGAGAGATATACTGGCCCACTCGGTAATCGATATCAACACCGCTTGCAAGCATGTGGTTAAGGAGTTGATCACAAAGTGATATCGGATTACGAACGAGTAAAGTATTTCTTGTGAACGAGATTGAACTAGGTATGACGATACCGACGATCGAATCTCGGTAAAGTAAAATATCGCGAGACGAAGGGAATATATATATGGGATTGATTGAATACTGGCATAGTGGATCATCCGATATGATCATCGATGAATGTGTGGAGTCAATATGGGTGCCTGCACTTACCGTTGATTATTGATAGAAGATCATGTCTGCATATTCTCGAACCCGCAGGGTCACACACTTAACGTGTCTCGACGCTAGGATAGATTGGATAATTGGTTTATGAATTTTTGTTCGGAGTCTCGGATGGGACCCGGGATATCACGAGAGGTTCCGGAATGGTCCAGAGAGTAAGATTCATATAAGGCAGTGCAGTTTTTGGAGTTCGGAATTGTTCCGGATTAATCGGTATTGTACCGGAAGCTTCTAGAACCTTCCGGAAGGGGGCCAACGTGGTCCCACCTTCCGGGAGGGGGCATGGGCCTATGAGGGAGTGTCCTGGACGCATTGGGCCAGGGGCACAAGGCCCCATAGGGCCCAGCCGATCCTAGAGAGTTTAAATCGTTTAAACTAGAGATAAGATAAGATAGGATTTCTAGATAAGGGAGAGTTTAAATTGTTTAAACTAGAGATAGGCTTGGAGGAGAGGCTAGGGCTGGCCGCACCCCTCCTCTATATATAGAGGGCTGGTGCGCCCCCTCTCACACACCCTTACACCTTCCTCCAAACCCAGTTGCCCTGCTGCCCTTTCTCTCTCCCTCCCGACTGTTTGTAGGCGAAGCCCTGTGGCAGAAATTCTCCACCATATACACCACGCCGTCGTGCTGTAGATCTAATCTATCTCTCCACCATACTTGCTGGTCCGAGGAAGGAGGAGACGTCGAGGTGCCGCACGTGTGCATCTCACGGAGGCACCGCCACTAGTGGTGCTAGATCGGATCGGATCGCGAGGAGGAGAAGCGAGTACGACTACATCACCCACGTTCCGACGAACGTTCCGCTGTGCGAATCTTCAAGGGTATGAAGATCTAATCCAATCTCTCTCGTTGGTTGCATCTCCTAGATTAGATCTTGGCTTTCCCTCTGTTCGCTCAGAGAAAATTTTGATTTACTATGCTGCGAAACCCATCGCTGTACGCCACCATTGTCACGTCAATAGTAACTCATAGTGGTGACGTGCGCCTTGGCACACCAGTAGTTAGTGGCGTGCCCATTTTTCCACATGACACATTTTTCGCACGCCACTAGTTAGTGGCATGCTCCATTTTTTGGCATGCCACTTGTAAAATTTCCAAAAACAAAAACAACAGTCGCTGTTTTATGATTGTTGATGCCGGTGAGCTCCTGATTATTGGAGCTTGCAAACTAATGGTTTTTGCCGCCGGAAACACCGACATCCGCGTGACACTGGTTGCACGTGGGGCCGAGCTTGGAGATTGAGGAGACACGAGCGATACCGATGCCGACGACAAAGAAGCTCGATTCAAGGCGGCTCCGACCAACTCCATTGGCAAGGAGGATGCAAATGTCGAGGTTGATATTCTATGCCACTTGGGAGAGTCTCAGGACAAATGAGGTGGTGGCGCGATGGTGGCGTTCTCCCATGGTGTGGTGTTGAAGAAGAGAGAGGAGTGGAAAAGAGAGAATGTTGTATCTCCTGGTGTGGTGTTAAATAAAAGAGAGGAATGGAAGCGAGAGAGATGTCTCTAGCTATATATAGGGTGTCCAATTTTTTTTTGAATTTTAGAAGCGCGGACTTACTAGAATGTCAATATATTGGTATATGTCATTAGGGAGAAAGCGGCCGTGGTGGGCGAGGTATTCGTGGTTGGACTGCTTTGCTTTTTTACTCAACACGTGGTACCTAAATAAGACGTTGGGACGATCCACGACAATCATGACGTTGGACCTCAATCTTTACCGGCACAAATGAAACAACTGCCCCATAATGAATGCGAAGGCTAGTGGGCTGCGAACACTGTTCAATATTCGGGAAACAATGCCATGATACAACAACAAATATGGGCGTATGCCCATCCATCTAGAGGACACTTGCACCATTCAGAGAGCGAGAGCATCCGGACACCGGAGCCAAAAAGAATTCTGGCCTCACTTTGCCAATACACGTGTTAGAGCAAGTACGACTGGTGACTGCAGCTCTTACCCAAGAGGTGATCTCTTAGCTTAAGAGATTAAGAGCAAACCTTTTGCTCTAGAATGCACCTACATAGCGGTAAAATACAGCGCAACAACCAAATGTGCCGCCTAACCATGACGTCAACATGTACACCATATGCACCACATCCGCACAGTTGAACCGGGGTTTGCACGGATCAGACAACATACTAGCAGTGAATACTTTCCCAAAGGTGGTACATGTTTTCCGGAGGCCACTCATTCCGAGTAACTTATAAAGTAAAAGAGTACGTGTGTGCAAAAACACAAACCTGTGAAACTGTTTAAACCGGCTGCTGCAAGTGTAGTTTATTTTGTTTCACATCTCCAATCTGCACCTCCAAAGTCCAAACTAGTGCAAACAATTGAACTAGGTGAAACCGGCTAAACTAGCCAAACCGGTTTTGCACATTCCAATAAAAGAGGTGTATAGTCCAACAAACAAATAATCTGCACCAGAATCAAAGAGTTCAAATGAAGTGTTGAACTAACATAAGGGCCATTCATATGTGAAGTGAGTAGTAATTTCATGGCTATATATAGACTCGAATAGAGGTATAATATGGTTGGTAGATGGCATATATTGAATTTATTAGAAGCATTCACTCGGTGGTAGATGCCACTGTTATAAATATACATTACTGCGTGACCAAGGGGAAGTACTACGTCTCTTTCATTACTTGCCACTCATGTCAATGCCTCACATATATTGTTTGTTGTAAATGGAAGCTATATATAGATATTGGTCTACTTTGGAGATGTAAAAAATCAAAAGATCACCACGTCGTGAAAACCAAATGGTAGGGGTGCGTCGTATAAGCCCTAGCCTCAAGGGACAGTCTAGGGCTACTCCGGAGGCCTCACCAGCGCCACCAAGAGAGGTCCAACCTCATCGCTCGCTACCGTGGCCGTGGCAGAGACTGTCGATAGCGGTGGGCGGTGGCAACGTCTCCTCGTTTTATTTTTCTGCCATGGTGGTATATTCCTTCACCACCAACCCAGCGGTGAATCTCCCCATTTGGCCAGCTGCCGACCTCTATGGTTCCTGGATCGATCTGGCCCACATCCGGGAGGCAAGTCACATGGAGTTCTCAAGTTGAGTTCTGAGACATGTTGGTGGCTGTTCCTGTGGGTATTCATAGAGGATATAGAGAATTTGATGCTTCATTGTTGGTGTGTGCATATGAGTTGTGTGGCAATGCCCACATTAAAATTGTGTGCATGGCAACCGTGATCCCCACGAGTCGTTCTTTGCAGTGGTTAGCCTGTGATGGCATAGGCGGGATTTTTCTTTCTTTCTTCCTTTTTTTGGATGTGCGCATTGTTCACATCTATACTAGCTCTCGACATTATGTTTTTATAGAGGCCAAATGCAATTGGTATAAGTTTGTTATTAATATATTTCCCTTATGGAAACAACAAACAAATGATAGGAACAAGATCAATTAGCGAACAAATAATCAGTAGAACCATTAATTGCAATGCATGTCCCAAGAACTTATCTTACACGCACTAGTAGGTTTTTTGTCGTTCATAAATCCTACTTGAGACAGATTTAGTTTTTGCAAGAAAAGTATATGTTCAACAATTTAGTTAATTAATCAATAAATATCAGAACTGGGGGTGGGGGATGAGCTTCAATTCTGATGGCGAGTATACAATGTTCTTAGACAACAAGGACTTTGCTCGTGGCGCGATAGACTGATTGTCTTTTGTGTCTATTGAGATAGCCCCATGTTGGTGGTTGGTTTATCTTGCTCGAGGTGAAATACTTGTATAGATAACCTATGCAAACAACATGTTTGGGTGTCCTTCAGCAAACCACGACGTCAACATGTACAACATATGCACCGCATTCTCGCAGTTGAACGGGGATCTCATGGATGACAAGGTAAACTAGCGGTGAATAATTTCATGATTGTGTTACGTGTTTTCCAGAGGCCAGCTAACTTATAAACTAAAAGAGATGTGTGTAGTCCAACAAAGAAATAATGTGCACCAGAATCAAAGAGTTCAAATAAACAGCTAAACAAACACAAGGTCTAGTCATATATGAAGTGAGTAGTAATTTGATGGCTATATACAGATTCAAATAGAGTATAATATTGCTGGTAGATGGCATAAATTGAATTTATTAGAATCATTCGCTGACCTAGAGGAAGTACTACGTCTCTTTCATTCCTTGCCACTCATGTAAATGCCTCACATATATTCTTTGTAGGGAAATGAAAGCTATATATAGATATTGGCCATGCCTTTGCAGATGGACAAAATCAAAAGATTACCACGCTGTGGTAACCCGCAGTTGGAAGCCGCAATATTGATGCGTCTCCCTGTTTCCTTCTTCCTCCCTGTTGGTATTCCTTCACCCCGACCCCACCGGTGAATCTCCCCATCTGGACAACAGCCGACCTCTATGGTTGCAGGATCGATCTTGCCCACATCAGGGACGCGAGTCTCATGAAGTGCTCATGTTGAGTTCGAGACATGTTGGTGGATGTTCTAGTGAGTATTCGTAGAGCATATAGAGAGCTTGATGTTCCACTTTTCGTGTGCAGACATGAGTTCTGTGGCAATGCCCACACTAAAATTTTGTGCATCGAGATGATGGACTAGACGATTTGTGCTTTCCAGCGTTTAGTCTTTGGTCGCGTAGGCGGGCCTTTTGCTTTCTTTCTTTCTTCTTTATTTTCTTTGGCTATGTGTATTCTTCATGTCTATACTAGCTCTCGACATCATGTTGTTGTTGAGGCCGGATATATTTAGCATCAGTTTGGTATTAATATATTTCCCTTCTAGAAATAAAAAAACAAATGATAGAAATAAGATCAACTAGCAAATAATTCGTAGAATCATTAGTTGCAATGCATATCCCAAAACTTATCTTGCAAGCAAGCACTAGTAGGATTTTCGTTACTAAATCGTACTTAAGACAAATTTAGTTTTTAAGAAAGACAAGTACTATTATGTTCCATAATTTCGATAATTAATCAATAAATATCATAACTAGGTGGGCGTTGAGCTTGAATTTTGGTGGCTACCATACAAGGTTTTTCGACAACCGAGGATTTTGCTTGTGGCCTGATAGATGATTGTCCTTTGTATCTATTGAGCTAGCCCATGTTGTTGGTTGGTTTATCTTGCTCCAAGTGAAAGGCCTGCACATATGACCTGTGCAAACAACATGTTTGGTTGTCCTTCTCATCCTTGGAGACATTTTCGCGGAGCTCTAGCACCACTATATCTTCAGTTATCCTTATCCTAGTGAAAACCTTGAGCCTTGTGTGCAAGTTCGGGCAACCATGATGTTCTTGAATGTGACAACCCTAGCGGTGTCGCTACATAGGCATAGATCACGAAATGCATGCAATGTGTTATTGCGTCGACTTGAGGCCCCATGGTGTCGTGGCAGGCATGCGGCCTTGTGTGGATCTCGGTATGTTGCTTTGGATCCATTTGTGTTGTGGCCTAAATGATAATGGTGGCATTAATTAGTCACAATGCTACAAGTTTCTCCTGCAAGGCTCATCGTCGAAACCTGATATGACTTAAATGTAATGTATAGGTTAGATTTTATATCACCTGTTAGAGTTTCTCTTAGGTGAATAGTGTGGTTTTATAATAAAATTTCTGGTAATTTCCCGCACCATCATTTCTGGCGTAGGTACTCTGCCATGTACCGAAATTGGACACAAACTACTGCTAAATTTTAGGGATCTTCGGTATTCAGTTAGTTGACCTTCCTAGCAAATATCCAAAGAGTCATGTACCAACTGTTGCCTTAAAAAAATTATGTCCGATATGTTTGCTTGCTTTTTTAGGTGAAAGTCCGTTAATTAACCAAGCAACTGTTATTCACTTGATTAAATTCATTCGTCAATCGAGCTGGATACAAATTAAAGAGGGAACAGAGCACAAGAACGACAAAATTTTAAGATGCAGTTGACAACAAAGGAAATAATCTGAAGTAACAGATGGCAACGTGAATAGGGAGATCAATTAAAAGACAAGTCATACTACTGTGGAGTCGAAAGAGTAAATCGCCCCTACTATTTGCATCAAATTAAACATAGCTCAAATCAACTCAGTAACGCCACTACATTGTCATTGCCTATGAATCATGTACGTCACTGCCAGATTGAAGACCACCCCCCTCCTGTGGATATATCAGGAACTCCTCGTCGAATCAGACCAGACCAGATCATATGTTTTAAGGTCAAACATTTACTCCTCGTCGGAATCGGAATCGAAATCTGAATATCGGGGGCGCCTGCTCTCGCTCTTTGCCCATTCTTCCCTGAACCATGCATCATGCTTGGCCAAGAGGGCCAGGTACTCAGCATCAAGTTCATTGTCCGGGTCGATCTATATATATAGAGATATGAAAGGCAGAAGGAGGGCACATATCGGGATGGAGTTGTTATCGGATTAGGCCAGGGGCCGGAGTCTGTCGGTGTTCTTTTGTTAGGGGAAGAATCATCGGTGTTGTTTTTGTTTAGACCAGAGGCGATACGACTAGCATAAACGATGAAACTAGTAGTAGGCTAATAAAAAAACAGCAATGCTACATCTACGGAATATTTCTACGGGCAGATTTAACGGACACGACCTGGCGCAACACGATTGGAAATATAGCAGCAGTTGTTCCGGATTTTACTCACCTAGATTCACGATTGGATGCCACATCAGCCTGTAAGGTTAGTCCGTAAGCAATTCATCCGTAAGTCTAGTATTATTGTAAAAAAAACGGTGTTGTTTTTGTTTAGATCATCAGGACATGGGGTGGTATATAAATAGCTAGCCTCGGTTTTGGCCCTCTCTGCTTCTCAGGAAGATTCTATTCTAAGGATTCTGGCCGGTCACTGCCATGTGCTTGGTGGAAATTTACCATATATTCTTGAAAAATCTATTTTATCTATTATATACTAAAAGCAATATAAGCGCGTTTTTCGAGGCACCAGGTTGATCCACATCACCTGAATTATATTAACCATTAGATCTGCCACTTACGGCTAAGATTTTATGAAACAAGTTGTACGCTATTTTTCAGTCTTGTCACGTAAAAGTCTAAGCATGTAACCCAACGACACGTCCCGGTGTACTTTCTTTTTACTTGTCCCGGGTGTACTTCAATGAAATAGAAAAAAGATCCGAGTTTAATCCCATACGAGTCGTGTCCTTATTTATTTTAACTGGACTGTGTATGGATAGACTCCATGCCAATTCGGATCCGCATTGTTAGGTTCCAGCTCTTTTTTTTTCAAACGACCATCCAAATATATGTTTTTATAGTACTGTATTTGTAGACTACTCTGTATTAAAATTTCGCTACAATTAGTAGTACATGAGTGCACACATATATATATGTGAGGGAACAGGGAAACTAGGGGTCTCCATGCAGCGTGTTGTCGCAATATGCCACACCGCTAGGACCGCCATGAAAATAATGAATTAATTAAAGAGTGCTCTTAATTAAATAAAGCAAATCAGAGATAGCACGCAGGTACGCACGATTACATCACCGTCGAGTTAATTAACTAAGACAAATTACTACTCCTTCCATTTAAAATAGCTCCACGCGTCGTGGTTTCCACAATCAAACTTTTTCAAGTTTATATTCAAATATGTCGAAAAAATATCAATGCACTATACTATAAAATCAATTAATATTATTTCTACTCTCTTAAAATATATTATATATTTTTTGTATTATAGACGTCATTTTTTTCCTACATACATGGTGTAACTTTACAAAGTTTTATTTTTTATTTAACCCATAACATATCGCAATAGGCTTTTGTTGTCTGGATTCCTCGATGTTTGCAAAATTTGTTAGACGTCCTCTTGTATAAAATTGGAGGAATTATTACCTAAACAGTTCCCTCTAGCTATTCTCATGTACACCATATCTATCTTCATGGTCATTCATGGATCTGGTCACAATATAGCAAAAAAAACAGAAGATGACTAACCAAATAGATTCCAAAGAGAGTATGGGTGGCTAAACACCCCCTAGGTACAAAACGACTACCAAACATTGGTCTATTTCACGACAATGGATGTAGGAAAGTAAGCATAAAAAGATGAGCCGTACGATCCACTAACTCCATAGTGTTGCGACAGTCATGCGACAAAGGGGATCCATGATCCTACTTATTTTTTACGATATCATTAGGACAATCATGATACCATCGCAAAGAACATGTATAGCTAATAATGAGTATTGTAAATACAAAAAGACGAGCACACGTGCACCATGAAGTATTTTTCTAGCCATACGAAGGAGATAGGAAGTCATGAGACCTTATTGCTTGTGACTTAAACGTCGCGTTGCATCACATACAACCTAATAATAAATTAATTGAAATAAACCTCAAAGGTTAAAACGTGGCTACCTTGCCCTCATCTGTATGATTGGCTATTGGAAGTCAAGAGAACTAGCGAATATTAGAAACACATGTTCATGTGACTTATTTTATTAGAGAAAATGACTTAAACTTACACATCTATCTATATATTTTATACTAATAGGAAGACATCAGGCACAAGATATAGAGATGAACTAAAACTTCTGAAAAAAATCAAAACACCGGTTGACAATATGGTGACCATCTCTTCATTAGTAATATCACAATTATTCTATCTAGGTAACTGCCCTAAGGATATCAAAATTGTGAGATCTACATAGTGTTACTTGAACATATCACATTCATTAGATGATCAAAATTATGCAAGAATAAATAGCATCCATCAAGGCTTCATAATTTGATGTAAGCATGTCAAGGCCATTGTATATACAATACTAATTATAAATAAACATATCTCATTTCGTAGGTCTTCAGAACTTTATCTCAAACTATCATATTCCGTTAGATCTATCCAAACATACTACTTTTGTTTCTAAAAACACATGTTAGATTTTTATAACTTTTCCTAAACAACTCATAAATGATTGATCTTTAACTAGATCTATCTAACCATATCATATCCTACAAGGTCTATATAACCATTCCTCAACAAACCACATGTGTTAAATCTACATAGCTATTTTTTTCCAAAAAATGTAATAGTTATTTTTATTTCTTAGAAATAGAATAATGTTTGAAGATGTCGAAGTTGCACATTTATGAATAGATCCACGGCCAAGACATTGAGTATTTAGGAACGAAGGAGCTAAACAAGATGAAGATGTTTATAACATAAAAAATGAGGTGGAGCCCTCGCAAATGCGAGGGCCACCATGCTAGTTATATACTAAAAGCAATATAAGGTGTTGTTTAGAGGCGCTACGTTGACCCACATCACTCAAATTATATTGATGGTTAGATCTAATATTTATGGTTAGGATTTATCAAAAAATTAATAGTTATATAGCCACGTAATTTGGTTTGGCAAGTCCGTAGTCCGCTTGACACGATCTGTATGGACAGGGCACCCGTACAAAGAATTGATCGCTAGAGGTATATTCATTTGAAAAACTCACGCCACCACCCGAGTCGTGTAGGGACAGGACTCTGCCAACCTCCACAAAAACAATTTAGGAAAGGAGAAGCTATCGTGCCGCATATCACCATAGCACTAAGGCATCACAATTTTTTTTTTTCGAACCATGCAGGAGATACAATGCAGAAAAATCACGTTAGCATGTTAGAGCCTTGGCAAAAAAGTTAGAATGTTAGAGAGTTGATAGGACATGACTTATATTAAAACTACTAATCTGCCCAAATCCTGGACTAATTCCTCTCTCTCTCTCTCTCTCTCTCTCTCTCTCTCTCTCTCTCTCTCTCTCTCTCTCTCTCTCTCTCTCTGAGTGTGCTCGGGTGCTGCCGCCATCAACTCTGTCTGTCCAATAGACGTTGATACCAAGTTACTAAGGTCGTAATGCCTCTCATAAATCATCTGCACACTATTTGGTGCCCTACTTTGGCGTTTGAAAAAATAACGAGATCCTATGAATGCATGATTCACTAATATCAAGTTACCTACGTCGCCGCTCATAAATCATTTGCACACTACTTGATGACCTACCTTCGCATTTGAAAAATAACGAGATCCTACAAATGCAGAATTCACCAATTACGGATAGAATACTTACATACTTAGAGCTCAACTCTGAAGTAGATCAATCCAGCCAGACAGAGTCCATGTAAAATAAATATGGACAAGGAGATCAACTTTCAAGCTGATCGATCCAGCCAGTTGTTCAATTTGGATGGACATACATGTAATGTTTCCAAGTGAACTAATTAACGTGAACAAGAAAACTAAGCAGATATAGAAAGTAATTATTTTATAGACACCTACATGAGTACACAAGAAATAATAATATAAAGATAATAACTTTTTGCAAGAAAAACAAAGATAACTATTTTGTAATTTAGACTACAATTGTATATAGCACAAATGTTCTGAAAGATTAATTCACAGAATATACTTTCACATTTTAATTCTATGATAATCCAATTTGATTGATTAAAAAACCAGGTACAGCCAGCCGACAACCCACGAGATATTGATAACATATATGGTCAGACAATTCATTTGTTCATGTCTTCTTTGTACAATTAAAAGAGTCTAAATGTCACACTAGCGCGTACAAGCATGTAGTCCAAGTGGTAGCATGCCTTTCACATTGATTGTTTATAGAAAAAATAGCTAATAACAAATATCATATTAATACGATATTATCTAAAAAATCTTGCATGTACTTATTTATGCTTAAAACATAGTATGGTCGAAGGGAAAAACAACAACATGTTTATGTTCATTAATGTACTTGGTGTTTTCCGAAACAAATATGAATAATCTCTCAAGATAAAGGATACCATCCAGCCACCGATCTAATAAGACATATTTTTGTTAGTGGATCATAACCTACAAGTCTTCAATATTGTACCAAACATAGCCTGACCATGCTAATACATGTCATAATTTAAGAAATGTATAGTAGTCCCTACTCCCTATACTATTTTAGAGCACAGTATGTATAAGAAGAGCGATCGGTAGAAGTTCTAGCTTAAAGTTTTAAATATCTAAACATCAATATAGTGAATCCTCTTTCTATTACTACACACAAGATGAAAACAATAGATCATCACATAGCTAGACGACAGAAATCATAATGATATATCTTCATAAATATACCTAAACATATCACATCAAATAAACTATATAAGTGAAGCTAAAATACATGTGATCAAAATAATAGATTAATTGGATCAAAGCTTGGGGGCATCTGGAATCTAAAAGTAAGGAAGTAGGAAATACAAAGGATTCAACTTCTTTGATTCAGTGAATTTTCTTAATATTTTTAAATGATTTGAATTCTTAGGTAATTATTCTATGCAGGTCATTTGATTCACATATTTAGAATCCATTAAAAATCATAATAATTATTTTGGGCTATATTTTGGATGAATTTGAAATAAAAAATCTTTCTACAATTCCTTTTGTTTTCCTACGATATATATTTTTATTCATATTTCTAAAGTTTTTGAATATGTATGATTCAACAAACATGCCACACCTAATCCTATGGTTTTCCAATTCCCGCGCCTTAACCCTTAGGAAAATAATTCAATAAAATTCTATGAAAATTCACTCAATAATAGAATGCCGCTAGAACAGTTTATTTTCAATATCGTAACGATGGCTTGCATAAAAAATAACTGATGGCTTCTTTTAAGTAATTCAAGGTGATGCCCTTGCAAATGTGAGGGCCACCATGCTAGTTACTAAAACAGTTCAGAGAAGACAACATGTCAGTGCAACCAACCACCATTATTCGATCGGCTCTGTCAAATAAAGCAACTGACAAACTTTGGGAAATTATTGCTTTCACATGTCTGGAGACGTTGTAGATGTGTGTTTCTTAAATATAGCCAACAACGAGAGGCAAATATTGCAAGCCATGTTTTAGCTTGCACCCCATCTATTCTATCTATCTATTATATATACTAATATGAAAGCAATATAAGAATGTTTTCAAGGCTTCAGGTTGATCCACATCACCAAAATTACATTAACCGTTGGATATATAACTTAAGGCTATGATTTAATGAACGGAGTAGTACAATGTAATAACATATAAAAAAGAGTTGGGCCTCACGAGACCAACATGTCACCTACGAGTCCGGCCGAAACTTCTGTTAGATGAAGAGGACATACTACCTCTGTTTTAGAAAGAAGTCTAGATCACCCCCACAAGTATTGGGTTCCGGTCGATAGCCCCCCCTAACTATGAAATGGACCACTTAACCCCCCTAAGTTTGCAATACCGGACAAATTGCCCCCAAGAGGATGATGGGCAGTTTTCTAAGCAGTTTAGGACACAGTGGACACTGGTTTTGGCCACGTTAGACTCCAGGTGGCGACGCGCTGGTTGGTCGAGACACACCAGGTTGAACACGGCCATCTCCGTAGAAGGTTCCTGCTGCTTGTGACCAACATCATCCTGTTTCTTCCCGTCGGCCTCATCATCTCCAGCTGCATCCCGCTGCACCTGTCCAGTTTTATCTTGCATGCCATCCGCGTTTGCGTACTGCATCTGCAACAACAAAGAAGGTGAGGCCTTGCTCACCGCCCGCTGCTGTGAGAGGCCCTGGGCACCGTCAGCACAAGGCGAGGGAGGTGCGTCGAGCCTGCCCTGCCCAGGAGAGTAGGCAGGGGAGCCCCGTGAGAGCCTAGCTGGCGTGCGCGAGGCTTGGTCGCCGTAACCACGATGGCGAATCGGGCCGCCCGCCCGCCTTCTCCCTTCGTAGCGTGATGACCTCGCAGCGCTGGGTATAGCTCTACTCGGCCGCCTTGACCATTGTAGTCGCGGTCGTCGTCTCTGTCCCTGTCGTGACTAGCGTCGCTCAGAAATGAGGCGGAAGAGAAGAAGCAATCATCATGGCACGAGTGGTCTCAAGAAGATGGCGATGCTTACGCTCAGCAACGCCATTCTGGGCATGTGCGCCAGGACAGGAGAACTGAGCAAGAGTGCCCTGCTCAGCAAGAACACCCCGCAACATCTGTGAGATATACTCACCAGCAGAATCAGCACGAAACACACGAATGGGGGTAGAATATTGAGTACGGACCATGGCCGCAAAACATTGATATATGGAGAGCACTTCACTGTAAGAGCGCATAAAATACAACCAAGTGTACCGAGAAAAATTATCGATGAATAAAATATAGTAGCGATGGACGCAAGCGAAAGGAGCCGGACCCAAACATCTAAATGAACTAAATCAAAAGGTCGCTGAGATACAGACGCGCTAGTAGGATAGGGAAGCTGAATCTGTTTACCCAACATACAGCCCTGACAATGTAAAGACTCATCTCTAGAGACAGACCCCAAAAGACCACGATGAACTAATGACGACAGGCGAGAGTCACAAAGGTGACCAAGACGATGATGCCATTGCTGAAAGGAGCTGGTAGCAGAGGCGACGACCGGAGAATAACTGGCAGATGAAGTGGCAGCGGAAAGAACACGAAGCCAGTCTAACTCCCAAAGTCCTGAAGAGTCATGGCTGCGAGGGCCAGCTCCAACCAGGGCCTGTGTGCGACGGTCCTGAACAACACAAGAATCAGCATCAAGAATGACGCGACAACCAGAGTCAGTAAGCAGGCTAGTAGAGAACAAATTCATCTTAAGGAGAGGGACATGAGAGATATCAGGAACAGAAAAAGAAGAAGTAGAAAGGGTGCCTCGACTAGAAACAGGAAAAGAAGTACCATCAGCCGTGAAGACACGGACAGGAGAAGGGAGAGAACGAAGAGCGGACAGAAAAGAAGACTCAAAGGTCATATAAAAGGAAGCCCCAGAATCCAGATACCACGGGGACATACCTGACTGTGTAGAAGGTGGTGGTCGCAGAGTGCAAGAATCGATCCGTAACCAGCAGTGCTCGTAGAAAGCAAGCGATCGCGAAGACTCCTGATAATGTCCTGATTAGAGAGAGCAACTGCTGAAGATCCGGAAGGAGCCGACTGCGCACGAGACATCTGGTGCTGCTGACGTAACCTGGGATCCCGTGTATAACAAGTGGCCCAAGTGTGGCCATCCTTGTTACAGTAAGAGCAGTGACGAAGAGAACCATGGCGACCCTGACCACGAGCCTGCTGGTGCTGACTCTGACCCTGAGACTGCTGGTGCTGACTCTGACCCTGACCTGGAGGAGTGGGTAGTATCGGTGGCGGCACAGAGGACCGCGGCTGAGTCGAGGTAGCAGACGGCATTGGAGGACCATGAGTAGCAAGCACCGATGGAACCGTAAGAAGACCAGCACCACGGAGACAGGTCTCCTTAGCCCGAAGCTCGGACAACACCTCAAAGAGCGAAACACGACCACGAGCATTCAGATGAGCACGCCGGGGCTCAAACTTCTGGCGGAGCCGAGACAGAAACTCATAGATGCGGTGAAACTCCAAGTTTGAGCGCACAATCTAGCAGCACGAGCATGTGCCACAAACAGCAGTACAGAGAGAATCAAGCTAACGCCAGATAGCAGCACTTTGAGTATAGAACTCATTAATAGTGGAATCACCCTGCTGAAGAGCATGCTCCTGGCAAACCACGGACAGGTAAAGAGCATCCTCAGACGGCTGATAGCGCTGACGAAGATGTGCCCACTGAGCGGCAACAGTAGGGAGACTCATGAACTCAGCGGCATAGTGGGGCAGAACACTGGAGGTGAGAACATCAGTAGCATGAGCCTCCTCATCGACCCACTGAGTGTAGGCAGTCAGAGCATGGCGATAGGTCTCGAGATCAGCAGAGTACTGTTTGAACTTTAGCTCATAAGCAGCAACAGCACTATCATCGGCACTCTGAGAAGCATCCTTGGCCTCCTGAGAAGCATCAGCACCGAGAATAATCGACGTCGGCGAAATAGGAGCCACAGGAGCAGGGGGGCGCGGTGGACAGGAGACCTCGCCGGAGAGCACACCCCAAAGACGGATACCGCGCATGTGAACACGCATAAAAGCAGCGAAATCAGGATAATTCGCGTCATCAAAGATCACCGGGTAGCGAGGAATCGCAACATAGCCCGATGCAGAAGACATTTTTTCAGATCTGGTCAACCCGAGCTGCTGGCAGAGGCCGGCCAAATACCGGCGATTCGGGGCGAGAGGCGGCTCCTAAGAGCCTGGGGAGGCTAATTCGGGCCACCGGGGAGCGATTCCCGGTGGTATCGATGGCCGGCAGTGGTGGGACGGCCGGCGGCGGTGAGGCACCGGCAGTGGAGCTCGAGGCAGATCTGGCGAGCGAGTGGGTGAGGTGGCCCGCGCGCCCGCTGGAGTCGAGGCAGGAACCTGGCGTGGCAGCAGGAGACCGGCGCGTGGGCAGAGGAGGATCCTGGCATGCGGCTGGGAGGAGGCCCGCGCGTCCGCTAGAGGCGAGGCAGAGTGGACGGGCGGTGGGCGCGTGGGCGCGTGGCAGCAGGAGACCCACGCGTGGGCGGGCGAGCAGCATGGCGTCGGGCCAAGAGACGAGGCCAGCCAGTTCGCCCAGATCGCCTAGATCCGATCGGGACCAGCCAGATCGCCCAGATCCAATCGCGTTGGAGATGGCCCAGATCCGATCGGCAGACGATCAGGCAGATGACGGTGGCCGGTCAGATGACAGGGAGGAGGCGGCCGAAGAGATGGCCGGAGACAACGGCAACCGGCGGCGGTGACGTCGAAAAAACGACGACGGCAGGGACGGTGGCGGGTCTGACGATGTTGCAGAAAAACGGTCTAACCTAGCTCTGATACCATATCAGGAATATGCAACATGTATTCCTCTGGAGGCCAAAGGCCATAATATATAGTACAGGTACAGGTGCAAATATGCAGGAAGCCCCCTACCATATGGGGAAACTATAATATACAAATATACATCTATCAGGTTGTTGTGGCGTTTGTTGCGCCTACAGGTGGCTGTTTGCGATTCGAGTTCAACTGAAGGCCCGGTTTTACCAAAGGAACCTGCTCCGTTTGTGTTTCAGAAAACTCTAGCCCTTGTTCTGTTTCACATGGATTCAAGGGAATTGACATGGGTTGAGATGAATTAAATCCATAATGTGGGCTATACGGGCCCATCTGGATCTGGCCGGGCCCGCTTGGGCCTGGTGTGCCCCTGCTGCCTTGTCCGGTCGACAGCCACTACTTGGTGGTGGAAGTGGACTCCTCCCGTGTGGCTTCTGCAGTGTCGTTCCTAGCTCGAGCTATGTCATTTGCTTCCAGCTTGCGGGCTACTTGACAGTGTCATCGATGCGACGATGACGATGGTGGCCTCAAGTTAGTTTTTGCGTGCGCTAGTGGGCGTTGAAGCTGGTGGTGATGCTCTGAATTGCCCGGGGTTTTTTGGGGGACGGGGTAGGGAGAAATCCTTGTCGGTCTGTCCGACTCCGTCGCGGCACCGCCTTCGGGTGGCGCCATTCCTTCCTGGAGGGTGTCAGGGATACCCCTCGTCTTCTCGACTCCAAGTGTCGGGGGAAACCCTAGGGCCAGTTCGTTGGTCCGGACAGCAGCGACGTGTCGACAACGCTCCCCTTCTTGAAGGTGTTGTTTGGCACTGGGTGATTTAGGGTAGTAGGTGTGTCGTGGTGGCACAATTCCGGAGGGCGCGGCGATGGCGGGCCACCCTTGTTTCGTCATATTGCCGTTTTTTCCATTTATTTTCTTTTTGGGCATGTTGTAGCTGTTTTCCTAGCATTTTCGTCTGTGCGTTCTCTTCCTTTGGACGTTGTGCTGTCTAGCCCAGCAGCGGTCTCACCGGTGTGCTTTATTTATAAAGCAGGGCGAAAGCCTGTTTCGAGAGAGAGAGAGAATAATAATTCCCCTCCAATCCACGCCAATCCAATTGGGAGGTGGATCATCTTGGCCGAGCAACAGATGCAATTCAGAGGGACCCCACTGTTGGTTTCAGCTTTCGGAGCAACGACAGACAACATGAGAAAATTTGTCCTTGATACTCCAACGACGGTAACCCTTGTATACTACGACAAGGAATGTTTGCTTGCTCATTATGTCGAATTCAATAAGGTGATCATTAACTGAGATTGTATGGAGGGGTTACACACAGATTGTGCACACAGGTCAGGAGGAATGGGGGCGGATGTTTATCATGATCATGTTCATATATGGCACACGACGATTGTAAAGGTATTATTGCAAGTAGTTCTAAAAAGAAGCAAATGTGTCAAGGCATGTTTTAGCTCACACCTGATTTTCATTTAATACCAACTTATATGATGTAGCGAGTTTGGTTAATAAAGTTTGCACCTAACTTTGCCAATACACTTGCTAGAGCAAGTACGACCGGTGACTGCTGATGTGGAAAAGAAGGCGATGATTCACGACTACCTCTTACCCAAAAGGTGATCTCTTAGCTTAACAGATTAAGAGTGAACGTTTTTCTCTAGAACGCACCTACAGAGCGGTAAAATACAGCGGAACGACCAAATATGCCTCCTAACCATGATGTCAACATGTACAACGACACATGCAGGCAGTAGAACCAGGAGTTGCGAGGATCACTCAGAAAAATAGTAGTCAAAACTTTACAAAACGTGGTACATGTTTTTCGGAGGCCACTCATTCCAACTAACTTATAAACTAAAAGAGGTGTGTGTAGACCAAAAACCAAATAATCTGAACCAGAATCAAAGAGTTCAAATGAACCGCTAAACAAACACAAGGGTTAGTCATATATGAAATGAGTAGTAATTTGATGGCTATATATAGATTCAAATAGAGTATGGCATAGTTGGTAGATGGCATACATTTTTTTTGAACTGGTAGATGGCATAAATATAACTAGATAATACCCCGCGCGTTGCTGCGGGATTTAGATGCATAAAATAATAAGAATTTTGTATAAATCATGCACTTGTTGGCGAATATGCGATGGATAGTGTGTCCATGAAGGGGACAAATAAGAACAGATGAAACAGAAGAAGAAGAAATCACTGAAACATCGCTTATATGAGGATTTATCTTTAACTCCTGAAAGCACTTTTGAGCATAGGATTTAAAGCATTGCCAATTACTTGTATGCTTAAAATATAAACTCATATTCTCGGTTAATGCCCACAAATGTTAAGTAAAAGTGATATTTTGAGCGTTCACAATCTATTCCATATTTTTCTTTGGAGATAGATGGACTTATAAGCCTGCAGCAGACTATTGAAGTGGCATGCGAGTGAGGGTCAGGAAATAGGGTACATGAGAGATAAAATGGTTATGTTCATCTTATTTTTCGTGGCCCTGTCTTAGTGCCAAAAATGGAGCCGTTGTAGCTGCAGGCGCCCATGGCCGCCACACCACTGTCTTCCTGCAGGCCAATAAAGATGCAGGTACACCAAATAGAATCTAGTGTTACAATTGAACTTATAGCTCAGGAGATACTACTCATATAAAGAAGCATGTATGCCAACAGCTGGGGCTGCAAAAGATCAAAGAATAATAGTGAGGCATTATAACTCAAAAAAGGAATGTATATTTCTATAACTTAGTTAACGTTCTGAATCACGTTCCAGCGCCCAACACATGGGGAAAAGCTCATTAGTAATACAAAGCACATAGAAGTTTAGCCAAGTTGATATAATGATAGCATCAATCGTTCCACTAATGCCATTTTACAACTCATCTACTGCATGCAACCTGCAGGCATCAATGGAAAAAATTATAGATACTAATCAACAGTATTTCCCTATAAAGTCGAACCACAAATATTTTTCAATTATTAAGAATTGCTATTCTCCATGGAAGCACAGTGAGTACCCATGCGAAGGAGCCAGACAGGGATATCAAGAGAATCTCATCGCCTAACCACTTCAGCTTATACTATTTGCTCTATCTTCGCTCTATAGGAATTTCATGAACACCTAGCAAACATAAAGCTGCAAAAGTAGAATTAAGATAAGGGCGCAGGCAGATCAGGATAGCAATAAACATACCGAGTTGGAAACAAAGAGGGAGTTGAGAAAAACTGAAGGAAGGGCCTGAACTCCGTGAACACTGGATCGATACATTTTATTCGATTAACACATGATATAAAGTTATATGGTGTAGTGTCACAGAATACATTGCTTTCATCATTTCACATACATTCAGCAAAATATCAGCGAATAGAACACTGGTATTATGGAAAACTGACCAAAAAAATCAATATTTTCTTACCCTACCAGAAATTGGGCAAGTACCAATAAATGGTCATAGTAGCTATTTTTCTCAGATTTTGTGGTTTCTCTCTAATCCAGCGCCTGCAAAGAGAAATGCACATAAAAATAAATAGAGAGACTTTGAGAATCATTTGTTAGTAGGTGTTGCAGGCAGAGTTGATGCAGCAAGGACCTGTAGGCTGCAGAGACTTCTTGTAGGACAAACCGCAGTCCAGAATTGTCCTGTATCTATTAGACATCCTGGGCTATCAGCCATGGAAATTTAGAAAAAGCGGAAATTAAGCTGAAAGATAGGTAAGGTGGAAGGAGGTATTGATGCCCAGTGTGGTCGTGATGTTTCTCCTTGTTTGAGCAACTAACATTTAGAATCCGAGAGAAATCCAATCAAAGCATCAGCAGGCAGAATCTAATGAAAGACCACGAGGCAAAATGTTGATCAACCTTCGAGCGGGTGAGAAAACTAACAAATTGACAAACATGAGTAATAAGGGGATACAAAATTAAGAGAGAAGGAGAAGCTGGAGTTGAGACCACTGCAAGAGATGGACACGAGCAGACGGGCACGCTGGTATGGCAAGACGGTGAGCTTTTTAAAACTGGAGGCTGGCGTCCGGTCAGTTTCTTGGGCAATGATGACTGATGAATGGCGAGCACGAAGGGACAATTTCCCATGCATTTATGTGGAGGAGGGCACAGGAAGCTTCGTGGACATCGGATGTAACAGCTGCGGAGAGCACCATGGAAGAGGAACGACGGAGAAGTTTTTCCTTGCACACGAGGAAGGGCGGGCTAGCGAAGCGGGATCTCCATCGAGCCAAGTAGTGAGCCTAGGGCCCATGTGGGGAAAATGCCAGATATGGAGAGAGTTGCGAGCGATGACGCGGGAACACAACAACGCACGGGAATTAGAGGTGACGTGGACGCACCATAGGGCTGCAAAATCAGTTAGTGGGGGATTACTATTTAGATATAGAAGATTTACAAGAAGCATTCGCTCAGTGGTAGATGCCATTGTTATAGATATACGTTACTGCATGACCTAGGGGAAGTACGTCTCTTTCATTCCTTGCCACTCATGTCAATGCCTCACATATCGTGTTTGTTGGGAAATGGAGGATATATATAGATATTGGTCTCGCCTTTGCAGATGGACAAAATCAAAAGAATACCACGTCGTGAAAACCAAATGGTAGGGGTACATCGTATAAACCCTAGCGTCAAGGGACGATCTTGGGCTACTCCGGAGGCCTCACCAACGCCACCAAGAGAGGTCTACCCCTACTGCCCCAGTCAGCTTGCCGTGGCTGGCAGAAACTGTCCGACGGTGGTTGTCGGCGGCAACGCGTCACCTCGTTTTCTTATTCCTCCATGGTGATATATTCCTTCACCACCAACCCAGCCGTGAATCTCCCCATTTGGCCAGCTCCGACCTCTATGGTTCCTAGATCGATCTGGCCCACATCGAGGAAGCAAGTCACATGGAGAGTGCTCATGTTGAGTTTGAGACATGTTGGTGGCTGTTCCAATGGGTATTCATAGAGGATAGAGAGAAGTTGATGCTTCATTGTTGGTGTGCGCATATGAGTTGTGTGGCAATGCCCACATTAAAATTGTGTGCATGTCAACTGTAATCCCCACGAGTCGTTCTTTGCAGTGGTTAGCCTGTGATGGCATAGGCGGGATTTTTCTTTCTTCCTTCCTTTTTTGGCTGCGTGCATTCTTCACATCTATACTAGCTCTCTACATTGTGTTTTTTTGGAGGCCAGATGCAATTGGTATAAGTTTGTTATTAATATATTGCCCTTATGGAAACAACAAACAAATGATAGGAACAAGATCAATTAGCAAACAAATAATCAGTAGAACCATTAACTGCAATGCATGTCCCAAGAACTTATCTTACACGCACTAGTAGGATTTTGTCGTTCATAAATCCTACTTGAGACAGATTTAGTTTTTTGCAAGACAAGTATATGTTCAAATATTTAGTTAATTAATTATTAAACCCATCAGTGGCACGCCACCATTGTCACGTCAATAGTAACTCATAGTGGTGACGTGCGCCTTGGCACACCAGTAGTTAGTGGCGTGCCCATTTTTCCACATGACACATTTTTCGCACGCCACTAGTTAGTGGCATGCTCCATTTTTTGGCATGCCACTTGTAAAATTTCCAAAAACAAAAACAACAGTCGCTGTTTTATGATTGTTGATGCCGGTGAGCTCCTGATTATTGGAGCTTGCAAACTAATGGTTTTTGCCGCCGGAAACACCGACATCCGCGTGACACTGGTTGCACGTGGGGCCGAGCTTGGAGATTGAGGAGACACGAGCGATACCGATGCCGACGACAAAGAAGCTCGATTCAAGGCGGCTCCGACCAACTCCATTGGCAAGGAGGATGCAAATGTCGAGGTTGATATTCTATGCCACTTGGGAGAGTCTCAGGACAAATGAGGTGGTGGCGCGATGGTGGCGTTCTCCCATGGTGTGGTGTTGAAGAAGAGAGAGGAGTGGAAAAGAGAGAATGTTGTATCTCCTGGTGTGGTGTTAAATAAAAGAGAGGAATGGAAGCGAGAGAGATGTCTCTAGCTATATATAGGGTGTCCAATTTTTTTTTGAATTTTAGAAGCGCGGACTTACTAGAATGTCAATATATTGGTATATGTCATTAGGGAGAAAGCGGCCGTGGTGGGCGAGGTATTCGTGGTTGGACTGCTTTGCTTTTTTACTCAACACGTGGTACCTAAATAAGACGTTGGGACGATCCACGACAATCATGACGTTGGACCTCAATCTTTACCGGCACAAATGAAACAACTGCCCCATAATGAATGCGAAGGCTAGTGGGCTGCGAACACTGTTCAATATTCGGGAAACAATGCCATGATACAACAACAAATATGGGCGTATGCCCATCCATCTAGAGGACACTTGCACCATTCAGAGAGCGAGAGCATCCGGACACCGGAGCCAAAAAGAATTCTGGCCTCACTTTGCCAATACACGTGTTAGAGCAAGTACGACTGGTGACTGCAGCTCTTACCCAAGAGGTGATCTCTTAGCTTAAGAGATTAAGAGCAAACCTTTTGCTCTAGAATGCACCTACATAGCGGTAAAATACAGCGCAACAACCAAATGTGCCGCCTAACCATGACGTCAACATGTACACCATATGCACCACATCCGCACAGTTGAACCGGGGTTTGCACGGATCAGACAACATACTAGCAGTGAATACTTTCCCAAAGGTGGTACATGTTTTCCGGAGGCCACTCATTCCGAGTAACTTATAAAGTAAAAGAGTACGTGTGTGCAAAAACACAAACCTGTGAAACTGTTTAAACCGGCTGCTGCAAGTGTAGTTTATTTTGTTTCACATCTCCAATCTGCACCTCCAAAGTCCAAACTAGTGCAAACAATTGAACTAGGTGAAACCGGCTAAACTAGCCAAACCGGTTTTGCACATTCCAATAAAAGAGGTGTATAGTCCAACAAACAAATAATCTGCACCAGAATCAAAGAGTTCAAATGAAGTGTTGAACTAACATAAGGGCCATTCATATGTGAAGTGAGTAGTAATTTCATGGCTATATATAGACTCGAATAGAGGTATAATATGGTTGGTAGATGGCATATATTGAATTTATTAGAAGCATTCACTCGGTGGTAGATGCCACTGTTATAAATATACATTACTGCGTGACCAAGGGGAAGTACTACGTCTCTTTCATTCCTTGCCACTCATGTCAATGCCTCACATATATTGTTTGTTGCGAAATGGAAGCTATATATAGATATTGGTCTCGCCTTTGGAGATGTAAAAAATCAAAAGATCACCACGTCGTGAAAACCAAATGGTAGGGGTGCGTCGTATAAGCCCTAGCCTCAAGGGACAGTCTAGGGCTACTCCGGAGGCCTCACCAGCGCCACCAAGAGAGGTCCAACCCTACTGCCCCCGTCAGCTCGCCGTGGCTGGCAGAGACTGTCTGATAGCGGTGGGCGGTGGCAACGCGTCTCCTCGTTTTCTTTTTCTGCCATGGTGGTATATTCCTTCACCACCAACCCAGCGGTGAATCTCCCCATTTGGCCAGCTGCCGACCTCTATGGTTCCTGGATCGATCTGGCCCACATCCGGGAGGCAAGTCACATGGAGTTCTCAAGTTGAGTTCTGAGACATGTTGGTGGCTGTTCCTGTGGGTATTCATAGAGGATATAGAGAATTTGATGCTTCATTGTTGGTGTGTGCATATGAGTTGTGTGGCAATGCCCACATTAAAATTGTGTGCATGGCAACCGTGATCCCCACGAGTCGTTCTTTGCAGTGGTTAGCCTGTGATGGCATAGGCGGGATTTTTCTTTCTTTCTTCCTTTTTTTGGATGTGCGCATTGTTCACATCTATACTAGCTCTCGACATTATGTTTTTATAGAGGCCAAATGCAATTGGTATAAGTTTGTTATTAATATATTTCCCTTATGGAAACAACAAACAAATGATAGGAACAAGATCAATTAGCGAACAAATAATCAGTAGAACCATTAATTGCAATGCATGTCCCAAGAACTTATCTTACACGCACTAGTAGGTTTTTTGTCGTTCATAAATCCTACTTGAGACAGATTTAGTTTTTGCAAGAAAAGTATATGTTCAACAATTTAGTTAATTAATAAATAAATATCAGAACTGGGGGTGGGGGATGAGCTTCAATTCTGATGGCGAGTATACAATGTTCTTAGACAACAAGGACTTTGCTCGTGGCGCGATAGACTGATTGTCTTTTGTGTCTATTGAGATAGCCCCATGTTGGTGGTTGGTTTATCTTGCTCGAGGTGAAATACTTGTATAGATAACCTATGCAAACAACATGTTTGGGTGTCCTTCAGCAAACCACGACGTCAACATGTACAACATATGCACCGCATTCTCGCAGTTGAACGGGGATCTCATGGATGACAAGGTAAACTAGCAGTGAATAATTTCATGATTGTGTTATGTGTTTTCCAGAGGCCAGCTAACTTATAAACTAAAAGAGATGTGTGTAGTCCAACAAAGAAATAATGTGCACCAGAATCAAAGAGTTCAAATAAACAGCTAAACAAACACAAGGTCTAGTCATATATGAAGTGAGTAGTAATTTGATGGCTATATACAGATTCAAATAGAGTATAATATTGCTGGTAGATGGCATAAATTGAATTTGTTAGAATCATTCGCTGACCTAGAGGAAGTACTACGTCCGTTTCATTCCTTGCCACTCATGTAAATGCCTCACATATATTCTTTGTAGGGAAATGAAAGCTATATATAGATATTGGCCATGCCTTTGCAGATGGACAAAATCAAAAGATTACCACGCTGTGGTAACCCGCAGTTGGAAGCCGCAATATTGATGTGTCTCCCTGTTTCCTTCTTCCTCCCTGTTGGTATTCCTTCACCCCCACCCCACCGGTGAATCTCCCCATCTGGACAACAGCCGACCTCTATGGTTGCAGGATCGATCTTGCCCACATCAGGGACGCGAGTCTCATGAAGTGCTCATGTTGAGTTCGAGACATGTTGGTGGATGTTCTAGTGAGTATTCGTAGAGCATATAGAGAGCTTGATGTTCCACTTTTCGTGTGCAGACATGAGTTCTGTGGCAATGCCCACACTAAAATTTTGTGCATCGAGATGATGGACTAGACGATTTGTGCTTTCCAGCGTTTAGTCTTTGGTCGCGTAGGCGGGCCTTTTGCTTTCTTTCTTTCTTCTTTATTTTCTTTGGCTATGTGTATTCTTCATGTCTATACTAGCTCTCGACATCATGTTGTTGTTGAGGCCGGATATATTTAGCATCAGTTTGGTATTAATATATTTCCCTTCTAGAAATAAAAAAACAAGTGATAGAAATAAGATCAACTAGCAAATAATTCGTAGAATCATTAGTTGCAATGCATATCCCAAAAACTTATCTTGCAAGCAAGCACTAGTAGGATTTTCTCGTTACTAAATCGTACTTAAGACAAATTTAGTTTTTAAGAAAGACAAGTACTATTATGTTCCATAATTTCGATAATTAATCAATAAATATCATAACTAGGTGGGCGTTGAGCTTGAATTTTGGTGGCTACCATACAAGGTTTTTCGACAACCGAGGATTTTGCTTGTGGCCTGATAGATGATTGTCCTTTGTATCTATTGAGCTAGCCCATGTTGTTGGTTGGTTTATCTTGCTCCAAGTGAAAGGCCTGCACATATGACCTGTGCAAACAACATGTTTGGTTGTCCTTCTCATCCTTGGAGACATTTTCGCGGAGCTCTAGCACCACTATATCTTCAGTTATCCTTATCCTAGTGAAAACCTTGAGCCTTGTGTGCAAGTTCGGGCAACCATGATGTTCTTGAATGTGACAACCCTAGCGGTGTCGCTACATAGGCATAGATCACGAAATGCATGCAATGTGTTATTGTGTCGACTTGAGGCCCCATGGTGTCGTGGCAGGCATGCGGCCTTGTGTGGATCTCGGCATGTTGCTTTGGATCCATTTGTGTTGTGGCCTAAATGATAATGGTGGCATTAATTAGTCACAATGCTACAAGTTTCTCCTGCAAGGCTCATCGTCGAAACCTGATATGACTTAAATGTAATGTATAGGTTAGATTTTATATCACCTGTTAGAGTTTCTCTTAGGTGAATAGTGTGGTTTTATAATAAAATTTCTGGTAATTTCCCGCACCATCATTTCTGGCGTAGGTACTCTGGCATGTACCGAAGTTGGACACAAACTACAGCTAAATTTTAGGGATCTTCGGTATTTAGTTAGTTGACCTTCCTAGCAAATATCCAAAGAGTCATGTACCAACTGTTGCCTTAAAAAAATTATGACCAATATGTTTGCTTGCTTTTTTAGGTGAAAGTCCGTTAATTAACCAAGCAACTGTTATTCACTTGATTAAATTCATTCGCCAATCGAGCTGGATACAAATTAAAGAGGGAACAGAGCACAAGAACGACAAAATTTTAACATGCAGTTGACAACAAAGGAAATAATCTCTGAAGTAACAGATGGCAACATGAATAGGGAGATAAATTAAAAGACAAGTCATACTACTGTGGAGTCGAAAGAGTAAATCGCCCCTACTATTTGCATCAAATTAAACATAGCTCAAATCAACTCAGTAACGCCACTACATTGTCATTGCCTATGAATCATGTACGTCACAGCCAGATTGAAGACCACCCCCCTCCCGTGGATCAGGAACTCCTCATCGAATCAGACCAGACCAGATCATGTGTTTTAAGGTCAAACATTTACTCCTCGTCGGAATCAGAATCGGAATCTGAATATCGGGGGCGCCTGCTCTCGCTCTTTGCCCATTCTTCTCTGAACCATGCATCATGCTTGGCCAAGAGGGCCAGGTACTCAGCATCAAGTTCATTGTCCGGGTCGATCTATATATATAGAGATATGAAAGGCAGAAGGATGGCACATATCGGGATGGAGTTGTTATCGGATTAGGCCACGGGCCGGAGTCTGTCGGTGTTCTTTTGTTAGGGGAAGAATCATCGGTGTTGTTTTTGTTTAGACCAGAGGCGATACGACTAGCATAAACGATGAAACTAGTAGTAGGCTAATAAAAAAAACGGTGTTGTTTTTGTTTAGATCATCAGGACATGGGGTGGTATATAAATAGCTAGCCTCGGTTTTGGCCCTCCGTCTTCAGCGACAAGATGCAGTTGATGACCTTATTACTCTGCTCCTCAGGAACATTCTATTCTTAGGATTCTGGCCGGTCACTGCCATGTGCTTGGTGGAAATTTACCATATATTCTTGAAAAATTACTAAAATAGTTCATCTGGTCCAGAGAGAAGACAACATGTCAGTGCAACCAACCACCATTATTCGATCAGCTCTGTCAAATAAAGCAACTGACAAACTTTGTGAAATTATTGCTTTCACATGTCTGGAGACGTTGTAGATGTGTGTTTCTTAAATATAGCCAACAACGAGAGGCAAATATTGCAAGCCATGTTTTAGCTTGCACCCCATCTATTCTATCTATCTATTATATATACTAATATGAAAGCAATATAAGGATGTTTTCAAGGCTTCAGGTTGATCCACATCACCAAAATTACATTAACCGTTGGATATATAACTTAAGGCTATGATTTAATGAACGGAGTAGTACAATGTAATAACATATAAAAAAGAGTTAGGCCTCACGAGACCAACGCGTCACCTACGAGTCCGGCCAAAACTTCTGTTAGATGAAGAGGACATAATCCCTATGTTTTAAAATATAAAATGTTTTAGCTTTGTGAAGAAAATGTATCTAGACTTGTTTTAATATTTAAGTTCACTAAGATTTGAAATAAATCTGCACACTAAAAATAGTCTAGATACATTTTTTACACAAACCTAAAACATCTTATGTTTTAAAACGGAGGAAGTATATACGAAAAATCAAGACATCCTTTCCTTATTTCTTATAAAATCTCCAACCATACGACACCATACCAAACAAACATAGCCGCACGAAGTGCTCCGGTGATGGCGGCGGGCGGAGGCGCTCCGGTGATGACATCGCATTCGAGCCATCACGATCGGGACCGGCAACTTTGGGAGATCGGAGTGAGTCCCGCAGACGCACTGATGGACCACCGCATCTGGGATCTGGGCCACCCTCCCGGGCGGACTATCTCCGCGTTTCGTCAGCCACCACCGCATCCGCGTTTCGCCTAGATTTGATGGCTCCTCCTTTCTGCACCCGTTCAGGCAAGCCTAGCGGGTGTGCATGACAAACCAGCAGCGACAGGCCGGCGTGCTCGCCGTCGACAGGAATCGCCGGAGGTTTAATTCCCTGCCGCCCGCCAGTGATGTGTACATATGGTGACAAGATGCTACCCACCGAGGTATATGATTCCAAGGAGAACATGGTCGGTGCACGGATGATTCCGGCGATACCGTTCTGCAACTACCAGTTGTACCTGAGAAGCTCTTGCTGCTCGGGCTAATGATGTATATATGGAGTAGATGCCGAACATTGGACTCACACGGTTGTTCTTGGCATCACTGCTAGATGGATACCAATAAGTTTCTGGAGCTCGCAAACTGTTGTTCTTGGCGTTCGATCTCCAAAGCGTCAGCTCCAATGGCCACTCGAACGCGGGTCTGTTGGCTCCCTCTCCTCGAGAATAAGCCACTCGGTGCAGCGTTTCAAGGTACTCCAAGATGCGCGGGGCTGCCGGAGAGTCGGAGATGAGAGGACGATTCTGAATCTTGCGAGCTTGAGGTTCGTTCATCTGGCACAGACCATTAGATGGCAAAAGTTCAAAACAATTTATAGCATTAGATGGTAGTTCCATTCTTGCAGTGATTTCCTAATAATTATAGCTCAATTGGTCCTACAAGAAAAGCGAATGGATTTTTAATGGGCACATGTCAAGAATTGCTGCTTGGTGTAGAATGTCAGTTAGGCTTAATTAGCTAGGTATTTAAAAATATATGATCTGTTCAAGGGGGTTCCGTTAGATGAACTGTCAGATTGATTGTTTGGTCGTAAAAGCTCATTTTCATACAGTTTTAAGGCTTCCCTGATCAATCCGATATTGTTCGGGCTTATAGCTCCTATGTGACGTCTTTACATGGAATTGGAAGGAAAGCGACATCGTTAAAAAGAATAGCTCGCATGCGGCGGTTGTGAGGCAGCTAATATCCCAAGGCCACACGGGCCTTAAAACGGTCGTAAGGACACATTTAACTTTGTTCCAAGATTAGGGTTAAGCCAAACCAGTTGGTTGGGACAGCCAGTCAAGTCAGTCAAACCAACCGCTTCCGACCCAGAGCGCGCGTCACACTGACTGTAGCTTCCCCGACGGCGGCGGCGGACCTCACCCATCGTTCTCGGCGGCGGCGGCGGCACGGCAATTAATTTAGGCGGCGGCGCTTTCGTTCGACGACGAAGGTGGTGAGTGCCATTTGAAAGCTAATTCCTCTCCCATTCTTCTCAATTCGAGATCTGAGCGTGCCCATTGATGCTAGATTGTGGAGGCGAGGGTGTGCTGAACGGGGCGAGGGGAACGATATGGAGCATGGAGAGGGGACTTCTAATCGGTATATCCCGTATCTCTGCACTTAATTTCTCTAAGGTTGAGCTCTTTGTTCGCTTCCGCTAGCTCACAGTGCCCGCCAAAAACAGGGGAGACGATGTTGCGCGCCAAACCTTCGAATTTCGCATCAATTTCTTTCCCTCTAGGGCTGTTTTAGTTGATGGCAGCACGCAGATCATTGAGAGAGACACGGTTGTTAAATGGGAGGTGGAATTAGAACATGTTTATCCCCAAGAGCTAATAAACATGGGAGAGGAGGCAGTAAGGAAAATGGTGGAAAAAATTGGGGATAGTGTGGTTTGGGGGCCAGAGCAAGAAGTTTCTTTGTTACGATTTGATGATTGCAAATGTGACTATGTTAGGGTTGAGACAGGGGAACATATAGTTGATGAAATCGATGAGCGAAACGGTTGGACAAGCAAAACTGTTCTGTTTTTAGCAGAGCTCATTGATCTGAAACCTGATTCGAGGGTTGGATATGTGGCCTCGAAGCTGGCTGCTCAGATGGTCGAGGATGATTGGGCTGCACAAAGGCAAGTAATGCCTATACTTACTGAGTTGGAAGTGTTAACAGTGGAGGATGATGATGCTAATGCACAAGGGGAGGCTGCAGATGGTAATGCACAAAGGATTGTAACTGTTGATTGGAATTCAGTTGAGATACATGACCGGACTGATTTGGTCATTGCACCAATAGATGACATTGAAATGGCAAAGCTTTTTGGCATTCCTATAGATGACAGAGACAAGGAGAAGAAGAGGGATGAAGCTGCAAATGATGGTGACAACCATTTAAGAGATGAAGAGGCAGATATAGATCTAGAGTTGTTGGAAAATGCTGCAGTTCATGTAGATGATGCACATGATGATGAGCTAGTAACAGTTTATGACAAAGAGGACCCAGTTATTGAAGTTGGGAGATTGTTTCCAAGCATGGATGAATTCGGGATGTGTTTTAGGACATATGCAGTCAAACGTGAGTTTTCTACCAAGACTATGTGGACTGATAAAAAGAAGTTCTATGCAAGATGCGTAGGTTATGATGGTGGTGCCAAGCCTTGCAAGTGGTATATATCTGCTAGACGCCAACCTGATGGAAGGACAATAAGAGTGAATCAAATTCCAAAACCTCATACTTGCATTACAAGTTCTCAAACAGTTACAAAGATGACATCACAATTATGGGTTGCAGAAAAGGTCAAGCCCATTTAGCCACAACACCAAACAACACTGCAAAGAGACTGAAAATAGACTTGGAAAAGCAGTACCCCATTAAGCTGAATTATACTACAGTGTGGAAGGAAAAGCAAAGGGCAATGAAAGAGCTATATGGTGATTGGGCAAATACCTTTCGAATGCTTTATAACTTCAAAGCAGAAGTAGAGAAGAGGTCACCTGGCAAAGGTTGTGGAGATAGATACTGAGGTAACAGCTGATGGGAAAGTCTTCTTCTCTAAATTCTTCATGGCTTTAAAGCCTTGCATCGATGGCTTCAAAGCAGGTTGCCGTCCATATTTGAGTATAGACTCATCTTTCTTGACTGGAAAGTGGAATGGTCAACTAGCAGCACGCAATGCTTTAGATGGACACAATTGGATGTTCCCTGTAGCTATTGGCATGTTTCAGTGAGATGAGGCATCATGGACATGGTTCATGATGCAGTTGAAAGATGCATAGGGCCGCCTCTCCATTGGCGGCACAGATGCATGTAAAGGTTTATAAAATGCAGTGAAGATTGTTTTCCCTCATGCTGAGCAGAGGGAGTGCTTCGGCCATATGTGGATGAATTTGATCAAAAAATTCAGAGGAGATGATTTTGGACGCATGTGGCCAGCAGCAAGATCTTACACCAGGCAGACACATTCATATCACCTTGAGAAGATTAAGGCGGCATGCTCTGAGGAGGATAGGGTCAAGTTTTGTACATGGTTGGAAACCTACCATTCTCTTTTATGGTACAGGTCTAGTTTTAACACTGCCATCAAATGTGATCATATCAACAATAATTTGGTAAAGTTTCAACAACAAAGTGAAGGAGTTAAAGACTTGTCCATGACATGGTTGACCAGATCAGGATCATGATCATGAGGTTGTGGGAATTGAGAAGAAGGCTTGGTGATGTTCTTCAAGGAGATAAGCTTCGATGTTGTGCAACAGGAGCAGAAATCTTGCACATTTGCGTGTTGAGAAATCCTCATTGTGGGGTGCTGAAGTCAGAGATACAAAGACTGGCAGGAGGCATGTTGTTGACACTCAATTGCATGAATGCACATGCCTTGAGTGGCAACACACTAGGAAGCCTTGTGAGCATGCCATACTTTTCTTGGCCTCCAAACACAAGCTAAATATGCACCCATATTTGCATGAGTATTATTCTGTAGCAAAATTCAAGGCTGCATATGGAACACCAATTCCAGCACTTACAGATCAGTCTCAGTGGCCTGAAGTGGACATTCAGTTCTCCTTGTGTCCTCCTTTGATGAAAAGAAAGGCTGGCAGGCCCAAGCAGAGTAGATTCAAGGCTTGGTTTGAGAAAGGTGGGAGCAGAAGAAGGAAAGAAAGATGAAAAGAAAGATGCCAAGCCAAAAGGGCCCAAAAGGTAACAAGAATAGATGCAAACTCTGAAGAACTTGGACACCGAGCTGGTTTCTACCAAGTGCGTATACACTGAAAAGCCAAAGTATGTTCATCCAAAATCTATCCCCTGTCGTGTTGATGATTTTTCTCCCCATTCTAACTTGCTTGTTGTCAGGAGGAAGCGTGGAGAAAAAGGCCCACCTCTTGTTGTTGACGAATGCTGGCCAGTGAAAAGGGCAAGAATCAATGGCCAAAGAAAGAAGAGAACTAACTAGATCATGTTTGGTGTTGCTGAGGTGCAATCTGAACTTGTTTTGGAGGATGATGTGCAAACTGTTGAGGCTTTAGGGCACACCGTTTCTGATTTGGAAGCTCTGGTGCAAAATGAGGGGCAAAATGAGCCTGTTGTTGAGGCTCTAGTGCAAAATGAGCCTGTTGTTGAGGCTCGTGCAAAATGAGCCTGTTGTTGACGCCTGGGTGCAAAATGAGCCTGTTGTTGAGGCTCTGGTGCAAACTGACCATGTTGTTGAGGCTCTGGTGCAAAGTGACCATGTTGATGAGGCTCTGGATCATGATCATGAGGTTGTTGAGGAGGTGCTGGAGGTGAAGGAGACTCTTGGACGTGCTGTGGGGAGGCCAGATGGTAATGGTAAGAAAAAGAAGAGCATAAACCTATTGTGTGGTGTGAAACTTGTGAAGGAGAAGAAAACGAGGGGTAAGAAGAGCCAAAAGAAATAGACATTTGTTATTGTAAACATTTGTTATTGTCGTAAACATTTGACACTTGTTGTTGTAATAATTTGGCACTTGTTGTTGTAAACATTTTTTATTATAATAATTTGTCACTTGTTGATAATTTGGACAAAATTCAAATATGATGGTAAATTTGAATTTCAACAAATGTAGCTATGTCACTTTTCTATGTTTGTATGAGCTTCCAACGTTTTTCTCATATGTACAATACAACTCATCCTTACCCTGATCCCTTTTGTGAAGTACAACTCACCCTCACCCAAAATGGGGTAGAAATGGGCTCCAAAGCTAGGGTAAACCACCCCATTTCTAAGCAAGTTTTTTTTCGACCATTTCTAAAACCAAGTTTGATATTTTTCCTCAGAACTATGTCACATAACATGACACCATGCGAAGGTTTTGTATTTTTTTGATTTTTTTTGAATTAGTTATGCACATTTGAATGTCTGGTCAAACTTGAAGGGTTTTCATAAATATTCTTAGCTAGGGGCTGAGGCTCACAAAACTAGCATTGGATCTCTGATGAAATAGCATGTTGTGAACCTAAAAATGATTTTTACAAAAAATCATCAGCATGAAATCATGTACCTGTAGTTCATATCTTACCCACTTCCAGCCGATTCGGCACGATTTGTCTTTTTCACCAGAGATGGAATAAAAGGTTTGAGATACTCAAGTTGGGAAATTGTACATTCTAGGTGGTCTAGTATTTTTGAAAAATAGGATGTTACCATTTTGAAACTTCAATTTGGTGGTTGCTTCACAATCCCCTCTTTCTAAGACTCAGAAAATAGAAAATGATTTTCTGTGCGTCGAAAAGGAAAACTTTGTGCTACAACATTGTTAGTCATCCCATTATAGACATGCATGCCAAATATGGGCACATTATCACAAACTATGCCTTGATTCTAGCCATATCATTGGTCATTTGACCCGAAAGCCAGAAAACCTCGGAGGAGATAGGTCATTTTGTGAAGGGTTTTTTGAAATATGATCAATAGACCAAGTTTGATATTTTTCCTCACAACTATGTCATATAACATGACACCATGCGAAAGTTTTATATTTTTTTGAATTAGTTATGCACATTTGAATGTCTGGTCAAACTTGTGAAACCCCGTTGACTGCATCCTAAACCCCGCTAACCCTAAGGCCGAATGAGGACCGTAGATCTAACCCTAGCGCGACACTGTGGCCGTCCGATCGCGTCTTCTAGAAGGATTCCGCGGGTGGCTCTGGGCGATCCGTGGAAGGGCTTGTTCTGCAACCTGATTGGTTGGCGTCTCTTAGAAGGATTTCGTGGCTAGCTCTTGGCGATCCGTCGGATGGATGATTCTGGAATCTGATTGGCTTCATCGGTTTTACGTGCAACAGCGTGGCATGCGAGCGTGGCATGCGAGGGCGCTGGGCGGGACGGGCTGCACCATGCATGCAGCTGCCCCTAGCGTCACAGTCTAGCTATTTTACGTGCAACAGCGCTGCAGCGTATTTACTCCCTCCGTCGCATTAAATAAGTGTATGTGTAACAACTTTCTTCAGTCAAACTTACTCCCTCAGGTTCATTGTAATAAATGAGACTTTGCATGATACCACATCTATGTTAGTTTGCACTATGGAGTAGTAACTTAGACTAGTAACATATGCATGATACCACATCACCTATGTATAAGGTGAACCTTTGCTATAAGATGGGACCCACACAGCTTATGAAAATGACTATAAGGTCAAGTTCACCATAAGCTGGGACCCACATGTCTGTTAAAAGTACACACAAACAAGAGAGAGAGGAGAGAGTAAAATAATTGTTTATTGCTTGTGGGCAACCCATAAGCTTGTAGGTCACCCTTAAGGAAAATCTTCTAAATTTTGTGGATAAATTTTTGTGGACAAATTTTGTGGACTTTGTGCATTGGATGCCCAAGTGCATTGGAAAGGTAGAAGTACATTTTTTGTGGACAAATTTTGAAGCCAAACGTACACTTATTTGTGGACAGAGGGAGTATACATGTCACTATGACCAGCCTAAGAAAAAATATCAAAATCTAAAATATGTAATAAATATAACGTACAGCGTTGGCACACTCCATTGACCGTTGGACCGAGCGTGGCATGCGAGGGCTGGCGGACGGGCTGCACCATGCCCTCGCATGCAGCAGCTGCCCTAGCGTCATAGCCTAGCTATTTTATGCAACAAAGGTGCCGCATTAATTAAGTGTACGTCGAACAACTTTCTTCAGTCAAACTTACTCCCACCGATTTTTCTTGCGTGTGTAAAAACGAACGAGTTTGTTGCATGCGGTGTGTAAAAACGAACGAGTACCTTTTATTTTTCACTGCCAATGAACAACTACCTTGGACGTTTTTTTCTCTCTTTCGCATTAATGCATGCATGCATGCAGGGACGGGGGCGGCGGTGCAGGGGTTACAGTACGTCGCATCCTAGCTATTTTTCTCTCTTTCGCATTGATCACGCCCGCTTCCCACACGCAACGCAGCGCACGCGTCTCGTCTCGGCGTCTGCGTCAACGCGACGCTGGATTCCCACGCCGCCCTTCACGCCCCGCCTTCAATAAATAGGCAAAACGCCTTTGCCTCCTCATCTCATCTTGCCCCTCATCTTCAACCTCGAGCCCATCCCTTTGCCTCCTCCCAGCCTCCAAACACTCCGGCGACCATGGCGACCTCCCCCCTCCGCTTCCCTTCCGACACCGAAGTAAGCGACGAGGACAACCACCCGGACCACAAGCAGTGGTGGGAGCAGGGGGGCGCCCACGCGCCCCAAGCGTGGCAAGAAGAAGTCCCCGCCCTGCCCCTGGGGGGAGCAGGGCCCCATCGTCACCAACCCAGTCCCCAACCTCCCCGGCGGCGGCGACCTCCCCTCCGAAGCCTACTGGGCTAAGGCGGCGAAGGAGGAGGCAAATCAGGAGGCTGCTATCGCCAGGTGGGAGGAGACGCAAGCCCAGCGCGCCTTGAAGAAAAGGCGCAGACGGCAGGAGGAGGAGCAACGGGAGGCCAATGGCCGGGCCTTCCGGGAGGAGCAGCGAAAGCGGGACCAGCGGGAGAGGCTGGCGGCGTGGAATGCCGCGAAGGCGGCTGCACCGGCACCGCCTCCACCACCGATGGAGTAGGGTAGCTAGGGTTAGGGTTTAGGGGCTAGCCCAGGGTTTAGGCGGGGCGCCTATTCCCTTCTATATTATTGTACTTTTTTCTTTTTATTGTAATGTTATTGATCCCCGCTATCTAATATAAGTAATGTTATCCCAATATTATCTATCCCCTTGTTTTATTGTAATCTGTGTTTTATTGTATTGTCATTTGTCAAAACACGCAAAACAACAAGTGTATCAAACAAAAGACACAAAAACAAGTTCATATAATACTCGTGCAATATTTATATATTTACAAGTGTATAAAACAAAAGACACAAAAACAAGTTCATACAACACATGGTTCATTTTCAAATAAGTCATTTACATATTTACATAAGTTAAAGGAGCACCCAAGTTATGTTAGTTAAATGGATGTCCTTGGACTTCATTTATATATTTATTTTCGCAAAAAAAAAGATTGCGACCTGAGCACGAGTATCTGCAGATCCACACGCCCCTATTTAGATTGTAACGTGAGTACCATTTTTTTTGCCCAATCAACATATAGTTATTATTGGGCCTAGATACGTCCATTTTGGCCTGGCTAAGTTATATTTGGGCCTGGCCTTTTTCAATACTCGTCAATTGTTTTTTTTTTACTTTTCAACCCCTCCCCCTCCCCTGCACATGGACGCTCCCTGCACACTGATAAAAGGAACACTGACGAAACTGACGAAACTAAAGGAACACTGATTTCGAAAACAGAGCAGCTCAAAATTAGCCCGAATTTGTATTGCATTTTATTCAAGCCAAAGACATAGACCATTACATCCATTACAAAGCATCACTCGAACACTGACTGCGCTGTCTAATGACTAACGATGAAGAGATAAACTAATCCGAGAGAAATTACACAAAAATAAAAAAAACCGGCCATCAGATTGTCCTGCTTCTTCAATTCGATGATTTGTCTTAGCTGCTTGTTCATCTTCTTCAGCTCGGCCTTCACTTCCGCATCCACCGTAGTACCAGCGGAAATGGGGTTGCCACATCCCAATTGCTCCACCACGGACGGGTTTTCGAGCTCCCGGGATGCTACCTCCACCCCAATTCGCTCGATGTACTCATCAAGCCACTCAAAATGCCCACATTTTGGCAGTTTCTGAAATCGCAGAGATGAACCCTAAATCCCAAATTCGATGAAATACATGAAATTTTGAAAGAAAAGCGAGAAATTGGCGCTCGAAACACTCAGATCTCACCTTTCCCGGCTCGGGCTTGCTCTCACACTTCACAAATTCCCGGCCAATGTTGTCGTTCTTGTCGGTGGATGTGACAAGCCGCTTCAGGGGCGCGGTACGGGGGCAATCGGGGCACCTCCTCATCGGCACCACACCATACCGAGGCCATGAGTGGTGGGAGGAAGCAGAACTCGACATCCCTCGCCGGCGTTGCCGCACTTGCTCGCCGGAGAAGAAAACGGAAGGGGATGAGATGCTGGAACGGTGGCGGGAGTGCTCGGGTGCAGGGACGGATCGGGGCCAACGGCTCTCTTTGACCACAGGGTGGGTCCCACGATATGAGGTGGACATCAGGTGAGTTCCGCCGTGACGTGGAGAGGCTGTGGGTCCTACTGTGCTCAGCTGATTCGAATTCGTTGACGGTCTCGTGGGGTTAAGTAGAAGTGTCGCACGGGAGCTATTTGCCGCCTCACAACCGTCGCATGCCAGCTATTCTTTGCAACGATGTCGCTTTCCTTCCAATTCCATGTAAAGACGTCGCATAGGAGCTATAAGCCCGATATTGTTCTAAGAGTGGCACTTATGGCTTTATTAGCTGTTTTCGAATACATAAAAGATAGACAACAAAACAGTGTACTTTCTAGAAAATGTTGTTTTGAATCCTCCATGCATACAGTGCATATCTGATACGAACTTAGGCCTGATGATTGTGATGATCAGTGTGACTAATACAATGTTTTCTCTTGGGTTGAATAATAGCTAATTCAGCTTCTTTTATAAGAGTGCCAATGCATTATAGATTAAGTTAAAAACACATCAAAAAAAGACAATGAATGCATGCCGAGGTCTTTAGTTGATTAATTATTCCTCAACAATAAAGACAACAATATTTTTGCTAGATGAGTATCCGTAATGATTTTGTTGGTGTAAATAATTGAGAAATTTTGGTCCACAAAATCAAGATTCATGGGACAAGTAAACATTAGTAGTAAATAGTTACGGGATAAAAAATAGGGGGAAAACTCAAATCATAGAAACAGTTTAAGGAAAAACTTTTCTCTATCCTAAAATATGTAAATTTAAGTTTTTTGATATTTTATTGACTTCTTCTTCTTTATTTGGCTACATATCTCACCGTGGCTGATTCTCCAAAGCAATAGTCAAACTCGTGCCAACCAAAATATGGCTTAGTCTATGTACCAAAGCATAGCCCATAAATGGAGATGTATATGAAGATGGAGATGACATGACGAGGCCAAAATAGACAAATCGGTGGTAAAAGACTCGAAGCTTAGTTGATTAGAAAGCTCAAGTCATGTGCGGAAGTAACAACAATATTCACTTCACTCACAAATCTATGGTACTAATAGCGATTTGTTGGTTCTGATTGATGCCCGCACCAAGAGTTCAAGTTAAATATATCAAAAAAAAATATGCACTAAAATTTACATGTTTTAAAACTTTTTTTTCTGTTAACATCACATATCTTTTCACACTACAACCATAACATGTGCCGGATGTTACAAAAATAATAAATTACATCAAACTATAAAAAAGATTCCATAGAAATTGAATTCACATATAATTTTTTAGGACGTTGTTTAAGCTTTGGAAAATTATTGAATATATTAAATTTTTTGCCCACACATTTGTGCTTTTGGACGCCGTAAAGATGGTGCCCTCCCAGTTGCGAGGGACACTTTGCTAGTTTCAATTAATACCTATGGTAGATTATGTAACGAAATTGGTTAGCTATAATAAGGTTTGCACCACCTTTGCAAATACACTTGTTAGAGAAAGTGTGATGATGTGACTGCTGATATGAAGGGGAGAGAACATAGTCCATGTACTCTTATTTTTTTTCGAAATGGGGATTGCCCCGGTCTCAGCATCGGTGGATGCACACAGCCCTTTATTACTCAGTCCATGTACTCATATAGCTTAGAGGATAGAGAGAAAACAATTTTCTCTAGAATACACATACAATACTGTGGAATATACCGCACACTTATAGCTTAGAGCCTGAGAGAAAACATTTTTCTCTAGAACACACCTACAACACGGTGTGTGCACCTCACCAAGACATCAAGGTGTACAGAACCAGCACGGGTTGAACCCTGGGCCGCACAACGCTCGTCGAAGATGTAATGCAGTCGTCTTGCACGAAATGGTAGTCCATTCATACCGAGTGGCGGTATATGTTTCCCGGATGGCACTCATTCCGATAAACTTTTAAACATCCAACACACTAATCTCCACCAATATGAAATAGAGTAGAGGAACATGTTACTGAACCTTTGAACGGCCATAAGGTCTAGTCATATATGATGTAAGGAGTAATTTGCTAGCTATATGTAGATTCAACTACATATGTTTATGGGAAGTTAGAGTAGTTGGTCCATGACATAAATTAGAGTTAATTAAAACGTTCGCTGAGTGCAACATGCCAAAGTTATTATACATATAGGTAGGCGATGTAGTACATCCCTCTCATTCATCACCACTCTTAACAATGTCGCGCATGTAGTCTTTGTTAGGAAATAGAAGCTCTCCGCGCACGGGGGCGCGGTAGTGAGGCAATTCATTTGTTGAGCTAGTTCAAAACCGCGACACTTATTTAGAATCGGAGGGAGTACTTGATAACCAAATATGACCCGTAACACGATCAGCCTGCGTACAAATTGCCTCGTGGGTCTCGAATGCGTGCACAATCTATTTACACACCATTATGCCCTATGCACGTTTTGGAAAACACGTCAAGTTACAGTGCGAGTTTGCGACGAATGCAATCATGTATCTTAAAAACAAAAGGTAGGCGTATATTGTTGTTGAAACTTCATTCACAAAAAAATTGTATATTATTTTGTAATTTGCATTGCGACAACACATATATTTTATTCTTTTCCCATACCACTACTTCTATCACCTCACTCGTAAGCAAGAAAAAAAATGTTGCTGCTACCGTTTTCCTGATCCAGCTCAAAATCAGAGCTCGAGTCATGGTCCCAGACATGTAGACACGGCACTCATCTTCGATCGTCATCCAAGGAATCACTGCCGCTCGTCTCGTCGTCGCTGAAAATAGAAAATGCTCAGATACATAGTCTGAAAATAGCGAATGACATCTGTGTACTCCTTCCTTCCTAAGATGCTAATATAAACTACAGTAAAAGTTGAATACTACGAAAAAAAATAAGGTTGAGATGGCTTGATGTATAAAGATAAGATAGCTCAATACAAATGCTTTCGCAAACTGAAGTACGTAAAGATTGATTTCTTTAGAAACCGTGTCAGGCATCACTTGTACAATTGCGCTGCTGCGTGGCTCTAGTCCTCGCTTACATGTTGAATCTCTACTGAATTCATTGTCAGTGCAAAATGAGAGTGAAGACAGGAGGATTAGGAGTTAAGCCGAGGAGAGAACGTGACTTTATATGGACGTCGTTCCTGAGCACGGAGATTGGAAACCGCCAACGAAGGACCACGTCGCCGCTCGTCGTGAGGTACTGCCGGAGACAACCCTCCTCCCTCCACCTCCTACAGCGCCGTAGGCAAGTAGAGGAGTGCGAACACAGTGCACTCACCTGGCAACCGCTCTCGGTCAGGTCGATGAATAGGATCGAGGAGAGGGATATGACATGATCCTAACGCCGGTTGAGAGAGAGGACGACGTGAGGGGTTGGAGAGATACCTGTTGGCGAGCTTCGGCGAGGGGAGTGGCCGACGATGAGCTCCAGCGAGGGGCAGACGGCGGAGGTGGCCGGAGTGGAACGGGGCATGGGTGGCAGCTAGGGAAAACGGTAAACTTTGTTTTATTTTTTAATTGCATTTAATTGGATTGACAAGCCGGCCAGTCCACGTCATCGATTTGGTCCCCACAGGTGGGTCCACCTAGTTAGAATCGCTGACAATTTTGTTTTAGTGTACGTTGTAACAAAATTGCCGTAAAGTGTTTTTTTTTTTGCGATTCAAACAGAGTGATGGTTTTTTTAAAATTTGTGCTGAAAGGTGGTGATTTTATGTTATATACTCGACCCTAGTAGAGAGGAGGAAGTTTGAAGAGAACCAGAAATTTGACGTTCTGATCATCCACACAGTGATGGACGTTTTCCTGACACCATCGATTCCAAGCTACTTATAAAAAGAATAAGGTGTATTGTGCATGTTGCACCACACATATTGCATCTGATGGTGAGAGGTGGTGCTTCACTATATATATCGGACTAGCCTTATTAGTCAACTGGCAACCTCATTGAAGTCGAAGTACTCCTAGTTGACTTGTTGAACAATCACAAGGGTGAGAGGCACATGATGGAATATAAGATTTATCAAAGCTCTCTCTAGGTGAAGAAGTATGCCAATATTTACGTATAATACGTATGCCAATATTTACGTATGCCAATATCAAAGCTCTCTCTACTGTTGCCCATATTGTGGAGTTGAAACCGCTTTGCAGAACTGACGCGTGAGCACACATAGGCCTAGCTTCACCAGTCGTTGAACAGAACAACTTATGTATATCCCAAAAGAGACACACAAGAGTGAAGTAGGAGAAATTCGATCTGGCTAGCATCCGTCTTGGTGTAGGGTATTTCCGAGGCCACTCATTCCAAGGTACTCGTAAACAGAATATGCTAGAACATGTCTTTGTTTGTAGAGCAAGTGTAAGTGAAAATGATGAAAATTGTATGTTGTTAATTGTTGATTCTGTTAATTCATTGGAATGGATTCATACATAGTTCAATTACTATTCTGTGAAGTTTCATGAATTTTTTTGAATGTTTGCTTGCTTGATTTTGTTGCACAAATTTAAACCGGAGAGTTTCACATTTCATCACAGGTCAGCCCATTTTTACCGAGCTCGCGGCCGAGCCCATTTTTCCGCACAGAAGGCTTAACGAGCCAGCCCGAGCCAAGCCAGTTTTTTGCGGGCTGAAACGTGGCTCGCACCGAGCCCAGCCCGAGCTGGCCTGGCCGTGTCCAGTCTTTCGCCGCACGAAGGATACCAAGAATCTCGCATGCATATCCTCCTTGGCCTGTGCCGGCAGCGCCGCAGCCCTGTTCCTTCCTCCACACGCCTGCATCGTCGTCGCCTACACCGACATCATTTGCCTCTCAGACCCCGCCAAGGTCACGCCAATAAGTAATGAGGGAGGATCACCGACACTCCACAGTCCGCCAGTTCGACAGTATTCAAGGCGGTTTCCTCCGAACCCGAACGTTTGATGTTCTCATGTTTTCTGACATTCAGGTGGACGAGTTTGTCAAGAACATGACATATTGAATTCCTCATGCTGGCTGGGTTTGGCTACGGCCCCTCGTCAGAAAGTACCGCAAGTCGAGTATACAATTGTACTCCCTCCGTTCACTAATGTAAGATATTGTACCCATTTTTTAATACATATGTGTGTAGATATGATTTAGTGTGTAGCTTCACTTATTTTAGAGTGTATCTAGTGTACTTTAAAATATCTAAAAGATTTTACATTAGTATAAACAGAGGGCATACGCTGTTTGGCGAGGTGCCAATACTGTGTTTTTGGCATGGCACGTGCTGCCCGCCCTTCTTTTGCACCTAAATTTGGGAATACTTGTGTCAGAGAGCAAGTAGTAACTGGTGATCCGGGAGATAGAAAACATAATGCAACTTCTGTGAAGTTTTAAGCACATGAACGACTTATCAGCTTCTTGCTAAGTAGTAACACTGCCAATTTTCTCTGCAACACACATGTCGTGCGGTAAAACATAGGGGGACATGCACCCTGTGCTTCCATCTCGCCAGAGGTTCAACTTGTACAATACCTGCACGGCATGCGGGGGGTTGAACAGCGGATCGCAAGGCGTGCATGTGAGAAGCAACGTAGTCCAGTTTGACACGCTGCGGTAGATGTTTTCCTGAGGCCACTCACTCCAAGTTACTTACAAACTGCAAATGATCTACTCGGTATGTAGTAACCAACACCAGAATCAAAGAGCGTAAAGGAACATGCATGTAATTGAACCGTTGAAACGGGCACAAGAGCTGAAGTGAGTAGTAATTTGATGGGTATATATTGATTTAGAAAGAGTTGCTTTATGGTTACAGATGGAGTATATTATAGTAGGTAGCAGATACCTTAAATAAAATTTATTAAAAGGATTTGCTCTTTGGAACATGCCAAAGTTCTACATATAAGGCCCAATGGTGCCCCCCCAAACCGGAAAGAGGGCAAGACCAAACGGGCATTGCAAATGGACCACACCCGCGAATCTGTCCGGCTAGCCCCCAATTTCAACCCAAATTTGGGCTAGCTTTGCGGGATATGGACCGTCCATGCATCCGCGTTGTCCTCCCCTCGTCCTCGGGGGCCCGCACATTAGGGACAAAGAGAGAGGGACCAGCATGGTCCACCCACCACTCCAGTCCTTTATAATTGGGACAGGTGCCGTCTCCTATCGCTAACCCCACTCTTGTCGCCACTAGAATCTTCCCACTTCCCCCAAGCGCGCATAGTAAACCCTAGGGATCCAATGTCAAAGGGCGGCAACAAGGCCTGGTTCGGCCATGACCACAACAACAACGATGGGAGGTCCTCCACCGGCGGTGGCGGCCATTCCTACGCGCCCCACCTCCCCGTGCGGCATCAAGGCCACCGTGACCACCTCTCACACCCCGCTCCAAGCACCGCGTCTACATGGAGGTGAAGGTGCCGCGTAAGTTCGAGAGCTGGGTCAGTCGCTGCCATGGTCATATGTCCACCTTACCCACGGGTGGTACCTCAACAAGACCAGCCCATCCTATCGCCGGGATATCCCACGGCGTCGGACTTTCGTCTAGCCGGAAATACGGGGACCCTTCCTACATCGTCAATTCACTGTTGTGGAAGCAGTGGTTCGAGACCAAGCATGGCGCTTGGCTGTAGGCCATCGAGGCACCTGGAGGGCCTCGACGACAAATGTATGATTTTTAAGACCAACTTGTTCCCTTAGAAAATTAGGGCAAACATGTTTGCTTATTCTAAAGTTAAAATTTCATTTTTTGGTAGTGTTGTTGCATAAAGAATAATACTTTGATATCAAGTACATCCATGGCCGTCTAGTCCAACCATCAAATCTAGTGCCTCAAAGAAAATCACTAGGGCTTCGGTTCATATGAGATTCTTGCTCTAGTCCCGAGTGGGTCTTGGGCCGGGACTAGTGTGACCAGTTTGTCCCGGCTCCAACGGCTAGGAGGCCAGCGAAGCTCTAGTCCTGGGTCGTGCTGGACATTTAGTCCCGGTTCGTGATATAGCTTGGGACTAAAGGGGTGAAGGCGGGTGCGGGCGCGGGCAACACCCTTTAGTCTCAATTGGTGTCTTCGGCCGGGAATAAAGATAGACCTTTTAGTCCCAGTTTAAGACATCAACCGGGTCTAAAACAATCTGGCAAAAATAATTTGGCGGGTTCTGCCATGGCAGGAAAACGAGAAAAAATCCTATCAAGACAGGAGAACGGTTATCCATCCTCCCGATGGCTGTAGATCGCCTTTTCTAATTTCGAAAGCATGCAACAAAATTATAAAAAAATTAACAAACATGAATTTTGACATATTTTGACAAAAAAATGTCATGAAAACTTTAAATGGCTATAACTTTTGCGTACGATGTCGGAAAAACACTTGCAACCTATCAAAACATGCGGAAAAATTTGGAGTTCGATTTCAATGGCCTTAGGCCGTTTTGGATTCTTTTAGATTTTTAAAATTTGAAAAGGAAAAAAGGTTATTTAAAAAATGAATTTATTTAGCAAAATATTTTATGCCATATTGGATTCCACACATTTTTATGATAATAATGGATATATTATTTGTCAAATTTTGATATAAAGATTTAAAGATATTATTTATGCCATATTAAATGAATAAATGACAAAAAATGAATAAAATATTATTTTATTTAGTTTTCTAGTTTCATCGGATTAAAATATTATTATTACTAATTTATTGTTGTTTACTTAAATAGTTGTTTGTAATTTCGAAAAATAAGGACGTGTGACATATTGATATGAGCTAATAGGATTAATATAGTAGTCTTGACAACGAGGTACAATATCCTTCGCGTAAGAACATCCTGATGAAACAGAAAAGTTAAACGTATTGGAGATGGAGTAGTGATAGGATGGATGACCGATCGGGAATTCTGTCCACGAGTGCAATTTGACTTAAGATTATGTATAGTTAGTGTTAAAAATGTTCCAAGTGAGAGATTAACGAGTTAAACAATTTAAAAGTTTAAGAAAAAAGTTTAAGGAACAATTCAAAAAAAAGTTCGAAAAAAATCTCTAGTCCTGGTTCGTGTTGTCCCCTCGCTCCGGAAAGCGGCCACGTGGTGGCCTCTAGTTCAGGTTCGTAGCAAAACTGGGACTAGAGATAGGGGCCTTTAGTTCCGAATTCGTAGTCCCGGGTGCAAAACCGGGACTAGTCCTGTTTTCCACGGGTGAATCTAACCCAAGGAAAATTCTACCTAAAGAATATTCTTACTAGACACTGTGGGGAGTGAAGAATTTGTAGAGTGTAAATAAGGCGGAAAATTGATGTGGGGGACGGGCTCCATGGTGCCCTTTTTTAATACTTTTGAAATCAGTAGTTTTATTCTCAAAAAAAAATAGTAGTTTGAAGTTTTGAAAATTCTGAAAGGAAAATCTCAGATGTTTATGATGATGTTTTTTACTACCCCACACAATCATGTGGTATTTTATCATATGATTCATATAAGATCCATCTCTCTAGAGATCGGCATATACACCTAGAAAGTCGTATGCTTTGAAAGAAACTTGTATAGTTTGGGAAGGGGTTTTTTGAGAGAAAAGAAGAATCTAATTCAACTGATATGTCCTTAGGCATGGCCATGCGTAACAAATTTAATGCGAAATAGTTTGTATACCATCCTACACAAAAATGTCTATTCCTCATAAATCTGAAGATATTCGAATATTGCACTGTTTAGAGATCCTCATATCTGAACATTTGACATTTTTACATAGAACATAGTATATAATATTTTGCCTTGGTTTTTTCACGCACGTAGAATTCATCATTATCTATATCTATGGTTCTTTTCAGGATTTTTTGAAAAATTATAAATGTCAATTTCATTTTTTTTAAATGGCTCTATGGAGCCCGTCCGTCAAATCAAAGCGCTCGTAAATAAGGAGGCTACATAAAGAGCAAGATACATCAGAGTGGTGGGACCCTTTGTCTGCTCAAGAGCGGATACCACCAAATTTCCTAATTGTGGGTACAACAAAGGCCCTAGCGGAGGAGAAAAGTTTGAACATGAAAACCTATGTCTATCCCAAAAGAGATGCTCTAGAGTGAAGTAAGAAATTCGATGTCCTTGGCGACTAGCTTGTGATTGATGTTTTCCTGAAGCCACACATTCCAAGCTACTAATAAACGGAATAAGAATGTTGCAACACACATATTGCACCTCTTGTTGAGATACATGGTCTGGCCCTAGATGTAGAAGTAGTTGAATCGTTCAAGAATCACAAGGGCAGACTTTCACATATGAAGTGGTAAGTAGTAGTTTGATTGTTATATATAGAGGCACACATGGAGAGAAATGTAGTTGGTGGACGGCATAAATCAGACTCAATAAGAGCAATCTCTCCGGTGAGACATGACAAAATTAACATGGTAGGAGTGGTTTGGTCTACTGTTATCGCATTGAGGCACGTGCGCTACACACTCCTTATCCTCTAGGACTTGTGCTTATCCAGACTGTATAGAAAGACTCAAAACCCGTTCACTGGAAAAATTGATGCTTAAGAACAGAGGCATTCACATTCATCGCCTCTCGCCATGGATGTTGTCGCTTGAGCAAGGATACCAAGAAGCGCACACGTGTGGCTTCCCCTGTGACTATGCCTAAGGCAACACCACACTGTTTCTGTTAGATGTATATATCTGTATATTGTATTCTTCCATATGTTAGTGGGCTTTCTGCATATTTGCCCTATACCTGTACTATATATTGTGGTCTTTGGCCCCCAGAGGAATACAAGTTGTATATTCCTGACATGGTATCAGAGCTAGGTTAGCCTCCTCCTACTCGCAACTTCGTCGCTGCGGCCGCCACCGTCCCTGTCGCTGACGGCTTGCCGTCGGACGACGCCACGGCCGTCGCCGCTGATTCAAACTGCCTGTTCCAGCCTGCTCTGTTCCAGATCGATCTGCTCCCGAGGATCCGTTCCTGTTCTAGATCTGTTTCTCCAACTGCCACCGATTCTCCTGCCCGCCCGTCTGCGCCGCCACTTCCACGCGGGACCCGCCGCCTGCGCAACCTCCCACGCCGCTGCGCCAGTCACGCGGGACTCACGCGGGCACCGTACGGCACCCACTAATTTGCTGCCACAGCTTGTCCTTCTACCTGCCCTTGTCACTTTACACCAATTTTTCTACCCACTCTGCCACTGCCCATTGGGTCCCACCGGCGTTACGTGGCCTCATCTCTTCCAGCGCGCACCCGCCGATCCGTCCTGTGCCACCTCCTGCCAGCGACGTCCAGCCTGCCGACTAGCCTGAGTTTTTGTCCGATCTGTGTCTCAAAAAAAAAAAAGAGATGGCTTCTTCCTCGAGTTATGTTGCGATTCCTCGCTGCCCGGTGATCTTCGATGGCGTGAATTATCCTGATTTCGCTGCCTTTATGCGCGTTCACATGCGCGGTCTCCGTCTTTGGGGTGTGCTTTCTGGCGAGGTCTCCGCCGTGCCCTCTGCTCTGTGGCTCCTCTTCCGCGACGCCGATTGTTCTCGTGCTGATGCTTCTCAGAGGCCAAGGATGCTGCTCAGAGTGCTGATGATAGTGCTGTTGCTGCTTATGACCTGAAGCTCAAGCAGTACTCTTCTGATCTTGAGGCCTATCGACACGCTCTGACTACTTACACTCAGTGGGTCGATGAGGATGCTCGTGCTGCTGCTGTTCTCACCTCCAGTGTTCTGCCTCGATGTCTTGCTGAGTTCATGAGTCTCCCATCGTTGTCGCCGGTGGGCACATCTTCGTCAGCGTTATCAGCCCGTCTGGCGATGCTCTTTACCTGTCCGTGGTTCGCCAGAGCATGCTCTTCAAATAAAGGGTGATTCCACTATTGATGAGTTCTATACTCGAGTGCTGCTATCTGGCGTCGACTGATTCTCTTTGTCTGCTGTTTGTGGCACCCTTTCGTCTTTGCCAGATTGTGCGCCGGATTTGGAGTTTCACCGCATCTATGAGTTTCTGTCTCGGCTTCGCCAGAGTTTGAGCCCCGTGCTCGGCTGAATGCTCGTGGTCGTGTTCCGCTCTACGAGGTGTTGTCGAGCTTGGTGAGGAGACCCGTCTCCGTGGTGCTGGTCTTCTTGCGGTTCCGTCCGTACTTGCTACTCGTGGTGCTCCTTTGCTGTCTGCTCCCTCGACTCAGTCGCGATCTCTTGTGCCGCCACCTCCGATACTTCCTACTCCTCCAGGTCAGGGTCAGCTTCAGCACCAAAGCCTCGTCGGTCGATTCAGCACCAGAGGTCGTGGTCGTGTCGTGGTTCTCTTCACATCGCTTTCGCAATGAGGATGGCCACACTTGGGCCACCTTTTATACACGGACCCGCTTACGCCAAGCGACACCAGGCTGCTCGTGGGCGCGGCTCCTTCCGGGACTTCAGCAGTTGCTCTCTCTGATCAGGACATTATCAGGAGTCTTCGCGGTCTCCTTGCTACTACAGGCTCTTCTTTGACGGGCACTGCCGGTTCTCAGGATCGATTCTTCAGTTCATGCTGACACCATCTTCTACAGTCAGTACGTCCCCGTGGTATCTGGATTCTGGAGCTTCCTTTCATATGACATCTGAGTCTTCTTTTCTGTCCGCTCTTTGTTCTCTTCCTTCTCATGTCCGTGTTTTCACGGCTGATGGTACCTCTCTTCCTGTTTTTAGTCGGGGCACCCTTTCTATTTCTTCTTTTTCTGTTCCTGATATTTCTCATGTTCCTCTTCTTAAGATGAATCTGTTCTCTGCTAGCCAGCTTACTGACTCTGGTTGTCGCGTCATTCTTGATGCTGATTCTTGTGTTGTTCAGGACCGTCGCACACAGGCCCTGGTTGGAGCTGGCCCTCGCAGCCGTGATTCTTCAGGGCTTTGGGAGTTAGACTGGCTTCGTGTTCCTTCCCTGCCACTTCATCTGCCAGTTCTTCTCCGGTCGTCGCCTCTGCTACCAGCTCCTTTCAGCAGTGGCATCATCGTCTTGGTCACCTTTGTGACTCCCGCCTGTCGACATTAGTTCATCGTGGTCTTCTAGGGTCTGTCTCAGAAGATGGGTCTTTACATTGTCAGGGCTGTAGGTTGGGCAAACAGATTCAGCTTCCCTACCCTACTAGCGCGTCTGTATCTCAGCGACCTTTTGATTTAGTTCATTCCGATGTTTGGGGTCCGGCTCCTTTCGCTTCGAAAGGGGGCCATCGCTACTATATTTTATTTATCGATGATTTTTCTCGATACACTTGGTTGTATTTTATGCGCTCTCGCAGTGAAGTGCTCTCCATATATCAGCGTTTTGCGGCCATGGTCCGCACTCAATATTCCACCCCTATTCGTGTGTTTCGTGCTGATTCTGCTGGTGAGTATATCTCCCAGATGTTGCGTAGTGTTCTTGCTGAACAGGGCACCCTTGCTCAGTTCTCCTGTCCTGGCGCACATGCTCAGAATGGCGTTGCTGAGCGCAAGCATCGCCATCTTCTTGAGACCACTCGTGCCATGATGATTGCTTCTTCCCTTCCTCCGCATTTCTGGGCTGAGGCTGTCGCTACATCGGCTTACCTCATCAATATTCAGCCTTCTGCTGCTCTGCAGGGTGGTATCCCTCTTGAGCGCCTATCTGGACAGTCTCCGGACTACTCCATGCTTCGCTTGTTTGGATGTGTTTGCTATGTTCTCCTTGCTCCTCGCGAACGCACCAAACTGACTGCTCAGTCTGTTGAGTGTGTCTTCCTTGGATACAGTGATGAGCATAAGGGCTATCGCTGTTGGGACCCCGTTGCTCGTCGGATGCGTATCTCTCGCGATGTTACTTTTGATGAGACGCGTCCTTTCTATCCTCGTCCCACCGCTGGTACCTACCCGGTGGAAGATATATCTTTTCTTCTCTTTCCTGACACCCCTCCTTCTATTCCTACTGTGTCTTCTTCAGGATCTTCTCCCCCTGCTGTCTCTTCTTCGACACCGTCCGCCTCTGCTCCGTCCAGTTCTCCTAGTTCTCCTCGTTCTCCGGAGTCTTCCTCTGCTATACCTTCTTCTTCATCGTCGTCTCCTGAGTCGTCTTCCTCTGATGAGCTTCCCTCTACTCGTCCTGTTCGTCAGCGTCGTGCCCCTGACCGTTACTCTCCCAGTCAGTATGGTCTTTCTGTTGTCTCCGAGCCGACTTCTTATCGGGATGCTGAGCATCATCCTGAATGGCAGCTGGCCATGGCTGAGGAGATTGCTGCGCTTGAGCGCACTGGCACCTGGGATCTTGTTTCTCCCCCTCCCGGTGTTCGTCCTATCACGTGTAAGTGGGTCTATAAGATTAAGACCCGCTCTGATGGATCTCTTGAGCGCTATAAAGCGCGTCTTGTGGCTCGTGGTTTTCAGCAGGAGCATGGTCGTGACTATGATGAGACCTTTGCTCCCGTGGCTTATATGACCACTGTGCGTACTCTTCTTGCTGTTGTTTGCTTCGTCAAGTCTCAGATCTCAACTTGATGTTGAACGCCTTTCTCAATGGTGAGTTGGTGAGGAGGTTTATATGCAGCCTCCTCCCAGGTATTCTGTTCGAGGATGGTTTGTCGTCTTGACAGTCTCTTTATGGCCTCAAACAGGCCCCTCGTGCTGGTTTGAGCGCTTTGCTTCTGTAGTGACTGCTGCTGGTTTCTCCCCTAGTGCTCATGATCCAGCGCTGTTTGTTCACACTTCTCCTCGTGGACGCACTCTTCTTCTTCTCTATGTTGATGATATGATCATTACTGGTGATGATCCTGAGTATATCGCCTTTGTTAAGGCTCGTCTTCGTGATCAGTTTCTTATGACTGATCTTGGTCATCTTCGATACTTTCTTGGGATTGAGGTTTCCTCCACTTCTGATGGCTTCTACATCTCTCAGGAAAAGTATATTCAGGATCTTCTTGCTCGTGCTGCTCTTGGGGATGAGCGCACTGTTGAGACCCCTATGGAGCTTAATGTTAAGCTTCAACCTACTGATGGTGATCCTCTTTCTGATCTGACGCGTTATCGTCATCTTGTTGGGAGTCTAGTTTATCTTGATGTCACTCGTCCTGACATCTCTTATCCTGTTCATATTCTGAGTCAGTTTGTCTCTGCTCCCACCACTGTTCACTATAGTCATCTTCTCTGTGTTCTTCGTTATCTTCGCGGTACGATCACTCGTCGTCTTTTTTCCTCGTTCCAGCTCTCTCCAGCTCCAGTGCTATTCGGACGCTACGTGGGCGAGTGATCCTTCGGATCGTCGTTCACTTTCTGCTTACTGTGTGTTTCTTGGTGGTTCGCTCATTGCTTGGAAGACGAAGAAACAGACAGCGGTTTCCCGTTCGAGTGTTGAGGCTGAGTTGCGTGCTATGGCCTTGTTGACTGCTGAGGTGACCTGGTTACGGTGGTTACTTGCGGATTTTGGGGTCTCTATTACTACTTCCACTCTGGTTTTGTCTGACAGTACAGGTGCTATTAGTATTGCACGTGATCCGCTCAAGTATGAGCTTACCAAGCATATTGGTGTTGATGCTTTCATACACGTGCTCAGGTGCAGGCTCAGGTTGTTGCGCTTCAGTATGTGCCTTCAGATTTACAGTTGGCGGATTTCTTTACGAAGGCACAGACCAGAGCGCAGCATGATTTCTTACTCTCCAAACTCAGTGTTGTGGATCCACCATGAGTTTGAGGGGGGGTGTTAGATGTATATATCTGTATATTGTATTTCTCCCATATGTTAGGGGGCTTCCTGCATATTTGCCCTATACCTGTACTATATATTGTGGCCTTTGGCCCCCAGAGGAATACAAGTTGCATATTCCTGACAGTTCCATCCTCAGTGTCGAGTAATTCTCGATATCTAAGGTTGGCATGAGGTTACTTGTAGTTGCGCGTTGTTATTTTGTCTTAACCATTTGGTGTTTCTTAAGAAGTGAAAATTTCTCTTAACTTAATTAAATTAGCATGTTGATCAGAGGAACAAATAAAATGTCACCATAAAGTTGGGATTAAACATAAATAATCGATCCATGTTATTTGTGTGCACCGCATGGAGTTGGGTGGATATATATAGGTTTCTTAGGTAGAAAACATGGAAGCGCCACTTTAACATGTTCACGAGAAGTTTGGCACAAATCATAAAGGAATTCTTTCACTAGTGGAATTGGATAAAACGAATAAAGTCGTAACCACCCTTTCGTAGGTGGCTCGAGGATGCTTGTATAAGGTTTATATCCTTTAGGATATGTGGTATTCAATTAGTTCAATTAGGTAAAGCTTTCTACCCTTTCTCCAAACACACCTTTACGCATGCTCTTCTGGTCTACCTTGCCGCCTTAGAAAAATCAGGCTTACCTTGTTTGCTTGGTATAATGGTGAAAAGTGACCTTGAGGGCTGTTGTTGTTGAATAAAAAATACGACATTGAAACTATGCTCCCAAGTTACATCATTTCTCTCTATTAAATCCAAAAAATCGAGTTAGTTATTTTTAGCAACAATAGGTTTAGACTTCTTGAGCAGTGAATAATAGTTCTGAATCAAGCATGTATAGGTATGAGAATATTTTAACAAAGGAAAATAGGCTTTTATTGAAATATTAGGGGGTGCACAAGTAATCCATGGCCATCCAAACGGCAAATCTAGTGTATCGGAGAGGATCAGTATGCAAAAAAGCACTATCTCTGCCCAAGATTGGCCAATCAAGTGGAAGCGATAGAAACAAGGTGGGATCCCAGTCTGCTCAAGAGTGGAGAACATCAAATTGGCATGCCCTTGAAAGGAAGGGTCCTAGACTCCTAGTAGAATAGAACATTTTATGAGAAATGCGTACGCCTATAAGAGACACTCGAGAGTCAAGTATGGCATAGTCGTGATGATGTTTTCCTGATGGTGAGGATTGTTTGATTTGGCAATATAAGAGTGATGGGGTATATTCCACTTCCTTTCTTTATGCTATCATTAATTTGGAGGGGGGGTGCAACCTGTATTTATCCCTGTTGTGTGGCAGTTGTAGATCCCTCCTAGAATTCATATTTTTCTCTGGTTATTGTCCCCAAACAAGCTTATGACTAGAGATAATTTGAAAAAAGGCACCTAAACAAGCCTGAAGACTGCATCTTCTGTAATGAACCTGAATCTATATAGATCACCTCTTCTTACAGTGTATAGTGGCTAAACAAATTGGGCATGTTATGTCTTCCTTCTTTGGTATGAGTATTGGTATAGATTACATTTGCATTGCAAGATTATGGGTTGCTAACGGTAAATATGCAGTTCTGAATTCTGTTTGTGTTGCAGTCCTGTGGGGACTGTGGAAAACCAGAAATAGTATGATATTTGACGGTCAACTTTGGCTAAATGCTTATCAGGTATGGCATATGATCTTAGCCATAGTGAAAAGATGGAGGCTGGTCTTCAAGGAACACATGTTGCCAAAGATGGATCATTTCTGCAACCTGATCTCTCTGCTGGTGCGGGAACTACCGATGCTCGAAGGTGGCTGATACCTGAAGACACGAGCCCTTTCTCTGAAGCAAAGAAGCGGGCAAGTCAAGGCACCTAGGCTACTCCTGCATCCATCTTGGACTCCATGCTGGCCTCTCTCTCAGAAGCGGGAACCTTCCGCGCCGATGAATCGGCTTGAAGCCTATTTTCTGTTTTAGATTTTCTTGATGGTTTTCCTTTGTCAGTCGCTTCAGGTTCTTGCTTCTGCTGTAGCAAACTTGTGATATTTTGTTCTTGTGGACTCAGATGTTTCTGAACGCTTGCAACTCTGCGGTGGCTATTTGGTTTTGTCGAGTTATCAATGGAAACGGGGATCCTTATCCCTGTTATTCTAAAAAAATTAGACATTGAACATCCTCGCCCGACGAATTGCAGTAGACACATTTATCGTTATGTAGGAGACCTCTTCTTGCTAGCCTACCAGTTTTCCATATTCTTTTGTTGATTTAACAACCATAGGAAGAACTTGCAATGAAGGGAGCCCAAGTTTGTCGGATTGCTTTGGCCGCTGCACAAATTGTGTCTGTGGCGAAGAGTGCTATATAAAAATTTGATGAGAATTCACGCTAGCTTCCCAAGTCCAGGTCCAAGTGTCCCCTTTAGGGTTTAGTTCACATGACTTGATCTCTTCCCACAAGGTCAGCACCTGCAATAAAAAGCTTGGATGGAGATGGGTTTTTTGATGTCCTTGATCCATTTGCTTTGAATATGTGTCTCGCCCGCAGCCCCCTTGGCTCTAATTATGAGGTTAACCACTTGATAAACCTCTGGTGCAATTTCCTCGATGTTTTTGCCCTCAACCATTTATCTCGCCGGAAGAAACATGTACTACTGTTGTCAAGTTCAACTTAAGCCGCAACATTAAAAATATATCTAGTGTCCTCATCCGTGTGCGGCATGAGCGATCTTCATCGTTTTTCATTCCGTTTTATCAGGTTCCAAACCCACCTTATATTTACGCTTGATTCTTGATGTTCAAATCCGAGACGCCTAATCCTCCCTCTATCTTAGGGCGACACCCCACAGGACAATTAACTACGCATTGCTGTCCATTCACGGTTTATGTGCCCTTCCATAAGAAGGCACATCGAATTTTATCAATAGCCTTAAAAACCGATGCATGGGGTTTGGGTATCCATGGACATAAGGTGAAAAATGGCCAATGACGAGAGCAGTGATTGGACTAAAATCAATCTTCCACCTTGCAAAGTAACTAGTAACTCCACTATCGATGGTGCAATCTGCAATGGCGAAACAAAGGGTCTATGGGCGAATCAGCATCTTGACATTCGTCGCAACCATGGATAGACACTAAACTGAACCAATATGTGTGCATTAGAGGTATGCGTTACCGGAAGAGCTAGAAAATGTCTAGACTTCTCTTGAGCAGTAAATGCTCGTACTATACCAAGTATGTACAGACATGAAAGCTTTTTAAATAAAGGAAAATATCACTCCCTCCGATCCTAAATAAGTAGTTCAAAACTATGACACTTATTTATGATCAGAGGGAGTAACTATATTAGTAAATATATCACGGGGCACACATGTAAATTCATGGCCGTCCAGCGAAGCAACGACAACCAGTAGGCAACAAACATCAGCAGAAAGAATATTGTTTTTAGACACACTAGGGAGTCAAGAATTGGTACAGAGTAGATAGAAAAGGTGCATCAGGAAGAAGAGCTAGCCAAATTTTTCTGAGGCCACTCATTCCGAGTGCATAGGTTGCTACCCACATCCTCATGGATGGTCAGCCCCTAGTCCGCTGCCAACATGACTTGCTAGAAGTAAGTGTTTCGCTGAACAATCACAAGGCGGACCTGCCACATATGAAGCGATGAGTAGTAGTTTGATGGTTATATGTAGAGGCCGGCACACATGGATAGAAAGGCACTTGGTACACGACATAAATTGAATAGAGATTTATGGCTCCCGTTCAAATTCAAAAAAAAAATATTTATAAATTTTAAAAAATATGAAAAATATTTATAGATGTAGTCAACTCTATATCCCACAAACATGAAAATCTCATTTGAAATACTTTGTACTTTTTTTGAGAGAAAAGAGAGCTTTATATTTGTGACAATCTGGCTTTGTTCCTTAACGATATTGTGGACCTAAGTATAGAGAACAATGTACATTCTTAAACTTCAAAATTTTCCAGATATTGTTATTTTTTGTGTAGCCCATAATACAAACAATTTCAAATTGTGATTTTGCATCCTTGTAGAAAACATCATTCAATACATAATCTTTTTATTTTTCTAAAACTTGCTAGTACTTGGGTAGCCAAGAGAGTTTTCGGCACAAATTAGATTTATTTAAAAAAAACACCCACTCTGTAAAAGTAAAACATGACAAAATTTACAGGTAGGGTAGGAGTGATGGTCAGGGTTGCACCTCTCCTTATCCTCCAGGACTTGTGCTTACCCAGACTCTGTGGCAGGTCTCGAAACCGCTTCGAATGCGAAACTGACGCCCGACCAAAGAGGCCATCGCCACTCGCCATGGAGGCAGTCGCCGGAGCAAGGATACCAAGAAGCTCGCACGCACGGCTTCCCCTGTGCCAGCGCCTGAGGCAGCGCCACGCCTTCCCGTCCTCCGCCGGGCGCCGCCACCGGGGACGCCCGGTCGCCTGCGCCTCCGCCGCCGACGCCGATGTCGTCCACCTCTTCGACGCCGCCAAGCTCACGGTAATGAGGGAGCTAGGCTCGCTGATGCTTGGCCCCCGTTCGAGAGTATTCACGGCGACTTCATCTCCGGTGCTGAGGCTCTGTGTTTTCTGACATTCAGGTGGACGACTTTGTGAAGAGCGGCATGGTGGTCGGGCTCGGCTCGGGCGCCGCGTCGGGGCTCGCCGTCCAGTACCTCGGCACGCGCCTCCGGCGAGGCTCTCTGACAGGCATCGTCGGGGTACCCTCGTAAGTGTTGTTTCAGTTGCTTCAGGTTCAGTGCCATACAGTTCCACGGTTCACACTCTGGACAGCTCCAATTCGCAGTTATGACTTATAAGCTTACTGCGTCTAATCGGTTCTTGGGGTTGATCAGCCAGGTCTGCGATCTGTGTAAGTGAGGCAGAGAAAGCAGGGATAAAGATCAGCAGCAGCGAGGAACGCCCCCAGGTGCGTCCAATTCTGTCACCACTGAATCTTGGAGGCAAGAAACTGAATTTTGTCTGAAACCATGCTCGCTGACTTATAGATTGATTTTGCTTTCACTGACGCGGATGTAATTGAAGAGGGTACACTGTCTGCCGTCATTGGGCGCCGGAAAATCGAGAGTGGGGAGCCTTCTTTCATTCAGGAGAAGGTGCGCAGAATTCTTTAGAAACTTGTTAATCAAGCTCCAAAAATATCATCCCTTTCACTTAGGCTCCAAGACTGAATCACCAGTTCCTCATTTGTTTGCTTAAAAAATCAGACATGCATGGGGAAATTTAAGTTCATCAAATAGGAATTCTCGCTGGTTTTCGAAAAAATAAAGACAAGTTATATCCCTTGCTTTACTGCAGATACTTTTGTAATATCAGTTATATGATTATCTCATTTTGCTATATGCAATTGTTGATTGCTTTTAATCAACAGGGTATTGTTAAATCGGCTGGCAAGGTTGCATTTATCATTGACAACGACAAATATGTGAATGGTGTTGAGGGTTCTATTCCAGTTTTGATCAAAAGTGTAAGCAATCTTGTCTCTTTTGCCACCAAAGACAGGATCTGCTTTTTTGTGATGATCATTGAGAGAGCAGCAGATCATTTCAGGGAAACTGGATTGATACGGCTGAAGAGATTGATGATCTGTTCCTAGGCGACGCAGAGGTACACTGCTCATTAATCAATCTGATAATTACTTATGAAATACATACTGTGAGAGCAATACTGGATTTGTGAGTCCAAGACTTCTCCCTGTTACTGCCAACTCGGCAAAAACGAAACACATTCTGTTGATCTCGATTGCGTGATACCTGAAGGTTTGGAGGAGGCCATCCATTGGAACTGCCGGTCCATCAGGAGGCGACTTCCCATTGGTAACCAAGGAGGGCTATCACATACTTGATGTTATCTTCACGACACCCATCCAGGATCTTGGTATGTATATCAACGGAAGGCTATCACCTGTCTAGGATCTAAATTCGACATGATAATACAGTAATTGTTTCTCCAATGGAGTTTTAGCTGGTTGATTTGGTCACCCTGCAGGAAAGGTAGCAGAAGACTTGGAGAAAATCGTAGGCGTAGTGGACCATGGAATCATTTACAACACTATGTAAGTTTGTCAACCTAGAAAATTTATATAGTAAAGTCCACTTATTAACCTTCAGTTTCAAAAGCAAACACAAAAATAACTATTGGGTCATGGAACAACTTTTGACATAAAAAATTTAAGTGTTTAAGTCGCTCATAGTTTCTGAGACATTGCAATCTGTTACATGCAGTTCGTATGCTGTCATTGCGTCGAAGGGGGAAGTGAAGGTCTTGGATCAGAAGTCGTCGGTGATACCAAACACTTAAGTCTACCAATTAAGTTGAAGAGGCACCATTTCCCTCACATTTTGACAGCCGAGATTATTGCAAATAATATATCCAATTGTGTGGTAATTTTTTGTGTGTTACAATGTCCAAAGTGATATTACTTTATGTGCTACATGTCCAAAGTATTCCCCTCCTGGACGTATGAAGATATTCACAGATCTGGAGTTACTGAGTCTGTTGGCAGTTTGGCACCCTGAAAGTTGTTCAATGACACAAAGTCAAATGTTTATAGCTTCATATAAGTTTGAGATATGATGGTAAAAGAACCAGGATGTCAGGATAGCTCAGTCTTTAACTGGAAAGTCAGTCCAATCTATAAATAAATGGACAAAGTGCCAAGTAAGAGAAAGGATTTCTTGCGCAATTAGGTCATGTAATACGAAATATAGGCCGTGCTGCATCCAAATAGCAATCTCTCCATCCGCGTGTCTCCTTCTATTGTGGAGGCTCAGCTTCGAGCTCCTTCTACTACTGCTACTCCTGAAATCAATGTTCTATTCTCTCATGGAAAACCTTCTTTGCAGTAATATGAAACCTTCTCAATAGAAGGTTGTGTGCACCTATTGATGCAGAGGCTCGGGCTTCGTTCCCCATTTCGAAAAAAATTGGAAAACCTTCTTTGCAGTAATATGAAAGGTTCTCACAAAGCATAGAAATTCATAGCTTTAGAGTTCCAAAAATATATACGTAATTAACAAGATTGGTTCTATGTTCTATGTAAAATGTAAATCAATTCAGCAAGTAATATTGGTAAACTCTACAGCTGGACCGCATGACCCCAAATTCTATCTCGACATTCCTATTATGAGAATAAAAATAGAAAAATAGGAGAGAAAAAGTTCTGTAATTGGTGGGCAGGAAGGACTGGCCAGCAAGAGTATGGCCTTCCAATTTAAACACGTACATATTGTAAAAAAAAACTTAAACACGTATACATGGCTAATTTTTTAAATAATACGTTTTTTATTAAATTCCATGAATGATAAATTTCAAATCTAGTGTGGTCTCGGGGTTTAAACTCCCGACAAGGACCTTTCGGGAGTTTAACTCCCGAACAGTTGGTCAGAGGCAGGTGCAGGGTGGTGCATGGCGAGTGCTTGTCGGTGGTTCAAACACCAACGAGTGCTTGTCGGTGGTTCGACTACCGACGGGTGCTGGTCGGTGTTTGAGGCCGCGCTACTTTTCAAAATTCCCAATTTTAAGTATTATTCATGATATTGATTAAATAATTCATATTATTTAAAAAAAATAGCGAGTACACATGCTTCACATTTCGAACTATGGTTAATGCACCTGCGCTTGCACGTGCGTAACTATTCCCAGCTGAAAAACTGAAGATTAAAAAACTGTTATAAGAGATGACCAATGGGTGGGTATCGAATTAGAATTTGCATTTCACACATAGATAGGACCATCCTGTGTCAATGTTGTCAAATAGTTTCAGGACTTATCGGTGTTACTAACACAAGATAGCACAACAAGATAGGTAGGTAAGCCCTGTAGTATTGTGCAGACTAACTGACTAAGCAGGGGAGCTTAACTATATGTTGAGCAGCATATGGATTACATCCAGAAATCTAGAGTATCAAAACCCTCATCCTAACTGTGAGCAGGCTGATGATCTGTGGGTGATAAACTCGCTGTCCTAACGTAGTTGAGACGGAACATGATGAGGTACAGCACATACTTGTACTTGACAAGGTGCTCCACGAGGCAGTACTTGCCCATGTACAAATTCAAACTACATTGTTTAATAATTAAGGGAACAAAAGAATCTTATGCGCAATTTATTCGCATTATTAGAGGAAAGGTTATCGTCAGGAACTCAGGATACTGAAGTCTCCCATACAAAAGAAATGAATATAGTATTAAAAAAGAAATGAATATATAGATTGATTCGCATTTGTGCCAAGTTCTTTTTTTAGAGTGAGAGGAATTATACCTAAGTTGAATCATAGCTTAGTACGCCATGTATTGTGTGATTGGGCGCCAGCAGGTTCCGTCGAAAGCAACAGCTCCCTGAGTTGCTGAATTAGGACACACCCTCGATACATCATCTCTATAACTTCCGTTGACATTTAGATGCTACTGTTCCACTGCATTGTATTTCTTACATAGTATATATTCACAATATATTATACTAGACCCCTTTTATTAGGATATTGTATTTCAATTCGATGATAGTTTGAGATTTAATGATGTGTGCATTGAATTGCATATAGAGATGGTTTCTTAGATAAGAGACGAGTTTCATCATCTTTCCTTATTAATTAGAGCAAGATTAATAGGAGAGCCCGCCGTCGACTACATACCCATTTCATGTCATCTAAAGCCTTTATAAAGCCTACAAGTATAATAGGCTATTAGATAGACTTTAATTATGATTAAATTATATAATGCATATATGCTATTGGGCTTTGCATGCATGCGAGCAGCTTTTTCTCGTGGCTTGTGCTGCAGCCGGCCGTAGTACAAGCATCCGCTTCCCTCTCTCTCCTACTTTCTCTCTCTTCCACTTAGGCTTTTAAATGACATGGCAAGTCTTATAGTCAGCTGACTAGGCTTATTGTACTTGCTCTTATGTGTCATGTACTATACAAGAATCTGATGTGAAGTGGTAAGAGAGATAACGCCAACGTGGAACACTGCTGCATTGGGATTTGGGAGAGACCTTAATAGCTATAGCTATGAGAAAAGATCACCTTATTTTGCTAGATCTTCAAAACTTTTTAGAAACCCAGGTCACCGCGCTGCACTTCACAATCTATCGATAGGTCAAGTAGTCAATGAGAAGCACTATGTGCATGAAGTAGACCAATCAGTTGGTAATCTCACCTAATTAATTATCTGATTTATCTAGTAAACACTGAGAGAAAACTGTAATCATGGCACCACATGGGATCAAAGCGAGCGAGGGAGTCTCGGGTAAAGAATAAGAGAGAAAGAGAGCTTAGTTGTATTTGGTATACGTGTTGAATGGACCTCTAGGGGAAAACACTATATTCATTTATTACTTTTCATTCTAAAACATATTTACAAATATTTATAAGGGCATAACCTAAAGGAAAATAATAAACATTCTGTAACAATGTTTCAATCCATTTTTAAAGATCTGGTAAGTTCTTCCCTTTCACTCTATGCATATTTAATCATTTCATTGTGTTTTGAGGGCAGTTTCCAAAAACCCAGATACTAAAGTGCAATTACACAAATAAAAAACAAACTACAATGATTTTGTTTGGAATTTGCACAAAAAATGCAATTGCAAAACAATAGTGATAATAATAACAACAATAATAATATGAAACTGCAAATGCAACAAAGAATAAATGCAATTGCAAAAATCTAATTGTAATGACAAAAATATTGAAAAGTGAACCTATTGACACCTACATGCCGGATCTTCATCTCTCTTGTAGAATTCCATGGTGCACACATCTTCCGACGGGACACATTGTGGCTAAAACCCTTGTCACAACACACACACACACACACACACACACACACACACACACACACACACGGGCAACAACAAGCCAACAACCCCTATCACAAGACATACACACGAGCAACAACAAGCCAATGAGTATTGACAGCTAGATCCACCTCTGCCTCCTTAATGACTAAATCATCGAACTCATCCTCCTCAATCACCATCCGATCAAACAGGTTATTTATTCCACTCACACGTGGAACCTCAGAGCTCGCCACCATCTCTGGAAAGTTTTCCAATGGGGGCCGGTCCATGTTCACTGGTGTTGTCTTGCTCGGATCAGCTGGAAGGACACCTTCCCTACGAGCCGCCAAAGCATTGGTTGCTGATCTTTTATCCGACATATGATTGACAACTAAAACGTTAGCCTTTCAGACAAGAAACTCATGATCCAAACGAGAACACCGTAGTCACCCTTAAAGCCGGCAATGTCACCCTTAAACGAGAACACCGTAGATCACAAGAGGGGATACCCAAACAGAGACGAACCAGGGATCCTATCGTAGATGGGGTAGAACACGGTGACTCGCCACATGATTGCCATACGGGCGTAAAAACCCTAGAAAAGGGGTTAGAAAAATATAGTCTTTACTCTAGTTTAGCATGTTCTTATATGTGTGTATTTGGTAGCCGAGGAGTTTTAATAGTTAAATAAGTAGTTTAGCGAGTAATGCCAGTATTAATGATGGGTGATTTAGCCATGATTGCTATTTATTGCAAACATAATCATAAAAGATACAAGTAAACCACTAATATTAAAGATTGAGCTTTTTAGTAAACATTGTGAGAGTAAGAGATATTTCCGAAAAGACAGCACACATCTTGCGGGTACTCTAAACCCACCATTCTAATACATTATAGAAATATTTAAGAATCATGGATTTATCAACTTTTTTTTGCGGATATGGATTTATAAACTTCGTAGACACTAAGATGATACCGTTGCATTTACGAGGGGCACCTTGCTAATTGCGGAAATAAAAGTTCAATAAAACAAAAGGTAAGGAAAATGGCGAACTAGAAAAGTATAACAAAAAAATCTACAGAAGTGTGATGGAAACTTCACATGAGTGACTGCTCGACGAAATTGACGAGTAATTCACAAAATTGGCTAAATCTTCACACAAAAATGATTAGAACAACATTAGACAAAAAAGTGACTAAAAGTTCAAAACAATTTAAGAGTGTCCGCTTTACCAATCATCCCAGAGTGTACATTATGTAAATTTGTTTTTGACACTTATATCTCTAGTAAGACATAGACTACACACACCCCATGTTCAGGTGATAATTTGCCACATACGTTACGACTGCTTTTGCTAACTACAAGAACCAACCTCGCAACTCTTTCTCATCGTCTATCTACATGGACTTCATGGGCAGGTGAATCAAATCATGTTAGATAAGAATTATAACCATTAATGGTTGAATGACTTTGGGAATTTGGCTAGAGATGTTTCCACGATACCACTCATTCCGAAGCTACGGATGTGCACACCACATTCCGTCAACCAAGTGATTTTGTCCTTCATACACACACCAAACTAAAGAACCAAATTAAGAGGCGTGGGTTTGGATCGCAAATAATACTAGTTGTGGATGGCAAGAACTAAGCTGTCACTTATGTTTCCCTCGAAAACAAAACGATGCCACTTATTATGTGTGCACGAACTGAACCACGAACTAGAAAGATGATATATACAAGTGATCACGGCTCGAGTTAGGTTCTCTCTACAGCATTAAAAGCTCCTCACGGAAGCAATGATGAAGGGCGATATGCAACTACTAGAATAAATCAATATGTACTACCTCCATTCCTAATTATAAGATGCTTTGGGGGTTCAATTTGAACTCCAAAAACATCTTATATTTAAGATCAGAGGTTGCATTGTATCATTTCACAATTTTTTGGTCGAAGAGCTGACAAAGTGGCCCTCATAGGTTGTGTGCCCAAGTTATTTACCTCAGAGGAGGCGGGTTGGCCACGGGCCTTTATAGGAAGTAATGCATCATACGTGCTTGGGGTAATGAAAGCTTTAGATGTGAAGATAAAGTATTTCAACATGTGAGAAATGGTCTGCTAGATAAATTAAAAGTTGGTGCGACCAAATCTCAACAACGACTTGTAGACTCTCTAGACAATAATCCAAGGTTTTTGTATCATCGATGGACGCACCATATTTGATTCATAGAAAGCATAGAGATGAACCGAAAACAACAAAAATTGCCACCTGATGGCTAGTAGACTAGCAGTGTATGGCAAAAACACAGTTTAGGGGGCGAGGGGGAGACCATTTGAATCCAATAATAAGCTCAAGGTTCGGAACATGATCATGTGGACGCCTTAAAATCATCTCAAGGATAGCCGAGCCAGAGCTATCAGTTTGGACCAGCTCATCAATCTCATCAGCACCGATCGAGCGCCACATATCTTGATCGAGCGCCGCAAAAACAGAATATTTGACGTCTTCTGGCCCTTCATTGAAGATTTCAAGCTCCAGCTCCTGTACATGGGCGAGCGCGGCGAGTACTGCCTCGTGGAGCACCTGGCTGCCGCGGGCACGCACGTGCTCCGCCTCACCGCGTTCCGCCTCTGCTACGGTGAGGACGGGGACCGGCCTGCTCGCTCTTACGATCGAGATGCCCACCTACTGTCGTGGTCAAGCATTCTGGATGTAATGCTTGGATGCTCCACCATATTTGTAAGGTTCCATGTTCTTCAGTTAGTCGGCACAATGCAGGTCCATGCTGTGTGGGAGCTAGCTGCTCATCGTGCATGAACGGGTTTTATGAGAGTTTTGATGCTCAAGCCTTCCGAATGTAATGCAAATCGATGCTGCAAGGCCCATCTTGTTGTCGTTGTGTTACTAACACTGAAATTACCAGACAACGTTGACACAAGATGGATCAATTCGTGCCTCTCTTTGACCGGTTTTCTCATGGTCTAAACTTAAGGAGTCCACGTGATTTTTTTGACCCGTCGAAACCCATATCGAGGCCACGTCTATCTATGTGTATTCGGTCGAACTGGATATAATCCACGTTTCGGTCGGCTGATCCCACCTTTCATTATCGCGATCTACGTCTTTGCATGTCATATTTTTCTTGTTGATGTTATATAACTTTCGATTTTCGTCTTCCGCGAGCACATGAGTAAACGTCTAAGGGGAAAGGAGGGGGGGACCGAAGCAAAAGTGGGTAACAACAGAATACGCACACATGCCGAGCTTTGAGCTTGGGAATCTTGGTGGACTGAACCTACGGCTATTTATATATGCTGATTGCGTGGATCAAGCCTCTTTAATTGGAAGTGTCAAGTTTCAACATTGTTCCACGAAAACGAATGGAACTTCTCACGAGCTAGATACTAGTACAGTAGTTTTAGTTTTCTTAATAAAAGATCATGTAATTAGGACGATGAGCCCCTAGTTTTTTGTTAAACATTATCCTCAACAATTTAACTATTACTGTATGTGATTATCAATAGACGCAGTCCTGGTGTGGTGCTTACCTCAAGAAAACGCTCTGCTCAACAAAACCGAAAAACGAAACTACTCCCTGCTCCACTTGCCCCTGCAATCCCTCCACGAGATCCACCTCCATTGTTCCTACCACCAGAGCTGCCACCATTGCGTCCACCATACCCAGCACCATTCCCATCATTTTGGGCATCATTTCCATACCCGTATCCACCATACCATTCCACAATTCAAAGCCACTGGCTCTAGCGCCTTCCGCGGATCATATATGTGCTTTTGTTAATACATCCCCCAAAGTCACCGTCGCTGGCCCCAAGCGCCTAGCTTGTGCCTCTCTGTCGATGCTGTCACCCGGTTGAAGAACTGGCAGTAGGTCCACAACTTCCACCGCCTCGCTCAAATCTACCAAATCGACCTTTGTATCTGCTTCCCTTGCCTTGTCATCCTAGTCATCACTGTCAGCTTGCCGTTTCCGCCATTTCTCGAACATGCAATGCTGGAATCGCTCCCGCCAGATCGAATCTGCTCATCATAGCCACTCGCCGCTCATGTTCGAAAACCCGACGCGGTCGCGCTTCTGACACCGCCAATACCATAACCATCGGATGATCCATCGGTGGTTGTCGCCTGAACACATCTTGCTGCAAGACGAACCAATTCGTCTCTCTGAGCACTTTTGCCGCTTCCCTGACTGAAATCTCCGCATCCTTCAACTCATTCACCTCCACTTCTCGCTGAGTAGACTCTAGCAGGGAGGAAGGCTGCCATGCCGCCGAGCATCTGCCGATGAACTCATCTAGCCTAGAAGCCGCAAGCGGCAGATTCGCCAGTTCAGAAGCCACAAATCTACCAGTGAGCTTGAACAGAAACGAGCTGTCTGCGGATGCAACCCGAGCTCCATAAGGTTGAGAATCGGTCGGCGGAACAGTACGGGCGAAGGCGCTCGCTCGCTCGCACCACGAGAGCATTGGCGGCGTGTCGGTATTCGCCATGCGTCGAGACGAGGTCGCTCCGCATGCATAGAGAGCGACATGATTTCTGTTCATGTATATGATCATTTAAATTTATGCGCACGAGAATTCGGTATAGAGGAGCGTTGTGATCGGAACTTTAGAGGCAATCGGACGGTCATTGGGGCGCCACGCTTATCCTTCGGTATGGCAGGTGACCGTTGTTGACTAGACCTCCTATAACTGTCCTATGTAATAATAATTCTACGTGGTTAGAAGAAAAAAATATTATGAAAAAAGTTCGAGAAAACAAAAAGTTGTATTACCTACTATTCCAACTATGTCCAATTCTGACAAAAAAAAAAAAACTCCAAACGCGCTGAAAGTCTCCACCAGTGCTGTGTGTTGAAGTTGAAGTAGCGGTCAAACAGTTCACATGACCCGGTCGGTTCAAACGAGGCCGCCGCCTTCCATGGAACGAGATGCGAATGCGATACCTTGCGTACTGCTACTCCTACAACACCCTGGAGAAGCCTGTTCATTCTATTCCTACCAAGTATACTTTATTTTGCAAGGGAAACTAGAAGCAGGAGAGAAGAGAAGGAACATGGCGTCGAAGCTGGTGCTCGGAAAGATCCAGTCGACCGGCCAGCTCGCCGGCATCCGCAGGCTGCCGCTGCTTGGCCGCCACGGGGACGGGCTAGACTTTCTCCTTTCTCCAGCCAGCAACCGATCGTTCTGCAGCAGCGCCTGTACTGACAACGCAGTCAAGGTTCGCCATTTAACCCAGCCTTCTCTGATGATGCTGTGTGTCTTACTTTCTGTAACACAGTTGGAGATGCTAAGCGACCATCGTTGTGCAGCAACCGCATGCAACCGAATTCTGTTTTTCCACCATACTGACAAGAGAACTCCCGAGATATTATTTAGAGACTCTGTGGTTCGAACAAATAAATGACGAGTTCATCCTGACAGATCATTGTCGCTGTACATACCCCTACTTATCCTGACGAGTTCATCTATTTATCGATGCGCTTTGCTCGTAATGGTGCAGGGCCAAGATAGCCTCGATAGGTTCTCAGATCCACTGGTCGCCCATCAAGATCAACAGTTCGTTAAGTTCCTGGACAGGATGCTGGACGCCATAAGGAATCCCCAGAGTCTTGCACAGATACAGCGCCAGAGGCTTCCAAACGATCTGAAAATAGTGGATGATGGCATATGAGCTAAGATTCTCTTAAAGGAATATACAAGAATTGAAGGAAGCGTGCTTTCATGTCATGTAAAGTGGCCTTGAGATAAATTATGTCAAAACTTGACCGTGTTAGATTGCTATTGTTCAGGTTCAAATCATGAACCAGAACATCTGCCAATATCAAATGTATTGTGTATTTTTTTTTAATTTTCTGTGACTGACTGCATACCATGTACTGTACAAAAGTATGAACTCGTTCAGAAAACAAATATATAGCCAAAACATTAACTGCTATTCCATGTTCCGTTCCAGATTAACTGCTATTTCACAGTATTAACATTGTGCCCTGTAACTATGCTTAACTGAAAAGGAAAAGGTGTAACAAAAAAAGAACTTAACTTACCACAGGACCAATGGATCGTCTCTAAGCCAACTATGGAAATGCAAAGCCTAGGAACTTGGGAAGCTAAGCTTAGTGCTTAGGTATCACAGGTGGGTTTTGATTACCCAGTCTTTTCCTTAAGTAAAAAACCAACAGTGATTTCCTAGTAGCCAGTGTGAATTAAAAAGGAAGTAATCAACAAAGAGACCAGATGTGTTCCATCAAAGTATGACCAGTATTGTATTACAAGTCAACAAATTCATATGACCCAGTCCATTAATTAAAACAAGGCCACCAACGCTTCCATGAACCGATAAGACGTGATACCTTGTGTGCTGCTGCTCCTACATCCTGGAAAAATCTATTATAGTTCTATCTGAATACTTGGAGCAGGGGAAAACTAGGAGAGGGGAACAAGCATGGCGATAGAGCTGCTGCGCAGGAGGATTTATTCAATCTGCCATCTGGCGACTGCCAGTGGTAGTTGTTCAGGCGCAGGGAGGGGCTCCGCCGCCTTGTTTCTCCAACGAGCAACCAAACATTCTACAGCAAACTGTATAGCAAACCAGTGCCAACAATGCAATGAAGGTTTGACCTTTACCCCAAATTTCTCCCAGGATGACCTTTCTGTAACTTAGCTGAAGGGCAAGAAAACGTGATATGCAATTCCAAATGTGGTGCAACCAATACTCATGCATTCATCTCCCGTTTTTTTCCTCACACAAAATTAACATGAGCATTTTTCAAATGTTTCTTGACGGTATGCTAATTGAAGGCTTCTTGTTTGAGCAAACAAATGCAAATATCATTCAGCATTTATTTCCACTCCAAATCCGGTATGCTAGTCACGAAACAAACTTGATGTAAATGTTAACCGGTTCATAAAAACTAAGCCTGCTTGGTAGCTGTACATACCTCTGAAGAAAAAAAGCTTTATGTATATCTAGAGGATGGTTATATCTGTTGCTTCCCTTGAAGAGTTTTTGTATATATCATTGCTCTTTACTCGTTAAGGTGCCGGGTCAAGATAACCTCGATAGGTTTTCAGATCCACAGGTTGCTCATGAAGATCACCAGTTCATTCAATTCTTTGACATGATGCTGAACCCAACAAGAAATCCCCAGAGTCTTGCACAGATACAGTACGAGAAGCTTCCAAATGATCTGAAAACATTGGATGACCATGCATGACAGTATGAGTTAAGATTCTCTCAGGAATTCCAGAGTCGAAAAACATGACTTAATAGCATGTAAATTGACATTGAGATTAAGCATGCAAAACTTGAGTATGTGAGATTTCTATTGTTCATGTTCAAACTTTAAATAATGAAGCAGAATATTGGCTAATGTCAAATGTATTATGTATTTCAAGTTTTGTTTCTGCAGACTGAATTAATACCATGTAAAAATCTGAACTCCTACAGAAAATAAATATATGGCCAGAAGATTTAGTGATATTCCATGTGCGTGTACTTGTTTATTCATCAACTCATAACAATTTTCTAATATAGTCCTTAAAAAACAATATTTCCTGTCAAGATTTGAACAGTACAACTGGATATAAAAATCAAGGAGTAACCTGTTCTATGTGCAATTCCCTGTGGCATGAATTTCAAGCATCTTTAGAGATCATTTTGACGCTGTTAAGACTTGTTATAAGGTGTAGGCATAGCAGCAGGGAGAAAAAACAAAATTACCTTTAGACAAGTAAAAATGATCAACTGACTCAATAGGTCATACAAATTTCATCGTTACACGTTGTTCTGCAACCCAAACCTTATTTTATCCATGACCATAATTACAGAGGAGATAATCAAACATGTCAAGCTTGCTGCAAATGTTGAAGCTCAAACGTTCATATGGTCTTCATGGTCCTGTCAACCTGCATGCCGCGATATTTACCATTCTTAGGTAATGACAAAAACTTGGTTAGAGGACAGGATGCTCAAAACAGAACCAACATAATTATTTATTTTTTCATGTTACTGGACAAAAGTGACCAAGTTTTGCACAATCAATACACGGAAAACATAGATTATCTATTCAGGATAGCACTTCTACATTTTCTTTTCATGGGGAAAAACTTCTTTGGAAATCTCAATGGGCTCATAACAAGATTTATATATCTTCTAGAGCAGTTATGATGCAAACATAGAACATTGTTGTTCAAGTTCAAAATTGAAAAGCTATACAAGTTAGCTGGGAGAACTTACACAACTGTCACCTTTGACAGTATCGATCCTTAACGAATTATATGAAACTTGCTGATCAGAACAAAGCTGCACCTATCTACAGCAGATGCACTCCCAAGATGGATCGATCGACACATTCCATCTTGTCATTTGAATTTCTGTACATAAGTACAATGTTCAAAAATATAAGTTGTAGTAATATGAAGGAGAAAATGTGAATAAGCTTTTGCTGACACTTGACCAGAAACAAATAAAAACAAAATGGACCTGGGTGCTACTGCTTCTTGATGCTTTTCAAACTGAGTATTTGGGTTTCAGTTAATGTACAAGCAAGTTTACTCACCACTTTTTCACATGGAAACATCAAACATCTGCATCAGAAGCTTGCTTTGCTCTATGCAATAATTTGTAGAACAATGATAACTTCCATTGGGAAACAAATCAAATTTCCATAACCTATAATAAGACAAGGACATTAGCATACTGTTGCAATGGAGAAGACAATAGAACTAACTGCATCAAACAGTCTTCCAAATCGCCCAACCTTCATTCTAGTGCACATAGCAACATGATAAAAAAAAGCAAACAAACCACTAAACAATAATACCAGATTGAAATGGCTTCTGTAATCCCTGGCAAGGAGAGCAGAGAGGCATTCTATGCATATACCAGAATGACAATTTCAACTTGTCTGCAAAGTAGGCTAAGGAAAACGTAACATTTTGTCATCTTATTAATAGGCGTGACGGTATAACTGATCCTGATTACTGAATGTATTATCTAATCCTCACTTTAAGTACGACCTACCGTCCGATGAAGTTTGGCATCGACGAATCAGCAATATGGTAGGATGATGAAGCTAGAAAACACAGTGGTACCTTATCTGAATAGTTCATATTTTGTATCATTCTACTTACAGAAGGGGATAATTGACAAGGACACAGCAAAGCATATATTCACTGATTTTTCGTGCAATGGTTGAACAAAGGGTTTGAAATATGAAGCACGGGATGAATAAAATAATCTGCAGAGTGATCATTGCGGAACCTGGTCAATGTTGTCTGGTTGCGTGGTATAACATATGTCTTGCCTGGGAACATAACCTTCGTGTTTTAATTCTAGAAGAAGGCTCTTCAAAGACATGTAAATATCTTCAGAATCAGGGTGGCTTTTGTCTGCTGCAACAAATAAATGGCTGGTATTGTTAACATCTACCCAGCTGTAACCAGGTATCTTCTGGACTTTCTTATCCTTCATCAATCTTCTCATTTTTGACACACCATCCCATCGTCCAGCAACAGCATTGATATTGGACATGAGCACATAATAACCAGAATTATGAGGATCCAGCTTGAACAGTTCCTGGGAAGCAATTTCTGCAAGTTCAACGTTGCGATGCACACGGCAAGCATGGAGAAGAGCACCCCAAATACCAGCATCTGGCTTGAAAGGCATGTCAGCAATAAATTGCATGGCTTTATCCAACTTCCCAGCCCGGCTATATAAGTCAACCATGCAAGCTAAGTGTTCCACTCGAGGTGCAATCTGGTATTCCTCAGTCATGCACCGAAAAAGTTGGAGTCCTTCTTGAACCTGTCCAGCATGAGCACAAGCAGATATCAAAGCAAGAAATGTTACATGATCTGCGTTGAATCCTTCCTCTTGCATACGGCATAATAAACTCATGGACTCTTTAACAAGACCATGAGCCCCATAGGCAGAGATTATACTGTTCCATGACACTTCATTCTTCTCAGGCATGAACTCAAAAACACGTACGGCCAATTCTAAGTTCCCACACTTGCCATACATATCTATGAGAGCACTTTCAGAAAACACATCCGCTCTTATGGGACCCTTTATGATAATACCATGAACCTCCTTTCCATAATATATAGCTGGTAGGCCTGCACATGCTGATAGGATGGAAGATATGGTCACATTATTGTACTTCACTCCTTCCATACTCATTTGACGGAACAGCTCAAGAGCTGCTTCAGGTTCCCCATTCTGTGCGTAGCTTGAAATCATCGAGTTCCATGTCACCTCGTCCTTAGCAGACATCTTAGAGAACATATAATGGCTAAGGTCAAGTCTACCACATTTTGCATACATGTCCATTAATGCGCTCTCCAGATAACACCTGCCTTCATATGCACTTTTTAGAACATACCCATGGAGCTCCTGACCAAACTTCACAGCGGCCATGCTAGCACATGCTGGCAACATGCTAGCTACCATGACAGCATTTGGCTTGATGCCCACTTCCAACAGGTACCGAAACAATTTCACTGCCGCTTCACTCATCCCATTAAGAACATAGCCTGAGATCATTGTACTACCGATAACCACATCTACAGTCTTTGTAGCATCAAAGACATTTTGTGCCATCCTCACATCTCTGCACTTGAAATAAATGTCCACCAAAGCACTCACCAAGAAGACATCCAAGTGCATGCAGTTCCTGACAATGTAGCCATGCATCTCCTTCCCTTGCTTGAAACCATTCAAATCAGTCAAAGCTGGCAACAAGCTCGCTAGTGTAACTGAGTCAGGCTGAATACCACTCTTTTGCATATCACAGAACAATCTCAGCGCATCGTCGACAAGCCCATTCTGAACACAACCAGATATCATCCCATTCCAGGTTACTAGGTCGTCCCGTGGCATCAGGCCAAACAACCTCCAGGCATCATCCAAGCACTGGCATTTGGCGTACATTGACACCAACGTATTAGACACAGCCACCTCCGGTTCTAACCCATACTTCACCGCCAGGGTGTGGAGCTGCATACCTGAGATCAAGTCAGCCTCCGCGGCACACACGGAAAGAAAGCACGCCAGAGTTGCAAAGTTGGGATCGCAACCGGACGCCCTCATGCCTTTGAACAGCCCCGCCGCGCTGGGCACGTCACCAGCCTTGACGTACCCGTCCATCATCACATTCCAGAGGACGCAGTCCCGCTCTGCCATTCCGTCGAACACCTCGCGCGCGCCGGCGAGGAGGCCGGAGTTGGCATACATCTTGATCAGCGCGCTCCCGACGTACATGTCGCGGTCGAGCCCGAGCTCCCGCGCGGTGCGGTGCACGAGGCGGCCGAGGGTGAGCGCGCCGAGCGCGGCGCAGGACTTGACGACGTAGGGGAGGGTGTGGCCGTCGGGGCGCGGCGCGGAGGGATGCGCCCACATCTTGACGAAGAAGAGCACGGCGAAGCGGTGGTGCCCGGCCATGGTGAGCCCACGGATGAGCCAGTTCCAGGGGAGCGCGGCCGCGGCCGCGGCGTGCGGGAGCGAGGAGAAGACCGCGACGGCATCGCGGAAGCGGCGGGAGAGCACGTACATGCCGATGAGGCGCGTCTGGAGCACGGCCGGCCCGTCGGCGACCTCGAGAAGTCCGGAGGTGACGGCGCGCGCGTGGATCCGGAGGCCGAGCGGGAGGTGCGACGGGGACACGCAGCCGCGGAGGAGCGCGAGCAGGCGGTAGCTGCAGGGCCCGGCCGTCGCCGTCGCGGAGGAGGCCGTGGTGGAGAACGCCGCCCATAAACAATGCCACGGCGGTGACTCCAGCCGACGGCGTACGAGGAGGCGGCGCATTGTAAACCAACGCCGGCGAGGGCGCCGCGGCGGAGGAGGGAAACCCGAAGCAGTCAGAAAAGTTTTTCAGGTTCAACTCTCACGTGGCGCTCACGTGACATCCATCTTCTATCGTTCTATCGCTCTATCGCTGACGTGGCGCTAATCTCTCTCCCGTGTGTGTCTCGCCGTACGCCTCTGCCTCTTCCCGCGCCACCGCCGCTCCGCCGGCGCCGACTGCTCTCCCGGCGGGCGCCCATGGCAACGATGTCCCGCACGCTCGGCTCGGCGTTCGTGGGCATCACGCGGACGCCTTCTGTACCGATAACGACGCCCTTGCCCTTCCCGTGCGCCTCCTCAGCGCTCCTCTTTCACTGGCAACGGAGCCGAGGCGTCGGCGGTGGCGGCGCGCGGAGGTTCTCTTCCGGCCGCCACGCGAAGATTAGCATGAGCCTCCGCGCCGGCATCGTCGGCCTGCCCAACGTCGGCAAGTCCACTCTTTTCAACGCCATTGTAAGTACAGAACCCTTCGCTAGCATTTGTTTTTCCCTGTTCGTGACAAGGATTCGTCAGCTCGGAGTGGAGGGAGCATGGAATTTGTCTTTCTTGCTGCTCTTCCTAGGAGATTTTTCGATTCGTGCGCTGTTTCTTGTAGCAACTGTAGTGTGTCTGCAGGGGGCAATGGCAACGCATTTGAACTGTTCGATGTTTTGCCGCATAGAGATGCCGTTGTCCAAAGTTGGAAATTGTTAACGTTTCTTGAAAATAAAGAGTGTGGGTGAAGTCACCGTTGCTTCTGTGTTGTTCCTGTCACAGCTTAGTGTGTGTTCTTCCAGCGCAGCAGTGATTGCTTGATGGAAATGTTTTGCAATGTAAGGCACGTCATTCATCGTGTTATAATAATAATGAAGTTTGAGTTCTGTTCCCAATGTTATTAGGTTGAAAATGGGAAGGCCCAAGCTGCAAACTTCCCCTTTTGCACCATAAACCCAAACACCGGCGTCGTGGCAATTCCTGACCCTCGCTTGCACGTGCTCTCAAAATTAAGCAAGTCCAAGCAGGCGGTCCCAACATCCATTGAGCTTGTCGACATTGCAGGCCTCGTCAAAGGAGCAAGTAAAGGAGAGGTAGCGGTTGTCTTTGTTTTACTCCTAATGCAGCAGCAGCAGAGCATGTTGATGATTGTTTCTCACTAGTTTATATACATGGCTGTTTACTTAATTATTGACTTCAGGGACTGGGAAATCAATTTCTTTCAAACATCCGTGAAGTGGATTCTATACTTCAGGTCAGTTCGGGACTTCCTGGTATATATGGTTTGGCTCTCAGGCATTTGTCAAGTTACTGGAAACTATAACTTTGCATTTATTATTTGACGAGCCACATTACAATGTTTGTTGATGGCTGCATACCATTCTGTTTGTATCCTTTACCTTCAGTTAAGCTGTTGTACAATGTTCAAACATCTAGTGACAGCCTTATGTTTTCTGGCATTTGTATGCATTGATGAAACTTGGTCCTTCTTGTGCTGCCATACATTTTGTTTGTTCGAACTTGAAAAACATAATAGGTTATTCGTTGTAGAGATTTTAAGGATTAAAAAATCTCCTGTATTTTCAGGTCGTCCGATGTTTTGAAGATGATGATATTGTTCACGTGAATGGAAAGGTTGATCCCAAGTCAGATATTGATGTGATTAACCTAGAGCTGATATTTTGTGATCTTGAACAGGTAATTTAGTGAGTTGTTCTCTTATCTCCATTTTCTTGCTCAGTCAGATGAAGGATTTATGTATGGATATATGTTTTGTTTATGCTCATATCTTAACCATGACAATTTTGTAAAAACTGCAGATAGAGAAGAGATTGGATAAACTTAAAAAGAGCAAAACTAAAGATGCACAAGTTAAAGTGAAAGTAAGATAAGATGTATACATGCTCTACCATTATTTGATAGGTTTTGTTCTAGGTTCCAATAGTTTTCACTACTCAGGAAGATGCAGAGAGGTCGGGATTGGAAAAAATTCTGAAGGCACTTATGGATGGAAAGCCTGCAAGATCTGTTGAGTTGGCTGACCATGAGAAAGAAGCTGTACAACATCTTTATCTGCTAACAATGAAGCCTGTCATTTATGTTGCTAATGTAACAGAATCTGATCTTTCTGAACCTGATAAAAATCCCCATGTCAAAGAGGTGGCTAAACTAGCATCAGAATTGCAGTCTGGCATGGTTACCATATCAGCTCAGGTTTGTCATAAGTGATAGCATCTGCATCGAACTAGGCATTTGAAAGTGTACCAAATTTCTTATTTATTTAAGCTAACAAAATTGTGGAGTTGCATACCAGGTTGAGGCTGAACTGTCTGAACTACCATTAGAAGAGAGAGTTGAGTACCTAAAATCTCTTGATGTTGATGAAAGTGGGCTCGGCAATTTGGTGAAAGCAACGTATAACCTTTTGGGACTAAGAACATATTTCACGACTGGAGAGCAGGTGAATCTCTTGTGCTAGTAAGACACTATCCATCAGTTATTGATCATAAATTTCAAATCTGTTTCTTCTTTGTCAGGAAACAAAAGCTTGGACCATTCTTGCAGGTTCTGTTCACCATCCTGACAATGCTGTTATTATATTATCTCAACTACTGTAGGAGCTGCCTTCTACATTATTTTACCATAGGCATGAACGTTTTACTGTTTTTTGTCTCGCATGTTATTGTTATAGGCATGACTGCACCTCAAGCAGCCGGAGTTATCCATAGTGACTTTCAGAAAGGCTTCATTAGAGCTGAAACTGTGAGTTCAGTGATCATAAATATCTAGTAACTATTTTTTTCATGCTGGGGTTTTCCACCTGTGACAGTAATTTGACAATGGTCTCATACCATGGCTCAGGTATCTTATGATGATTTTGTTGCGGCGGGTTCTCTTGGAGTAGCAAGGGAGAAGGGAGTGGTAAATATCTGTTCCTCTGACTAAGTATTATAAATTATTAATGTTTGAATAACACAAGAAAATGTGTTTATTCTTAAAAAAAAGTTTACTCCTTGTCCTCTTTGTTTCTACAGCTGAGGTTGGAAGGGAAGGAATATGTAGTGCAGGAAGGAGATGTAATGCTTTTCCGGTTCAATGTCTGATAAAAATAGCCTGCAAAACGTTTCAGTATACACTCGAGTTTGTACATGCTTGCAAGGCTATAGAAAAATTGGTTAGAGCATGAGATTTTGTATGTTGAGACATAAATTTTCCAGGCACCCGCAATGGGCATTGTCACATTATTCAGAGAAAAATAAATATTTACTGTTTCATTTCTGTGTGACATCTCCAATGTAACTTGTTCTGAAATCAAAGGGAGCACCGAATGTTAGGAACCAAAGACAATTTCTGATTTATGGCGGATGAAGTTTAGCACTCTATGATTCAACAATTCACCAAGAGGGTCCAAGGCGTGTAGTTTATGTAAGAAAATTTTGGTAATTTACATATTCTGTTTTAGAACAGTCCATGTGAAAAAAAATCGTAATGCCCCCTTAACTTTGTAGTTATTTCTATACCAGTCCCTAAAGTCGGCTAGAACTGGTCCCAAGGGTCTTGGCTGGTACCACCGCCACTGTTTCAGAACATCGGTACACATAGGTGGTCACATGGTTGTACTGGACATAATTTCAACAAGAAATATACTACCTTTCATTAATCTTTACAATCTTTAGGCGGCAAGCTTCACTTTGGGTTCTGACGTCCTGCAAGGATCAAACAAGAGCCAAAACACAGGAACATGATAGGCACTGGTTGTTTGTGTTGTGCACCACTTGCAACTTTTCTGTTCTTTCCTTCTCTATTTATTTGCACCTTACAACTGACTGCCTAAAAACTAGGATCAGTGACCAAGCCTACGGAGTGGTGTCATCCCACCACTGCTCGTCCCCATCTCCCCTACAAACTCGTTGCATGACATGACTTAGTGTCCATCCCCACTAGCACCCTATGCAATGACTACTTCAACCTAGTAACTGAAACTGAATCTAGCTACTGTCAATGGTCATGTACAGGCACACGCACACTGAATTTTATTCAGAGTAAACTGAAACTAATACTGACAGGCTGCACTAGAATTACTAACAGGTTCTTGGAGTAACGGACATTTTTATACTCTACTCTCTACCGTGGAAGAAGTGTCTAGAGAAAAGTATGTGCATATACCCCTACCCCGTGGGAACAGGTACAATAATAGAACTCGTTATGACTCGAAGTAGAAGCGGTCTTGCTCCACAAACTTTCCTTCATCGGTAGTCTGTTTTCCAGATACCACTCATTCCAAGGTACAGAAGACATTCACGGACTCACAACACACAAGGACTGCGCGAGAGCTTCGAATACTTCATCGTCTAGAAGGAAAGGAAGTTGGATGTGAGGAAAGACCACAAGTGAGAAGAAAGTAGTGGCTAATTTGTGTGTAGTGTCGGCAGACTGCTAATCTTCAGTAATAATTCTGAGATGAATGTTGGAAGGGAGAAACACAAAAGGGATGGAGCCCAACATATAGGCAGGAAGGCAATGCACCAGCGGGTGAGATGCACTGAATGCTAGCTGGTACTCTTACTGACGAACCTTTACTGAGGAGGCATGATTCAGCTATAACTTAGGCAGGACAACCGCACCAACATCTATTTTTGTTTTGGTTATAGTACATATTTTATCCACAAGAAAGATTTATAAGTCTTTAAACTGCCCTGCAAAACTGTTACGTCCAATATTTCTGGACATATTTAGGCATAAAACATATAGTAATGATTAATTCGCATGAGCGAGCTCACAATTATTTTTAAACCTCCTATGGGTTCTTGAACAATTGTCTTAGAACTAGGCTACAATTCAGAATAAGCTACTGCATGTGTACATCCCACAGTATGTCCTAAGGTAAAATTTTCCATTTAAATAACACGGCTAAGTCAATAGTCATATATGTTTTTTGTTAGCCTACTGCATGCCAGTCATCATGAACTCGTTAGTTTGTGAGGAACCGCTCCATGCAGGCCGCCACTGATACTCTTATCTTTTCTTTTTTGGAAAAAGAGGATATATCCCGTCCTCTGCGTCAATCGATGCATATAGTGATACTCTTATTAGTTGAGACCGGTTTCCCCATCTTCAAAGCACTGCTAGTTTCAACCAGAGTGAATTTACGATGTAAGAGGTGATGCTACCAAGTGTATAACTATAGATACTTAATCAGTGGCTTATTTCCTATACATGAATTATCACAATTCAAAAGTTCTAGCCAAGATTTTCTGTTTATGACATTGTAAACAAGGTTTAATTAAATTTAATACAGTACTATTGTGACCTAGTCACCACCCTGCTAGTGCAAATGACATGATCATCCCTCGTACTACAGGTGTCCTCAAATCTATCACCATTGCATACATTTTTTTGGAAAGGAGCATATATTAATATCGCCGTGATACCAATTACATCCAGCCTCTACAACAACGCATTACCCTATTGGCATTACGGATGCACACAGCCAAAAAAAAAAGAAGAATTACAAAAAAAAAGTCCCACTACAGCGATAAGATCCTTAGTAGCAACGGCACTAACCCCATCAGAACAACACCAGAAGTCCAACATCTCCAATAGCGACGCCTTCAAGAAGGAAACAGATCACAAGCATCGTCGTCGCCCGATCAAAGATCATAGGTTTTCACCCTGGAGAAAGTATCCGCTCACAAAACAATGCCTTCAACAAGGTCATTGCCAGGCAAAACCAATTAAGGCCAGACCTTGAATTTTCACCCTGCAAGGTAAGACTGTGAACTCCTCTTGTGCTGTCGCCCCCACCTTCCGATGCCGCTGCTAAAAATCACGAATCACCAAGCCAATTCCTCATCGCCACCAGGACTCGACCCACCATAGCTAGTCCACAAATCTTGGCTTCCATGACATTCTTCGCACACTGACTTCACCATGGAACTAAAGACATGTTCCATGATGGCAACAGACTGCAGAGCTTCTCCTTGCTTCCTCTGAAACCAAACGGTTAGAAAAACACCGGTTGCACGCGACCGAATTCCATCCGTTCCAGCAATCTCCAGGCATGAATTGCCCATGGGAGTTCGCCGGCGGAGCCTTCTGGAACACGACACTGACACCAGATCAATAAAAATAGGTTGAAGGTAGATCTTCGTGTTGGCGTGAGTGAAACACTAGGACTGCGCCCCTGGCAACAGATGCGACCCGCACCGCCATCCGCCGAGGGAGAACCTTCATCAAAGCCCGAGGCCGCCGCCCCGACTTCTAGACCCCGCCGCCATCAGATCGCCGCCGGGGCGACAACCTTCAAGCGCCCAAGGGGCTCCCTACGGGGGAGAGGCCACCATGGGAGGAAGCAGCCCCGCTGCCACCGTCGGCCAGCCGGACTTTGCCCGCCGGCGTCCTCCGGTGGCAGCGGGAAAGAGGAGTCGGGGGCGGCGGCTAAGGGTTCCGTCCGTGCCGCCTCCCCCGAAAGGCAGCGCGTGCGTCGTATCGTCAAGAGCTAATACACACAATTTTAAATGGAGGGAGGATTCCACTTCTCCGGCCTTTGCACCAACTAGGGATGCACACAGCCATTAAGCATGAGTACCAGGATTTTTAAACATGGTTAAGCATCAAGCCTGGTCCTTAAGATAAATTGCATGAGTACCAGAAGAGCCTGATCCTTAAGTATAAATAGAAACCTTAATTCGCTTCTGTGAGGATTTGAACTCAGGTGTTAGGTTTATACCGGGTGTTGGGTTTGCATACATAGACACCTCATCACGTTCAAAATGTATTGGCTGATGGCTCCATTTGACTAGGCGATCCAAGACTCCAAATTATCACAAGGAAGGAAGCTGTGAAAGTTTTCCTCATGCCGCACATTCTGAAATACTTTCTTATCATAGTGTTTATGAGGGCAAACACTTACTCGAATCAAAGCTTGGTAGCAAATTACTTCTACGGTAGTACTATTCCTTTCGACCTGTAGTCTTTTTTTGCTTACCTTGTTTGGCTGTGCTGCTAGCAAAAGAGAAATTGAGGAGGACAAGATGTGAGAACTCGTCAGATGAGGATGCATATATATATATATATGAGTAGAGAAACAGGGTAGTAACACCAAATAAGTGAAATGTTATTCTGTAGATGGAATGAAATGAGATGTACTTCAAAAGTACATAGAACCCCGTCATGTCCTATGGTACGTTCCCACGTATCACATGGAAATTTGGCAACAAAAGTTTCCAATTCGTGCACATTTGCGGACAAGGACTGTGTTAGTGGACAAGAACCCTAATAATGTCATGTCACCGCTTTGAGAGTCGCCTTCGCGTCCACGGCACCCTCCCCCTTCCTCACCGGCGGCTTCGCTCGTCGGAGGGGTTGGGGGTGGGATGGTCGTGCCCTCCCTTGTAGTTGTAGGTTTAGTGGTAGTGGCTTTATGCCAGTAGTGGGCCGTGCGCCCGGATTCGAAGTCGTAGGTCATCGTGACCTGACCTGCGATTTAGGGTTCTTCTTGTTCATCCTCCTGCCCATCTGGTTGGGGCGGTTGATGGATGAGACGGCCACCGAATCATCCAATAAGGTTGCGTGCCTCCCCTGTTCCTGCGCTGCCTCTGTATTCCTCTATCTCTCTCTGGCCGTCCGTGGTGGAGAGGAGAGGGAGATGGGGATCTGGGCGTCGTGGGGATCTGAGGGTGGCGAGGGTGATGCAGCTTCGGCGCGGGTGCGCGGCGCCGAGTGGTGGTCTGCCTCTCCTTCTCTGTCTCTCTACTCTCCTCCGGCCGGCCGTGGAGGCGAGGGGTTGGAGGGAGAGACGGCATGGAGAGCAGCCAGCCCCCTCTACCACTTTCAGCGCATCTGCCGGTGCCTTCCTTTCCTCCTGATGCGCTTCAGCCTCCTGGCCGGCCATGGCGGTGAGGGGGAGGTTGAAGTTGGCGGAAAGAAGAGAAGATGGCGTCGGCGGAGTTCTCTGCTTCATCAAGCGCATCACGCGGTCGACATGCGAGTATTCAACTTTGACTATTAATTAGATCGATAATTAGGAGACAGAGGTGGGACAAGTGGGATACCACTTTTAGACTACTAGACTAACTCTAATTTAGGTGGGATAAGTGGGATAAGCGGAATATATCAAATCTAGCTTATACCACTTGTCCCACTTAATTTTGAGTTAATTTAGTAGTCTAAAAGTAGTATCCCACTTGTCCCAATTATCCCACTTCTGCATCCTATCGATAATATAGTTATGTTTTACAAAAACTATACCACTAAGGTATGGATGGCGTTTCCAAATTATATTTCCTACGACAGGTAACCCCATATACTATTGGTCTAAAGCCTTGAGATGCATGAGCGCCTTACATTTTAGAGCCACTACATTATAAATAGTTTTAATGGAAACTAGAAAATCACTTTATGGCGCGCAACAACTTCCTCCTAAATCCCACTTTGTTACAAAAATGGTGGCATATTATTATATTATGGGCACATCCCCCTTCTGTTTAATTATATCTACGTTTCGTAAAATTCGTATCAAAATGTGTATTTCTATATTTGATTCATAAGTCACATATCAAATTTAGTTTTGAAGTGGAATGCCAAAGGCTCCACAACCTATAGGGCCTGGAAGATGATCTAGAAGTGTTGGGCATCTCCGCAGGTGAAGTTTTTCATGTGGCTTGCCAGGGGCGGACTCACGTTGGCCCAGCAGGGGTCACTGGACACCCGGTAGCTTTCTCTCTTACCTCTAATATATAGCCTAGGTTCAGGTTGTGACACCCCAAAAAAAATTTGTGGACACCGGGAAGGCCGGGAAGCCAGCGGCAGCTCGCACGAGTAGTTAGCATAGCCCATCTAATTAGCAATTACCGAGTACTCGTGTGCTACATGGGCTGATCGATCTGCTAGCTACACATGGCTAAACACGAGAAAAAAAGTCTGATCCCATCGAATCAGTTGGTTTCGTGCGTGCGTAACTCCCTTGTTCGTCTGCCTGTTCTCCGCCAAGCTCGCCATCCGGGATCGCGCGTCGCCCAGTTGGGGAAATCGCTGGAAAAATCCGCCAGAGAAGTGGAGAATAAACGGTATACATCTTTCAGTCTGCAATCCTCTAAAATTAATCGTTTTGTTCTGTCTAATTCTTATCTCTTGAACTATGGTACTAGGGTTTGAGATTTTGGGAATCAGATTCTTGCCGCACGATTCATTCAATCATCATAGAAAATTGATTTCGTTATTCCTCAATTGACGACTAGAAGCAGATGTCTAGTAAGTTAAACTCCAATATACTCGCAGACGTACAGTCAATTGATTATTGATATGTCATACTGTTGGTTCTGACCGTCATAAATTATTTAACACTAAATTGAAATTTTAAATTGCAGGAGCATTTATGGAAAGGTTTCTGAAAAAGAGGAAGACCCCAGAAGATGAGAATGCTGGTCCATCAAGTGAACGAAACGATGCTCTTGCTGATTCCCTCGATAATGCCCTATCGAATGAATTGGATGTCGATGATGCCATGGATGATGCCTCGGATAACACCCCATCACATGACTCGGATGATGATCCGAGAGATGGCACACCACATGAACAGGAACATGATACTGCCACTAATACATGGAATTCATCTCAAGCCCAGGAAGAAATCAACTGGGAAGAGGAAATTCAATTTGATCCTGGCAAACGGAGAAGCATAGATGAATACCCTCCTAATATGAAGGATATGGTAAGAAGAAAGTATTTGGCTAATGGTCCTTGTCAACCTCGGACTTATGAATTTCCACGAAGGAAGATTTGTGGTAGAGATCGAAGATTTAAAGCGGTATGGTTTGATCAGTATGGGAGTTGGCTTGAGTATAGTGAGTCCACAGATAAAGCATATTGTTTTTGTTGTTTCCTCTTCAGACGCCGCGGTAATAAAGAAGCTGGGTATGCAGCGTTTGTGTCAGATGGTTGGTGTGGTTGGAATAAAAAATATAGGCTGAAGCAACACGTAGGAGATGTCAACAGTGTTCATAACCAAGAAAAAAGAGATTGTGATGCTTTATTGCAACAAGAGCAGCACATATCGTTCTAAATAATCAGAGTAATGCCGCGAAGAAGGCATATTACACTAGACTAAATGCTTCAGTTGATGTTACTAGAGTTTTATTGAAGCAAGGGTTGCCTTTCCGGGGTCACGACGAGTCTGAGGAATCATTTAATAAAGAAAATTTTAAGGAGATTCATGATTATACAGCAGAATAAAATCCAGCTGTAGGCAAGGTTGTGGGACATAATGCTCCAGGTAATAATCAGTTGACCTCCCCAAAGATTCAGAAGGCCTTAGCTGAATGTTTTGCAAAGGAGATTTTGCATTCAGTTCTTGAAGAAATTGGACATGATGTATTTTGCTTGCTTGTTGATGAGTCAAGGGATGTGTCAGTAAAGAACAAATGGCAGTGGTCCTGCGATATGTTGGTAAATGCGGATCTGTAAAAGAGAGGTTAGTTGGCCTTGTTCATGTGAAGGAAACGACTTCTAAGTACCTCAAGTCTGCTATTGATTCTTTATTTGTAGAATTGAAGTTAAGTATCAAGCAAGTTAGAGGCCAGGGATACGATGGTGCGAGTAATATGCGAGGTGAGTTTAATGGATTGCAGCCTTTAATCATGAGAGAAAACAACACTGCCTATTATGTTCATTGTTTTGCACACCAGTTACAGTTAGTCGTTGTGGCTGTTGTAAGGAAGCACACATGGGTGGGTAATTTTTTTGATATGATATTGGTATTGTTGAATGTGGTAAATGGATCTTCAAAGAGAAAAGACATGATTCGAGATAAATATAAAGAATAAGTACGGGCAGCCTTAGGTTGTGGTCAGCTTCAAAGTGGGACAGGATTAAATCAAGAGTTGGCACTTCAAAGACCAGGATACACTAGATGGAGTTCTCATTATAGAACTCTTAATGGTCTGATTGAATTATTTCCTACAGTTGTCAAAGTACTTGAATATGTGGAAGAAGCAGACAAGGATGACACAAATAGAAGGCAAGCATGTGGTCTCCTCATTTATTTCCAGTCATTTGATTTTGTGTTCTACCTGCAGCTTATGTCCACTATATTATCAATCACAAATACATTGTCACTGGCTCTCCAACGGAAGAAGCAGGACATTGTTAATGCCATAAACTGTGTCAAGTCAACGAGGAACTCTTTGAATGACCTACGCATGAATGGATGGGAATTAATCCTAGGTGAAGCGTATGCCTTTTGTGACAAGCATGACCTTTCCAAGTTGGAAATGGGAGAACAATATGTCAATCCAAAGAAGCCACGGCAAAAAACAGGTATCACTAACAAGCACCATTATGAAGTGGATTGTTTCAATGATGTTATTGATTGGCTGCTTCAAGAACTAGATAGCCGCTTCAATGAGAAAAATTCTAAGTTGCTAATATGTTCAGCCGCTTTGAACCCAAGTGAATCATTTCGAGATTTCAATTTAGAGCATTTGATGGATCTAGCTAGACTTTATCCAAAAGATTTTGATGATGGAGAACTCAGGGACCTTAGACACCACCTTCGCCTTTACATTGATGATGTTCGAGCAGATGATCGATTCTCTAGCATAAATAATATTTGTGAGCTCTCTCAGAAAATGGTGGATACAAGGAAACATATTTGCTATCCTCTTGTTTATCGACTATTGAAGCTAGCATTAGTATTGCCTGTTGCCACTGCTACTGTTGAGAGATGTTTTTCTGCCATGAAAATTGTGAAGACATATTTGCGCAATCGTCTCAGTGATGATGCCTTGAAGTACAATGTTATTTGCTATGTGGAGAAAGAAGAAATGAGGAGAGTTACCAATGATGCGGTCATTGATCGTTTTGAGATCTTGCATGAGCGTAGAAAGCCATTCTAAAATGTATTACTCCTAACTTTATATTCTTTATGACAAAAGTTTTTTTATTATGTTACTAACATTTTTTCTTTTGTAGGCTGTTGAGATCTACATCGTATTTATTGTACTGGAATAATAGATCGAGGGGAATTCTTTATTTTGGTAAGCATTTTACTGCTGGATATAATAAATTGTGAGCAGAGATGCATAATATTGCTTGATATCCACATGCTCATAGTATACGTGTTGGAGTATTGGACACCGGGACATTTTTGTCCTGGGTCCGCCCCTGTGGCTTGCCAACCAGGATATATGTTGGACCGCGAAACAACGTTGGTGCCATCGCCTTGCCTGTCACCCCCGTTGCCTATTGGGCAATCAGGAGTCGAAATCCATGGGCCATCTGCTCACAGGTTGCACCGTCTCCCTCCAAATCTGGCACGACACTCCGGCCTAGCTACGCATGACATGCCGTCTGCCGGAGCATGACGATCCGCTCTTTGATTGGTGGGTCCAGGCTAGGCAAGCCTCCCCCAAGACGACGCGGCCAGGCCTCGCATTGATCACCCTCCTAACGCCATGGCTCATGTGGGAACACCGCAATGACTGTGTCTTCAATGACATCCAGCCGTCCGCCGTCATGCTACTGTTCAGAATCAAGGAGGAGGCGCCGCTCTGGGCACGAGCCGGTGCAAAAGGCTTGAAGCTTGTCCTGCCAACAACATGGGATGTCCATTAGTCCTCTTCTTATGTTTCATTTCCCTGTAAACTGCAAAACTATCTTTTGTGCAATGAAATGAAGCGAAAAATCCTTTTGCATTTTCCCGAAAAAACTACTTTTGAAATTTTTGACACATGAGATGCATTACATACCAATGATGTCAGTGCTTGTATGGGTTGAATTTGGATCTGGAATTTTGTGAGGTAGTAGATGCATACTTCATCAACGGGTTTATTTTTCCGTAGTCTCTTAGCGGCTTCTAGGGTTGGGAAAAGAACACAATACCAACATGTGCGACTACATAATATATCGATTATTGTGGTGGATGAAGTTGTGCACCCGGAGCTTCAATTCCTCACGAAGATGGCCCAGGGCGTAGTTTATGTAAGAGAGTTTTGTAAAATTTATATTTTCTATGGTCTACTTGAACATTTTATCTTAAACCCCCTTTACTTTATAATTATTTATATACCAGTCCAATAATAAAGTTGGCTAGAACAACTGATTCCACGGGTCTTCGCTCGTACTACCGCCCATGTTTCGGAACATCAGTACACATAGGTTGTTCAATGGTTGTACTAGACATAATTTCAACATATAGTTCTCAACAAAAAATATATATACTTGTCAGTAATCTTTACCACCTTCGTGAAGCAATCTTTCTTGATATTTCCAAAGATGCTCCACTTCGAATTCTTAGAGTAATCGTCATTTTTTCATTCCATCATCCATTTTATTGATCTAAAAAAAGTGACTTGAGAAAGCTAGGATCATCTACCCCTGCCCCTGGGGAACACCGAACAGGTGCAGCTCAACATAGAGCTACTGCTTCCCTTACTGTCCTTCATTGGTTGTCTCTTTTCCAGATACCACTCATTCCAAAGTACAGTACAGAAGACACTCACGGAGTCACAAAGGAATGCACGACAGCTCGAATATTTCATTATCTAGCCCAGTTTGACTAGAAGTTTAATAACAATGCGGACAAAAGGAAGTTGGATGTGATGAAAGACCACAAATGAGAAGAAAGCAGTGGCTAATTTGTGTGTAGTGTCGGCGGACTGCTAATCTGCAGTAATACTTCTTAGATGAATGTTGGAAGGGAGAAACGCAAAAGGGATGGAGCCCAATATATAGGCAGGAAGGCAATGCACCATGCGGGTGAGATAGACTGAATGATGCATACTAGCTGCAGGTACTCTTACTGACAAACGTTTACTCCGGAGGCATGTGATTCAGCTATATATGACTTAGGCAGGACAGGCACACACCCACTTCTCTTTTCTTGTCTTCGCTCTTCGGTCATACATATGTTATTCACAAACAAGAGTTATAAGTCATTAACTGAACTGTTCAACGAAACTGTTACGTCCAATATTTTTGGACATATTTAGGAGTAAAACATAGTAATGGTTAATTCACATGAGCGACCCGAGACGACTTGGCAGTCATACCATCCGTACAAGCGTAAGAGAAGAGGGGGGGTACAAGGGGAATCAGAGCAGGACACACAAGCAAATTAAACAGCAGCCGCAAGAAAGGACGCACGGAGCTGGTCCAAACGCCCGTGGTCATTGATCTTGTATCTCCACCCCCAAATCGCAAGATGTCCTACGGAGCACAAGATGTGCAGTGGAGGCCTTAGCATTGAAAACAAGGTCGTTCGTTGCCTTCCAAAGCGACCAAAGAACCGCCACAATATAATGCCTGTGCGCCAAATGTGAAGGTCGAAACCACTCGGGGAAGGAAGGTCCCAAAGGCAGAAGTTGCATGCCTCCGGGGATAGTGGGCACCCCCAGTCTGCCCCAGACCTACGAAGCTATGATGCAGTCGGAGAAGAGGTGTCTTCCGGTCTCCGGCGCAAGAGTCGGAGGGCGCGTACGTAGTTCTTGAAGAAGAGGTTGGCCCTGGTACTCAGCCTGTCGATGCCCGCAAGTTACACGAAGATGCTGATCTTCGAATGAAGCTTCAGATCCCAGGCCCTGCAAGCGGACACATCTCGTGCCATGGAGAGAGCACCTGATACGCCTCTCTGGAGCTGAATAGGGGTCGAGGGAGAGTCGATGAAGCTGATATCATGCCCATCAAGGAGCGCGACAGCGCCTACGTAGCTCTGGAAGACGAGGAGCTCCCGCTCCAACCGTAGCCACCATCGCGTGAGGCCTGGAAACATGAGAAAAGAGCGCAGTGTACCGCTGAGCTAGTGGCTGCCAGGGAGCCAGCTGTGGAGCCAGAAGGCTGTGGTGGTGCTGCTCACGACGCCAACGCGAGTGATGGCAGCGTCACAGCGAGCTGGACGCCTCCTGGACTTGTCACTTTCTTCTTCGAGGAACGTAAACTGTATAGCCTGCTCGTGTGTGGAAAGGAGCAAGGAACAAACAGCTGCGAAGCAGCTTAGCAGGCCTAAATGAACGACACATCGTCCTTTGCAGCTCAGACAGTATTTTCTCGCCGTCCCAGCGATTTAGACCGCACCTGGAGGCTGGAGCTCGTTGGAGTTGAGCTATGCGGTGGTATTGAGCCCGGGCAGGTGCCCAAGTGCAGGGACCGTAAAGGCATCTTCACCGGGTCGACCCATTATATCACCCCTTGTTTTTGTCCGTTTGGGTCGAGTCGCGGTCGATATGAGTAGGGGTCTGACTTGTTCGGCCAGCCGTGCACAGCAGCGCAACCCATTTGTCCGCGTTGGTCGAGGCAATTTTTTTTCAGATTCAAACACAAACAACTCGTGCGAAAAACTGGCAAAGTTTATACTTAATTTATATTCAAAATATAAAAAACATAATTTAAACTAATCCTAGCCCTAGCTACCAATATCCACGCGTCGGCGCCGCCTCCTCCATCTATGGGTCGAGGTCGATGTACTCCGGCGGCGTTCAGAGGATGGACGGCGGCAGGGCCGGAGCGGGCGCAGTCGGATTGATCGCCCGCACAGGCCACGGCTCCCACTGCTGGAGGTGCGCCAACTCCATCCCCACCTCCGGCGCGATCGGAGGTGCCCAAACCGGCAGGGAGGTGGTGGAGGCAGCTGGGCTTTCGTTTCAGCCACCATGCGGGTGAGCGCGAGGACCTCCTCGTAGCCGTGCCACTGGGCCTTCTCCTCCTGCGCGCTGGCCGCAATGACCTGCTCGGTGAAGGCGTCCTCGTCGTAGCCCCGCGCCAGTACCTCGCGGTACTACGGGGGCAGGTTGACAGCGATGTCGTCCACCGCCTCCTACTTGACGATGATGTCGTCGTTGCCGCCCTCGTCGTTGCCGTCCTCGCTGTCGAGCTTGGCGTCGGAGTGGTTGACGGTGCCCTCCTCGTCCGAGTCGATGTCGCGGATGGGGTAGACCTCCCCCGGCTACAGGTCATGGCGGATGGTGGTGGCGCGACGCGCCTTGTGCTCCCAGTCGAGCCACTCCTTCAAGTAGGCCTCGCTCTGGTAGGCAAGGTCCCACCATTGGACCGACGAGAGGCCCCTGATCCGGCGGCGAATCTCCTCCTCCAGCCCTTTGCCCTCCTTGGGCACGGGCGGCACCGGGACATGCTCCCGGTTGGAGTGCCAGCCGGTGGGGAGGGACACGTCGTTGTGCTGGATGCCCCGTCCCTCCCTCCAGCGGCGCTCGCACTCCGCGATGCGGAATTACTGCTGATCGTGGCGCTCTCCCTCCGGCCGTGGTGGCGGGCGAGCCTCCACGCGGCGACCCCGGAAATTCTGCGGCCACGGCGGAGGCGGCAGGGACGTGCCGCGGAGGAAGGCCGGCATCCGGCCGGAGCGCTGGCTGCTAGAGCCAGACGCCTCGTGGTCGTTCTTGCCCCTCCCCTTCTTTAGCCACGACGGCGTCTTCATCGTTCGTGGTGGTGGTGGTGGTGGCTGTAGGGGTTCGTAGCATGGAAAACAAAAAAATTCTACCGCATGCACACAAACAAGCCAAGATCTATCTACTAGATTGTAGCAACGAGTCGATAGAAGCACCCACCCTCGAAGATTCCAAAGCGGTTAACGAGAGCAGATTCTCGTGGGTGATGTAGTCGTACACTTGCCGATCTCGAAGGTTCCAGTAGGCAGCGGAGGTTGTAGTTCTCCCCTTGTGATTTCGGCAGCATGACGGCGTGGTGTCGGAAGTAGAGGGAAGATCCCGCAGGGCTTCGCCTAAGCCGGTGCGAGTTATGATGGATTAGGTTTCCCGGAAATCTAGGGTTTAGAAAACCGGGAGGAGGAGAAGGTGTCGACGGCGGCTAGAGCAGCAGCGACGGACCGGCGGTGGCGGCGGCGCGGGCGGTGGCTCGGGTTGAGAGGGGCTAGGGCTTGTGCTTGTAGTGTTGGGGCAGCCCTCCCCCTCTATTTATGAGAGGGGGGCAGCCTTGGGAGGGGTGGGTTTGAATACAAACCCAAACCCAAGTTGGATTGAGAGAAGGATATGTTTCTTCTCCCACTAGGAAACCATTGTTCCAGTACTTTTCAAACTTTCCGTTTGACTTTCAATTTAGAGCTTTAATTCTCTCTTGCAAATGCCCACACCAAGTGACCTAGGATATGATCCAATCATTCCACTTACCCATGACACATTCATGGACCATTCTCCTTCCGGATCAGTGAACCTTCTAGAATCTTCTAGAACCTCTCTGATGAAAACATCAGAATCTTTCCCGAACTCCGGAATCGGACTTTCCTTATATGAATCTTATTCTCCAGACTATTCCGGATCTCCTCGTGATATCCCGGATCCCATCCGAGACTCCGAACAACATTCGGTATCCCTACTAACATTCCATATCTACTAAACAACATCGAATCCTTAAGTGTGTCTCCCTACGGTTCATGAATTATGTGGACATGACCGAGACACTTCTCCGATCAATAACCAATAGAGGAATCTGGAAATTCATATGGCTCCCACATATTTCTACGATTACTTTGTGATCGAATGAACCACTTACATACGATACCAATTTCCCTTTGTCTCGCGATAGTTTACTTATCCGAGGTTTTGACCGTCGGTATCTCTGCATACCTAGTTCAACCTCGTTACCGATAAGTACTCTTTTCTCGTTCCCGTGATATGTGATCCCTTGTGAGCCAGTCACATGCTTGCAAGCTAATTGGATGACATTCCACCGAGAGGGCCCAGAGTATATCTATCTGTCATATGGATGGACAAATCCCACTCTTGATCCATGTGCCTTAACCCATATTTTCCGAACGCTCAATGCCACCTTTATAGCCACCAAAGCATTCTTCCGATGATGGTGATTAGCATGATCTCATGCTCGAAGTAATTAGGTTACTATGTATCAGAAAGCTTATAGCAAACAAACTATTGAAATGACTTGATCTTAATGCTACGCTTATCAATAGGAGTATGTCCATCATACCATTCTCATAATAATATGATCTTGTTGTTAACAACATCTCAATGCTCATGATCGGGAAACCACGATCATCTATTAAACAACAAGTTAGTATTTCAAAGAGGCTTTACTAGGGACTCTAATTCAGTTTACAAATCACACAAGTATTGATGTTTCCTTTTTAATACTATTATAGCATGAATGTAAACATTTATCATAAACACAAAGATATAATAATAACCACTTTTATTATTGCCTCTAGGGCATATCTCCAACAGTCTCCCACTTGCACTAGAGTCAACTAATCTAGATTACATGGTAATATACCGAACACCCATGGCGGTTTGGTGCTGGTCATGTTTTGCTCGCGGGAGAGGTTTAGTCAACGGATCTGCCACATTCAGATCTGTGTGTACTTTGCAAATCTTTATGTCACCATTTTGGACGTGCTCTCGAATAGCATGAAAACGTAGCTTGATGTGCTTCAGCTTCTTGTGTGACCTTGGTTCTTGCGCATTGGCTATGGCGCCCATGTTATCACAGTAGATAGACATTGGGTCCAGCGCACTTGGAACCATACCGAGCTCTGTAATGAACTCCTTCATCCATATTGCCTCTAGTGAAGCCTCCGAAGCGGCTATGTATTCCGATTCAGTTGAAGATCTCGCCACAACGCTTTGCTTTGCACTCCTCCAGCTAACTGCTGCACCATTCAAAGTAAATACGTATCCAGATTGAGATTTAGAATCATCCGGATCGGTGTTCCAACTAGCATCGGTGTAACCATTAACAACGAGTTGTTCATCACCTCCATAAGAAAGAACCATATCTTTAGTTCTTCTCAAGTACTTAAGGATGTTTTTGACCGCTGTCCAATGATCCACTCCTAGATCACTTTGATATCTGCTAGTCAAACTAACATCATATGCAATGTCGGGTCTAGTACATAGCATGGCATACATAAGAGATCCTATGGCTGAGGCATACGGAGTCTTACTCATCCTTTCTCTATATTCTTCTGTTGCAAGACTTTGAGTTTTACTCAAGGTCGTATTGGGCAACATGGGCAAGAACCCTTTCTTGCTATCTTCCATTCCAAACCTCTTTAGAACTTTGTCCAAATATGTACTCTATGACAATGATATTAGGCGCCTCAACCTATCTCTATAAATCTTTATGCCTAATATGTAACCTGCTTCACCAAGATCTTTCATTGAAAAACTATTATTCAAATAATCCTTGACACTATTAAGAAGGTCTACATTATTCCCAATCAACAATATGTCATCTACATATAGTATTAAGAATGCTACAGAGCTCCCACTCACTTTCTTGTAAATACAAGCTTCTCCATAAGTTTGTATAAAACCAAAGCTTTTGATTACCTTATCAAAACGTTGATTCCAACTTCGGGATGCTTGCTTCAATCCATATATGGACCGTTGAAGTTCGCATACCTTGTTAGCATCTTTAGGATCGACAAAACCTTTGGGGTTGCATCATATACAACTCTTCATCAATGTCTCCATTGAGGAACGCCGTTTTGACATCCATCTGCCATGTCTCATAATCATAATATGCAGCGATTGCTAACATAATCCTCACAGACTTTAAGCTTCTTGGTGAGAAAGTCTCATCGTAGTCAACTCCTTGAATTTGTCGAAACCCTTTTGCGACAAGTCGATCTTTATAGACAGTAACATTACCATCATCATCTGTTTTCTTCTTGAAAATCCATTTGTTCTCGACAGCCTCCCGGCCATCCGGTAAGTCCGCCAAAGTCCATACTTGGTTTTCGTACATGGATCCAATCTCGGATTTCATGGCTTCTTGCCATTTATTGGAATCTGGGCTCATCATCGCTTCCTCATATGTCGCAGGGTCATCGGTGTTGTCCACCAACATGACACTCATAATGGGATCATACCAATCAGGAGTGGTACGAGTTCTTGTTGACCTGCGAGGTTCTGTAGTAACTTCAACCGAAGTTTCATGATCAACATCATTAGCTTCCTCTCTTATTGATGTAGGCGCCACAGGAACCACTTCCGGTGTTGCGCTACTCGCAAGTTCGAGAGAAGGTTCAACAACCTCGTCGAGTTCTACTTTCCTTCCAGTCACTTCTTTCGAGAGAAACTCCTTCTCTAGAAAGGATCCATTCTTGGCAACGAAGATTTTTCCCTCGGATCTATGATAGAAGGTATACCCAATAGTTTCCTTCGGGTATCCTATGAAGACGCATTTTTTCGCTTTGGGTTCAAGCTTGTCGGGATGTAACTTCTTTACATAAGCTTCGCAACCCTAAACTTTAAGGAACGACAATTTAGGTTTCTTCCCAAACCATAATTCATACGGTGTCATTTCAACGGATTTAGATGGTGCCCTATTTAAAGTGAATGCGGCTGTTTCTAATGCATAACCCCAAAACAATAGCGGTAAATCTGTAAGTGACATCATAGAACGTACCATATCTAAGAGAGTTCGATTACGACGTTCAGACACACCATTACGCTGTGGTGTTCCCGGCATTGTCAATTGTGAAAGTATTCCGCATTTCTTAAAATGCTCGCCAAACTCGTAACTTAGATATTCACCCCCACGATCAGATCGTAGAAATTTAATTTTCTTGTTACGTTGATTCTCTACCTCACTTTGAAATTCCTTCAACTTCTCGAAAGTTTCGGACTTATGTTTCATGAAATAGATATACCCATATCTACTCAAGTCATCCGTAAAGGTAAGAACATAACGATAACCACCGCGCGATGCTACACTCATTGGGTCACACACATCGGTATGTATGATTTCTAACAAGTCCGTAGCTCGCTCCATCATACCAGAAAATGGAGTCTTAGTCATTTTACCCATCAGACATGCTTCGCATCTTTCAAGTGATTCGAAATCAAGTGATTCAAGAAGTCCATCGGAATGGAGTTTCTTCATACGCTTCACTCAAATGTGACCAAGACGACAGTGCCACATATAGGTTGAGTTATCGCTCAATTTCAAACGTTTAGCTTCAATGTTTTTAATGTGTGTATTACCACAATCGAGATTCAATAAGAATAGACCATCTATCAAAGGTGCATGTGCATAAAACATATTACTCATATAAATCGAACAACCATTATTCTCAGACTTAAATAAGTAACTGTCTCGCAATAAACATGATCCGAATATAATGTTCATGCTCAACGCAGGCACCAAATAACAATTATTTAAGTATAAAACTAATCCTGATGGTAGATGAAGAGGTAGCGTGACGACCGCGATCACATCAACCTTTGAACTATTTCCAACGCGCATTGTCACCTCGTTCTTCGCTAGCTTCCATTTATTCTGCAGTACCTATTTCGAGTTACAAATATGAGCAACCGAACCAGTATCAAATACCCAGGCACTACTACGAGTACTAGTGAGATACACATCAATAACATGTATATCGGATATACCTTTCTTCTTGATGTTGCCGTTCTTCAAATCCGCCAAGTATTTTGGGCAATTCCGCTTCCAGTGACCTTCTCCCTTGCAGTAAAAGCACTCAGTATCAGGCTTAGGCCCAGCCTTGGTCTTCTTCGCCGGCGCGGTAACTTTCTTACCGCCCTTCTTGAAGTTTTCCTTTTTCTTAGACTTGCCTTGCTTCTTGAATTTGGTGGTCTTATTGACCAACAACACTTGGTGCTCTTTCTTGATCTCCACTTCTACATACTTTAACAAGGAGAAGAGTTCGGGTAACGACTTGTCCATGTTTTGCATATTGTAGTTCATCACAAAGTTTTTGTAACTTGGTGGTAGTGATTGGAGGACACGCTGAATCCCCAAAGCATTAGGAATCACCATACCCAAGCTTTGAAGCTTGCTTGCATGCCCAGACATCTTAAGCACGTGCTCACTGACGGAGCTGCCCTCTTCCATCTTGCAGTTAAAGAACTTTTTAGAAGCCTCATAACTCTCAACTGCCGCGTGAGCCTCAAATATCATTTTGAGTTCACGGACAATATCATGTGGGTCATGGTTCTCAAACATTTTCTGAAGCTCCGATTCCAAACCATACAAGATAGCACACTGAACTGTGAAGTACTAATTCTTCCGAGCGAGGAAAACATTCTTTACCTTATCGGTAGCATTAGCTGCAGGCGGGTCACCGAGTGGTGCATCCAGCACATATGTCAAATTACCAGCATTGAGGACAATCCTCAAATTGCGGAACCAATCCGCGAAGTTGCTTCCATTGTTTTTCAACTTTTCTTTCTCTAGGAACGCATTAAAATTGATGGTAGGGGCCGCCATTGATCTACAACATATTTGCAATAGTTTAGACTAAGTTTATGACAAATTGAGTTCTAATTAACAATTAAATTAATCTAGGTGAACTCCCACTCAAAACAATATCCCTCAAATTGTTTTAGTGATCACACGAACCAAATCCACCACATCAAAACCGATCATCACGAGAGTTGATGTAGCTTCAATGGCGAGCAATCAACATGTTCATCATATATACTATATGGCTCATGCTTTACCTTTTGGTGATCCGTGTTCCGAGACCATGTCTATACATGCTAGGCTCGTCAAGATCAAACCTTAGATTCCGCATGAGCAAATCTGGCTTGCTCACGTTGTATACGCTCGCAACATCTAACACACCCGATCATCACGTGGTGCTTTGAAACAACGAGCTTTAGCAACGGTGCTTACTAAGGACGAACACTTTAAAACTTGAAATTTTTGTGCTTGAGGGATCATCTTATAATGCTACTGTCGTGAACTAAGCAATACAAGATGCATAAAAGGATTACATCACATGCAATTCATAGTATGTGATTTGATATGGCCTTTCTTCTTTGTGCTTCCGATCTCCATCTTCAAGCACGAACATGATCTCCATCATCACCGGCATTGCATCAAGGTCAATGACGCTTCTCCATGGTTGTCGTCCACCGGCTTCAACTATTACAACTACTTTGAATAGACACGCGGGTCTTAACATAAATTAAAGACAACCATATGGCTCCTGCCGGTTGCCAACTTACAATAAGGATCATTGCATACATCAAATATAATCACAATCATGGCCATATCACATCACTGCACACCTCTGCAAAACAAAGTTAGACGCCTCTACTTTCTTTGCATGTTTTACGTGGTTTGGGGCTTTCAATAAGTGTCGTTCTAACTTACGAACAAGAACCACACCATTGATACTAATATTGTCAATTACCCGTTGTAAATTGGATCTTAACTATGCTAGGAGAAACAAGCACCCGCAAAGCCACTTATGCAATACAAGTTGCATGTCAAGCGTGGAGCAAGTCTCATGAATGATGTCATGTAAGGTTAGCCCGGGCCGCTTCATCCCATCATACCGCAAGATGCAAAGTACACAAAAAGCAATTGATAATAAAAGCACCACCGCTCACAATGACCATTGTGTTCTACTTGTGCAACAGATCTACATATAGACATGGCTCTGATTTAGGGGTTCGTAGCATTGAAAACAAAAAAATTCTACCGCATGCACACAAACAAGCCAAGATCTATCTACTAGATTGTAGCAACGAGTCGATAGAAGCACTCACCCTCGAAGATTCCAAAGCGGTTAACGAGAGAAGATTCTCGTGGGTGATGTAGTCGTACACTTGCCGATCTCAAGATCGCGTAGATGATCCTTCCGGCGCTGCGTTCCGGCAGCACTTCCGCAGTCGGTCACACATTCGGTACTCGATGAAGACCTTCCTCTCCCTTGTTCCAGCAGGCAGCGGAGGTTGTAATTATTCCCTTGTGATTCCGGCAGCACGACGGCGTGGTGTCGGAAGTGGAGGGAAGATCCTGCATGGCTTCGCCTAAGCCAGTGCGAGTTATGGTGGATTAGGGTTTCCCGGAAATCTAGGGTTTAGAAAACCGGTAGGAGGAGAAGGTGTCGGCGGCGGCTAGAGCGGCGGCGGCGGCGCGGGCGGCGGGTCGATGGCGGCAACGGCTCGGGTGGAGAGGGGCTAGGGCTTGTGCTTGTAGTGTTGGGGCAGCCCTTCCCCTCTATTTATGAGAGGGGGCAGCCTTGGGAGGGGTGGGTTTGAATCCAAACTCAAACCCAAGTTGGATTGAGAGAAGGACTTGTTTCTTCTCCCACTAAAAAACCATTGTTCCAGTTTGACTTTTCAAACTTCCTGTTTGACTTTCAATTTAGAGCTTTAATTCTCTCTTGCAAATGCCCACACCAAGTGACCTAGGATATGATCCAATCATTCCACTTACCCATGACACATTCATGGACCATTCTCCTTCCGGATCGGTGTACCTTATAGAATCTTCTAGAACCTCTCCGATGAAAACATCGGAATCTTTCCCGAACTCCGGAATCGGACTTTCCTTATATGAATCTTATTCTCCTGACTATTTCGGATCTCCTCATGATATCCCGGATCCCATCCGAGACTCCAAACAACATTCGGTATCCCTACTAACATTCTATATCTACTAAACAACATCGAATCCTTAAGTGTGTCTCCCTACGGTTCGTGAATTATGCGGAAATGACCAAGACACTTCTCCGATCAATAACCAATAGAGGAATCTGGAAATTCATATGGCTCCCACATATTTCTACGATTACTTTGTGATCGAATGAACCACTTACATACGATACCAATTTCCCTTTGTCTCGTGATAGTTTACTTATCCGAGGTTTTGATCGTCGGTATCTTTGCATACCTAGTTCAACCTCGTTACCGATAAGTACTCTTTTCTCGTTCCCGTGATATGTGATCCCTTGTGAGCCAGTCACATGCTTGCAAGATAATTGGATGACATTCCACCGAGAGGGCCCAGAGTATATCTATCCGTCATATGGATGGACAAATCCCACTCTTGATCCATGTGCCTCAACCCATATTTTCCGAACACTCAATGTCACCTTTATAGCCACCCAGTTACGGTGTGGTGTTTGATGTCATCAAAGCATTCTTCCGATGATGGTGATTAGCATGATCTCATGGTCGAAGGAATTAGGTTACTATGTATCAGAAAGATTATAGCAAACGAACTATTGAAATGACTTGATCTTAATGCTACGCTTATCTATAGGAGTATGTCCATCATACCATTCTCCTAATGATATGATCTTGTTGTTAACAACATCTCAATGCTCATGATTGGGAAACCACGATCATCTATTAAACAACAAGCTAGTATTTCAAAGAGGCTTTACTAGGGACTCTAATTTAGTTTATAAATCACACAAGTATTAATGTTTCCTTTTTAATACTGTTATAGCATGAATGTAAACATTTATCATAAACACAAAGATATAATAATAACCACTTTTATTATTGCCTCTAGGGCATATCTTCAACAGTGGCGGCTATGGTTTGCGATGACGAGAGGTGAGGAGTGCGGCACCGACAGGTGCAGGGTTAAATAGCCCCTTCGCCCGTGAACACGCGCAGCTTCCTGCTCCTTCGCCATCAATGTCGGGGCGAGAACGCAGGCGGCACCCAGTGGGTCAGCAATCTGTCGCGACATCATTGATGGCGCAGGCTGCCGCCGGTTAGCCTTCTGTGCAGCGCCTCTGAATCGGTTCCGCGGTTGCGTCTAAATCGCTGCTGCTGACCGCGTCTGAAATCAATATCGCGTGTGGCTGACGGGTGGCCAGTAGCACGTGCAGGCACGACGTCTGCGATGTCCGCGCGTGTCTAGGCCGACGCAACCGAGACCCAGATTAGATGCATGGATGGGTCAAGCCGGACGCGTTTCACGGATGGGTCGCCCCGCTGGGGCACCGCGCATGCTCGGCGCATCCGCGCGGAAAGTTTCAGACACGCACAGATCGGATGAGTCGGCCCGATGGAGATGCCCTATATTCGACCATGTCGCTGGGTGAACAACGCCTCCAAATTACCACGAGGAAGGGAGCCATGGTACCTTTTCCTCATGCCCCCCATTCCAAAATAATTACTCCCTCCGTTTCAAAATATAAGATGTTTTAAGTTTGTAAAAAAAATCTAGACTTATTTTATTGTGTAGATTTTTTGTAAATCTAAGTGAACCTATATATTAAAAGTAGTCTAAATATATTTGCTTTATGGAGCTAAAACAACTTATATTTTAAAACAGAGGGAGTACTCCGTAGCATCGACACGAGTAGGGTTGGTGATCACAAATGCAGTAGGCGCAGCCTGCTAGCTTATTTTACTTCTACGATAGTACTATTTTTCATTTATATAATAGGATGCGACTTCTTTCCATTTTTCTATTCGGCTTGCTAAATTATTTTGGAGGAAACGAGGAACTGAGGAACAAGACATGAGAGAACTCACAAAAGGAGGATGCATTACTAAATAACACCAGTCGAGTCAAGTATTTTTGGATAAAGACATTAATATCATGCAGATATCAATTACACACCCTCGACACCAACAAGATGTTTAACACTTTGCACGATGCACACAACCAAAAAAGAAATTAAAAAGTGAAAAAAGCCCCACCACGATGATCAATCACCCGCAGCAATAGCACTCTAACCACCACCAAAGACAACACCCGGACTATAAAGAAAGTTCTCCAAAAGCAACACCACCAACAAGAAACAATGCACAAATGTTATCATTGACTGATCAAAGATGTTAAGTTTTCATTATGAAGAAAGACCGCGTTCCCAAAACAACGCCTTTAACAGATCACTGCACATGTACGGCCAATAAAGGCTAGACCTTAAGTGTTCATCCTGGAAATCATCGACTCGGAACTCGAGGAGCACCACCAGCAAAGAAGTCTTCATGCCCCCAATTTCGAAGGCTGTTGCTTCCAGCCACGAACCACTAGGCTCACATGAACTCATATCCGGTCTAGACGGGGACATATCTGCCCACCGGATAAGAAATGTATTACATTTGAATTCTCCATGCATGCAGCGGATATCTGATATGATCTCATGCCTAGTGATTGTGATCAATGCAATATTTCCTCCTTGGTTAAATAACTAATTTAGTTTGCAAAATAAAGAGCCAGGGTGCCAATGTATTTATACAATAAAATACTACCACAAAACAAAGGGTAGGCAGCGATGCATAAATTAATCATTCCCCATCTGTGCAGTATTCCAACGTTGTCAACCATGAAAACGATTTATATAATCTGTTTGATATAGACGTACAACTTATTACATGAATGTGAACATATAATTTATAAATAAATTAGATAATAATGCCATATTTTTAGAGGGTGTAGGTTTTTTTTGTAAAGTTTACTTAAACATAAAGTTTTCTTAGTCGGCAACTCTTTTTGAACTATATGAAAAAATTATTGCAGCCATGGTAAATATTATTTTAAATTGATGTTCTCAATCAAGTAAAAATAGGATTTTCTCAATCAACTAAGCTGTAGGCAGATCCTTATATTATAATCAACCAATTCCCAAATGGAAACCAATGATATAAACTTAAAAAGGAATAATTTATCAACATTTGTGACAAAATATAATTTGTAAATTATGTTTCATAGTTATATTTTTATTTTTAGAATATATTAATACATAATTAACAAAAATACACCAATATATGTATGTCCAAAACATTGTGTATTTTACATGAAAACTAATCATAAGGTACAAACATATTTAAAATATTTGACATATTAAAAGTGATGCCCTCGCATCTGTGAGGACCACCATGCTAGTTATTCAAAAGACTAATAGGATTTGAGATCACAATTGTAAGTAGGGCTCTAATCCGGTACTACCCCCTCTTCCCTAAACTCGTATAATGTCAAACACAAGAACGGTTCAGATCGCTTGATACCCCTTTGTAATTAGTATATACATGTATATGTAAATCTATATAAAACCACATATAACTTAACTAAATAATATGTTTTTTCTAGCCGTGCATGTACTAGTACGAACTCTATGCAAAGGAAAAAAAAAGTATGGTTGTACGCCGGATCATCGCCGATGACAACTGTGTCCGTCACATGGTGGTAATGGTGATGGTTAGATCCGACGAGCCGGTGACTCAGCCTGGTCAGCGCACGCCTCGGCTTGGCATCATAGGTGTGTGTCGGCAGGGCTATCATGGTGGCAGCGGTGGCATGTAGAGGCGGCGACACGGGAGAGCTTGGATGCGGCAGACGGAATGTCCCCTAGCTCGCCGGACTGTCCGGCGACTTGTTCGGTGGCTCACCGAACTGTCCGATGACTTGTATGGCGGCGTCGCAGTGCCGCGTCCTCCAAATTACTTTTGTTGTTGTCGTCCGAGGAGGACCAGCCAGAGTACGAGGGGAGGAGCTGCCGTCAATGTTTGGCAGCGGGAGGGGGTGATCCTTCTCCGCAACCGAAGATGCACGCTTCAAACGTAATACTAGGAGAGGCGAACTCGAGATCTCACTACACACTCAAAGATTTAGTGTCTCCATGTGAGAAGGGGCGCAGAAAAAGAAACTGTGAAAGTTAGACAAAAGGTTGCAAGGAACAGGAACACCATAACATGATCACGAATCGTGGGGATGCTTTTCCGCTACGCAAATGATACTCCGCGAACCAACCGTGTGCGATATTCTTGTTACGATTCTAGATAATTTTCTGGGTGTGATTTCTCCGTGAAGGAGCCTAGCTAGACCGTGAGCAGGTGGTCAAAATTTTACGTCGTCAGTGATCTGTCGCGCCATGCACCGGAAGTGCCTTCTGTCTGACGAGGGGACTTAATAGACCCAATCTGTACTAGTGATCCTCGCCGTTTTCCTTACTTTCCTTCACGGACTGTCAAATTCCCAGGTACCACTCATTCCGAAGTAGAGAAATCACTACTCCCAGACTCACTACGAATGCACAACAGCTTGACTAATTCATCGTCTAGCCCAGTTTGACAATGCCGAAAAGGGTAAGTTGGATATGATGGAAGAAAAAGTAGTGGCTAATTTGAATGTCTCGCCATCGGGTTATTATACCTACCCATGGATATGTACGTTGGAGAAGCACAAAAGGATGGAGATCTATATATAGGAAGATAGGAATGCACCACAAGGGTGAGATACACTGAATACTAATTAACCTTTGCTGAGGCCGGCGGTGGCATGATGCTGCTATAACTTAGGCAGGACGACTGTGCCCATACATTTCATTTTTTTTTCTTGCGAAAACGCAAACGCAAAATATATACAGTGCCCATACAGGCCTTAATCCCCGTGGTTCCATAGGTCTAGTGGGTTGTGTTGTATGGGTTGTCGGCTCTTCCGAGCCTGTATATATTTGTTCATTTCTTTATTATTCAGCCTTATATAACATTACCGACGACGGGCAAGAGATAAAAATGATTTTCTCTCCAAAATCATCGTCCCATCAAATTTTTCGTGGCATGCTTCAGCATAAAACATAATTATCACGAAACCTCTTGTTGCTTGTTGACCAATAATTGTCATAGGACTTGTCTACAACATCAGAATAAACTTCTTCATGTGAGCATTCTACATTAGACCGTAATGTATAATATTTTTTTATCTGAATAACACAAGTCAAGTCATATATGCTTTTTCAGCCTACATTCCGGGCTTGTTATCATGAACTCATTAGTAAGGAACCGCTCAATGTAGACTATTTGTGGTACTTTTATCAGTTATAGCAGTGTTTATCCACTTCTTCAAAGCACTGCTAGCTTTAAACGGAGAGAATTATCCACTAGTTCCAAACATCAATAAACGTAGGTGGTTACGTGAATGCCAATCAGGGCGGATCCAGAATTCCACCAAACTCAGGGCCAACATCGTATTATATGTTAAAGTTACGCTAAATCCTAGAAAAAATAGTGCATTTCTACTAACATGTAGGTGAAAAAAAATTCTACGCCCCGGGCCAAGGCCCAGGTTGCCTGGGGTGTAGATCCGCCCCTTGCCAATGGTTGGAGTGGAGAGAATGATTGATGTACATCTGAACAAGAAAATAACCTGTCATAAATCTTTACCACGTTCATGAAGTAATCTTGTCTTTTTGGAAAGGGCTAATGCGTGTTAAGAAGTTGTTCTTCCCACATGGCCATTTTAAAATTGGAGATGGCGAAAGTGTTCGTGTTTGGGAAGATGATAGGCAGGGCTGATGATAGGTTATTGAAGATTCATGATGCAGCTATATATAAGTTAGGCAGAACAGCCTTGCACAGATTTATTTTATTTTCATGTTTTTGTTAATTCGTTGGTCTTCATGTTGCATGTCGGTTATCATAAGATTATTAGTGAAGAACCGCTCCAAGCGAGCCGATTATGATACTTATTAGTGGATAATTTTTTCCTTCTTATTAGAAGCCCTACTAGTTATAACTTGAGATCATTTTTCACAATTTGAATTCCAAGGTGACGCAACCAAGTAATACTAGGTGATATCATTATCCTAACCATAGAAATATGTTTTTCATGATTAATGACAATTTAGACATTTGAAACTAGGTCAGTTCAGGTGTCCAACGGACAAACATGAGATTTGGGTTATGTGTTGGTCATTATATCAAAATAGGTGATTATCTGAAATCAAGTCTAAGAGTAGGTGTGGCTTTGTGTAATCACCTCTTAAATTAATGCGATACAGTTATTAGCAGTCTTTCTTTTGTACTCCTTCTAGGGTCATATTCCCATCGAGTACTGTGGTTGTTTCCGAGTCTATCACACTGTTGCAGACAAACTCCAGACTGCTCAGACGGCTGACCGTTCGATGGCTCCATGCCTCAATCTCACTGGATGGTCCAAACCTCCAAATGTGAGTACTAGCAACGGGCTCATGAACAAACCATGCTGGTTTTCCTAATGCCACCCACTCCAAATACTTTCTTTATCTATAGTGATGGCCAACACTACACTCGGAGCCTGAAATCTAATATGTGTATTCTCTCTGTTTAGAAATATAAGATGTTTTAGCTTTGTAAAAAAAAAATATCTAGACATCTTTTATTATGTAGATTTATTTGAACATACGTACTAAAAGACGTCCAGATACATCAGCTTCACTAATCTAAAATATCTTATATTATATTTCTAAACGGAGGGAGTAATACCCAACATAGTAGTATTTCTACTACAGTCCACTGGTGTTAGCAACAGAGGAAGAAGACATGCGTGAATTCACAAAACCATGATACTTAATTTGCCTGTAAACTCTAAGCACTCTGCATTTTCGGTGGTGCTTCTGTTGCCATTTGTCTATCACCACTCTCTCAAATATCCTCCGTTTCATATTATGATATTTTAGCTTTGTGAAATAAGTGTATCTAGACCTTTTTTTTAGTGTATAGATTCAGAGTGAACCTACACATTAAAAGAGGTCTAGATACACTCTTTTTATAAATCTAAAACATCTTATATTATAAAACAGAGGGAGTATATATACCAGAGGAGCCATGAGTGTAATATATGATTTGGTAGATGGAATGAAATAAAATGTATCATACTTCACAACTTTCATCTATACGTACTATACATGGAACCCCATGTCATGTGTAAACATTAACGTCAATCGGCTGGGATGCAACAATGTAATTGCAGAATCAGACTCAACGGAAACTATAGAAGCTTGTAATGGAGAAGAGGCATGGTGGTGTGAATCCACAGTAGTTCTGGCGGATTGTATTGACGGGGCATCTATGGTTGGAACTGTTGTATTTCAACACTGCCCGAGAGAGGACAACGGAGTAGCGCATGAATTAGCTAGGACGTGTTTTTCTAGTATGATTTCTTGTAATTGGATCGATAAACCCCCTAGCTTTATCCTTGAATCTCTTGTAAACGATGTATCAAATGTTTGATGGGCTGCAAGTTTCAGACGCACTCTTTTTTCCTTACCAGGGTACCTAAGGGGGCTGGCAGGTTTTAACGAGACGTCTTGCATGCTTAATATATGATGTTTCAAAAACAATTAACGTCTTAACTCGTAAGTAAAGTATGCATACATGTATTGTGAGCATCATGTGGAACATTTCACCATTGGGAGACGAGGATTCTCGTGACAGATTTTAGAAGATCTAGAATGCTTTCGCTCTCCCTCTGTTCATGCGAAAATCCTTGATTCTTTTTTCAAAAGGCCAGTCCCCAATGTTTCTTCGTCACGATCAATATGCATAGTTGCATTTTTCCCTTGGTGTCAACACACTGGAGGTACTCTCATTCTTTATAATTGATCTATTAATTGTACAATCTTGTCTCACCTTTTTAATTAATGAAGATTAGCTTGTTAGGGGGGATGAATTCTGAAAAAATACATATACACACGTACATATATATAGAACAATATAACAAAAACATTTGTGTCTCGCTCCAAAGTGCCTCTATATCGAACACATCACTTCCTGAACTTGAGCAGAATTTTGCGTGTCCAAATGTCTAGGAGAGGTATGCAGGGAAAAATAAGATCAACCTCCAATATTTCTAACGCTGTGTATACTCAATATTTCTACCTCCAATATTCTGTGAATACACATTTTCTTGACCTCTAAACTGAATTTACTTTTGAAATTTAATTCCGCCTTAGATGCATCTTGTACCAATGTTGTCAATGTTTTAGGAGTTAAATTTAGATCTGAAATTTTCTAAGGCGGTAGATTCATATATGTCAATGGTGTGATTGTTTGTAGTCTCTTAATAGCTTCTAGAGGTGACAAAACATGGGATTGTACCCCACACATGGGAGTACATGATATATTTCTATGTTCTTTGTGGATGAAATTGTGCACTCAGAACTCCAACATTTCACCAAAAGGGTCCAACTGGTATTCTCAGCACTACGATGTTGCTACTTTATCTATGTTGTTCTCAACAAGAAATATATTTGACATAAATACTCATATCCTCCATGAATTTAACTTTACATGTCTTACTTCCAGATACCACTCATTCCAAATGAAAACATCCATCACCTAGTACAATTTGATTAGAAGTTTAAGAAGGATGTGGCAAAAGGAGGCTGGGTGTGACACAAGACCAGAAATCAGAAGAATTGTCGAATAAGGGAGTAATATTTTGAAGACCAAGGTGAGGCAGACAAGTTGTACTAGGTGATATCACTATTCCAACCATAGGAATAAGTTGTCATGAATAATGGCAATTTATACATTCTAAACTAGGTCAGCTGATGGATGGCACTTGCAGCCGTTGGGTGCAGGTGGAGGTTAACCAAACCCGCACCCACGTTGTTAAACTTTCCCGCCACCCATACCCGCACCCGCACCTAGGTAAAGTTTTTGTCCCATACCCACACCCGATAGGGTAAACAAAACCCGTGGGTAAAACACACCCAACGGTACAAAAAACACAAGAACTCAACAAAGCATTGTAATAACACAACATATAAGAAAAACAACAATATATATGTTCATTCATTCATTCATGGGTTCAACAAAATAGAATACATATATCAAAAAGACATAGCCAACCAACGCAACATATGTGAAAGAAAACAACATTATAGCCCTAGATGTGTGCTTATTACTTAGCGTTGATGACGGCGGTGATATGCAAAAAAAATGGCAGATGAGGAGGCACTGCCATTTTATAATTTTCATAGTATTAGAAGTAGAATTTATAATTTTCTTTGGAAAACCACTAAGATAGGAAGAACCCCACATGTCATATGTTGGGTAAGTGGGTATGCTGGTGTGGGTTTTACATTACCACACCCGTACCCGTAATGCCCAATGGGTAGAGAGCCTTTTAAGCATTTACTTACCTGTGGTTTAAGTTTTTATACCATGCCCGCAAATTAATGGGTAAATACCCGCTGGGTAAGTGGGTAATGTGTACTCATTGCCATCCTACTCAGATTAGGTGTCCAATTGGATAAAAATGAGAGATTTGGGTTATGGGTTGGTCGTTAGATCAATATGTGGTTTTCTTAAATCAAATCTAAGAGTAGCTGTTGAGTGTCAAATAAGCCTCTTAAAGTGTTGTTTTGTGTTATTACCTTGTAAACTAGCATTGTGGCCCTCGCAAATGCGAGGGCACCAACTTTATTGTATCACTAATGCTTGAAAATAAGATAAGAAAAGCATAAGATATGAGATAAGCACCGACCCAAGAGAAACCTCAATCTACAAATTTAGGTTTCAATGCTATGTATAATTCTAGCATTGTTGTGTTATGATATGGTACCAAATGAAACTTAACTTGCTTTTCTATATCCGAATTTTGGTCGGTCTAGCTTTTTAACCTATCTTAGTTCTATTAAAAAAATGACAGGGCACTAAAACATTGATGGTCTCTTTTAACATCTGTTGTTTCTAAACCAAAGTGTATCAATGCTATAGTAATTTAGTGCCTAGCTAGATAATACTTTGGTTTTTCGCCTTTCTTGGTTTTAGTAAAAAGATGGTCATACCTATTTCTCCAGTACTTAAAAATATATATAATACTTTAGTTTTAAACCCACAATATTTGTTGAATCCAAACACCTTAAGTATTTAATACTTTATTATTTGCACAAGCCGGTGTATTTTTCGAATACTTCAAAATTACTTTGGTGGAAAAGATGGCCTCAATTATTTCATATCATTGTTATTTCTTTTTGTTAGAAAAATGTCATAGCTTGTAAAAGAAGTTCTTGGAATCATATTTAATTTCATGAGCTTATATATCTTCTTTTACTGCACAACTCTCTTTTTTCATAATAAAAGTTATAGGTTAGCACGAAGGAGAAAACTTTGACTGCCAGCAATTTTATTAGTACATTTGATTGGTCAATCGAAATTCGCATATGTACATTTATCATGAAAATTTATTTCAATTGGAGTCTTAAAATTATTACACAATTAGTGGTATATAGTGTGTAATATATACTAATATACGGAACAACTACCCTGGTTTTAAAATATTGTTCATATTTAATATAGTTAGGCGCATGAAATTTGAATCCTGAGCTAAAAAATGTCCGTGTAGTATTTCATTAGTTTCTTAAGAATAGAGTGCATATTTTCTCTTTGATTTCAATTTTGTGAGTAAGCTATGCAGCACCATAAAAATAGATTGTAATACACATGCAATTTTGGATGATCTTTTGTTTCTAAATGCATACCATCCACCTTTGTTTTTCACCACAATTGTGTGTATATAGCGGTATCCGGAAACATATTATTTCATCTCCAAATGTTTCATAAGGAACATTTTTCCTCTTAAAATCTTTGCTCTCTCAAGTTCACTCAAACTTCCTGCACGGTAGTAGGTCGTACGGGAGTAGATAGTTTTTTCCAGCCGCCCAACGAACGTTTAATTTCCTATGTTGCATGGTAGTATATCGATTTTGTTTCTTATTTTCCGTGAGGTTGGCGTGTGACTTTTTATGTCTGATTACTCGGCGTACAATCAAAAAAAATGTCACAGGAGCGTGAGTGCGATTTGATTAATAAAATTGATCGGCTCATTTGCTCCGTGTGGTGAAAAATAAGGTATGGAGTCTCCTTCCATATCTAACACACAATTTGTAGTCACATATTTTAGATCTAACTGTGTGAATAATTTGGATGATGTGACTCAATGTGAGGTCTCTATTAGATCCAACCCATATAGTTCTTCCATCGATCTAAAATGCAATTACAATACCAAAATTTAGTCCACCTTCTAACACTAACTCGTAAGGTCATAGTGAACATGTTTGATGTGTCATCATATCGTCCATGTTAGGCTACATGAGTAAATATATTTTAACATTTGACCAACAAAGTTTGAAGTAATATACTACCTTCATTCTGGTTTATAAGGCAAATATGTATTTCAAGTAAATAGTTTGACCGTAAATTTGATCAATAAAATACAAATAATATTTAACAAAAAATATATCATTAGATTCATATTTAAAATATGCTTCTAATGATATAATTTTTATTACATATGCTTCATATATTGTTGACCAAATTTACGGTTAAATTATTTTTTTGAAGTATCTATTAGGCTAATGAACTGGAATGGAGGTAGTACCACTTATTGGACTTCAAGCTTCCAATTTTCAAGCATGGTTCCGTGTACTCCTCAAGCAATGCTCATGAGTAGCTCTCCACTCGTCTACGTAGTACATTGTTTGGGCAAAGGAAGCAATGGCTCAATGTGTGTACCCGTCGAATGTGGTAGAGGTAGACTGGTGTGGGTATGGTCAGAAACGTGATTAGGTATATAACATTTGTAGGTTGCATGCTGACTCAATAATAATTAGGATTACGCTCCAGAATACTTGATGATATTTTTCGGATGTCCCCGAAGGGACAATACTTGATGATATTTTTGTGACATCGATTATGTGAGTATGCGAGCATGCAGAATGGACATTTAATTGAAGAATAGTCTTCACTTGGGTGTTTATAGTATTCCTTTGTGGTGACATTAGAATTTTTGAATACTTTATATGTTAGTGCCAAACTTTCAGTCATGAATAGTTTTAATCTTGGCGGTTTCTTTCAACTTTAACACCCAATCAAGCGACAATAAAACGTTTTATATTTTTTATATTTTAATATAATACAGTATCTCTTCATATATTTATTTTATATGAATAAATATGTTACACTTTATTGCTGTATAAAAGACTTTACAATATAATAGTAGTAGTACTACTATTTTTGTGACGTCGTCCTAAATAACGTGGCTATCGTGTATTTTATGGACATGGCAGAAACCATGCATGTTCCATGTAGTGCACGGGGTCTTTTTTTTAGGAAGTGTCCATAAACCACACGGGTTAACTTACTTTGAATTGGTGATCGACATGGTCCGTTACATGTGAAAACGTGGCGTAACTTACCTTCCTTGTACGTGGCAGGTCGTATAGGTATATATGTATGTGCCTGCATATCTCAAAAAAAAAAATGTATGTGCCTGCAGTTAACGGAAGAGTTATTTTTCTAGAGATGCGGGCAGGGTAATTTGAGACGTACTCTGACCGTAACCGCTAATCGTGACATACGAATTCTTTTGTGCATATTTATTTTTACGTAACACTATTTATCTTTAATCTCAGATTACATCTTGACCATTAATTACAGATCTAATAGCTAAATAATTTTGATGATGTGGATCAACATGTTGCCTTGAAAAACACTCTTATATTGCTTTTAGTATATAATAGATTGATGGGCATACATAGTTATCAGCGGTCTTTCTCTTATACTCCTTCTAGGGACACAGCCTCGTCGGAATATTGTGGTCGTGTGCGAGTCTATCACATCGTTGCAGACGAACTCCAGACCGCTCAGACTGCTGATCATTGGATGGCTCCATGCATCCATCTCACTGGATGGTCATGGACTAGACATGCTGGTTTTCCTAATGCCACCCACTCCAGATACTTTCTTTATCTATAGTGATGCCCAACAACACTACTCAGGAACCTCGAGAAGACGTGAAGAAATATAATAGCTAGCTTAGTACTTCTACTGCAGTTCATTGGTGCTAGCAACAGAGGAAGAAGACATGCGTGAAATTCACAAGACGAGGATACTTTCGCAAAAAAAAAAAGACGAGGATACTTAATTTGCCTCCAAACTCTATTGGCCTTTCGTGTGGTTGCGCTTCTATTGGATCGCACACCGATTTGTCTATCGCCACTCACTCTCCCATATATATAGCAGAGGAGCCATGAGTGTAATATATGGTTTGCTAGATGGGATGAAAATAAAACGTACCTACTTCATTACTTTCATCTATACGTACTACTGCATACATGGAACCCCATGTCATGTGTAAACATTAACGTCGTAACTCTCGTAAGTAAAGTATGTGTACATGTATTGTGAGCATCACGTGGAGCAATTCACCATTCGGGAGACAAGGATTCTCGTGAAAGATTTTTGAAGTTGTGGAATTCTTTCGCTCTCCCTATGTCATGGCAAAATCCTTGAGTTTTTTTTCCCAAAAGGCCAGTCACCAATGTTTCTTCATCATGCCAATATAGATAATTACATTTTTTTCCCTTGGTGTCAACACAGTGAAGGTACTCTCATGCTTGATAATTGATGATGAGCTGTACAAACCTGGTCTCACCTCCTTAATTAATGAAGTATTAGCTTGTTAGGGGAGAGGAATTCCTAAACACTTTTTCCTTCTGTTTTTCGAAAAAGGGAATAAAACCCGGCCTATGCATCGGTTGATGCACACGGCCTTTTATTAAAAAGCATAATCCATAAGTATTACAAGTTCAGTGATCACATAAGGTCGAGACAAGATCAACCAGCAAAAGATATAGAACAAAGTACTAAACATCATTCTTCAGTCTATTAAAACGCAGCCAACCAGACTAGCTGAAGACGTGCGCAGCAACCATCAAGAGACGGATGCACCCAGTAGCCATGATATCACGCTGGTGTTGTGACGATAGGAGTGCCCATAGATGCACCCAATGGGCCACCATATGTATAACATGCAAAAGATTGAAAGTTTTTGATCTATCAAAAATGATATCATTTATACATCTCCAGATAGACCAACATAAGGCTAAGACACCAATGCGAACTATAACTTTAGATAATTTATCAAAACCATTCAATCAGTTCCTAAACATATATGTAACATTATTCTGAGGGGGTAATTCATATGTAAAATGAATAATACGCCACAGAAGGCGAGCAAAACGACATGATATAAACAAATGCTCTATGGTATCCTGTGCCCCACAGAAACAACAGTTGGTACACCCTTTACATTTACTCTTTACCAGATTATCCTTTGTGAGACCCCATTATTAAGGAACCACATAAAAATCTTTATCTTTAGTGGGATATTTAGTTGCCAGAGATATTTTTACAGAAAATCGTATGATCATTCATTAGGTCTTCATACATGGATTTACTGAGAATACCCCAAATGATGTCAAGTTCCACATAAACTTATCATGATTCATTGATAACTAAACCATCGCGAGTCTTTGACATAAGTTTAGCCAAACATTCCATCTATTACCAGTTAGTACTCTCCTGAACCCGATATTTAGGGGTACCTGGATTAATACATGTGCTACGGTATCATTTTTGCGTTGTATAATGTTGTAAAGAGATGGATATTGTTGTGCTAAAGGGGAATCTGCCAACCATGTATCCTCCCAAAACCTTGTGCGTAAACCATTCCCAACCACGAAGTTCCCTCTAGCAAAGAAGTCATCTTTACCCGCATCAGGCCCTTCCAAAATGGAGAATCCGTTGGTTTTGCTTGGACTTCAAATAAAGTTTTTTGACCTAAATGCTTATTATGTAGAAGTTCTTGCCACACTCCTTCTTCACATAATAATTTGAAAATCCACTTACTTAGTATGCATTTATTCTTAATTTCCAGGACCTCAATTCCTAGTCCCCCCCTGATCATTCAGCCTACAAATTATATTCCACTTAGTTAATCTATACTTTCTTTTATTTTCATCACTTTGCCAAAAAGCGAGACCTATAAAAATCCAAACGCTTTCCAGAAACTATAGCATAAACATAGGTTAAATTGTCAAAACTGAGTTGATTAGGACCAAGCGATCATCATAAGTTAGAAGATTTCCCTTCCAGCAACTCAATTTCCCTTCACATCGAGTTTCTACTGGGTACCAATCTGAGTTCTTAAGCTTTCTATAATGGATGGGCACACTCAAGTACCTAAAAGGCAAATACCCAGCTTCACATCCAAATATTTGTATGTATTGCTGTTATTCGTCTTTTGCTTTACCAAAACAGAAAATCTCGTTTTTATAGAAATTAATTTTTAACCCCGGGAGTTGTTCAAATATGAAAAGTATTAATTTCATATTCACAGCCTTCTGTAAATCGTGTTCCATAAACATAATAGTATCATCAACATATTGTAAAATTGAGACCCCTCCGTAAACAAGATGAGAAATGAGACCTCCTACTTGTCCATCCTCTTTTGCCCGTGCAATTAGGATGACCAACATAAAACTTTTTCCTTCTTCTTTTTGAAAATTTACAAGTACACATGTACAAATATATAGAACAATACAAAAACATTTGTGTCTCACTCCATAGTGCCATTTTTAATGTATATCGAATACACCAGTTCCTGAACTTAAACGGAATTCTGCAATGTCTAGGAGAGGTAGGCAGTGAAAAATAAGAACAACCTCCAATATTTCTACCTCTGTGTATACTCAAAGTCAAAGGTGATTTAACAAAACCAATTTTCCTGGAGGAGTTACAGCTCACCACAAACAACACCACACTGTCCTAGTGACCCTCGACACTATTGACTTCCTAAGAGCATCTCTAGCAGACACCGAAAAAAGCCGGACCCAGAAAATTCCAGCGGTTTTTCGGGCCAGGTCACAAAATCTGGCCCAAACAGACACCATAAACACGGTCTGACCCAGGAATTTTTTCGGGCCCCTGAGAATCGACCACCTCGACCCATAAATCCCTGGTTCCGAGCTCGATTCCCAGGTCTCGATCCATTTCTCTTCCACCGCCCCCTCGACGCCTCCGCCGCGCACCATCGCTCAAATCCTCGAGCACTGGCGAGCAATTTCTTGCTGGCGGTAGCAGGTCCGCCCGATTCATGCCGTGATGTACCGTCGGGGAGCTTCGACGTCGCGTTTCTGTCGCCTGAAGCCCGCGGAGGAGGAGGAGCACTGCCGGTGCGTGCGCTCGAACGGAGCGTGCAAGCGCTCCGCCCTCCACTACAAGAGGTGGGGTTCGATGATACGTCGGAAACGTATCTATAATTTTTTATGTTCCATGTTTGTTTAGTATCTACTTTGTTTTGCTTTGTCTACACTTTGAGATATTTTTATATGTTTTCTGGTACTAACCTATTAACAAGATGCCACAGTGCCAGTTGCCTGTTTTCTTCTGTTTTTTGTTCCAGAAAAGGCAGAAAATCAATATTATCGGAATTGGACGGGACAAAAGCCAAAGTCAATTTTTACCGTGGGGAACACGAAGCCAGAGTACGAGACGGAGAAGAGCCACCAGGGGGCCACACCCCTGGCCGCGCGGCCAGGCTGCGTCTGCGCCTAGGGGGGGCGGCCGCCCTAGGTGCCCCCCTGTCCCGCCTCGTGTTGACTAGTATTTCTTAGAGAATCATGTACATGATTTGGGGTTTTCTGATCAATTTATGGTGTAATCAACAAGGGCCCGATAATCCTGAACATTCTCAATAAAAGTTCTCCACGATGGTTGCTCCAAAATCTATTACATCTAGGGCAGAGACGCCAGATTGTCAAATGATTCCATCGAATGACAAGAAGGTAAGCCATGTTTTCCTCATGCCTCCCACTCCAAAATACTTTCTTGTGTATGTACTAAGTGATGTCCAACACTTACTCAAAGCTTCAGCAACATGGGTAGAAGTCTAATAGAATTGGAGACAACAGATGAAACGTAGCACACTAACTGATTAGTTACTTTTACCACAGTACACCTGTTGCTACCAATGGAGAAACTTAGGAAGAGGACATGAGTGGATTCACAAGATGAGGATGCATCGCCTCTATATTTGTAGCCCCAAGGTAAGTAGTCCTTCTCTTCACTTACACAATCGATTTGTCCATCGGTCGTCTTCCATATATATGGACAAGGAACATGGGGACAACATCACATGTGTCATGATGGAAATATTATTTGTTGGGTGGGATGAAATAGAATGTAGTAAGAAAGTAGATGGGACCCAAATGCCATGTTTGAAAATTAATGTTGTAGAATATGTGTACATGTAGCATACACGGAAGTTTGACACAATGTTTCGTATAGTTTACTATCCACATAGAAGCATTGTATGTGATTTCATTGTGTTTTTTCTCTCCTTTGTCGGGGCACACAAACCTCAATGTTTCTTCTTCAAGTCAATATACATATTCTTTTTAGCCCTTAGTGTCAACACGGTGAAATCCTCTGGACTTCAAAGTTTATGAACCGTAGCTACTGGAGAAATAAATCAACCTCAAATATTTCCACCTTTATACTTAGAGGTGATCCAACATAAAAAAAAATCTGCAATAGACTTTGCAACCCGGCAACACACAATAAATGTTCCATCAGGAGATCATACTATACCCAATGAGAGCTTTACGTGCTTTCTAAGATGGAAAGTGATGACTGTTCCAAATATATCTACATACTTTATGAACTTCCTCATCTCTACTGACGTCAGCATAATCCCGGACCTCTTCCCTTTGTCAAAGTTTCGCATATGCATTCCTAGATAAAGGCAGATAGACAAGTTCATCGAAAAAATCATGGTTAGTGACTTGGTGCACTAACAATAAATATTAGGAAATGTAATCAGGTGAGAGTACCTCTGATGCAAGAAATTATCATGCTATAAATATAACCAGAAAATCTGATTTTACATCTCCCAAACTACACCTTGTCATAGATTTAGAAACATCAAGAATAACTAGCTTTCCACAAAAATGAGCCTTCAAAATGTATTGCACTGGTTTTAAAGTCAATGTAATAAGTACCCCAAATAAGGCTCACACATGGAATATCTTTCCTGATGAAGATTTTGTGGAGGTGTCTTTGTTCGTGTGTTTTCATGCTTACTACTTAGAGAAGTTACATACAGATTTATTAAATATGAAAACATTCATACAAGAAATATTACCAATTTTCCAAAGTAATAAATTTGAAATCTGGGCTATTCATGCATTTTCTTGAGCTCTAAACTGAATTAAGCTTTGAAATTTAGTTACGCCTTAGATGCATCTTGTACCAGTAAAGTTGTCATTGTTTTTAGGAGTTAAATTCAGAACTGAAATTTTCTAAGGTGGTAGATTCATATTTGTCCATGGTGTGATTGTTTGTAGTCTCTCATAGCTTCTAGAGGTGACAAACCATGGGATTAGCCCACACGTGGGAGTACATGATACATTGCTATGTTGTGGATGAAGTTGTGCACTCAGAACTGCAACATTTCACCAAGAGGGTCCAACCGGTAGTCTCAACACTAGGATGTTGGTACTTTATTGACGTAGTTCTCAACAAGAAATATACTTGACATAAATCCTTTTTTTTAAAATAGGCTTTCGCCCCGCTTTATAAATAAAGCACACAGGTGAGACCGCTGCTGGGCCAGACAGCACAACGCCCAAAGTACAACCACGAGACCAACGCTGGGGCAAACAGCACAACAAAGCCCAAAAGGAAAAAAACAAGAGAAAGAAGAAAAGAAAACAATGCCGACATCGCCGGCGTGACGAAAACGACGATATCGCGCAAACGCTGCGCCCACCGGAGGATGACCACCACACTCCTCGTACTCCGACCCGCCCCGTACCAAGCAACACCTCCAAAAAAGGGAGCGACGATGTCGACGCGGTTGCCCGGACGAATCCTAAGGTTTCCCCGTGTACGCAATGGAAGCAGGCAGAGGGAACACCCAACGCCCTTCAAGAAGGATGGTGGCACCCGCAGGCGTCACCGCGTCGGGGCCGGCAAGGCCGACCAGGATTTCGCCCAATCCCAACAACCACACACCCGGGCAAGCCGAAGCACAGCGCCAACCACGCCGCCCACCAACACGCGCCACCACGATCTTGACAACATCATCGCCGCCACACCACGACACTTCCTGTAACATCCCAGCATTAGAGTTTAGAAATAAGCTGAATACAGATGTGTGCATTGCATTCATGCATAGAAAATTCGAATAATTTTCACGCTTTTAAACAAAACTTGTCAAAGTGACTGAAGCTTCTCTCAACTTGATGGAATTGAAGTAGATCATCAAGTTGATTGTGATAAGTTTCATTATAACCTTTGCTAAAACCCTATTTGGGTAAATATGATTTGATCTAAGGGCAGATCAGATATAATAAAATGTTACTCATAATACATTGCTTAAATGATTAATATCTGATCCTTAAGGGATCCTATCATCAAATTTAGCACAACAACTCACAAATGCCAAGTTAAGATTACAACTAAAGTAATAAAAATGTAATGACTAATCCTGACCTATCTTATTCTTATCTATTTTTACTATGAGTATCATAGTAATACCTAAATTTAACTCTTTAATGAGTTTGAGTTGGAAAGAGACTAAGTCAAGATCATTCACCATATATCTTACTTTCCATATCAATCTTTATGGAACCTAACTTAATATCTGTTGTTCATCAATGATTGAGTAATCAACCATTGATTCACCAATTCTTTAACTATCAATACTTGATCTATTACTTCTTGATCTTATTATAGCATCCACTTAAATCTTTTAAAGAGGGCATAGTCCATGAATAATCCTTGATCCAATTAAAGATACTAAGAAGATAATTCCAATATAATTGTAAAGTTTTATTGATGAAGTCTTGATTAGCCAATTGGAAACCTAAGCTATAAATGATTAATGGATTATAATGATCATGCCTTGCTCACCAAGATTGGATACTTATATCAAGCATAAGTGATATTGGTGGGTAGAACATGATTGAAACCCTAGTAGAGATAAGTTATCCTAGAGTAGTCATTACAAGCCACATTAATATAATGTGAGGTTGGAGTATAAGTTATTAGAGTAAAGTAAATGTAAGATAGTATGATTCAATTAAAGCTAGTATAGCATAGAGTTATGGAAGTAGTGTTATCCATATTAAAGGATAGTAAGTTTTAAAGAAAGGTAGATGGGTGATTAAGGAAGATTATGAGTGGAGTTTGAAAGAAATACTTGTTGGATGGAAGATTATCAACAGTAGAGTAGTGGATAAAACCAGGTATGGATATGAGGAAACTATAAAAGCTTCAATATCAAGCTCATTGGATTTATCAATGAGTTTAGAAGAATAATAGGGAATAAGAATATTTCTTTTGAAGTAAAGCTCATCATGTTTAACCATGATGATGGATAGGAAGAAGTATTATATCTAGGAAAGGAATTCCTTAATTAAAGGTCCAGGATTACGAATTATGGAAAATAGACATTCTTGGTAAATAACCAACTCTAAATCTTAAACCAAACATAATATCCATATTACTATATGGAATATTTTCCTATAGCAAATCACATAAGCACATCCCTCTCATTCCAATTATCTTAAGCATATGTATTTAAGAGATATTTTTATCCAATATTTTCCATAAGACATTTTAATTAATAACTTCCTATTTTTAAAAGGGTGATATCATTATAGATCACAAACAGAAAATAATATGCTTAGTTATTAAATCTTTTATCACAACAACAAAGAATTATAAGCAAATTAAGAACCCTAAACTTCTATGTTTATCATATTAGATTATATACATTGAAATTTTATAAGCTAATGGAAGTAGTAATAATCATATTAATTTCCTTTGTATTTCATGCATCAAATAATGATATAGGACCATTATACATATAAAAAAATTCTTATTCAAACTATGAACAAACTAGAGTTAAGTTTTATAAACAAATAAGAAAAATACCATATAATAAAGCCATGGTTTAATGTAGAAAGTAAAATTGATAATAAGGGCTTCTACATAATATAAAAAGGGTTTTGATAGAAAACAAATAAAGAAATAATACCATTATATGACAAACTCATAAAAGAACCTTAAAATACCTTATTAATGCTGCAATCACTCAACAAATCAATTCCAAAAGGAGAATTCAAATCAAATAAGGAAAATTCAAATCTAAAATTAAAACACAAAATAGAAAAAGGGAAAACAAATAAAAAACGAATCCTAGCCGTGGCCCAACTTCTCTCTGCTTACCTGTCGCCCCTGTGCACCCACCAAGGCCCAATAACTAGCCTAGCTCACTTTGTCTCTGGCTGACTGGTAGGACCAGAGAGGGACTGCGGGTTGAGAGAAAAGAAACGCCGGGGGTTTTTATGCAAAATCGACTTTGTCGTCTACCTCGCCTACTGGAAGCAGCTCGCTGGCTGGAGATCCGCCGTTGATCGACCGTCGCGCTATGATGCGTGTCGCCGTCGCTAGGAGGAGTAGATAAGATCGATGCGTCCTCCTCTATCCTCTCATACCAATCTCATCTCCCATCTCGCTATCCAGACCCACCTTCCTTCCTCACCTGAAACCCTAGTTCATCCGAGTTCGTCGTTCCGGTCAGGTCCGACCACCCCTCGCCTCGTGGTATCCACCGCTGGACGTGTCGTCGTGGTCTGATTCACCTAGGACCAATCCCGGAAGCCCGCACGCCGGGAATCATGTGAAATTGATCACTCCTTTTCATCGGCCGCCGTGGCCATTATCGTCGATTCGCCGTCGTCACGCCTTCCCAAGTCTCCCCGGCCTCTCTATCGTCATCAGGGTAAGCTTATGCATCTCTGGACCCTAATTTCGCTTGCTGATTCTCACCGTAGACCTTGTTTCGTTGAGCACCGCCGTTGGCCTCCGCAGTAGCTCGTCGCCGGTGTATTTCCGGTGACCATTAGGTAGCGGCGTTACCACCAATAGGTTCGCCTTGGTTCCCTCTGTCCAATAGCATTGACCTTGTGGACCAGAACACGGTGGTTCACCGCCGGCGACCATCCTCTGGTGGTGGAGGCCAGGCTGATGTCAGCATGACATCATGCTGGTGTCATCCTGCCACCCAGCACGGTTTGACCTGGTCTTTGTCTCACGTGGCATATGACGTGGCCTTGGACCCATATGTCATTGTCTGGGGGTATAGACAGGGTCGGTAACAAATACGTTTTACTTACCTGAGAGATGAGGTGGACATAGGCCCACTGGTCAGTGACTCGGGCTAGGTGTTGGTGCGGTATAAAAAGTTAATTCCTGTTGAAGAAATAAATAAAATGTTATAAGCCCAATTCTAAATATTCCAGAAATCAAATAAATTATTAAATTTTGTTTAAATAATAACTTTTGGTTTATAATTCATAAAAATGTGTATAATATATGAAAAATTCTAGAAAAATAAAATCTAAAACTTAAAATTACTATCAAATATTATTATAATGATTATTTAAATCAATATTATTTAATAAAGGTTTTATAAGTAATAAAACTTTGATAATTCAAATTTTAATAATGGTAAATGTTAAAAAATATAAATAGAATACCAAAAATCTTAGAAAATAAGAATTATAATTTAAAATTATAATCATACATTATAATTCAACTTAATTAAGTATTTGTTATTTATTAAGTATTTATAAAGTAATAAATCTTATAAAAATCATATCTTATTATTTATAAATCACAAAAATAAGTGTAATATACCAAAATGATCACAAAAATAATATCTACATGTTAAAAATCTAATATTCCACTTTTGAGTTAAATAAAATTCAAATACTTTAATAACTCAATTTTAAACTTATTTACTTAATTGATAATTCATATAAGGATAAATAAAAATTTGTTAATATTTCTAAAATTAGTTAATCAAGCCTAAGAAATAAGTAATAGTCTTGAATATTAATAATAAGTCATAATGATTCAAAATAATGGAAATACTATTATATTTTATTATCCTTCTACTATATGAATAATTTATATTCTAAAAAGATCTTTAACAAATATAAAATCTTCAAGAATAATATATCAATCAAATACAGCCTAATAATGTACTAAATCCAAAGATAGTTCATGAGTAGTCACTAATGTTATTTAATTATCCACAAACCATAATCATACCTTTATAAGGAAACAAGAAATCTTGTTCCACTACAAAATTAAGAGACCACTACTTAAATAGAAGAACAACCATTCTTAAGTAACCTTAAGGCAACATTATCAAGTGCACCAAATACAAAAGTTATAAGCATTATACTTTCAAACTATCTTTGTTTTAAAGTTAAATTTAGTCTATAAGAATCTAAATATAACACTATAAACATTGTTATATGTTTTATAGTTAACTTTGGTCTGAAATAGTTAAGTTATAAGGCATCTCAAGCCCAAACTATTCAAGCAAACACAAATAACATCGACCACCACTAACTAACCACAAAGATTGTGTAAACCTTAGAAAAGGAATCTTTTCTTCAAAAGTTATTCGTTTTGCCACTTCAAACCAAAACTCTTATATAAGCAATCTTGAGTAGCATTTCACAATTGTGTGTCCTATTGTTTTATGATATTGTAATTATATGATTGTTTCACACACACTCACAAGCCCTAATAAGAAGCACAAGTGTAAAACTTATCTAAAAGGACAACACATTCTAAAGGAACCAATTCGAGAATCCAAAACCTAGAACAACGTTATCCCCCGGGATTCGCGTTTATAACGTGCATCACATTACTTATGCACAAGAGCATATTGCTTCTTTAAACATTAGTCCTTACCGGATCAATGATGATGATTTCAGATTTTGGATCTTACACCGACTCAAAGACCGTGAGTGCATAATCTTGCAATCACAAAAGGCAAGTTCACACTTGCTCATGTCCTTTGTTTATTTTTCGTAAAGTATTTTACAAATCCAGTGTGTCATCACCTGCATTTGAAAAAGGTCAGAAAACACGATTTTCTATAATAATGTGAACTATTGGTTACTGATCCAAGGTGATCAGCTAATCTAGCAAATCTGACAGTTGGAATACCACTGTTCAGAACCATATCACCTAGGACTTAACAACCAATATCGCCAGTGATTCTTGCGCCGTATATTACGCGTTAACCATGAGATTTGGAATGGGACAGAGAAGTCAGCTGTATCTTCTTCCTCTCGCATGAAGCCGGATGTGCAGGTCGTGGGTGTTATCCTCGTAGCATGCATATTAATTAGTAATTCGTAGAGGATATGCAGCATATGGGTGGGAACCCTCAACATCCCACGATAGTTTTGGCATCTAACGGTTTGTACAAACCATTGTCGTAATCCAATATGTGGGCATGGTGTACACCAAGGAGGCATGTGAGGTCGCGAAGGGGGCAGTAATTGGCTTGGATCATCTTCTGGGCCCCACATCATGGAAATGTGGACGGGAATAAGATGCCCGTTGTGCAACAAAGAGTTGATCTCTCATGGGTAAAGTAACGCACCTCTGTAGAGTGTAAGAACTGTAACTTGTTACTCCCTGTTCCGGGAAGGAGCTGCGAATGCGGCGGGAAAGGAACTCCATGAAAGTTCTGGTAAACCCGTGAAGGCTGACGGACATAGCTTTTCAGAATAAAAGCAACCTTTGAAGTAATGTTTATGAAAACTTGCATTGCCTACGACCTATGGTCTGTGGCTGTAGTTATAGTGCATCAAACACTCCTTTTCTAGTGAATTTGCTGATTACGTTCGTACTCAAAGTATCTTATTAACCCTTGCTAGATTCTAAAGCCGGGATAAACAACATCTACATCAAGTTATGCTCCAGGAATCATCATCCAAAGCTAAAGTTCTTCAACAAAGACAAGGAAGTCAACAAATACCTCAACTCAAGTGAAGACGAAGTTACTAATTAGATAGGAATATAATCTCTAGCCAAAGAACCTATTTCTATAGTGCGTTGCAATAACAGCAATGCCACCCCCTTAGTTAAAATACTAGTCTTAATAGTATAATAGTCCTTGTATTGTTTATCTTTGATTCTTCTTTGTAAGAAGTTCTTTCCCTCTCTTTAACCTAGAGTGTTCTCTGGATCTTGTGTAAAGAGTGAGTTGTAACCTTTAGCCATGTATTGGACCCGATGTGTTTATGTTGTGCCATTCTGAGGGATGTAATACTAGTGAACGGTGTTTCATTGATGTTATGTCAACGACTATAGTATACTATATCATGCAGTGGTATGCTGGGTCACCGCACTTCCTACGGGTCGGACGGACCGAAAGGAGGCAACCGGAGGCACGGGGAAGCGGAAATATCACCACGTGGGAGGACACAACCTCCACCGTCAGGGACGGTAACCGACCGGACGCCACGGTCCAAGGACACCAAGCCACAAGCTACTGGAGGGCGGCAGATGCTTATCCCCCCGGAGGACTTCCTCTGCCGCCAATGACGGGTGCCGGCCGGACGAGGCCGCAAGAACACACCAGGCCAAAGGCCCGACCGAGCCCTGGAAGGGCTCGTAAAGTTCTCACCGCCACGCTGCAGCACGGAGAACATCGCCACAGCTACCCCCGAAGAAGCCATAGGTCCGGCTGGGCCGGATAGGCCCGTGAAGCTTTCACCGCCGCGCTGCAGAAGACGTGACATCAGCCCCGCGAGCCCCAGCCCAAGACGCTCCGAAATCCACCCAAGACACACCGGTCGGAGCCAGCCCGCTCAAACATAGATCTGGCCCAAAGGGGCCAGATCTGGGCCAAGCGCCGGCCATCACGGCAGCCTCGCCGACAAGGGAAGCGGCCCCGCCACCATGTCGCCCCAGCCACTGCCGAGGACGCTGTCGGCCGACCAACAACGCCGCCTGCCGAGGCCCGTTGTGCCTGGATCGAGACCGACTGCCCAGATCTGGGCCAAGCCAAGCCCCTGCCTTGGCAACAACCACGGGCCAGCAGCCCCATGGCCGCCACCGTCACAGCCCAGGCACGTCAGGAACCGCTGACCAGCCGCCGCCCATCCCCGGTGAACCGCCGCCACGCCGCTGCCGCCCACGGACCAAGTGCTCCCAGCACGCCCAGCGCGCAACACCCGCCGCCGCCCGTCGCGCTGATGCCAGGAGGCGCTGGTCGTCGCCCTACGCCCCGGCGGGAGGAGTAGGCTCCGGCCCGGATGAGAGGCCCCGCGACCCCCCGCGCCATGAGGACGAAGCGCGCCCGCCGCGGCACCGATCGCCAGCGGGCGCCATGGCGGCGGCGAGTGAGGGAGGAGCCTGCGGGAGGGAGGGAGGCGGCGCGAGGAGCTAGGGTTTCCCCCCGGTCGCCGCACGGGGGCGATGCGGGAGGAGCGGGAGTGGATGGTCCGGGCTATCGGTCCGGAGAGTTCTCCAACTCCAATCGGCAAAGGAGACTGAATCTGATCGACATAAATCCTTATAACCTCCGTGAATTGAACTTTAGATGTCTTACTTATAGATATATACCACTCAGTCCAAATAAAAACATCCATCGCCTAGTACAATTTGATTAGAAGTTTAAGAAACGTGTGGCAAAAGGAAGCTGGGTGTGACCCAAGACCAGAAACCATAAGAAATATCGAAAGCCTTATACAAACCTTGAATAACTTGGTTGGCGGTTCTCGGATTACAAGCGGCTCAGACTGCTCATAGTGGGAGTAACATAAGTAGTAATATAGATGCCACATAGACTAAAATAATGATGTGGCAAGCAATTAATGACCATCATATGACACTTTTCAATACAGATAAGCAAAACAATACTCTATGTTACTACACTAAGTTAGTTGCACTATAAAAATAGTAACTTAGAACATGTGCATGTTACTAATCTAAGTTACTATGCACTATGACCAGCTCACTACCCTCCCCTCCACTCCAGGCAGGACATGAAGTACGCCATCTAGCAATAAATTTTCATACATGGACAATGTTCATAACACACTGTAAAGCTAGCAAGTATTTCTCACAAGCTTGTAACCCGTTCATATCACACAGTAATCCGCTTGCAACCCTTGCTTCGGTGGCCCCCCCCCCCCCCCCCCAACCCCAATCAGGTAGATAGCGGGTATGGATCGTGGTTGATACCGGGTGGAGTCCTTACTAGCTACGTATAGGAGATCTCTTCGGGGGAAAAAGCTACGTATAGAAGCTCAGACGGAATCGTATGACCGAATGGTTTGAGGCGGTTTGTACAGACTGGGTCATGAACGTATACAAGACCAGTTGCGAGTCATACATCCCGTGAATATACAGGCGATCGTTTATAATAAAAAAGGAAAATAATCTGTTATTCCCTTCGATCTATATTATTTGATTTAGATTTATCTAGATATAAATATATCTAGTCAAGTTTTAATGCTAAATACATCCAAATCTAACAAATTTGACTCAACTTGGGTTGGAGGGAGTAACAAACGCATGGCAGATATGCGTGTGTAACTTTTCCAATTTAACAAGTAATATTTTCTTGTATTGTCCAATGTTTTGGTTTTTTTAACAAACGCCAATGATGCACCTGATATATTTGAACAAAGTGCCAGCTTCCATGGAGTACAAGAGTTGTGACTAGCCGTACAAACCGCCTCATAATCACGATCGATCAGAGCTAGCTCCACCCGGTCGTACGACTAGACACACACCCCGATCCCGCCCGTATTCCCTCTGTCGTATAGGTACCAAGTTCGGACTCCACCTTCACCCGGTATCAACCAAGAAAATGACCCAAACCCGCTATCTGTTTGATTTCTTTGTCTGGGTGGGTGGGGGGGGGGGGGGAGGGGGAGGAGAGGGGACACCGAAGCAAGGCTCATTTGACAATTGAGCAGGAAATTTGTCTCCCAGTTTGTCTTAATGGTTGTGACGTTTTTGGAGTCATCTACACAAATCAATATTATCATCCGCGTGTGACAAGGCATGGCTAGAGGCGTGTATATATTTTTGCCTAGTTTGGACTGACGGTCACTTCTCTAAATGTTGGATTTGTGGAGAGAAGAAGAGACAGAGGAAGGAACATGAATAAACCACTGTCTCGCCTTGGGACCTTGAGCAAGAATGAGAGGGAAAAGAAAAAAATACAGAGGAAAGAACATCAAAGCACCCATGGCCCATGGGCAGCCCCGTAGACCCACCTGGACTAAGCTTGCACCACATGCCTTGGGCCTCCACTCCATGCGCCTCCTGCCGACTGTGCCACCGGGCAGCTCCATGAAACTAGATCAGTTATACTAGTGTCCAACGGATAAATAAAAGAGAGATTTAGCCTAAGAGCTGGCCTAGTTTGGTAACAAAGTTTTTCCAAAACTGAAGTATATCAATACCATAGTATTCTAGTGCCTAGCAAAGCAATACTTCAGTTTTTCCCTTTTCTCAGTTTTAGAAAAAAGAGGGTCTAGCCTCTTTCTCAAATACTTAAAAAAAACCATAGTTTTGGAGAATACTTTAGTTTTAAAACCACATTATTTGTTAGATCCAAACACCTCAAAGTATTTAATACTTTAGTTTTTTCCGAAACCAAAGTATTTCCCTCAATACTTTAAAAATACTTTGATGCCAAACGGGGCCTTAAGTGTCAAATAAGCCTCCGAAGGTTGGTTTTGTGTAATTACCTCTTAAATTAATGGGCATACAGTTATTATCAGTCTTTCTTTGATATTCCATCTAGATAGGGACACATCCTCGTCGTTGTTTGCACACCTCTCAGACTGCTGACCGTTGGATGGCTCCATGCCTCCATCTCAGTGGATGGTCCAAACCTCCAAATGTGACTACAAGCAACTGGCTCATGAGGAAGCCATGCTGGTTTTCCTAATGCCACCCACTCCAGATACTTCCTTTTTCTTTAGTGATTGCCAACACTACACTCGGAGCCTCAAAAAGACGTGAAGAAATCTAATATGTGTAGCTAGCTAGCTTTAGTACTTCTTCTAAATTTGGATATATCTACATACTAAAACATGTCTAGGTTCATGTAAATTTGACAAATCTGTGACATCCTTTTTAGGACGGATGAAGTACATTTCACTGGATTTGTCTATCTCACCACTCCCCCATATATATACCAGAGGAGCCATGAGTGTAATATAAGGTTTGGTAGATGGGATGAAATAAAACATACATACTTCACTACTTTCATCTATACTGATGGACCTGGCGCGCTCTGCCGCGCCATCCTCTGTTTAATGATGTTTAAATTATGTGGCAGTGGTGTTTGTATGCTTTCAGCTTTCGGTTCGCCATGGCATGAGCTTGTACACAACAGGGGAGGCCGGCGTAGGGTATGCGTGATGTGTGCCGTGCTTCATCAGTTCTTGATTGTCAGTCTCCCGAGAAGTTCAGTCAGACAAACTACATCTTATAGCGAAACCTTGGCTATCCCAAAGTGTACATGCCTGCAAGAAGACCAGAACACGGAATAATGTGATGCCCTTTTATACTTAAAATACAGCACCATTTTAAATTGTTAGATTGTTTCTGTAAAACTTAAAATTGTGAATGGATGTAGCATATATCACTCGATTCCAACCAAAAAACAACTCAACATTTGATATCTAAAAGGAAAAATACAGAATTATAAATTGTTTAAATATGCCTTTAGTTGTTGTCATAAGTTGGAACTCAATGAAATAATGTCACACTTCCTTTCCATTTATGGAATATAATATGGTGATCTATACCTAAAAATTTGAATACTTATTTAACTTTTCCTAGTACATATGTAAAATCTGAACCATGAAGCACCAGCGGTGGTATTGTCGAACTATGTTCGGAAGGACCACACCACCATAATTCGAAGTTCTGAACCATGAAGGATTCAAAACAAGGGAGCTTAGAGCTTAGAGTTGGTGTTTCATGTTTCATGCAATCGAGCTAAAAGTGTTAGGAATAACATGGTACTTTCATATACTAAGTAATCGGCAATAATCCAGAGAATAATTAACGCCCTTCGAATTTGACCGTACATACCATTCCATATGGTGTCCATCTTTGCAATGTGACATGCAATGCTAACTAACAGGAAGTTCACATACAACGGGGTCTTTGCCTTCTAAAATAAACAACAAGATAACAAAGGCATGTTAGAATATATATATATATATATGTTATTGTACGTTTTGCCATTCAGCTATTCAGAAGTATCATGAAGCCTGATGCTAGTACCTGCTGTAACACATCGCGATATTTGGTCTGTCTGCACCTTACAATAGCTGAAAAGCAAAAAATGCAGAAACTGACTGCAGCATACAGATCAAGCATTTAAGTGTTAAAAGTCAGAAAGTAACACTACCTAGGTTATTGTGTACATAGAAATATATGTGGTATTAAGCATCTAAAATGCGTATCAGATCAGAAATGCATATCACTCGCATACTGAGATACAGCTATAGTATAAAATTATGCTCAACATTGCAATTTAAAATCAGCAAGAGGCCTAATTCAAACGACTCGACGGGTCAGCAGCCACAAGGAACTATATATGTAAGGTGATGGTATTTACCGGTGTGTAGCAAGTCGAGATGCTCTCCAGTTAAAAAGGTCATCTGAAAACCTATATTTACAAAAGAATGTATTCCAGTACAATATATTTCAAGCTCCAATTCATATCCTTGTACTCATGGACAACAAATATGGCACTTGGCATGGCATCATTTCGCATGCTAGAGCTACTCCCCAAACATGAAAAAAACTTCAGAAAACAAATGAATAACTAAGAAACACATTACATTGGGCGCCCATATATTAAGACTATCCACAGGCTGATAGGAACAGACACCTACACATGATTGGTACACTCTACGAAATTATTAGATTAACCAAGCTATTGACCAACAAATTTGTTCAGAGGGCTAAAAGAACATGCAACCTCAAATGATATGGACCAGGCTGAGCATATAACTTAATTTACTGAAACGGCACACAGAGTGATAGCAAAAGGAGTGCCTAAAAATTGTGAGTTCATATAGCTGTGCATGTAGAAGATACGCGTATTCAGTCATGATTCGATATGGGAAGTCATTTGCCAGCATGTCATACCTTTGACCTTGCCAATCTTATTTCTGAAACTCGTGGTTCTTCTTTATCAGAACCTTGTTTGCGAAGTTATAAACACATGACATGCAAAGATCTAATCTAAACTTAGGTTCTATAATTTGTAGAAACAAAAAGATAGCCAAAGACTAAGACATGAATGCTATTAGAGACACAGGTTATATTATGCTATATCAACAATCCTTTTAACAAACACCCAGGAACTTAGCTCTATGAAGCACAAGCCGCTGTTACTTCTACACTTTTTTTCTTAAGTCTGATTCTAAGCTCCTTAATTTATCATGATTTTAATTATTCAGAGATATACATGCATTACCTTCTGAAACCAGTATGACTAACCGACCAACTATTATATACCATCACTATGTCAATTTAAGGTGGGCCTCCACCTTTTGTGTTGATAGAATAGAATACTAAAAGAATGAAGCAACCTGAATTTTAGCATTAAAAATAAGGACAACTGGATGATAGAGGGCCTAGCAGGGAGGAAACGCAGGGGAGTAAATGACACTAGGAGTCATACAACTTGTTTCATATGTGCACTTAAGTAACAGAACTTGCAAACTGAACTAACAAGTCACACAACTTGTTAAACCGTGCACCCGTGGTCACAAAACCGGTCAACTGGTGGTTTTTGACCAAAACCGGTCATAAACAAACTAATTTTTTACAAAGAAGAGGTTAAACTTATATTTTTATGTTTTTATGTTGACAAGTGTATAGGATGCTCACGAGGAAAACTGGCAGTGGCTTACGAGCTTACTAAAGTTCGTTTATTGAAAAAAATAGAAAAATATTTTTAAGACTCCAAAAAATTCTGAAAACAATCACAAACATTTATATATTCCTAAGGTACGCAAAAAAATTTAGACAAAATATGTTTTATTTTGTGAAATACAAAAATGACAATTCTCGAATAGAAATATGTGCTTATATACAACTAGGAATCCTTGTAACCCAAAACAAAATGAGTTTTTTACCGAAACTTGCCACAGTCATTCAACCCGCATATATGTATTTCTGAAATAAATTTTGGATTTTTTGAAATAAAAAATACGAATTTTGAAGTATGAGGGGGTTATTGTAAAATTTTAGTCTGCTTATGACCCGGTTTTGGTCAAAAACCACCCAGTTGACTGGTTTTATGACCATGGGTGCACGGATACACAAGTTGTATGACTTGTTAGTTTAGTTTGCAAGTTATGTGACTTAAGTGCATATGCAAGACAAGTTGTGTGACTCACGGTGCAAATTACTCAAAGCAGGGGTAGGACCGAGTGCGAACTCTACATGCCACATTGCAGCCCTGGTGATGGAATTGGACGAAGCATATATATAATGTACCAGATCGGGCAGAGGGCATGCTGTACAAAGAGATCTATGGAGCATGGCCTAAATTAACCGTTAGCGACATCAATCGTTTGTGGATCAAGAGTAAATAAAACAAGTTGAGATAGGCTTGTCCTTCATTCATCTGCAAATAATGGTCACGAACAATTATAAATAATCACTACCTCTCCGTCTCAAGACAAATTTCAGAATAAAAATCAAAGGGATAAACTTAAGAAAAAATTTCAGTATAAACAACAGCCCCATCTCTCTGTTTCTGAAATCCTACCCAGCGCGCCGCCATCTGCTCCTACCCCACCCTGAGCACCGCCTCCATCTGCTACACCACCGACAACCCCTACGCTCACCACACCCCCGAGCTCCACCTCCAGCTGCTCCAGGCGCAATGTAGCCCACCTCGACGATGCCCCTTCTCCACCACATGTCGCCTGCTTCTTTTCCCCACCGCCCTCCTCAGATGCGCCCCTGGCAGCCCACAACAAGGCGCCTCACCTCGCGCTGGTGCTCCAATGCGCCCCGCCTCTCCCCCACCACCCCTCCCACTGTAGCCAGGCTAGGCACGACCTTGGTCGGTTCCGTCCGCGCGGCGTGCTAGATTGAAGACCGGTCACCCCTCTACTCTCTCTCTCTCTCTGAAAAATTGGAAACATACCTTGGGCCGGCGGGCAAGTGCGCGACGGTGATCTTGCGGTCGTCGTCCTGGTTCCAATGGCTCCAGATGGGGGAGGGAGCCCTCAGAGGAGGGCGAGATAGCGGTTTGCTTTGACGATGTCGCTCAGATGTGAACCAGACGACACCGACGAGGCTCAAGAGGAGACCAGGTACCACAAGTCGTAGCGAAACGGTAAAGCACCACACAATATGACCCCACCAACATGTCCCGAGCAACCACAAGCCCTTAATTCCAGGGAGCTTAGAGCTCCTTAGGGATTACTCCCTCCGTCCTAAAAAAGATGTCTTATATTTGTCTAAATTGTTATATTGTGATCCAAATTCAAGTATTGGTGGGGGTGAGGGGGGCGATAGCCCCCCCTCCCCCGTATGGATCGTTGTCACCGTATATATATACATCATGTAAGCCGCCGGCTAGGGTTTATCGCTTTTTTGATAACCCATGGCGTGTGTAAACACCCACCAAAAATAGTGAAGAGTTTGCTGGCTGGCGCCCGTGGTTTTTCTCCCGTCGCCCATCGCCCCATCGCCGTCGCCCGTCAGCCCGTCGCCCGTCGCCGTCGCCGCGTCCCGTGAAGCTTGTCGCCGTCGAGTCGCGCCGCCCGTCACCGTCGAGCCCGTCGCCCGCGCCGCCGTAAGTTTTATTTCCTCTTTTTTTTCTTTTTTTCATAAATGTATATTGTTAGTATATAGTATTGTTTAGATAATTTAGTTAGATATAATTGTTAGTATATAGTATTCTTTAGATAATTTAGTTAGATATAATTGTTAGTATATAGTATTCTTTAGATAATTTAGTTTGATATAATATTGTTAGTATATTCTTAATATAGTATATTTTAGATAATTTAGTTAGATATAATATTGTTAGTATATTGTATAAATGTATATAAATGTAGTTAGATATTTAGAGATTTGTATATAATAATTGTTAGTATTTAGAATATTTAGAGATTTGTATATAAATATTTGTTAGTATTTAGGATATCATTGCTAATATTTAGAAAATTATTACTATTATTAGAATATAATTATTTACTTAGCATTATTTCGGTCAAATCCATACCTGCTTTAGGATATGCCCATACCGCATCCTCGTAGTGGATACGGCCAGAGCGAGGGAGTACTACGCTCTAGTGTGTTGTACGAGACTAGGCTCCGCCAGGCTAGCACTGGGAGGTGCTACCGTCCGGGACGCGTAGCTTGGTGAGAAATCCGGGTGTCGTCGTCGACCCGGATCTTTTTTGGTGGAGGTCACGTGGTCCAGACAGTGTGCAGAGAGAGTCGCCCCCGAGGAGGTAGTACGACGTCGTGTCAGGAAGGAGGACGAGCACGTCCGTCGCTATATGGTGATGTTGGACGCCAGAGTGGCCCCCCAATACCTGGCAGGTTATTCAGGGATCTCACCCTAGTTATACGCCGGTGATGGTTCCGACTATTTGGTTGGTCACATCCTGCGGCTCAGGAGCCGAGAGTCGATGTTGAGTTTGAGCGATGTTATCAGACAATATGTTGTTCTTTATATGATATTACTACTTTGTCGTTATTCGAGATGTATTATGACTACTTTGTTATTTTCTGAGTTGTTATTCGAGATGTTATATGATATTTATACTTTTGTTGTCATTCGAGATGTTATATAATTTTATTACTCATATATGCACATTATGTCATGGCAGTTATTCTATGGACTTCAATAGTAGAGAAGGTGAAGAGCCTTTATTCGATATGATACTAGGTGATGGACCGCTCCCCTATCAGGATGGAGCGCTCCCTTATCATGAAGGAGCGCTCGTTGATCAGGGTGGAGAACAAGACTGTGGAGCAAAAGATGGCTCACAGTTTCTGAATGAGTCTGGTAAGGAAATAGAGATAGAACCTCAAGTCGAAGTGTATACTAGTTTTAATTTCGATGATGGCTTGGAAAATGATGGACCAGCCTTGACAAAGTCTGGCGAGGTATATTATTAAGCCTCTTGATCACTAGATAGATGCATTAATTGATTTGTCTGTGTATATATATATTAACGAATGGTGTTTCTTATTTTAGACCTCCACGTCGACCAAGTCAGTTAAAAATAGTAAACGACGACCGGCCAAAGGGATGCCCGAAGATGCGCATCTCACAATTGTTGAGGTCTCTCTAGTGGGCGTCCTGTTGCTTCCCATAAAGAACGCAAAAACACTTATTCATCAATGTGGATTTGTTGTTAGGGACAACGTCTCGATCAGCATTATCAACTGAAATTAGCCAGCAAAGGGAGATGAAAATTATATGAGTTATGTCGAGAACAGATACAAAGACATACTATGAGAGAAGCTCATTCGCCATTTCACCCTACCGGCCTTAGAGACTAAGGAGGCCACAGATGATATGACGTCCAAAGTTAAGCGTTTCGCTCTTAAGAAAATGGCCCAACAGTTCAATAACTATAAGAAAAGATTGTATAATGAATATCTCGAGGAAGGAAAAGTTCCAGAATTCGCTGACTCACTAGAGAAGCAGCGGCCTCATTGGGAAAGATTTCTAGACTACAATAAATCAGCAATAGCAAGAAAAAGGTCCACAAAGAATAAAGAAAATGCTGCAAAAAAGAAATATCACCATATGATGGGGACATATGGCTACAGGACTTCCGTTCCTAAGTGGAGGAAGCCGAGAAAGCCTTGCATGCCCAAGGGCTCACTCCAGCTATAGAGGACTGGCCCATCAGAGTAAGGAATTGGTTACTTGCCCATGGGGCAAAGTATGACATGGAAACATGCTAGTTAATATTCGATGAAAAGTCCAATGTTGCTACACCCCATAGAGAAATTGTAAAAACAATTGAGGAGGTTAAACAGGGTAACTTCAAACCCGACAGAGAGAACGACGAGCTGACAAAGGCCCTTGGGAATCCTGAAAAACCAGGACGAACACAAGGCTTTTGACCTTCTGTGCCGTGGAAGAATGGGTTTTCTGAGGACACTGAATCCTATAGAAGCCGAGCGAGGGCAAAGAAGCGGAAGGAGATAGAGGAGGCAGGCCGGTTGCGTAGCGTGGAAAGAAAGAACGAGGAAATATATGCCATGCTAAAGGAGCAACATAAGCAACTGGACGAAATGCGCCAGCAAGGGACAACTCATCAGCGGCTAGAAGAAAGTGCCGGTGTCCCATCTCAGCGGAGAAGCAGTGTCGCTTCCACGGCGGCCGATCCGATAGATCTCTATCCCGTGGACAATATCACTGAGAAGACAAGCTGTGAGCTGCATGTGGGAGTGATGAACTTATCCTTCAAGGCGGCTCTCGGCTATGCTTTATCTTGTGAACCTGAAGCACGCTGGCATTGCAAAGAGATTCCAGATGGCTATGCTCGTGTCAGGGTGGATGAGGTTCTACCTCAATATGAATCACTAAAACTTGACATCCCTGGACCTGAAGAAGAGAGCACGCTAGGAGAAGTCAGGGGCTCTATCATTCTATGGCGCAAGAAATACATCATGTTTCCAGGCTCTGCACCCAAGCCACCACCGTCTCCTCCGCGTCAGCCGAGTCTGCCGCCTCCAGCAAGTTCACATGAGGAGTGGGACGACCACCATAGAGCGAGTCCACCGCCGCATCAGCCCACTCCCCCGCCGCGTCAGCCCACTCCGCCACCGCCGTGTCAGATGAAGAAGGCGGTCTCTCTGTCAACTAGTAAAAATACTATTCAGAAGAAAGCCAAAGGTAAAAAGGTAAAGAAAATCCCACCGCCTCCTCCCAAGTTACCTTACGAGATGACTGGTGAGGAAACCAATGCGACCAGTGATGCCCAAGTGAAAGATTTCTTTGCACCCAAAACTCCCGAGACAAATCAAATATTTGATCCGAAAGCCAAAAAGTGGGCTAAGGGGTTTCTTGAGCAACCATCGTAATATGAGATAAATAAGGCTGATGACTACAAATACTATCTGCTGAGAATTGGCAGGAAGAATCCAGGAAATACTACTGCAAGCAGCGGGAAAAGAGATATTGCGCAACTCGGAATGCAGGCAAACAAATCGATCGCCCCGCTCAAGGTGTTATCCAATGTTGATCATTAGAATATTATAGCAATGGAATTTGCCAAAGGTGCTAGTATTACAGTTGAGCAAACGCTAGGCGGGCATATCCCCATACAAGAGGAATTTGCATGGAGATATGAATACGGAAAGACTCGTCAGACCTGATGAGGTCAAACTTCTACCAACTCAAATGCAAAGACTACATGAGTGGTACGAGAAAGTCTCTACATGCGATAAAAAAGATTGATTGTCAGCGCTGCTTGTGAGAATTACAAGTAAGCATTTTAATGGTGAAGACCAATTGCAAATTTATTTTGACGAATTCTATATGTTATTCAAACAAGATGCCTTTGACTTGAGTCTCCTCGCTACCTATTGTCTGTAAGTGGTCCATTTATTTCTATGATAAAGTCTCTAACTCAGCTCTTTTATTGCATGTAATTATCTTCACTGTATTCTATTATGCAGAATGAAGAGCGATGAATGTGACCGGAACAAAATCTTTGACACTGGGTTTATCGACCCACACCGATTTAATCAAGCATTGTTAATGGAATACCCCAAGGACAAGGAGCATAACTTGCTAAGGGTCTTATTGAGGCAACATTATAAACAAAGACTATTGTTTCCCTACAACTACAAGTAAGAGTGTTACTGCCTTGTACACATTCATTTGATTCTACTAAGTGTAATTGATGAGTTACTGACGTATATGAACGTACACAACTATCACTGGATTCTTCTAATCATTGAAGTTGGTGCTGGAAGAGTTGAAATCAAGGACTCACTAATGAGAGACAAATCAGATTCCGCATTCATTAAAGATGTTCTCCAGAGGTAATTTTAGTCATAACCGCACTATATCGGTCTCTTTAGTTCATATATATCCCGAGATATCAAGTAACTAATAACTCATCTATTTTTTTTGCCAGGCAGGGTTTGGAAAGCTTTCACCAATGCTACAGTTGGTGAATTTAAAGACGAGCTTAGTTTTGGTCGGATCAATGTAAGTAGTACGAGCTAGATCCGCATATCTCTTCAATTCTAGTTTCAATACCATTATGTCATGCTTGATTATTATTTGACTGAATTCTATTCTCGTAAAGTGCGAGAGGCAGCCATCAGGTACTAATCTATATGGATACTTCGTGTGCGAGTATATTCGCTCCGAGGTTAGTGAGCGGGGCGGAGGGACAATTATAGAAGTACATGAACAATATATTCACAATTTTTATTGAGTGTCATTCATAATATTTGTTATGACTATTGATATTCATATTGACCTTCTTCTTTTATATATAGTTGGAAAGATTGCGGGAGTATCTTAAACCAAGGAAGCGTCTGGTAGCAATTCAAGAGGAATTGACGGGATTTCTTATTGACCATGTCATCAACCCAAAAGGAAAATACCATGCCTCCGGCTACTAGTGATTTAATGAACTTGTAACCGAATAGACGGGTTGTGATCTCCATTTATGTATATATATGTAATGTAGAATTATATCTATATAATTATGATGATGTTGTGTGTAATGGGTTTCTTCGTTGCATGTCACTTTACGCCAAACGCCCCTCCTCTACCTATCCTCCTGCCACGGCAGAACCTGCATTCGGCTACCGCCGCAGAAATCGGCCCCAAAATTCTGCGCCGCGAAAACGACCCAAACTCGCATGGCAGAACCCCATCGGTGCCACGGCACCGAATTGGTAAATGTTGTCATGACAGAAGGAACTCGTCTCGGTCCGTAATACGGATCGAGACTAAAGACCCCCCGGCACTGCTACGCTGCCACGTGCAGAGCCTTTAGTTCCGACCCGTAACTGACCCGAGACTAGAGGCTGGGACCTCTAGTCAGCCTCTAGTCTCGTTTCCGTAGCCCCGGCTGCCTTTCCGGGACTAATGCCCCGTTCTCCACTAGTGAGTTTGGACTGGGATATAGTGACTTTAATTCAGCACGCAACTTTACCTGTGTGAGTATCATCCGATCAAGATCCACGGACATGGTTTATTTAAATTACTCCCTCCATTTAGAAATAGCTGACTCAGGTTTGGGTAGATTTGATGTATCTAGATCCAACACACAGAGTTCATTTAAATTACTCTCTTTATTTAGAAATAATTGACTCAGGTTTGGATAGGTTCGATGTATCTAGACACATTTTAGTTTATAGATACATTCAAATTAAGGATGACAATTTTACCTATGGATACGGGTACCCGCGGTTACCGTATCCGCATGGATAGGGTATGAGCATACTTTTATATCCATGGGTAATATCCATACCCTATCCGTTAAATTACGGGTACATGCATGGGTATAGACTTGTATCCATGGGTATCCCGTACCCTGCCCATTTAAACTGACATGGAAAACTTACCTATAGTGTCAACCTATGCAGCCAAGAAGCCTAGGAACAAGTATGTGATTGCGAATTCTAAACTTAGATACTTTCATGTAGTAAGTAGTGATAATTGTCTTTTTTAAAATATATATTATTGATGAACGTAAAATAGTCAATAACTTGTGTATTATTGGATCTACCCACCGGATATCCAATGAGTATGGATACCCGGAGGGTATGGGTATGGGTAAAATTTTATACCCGCGGGTACGGATATGTGTAAACTTTTGTACCTATTGACTACACAAGTATGGGTATAGTATTGTTCTACCCTGCCCATTGCCATCCCTAATTCAAATTTAGATAAACCCAAGTCAATTATTTATTTATGGACGGAGAGAGTATAAACTTAAAATTCAAAATATTCAGAAAATTGGAAAACTTCCAGGGAATCATATATCTTCCTTCGAGTATTCCAGGAAAGTTTCTCTTTATTTGGATAAATGGATTATAATTAAATAACTTTTTGTGATTTGAGTTAAAAAATAAACAAATCATAAACCGATAATCCAAATGAAACAAAATTTGTCCAGAATAATTCACTGGAAGTTCTTAATTTTTTCTAAACTGTTTGAATTTTGAGTTTAAAGTTTGAATGAACCCTCAGCGTTGGATCTTGATCGGATGGCACTCACAAGGATATAATTGCCTGGTGACTTCACTCCCTCGTTCCCTCGCGCCTGAGCAACTCTTACTTGCTTCCCCGCCTCCGCCGCCGCCACCGCCGCCGCCGCCGCTGGAGAGATGGACTCTCGTGGCTTCGATTCCACGGGCCGAGAGTTCTCCAGCGCCACGGAGATGTGGGCCGAGGAGGTCGGCGCCAGCACGTCCGACCCAGCCCCCGCCGAGGTCGCTCCGCCCGCGGCAGCCGCTCCAAGCAACGGGGAGTCCGCCGCCGGCGGCGAAGGGAAGCGGAAGGAATGGTACTCCAAAGGTATCGCCTACTGGCAGGTAGATTCTAACGGGTACTCGCCCAGCCGCCCATTCCCCTCCCTCCCTCACTAAACCCTAAACCCCCAAATCCGTATGCACACCCCTAGCTGCAGATTTAGCTTACTGGTTTCTCGAATTGGCGCGTTCTTAGGGCGTAGAGGCTTCGACCGAGGGCGTCCTGGGAGGCTACGGGTGCGTCAACGACGTGGACGTCAAGGGAAGCGACGCCTTCCTCCGGCCTCTCCTCGCCGAGCGTTTCGGCGCCACCGCGAAGCGCCATCTGGTTGCGCTTGGTGAGCTGAGCTCTGCACGGAGCACTTAACTAGTTCTTATATTTATTTGGCTGCATAGTGTTCACGTTATAGAATCACATGGCTGCTCTATGTGATCTAATTGAGCACTTGTATATCTCTGAAATTCTGGCAGATTGTGGCTCGGGCATCGGACGGGTTACAAAGAACCTTCTTCTTAGGCATTTCAATGAGGTATGTGATGCAGCCTTTCTTCTCACCAGTCACATATTTTGACGTTGTACCATGACAATTGATCTTGAATGGCCTGCCTTGCTTATCCAGACATAATAGCTTATAGCTATTCTAGATTAATGGATATTTGTCCTCACTCTATGCAGCTTCTGTAGTCATATGCACAGAATCATACTTTTGAGAACTAACAATTTTTCATGGGGTTTCTGATGTATCACAACTCGAATTATAATGTTCATGATCCAATTGTAATATTTTATCATTAGTTTTATTGTGCCTCGTATGTATATTTCATGTTTCAGTGGTACATTTTAAACTGGAGTTGAGTTTTTCAGGTTGATCTTGTCGAGCCAGTGTCCCATTTTCTAGAAGCGGCACGGGAAAATCTTACTGGATGTATGGATGTAGGACAAGATACACATAAGGCTGCTAACTTTTATTGTATACCGCTTCAGGTTGGTTGGCATCTTTAGAGTTTCTTTTATTGTGGTTATACTCTTCGCAAATTTCTTGCTGCTTCTTCTCACATGGTAAAGTTCATTTCTTGCTTCAGGACTTCACTCCTGAGGAAGAACGATATGATGTGATATGGATCCAATGGTGCATAGGGCAACTTACTGATGATGATTTTGTTTCATTTTTTAATCGTGCAAAGGTGATGCAGTTAAACTCGCTTATATTTTGTTTTAACAGTGCCCTGATTTTTGGTTCCATTATGCTGAAGCATTTGTCTGTATTTTCAAAGTATAAATTTTACATAGCAAAATAGTGGGGTGCCTAGGGTGGTACATGCACACAGTGTGTCTACCGTCCGATTCAATAAAGGGAGCACACGGTGTTTATCTTGCTGCATGAGGCGTTTGCAAACGCTGTCACACCCAGAGCAGCCGTGAGCTTGAAATATCCGTGTTTCATTTGCAGAATACATTCCATTCTCATTTATGATGTCACGGCTTATGGAGAATGGAGCAGCCGTGGCCATAGTTGTTCGCGCCCTACTTGGTTATATATACCCATGTTTACTGTCGCTCCCGCCAAGTCCGTAACATTGATAAAACAACATGGACATGTAATTTTCTAACACACCTGTCAAAATAGTCTGCAGAGCTTTCCCACCCATTGCTGACAAGAAGTTCCAAGATGCAGGCAGCCGCGGTCCGGTTGGCAGCCTAGGACAACAGTGAATGTCAGATCAAATAAATTACGTACAGATTAAGATTTGCTAAGTAGGTTCTCATGAAAAGAAGGATAAGGATCGGGCTAGATGAAATAGATGTACCCGTTGGGCTTCTCTTCCGAAGTCATGAAGGTTGGGGCAGATCTTTGATCTAGATAACAGAAATCAAAGCTTGTGGAGTGTGTGGTGCGAGGCCCCTGTGCTCGTTTATATAGACAAAAAATCCTGAATTAAATAGCCGTGGAAAAAATGCGCAGGAAACATACAACTACCTCACCGTAGAAACATTAGCAGTAGCAAAGAATATATGTGTCTTGTTTAGTTTTAGCGTCACGCTCTTTACAACTTGTAGCCATCAACCAACAACTCAAAAACAAAACAAACACCAGCATAAATGAGGTTGGTAGACGTATTGGCCAAACGAAACGGTTTGGATAAACAGAGACCACACTCCATCACCCACGGTGTCAACCAAGTTCAGCAGGATGCTATGAAGAGAGCAAATATTCCTGTAATCCGACGGTCGTGGCCCTATGCACCGCAACCACCATAGGCACCAAATCCGCGTCCATTTTACATATTCAATGCAGAAGCAAGCTACAGCGCTATACTATATCTTTAGAAAAAGAAAGCTCATATTTCCCTGCTAAACAAATGCTTAATAAAATTCTAATGCATATGCAGAAAGCTGCTCCTTTTATAGTTTCAACAGTTACATGTCCAGCGGTGCTGCTACTAGTTTTATAATTCGTTTTGTTTTATTGCAAGTTGGAGCAAACGCCTTGTTCTAATCAAGATCCTGTCCGCCTATATAAAGATTATTTGAAGTCTTGTTTACTTACGGTTTCATTTTTGTTCTTTAATGACCATATATCTATGCGCCTATTAGTAGAACTAGTAATCCCTCCGTCTGAAAATAAGCGACTTAAATTTGTGTAGATTCATATGTATCTACACACTTAAATTTGTCTAGATTCGTATGTATCTACACACTAAAATGCGTCTAGATACATGCAAATCTAGACAAATCCAAGTCACTTATTTTTGGACGGGGGGAGTATCTGATTTACTATTATGCTCACGGGTCTTCTACTATCTATGCAATGTTAATTAAACACTGATAATGTTGCTTCCAGGTTGGGCTCAAACCAGATGGTTTTTTTGTTCTGAAAGAGAACATTGCAAGAAACGGTGAGCTCAGTATAACAATGGAACTGTATAAGAATTCACCACATTACTTATTTGGAAACTAATTATAATATTTTATTTATGTTTTCAGGATTTGTTTTAGACAAGGAGGATAACAGTGTCACCAGATCTGATGCATATTTCAGGGAGTTGTTTAAAAAGTGTGGATTGTATATCCACAATATTAAGGTATGCATCTCTGAAAATCACAAAAGTACCCAAATGTCCCTGTACCTTCCATACCAGCCATCTAATCTTGGTATTTAATAACAGAACCAAAAGGAACTGCCAGAGGAATTATTTGCTGTCAAAATGTACGCATTGGTGACCAGTGAGCCAAAAATCCAAAAAGGTGGGAAGAGAAGGCGACCTAAAAATTCACCTCGTATGATTTGCTCTTGAAAACCCCCAGATTAAACGAACTCTTGCCCAACATATTTTGTGGCAATGTATTATTGACCTGTTGCAAGTTCCAAGCACAGAAAAATTAAGTCTGTCTTTTGCTCTGCATGCATTTTGTTCTAAACAGGCTCTGTTTTTTGTGAGATTAGATCTGTCTGTTGCAACTGTTCGATTACATAGCTACTGTCAAAGCACGCGACACATATGGCGTGTATGATCTCGTGAATCAGAAATAGTGGGTGTCTGCACCAAAATTAGTGCCATGTGCTTCTGATCCCCAAATGTCTGTTAATCTGTACTATGAATCTATGATGCATAGAATTATTGCGAATGGGATGGTTCAGTACATCGGGCATCTACATCGACTGATTCTTCATATGGCCTTTATTTTTATTATTGAAACCTTATTGTAGGGACTTCATACAAAAGGGTACAACTCATGAGTCACACAAAGGTAGATACATGTATCAACCATTGGCAGATGCATTCAATTTGCATTTTTTCTTTTTTCTTTTATCGATTAATCTTATTCTTATAACATTACCTTTTTTTGTATAATGTGACCTACCGGAGTTTGCGTGTTTTTCTTTTGGTTGCGACGACATAATAGTTTTATAGTTGTGTGCATCTATATAGCTTACATTTTCCAAAACAAATAGTTAGATGATAGCTGAGGCTTTGTCACATGTTGCGCGGGATAAGAGGAACCTATACAATAGCCTATACATAAATGATTGACATGTTTCATTGATCAACTGCTATGAGTAAATCTGATTTATGCCATCTACCAACTTCGATATGTTTTCCTCTATATATAACTATCAAACTTCTACCCACTTCATATGTATAATGGCGTTTGTAATTGTCCAACGGGTCAAATATGTGCTCCTTTAACCTCTATTGATCTATCGTAGGTTAGTTTGTTGGACTATATTGCTAGACCACAAACCATGTTTGATCATCAAACCTACATCATAGAGGTTGATACTGGGCTCAGGCCGGAAAATGTATAAGAAAGCACGATATATCAACTTGAGATGAATATGTGTGTTGTTGTAACGTGCACACTTGCATGCAATCCATAATTAAGTTTCAAGGAGTGAGTGGCCTCTGGGAAACATCTACTCGTCACAACGATCCAGAATGTTGTATGTAGTAGGAGTAAAGTCCGATGTTGTGCACTGTTTGCACCATGTATTCGATTGGAACTTGAACTTGATGGCAATTTGAAACCACAAGATTTGTTGATTTCGACAATATAATTTTTCTTCATGAACCTAACTTCCTTCAATACTCTGGAAACTTGTGTAAAGACTTCTCATATATGTAAAGAATGCCTCTGTATATTTTCACGGAATTTGAATGATTTGAACCTTGCCCAAACAATTTCTCCTATTCAAAAGCAATAAAAAAGGCATACCTTGGATCGGTTTTCATTATCCATGCATAATACATATTCACAAGTTTTGAGGTTGTATCATGACAATGAGCTTGAGAGACCTGCCTTGCTTATCCATGCAAAATAGCAATTTCATATTAATGACATTTATCTTCACTCTATGAAGCTTCTGTTATTCATATGAACTCAGTCGTACTTTAGATAAGTAACCATTTTCCAAATTTTTTTGGATGTATCACAACTTGAATTATAATTTCCATGTTCGTACTGTAATAATTTCCACTGGTTTTCCATAACTTCACCGACACCTTCTACCGCCATCGGTCTCTCCTTTCTCGATGATTTGCCACCCATCCTTTCGTGTCCCGTTACTCCTCTTCCACCCGAGTCACCAAACCCTCCTACTCCACATGCGGTCCTGCCTCCGGTCAGCCCTCCCCTCGTCGATTATATTCACACAATGTACACTCGTGGCATGTCTAAACCTATTGACCGCCTCACTCTACTTGCTGATGTCCTCAGTCTAATTCCTAATAGTTACTGCAGTGCTATGAAGAACCCTCACTGGCATTCTTCCATGATTGATGAATTCGCTGTCATCAAGAACAATCGGACATGGGATCTTGTTCCCAGTCCGCGTGTATCTGACATTGTTTTCGGCAAGTGGATATTTCGACATAATCTCAAGCCCGATGGCTCTCTAGATCACTACAAAGCTCGTTTGGTTTTTCAAGGATTCTCCCAGCAAGTGCGGTTTCTCTGTTTTTCTTCCTCAACTTTGATTTAGGGCTTCAATCTCTTCATGTTTGTCGTTTCTTTTGACTTGTTTTGTAAAAATGTTTTCTTGGAACCTTGTACAACCTCCGTAAAAAAAAGATGTCAAATATTTGTCTAGATTCGTAGATATTTATACACTGAAACGTGTGGATACATGTGTGAATCTACACAAATCTTCGATATCTTTTTTTTTAGCGGAGGAGTATGAATTGACCATTTGGGGCGCTATTTATAAAGCGGGAAAACCTGTATCGAGTTGGAACCGAGCCTGTCCATTTTCGGGTGGCAGCATCCGTGCGAACACACAGGCACACCGCCGTCCACAAACTAGCGAAAAACAAATTCGAATCTCCCTCCCCGCGCCACGCATCGGCCCGCATAATGTTTTCAGCTCCCCCCGATTCCCTCCCCCGCCACAAATCCCAAATTTTTCCAAAATTTTCTCGATTATTTCCAAGATTCGCTGGTCCATGGAGCCTTCAGACCAAAAATGGCAGGGAACACACACAGATCCGTCCGCTCCCTCCACTCCTCTCAGGCCAAAATTTCCCCCCGAAACTCAAATCTTGCCTTCTCTTCCCTCCCTGGCTCCCTGTTCCTCCCACCCGCGTTACAAATACCCATGGCAGATCCTTCCATTCCATTCCCATTCCCAAAGCTCCAATTCGAGCCACCTCGCTCGCCGCCTAGTACACCACCGAACCCCAAATCCAAGAGCGGTACCTCGTGCCCGAGATGGCAGTTGACCGCGCCGACAAGGAGAACCTGCCGCCTGCGGCGACCGCCGTCGCTCGTCTTCATGTCAAGAGCTGCAAGCAGAAGCGGCTCGGGAGGGCGCGGAGGCGGGTGCCGCTCAGGGACATCACCAACCTCCTCGCTCTGGAGCCCGCGGTGGCCCAGTGGCAGCAGACTCTGACTCTGGTCCAGCAGCCGCGGGAGGGGTCGGCCACGGCGGAGCCGGCCGTAGAGAAGGGGCTTGCTGGTGGTGGTGCGGGGTCGAAGGCAGGCCGATACTCGCTCCGGAAGGAGTTCAGATAGCTGGCGATTGTACAGGGATTTTTATACTTCTCATTTGATTGTCCAATGATCCATTGGACTAGACTAGATTTGGTCGGATTCGTCTCCTCATTTTTGTATTCGTGATCATAGGAATTGAGCTGCCGAGAAAGAAAGGTTAAATGGGTAAAATTGGTTTGCTCATCGATTAATTAGAGGTGTAAATTGCTGAATCGGAATCGGGAACTGTACAGTAAACCATTTTCGGACACTTTTACTTGCCTTTTTTTAATCTGTTGCTCCAGTTCGCCAGAGCAGTGTTCTGCATTGCAGCTGTGATGATGCCAACCTACTTGAGTACTAGTCGACCGTGCAGGTTGTATATAGGCTTGGGTTCTCTGTTGATTATTAATTTAGTATGCAAACAGTGAGACTGAAATATTATTCATTTCTCACTAAAAAAGAAATACTGACTCCGTTTCAAAATATATCACAGGTTTGTCAAAATTTAGACAAATCTAAACACTATTTAGTACTCCCTTTATTCAAAAATATAAGACATTCTAGATTTGTGAACTCGAATATATCTAGATATCTTTTTAGTGTACAGGTTCACTTCGAATTTATACACAAAAGTTGTCTAGATACACTCGTTTTACAAAGCTAAAACGTTTTATATTTCTAGATGAAGAGAGTATATAGATACATCCATATTTAGACAAATTCTTGACGTCTATTTTAAGACAGAGAGAGTAGTATTTATTTTTGTGACTACGGGGCAAACAACCGATTGGTTGTAAATCTAGAGCGAGACTGCAACATCGTTTCACTCTCCGATGATTTGGCTGCTGACCAATCAGCAAATGCTACAGAGTACTCTTCTACAGCCAGGTTGGCACCTCAAAAAGTGAACTTGTGCTGACGGCCCAGTTCTGTGTGTAGCCCATTTCAATCGTAGATGCAACTGGAAGTCCTTAGTCGACCGTGCAACACTTTTAGCTGTATTTTGTTGATGTAGTGTTCACTGATGATAAGTCTGGTTTATGAATATGACCAGTTATAAGTATTGAAGGATATATACATACATACGTTATATATATATATATATAGTGGCGCTATTTGACACCCAGGGTGTAGAATAGTTATTCTACACCCACCCTCTATCTTAAGAACCGTATATTATTTTTACGTCACGTAAATTTTGTCTTACTTCGTAAGTCGAGAAGAACATAAAAAAATTTAGAAATGACATAATTTTTTTGTTTACATGCCATATAAAATTACAATGTAAAATACGTATTTTTGGTGTTTTTACACTATAATGACTCATAAACTTTATTTTTATGTCGAAATTTTTGGTTGTGGTGAATATATGAACATAATAATTCATATACAGAACATAATTTTTTCAATTTAACAACGTAAAAATATGTTGGGTGCAAAATAAGTATTCTGCACCCTGGATGCTGAATAGGGTTTCTATATATATATATAAAATCCTTCTTACTCCCGGGTGTAGTTACACCCACGTCTAATATACCACCATACGGAAGTATACGTAATACTTTATCAGTTTGAGTATGTTCATATACTATATCTAAGATACTTCAAATCAAATTACACGAAAAAATTCAAATATAATCAGAGTTTGCACTATATATCCAAAATACCTTCATATTTGTACGTAAAAAGAAGAGTATGTGAAAAACTTATACATACTACCTCAAAAGTAGTATATATGCTACTAATTAATCTTATAATACTTCATACTACGCGTAGATACTCTCCGGTATGATAGATACTGCCTAGATAGTGTGAAACATACGTGGGTGTAACTACACCCGGGTGTTATATATAGAAAAAATACTTCTTACTCCCGGGTATAACTACACCCACATCTCATATACTACCTTACGGAAGTATTTGTAATACTTTATCTATTTGAGTATGTTCATATACTATATCTAAGATACTTACAAGCAAGTTAGGTAAAAAAATTGCAAGTGCACCCATAGTTTGCACTATATATATAAAATACCGTCATATTTGTACGTATAAAAGAAGTATGTGAATAAAAATTACATACTATCAAAAAAATAGTATATATACTATCCAAATATTCTTATATACTTCATACTACACGTACATACCTTCCGGTATGGTAGATACTGCCTATATAGTGTGAAACACGTATGGGTGTAACTACACCCGGGTGTAGTATGAATATGTCCTATATATATATATATATAGACAAAACTCCTTGTGTGTCCATCCTTTGTGAAGGAAGCATCAAACACCGTTCATTCGCTTGGAGATCCGTGATAGCCGAAAGAATCTTCACTCTATTATGCATTTTCTAGACACGAACCATATACCTGAAGAGGAATTAGTCCAGAAAGCTTTCCGGTGTGCCTTGTTATACTGCGGTCGACCTCTGCGAACTGCTGTCTGCGTTCGACCCCAGCGTGGTCATGACAGTCTCTGCAGAGAGCGTTGTGAGAGGAGCTGTCGTCAATAAATCCTCTCAGCCATCCAATTCCCCATCTCAGCCACCGCTTCCCCCATCTCGGCTCACACCACCCACTACGACCCCACCTCCGGCTCTCCACCGCTGCCCCAAGATCTGTACTTGCCGGGGAGAGGTCGCCTGTCTGCCGACCACCACCGCCTACTCGCATCCCACACCACATCCTACCACCACCGCTGGTTTCCATCGCCACCGCAGCCGCTCACCGCCATTTTTTTACCGCTGCATCTTGATCCCGGCCGCCAGCATCCAAGCCCTGCTGGGCTCGGGTTGACGGCTGCCGCCCGTCCATCCAAGCGAGGGTGACGGGAAGATGCTCACCGTCAAGTTCGTTAGGCCAGACGTCGTCCCCATCGAATACGGTGATGATGCCAAGTTGCAGTGCGTGTCCTGGAGGAGCCGCTCCAGCCACATGCAGCTCTGGTCCCAGGCGTCTAGGTTGTGTGTGAGCCGCTGCCGGCCGGAACGATGTTGAGAACCTCCCTATTTAATTCACGAGCACATCCAGTGCAGGTGCTTGCAAGAAGACCATGGTGAGTCCCAATTCGCTAATCGCATGTGCATTTTATCCCCTTTCTAATATATTCGGGTCATTTCCCTTTCAGGCTTTAGGCGGATTTGGGAGGATCTGCTCGCCAAGACCTAGCATCTGGCTGGCGAGGCAGTGGTTTAGGGCGTTGAATCAGATCAAGGCGTCGGATGTTCGGGGATGCTGAATCCAGGCGGTATCGCTGATCACGCCACCACCACGGAGCAAAGCTGCGTCATTTCAAGCAACACCAGTTTTGGTGGCAAGCAAAGTCGACACCCCTAGACCAGCGAGCAGCTCTTTGACCTGTAGAGTGAGGTCCTTGTTGCCTCCTTTCTCCGGTGAGCATCGACAGCGTGTTGTGCGTTTGAACCTGTTAGGCTTTAGCCAAATAGGATTTGTTCCTTCAAGCTTATTCTTGATGGGTAGTGGTTGTTGGATAGTAGGTGTTGGAAGAGGATCTCAAAGAGAGCATGTTGTTTGGTATTTGTCCGATGGATCTTTTTCTTGGATTACATCTTGGTTTGGGTCTCGGACACATGTTAATTTTCTGGTAGGATTTATAGATGGGACCTGCCATTTGTCCTTGCTTTAGCGTGACTAGAAAGCATGTCATATAGCTATTTCACAATCCTTGGCCTCTAATATGGGTATTTCTGATTTATATATTTGATTTACACATGTTAATGAAACTTGACAATTAGCTTCAAGGTACTTGATCACCTTGGCCTCTGATGTGTGTATTTCTGATCTTTAGTTGCTATGAGTTTCTTATTTTCCTGGCATCTAAACGTTGTTAGTTGATTATCTGGTCCAAGAACTACATTGCATATACTCATCGTTCAAAACGTGGATATATTTTCTCTTCAGATTTTTCTTATATTGGTGCACTTGTGTTCTTTTGTACAGTCGTTCCATTCGCTTCTCCTTCTTGACAATCTCGCATATGACGACTACTTGTGTTAATGCCTAGAGGAGTACACTGCTCTGTTGGATTATATTTGTGATGCTAAACTTATCAATTAATGAAGACTAGTCCTTTTAAAAAAATCGTTGGTCCGTCTCAGCCATAACAAATCCAGTCTGTTAAAAGAGCTATGAGAGTATTCTAACAATTCCAGTCTGGTAAAAGGGCTACGATTATCTAACATGATATCCAGGTCTATCTTTAGTTGAGATCTCTTGTTAGTTCTTGACCTTATACTAGTGAGTTACCCTAGTGCTTTCCATCTGTTTTGGTCGAGCTTGACATTACTAGATCTTCTTCAGATTTCAGAACCATAAATAAATACTTCATTGTTTACCAATTTGTGTCCATTAGACCAGTTTGCTTTAAAATCAGTTCTTAGTTATTCTTATTCGGTACTCAATGTCTGATTCTTCTTAATGTCCTGTGGATGTTGCATAAAAGTTAATCTGAAGAAGCTGACTACATTTGTTCGCGATGGATACAATTTGCATGATCCATCTTTCCTGTTTGTGCTAATTTATAGAAGAGACTATTATTACTCTGATCCCCATCCTCATTATCCTCTGTGTGCTTATCCACATATTAAAATTCATGTAGATTTCGAACAATTACTCCCGGGTGTGACCAAGTACTGAATGGATAAATTACCTTTCTACCATGGTGCCTCACAAGTTAAGTTGGGGCGCCGAACAATGTGTTTTGCCAATTTGCAAGTGCATTCTTTCTTTGAGTTGATATTCCTACTCCCTCTGACCCACATTAGTTGATTTGGATTTGTCAAAATTTAGATGAACCTATATACTAAATAGTGTCTAGATTCATCCAAATCTAGACGAATCCAAGTCAACTAATATGGGTCGGAGGGAGTATTTGATTGAGAAGATTAGAATTTTTTTCTGGCCGGATTTCTGGGAATGATTTCTGGCCGGATCAAAGTATGCAGTCTATCGTTGCTTGATGAAACCTGAAGAGGTGATATGATATGAATGAATGATTGGTACTATACTACTGTTGATAAGTACTGCTCGGATTAACCACGGGTGCTTAACAATTTCAACTGGGGTGCCGAATGTATTCTTCCAAGGGCGCTTAGCAAGTTAATCTTTGGTGCTGAACGTGTGGTGCTTAATGGGTTAACGTGCGGTGCCGATGACTTACTTTGACCTTGGACTTGTTCTACATGCTGATTTTTCTTCTTTGCTCAACTCACATAACTTGCTTGAGTGAACATGAGGTGCTTGTGATGATGTGTGTCCTCATTGATCTGTGTGCTTATTTTTGTGCGTCAAAGGTGCTTAATGAGCATGTACATGGTGCTAAATGGTGGTAGCCTAGGAGTCTAGGACCATGGGATGAGCTCGCCATGTACAACCTCGTGACAGTGAAGACCAACAAGGTGAGAGTGAGACCTGCAGACTGTTATAATCTTGTTCTTAAAATGATATTGGAACACTAGAGTTTAGCCATTTGTGTATATGATCAGCATGTTCCCCATTTCTACCTCTACACTGGCAAGTTGCATGTTGTCTCCTCTTGGTTCGGCATTGAATCCATGTATCAAGACAACCATGTTTGTTCTTATTCATTGCATACATTTTTTGTATCATTGCCTCTTGCAACCACCGGTGCTTAACAAGGTATGCCGCAGTGCTGAATCATATGGTTTCAGTAGGGTGCTTAGCAAGGTATGCCGCAGTGTTGAATCAAAATGGTTTGTGTAGGGTGCTTAACAAGGTATGCCGTGGTGCTGAATCAAATGGTTTGTGTAGGGTGCTTAACAAGGTATGCCTCGATGCTGAACATGATAGGTACTAAATCTTTCCATTCTTAACAAGGTATGCCTCTATACCGAACATGATAGGTACTGGAAGTCGCAGCACACACTTCCTGTTGCATATTGTGGTTTTGTGCTTGATAAGAGTATTAGTCTGATGACATTTGGTATCTATAAGAAGTATGACGCTGGTTCTGAGTACGCCGTATATGGGTGCGTAACAAGTTGCTCTAAGATGATGAATGTGTTTTATAGACACCTATGATCAAGCATGTTACAATTGGGGGTGCCGGATGTAATCTTTCTGAGGGTGCTTAACGGGTTAAGTTTTGGTGCCGAGTAATTTGTGCAACCTATAAAAGGACTCACTCTCACCTTGGGGTACTGAATTTAAGTTCTGATGGTGCTTGATGACTGATTGTAGGTTACTGAATATTTTTTTGTCTGCACCTGAATAATTGTTTATGCGCTCCAAAATAGGTACCGAAATTAGGAACATCTGGTGCTGAATTGGTTTTATTAAGGTGCTTAATCTAAGTGGTACTGAATTTCTAAACACTTGGTACTGAATTTAGTTCAAGCCGGATGTTTGGTACTGAATTTCTAAACACTTTGATGTAGTGCTGAACATGTTTTACCTAAATCAGATGTAGTGCTAGTTGCTCAACAAGAATGACATTCTATAGCAGGAACAGACCTACATCGTCAAGATGTGACTCTGGTCAGCAGTGTTGCAAGATCTGGAGCAGCAACTCATAAGCATGGGGACGGAAAAGGCATGGACTCAAGAAGCTAAACGAGGACAATAGGTCAAGGCAGAGTAGATCATCGCCATCGTCGTCGGAGAGGACAAGAGGTCAAGGCGGAGCAGATCTTGGGTGTAGGATAAGGACGACCGGCGGAACGGGGAGAGGGGATGGTCGCCGGAGGAAGCAGCGTGGAGGAGAGCTCGGACAGAGGCTGGGGCGGCGCAGTGGAGACGGCTTCATTCCGATCATCGGAGGAAGGAGATCGAGAGCGTGGCTCCCAGCGGGGTTCCGATCCAATCTAGGAACGCGAGGCCTTCAGTACCATGGCTGTTAGGGCCACATCGGTACCTTGTGCAAAACTGGTTTCTGGCCCACGTTAAGTACCAGGAGGTTGTCAGCCCATGCTCGGGTACCGGTTGTTTGAAATTCAAACTGGGCCTATACTTTAGGCAGTCTTGGTGGCAGTTACGTGGGCTGTCACGGTCTTGGTGACATCTGCTGTCTATTACCTTTTTTGACGGGTTTTCAAACCAAGATTCAAACAAAAGCTGTGAACATCACCAAAATAGATCTGACCAACTATGACAAGTTTCCACATTTGCTTGTGCTTGTGATGTGCTAGGTGAGAGAAAATAGATTCACAAATAGGTGGTGTAAATTGGAAAAAGAAAAGGATAGACATTAAGTACGCATCGCGAAGCGCGTGTATGGTGCTAGATGCTTCCTCTAGCGAGGATGGACGTACCAAATCCGCTTCCTATATATATATACACATATATCTATATATATATCTATACATACATACATCTATTGAAGGATACATACATATATATATATATAATTTTTTAGCTTGCTGTTTGGCAAAGAAACTTTTAGCATCTAAAATGGAAAGATAAAGTAAACAAGGCTTAAAATGAGTTCTGCATGCAAACGTTTCCTGCTATACATCACGTGACTCTTAGCGTAGCCAAGGATTAACGCAATGAAATAAGGCTTAGTTTGGTTAGGGTTTACCGCATGTAGTATATTAGGGTTTGCCTCACCTACATAAAATTTGATAAGCTTTGTTTTGCTAGGGCTTCATGCATGTAGTATATTAGGGTTTACCATGTAGTATATTAGGGTTAGGGTTTACCGCATGTAGTATATTAGGGTTTTCCTCAACTAAATGAAATTTGATAAGCTTTGTTTTGCTAGGGCTTCATGCATACATCAAATGAACACTAACGGCGTTACTATTGAGCCAACATCCTGGGTCTGGATACATGTGCTCCCTATATCAAAAGGGGAGAGAATCAACGGTGGATAGGCTATGCGCAGCTATGCCTGTATTTCCCATATATATTATATATATGTATGTAGTAAACAAATTTGGAAGTCAGCCTGAAGCCAAACCGTGTCGAACACTAGCCATTGTGTCGATCGACTCTTCTGCTTGCCGGAGTACCTCTCTCCAGGCGGCGGAGCCACCACAATTCGTGGGAGGAGTTCATTCTTCTCTGAACCCTGACATGAACAATCCCAAATAGGATTAGACAACCTTTTTTCGGAGGGAACATAAATGGATTTAGACAACTAACAGTACATGTCTAAAAGAAGAAAAAGCCCCTACCTCGCCCTAAAAGGCTTAATAAAAGTCTCAATAGCCACTCTACACGAAGAGTGATATCTAGTACTCCCTCCGACCCATATTAGTTGACTTGAATTTTTCTAGATTTGAATGAATCTAGACACTATTTAGCATATAGGTTCATTTAAATTTTAATAAATCCAAGTCAAGTAATATGGGTCGGAGGGAGTAATACTTGTTGAACAAACACCGGTTGAGGCAACACCTCAAACAGCACGGGCTGAATCCTTCCCCACCAATAGAGGGTTATAGAAACCGGACCTTGCCGCAGATGACAAGGAAAGAGGATGTTCCATAAAAACACTGCTCACGTCATATATATACCAGCCCTCGTGACTACTATTATGCCAAAAAATACAGATCGAGTTGGATGGAGGACTTCAAGCCAGACAATGTACTTAAAAAGGAAGCACCATATATTTACATGAGGTGCTCTATGTGTGTTGTTATGATGTACACACTGTACCGTATGCTGCATGGGGTTCGTAAGTTACTGGGAATGAGTGGCATCAAGGAAACATCTACCTCAGCTGACGGCTTAGTCGCTGACCACAATGATCTCGCATTGCACTTCTGTGCTTCTCTTCATCACGATATGTGAGTTCTTCTATTCAAAATTTTCTTGTCATCTAGGGCCAGAACGAAGATGTGTGTTTCTGATGACAAATCAGGACACAATATCGCAATACATGCCCAACTCGCCAATCTCCCTTATGATGGAGGGAAATGATGTAATAGTGGAGTCTATTGGCTCTTACTCTTAATAGAAACAATGGCAGCCCTTAAGGAGCTTCCACCTCACAAAAACTATGTCGCAATAACCGGTCCCAAAGAGCATAAAAATGTGTTTGAAAATAGTATTTGATTACCTTGTTATCATGAACACGTTGATTTTTTTTGCCGAGGTGATTTCGTGATTCTGAAAGCGAAAGTATCTGAAGCAATGAGTCTCATGTGCTTCCAATTCCTCAACTATCTGTAGATCTGTACAACACACATATAGCACCTCATGTGCGAAAGTATCATGTGCGGAAGTATCTGTTGTTCATATAATTGCTGTAAATTCGATGGCTAAGTAGATAGTTTATCTTTGCAAGTCATTAAGGATTGGTCCATTCCATGTCACGTTCTAATTGTGTAACTTCTATGCAGAGGAAAAATTGCCATGTGTGTCTTTGTAACCGTCCTCACATATATATCTGAGGATCCGACCACTTGTGCAACTTTTATACACCCATGCGTGCCTAACTTCCACACATCTACAAATTAGAAGTTTCTCGTAGATTCATTATCTACACGTACAAGTTTGTGAACTCTTCGAAGAGTGCAGGAATAGACAAAATATCCATCAGATACCTTTGATGCTGATGCTGACAACGCAAGATAGAACCCTGAAAATAGCATCTTGCAATGATACACCCATCATACTCTGAACAACCGAGAAATTGAACCAAACAAGAAAACAAAATGGCAAATGATGTTGTGACCAGACAAAGGAATATAACTATTAACTATTGACCCTAATATGCAGATGAATCGTAGCATCGACTACCGAGAACAACCCATCGGTTGGGGATGAAATTTTAGCAATCAGATATTTCAGACTAGAACAAAACATCAGTACAACCATGGAACTCAAACGGAGTAGAAGTGTGAAACCATGGTAGAAAGACAAGAGGAGATTTGTGCCTAACCACAATGTATAAATCTTCTACTAGAATTACACAGGGAAATAACATATTTGTATGTGTCGTTGTGCTTTGCGATGATGTTGGGTGAGCGCAACATTCTAAAAACGGCTTACCATATAGTGATGAGGTCAAACTTTTGGGTGAACTAACCCAGGATCTCACACCAATCCTGCCGCAAGTTGAAATCTCGTTAGCTCGGTCAAAATCTCTTTCAGACAGATTTTGGTCTAGGCTGGTTAATCAGTTAAAATTCTGAAACTTGATCATTGGCTTCCTTAAACAGCTAGAAGATGATTTAAATAGGATTTAATAATGAACACAATATGATGAGTTCCTCGAACATGCATTGCTATTTACGGTATTATTATTATTCTTGTGCTAGTCAATCTTAATCTTATAATCATTTCATGTTGATGTGTGATATGACCTACGACAGTGTACATGTTGCTCTTATTGTTGTGCCAATGTAATAATTTTGTATTTGTGTGCACCTATATATGATTATGATATAAGGATAACAAAGGGAACATATATTTCTTCCATTTTCCAAAGAAAACAAGAGTTAGACGGTATTTGAAGCATTTTCACATGTGGTGAGAGATGAGAGAGGCATATAGGACAAACTATACATAAAATTCTGACATGTTCCACTCAGCAATTTCTGTGAGTAAATAGAATTTATGCCATAGACCAACTTCGATATATCATATATGGTCCTCTATATATAACCATCAAACTGCTACTCACTTCTACCAACCCTTGTGATTGTTCAACGTGTCTAATATGTGCTCCTTTAACCTTTGTGGTTCAAGTGTCTGTTAGATTGATGGAATGTACGGCCATACCACAAACCATGCACGATCATGAAACCTACGTCATAGAGGTTGATGGTGGACCTGTGTCGGACAATGTATAAGGAAGCACCATGCATCGATGTGAGGTGCAATATGTCAGTTGTTGTAATGTACAAATATTGTATTAAGTTCATAACTTACTAGGAATGAGTGGCCTCGGGGAAACATCTACCACCAGCAATTGGTTGGCTAGCCGTGTTAACAAAAAAAATTGTACTACATCTTTCCGAGTGTTCAAACTTTTCTCCTTGCCTAGGTCTAGCCTTGAGCAGAGACAATAGGTCTCACCTTGATAGCATTCAATTGTGTTGCTAATTTTTCCTTTTCTCCTTTTGTTAGCTTTTGAATATAGGCTTTGCCGACTCTCCCTATTATGCTAAAACAAATATATTGTTCATGTTCACATTTTAATCATATTTATATAGTTTGGACTGTCTTTGTTGCGCTCGATTTTCCAGCCGGACGCATACAACCCTAGCAGTTCAATATAGCACCCTCATTCTTTATCAAATAGATTTCTAAATCTATCCATGCGCGGAGACGAGTGTCGTCTCATGAGAAATCAGGACACAATTTTGCAATACATGCCCAACTCAGCAATTTTCTATATAATGGAGGCCAGTGATGCAATTTTAGAGTTCATTCTTAATGTAAAACAATGGAAACCCTTAAGGAGCTTCCACCTCAAAAACAAACACGTTTAAAGCAATAAGCTGGTCCCAAAGAGCATACAAGTGTGTTAGGGAAAAGATAACCTAGTTACAATCAACACTTTGGCAAGTATGTTGTGTACATATGGTCATGTGATTATTTACTTACTTTTATGTGGTGATCTCGTCATTCTGAATGTGCGCGGGGGAGGGGGGGGGGGGGGAGGGGGGGTTATCTGAAGCAATGAGTTTGTTGAAGTATATAAGTGGATTGCACTAGCCTTTTCATCAGTTCGGACTTTTGGTTGCGTTGGTTAGTGCATGAAGCTTGACATGGTATCAGAGCCTGAGGTCTCGAGTTCGAGTCCTGGCTTTCGCAATTTATCCTAAAATTGCTCTTGACCCCTCTGTGTCCACGTATAGGCCTCTTGAGTCATACGTGAGTTTCGCGCACCGTCGCTCTCTTCCGGTTGCACGTGTTGACTTCTCCCCGTCACACGTGAGAGGGGGTGTTGAAGTGTATAAGTGGATTGCACTAGCCCTTTCCATCAGTTCGGACTTTTGGTTGCGTTGGCTAGTGCATGAAGCTTAACAGAGTTCCACGTGCTTTGGACACCTCAACTGTCTGTAGATCTGAATGAGATTGATCGGTACATTGGTGTGTACTCGTATCTCTGCAAGTCATTACTGGATTGATCCATTCCATGTGCAATCTGCAACTAAAAGAACGGCTAAAGATTTGTCACATTCTAATTGAGTGACTTCTGTACATAGCAAAAATCACCACGTTTCCTTATAACCTTTCTCACACGTAAAAAAAAACTTTTCTGAATCACTTATGTACAAGAAGTTTTTGTACTCTATTAAAAGTGCAGGCCTAGCCATAATATCTCTACGGTAGAAACAAGTACAGGTTTGCACTCCTCTAAGAGTTAAAAAAAAATGTCCATCAGATACCATTGATGCTGACGCACACAACCCATGACGGGGACCCATAAAAGGACATCTCGCATCACACTCTGAACAACCGAGAATATAACTATGGATCATAACATCGACTACCAAGAATAGCCTGTCAGCTCGGGATGGAATGTCGAGGCAATCAACAAATATCTTCACTTCAGATCAACAGACATGAGCACACCACCGGAACTCCAACCGAGTAGACATGTGAACCCATTGCAGAAAGACTAGAGAAGCTCCGTGCCTAACCTAAATGTACAAATCGTCTACTGAAATTTCCCATGCAAATGACATGTTATGAGAGTCTGTTGTGCTTCGCGGCGGCGATCTTGGATGAAGGCAAAGTACCGAAGATGGCGTCCCAGAGCGATGAGGTGATGCCAAATCCCTTGTCCTGGATTCTGAAATGGTGGTTGAGGTGATACCGCTGCAGCACAAGTGAACTTTGTGAGGAATGAGTTGCACAAGTGAACTTCGTGAGGAATGAATTTGCTTCAAAAGTGGAATCATGTTAAGTCACCTTGAGATGCTTTGCTGGATCCTTGGATGGCTGTCCGTGGTGCAAGTAGTAGTGAGTACAGTCATACATCACATACCCCAACAGGCCACCACCAAATAGTGCAGGAGTGGTAGATGGAGTTGCAAAGAACGAGACTATATTCCAGAACTGTAAATAAGTAACACAAAAACCATGTTCGATTAGATGGGTTATGTTCTCTGGATGCAAATTGCAAATAGCCAGCATTTCATTTTTCGTGTAATTTAGGGCGGATATACCGGCACACACAAAATTGCTGTTCCAGCAGGAGGGAACACAAGTCTGAGTGAGTCCATCGGATGCTTATGATGGCATCCATGAATAAGGTAATGAGCTGTGTTTGACCTGCAATAATGTCGTTTAAACAGCCAACTATGAGCAGAAGGAAAGAGGCCCAGTGAGACATTATTACCAAGCCAAGGTTGATAAGTTCTTACCAATAGCTGTTCGTCTCAATGTGGAATAGGAAGCGGTGCAAGGTATACTCAATCAATGTCCAGAAAAATATTCCAAAGAGGGCCATTAGAACTACTTCCCGAACAGTATGACCCATCTGAACTGACTTGGCAAACAGCCAGCAGACGACAGGTAGCCAAATGACTGGCACAACCCACCATTTTGTGAGTGTCAAGAACTGCACAGATAATTTATTACTATGACAGCTGAGTTTCCGAGATCCTCAATGAAATTAATATTACTGGAGTGCATCAGCATTACCTCCATGGCATCGTTTCTGAAAAAGTGGACTTTCTTTGCTGACAATAGGTTGGTGAACCCATTCCTGGTAATGTTCCTTGAGATGGCCAACCTAGATTGAAATACAGAACACAATATGTAAGTCAGAATCAACTATTTTTAGATTAGTTAAAGGTTGTAATAAACCCATAAGTGTACCACTAGGGTGTATTCTGTCAGAAGAACAGAACATGAGTACCATGTACTATCAGATAAAAGTTTCACAATTCAACACTTGTTGAGCACCTGAACCCATGGTCAGACACTCAGAAGTGTAAGACAGAGGCTTGAAAGTGTCGATGTACTTTTTTTTTAAAGAATGGGAAATATGCATGGCAAGGTTGAAATTTTCTGAGAACAAGTGCAGCAACAACTATGAGAACACTGGAGGAGCACTTGCAGATCAAATGATACCTGGAAAACAAGAGGCTTCCTCAGATCGACGCTGAACTCATGGACAACCATCTCCTGTTCTTCCCCAATCAGAGCTGCACCAAAGAAGTACACACATCATTCATCACAAATATGGCCTGAACAATCACGAGCTACAATCTTGCAGCAGAATTAACACAACCCCTTACGCTACTATGTATGTAAGGCGTGACCGCGGAACTCGATTCTGGACGGCAATGTGTACTGTCAGGCAACACACTGCTAATGAGCACTGGGCTGAACACTGAAGAGGATGCCATAAGCACCGCCTTTTCTCCCCCATGATAACGTCTCTTTTGCCTGAGCAATCACTCACATGATCACACGTGACTACGCACGCAGCCTCCATGATGATACTGCTCCCTTATCCATCCACACCCGGATTCGGCTAAGCACTGCTCCAGCGCCACAGGATCACGCTTTTCCTGTCTGCAGGAGTCTGACCAGAATCGTACGGCCAAATATACAGAAGAAAAAAAATGTAGAGGCACGAAAGTCCCGTGACACTAGATCCGACTCCGCCGCGTCGAGAAACGGCAACGGACCCGAGGTCGCGGGAAGGACGGGAAGAGAGTACCTCGGAAGCGGCGCCAATGGCGGCGGCCCACCGCGGGAAGAGGAAGAGGAGGAGGAGCTCCTGCGCCTTCCCGGGGCCGAGACGATGGCGAGAGGAGCGACGAGGCAGAGCAACGGCAGGGGAGGAGGGGTGGCGCCAGGCGGAATAGGACGGGAAGGTGGGGTTTTCCTGCAAACCTATAGAGTGTGCGATCTCGCTGCTGGGTGGGGCCGGCGCCTCGGCTGTCAGTTCAGTCACGAGGACAGTGAATGGTAAGCCAAAGCTACGATTAGTAACAACAAAATTTAGAGAATTGCTGTAAAACATATCTCCAGGAAAAAAAGTAAAATAGTACTACTTCCTCTGTTCCACAATATAGTAATACTTTTGAGCAAAACTGTTTTAGTTTGCTAAAAAGCTTACATTATATACTATCTCCAGCTACTAATCCACTCGTAGTCAAAAGAAATTTCTGGCTCTGCGATGTCGTGGCGGCCTATGGAGCTGTTGACACTCGTTTTAGGCTCGTAGCTAATCAAGGAAAATGGCGAGAGACACACACTATAAAAAGTCCACTACGAGGAATATTAATCATCATCAAAGAGGCACCATATCAAGTCAAGCGATGATCAGGCTTAATAGCCGATTATGCTAGTGTCCAGAGAAGATTCGGAGACTGATCTATGGAGGCTTCAACTATGACTTATTCAAGATGACCTTAAATGGAAAAGTTTAGAACACAAAAGTTGTGCGTCTCATCGAAACAATCAACTTTGCTTTTTGAATCATCTCAATCCGAGTTAGTATCCGAAAGTTAGAGTCAAAATACTTCCAAAGGCCAAATTGGCACGGACAGAACCGGGTAGTCGCCGGACCACAGACTTTGTCTCACCTTTGGCGTGGACGAAAGTGCAAAATTCGTCTGAAAACCGCTAGACTAACGCATCTGCTTACGAACAAGATTGAGCGGTCAAGATCAACTCGGATGAAAAAGTCATAAACATGAAAGTTGTTCAGTTTTTCGAGACGAACAACTTTGCTTTTGGAATCATCTTCATCCGAGCAAGTATACGATCTCCAGATTCAAAATACAGCCGAATTGAGTTAAATTCGTTCGGTCGCAATCTGACTTTGATACGAAAACAAGAGGAGAAGGCAATGAAGATCAGGTCATATGAAAAAGTGCAAAACATAAAAGTTCTTCGTATTTTCGAGACGAACAACTTTGCTTTTTATGACATTTTGATCTGAGCTCGTTTACTATCTCGAAAGTGGTCCAGAAGGTATAGGCAAGTTTTTGACCGAACAGTTACGCAAATTTCGAGTTTACTTGTTCGAGTTGGACCCCAACTAGGGTTTTGGACGTGGATCCAGCCTTCTTTCTTGCACGGAAAGTCCAGCCGCTCCTTATATACACGAGGGGTGACGGCCGATTGAACCAACACCAATCGAACAAACAAATCTACTACTTTTCTGTGTTCATCTACTCTTTATCCCTCTCCCTTGTATCTTTCTTCTCGTTCTTCGTCGTTCTTCAAGATTGGAGGCTGCGAATCCACGAGGCTCTAGGGGCGGTCAGGCCGACCTAGGGCAGCCCATAGCCCGCTGCCACCGACGGGTCCCTCCCGGGCGAGCGGGATTTCGGGTCTTAAAAGCCCCCGCCGGACTGTCTTGCGTATCGCGCTTCCGGCGAGCCTCCCTCGGCGCGTGCTGCCGCGCATCGCGCTCGGCGCCGAAGGTACACGGTGACGTGTTCGTGTGCGAACACACTTTTTGGCGACTCCACTGGGGACTGAAGCTTCGAACGATCTCCAGGCCATTCTTGCTACAAAGAGAGCGTCATTAAGAGGCTACAATTAACAACGGTATCATGAATCTTCAATCTTCCTACGTAGATGCGGATTACTCTTATGTTGATGTTGCTAGATCTTTTGATATGTGTACTATATCGGCTAGCCCTAGTTTTTACTATGTGCAAAAGCCGATGCAAAATAACCTACATGCTTCAACTCATCTTAGTAACTTGCAACATGTAAATTCGAATTCTCATGCATCGGCAACCCCAGAAATTCATATGCCGATGAACAACATGACGAATTCTGTTAATCCGCATGAAACACGTGATTTTAGAAATTTCAATGGCATGCAACCAAGTGTTTCATCTTTATATTCATCGGCAAATAACTTGCAATCTCTAGGTTCACCTTCAAACATGCTGATGGATAGGGAAATTTGACATGCTACAATTAGTTATTTGCCCAATTACTCACAATCATCATATGCTACACCTTATGTTAGTAATGTTTCAGCACCATATGCAACTAGTGATATTCATAGTTCGGCTCCACACATTTACAATGGTTATAGCCGAATAAGTGGAAAATCAGTAGGAGCTAATGTGTCTTTATCTAGTAATCAGAGCGTATGATATGTACCTCACACAATTGCAAAGTTTCGGTGACACCTCATTGCCGAAAGATACAAAAAGTATTGGGGGGCATTATTATGCAGGAACAAATGACTGGAAGGAAAAACTTGCAGCTGAGTTCAAAAAGCTCAATTCTCTTCACCGAGAACTAGAAGAGAGGCCCCATGATCTTGCTACAATACAATCTTATGAGGCTTACAACAAGAAGCGTGAAGAGGAGCGCAAAGCAAACAATATCAGGTTTTCCCCTTCTCAATTGCTGAGTTTCGGCAACACTACATTGCCGAAAGAAACTAAAAGCATTGGGAGGCAATCATGTGTTATTGAGGTTAACGCCGATAAGGTCATTACGTTTAATGATTTATCGGAGGAACATCTCCAGTTATTTGAGACACTCAAGAAGAAGCGTGATGAGAAGTTTGAAGCACTTGAAAAGAAGCTGAAAGAGGATCATGAAGCATATAAGAAAAAACTTGAAGAGGAAGAACTGCAGCAGTTTCTTGCAAGTCTTGGAAAGGACCATCAAGACAATAATACTCAAGTTGAAGGAATCAACTCATCTCATCCATGCAGCAATCAAGTTGAAACCTCTGCTACATTGAGACAAAAAGAAGAAGCTTTGCTCTCTAGTGAAATTCATGAAGAAAACATCAATGGTTCAACTAGGATGGTTAATTCGGTTATTGAAAAAGCCGAATCAGAAAATACATATGTTGAATCTATCGAATCAGAAGAAGCAAGCTTCATTGATCAAGAGCATGGCAAGATTAGCAAAACTGCTATGCTTGATTTTTCTAGATGTAAGGAAGCTTACGTGTTGCCCTATGAGTGTTGTGCCAAAGAAATTTGTGAGCATCAACAACAATAAGATATAGCCGAACAATGTTCGGTTGATGAAGAGCATCAAAGTGAAGAGGCACAAAATCCAGAAAACAAAGAGGACGAGGCGTTGGAGAATTATCTAGAGACCGAGCAAGATATTGTTCAGGACATCCAGCCATCATACGCTTCCAACATCTCCAAAGAGGTACATTTAGCAAATAATTTACTTATATTCCGATTTGGTCAAGACTTTAATATTGATACATCTCTTAGCAAAATTCTCATGAGCTATGAAAGATCAATCGAGAGAGGTAATTTATTTGTTAGAAATATAATTTTCACAGAACTTATCGGTCAACATGCTGTACCCTTTACAGAGACCGATAGTAACAAACTATCACATTATAAGTTATCCCTAGTGTTTTATATGTATTTTATATTTACATGGGTAGCTTTGTTTATTTCATACTTGGCTAACATTTGGTCTCAAGTGAGACATATGTGTTTTAACTATTTTGGTTTCAGAAATTTAAAGCCAAGGTTATTGTCTCTTGAAAAAGCCGATCCTAGTGTAACTTTGTATTCGAATACATCAGAAGAGAAGTGCAAAAAACAATGCATAGCCGAATTGGATGATGTGAAATCTGAACAATTCGTTTGCTCAATTCCAAAACCATTCTCACAACGAGATCGGTTAGAAGATGAAAGGTGTACCTTCAGTTTGAGTATGTGTGATCATATATTTGATATGCTATTGAAAATCGATTATGTTAGAATTCTTGATCACAATACTGAGCCATCATTACAAGGACGGATATATTGCAAGTTGCATGATTCGTTCAATCATAATATAGAGAGTTTCAACACGTTTCATCAAATAGTACAATCGGCTGTTAATAAAGGATGATTGAAATTTTTTGAAACACAAATTGATGAGGAATCTATTTTGATTGGTTTTGATGGCCAAACAACATTGCATCAGCTTCCTATAGCCGACTCATACGATGAGGAGCAGGTACACACGGAGGATGATGGGATCAAGCTTCCAAGCAAAGAGATTATTGAAGAGCATGTTGAAAATGTTCTTGAAGGCGAGAGTTCCATTGAAGCTACAATGAAGACATCAAGCACTGGGGGGAAACAACAAAATTCGAAGATCGATGCGTACAAAGCTCAAAAAGACAAACGCCGCAATAAGAACAATGGTAGCAAACCAAAAGTCACTTTCGCACAGATGCTTGAAAAATATAAAAAAGAGAGTGAAGCAAAAAGTTCTTATCGGCTAAGTAGTGCAAAAGCATCAAGATCACCCCCAAGGCAAAGTTCTAAAGACAGGGATTGGCGAAAGGAGAAATTTGTTGGAATTATGCCCTAGAGGCAATAATAAAGATGTTATTATTATAATTCTTGTTCATGATAATGTTTATATTCCATGCTAGAATTGTATTAAGCGGAAACTTTAATACTTGTGTGGTTTGTGAACAACACCGTGTCCCTAGTACGCCTCTATGGACTAGCTCATTGATCAATGATGGTTAAGGTTTCCTAACCATAGACATGAGTTGTCAATTGATAATGAGATCACATCATTGGGAGAATGATATGATGGACAGACCCAAACTAAGCGAAGCAATTAGATCGTGTCATCGTGTTCGTCTTTGTGAAGCTTTTCTTATGTCAAATATTGTATTTCTTAGACCATGAGATAATACAACTCCCTGGTATCGGAAGAAAGCTTTGAGGTCATCAAACGTCATCCTATGAGAGGGTGATCATAAAGGTGTCTCTTAGGTGATCGGAAAGTATCTGTTGGGTTGTATGTATCGAGATGGGATTTGTCCCTCCCAAGTCGGAGAGATATACTTGGGCCCACTCGTAATCGATATCAACACCGCTTGCAAGCATGTGGTTAAGGAGTTAATCACAAAGTGATATCGGATTACGGAACGAGTAAAGTACTTGCGTGAACGAGATTGAACTAGGTATGACTGCATCACGATCAAATCTCGGGCAAGTAAAATATCGCAAGACGAAGGGAATATATATATGGGATTGATTGAATCCTGGCATCGTGGTTCATCCGATATGATCATCGATGAATGTGTGGGAGTCAATATGGGTGTCCAGACCCCGCTGTTGATTATTGATAGAAGATCATGTCTGCATATTCTCGAACCCGCAGGGTCACACACTTAACGTGTCCCGACGCTAGGATAGATTGGATAATTGGTTTATAAGTTTTTGTTCGGAGTCTCGGATGGGATCCGGGACATCACGAGAGGTTCTAGAGTGGTCCGGAGAATAAGATTCATATAAGGCGGTGCAGTTTTTGGAGTTCGGAATTGTTCCGGATTAATCGGTATTGTACCGGAAGCTTCTAGAACCTTCCGGAAGGGGACCAACGTGGCCCCACCTTCCGGGAGGGGGCATGGTCCTATGAGGGAGTGCCCTGTCTGCATTGGGCCAGGGGCACAAGGCCCCATAGGGCCCAGCCGGCCAAGAGAGGTTTAAACTTGAGATAGACCTTCTAGAAGGGGGGGGGTTTCCTTGCCCCCCACTCCTTATCCTTTGGGGCCGTCGGTTTGGGCTTGGGGGAGGGGCTAGGGCTGCGCACCCCCTCTATATAAAGAGGGGTGGGGCGCACCAACCCCCCACACCTTCCCCTCCAACCCTAGCCGCCCTGCTGCCCTCCTCTCTCGCCTTGCTGACCTCCAACCCATCTCTCCACCATACTTGCTGGACCAAGGAAGGAGGAGGCGCCGAGGTGCGCGCGTGTGCATATCACGGAGGCATCGCCACTTGTGGTGCTAGATCGGATCGGATCGCGAGGAGGAGAAGCGAATCGACTACATCACGCCCGTTCCAACGCTCATTGAGCGAATCTTCAAGGGTATGAAGATCTAATCCAATCTCTCTCGTTGATTGCATCTCCTAGATTAGATCTTGGCTTCCCTCTGTTCGCATCCGTAGAAAATTTTGATTTACTATGCCGCGAAACCCTTCAGTGGTATCAGAGCTAGATCTATGCGTAGATGTGTTTCACGAGTAGAACGCAACATGGTTGTTGCGGGCGTTGATGTTTTCTGTTGCAAGCCTCTTGTTTGTGTTCTTCTTATGACGCGGGATAGTGAGATTGAAGCGGTCCAGGCCAACCTTACGCGACGTCGTTCGCGAGACCGGCTCCGCACTTGACGTGTAGCTTGTTCCACACATGCGGCTGGTGGATGTCAGTTTCTCTCACTATAGTTGTCATGGGATCTACATCGGAGTTTGGCAACCATAATATCACCGTTGTGGCTTTTCGTAGGTAAGAATCGTTCTTAGCATCTAGTAATTTGATTAAAAGTTGAACTATTTATCATGAACATAGTCTAAATTGTACTTGAAAATACTGTAGATCAAATGGCTAAGTCCAACTTCAACTTCAACGTTTTTGCTGAGATAGAAAAGCTTAGAAACAATGGGTCTAACTTCACCAAATGGTTCCACAATCTGAGAATCATTCTCGCTGGCGGACAAAAGGACTATGTCCTTGAGAAAGCGCTAGGTGACGCCCCTGTTATAGATGCGTCGGCTGATAAGAAAGCTGTTTATCAGTCGCGCAAGGATGATTATGATTTGATTAAGATCGCCATGTTGTTTGCTATGGAATTGGATCTTCAAAATCGTTTTGAGGAGTTCGCCGGGCCCTTTGAGATTCTCGAGGAGCTGAAAAAACATGTTTCAGACTCAAGCCCGTTCTGAGAGATATGAGATCTCTAAGAAATTCTTTAACTACAAGATGGAGGAAGGGAGTTCCGTTAGTGAGCACGCCATTAAGATGTCGGGCTATAGTCAATGCCTTGAGCAACTGGACTGCAAGATTCCAGAGGAGCTCAAGATTGACAGAGTTCTGCAGTCACTCCCTCCTAGCTACAAAGGTTTTGTAGTTGCTCACAATCAGATTGGTTCCACTGATATGATCACTGAGCTCTTTGCTAAGATGAAAGTAGCGAAGGTGGACATCAAAAAGAATAATCATGTGTTGATGGTCGACAAGCCCCCCACCTTCAAGAGAGGTAAGGGTGCAAAGAAGCCCTTCAAGAAAGGCGGCGGCAAGCGCGTTGCCCCTGCTGAGAAGAAGCTCAGGTCTGGTCCTAAGCCGGACACTGAGTGCTTCTATTGCAAGGACAAGGGTCATCGTAAGCTGTACAGTACTTAGCGGACAAGAAAGGCACCATCAAAGGTATATTTGATATACATGTTATTGATGTTTTCCTTACTAGCCCTCGTTGTAGTGCCTGGGTATTTGATACCGGTTCAGTTGCTAATATTTGTAACTCGAAACAGGAGCTACGGAATAGACGGCGGCTTGCGAGGGATGAGGTGACGATGCGCGTTGGCAACGGATCAAGAGTTGATGTGATGGCCGTCGGCACGCTCTCCTTAGTTTTACCTTCGGGATTAGTTTTAAACCTTAATAAATGTTATTATGTGCCTGCGTTGAGCATGAACATTTATTTCTGGATCGTGTTTATTGCAAGACGGTTATTCATTTAAATCGGAGAATAATGGTTGTTCTATTTATATGAGTAACATCTTTTATGGGCATGCACCTCTTGTGAATGGTTTATTTCTTCTAAATCTCTAAAGGGATGAAACACACATCCATAACATTGAGGCTAAGAGATGCAAAGTAGATAGTGATAATACTACTTATTTGTGGCACTGTCGTCTAGGTCATATTGGTGTAAAGCGCATGAAGAAACTCCATTCTGATGGACTTTTGGAGTCTCTTGATTTTGAATCATTTGACACATGCGAACCATGCCTTATGGGCAAGATGATCAAAACCCCGTTCTCCGGCATGATGGAGCGAGCAACGGACTTGGTGGAAATCATACATACCGATGTATGCGGACCGATGAGTGTTTCGACGCGCGGTGGATATCGCTATTTTCTCACTTTTACCGATGACTTAAGTAGATATGGGTATATCTATTTAGTAAAACATAAATCTGAAACATTTGAAAAGTTCAAGGAATTTCAGAATGAAGTGGAGAACCATCGTAATGAAGATTAAGTTTCTACGATCCGATCGTGAGGCGTATCCGAGTTATCATTTTCTCACGCATCTTAAAGCAAGCGGAATTGTTTCAACTCACGCCACCCGAACACCACAAAATAGCAATGGTGTGTCGAGCAGCGAATCGAACCTTATTAGATATGGTCCGATCAATGATGTCTCTTACTGATTTGCCGTTATCATTTTGGGGTTATGCATTAGAAACCGCTGCATTCACTTTAAATAGGGCACCATCTAAATCCGTTGAGACGACACCGTATGAACCGTGGTTTGGTGCTAAACCTAAGTTGTCGTTTCTTAAAGTTTGGGGATGCGAAGCTTACGTCAAGAAGTTGATGCCAGACAAGCTCGAACCCAAAGCGGAGAAATGCGTCTTCATAGGATACCCTAAGGAAACTATTGGGTATACCTTCTATCACAGAACCGAAGGCAAAGTGTTTTGTCATAAGAACGGTTCCTTTCTTGAGAAGGAGTTTCTCGAAAGAAGTGAGTGGGAGGAAAGTAGAGCTAGACGAGGTTATTGAACCTTCTCTTGAATTGGAGAGTAGCGCAGACCTGAAATTGTTCCAAAGATCAGCACCAATAATAGAGGAAGCTAATGATAAGGATCATGAAGCTTGGACGATGTTGCTCTTGAGCGTCGCGGTCGACAAGGTCGCGTGCCCCCGAGTGGTACGGCAACCTGTCTTGACTGTCTTGTTGGTAGAAGACAGTGAACCTACGAACTATGAGGAAGCGATGATGAACCCAGACTCTGAGAAATGGATAGAAGCCATGAAATCCGAATTGGGATCCATGAGCGAAAACCAAGTATGGACTTTGGTGGACCCTCCTAGCGACCGAAAGGCCGTTGAGTGCAAATGGATTTTCAAGAAGAAAACGGACGCGGATGGTAATGTTACCATCTATAAAGCACGACTTGTCGCAAAAGGTTTTCGACAAGTTCAAGGTGTTGACTACGATGATACTTTCTCTCCCGTAGCGATGTTTAAGTCCATTCGGATTTTATTAGCAATTGCTGCGTTTCATGATTATGAAATATGGCAGATGGATGTCAAGACTGCTTTCCTCAATGGCAACATTGATGAAGAGTTGTATATGATGCAACCCGAAGGTTTTGTCGATCCTAAGGATGCTGATAAAGTATGCAAACTTCAGCGTTCCATTTATGGACTGAAGCAATCATCTCGGAGTTGGAACCTTCGTTTTGATCAAGTGATCAAGAGCTTTGGATTTGTTCCAAATTGCTATGAAGCTTGCATCTACAAGAAAGTGAGTGGGAGCTCGGTGATGTTTCTGGTACTATATGTGGATGACATATTGATTATTGGAAATGACATCAACATGCTTAACGATGTGAAGAGTTATTTGAACAAGTGTTTTTCAATGAAAGACCTAGGTGAAGCTGCTTATATATTGGGCATCAAAATCTATAGAGATAGACAAAGACGTCTGATAGCTTTAAGCCAGAGTACATACCTAGACAAAGTTCTGAAAAGGTTCAGAATGGATAAGGCAAAGAAAGGTTCAGTGCCTATGTTGTCAGGTAAGATATTGAGCAAGGCTCAGTGTCCAGCTACGGTAAATGATAGGGAAGCTATGAGCAAAGTGCCTTATGCCTCGGCCATAGGTTCTATCATGTATGCCATGATGTGTACTAGACCGGATGTGTCCAATGCTCTTAGTTTGACGAGCAGATATCAAAGTGATCCAGGAGTGGAACATCGATGCCGTGAAGAACATCCTAAAGTACCTAAATAGGACTAAAGAAATGTTCTTAGTCTATGGGGGTGATGAACAACTCGTCGTAAAAGGTTATGTCGACGCTAGTTTCGACACCGACAAGGATGATTCTAAATCTCAGACAGGATACGTTTATATTTTGAATGGAGGAGCTGTGAGCTGGAGAAGCTGCAAGCAAAGCGTGATCGCGGGATCTACAATAGAAGCGGAATACATGGCTGCTGCAGAAGCGTCAAGTGAAGGTGTTTGGATCAGAAACTTCATCACTGAGCTTGGCGTGGTTCCAAGTGCATTGGACCCACTGGAGATATTGTGTGACAACACTGGCGCCATAGCACTTGCTAAGGAACCAAGATATCATCCAAAGACCAAGCATATTAACCGCAAGTTTCATATAATCCGAGATTATATAGCAGATGGAGATCTGAAGATTAAAAAAGTACATACAGATCTGAATGTCGCAGATCCATTGACTAAACCTCTTCCACGTGTAAAACATGATCAGCACCTCAGTGCCATGGGTGTGAGATTGTTGCCAAATGTAAACTAGATTATTGACTCTAGTGCAAGTGGGAGACTGTTGGAATTATGCCCTAGAGGCAATAATAAAGATGTTATTATTATAATTCTTGTTTATGATAATGTTTATATTCCATGCTAGAATTGTATTAAGCGGAAACTTTAATACTTGTGTGGTTTGTGAACAACACCGTGTCCCTAGTACGCCTCTATGGACTAGCTCATTGATCAATGATGGTTAAGGTTTCCTAACCATAGACATGAGTTGTCAATTGATAATGAGATCACATCATTGGGAGAATGATATGATGGACAGACCCAAACTAAGCGAAGCAATTAGATCGTGTCATCGTGTTCGTCTTTGCGAAGCTTTTCTTATGTCAAATATTGTATTCCTTAGACCATGAGATAATACAACTCCCTGGTATCGGAAGAAAGCTTTGAGGTCATCAAACGTCATCCTATGAGAGGGTGATCATAAAGGTGTCTCTCAGGTGATCGGAAAGTATCTGTTGGGTTGTATGTATCGAGATGGGATTTGTCCCTCCCAAGTCGGAGAGATATACTTCGGGCCCACTCGGTAATCGATATCAACACCGCTTGCAAGCATGTGGTTAAGGAGTTAATCACAAAGTGATATCGGATTACGAACGAGTAAAGCATTTGTGAACGAGATTGAACTAGGTATGGCGGCATCGCGATCAAATCTCGGGCAAGTAAAATATCGCAAGACGAAGGGAATATATATATGGGATTGATTGAATCCTGGCATCGTGGTTCATCCGATATGATCATCGATGAATGTGTGGGAGTCAATATGGGTGTCCAGACCCCGCTGTTGATTATTGATAGAAGATCATGTCTGCATATTCTCGAACCCACAGGGTCACACACTTAACGTGTCTCGACGATAGGATAGATTGGATAATTGGTTTATGAGTTTTTGTTCGGAGTCTCGGATGGGATCCGGGACATCACGAGAGGTTCTGGAGTGGTCCGGAGAATAAGATTCATATAAGGCGGTGCAGTTTTTGGAGTTCGGAATTGTTCCGGATTAATCGGTATTGTACCGGAAGCTTCTAGAACCTTCCGGAAGGGGACCAACGTGGCCCCACCTTCCAGGAGGGGCATGGGCCTATGAGGGAGTGCCCTGGCCGCATTGGGCCAGGGCACAAGGCCCCATAGGGCCCAGCCGCCAGAGAGGTTTAAACTCGAGATAGACCTTCTATAAGGGGGGTTTCCTTGCCCCCCACTCGTTATCATTTGGGGCCGCGGGTTTGGGCTTGTGGGAGGGGCTAGGGCTGCGCCGCCCTCTATATAAAGAGGGGGGTGCACCAACCCCCCACCTTCCCTCCAACCCTAGCCGCTGCTGCCCTCCTCTCTCTCCCTCCCCCATTGCTTGTAAGCCTGCCCAGAATTCTCCACCAATTGCACCGTCGCGTTGTAGATCCAACCCATCTCTCCACCATACTTGCTGGACCAAGGAAGGAGGCGTCGAGGTGCCGCGCGTGTGCATCTCACGGAGGCATCGCCACTTGTGGTGCTAGATCGGATCGGATCGCGAGGAGGAGAAGCGAGTACGACTACATCACCCACGTTCCGACGAACGTTCCGCTGTGCGAATCTTCAAGGGTATGAAGATCTAATCCAATCTCTCTCGTTGATTGCATCTCCTAGATTAGATCTTGGCTTCCCTCTGTTCGCATCCGTAGAAAATTTTGATTTACTATGCCGCGAAACCCTTCAAAATTCAATGCAACAAATTCGTCTCCTCCTTTTGGGCCACCAATGCCAATGTCATGGATACCTCCATATGCTAATTTTTATTCATATCCATCATGGGAAAGGTATGATTCATGGGCACCTTATCCATCTAATTATAGATCATCTCACCCAAATTATGCAGCTCCAAGAAGGTCAATTGATCAGCAGTCACATATCAAAGACCGTTTTAATAGAAAAGAATCAGTCCGGAGTTCATGGGTAAAGAAGGATGTGGTCAAGCAGGTATACCAAATCAAAAAAGATGGACGCAAGTGTGTTGTTTCAGACTCGACTCCAAATAATGAAAAGCCATCGGAATTGACATTGGCTACTAAGGGAAAGGAAGTGAAGCGAGTAACTTTCAATGTCCCAATCGTCGAGTCCAAACGATCCAAGTCGAAAGTGCCCAAGATTAATAAAGTCATGCCATTGTGTGAAAGAAAACCAGAGCCGAGATGCCCACTCGGCTTATCACATTGGCAGGAGAGGAAGCTATATCGGCTTAGAGCCGGGGAGCTGAAGAAAAGAAACATGGAATGGGTTCTCAAAGTAAACCCTCAAGGCAAGGAAGATGTGCGAAATCCTATCATAAGAAGGGCAGCAAAAGCAAAGAGCAAAAAGAATAAAGCCAACAAGCAATCAGGCCAAAGAATTCGATATCACTATCCAAAGGTTCGGCCAGCACATCATCCATATTATTATACTTCTCCATTAATGCCTATGCCATGGAATTCATCCCCAGGTATGATTGGTTATCCACCATGGTCTTATTTTGATCCTTGGTTGCATCATAATTTTATACATCATGAAAGGGTATTACCAAATCATTATTAATTTGATTAGTTGCAATTTTTTGCTAATCCAAGAGGCCGAACACTTGAAGTACATAATTAGATTTGTTCTTTTGTTTACTTCGGCTATACATACTTTGGAGGATGGGTTATACATGTCCATTGGGGCAAAGATATATGGCCGATATTTATTATATCGCCCTCAGATCATTATCCAGTTATGGCCGATGTGTTGTTCTAACATCGTCCTTAGTGTTACTGAGACCAAGACAGGGTATGCATTCATTAGAAATTGTGCTTATGCTTATGTGTTGATAATTTGGCTTATAAACCTTTAAAATATATAAAAGACCAAATTGTCTTTAATTTCATTATTGGCGTAGATGCTGAGCATGATATTGATATTGATCTTGTCTCTGTAGTACCATGGGAATTACATTTTGACTCTTCAGTTTTAGAAGCAATAGTCAATGCGTTGGTATTGTTTATTATCTCCTTATGGTACTGTTTTATGAAGTCTCACGCTGCTTAGAATATCTTGCATAAAAAGTCAGGCCGAATTTGCAGTTTTGATATTCGTGCTAGAACTTTTTATTGCTATAAGTGCTACAAATATTGAGGCTTCTAGTGATTCGTTGTGACTAGTGCTACAATGTCCATGGTTTACCAAGGTTTCGACGAATCACTTGTTATTTATCTTGATACATGTATAGATGTGAATTTCATCTTGGATTGGTTTATCATTGCTCATACATCTAGACATGAAAACTGAAGTGCAAATGAGTTGGCTCAACTAAACATTTGGCTATCATATTATTCATAATATATTCCATATTCCACAAGAGACGATGCTTTGTTTTGCCAACATAGGTAAGGCCAGATTGGAGACCACCATTTTGGCCGCTGATGAAAAATCTAGTGCAGGTGATGGAGAACAACAAAGGAAATCCAATGTTTATTACATGAAAATCTGAACTAAAGGGTGAACATGACAATTCATGTGTTCAAATACTCTTTAAGGTAATGATCTTTATTGCCTAACGGTTGGTGATATTCTTCTTGAGCACTTGGATGAAGACCAGGCGAGGATCATTGTGGGAATTGTTCAAAGACAATTGTGATACTCAAGATGAAGTGGTTGTTCGCAATGCAAATCATTTGAAGATATTATACCCAAGTGGCAAAATATCTAGACAGAAAATGGCCGATATAGAGTTATCGCCATAAGACAACCAGTGGCCGATGGAGTGTTGACATCGTCCTTAGACTAAAAGTGAAGCAAGTTATTTTCTGCCACGCAAGCTCTGCCAGAAAACAGGGGGGCATGTGTTGACACTCGTTTTAGGCTCGTAGCTAATCAAGGAAAATGGCGAGAGACAGACACTATGAAAAGTCCACTACGAGGAATATTAATCATCATCAAAGAGGCACCATATCAAGTCAAGCGATGATCAGGCTTAATAGCCGATTATGCTAGTGTCCGGAGAAGATTCGGAGACTGATCTATGGAGGCTTCAACTATGAATTATTCAAGATGACCTCAAATGGAAAAGTTTAGAACACGAAAGTTGTGCGTCTCGTCGAAACAATCAACTTTGCTTTTTAAATCATCTCAATCCGAGTTAGTATCCGAAAGTTAGAGTCAAAATACTTCTAAAGGCCAAATTGGCACGGACAGAACCGGGTGGTCGCCGGACCACAGACTTTGTCTCACCTTTGGCGTGGACGAAAGTGCAAAATTCGTCTGAAAACCGCTAGACTAACGCATCTGCTTACGAACAAGATTGAGCGGTTAAAATCAACTCGGATAAAAAATTCATAAACATGAAAGTTGTTCAGTTTTTTGAGACGAACAACTTTGCTTTTGGAATCATCTTCATCCGAGCAAGTGAACGACCTCCAGATTCAAAATACAGCCGAATTGAGTTAAATTCGTTCGGTCGCAATCTGACTTTGATAGGAAAACAAGAGGAGAAGGCAATGAAGATCAGGTCATATGAAAAAGTGCAAAATATAAAAATTCTTCGTATTTTCGAGACGAACAACTTTTATTTTTATGACATTTTGATCTGAGCTCGTTTACTATCTCGAAAGTGGTCCAGAAGGTATAGGCAAGTTTTTGACCGAACAGTTACGCAAATTTCGAGTTTACTTGTTCGAGTTGGACCCCAACTAGGGTTTTGGACGTGGATCCAGCCTTCTTTATTGCACGGAAAGTCCAGCCGCTCCTTATATACACGAGGGGTGACGGCCGATTGAACCAACACCAATCGAACAAACAAATCTACTACTTTTCTGTGTTCATCTACTCTTTATCCCTCTCCCTTGTATCTTTTTTCTCGTTCTTCGTCGTTCTTCAAGATTGGAGGCTGCGAATCCACGAGGCTCTAGGGGCGGTCAGGCCGACCTAGGGCAGCCCATAGCCGCCGCGCCGCCCTGACGGGGTCCCTCCCGGGCGAGCGGGGTTTCGGGTCTTAAAAGCGCCGCCCGGACTTTCTTGCGTATCGCGCTTCCATCGAGCCTCCCTCGGCGCGTGCTGCCGCGCATCGCGCTCGGCGCCGAAGGTACACGGTGACATGTTCGTGTGCGAACAGGAGCATAACCCGAATCTTTTGTAACCCCAATGTGGAATCCGTCAGCGACGAGGAGGGCTAGGAGCATGTGGACCAGGACGCCCCCCATCCCAAGACGTCGAGGGAAGTAGGTATCGAGCGTTTCCTCTACTTCAAGCGTTGAGGACAGTGCTTTATTGTGTCGACGATGGCCACTAGGTGAGCGCTTGTCGTGAGCCATTTAGACGAGCTGCCTTTGCCCTGGTCATCGGGAGAGGTTCTTCCACGCTCGCTTTCCAGACGTTCATGACCGCTCTCCGGTCACTTGTGCTCATTATTAGTGGAGCTTCTCCCCTTCCGTCTAGCCTTGTCATCCTTCATTAAAACGGGGTTGGGAAGAGGTTGTGGGCCACTCATCTCTACGTGTGTCGGAGCCGCCAAGGCCCCTTTTGAATATTGCACGCATTCCAATGTCATCACTGGTTTTGATTCTACTTTGTAGACCCAGTTTTCCCTGCTTCGCACCGAGCTCCTTCGGTTGGGTGTTGACCGCATCGAACAGGTTTCTCGCCCTTGCGAGAAGAGGTCACAACAATCAAGCTTCTATTGACTTGTGTTACTAGTTCTTTAGAGCATGCAGACGTTTGTGCGTCCTATGAGTCCACTGAGTAGGATACATTTGTTGTTTTTGATTATGTAGTTGCTGAGATGGCGTCGAATGTTGGTCATGAACCCATATTGTTGGCAACACACCAACAGAGGTATCTTTGCTAGGGGAACAATGCATCTATGGTTGTTTCTCCCCTCATGCTAGGTCATGCCCGTCGTTGCAGTATATTTGTGTCGGTTTCCCCTGAGTGCGAGGTCATTGATGGGACTATGGCTCCTCTGATGCAGATCATGCCCGAACTACAAGATCTCTGTGTGGAGATCTCTTCTCCTATGTCGATGGTGCATCTGCAGGTGGACTCGCTTGGGACCTCGGTGGGTGGCTTCCACACCACCACCGTGGATTCCATTCAGCCACTATGGTGAAAAGGTTACTGAGGCATCATGTGCATTGGTGCTTAACTCTGATGCTTTCTTTGCTAGAGAGCTTTTTGACTTGCTCATCAATTTGGAAGTGGCTAGCCTGGATCTGATAAGGAGATTGCTTGGCTCCTTGCGAAGAACACTCTGAGGGGCAAAATCTAGAACATGAAGGAGTACCTCTAGAGCAAGCGCAACAAGAGTGGCACCACCAGGAAGGAATCCTCACTCTTACTAAATCACAATCTTAAGATCCCTATGTATTACTTTAAGAGATTCACTTCATTTATCATAGTGACTTCACTGTAGTCCTATATCTCCTCAAACCCATCACTAGATATATAATTGATTTCTTTACCATACCTACCATGGATATATAAGTTATTCACTTGTTACCGAACACAAGTTCTAGCATATGGTGCACCTAAGGTTTATATATATATACAATTTCTCCTGATTGGTTTCTTCCTAGCTCAATTTGGGAAATTATCGATGTTCATAGGACATGTTCCTCAAATATATACTACTTATCCAATGAAGCTTGATCCTAAGCTACAAAAAATACAAGTACAACTATCGAGGGAAGATGCTTCTCCCTTGCATCAAAAGGTTAAATAGTTCTGCGAATGGGAGGTATCGGGAGAACATGCAGAACTTGAATGTTTCGATGATGTTTTACCTATTATTCATGTGTCAAACATTTTTGCATGCTGGTAGCAACCAGGTCAGCTCGTGTATAGGTAGAACAGTCAGTTCCTTGCTCACCACAAGCTTTTTGTACTTTCGTTTTCCGATTAGCTAGGTTTTACCAGCTTTTGTCAATGGTCACGGCACAAAAGATTTAGTGAACAGAACTTCCAAGAGAAGAAAATAAGAGGATTTCACGTAAGTATGAACCGCGTACTTTCACAAGCAAAAACAAGAAAACTTAGTTTATAAAAGGCCATTTGATTACATGCGGTCCGATTCAACACTCTCACAAAAACTATGCATTATGATATTCCATACAAAATGAATTCTTAACAAGGAATTAAATGCAAGAAAGTCGAAATGAAATTACATAATTCCTCCGTTTAAAAAAAGAAGATGCACATACATTCCGAGATTTACTCGATCTTGACCAAACATTTTACTAGTGAAGTGTGGGTTATGTGCAATAAAAAATTTCCCACTGAAAACTGCTTTGCATATGAATCTAACTATATCAATTTTTAAAGTAATGTAAACCATGCATTGTTAGGATACTTCCTTGTCAATGTTAAATTTTAAAATCGTGTGTGCCTTAATTTTAGAACATAGGATAAAAGGCATGATACCGGAAAGGCTAACAAACAAAGCCACTTGGCCCAGAGTTTGCTAGGTTAAATCTCAACATCATAAAAGCAATATTTACGACATACGGAAATAGTTATAGAGCTACCGGTCTACCACCCAGCCACAAAACCCTAAATCGGAACCCATAAATGAGCTGCTAAGCTATCTCTTCAAACTTATGGTTAAGTAGGGTCCATAGATTGCCACTATCATGACATGCAGACCTGATCAACCAGTGAAATTCATAGAGAACTGTTACGCAAGAAAGGACATAAGAAAAGGTAAACCGAGGTACACAGACACAAAAGTGTCCACTGAATCTAACATGTGAAGAGTTTGGTCCATTTTTCTCCTGCATAGACTACACATCTACTCTTGTACTTTTACAGTAATAGCACATGGTCCCTCCAATTCACTATTAGTTAATGAATGAATCGTCTCCAGCCTTCTTTTTATTATACATATCGTGTGTACAACCTAGCCACTTCGGACGTGCATAGACAGTCTTTTGCTTCATTTTTTTTGTGAATAATTGTACACTTCCACATATATACCTTATTGTATATGTATGAAAAATGATACTAGGAGAGTTCTCGGCATGGAAGACATCAGAAAATCTTACCCAGGTAGTATAGTTTAGTTAGATCCTGAATCCTCACAGTCCACGTACTGCTAGAGCTCTCGGTGCGACATGGCAGGGCGCCTACAAGGTACATACCTAGCTGGCACGCTTGTCTAGTCGAGGAAGAAAAAGGAAAGAGTTAAATACAGTAATAATCCCTATATTTGTCGGGCTGGCTCGATTTAGTCCTTATACTCGAAATTTGCTGAATTTTGCCCGTGTACTTATAAATTGGGTTCGGTTTAGTCCAATTCAATGTTTGCCATCCAATTTAAGCTGACGTGGATGACACGTGGACTGCAATCTTGCAAGAATACCCTCTCATGTTTGAGAAAATTGCAAAAAACTATCGCAATTGAGTCTAGGTATAATTGCAGTCCCTATACTCGTCTATTTGGCTCAATTTAGTCCTAATACTTGCAATTTACACAATTTAATCCGTGTACATGTCAATTCGAATCGATATAGTCCAAAAGCTTTGTCATCAAATTAGATCTGACGTGGATGACACGTGGACACGGGTCCCACTTGCAGGGAGCGGCTAGCGTGGAAATTGCAGGACTCCCTCTCCCACATCAAGAACGTACATTTCCGCGACTGTCCGTGTCACTTCGCCGTCATTTCCCCTCTACGAAAACATGTTACACGTTTCGGTCTAGTGACCGTCGTCACCGTCGCCTTCCTCTCCATTGACTCCCTCCTTTTCCCTGTCTCTTAAATAGAACAGTGTTGCTTCCCTCTCCATTGACTCCTTTTTCCTTCCCTCTTAAATAGAACAGTGTTGAATTAAAGAGTATTGTAATGACGTGGAGTATGGGCTTATTGATCAGATGGAGAGTCGGTACATGCAAATATCTAGGAGCAAAAATATATATTCTAGATGCGTGAGAGAGTCACTGCAAATTTTCAGGCTAGCTAGTTTCCTGTAAGTGGGATCTGTGTTCACGTGGATCGTCTGCAGCCGCTCAAATTCGACGCTGCAACACCAGCGCCACATTAGCGCCGCTTACAGCTGGCCCACCACACAGAAAGACTACGGGGCACCTGGTAACGCACACAAAGTTGTACAAACTTAACAATGCAACACGTGCCATCGTCCCAAAAATCAACAAGGCTCCCCAAAAATCTGAGAAAAAGAAGAAGCTTCCTGATTTAGGATATGCATATATTGATACCATTAAACCAAGTACCAAACATATAAGTAATATTGGTTGATGGTGGAATATTATATGTTAAGTGAACAATCCGACCAACGAGGTGAGCAAAAGGATATGAGAGGAATAAATGCTCCATTGTCTCTTTTGAGTCACACCAACAACATTTTGTACTCCCATTCCAATTTATTGTAGCTAAATTGTCATGGGTTAACAACACTTCTTTATTTGGAAACCACATGAAAAAATTATTTTAAGTGGGATTTTGAGTTTCCAAAGATATTTTCGGAGGAACATTGTGTGGAAATTCATTTGATCCACATACCTAGACTTCTGATACCAATATGTTGTGTCATTTACGCAGAGGTTGAACGGGTGGTTCACCGCCGTGGTTCAGGCGGGTAATCAAGGGATTGTGAAATTAGATAAGTATATTGTATTGGGAGAGTATATAGGGTAGAGAGATACTTCCATATTTTTTTTTGAGCGGTATCTTCCATAATTGTAATTTGAGCTGCAATACTTTCTTATATTGCCGACCAGAACTATACAATTTGGTATCCTGTGTTCTTCCATAACACGCATGTTATATCTTCTTCACATGCATTCAAAACTCACACGGTCAGACCTACTCCTATGCCTACTAATTAACTTCCAGCTCCATAAATCCTTACCATCTTATTGGAACATCTTACAAGCTACGACCTTGCGTCTCTCTATATATATCTACTCACTTTCTCTTCTTTCTCGTGATTACACACAAGCAGTCTCGAGTAGAAAAACTTGCATTAGCAGCGTAGCTAGCAACTAGTAAAACCCAAGGATAGAATAGTGCCATGTTGTTCAGGGCAGAAGTAAAGAGTAAATGCAACGAGGTAGCAAGTGTTCTACAAATAGAAGACCCAAGCAGATCAACTAGAAACTGTTTATAGGAATGGAGGACATTGGGATCGTTTCTCTAAGAAGTTCCCACTAGTTATGTGCAAAGGCGATCGGTAGACCTTCTCCAAGCCAGTTTATTAGCTAGACTAATGCTGATGTTCTTGGGTCTCTTACACACCAAACTTAGAAGAGATTTTTTCGGGTTACGAGATGTCTAGTGCACACTTGCTGCTATCGGCGCCTACCTCTGTCATGAAACAACTCATGGCCGCCAAACTGACCAGGGACAAATGCCACCAGTAACCGCAGTGAAGGAGAACGTGCAGTAAAAAGACAGTGATGGAGAGCGTCGGAAAACCGTCTCCCGCAAAGCATGTGCAAAACCATGAGGCTGTTAGCTCATATGGAAGCATTAAGTTACTCGTGTTGTTGTAGAGAAGGAAGGAGAGGGAAGAAAAAAGTTATTTGTGAAATGTTATTATATAACAGGTCGAAGAATTAATTACTTTGCCTAACCAAAGGGTAAATTTGTACTACTTTTAACTTATTCCGAATGTACGCACCGCTTTGACGAATTTGTATTTACAGGTGATTCGCATGGCAATAGTTAATCTAACGTGTGTGTGTACCTTAATTGTGGAAACATGGAAACCCGAAATTGGAAATTTAAAATCTGAGCGCTTCCAATGGAAGCATGAGAGCCAGTGGACTAGCACCAACACGGCGACCAAAGCTGCATCGTGAAGAAGCGGCAGGTACGCACTAACATCTATCTATACCTGGGCATGTTCCGGGCCGGGCCGGGCTCGGGCCGGGCCTGACAAAGCCCGCCCGCATAAATCCCAAGCCCGAGCCTGGCCCGGCTGTCGGGCCTAAAAACTCGGCCCAAGCCCGGCCCGCCACTGTGTAAATTCTCCGGGCCGTCGGGCCGCGGGCCGGGACTTTCCTTATTTGCGCATTTCTCTTGGCCCAAGCCCGGCCCGTGCACCCACCGGGCCACAAATCTCAAGCCTAGGCCCGGCCCGCGGGCCTTAAAAGCCCGGCCCGTCGGGCTTTTTTCGGGCCGGGCCGACCGGGCCGGGCTGCCCATGCCCAGGTATACATCTATCCGGTATGTTTCTTCGGGTGCTAACCTACAACAGAGCGGAGGCGAGATCCTTGCTGCAGGCGCAGCGATTCTTGATTTTTGATCCTTGATCCAGAGCCGAAATTATTGTTCCATCCCCTCCCTAACTGAAAGTGAATCGAGGCATTGAGTAAGTTGCGAAACCTATTGAAAATCGGGAGGGGCCGCAGCCCCTGCCTTGGCTTCAAAGGACTCGCCGATCCATGATTGCCATAACGTGTACCTCTTCCTTGAAACAGGCTTTATGCCCCCACTATATCAATATAGCAATGACCCATTACAACGTTTCGAACAAAGATGGGACCAAACAGTACAAGCCAAGTCCAAAAGAAAAAAAATAAGAAGAGAGAAAAGAAAACAAATCCGACATCGGCGGAGCGACGAAAACGGAAAAAACTCGCAACCGTTGCACCCTCCGAAAAAGTATCACCACACGTCTAGCAATCAAAAGCGCCGCGTACCAAGCAGCACCTCCAAGAAGAGGAGTGACGATAACAACATTGCTGCCCGGACTGATCATACGGTTTCCTCCAGTACGCCTCGGGAGGCGGGAAGGAGATGCCTCTGATGCCCTTTAGGAAGGACGGCGATACCCGCATGCATCGATCGGTGTCAAGCGACAAGGATTTCTCCTGACCTCTCCAATGAATCACACTCCTAGACACTTTGTAATGCTCCATCAAGCTCGCCGCCCACGTGCATGTGCCGCACGGTCTTGAAGTTCCCACCGCCGTCACACCGTCAGCCACAGAACAAGACCGATAAGACCGAGAGAGCGGAAACATCGGCAAGGGTCGGCATGACATCAGCACGCGACAGAGAACTACGTCCACCGCCAGAAGACGATAGCCGACCGAATGCAACAGCAAGACAAACCAGACCCTCTTGGCCCGGCCGTGCCCGACTATACTCGTGAAGTCCTGCCGCTACACTGCGGCAAAGGTGCCATCGTACAAGCCAACCCCAGCACCAAGATGTTGTGTCATTTACTCCTGAGGTTGAACGGGTGGTTCACCGCAGGCTGTGGCCAGTGGTGTCGGGTATGTGCGGTGGTTGAGGTGACAGTAATCAAGGGATTTGGAAATTAGAGAAGTAAGATTGTATTGCGTCCATTTTCAAAAAAAAATATAGGGTAGAGTGATACTTTCTTATATTTTTTTGAGCCGTATTTTCCATAATTGTAACTTGAGCCGCAATACTTTTGTATATTGCCTGGTCAGAACTATACAATTTGGTATCATGTGTGCTTGCATAACACGCAGGTTATATCTATTTCAGATGCATTCAAAACTTACACAACCAGACCTACTCCTACCCCTACTAACTTCCAGATCCATAAATCCTTACCATTTTTTTTAAAAAAGAGTATATATTAATATCACAAGAACACCAATTACACCCAGCCTCTACAACAACGCATGCACTAGAGGCTCTACGGATGCACACAGCTCAGAAAAAAGAAAGAGAAATTACAAAAAATAAAAGTCTCGCTACAGAGAACTAATCCTCAAAAAAACGACAGTGACACCATCAGAGCAACACCAGCAGTCCTCCACTCCAATAACAACGCCTTCAAGAAGGAAACAGTGCCCAAGCGTCGTCGTTGCCCGACCAAAGATCATAGGTTTTCACCCTGGAGAAAGTCCTTACTCACAAAACAATGCCTTCAACAAGATCATTGCCAGACACAACCAGCTAAGGTCAGACCTTGGATTTTCACCATGCAAGATAAGACTGGGAACCCTATGTTGTCTTCCCGCACCAACAGTCGCTGCAACGAGTCCCAAATCACGCAGCCAGATCTCCGTCCCCACAAGAACGAAAATCACCGTGGCTACCCTCAAATTTCCGCTTTCCTGACATTCTCTGCATCTGACATCACCATGGCTCAAAGCATGGCACTTGGTGGGAACAAAGAATAGAGCTTCGCAACGCTCCCGCTGAAACCAAACGGCCAAAAAAAACAAGGTGTGCGTGACCGAATACCTTCCGATCCAGCAATCTCCAGGCATGATACGCCCATGAGAGTTCGTCGGCGGAGCCTTCCGGAACCCGCCTCTCCAGACCAGATCAAGGAGGGCAGACATCAAGCAGATCTTCGTCTTCGGAGCTACGACCTTGGGAGCCATCACCGGCGCCGCGCACTTAGGCCGGCTGCCCTCCGGGGGAGATGAGGAGGGAGAGGGATGGAGGGGGCAGAGGTGGCGGCGGAGTAGGGTTTGGCCCCCTCGGTCGCCAGGAGGGGGCGATGCGAGGGGGAGGAGGTATCGTTGTTATATAGATCTCTCCCCGTTCGAGCCCAACGGTCAAACGGAGTCCCTTATCCGCGCCCTGATCGGGGGCGCCCCACCTCATCTGGTGGGTGGGCCCCTGTCGCCACAGCTATATAAAGAGGTAGGGGCCGGCAGCACGCCTCACGAGGTTAGCCGTGCCCTAGCCGCCCCACCTATAAGCCCTATCCGATCAGGCTAGCGCTGCGCCGACGGGAAGCTCCACCGCCGCCACACTCACCCCCTTTAGCACCCATGGACAATGACGGAGGCTCCAGCTCCGGCACCAGCTCGGGCATCCCCTCTGGCTCATGTCTGTCGAGCCAGGGAGCAGGTAGTTCCCCTATCCTTCTCTCTCTCTCTCTCTCTCTCTGTTTCGATCTAGAAAGGCAAAGTACAGTGCTACTGATAGATCTAGACTAGATTCATTGCAAAGCAAGATTAACATTGGTATCAGAGCGTCTAGTCGTTAGATTTTCGGTGCAAAAGTAGAAAGAAAAGAAAACCCTAGATCCAAAGAGCGCCTGCCCTATGGCCGCGTCTTTCCTCTCGATCTAGATGGGCATCCCTTTTGGGAGACATCTAGAAGAAGAAACACCCCTTCGAGGGCAAAGCAAACCCCAGATCCCACCCCGAACAGATCAAACCCCAAATCCCCAAATCCCCATAGATCTAACCCCAAAAAGAAACTCAAAAAAAGGGGAGGCAGACCCACACCGGCCGCCGCCATACGCCGGCAAAGGGCGCCGTCGCTGCGCCGCTTGACGGTCGTGCGCCCACCCACGGGTGGACGCACCGCCGCCAAGGGGGGCAGTGAGGCGCCATGGCTTCGGCCAAAGTCAACAGAGGGAGGGGCTCGCCGGAGCGCCGGCCACCTTACCTCGCGCATGCACCACCACAGGGGGAAGAAGAGAAAGGGGTGGCGATGGAGGAGAAGGAGGGGACCATCGCCGGCGTAGTCGCCGGATGGACGGCCGCCTCCAACCCCCCCAACGCCGCCAGAGAGCTCGCTCGCGTGCCGGCCACCGCTGCTCGCCACACGTGGGGCAAGCCACTACCACCGCGTGGACTCGAGAGAGGGAGGGGCCCGCTGGGCGGCGCCGCCTCGCCTCGGGCCGAGCCGCGAGAGGGGAGTGGGGAGGGAGGGGCGCAGCCGCCTCGCCAGGGAGGGGCGCAACCGCCTCGCCAGGCTCCCCACAACGCCGCCGCCAGAGAGTGCGCGGGGTGGCCGCGGGATCAACGCGCCGCCGCCGCGGAGAAGACGCGGGGCGGCCGCGGGATGGACGCGGCGCCACCGGGGGGGAGTGCGGGGTGGACGCGGTGGGGGAAATGACTAGGGTTTCCAATGGGGTCGGCGCGGGGCGTTTTTATACGGCCGAAACGCGCGCTGCGCCGTCCGATCTAGGGCAACCGCAATGGATGGCCGAGATCGCGCGGGGCGGGTGGCCGCGAGCGGTGGAGGGCCGAGCGGGCCAGGCGGGCCAAATGGGCCGCTGGCGGCGAAAGCGGCCAGCTGAGGCGCTCTTGGCGGCAGATTGCCCAGTCTGGGCCAACGTGGGCCGCGCAGCACAGATCAACTTTTTCTATTTTTATTTTTACAGAAGCTGTTTTTAATGGTTTTGCTTAGTTTTAAGCATTTTTTCAACATAGTTTTTTCTAGACTTTTATTTCAGAGAATATTTGACTAGAGAATATGAAAAAGGCAGAATTTTTTCTGTAAAGTTTAAGGTTTATGAAAGTCATTATTAAATTTCCGCTGCAAATAGTTGATTTAAATTGCAATAATGCAATAAAGTTTGTTTAAATTTTGTTATAAAGATGTGACAAAGTAATTAAAGATGAGTATGTCTCATGTTATTAATTGATCAACGTTATTAATAAACATGACCATGATCGTTTTCATTGAGTATTAAAGGTGCCTTTAACTTTATTTCTACCCAACGGTGATGTAATTTTAAATAGCACAAACAATTGCATGCATAATTTATACCAACGTTGAATTAATGCATACAGTTGTTTTTTTGGTGATCTCACATCTTTTGTGGTTTTCAGGGAGTCTCAACCTCATGAGCTATTTGAAGGACATCCCACTGCTAAGGGGGGACAACTACTCCGAATGGAGGAAGAAAGTTGATTTGGCGTTTGTATGCGCCGAAGTGGATTGGGTGGTTGACAGCAAGCAACCAGTCAAGCCAGCTGACCCTGTCAGGGGAGATGCTGAGGAAAGTGCTGCGTTTGAGAAAAGGAAGAGGGACCACGCTCCATTGGAGCTGGCCTACTCGATCGATAATCAAAAATGGGTGAACGCCAACAAGAAATGTTTGGCCTTTGTAAAGAACACAATTGAGAACGCCATAGTGGGCTCAATTGGAGAGTGTGCCTCCATGGGCGAATACCTTGCCAAGATAAAGAGCCAGTTTACTGGCTCTTCAAAGATTTATGCGACCCAGCTGTTAAAACAGCTGATGACTGAAAAGTACACGGGAGGACCCCATGGAATAAGAGAGCACATCTTGAGGATGTCAAACATGGCAGCCAAGCTGAAACCCATGGATGAGGACCTCGAGCTAAAGCCTACACTTTTGGTGCACCTGGTGATGGCCTCTCCTCCACAGCCATTCGAGAATTTTGTAATAAACTATAATATGTCCCCTGAAAAGTGGGACATAGAAAAGACCATTGGGATGTGCTCCCAAGAGGAGGAAAGGCTGAAGGCCCTTCACGGTGGTTCCTTGAACTTTGTGAAGGACAATAGGAAGAGAAGCTTCACAAACGGTAACCATGGTGGCTCACCCTCCAAGCCACATGGCAAGGGCCCAATGCAGCACCAGTACCAGCACCAGCAGTCCACCCCTGGGGAAAAAGACCAGTGCCATCACTGTAAAAAGACTGGACACTACAAGAAGGACTGTCCAGTTTGGCTGAAGTACATCAAGGCCAAAAATGGTAAAGATATAGTTTCTTTTGTTAATGAATCTCTGTATGAAAAGTTTTATAGATCTACTTGGTGGATTGATTCTGGTGCAACTGTTCATGTTGCCAACTCTTTACAGGGGTTCCATTCGACAAGGATTTTGCCAAAAAGAGAAAGACTCATTGAAGTGGCGAATGGGATTGAAGCAGAAGTGGAGGCCATTGGTGACGTCCCTCTGGAGCTGGCTGATGGCTCTTCTCTTTTGCTCAAGGATGTTCTTTTTGTTCCTTCAATTCATAGAAATTTAATAAGTGTGTCATGCTTGGACAAAGATTCTTATGAGTGTTATTTTCGAAATGGCAAATGTGCCATTTGGTTAAAAGATATTTGTGTGGGTGTTGCTACCTTACATGACAAGTTATATTTATTATCTTTGCATGAGAAAGTATTTTCTGTGTGTGATGTGAATGAAAAAGTTCCCTTGTCGAACAAAGAACAAAAGAAAAGAAAGCGAACTCTTGACTCATCGAAGTTATGTCACTGCAGACTAGGCCATATTTCGAGGGGAAGAATAGAAAGCCTCGTTAAAAATGACATTCTTCCTCCGTTAGAGTTCTCCAACATAGAACGATGCATAGATTGCATTAAAGGAAAGTATGTCAAACAAATTAAAAAGGGTGCAAACCGAAGCATAGCTACACTAGAAATAATCCACACGGATATTTGTGGACCGTTTTCGGTGAGAAGTGTGGATGGCTATGATTCATTCATAACATTTACGGATGATCACTCCCGGTATGGTTATATTTATCCAATTAAAGAAAGATCTGAAGCATTGGATAAATTTAAAATTTTCAAAGCTGAAGTAGAAAATCAGCATGATAAAAGAATTAAGATAGTTCGGTCCGATCGTGGGGGCGAGTACTACGGTCGGCATACTCCATATGGTCAAGTACCAGGACCCTTTGCAAGGTTCCTGCAAGAAAATGGAATAGTCGCCCAGTATTCTATGCCGGGTGAACCTCAGCAAACGGAGTCGAAAGGCGTAACTGCACTTTATGGATATGGTGCGCAGCATGATGAGCTATTCCACCCTACCATTGGGATTGTGGATGGAGGCGCTTAAAACCGCCATTCACATTCTCAACAGAGTACCAAGTAAGTCGGTGCCCAAAACACCGTATGAATTATGGACAGGCAGAGTCCCCTCTCTGCACCACTTGAGGGTCTGGGGGAGCCCAGCTGAGGCAAAAGTTTTCAATCCAAACATTGCAAAGTTAGACCCCAAAACAGTTTCTTGCCACTTTATTGGCTATCCAGATAAGTCAAAAGGCTATCGTTTCTACTGTCCCGACAGATACACAAAGTTTGTAGAAACGAGACATGCAGTCTTCTTGGAGGACGAATTGATGAGGGGGAGCACGGTAGCTAGGAAAATTGATCTTGAGGAGAAGAGGGTGCATGCACCTAATCCGATGACTCAGGAGCCATTCTTCTCGCTAACTGTTATGCCACCATCTACAACCCCTGAGGTTGTGGTGCCGGCACCTGTTGTGACTCCACACGTGACAATAATGAGCGAAAGTTCGGAACCTGTTCATCAGGAGCCACTTGAACCCACTGTTGAGCACGAAAGGGAACTAGAACAGCCACCTACTATAAATGTGCCTGAACCCAAGGCAAGAAATGAGCAAGAGTCTGATGAACTCAGAAGGTCTAAAAGAGAACGAAGACCAGCCATTTCCAAAGAATCTTACAAAGTTTACAATGTGGTTCATATGGAGGGCGATCCTACCTCATATGAAGAAGCCATGAGTAGCCCTCACTCAGCCAAGTGGGTGGAGGCAATGGAAGATGAAATGAAATCGATGAGTTCCAACAATGTTTGGGACTTAGAGGAAATTCCTAAAGGAGCCAAAACAGTAGGATGCAAATGGGTCTACAAAACAAAGTATGACTCCAACGGGAATGTAGAAAAATACAAAGCTAGACTCGTGGCAAAAGGCTTTACGCAAAGAGAAGGCGTAGATTACAATGAGACTTTTTCTCCGGTCTCATGTAAGGACTCCTTCAGAATCATAATGGCACTAGTTGCACATTTTGATTTAGAGTTACATCAAATGGATGTTAAGACGGCATTTCTAAATGGAGATTTAGAAGAAAATGTTTACATGAAACAACCCAAGGGTTTTTTCATGGAGGGGAAGGAACATTGGGATGCCGCCTAAAGAAATCCATTTATGGGTTAAAGCAAGCCTCTAGGCAGTGGTATTTAAAGTTTAATGATACCATTAAAAGATTTGGATTCAAGGAAAATGTTGAGGACAACTGCATTTATGCAAAGTTCAAAAGTGGGAAATATATTTTCCTAATTTTGTATGTGGATGACATTCTGCTTGCCAGCAGTGATGTTAGTCTACTACTAGAGACAAAGAAGTTCTTGTCATCAAATTTTGACATGAAAGACCTTGGTGAAGCCTCTTATGTTTTGGGCATAGAAATTCACCGAGATAGAAAGAATGGAGTGTTAGGACTGTCGCAGAAAGCGTATTGTGAAAAGATTTTAAAGAAATACAATATGCATGCGAGTAATTCAACACCTGCTCCCATAGTCAAGGGCGATAGTTTTGGGAAATCCCAATGTCCAAAGAATCAATATGAGATCGATCAAATGAAGTCAGTACCATATGCTTCGGCTGTTGGAAGCTTACAGTATGCACAAGTGTGCACTCGCCCTGACTTAGCATTTATCACCGGGGTACTCGGTAGATATCAAGAGAATCCAGGCATAGAGCACTGGAAGATGGTAAAGAAAGCTTTGCGTTATGTGCAAGGCACAAAAGGCCTCATGCTAACATATAGACGATCTGATTCCCTAGAGATAAAAGAGTATTCATATGCGGATTTTGCGGGAGATAAAGACGACCGAAAGTCCACGATGGAATATGTCTTTACTCTCGCAGGAGGTGCTATTTCGTGGAGAAGCGCCAAACAGTCGATAGTTGCATCATCTACGATGTATGCAGAATTTATAGCATGTTATGAGGCCATGGGACAGGCGTTATGGTTAAAGAAATTCTTACCCGACTTGAAAGTGGTTGACTGCATCAGCAGGCCACTAAAGATGTACTGTGACAACGAGCCCGCAGTATTCTATGCTCACAACAACAAGTCGAGTAATCTATAAAGTCTATAGATATAAAGTATTATGTTGTGAAGGACAAAATCCAGGATCAAACTATAAGACTCGAGCATATAAGGACAAAGGATATGCTTGCGGATCCGCTAACGAAAGGCTTACCACCCAATGTGTTCAAGGAACACATAGCCGGCATGGGTTTAACGGGAAGCCTATGATTCCTGGACTATAGAGGCCCAAAAGTAACAGGATTTGTTTCAAAACATGAAGGCATATAGTGGCTGTCTGATTCTATCGGCAATTGAGCTGAGACGATGAAACATGCTCTATGTATCATTCTGTGATAAAATAAGTAAAGAATAAAGAGTAAAGTCGAGATCAAGGGGGAGAATGTTAGATAGATCTTTCCCGTTCGAGCCCAACGGCCGAACGGAGTCTCTTATCCGCGCCCTGATCGGGGGCGCCCCACCTCATCTGGTGGGTGGGCCCCTGTCGCCAGCGCTATATAAAGAGGTGGGGGGGGGGGGGCAGCACGCCTCACGAGGTTAGCCGTGTCCTAGCCGCCCCACCTACAAGCCCTATCCGATCTAGGCTAGCGCTGCGCCGACGGGAAGCTCCACCGCCGCCACACTCACCCCCTTTAGCACCCATGGCCAATGACGGAGGCTCCAGCTCCGGCACCAGCTCGGGCATCCCCTCTGGCTCATGTCTGTCGAGCCAGGGAGCAGGTAGTTCCCCTATCCTTCTCTCTCTCTCTGTTTCGATCTAGAAAGGTAAAGTACAGTGCTACTGATAGATCTAGACTAGATTCATTGCAAAGCAAGATTAACAATCGCCTCTAAAGACATACCTTCAGTTCATTATAATTCCTTCTTGGATTCATGTCCCAGTTATGCGCTTTCCTTACCATCTTATTGGAACATCTAACGAGCTACGACCTTGCGTCTCTACATATATCTACTCCCTTTCTCTCCTTTCTCGTGATTACACACAAGCAGTCTCGAGTAGAAAAACTTGCATTAGCAGCGTAGCTAGCAACTAGTAAAACCCAAGGATAGAATAGTGCCATGTTTGCAGGGCGGCAGTAAAGAGTAGTAAATGCAACGAGCTTGCAAGTGTTCTACAAATAGAAGACCCAAGCAGATCATCTAGGAACTGTTTCTAGGAATGGCGGACATTGGGATCGTTTCTCTAAGAACTTCCCACTAGTTATGCGCAAACAGGATTGCGAGACCTTCTGCAAGCCATTTTGCTAGACCAATGCTGCGGCTCCTAGCTCTCTTACACGCCAAATTTAGAAGAGATTTTTTTGGGTTACCAACAGGGTGTAGACTTTGTGCTATCGGCCTTCCTCTGTCATGAAAATACTCATGGCCGTGAAGCCGACCAAGGAGAGAAATCCCATCACAGGCAGTGAAAACACAGTGCTGGAGAGCGTCGGAAAAGCATCTCCCACAGAGCCTGTGCAAAACCATGAGGCTGTTTGTTACTGTGTTGTTTTAGAGAAGGAAGCAGAGGCAATAAAAAAGTTATTTGTGAAATGTTATTATTAACACAGGTTGAAGAATTAAATACTTGGCCTAACCTAAAGGTATATTTGTCCTACACTAACTCATTCCGAATGGTGCCGCTTTGCCAAATTTCTAGTATTTACAAGTGATAATTCGCCCATGACAATAAGTAATCCAATGGACTAGCATGCATGGAAGCACGGATTGGATAATTTGAGCACGGAAGGTGTGTGAGTACATTAATCCAAGGTGCGAGCAGAGCAAGCGAGTGTTGATGTTTATTTGTTTTTCACGACGAGCACAAGCCAAAGCAGAGCATGCAGAGGAGGATGGGCGCATCGATGGATGCCACGGAAACATTCGACAGTCGCTGCTTCCTCTATTTCAAGTTCACTACAAGGTCAAACTAAGTTTGAGCAAGACTATAGAAAGATACATCAATTTAATTTCATTAGTTTCAATATAAGATATTTTTCGTACCACGTATATTTGGTGTTGTAGACGTTAGCAAAATCATTTATAAACTCCATGAAACTTCAATCAATTTGACTTGAGATAAAATGAAACTTCACCTAATTCGAAATGAAGGCAATTCTTAAGAACCGTAAAGTGCCATTTGAACAGATAATCACGACGAGAAGAGTTCAACCTCCAACTCCACCAACGAGTTATGGACTTTGTTTAGAGACAATGCCAGTACTTTATTGATCAAGTAGAAATGGTAGACTTATGGCACCTTGATTAACACTATAATTTCGTGGCTATAATAGTATTATTTACTTATTTTTTGAAGTGGGCTGTCCATATTAAGATGGTACGATATAAGCAGGTTCTTTTTTTTTTTGCGAATCAAGCAGGTTGGTTGTTTATTACCTTGGAAAAAAGTATTACGTTATCACATAATGCTAATAATTGTACTAGTATATAAGATTACTGATTTGTGGTCTAAAAAAAGATTACTGATTTGCGAGTGTGGTGATATTTCTCGACAAATGAACATATATAAGACATAAATCTTAGTAAATCTGCGATCCTTATAAGATCCATATCTATTACTCCAAGAGATTCACTTTATTTATCACCACTGACCACAATGTGGTCCTACACATCCTCAGCCCGCTCACTGGATCCACATGTGACTTACATATATATATCATCACTTTCCCACCTTGTATATATCAGTTCTTCACTTGCTACCGAACACAAGCTCTAGCATCCGGTGCATCTTCAGATTTGCGTAGAAAAAAATCTTAATTGATTTCTATCTACTTAGACTTGAGAAGTTATCGATGTTCATATGACACATGCCTAAAAAGTTAAACAGTTCTGCGAGTGGAAGGTATCAGTAGAACATGCAGAACTCGGGGGTCTGGATAACTTTTCACCTATCTTGTGTGTGTGGGACGTTCGTGCACGCTGGTAGCATTCGGATCAGCTCTTATATAGGTAGAGTAGTCAGTGCCTTGCTGACCATGAGGTTTTTGTACGTTTTACGTTTCGTGGTCCTTCGGTTATTTATAGTTGTTAAAATCTGCCCAGTTTATATCCTGACAATTGTTTCTTATACATTAGATAGGTTTTACTGGCTTTTATCAGTGATATCGGCACAAAAGTTTTAGTGCAGAGAACTTCAAAGAGAAAGAAAGAGGATTCACGTGGAAGTACTATGAACGGTCACTTTCCCTAGCAAGAAGCATAAGAATGTAAGTTACTCCCTCCGGTTCATATTAACGTTCTCAGATTTGTTTAAATTCTGATGTATTTAATCATGTTTTAGTGCTAGTGCTAGATACATTCAAATCTAGAAAAATCAAAAAAACATTAATTTGAATCAGACCTAGTAGATAGTTTCGTTTGATTACATGCAAACATGCACGAATTTGTATATTGAGTAGTACACACCAAATTGACCATTTAATTTAATTGGTTACATATTTTTTCTTTTCATCTCACTACAGGAAATAACTACAATGCCAACGGCTTCAAGTTGTCGGCAAAGGGCCAACAACCATCAACATATGGTTGTCGGCAATCTTGGCATCGGTATACAGAACTTGGCGGTCCAAATACATGCCTTAGCCAATGGTTTTGGTTGGCTGGCAGCACAAGCAAACCGTCGGCATAGCATGTGGCTGGAGACTTTCCTGCAACCACAGTTGTGCTCGGCCTAGCGAGCTATTTGCATGATTTTTCCAATGGCCGTTCTAGGGAATCCGTCGACATATCTACCTGTATGCTGACGTTTTTTCAGGATGTCTGCAACTAGTTCTATATGACGACATCCCCGATAAATAGCCGTCAGCGTAAAAAAGGGCTGTCGGAAAAATACTGTTTTCTTGTAGTGCCTGGTTGCTTCAAACTTAGATAATGATAGGTCTAGATAATGTCAATGCAATTGTGTGAAATGGTCGACTTAATTACTCCTAAGAGTAAAATATCGGGTCATGTCCTTCATTATGCGAGATCTTGATGTTGCTGCGAGTGCAAAAGATTGCTCAAACTTTTCATGCAAGTGTAGTGTCCATCCCAATGAGGATAAAATAGAAATAACCAGCGCTACCAAACTAGTAAGACAAGGCAAACAACCCTTTTGGTATTTGACATGTGGGCGAGATAAAATAACAATTAAAATAAAAGTACAAGGAACTAAAAGCATAAGAAATTGCTTGCAATGGTCACATTTAAGAAATGAAGAGGATCAACTTCGGTCTCTCCTATAGTCCTTCAGACCTTACTCGAGAAGTGGTGTGCCCATTAGTGTAGTAGATAGATTATTGGTCTACTGTACGTAGTGTGCTGAATGAGGGATGGAAAAGAGAAGGTAGAGTTATATTTGTATCATATGTTACATGTTCTAGGAGAACTGCTTTGTCCTTTGGGAGTGCAAGGAAAGGGACATAATTAACAAGAATGGTAATGGAACGCATCTACACCTCAGAAGGACACATTGGTCATTCGAGCGGTAATCCCTACTCATTATTTATATTTAATTTTTGTTGTGCATTTTCCTGTCAAGACTATGGACAGAAGATAAAAGCAGAAGCATTGTGATGCCATTGTGTTCATGTCCTATTTGCCATTTCAGATAAGGTACTAATTCTGATTTCTGTTCACTACTTCCCTACCACAGATTTTCACTTTGTTAGATTTTTCTTTCTGATGCCTTATGTTCTCAAAATCCTCTTCATCTGCTTAACATTAACTAGAAGCATATATGTCGATGCCGCGTCACATATCTATCAATGACATCGACATTTTTTCGTAAAGGGAAACAACCTAACCTCTACATTGACTGATGCATATGACCTTTATTGTATTATTCAGAACTTATTACAGTGAGAAATAGTTATGAATCACTTTTTTTTAGAAAGGGAACATATTAGAAACTACACCCAACTTTTGCAGCAACACAATGTCAAGAGCTAGTCAAGACATTAAGGATACACACAGTCGAAAACAAAACAAAAAGGAAAAAAGAGAGCCCGCTAAAGCGATCAATGACTTGCAGTAGCAAAACAACCAGGACTATTATTGTTGCAATGCATCAATCAAGCACACGTACCGCGCACGATCTTGACATGGACATCTCCACACAATCAAAACTGTGTTCACGCAAAGCGTTGAGACCCAGTATCTTCAACCCTATTCATGACGAACACATTTTTAGATAGCGACTTACTCATGCACGGAAGCGAGCTTCCATGCAGGTGTCATCATTCTGACGTCTAGTAGTGTCAGGTTGCGACATATATCAACCATCTAAACAAAGCTAATTGCATGAAGCGTTGATGCATCAACATGATAACTATAATCAAAACACTAACCGCATCGGCTGAATAAATCACATCCATTTTCAAACAGTTGCACTCAGCAGTCATGTCACTGACATATACTTTGCACTCAGTTGGCTAGACAAAAGACCATGTACATATCCATTGTGGTACCAAAGGAATAACCTGCATAAAAGATGATTTTGCTTCTTGTTAAACACAAAATAGTTTCTTATATTCCAAATGGCCCATAGTAAAACACAATCTCCACACGAATTTGACATTATTGGCCTTATAAATACGATTTAGCCAATCGCCAAAGAAATTAGTGATATTTTTCAGAGAGGAGATATTAAAGGACGTGTGAACAATATGGCATAAGGTTTTTGCAAGTGGGCATCTATAAAAAGCTGTTGTATTGTTTTGTCTATATCACAAAACAATATTTCTTACTTCCTTATCAATTTATCTTTGCTAAATTGCCTTTGGTTAGGAGTGTCCTACAGTGTAAAAATCATATGAAGATATTAATTTTCACTCTACTTAAATCTTAAAACTCTTAAATTGTTTAGGTAAAAAAGTCTAGGGAAAAAATTGAAAAATTGTTTGCCATGCGCTCTGTGCAAAAGCACACGACAAAGATTATTTTGGCAGGAGACTTCCCCCACGGGACAAAATGTGCGTGTTAAAAAAGAAATTGGTGGGAATAATGTGCGCGTTGGGAAAATTGAGAAAAAAAAGAAAACTTTGTCGTGTGTCACGTTGCGGCATATGGCAAAGCCACGCCTTCTCGACGGCCCCGTGTGTTTCTCTGGGTCTTTGTCATGCGTGTTTCTTTCTCTTGTGTTTCTATGTGGCTTTGTTGTGTTTTTGTTGCAGTGTGTTTGCAAATTGTTTTGCCGTGCGCTTTTATTTTGCCATGATGTTTTGGTGTATGCGCATGCCATTATCGACATTTGCCGTGTGCCTTGGTGGGGGCACACAGAAAAAGCAGAGAGGACATGTCAAAGCGGCGGTTTCCGGTAGTGAATGTATCTATTAATCAAGTCTATGCACATAAATTTAACGGTGAAGATCCGCCGAAGCACTATAAATGTGGAGTACGTTGACTTCTATATAGTCAAGAAGACGAGTGTGATCCTAATTAGGAAGTGAATGAGAAAGTTTGTGTAGATATATAGGCCAGAGCATGGTTAGCTGATGAAAAGAGTAATTGCTATTGTCGGTAAAAACTGAAGGAGATAACTAGCAGTCTAGAACTCGTCGCACTACAGGAGAAGCTTGGTATGCCGAGGGCTTATTGCCGTCGGCGTAGCCAAGAAAACCCTCGGCGTAAGCTACGCTGACAGCTGCCCTCGGCGTACCGTTCTCGGCGGACCTCTCCCTCGGCGGAGCAGGCGCGGCCGTCGGCGTAGGACAAGACCGTCGGCGTAGGTCAACGCCGACGGCCTGACGGCGCCCGTCGGCGTAGAGGCCGTCGGCGAACGTCGACAAGGCCACACGGCCAGATCTGCGCGTCGCCGACGGCTCCCCTCGGCGTACTCTCGCCATGTGGAGGCAGGCGGGCGGCCTGGCGCAGCTGCTACGCCGACGGCCTCCCCCTCGGCGTACGCTCGCCACGTGGAGGCAGGCGGGCGGCCTGGCGCAGCTGCTACGCCGACGGCCTCCCCCTTGGCGTACGCCTGCCACGTGTAAGCAGCGGAGCGGCCTGGCAGCAGCTGGAGGCCTTGCCGTCGGCGTAGCCATGACCATTTGGTCACGCGTACCTTCTACGACGAGGGCAAGGCCGTCGGCGTAGGACCAGCCCCAGTTTTTTTTTTCCAGCAATGCAATGCTCACCTTTATTTTAGCACATGCTCATATTAAACCCTCACAGCTCACAGCAATGCTCACCTTTATTTCACACATGCTCATATCAAATATTGCTCATATTAAACATTGTTCATATCACACATTGTTCATACATCATCCATACATCGTTCATACATCATCACACATGCCTACAACTCTGGAGGAGAGGGGGTGTACCCGCGATCTCCCCTGGTGAAAAGTGGCGACCTCTGCCGAGGGTTGCGTCCAGTAGAAGCAGCAGAAGAGCCACCTGGCGAGGGAGTAGAAGTGTGAAGCTCGGGAGAACCACCTGCAGAATGGCCAGGAGATGGACCATCGTCATGAAGCGGTGTGATCTGACGCCCATCCGGCGAGGCGTGGCCAAAGTGCGGTTCGTAAGCTCCCGTTCCCTACATGTTGCCTACATGTTAGCAACTTGCGAGGCAAAGTAAAGCGATAACCAGTGGGTTAGCAAAGAACTTACCGGTGTCGATGCGTAGTAGGTCCTAGCGAAGCTTTCCTTCGATTGCAAAAATGGCGCCGGACCTGGCATGGGAGGCACGGGCCCCAAATCTCTATTCTGGCCAGTTTGAATATTCACCATCATGTCCTGCAAGATAGTTTAGAAGTCTGGCCGTAGTACAACAAACGGGGGGAAGTGGGACTTGTATCTTTTGCAAAAATAAAGGTTCGGACTTACATTTACGTATTGCATGTAGATCGCAAGCGCCTCCTGATGCTGCCGAAAGGATGAACTGGTTGCCTTGTCGCTGCTCATATTGTTCAATCACCTGCATTAAGTAAGAGAAAACAGTTAAGCACAAAGACATAATAAAATGTATACACAAAGAATAAAGGCATAATGCAATTAAGAAAACAGTTAAGCACAAAGACAAAATAAAATGCATTAAAAAATAAATACTCACTATCATTTTCATTCTCATTCTCATTCTCATTCTCACTATCACTATCTTTTGAGTAGAAATCTGGATTCTCATCGAAGGGTGTAGGCTCATCATCGTTGTCATTCTCGGTATGAAGCTTCTCGAGCATACTTATGTCATGTAGATTCACCACTGACTCACCCCGAGTTTCTACATCATTCCCAAGGTCCTCAAGATCAACCGGTTCTAAATCAAAGTGTCTGAAGTCCTCTTGCTCTTGATAGAAAATTCCCTCGTACGTTACAGGGTTAATGTGTTGTAATCGTCCTCGGAGGGAATCGGTAGGTTACCATGTGGCGATACCTGGAACACGACTTCACAGCCCTGGAGTTCCGCTTTCTGGCATGGGTAGGGCAAATAATAAAATTGGTTGGCTTGGTGAGCAACAACAAAGACGTCGGCTCCGCTATAGGTGGTTGAAGGCCTAACTTCAACTAACCCAATGGAAGGGGTACTTCTCAGTCCACCCCTTGGGTCAAACCAGTGGCACTTGAACACAACAAGATTGAGTTCGACATTCGTACGATTGAAGGTCAGCTCGTATACATTCTCTAACCTTCCGTAGTAATCAAGGGAATCAGCTCCTTTGGTGAACACCCCAGTATTTATCGTTTTTGCATTCGGTCGCCCTTTCTGGTGCGTCTCTATATGGAAGCGAAACCCATTCACATCATACTTCTCATACTTAATGACGACACTGCTACAACCTTGGGAAACACATTTCAGCTCATCTGACATCTCAACGTTGGGATCAGCTCCCTACAGGTACAAGAGGAATTTGTTGCGTTCAGTAGTTACGTGGAATAAGAGCGACAAGTCACATATTGCAAGGTAAGAGGGACATGTTAGAAATTACTTTTTCCATAAATCAGGACACAAAGTTTTTTTTATTTCCAGGATCACCCTCTTTTAGTAGAGTGTCCAACTCCATGGGAGAGGGATCCGTCGGTCCCGGCCACTGTTCATCCGTGAAATCGATAAGAAGGAGAAAATAAGCATTAGACGGAGACCGAGTTACTAGCTGCATAGAGAAATAGGGTCTTCACCATTTTACCTAATGAAATCGACCACTTCCTTCATGTTCATAAGCACATAGAGCATTATGCAATCCTTCTCTTCCTTCGGCAACCTATATTTTAGTCCTTTACCGGCCTTGCCACCGGGAAATTGGAATAGTTTGATATTGGGGTCATTCTTGGGCAGGTCGACATTGTAACGAGAGACCGGGTTATGCATAGTGGAAACATCATCGGGCCAATAGGTTGCCGCGGCGTCTGCCATCTCCCGAAGGCATGTTGCTTCAGCTATGCATGCTTCAATCTTGGCTTTGTTTCCAGTTATCTTTCGAATATACTTAAACTCTCTCTCAATACAAAATTGCCAACGAAATTGCACCGCCCCCCCCAAGAGTGCCTCGTTCGCGAGGTGCACAATGAGATGTGCCATCGGAGTAAAGAAGCCTGGCGGAAAGATCATCTCCAAATTGCATAGCAACTCCGGCACCTGAACTTGCAGCTTCTCAATCACCAGAGGACATATCTGCTTAGCACAGAGGGTGCGGAAGAAATGGCTCAACTCCGCAAGCACTCGCCATACTTTTTCGGGGAGATACCCTCGAACCATCACCGGCATCAGCCGCTCAATCCATATATGATAGTCGTGACTCTTGAGCCCGTTGACTTGTCCCGTCAAAAGATTGACTCCCTTACTTATATTCGAACAATAACCGTCAGGGAACATCACGACGTATTTGAGCCACCTAAATGACTCCTTCTTTTGGACATTATCAAGGCAGTAGTAGGCATGCGGCTTGAACCAATTCTTTCGACGGACAGTAGGAGGCTGCATGTGTAATCTCTTCCTATCACAAAGCTTCTCAACATCGACTCTAGCCTTGACATTATCCTTTGACTTCCCAGGAATGTTCAGGACTGTGTGAAAAAGGGACTCCCCACATTCTTTTCGGTGTGCATCACATCGATGTTATGGGGAAGTTCGAGGTCCTTATAATACACGAGATTCGTTAAGGCTGCCACGTGAGTTCAATTATGCGTTACACCATATCCCGCAAATTGATGGCCAGTTCCCGGCGCCGTGGGCACGAGAGCACGTATCTCGGCATCAACAGCTGCACCCTCGAACTTTGGTACCTCTTTTACTTCATGCACAACTTTGCCCTTCTTGAAGTTCTTTCTATCTTCTCTGAACGAATGATTTCTTTTGAAGTACTGTCGATTCGTGTCAAACCCAACATATTTGCGATCCGACTTTAGCGAAAGGAACTCAAGTCGGTGCCTGCACACTGGGCATGGCCACTTACCAGCTGTACACCATCCGCACGTTAGGGCGTACCCAAGGTGCTATTGAGAACCACATGCGATAATAACACTTACAAACATATAGAAATTTCTCGGGGTGTGAGAAGATTCGCAACGACATTTCATGTGGACGTATAGACTGCTATTCAGAAGGTACGAAATTATCCAATTAATAAAAAAATATATAAATAATTGATACAAATACAAAATAAATGAAAAATAGAGAAGGCTACGCCGAGGGTGACCGTCGGCGTATGTTGCTGGTACGCCGAGGGTGGCCGTCGGCGTATAATATGCCAAGGGTCGCTGTCGGCCTAACCGACGGCACCGTTAGCGCGCCGTCCGTGCTGGCCGGCATGTGCCACGCGTCCGCTTGCTACGCCGAGGGCCGCCGCTACGCCGAGGGTGACCGTCGGTGTAGTGTATACTACGCCGACGGCTTGGCTACGCCGAGGGCTGGCTAGCTGGGCTGGCCTGGTGCGGTGCTACGCCGACGGCCCCGACGTTTGGCCGTCGGCGCATCTGGCCATTCCTGTAGTGTCGTCTCTCTGTCCCCAAACAAGTATTATATTCATGTTTTCAGAAAACATCTGTTCCAAAAGATCTGGAAAGTACCACTGGCTTCCTTGTACAGCAATCTGTGAGTGGCTTTTGTGTGCTTCCATAAAGTGCAATTTATATCTACTTCGCATGCATTCAAAACTGACACACGGTGACACCAACCGCTGCCTCTCTAGTAACATTCAGCCTCCTAACTACTCCCTCCGTTTAGAAATATAAGATGTTTTAGGTTTGTGAAAAAAATGTATCTAGACATATTTTAGTGTCTAGATTCATTTGAACCTATACACTAAAACGTGTCTAGATACATCTTCTTCATAAATCTAAAACATCTTATATTTCTAAACGGAGGGAGTATCTCATTGGAACATCTTGAGAGCAACGACCTTGCGTTTATATATATACCCCCTTAACTCTTCTTTCTCATGACTACACACTGTGTATCGTGTGGCAATAACTTTCATGATAATCGTAGCTAGCAACTAAAACATTTAGAAAAGATACCGAGAAGTCAAGGGAAGAATAGTGTCATCATGTTGTGCAGGGATGTAGCAAAATCTATTGCAATAAGGAAATTTATTGTAAGTGTTTTAGGTATAGAAGACACAAAGAGATTAAATAGAAACAGCTTAGGAATGGAAGGCATTGGGATTGCTTCACTAAGATGTACGGCGAAGTCATGCCATTGTGAAGAGAACTTGTACGAATATCCCATAGTGCCTTTGCAAAACCCTGTGGAGGTCCACGGTCCTGGGAACTTCGAGTTAGTCAGGTAGCTATTCGTTTTGACAAAAGCCTCTTCTTATCCTTCACGTTCTGAAAAAGACAGGAAAAACTCAATCTAATTTGGAAAAGAGGGACTAGGTGCTGCAATAAATCAAGAAGAAAGCGGGTCCAAAAGAGAAGCTCAGTGAGCTACATTCTAGACCGATCATTGTCAGTGCTTATCGATCGAGTTAACTGCTTGGAGCAACGACAGCAACGCCCATCTTGCGCTGCTCCAAGAAGATTGCTGCATCTCAGTTGACAAGGACGGTTCCTGATGGCGGCGGAGACCAAGAGGGGCTTGAGTCAGGGGTCTCACCAGTTAGACTAACTACAGGTGGTGGTCCAATGATTCGAGTTCTCTCAAGAAACTCGGGCAGTCATGACCCACAGTTAGGAAACTACTTCTTCCGTTCAGAAATATAAGATATTTTAGCTTTGTAAATGAATATATCTAGACGTCTTTTAGTATATAGGTTTACTCTGAACTTCTATGAACCTATATACTCCCTCAGTTTTTATTTACTTCGCGTTCTGAGATTAGTCAAAGTCAAACCTTTTGAAGTTTGATCAAGAATATAGTAAAAATTATTAATAACTATAATATCAAATGTATATAATATGAAAATATACTTTATGATAATTCTCATACTATAAATTTTATATTATAAATATTAATATTTTTGTCTAAATAATTGGTCAAACTTTACAAAATTTGACCTTGACTAAACCCAGAATGCGAAGTATTTGTGAACGGAGGAAGTACTAAAAGATGTTTAAATATATTCGATTCATAAAGTTAAAACATCTTATATTTCTAAATGGAAGGAGTATGTATGAGGGAGCGTATGAATAGACGATGTATGAGAAAGACAATGCCAGAAAACTGTGACACACAAGCTTCACAAAGATGGGAAACGATTACCAATACTTCTTTTTTGTTGAAAAGCACACGACTACCAATACTTGTCACATGTCAGAACTTACAGGTGACTGACTAGCTCAAGGAGAGCACTCAACAAGTTCAGACCATCAGTTACTGACCCCAACTATGAGGAACAAAACAGACCGCAATGTACTACTACGCCCTCTGTTTAATAATATAAGATGTTTTAACTTTTATGAAGCAAATGTATCTAGACATGTTTTAATGTATAGGTTTGGAGTGAATTTACACACTAAAAGACGTCTAGATATATTCACTTCACAAAAGCTAAAACATCTTACATTATTAAAGAGAGAGAGTAGCAAATTACAAAACAAATCACAGACGCGACCTAGACATCATCCAAGCCATGGGGAAAACATCACCACAAACTCTCGTTGGGACACGACCTGAACAGACCTGAAGATGGGATATATAAATGCAGCTACTCCGCCACTAATTCCTCTTCCTCCTCGTCATAATCTTCCTCGGCTGTCGCGTCCTTGTACTACTGGTACATGGCGACCAGATCATTCATCTTGCTCCTCGGTGAACTCCATTTCGTCCATCCCCCCGCCCATGTATTAGTGCAAGAAGACCTTCCTCCTGAACATGGCCATGACCTGCTCGCTGACCCAGCGGAACATCTCCTGGATGGAGGTGAATTTCCCCACGAAGGTGACTGCTATCTTCAGACCCCTAGGCGGCATGTCACAGGACTTGACGTTGTTAGGGATCCACTCAACAAAATACAAGAAGATCTTGTTCTGAATTCAGGCCACGTACTAGCTGCATTCATTATAACACAATTTTATTACCATCCCTTCACATCAAACTAGATGAATCTTTGGATATTGTCAACGCAATTACCTGACAGAAATAAGAGATCAACTGATTAAGTACTTCTTAGAGACCCCAGAGTCCCTCGCCTCCTCCCCGCGGCCGCTCTCCCCACCGCCGCCTCCCCTCTCCCCCGCGGCCGGCGCCAGCCAGAGAGCCCGCGCGGGGCCCCCCGGCGCGGGGCCAGGCCTCGGCCTACCGCCCTCCTGTGCGTCGGTCCCCGCCCCAGGGCCGCCGCTCTCCTCCCCCGTCCCGTCGCTCCCCGCCTTCGTCCCGTGCTCATGGTCACCGGCACGGGTCCTGTTCCCCGCCTCGTGCGCGACGCCGCCTGGAGGACGCACCACGGTCGCCTCCACCCGCCTCGGACTCGACGCGGGAGGCCCGCCTCCGCGAGGAGGCTCTGCTCGCCATGCGGTCCAGAGACGGGCTGCCTCCCGCCCGCAACCCCCACGGTCGGGCGGACGCTCCATCTTGGCACGCGGATAGGGACCTTCCACCGCCTCATCCGGTTGTGGCGCCGACTGCGGGTCAGCGGCAGTCCGGCGAGATTGACGACCCCGCGGCCACCAAGAAGAAGAAACGCAAGAGCAAGAAAAAGCGTAAGACCCCGGCCGCACCCCCCGCGGTGGACCCCGCTCCTGGCCTCCTCGGTGCCCGCCCTGGGCCCCCCTTGGCTATTGCGGGCACCCCCGCCCGTCGTCAGGAGACCCTGGAGTACTATGGCCATGGCGTGGACGGTGGATTCTACTTCATCGACATGGGGGACATCCCCATGACCGTCCCTGAGACCTTGGCCATGGTGAAGATCCTCCCGGCGCAAGACCCTCCGATCTCGATCGAGGTCACGGAGGGCCTCATCCAGGAGGAGCTGCGAGCGGTCCTCCCCGGCCACGAATGGCCAGTTCGTCGCGTCTCCGAGTTCGAGTTCGCAGTCTCCTTCCCCTCGGTGGCGATTCTCCGCATGTGCGCGTGTGTCACCTCCTTCACCCTCCCTCTGCACCAGCTGCAGGTCTCCATCCAGCCCTCATCGGCCGCTCCGGAGACGGTTGCCACGCTTTCGGAGGTGTGGGTAAGTCTCCACGTCCTACCGTCTGAGGCCAGGACCCCTGCTGTGGTGGCCCTCGTGGCTCAGACGGTGGGCAAGCTCACCTAGGTGGATGTGGGCTCTCTGTCCGGCCTCTCCCCGGTCCGTCTGCGTCTGCTCTGCCCCGACCCCTCGGTCTTCCCGGTCTCCCTGCCCCGGGTCTTCTTCGGCCGGGTGGGCCGGGACCTGTTGGTGGAGCTGGACGACGGGGGGCACCTCTGTGTCGAGTCCCCCTCCCCCCGGGTCCCCAGCTGACGAGGGCGACGGTGGCAGGGACCCTGAGGCCCGGGGCTCGGACGACAGCGACACCGGGACGGACCCGGATTCGCCACTGGCCACCGATGCCTCCCCGCCTCCTCTGCCACCTCCTCAGGGTGGGACCTCCGGGGGCCCTGTGGCTCGCTCCCTGGTGTTCGACGGCTTGGAGGGTGGCCCCCTCGTCCAGGATCGTCGTCATCTGTCGCTGAGTGCTCCGGCCAAGGTGGCCCCGGTGGACCTCCCTCGCTGCCCCCGTCCTGACCCCCCGGCGCCGCTCGGGATCGACATCGCCCAGTACAACTCCAACCTCTCTCTGGTTCTGGCGCCGTCTCCGGTCCCTCCCTCTCGGTCTCCCGCCTCTGAGACCTCGGGGAGCGTGGGGCTGGTCGTCTGTGCCTCCCCTCTCCGCGCTTGCCGGGGGTGGTGTGCTACTCCCTCGCCCCTAACACTCCTGACCCGACGACCGTGGTGGGTGCTACCTCTGACTCCGAGTCCCCGGCCCCCTCCTCCAAGGTCCGTCGCGCCAGGGTCCCCCGCCCACCGTTCCATCCGCCTTCCCGACACAGCTCCCGGCTGGCTAAGGCCAGGACAGGCTTGTCTAGGCCGGAGCCGACGGTGGCTGAGCGGGCCGCTTGTCGTGTCGCGGCCAGGGATGAGATCTCAGGTACCTCCTCCAATCCTTCCTCTTCGCCCCCTCTGACCCCAGTCCGTCCGGTTTCCCTGGTTCTGCTTTCTGTGTTCTCTCAAAGGTCTCCCTCGCCCACCTGGGGGAGGTTGCGGAGGATTGTGGGATAGTCTTTCGCGGCGAGAAGGGGCCGCGCCTTGAGCAGCTTGCGGCCATTCTGGCACGGGAGGGGTATGCGGGTGCGATCGCGCTGGGCGCTGCGTGACGCCGGGAGCGGAGCGCCAGATCTTATCGAGGCTAGGTCCGCGGGACCTGCCCGTGAGGACCCTCCGTTCCTGGGTGGGGCGGTTCCTCCGATCCGACTCGGTTAGGTCTCGGGCGACTTCAAGGCTGCTCCGCCCGCCCCCGCCGTCAGGCGCTGCTCGTCCCCGCTTATGGGGACCCTGTGCTTAAGGTCCACTATGGACCTCCTGACGGCCTTCCGGGTGTTCATCTGGAACATCCGGAGGTTCGGGCACGAGGGTCGCCGTCGCCAGATCAAGGAATACATCCGCCTGGAAGCGCCGGATATTGTCGGCCTGCAGGAAACGATTCGCCAGGATTTTTCCATCGCAGAGTTGGAGGCCCTGAGCCGTTGCAAATTCTCTTGGTCGTGGCTTCCGGCCTCGGGCCACTCTGGAGGGATTCTCCTGGGTGTCAAGGAGGATACCTTTGAGGTTGAGGATATGGACCGTGGGGAATTCTTTGTGAGCATGACACTCGCCCATAGACAATCTCGTTTCCGCTGGGAGATGATTATTGTCTATGGCCCTGCGGACCATCGGAGATCTGCTGTCTTCTTGCAGGAGCTCAAGTCGAAAGTGGAACGGACAGGGTTACCGGTGGTGATTGCCGGGGATTTCAACCTTATCCGCTACGCTGACGACAAGAGCTCGGCAAATGTGGATCTCCCTAGGATGTGACTCTTCAATGACTATATTGCCGATCTTGCCCTCCGCGAGATTGCTCGGGTGGGTGCTAGGTTCACTTGGACAAACAAGCAGCTGGATCCGGTCCGATGCGTCCTGGACAGGGTCTTTGTGTCGGTCGACTGGGAGGTGGCCTTTCCCCTTTGCTCGTTGAAGGCTGTCATGCAGATTGGCTCTGACCACACGCCCCTCCTTCTCTCCTCCGGAGGGGGCCGTCCGCCTAGGCTCAACCGCTTCCACTTTGAGTCCTTCTGGCTGCAGAAGCAGGGATTCGTGGACGCGGTCCGAGCCACATGGCTGGCGGTGGCGGCCACCCCCCTCAGGCTTATTGTGCGGTGGATGTCTGGCACCACCGTGTTAGGTTGTCACGCCAATTCATGAGGGGCTGGGGGGGCAACGCGGGGGCTGCGCTCAGGGCTCAAAAGGACGCCATCTTGAGCGAGATCCAGGCCTTGGACCGGGAAGCTGATCTCTTAGGCCTCTCGGCCGAGGCTTGGTCTCATAGGTACTCCCTTGAGACCTCCATCATGGAGATCTATAAGGGAGAGGAGGCATTCTGGCGGCAACGGAGTCGCCAGAATTGGACTGTCCAGGGGGAGTCGAACACTGCCTACTTCCATGCCATCGCTAATGGCAGGAGGAGGCGGTGCTCGATCCCCTGCCTCTGGGAGGGGGACTCCCTTCTGGAGTCCCCCCAGGCGATGTCCTCCCATATTTATGCTTTCTACAAGGATCTCTTCTCTGCGTCTCCCTCGTCGGGCCTTTCCTTAGCTGTCGACTTTTGGTCGGGTGGGGCCTTAGTCACCCCTGCGGAGAATGCGGACCTCACCCGCCCATTTCTCCCCGGGGAAGTGGCTGAGGCCCTGAAGGCCATGAAGGCTGGCTCGACTCCTGGACCTGATGGGCTGCCGGTGAGCTTCTTCCAGACCTTCTGGGAACAGCTCCAGCCGGTCATCCTGCCGATGTTCTAGGAATTCTTCACCCGGACGTTAGTCATGTCCCGGCTGAACTTTGGGGTTATTACCCTGATTCCTAAGGTGGAGGGGGCCACGGATATTCGCCAATTTCGCCCGATCACGGTCATTAATGTCATCCAGCGGCTCTTTGCGAAAGTCTGTGCCATCCGGCTTGCCCCGGTCATGGAGAGACTCACGCACCCTCCAGCTTATGTCATAAGGACGCCTCATTCATGACGATGTGCTCGCACTTCATGAGATCATTCATGAGGTTAAAGCACGACGCCGTAAAGGGTCTTCTGGTGGACTTCCAGAAAGCCTATGACCGTCTGGACTGGGCTTTCTTGAGGTTAGTTTTGGAGAGGAGGAGCTTTGACGACCGCATGATTTGGATCATGCAATTCGTCATGAGCGGGCGGACAGCGATCAACATCAATGGCGAGATTGGCCCCTTTTTTGTTCCCTCTTGCGGGATTCGTCAAGGGGACCCGATCTCCCCCCTCCTGTTTAATGCTGCTGTTGATGCCTTGGCAGAGATCTTGGATAGAGCCAAGTCCGCTGGCCACATCTCTGGTGTGGTAGGGCACCTTATTCCTGGAGGGGGCGTCTCCCACCTCCAATATGCGGACGACACGATGATCATGGTACAGGGTTCTGATCTGGACATCATCAACCTGAAATTCCTCCTCCTCTGCTTTGAAGACATGTCAGGATTAAAGATCAATTTTGACAAGAGTGAAGTGGTGGTGCTAGGGTACTTGGATGAGGAGCGACAACACATTGCTGACAACCTCAACTGCAGGCTGGCCGATTCCCCATCTCTTATTTGGGGATGCCCGTTTGGGAGACGAGAGTGCTGATCCGGAACCTGTCACCCTTGGTCACGAGGGTGCGTTCGAGGGCGGAACCCTGGCGAGCGCGACTCACGACTAAGGGTAGCAAGACGGTTCTAATCAACTCCTGTCTCTCGAGCCTACCTATGTACCAGATGGGGTTGTACTTGCTACCCGAGGGGACCCATGCCGACTTCGATAAGGAGTTGTCTAGGTTCTTTTGGGCAGCTAGGGACGGCCACCAGAAGTACCATATGGTGAAATGGGCGGATGTCTGCACCCCCAAATCCCTTGGGGGCCTTGGTATTCTAGACTCTCGCCGCTTCAATCTCGCCCTGATGCTGAAATGGGTCTGGCGCATTCTTCGGGACGAGGGAGGCCTTTGGCTGCAGCTCATTAAGGCCAAGTACCTCGGAGGTCGTCCACTCTTGGCTTGCGATCGCCGGGAGGGCTCCCAATTCTGGCGTGCCATCCAGGAGATCAAGCATTTCATTGGGTTGGGCATTGACTTCACGGTGGGGAACGGTCCGGGTTGCCGCTTCTGGATGGACCCTTGGCTCTCCTAGATCCCGTTGGGGGTCCGGTTTCCTGCCATCTTTGCTATCTCTGCTGCCCCGTCGGCCCTCACGGCCGAGGCATTCAGCGGGGATCGCTGGAACCTCCTCTTCCGCCGTGCCTTCAGCGTGCTTGAGACAGCGGAGTTGCGGCAGCTTATGGCTGCTCTCCCCTCGACTCTGGCAGGCGCCCCCGACGTGGTCTCCTGGAGGCTCCTCCCCTTCGGTGAGTTCTCGGTCGGCTCGTCTTACCGGGCCCTCTTCCAGGGCCCGGAGCTGAGGTGGACAGCCCCCTTCTGGAAAGCTCCCCTCCCTCTTAGTATTCGCATCTTCGTCTGGCAGTTGCTGCGCGACAGGCTGCCTTCCGGTGTGGAGGTGGCCAAGCGCAATGGCCCCGGCACAGGCCGGTGCCCCCTATGTGGGACACCGGAGACATGCGCCCACATCTTCTTCTCGTGTTCGGCGGCCCAGTTTCTTTGGTCCTTTGTCAGGGAAGCCCTTGGCCCGGCCTGGCTGGCTCAGGATCTGGGGGACTTCCTCCAGTCCCAGGCCACTAGGGTCCGGGCGCGGCCGTCGCCTCTTTTGGCTTGTGTTTGCGGCCATGGCCTGGACTCTCTGGAATGTCCGGAACAAGATGGTGATTGAGAAGATATACCCCACGCGCGCTTCTGACTCGATTTTTTCTTTCCTTGCTTTCATCCAGCAGTGGTCCCCTCTGGTGCGCCAGCGTGATCGGGCCGACTTCGACACCGCTCTTCGGGCCCTGTGGTCGGCATCGCTCCCCTTCTCGGCGCCCCCCACCTCCACTGCCGCTCGGGTCATCTGGTGGTCGCTAGTGCCTGCTCTGGCCTCCGGGCCGTTTTTTGCTTTTTCTCTTAGGCGCTTGTGTGTTGTTGCCCCAGCATTGTTGCACTATTTTTCTTTTCTTTGTCCCTTTGGCTACGGCCGGCTGTGTTGTTGTACCGATTGAACGGATGTTGCTTTATTTATAAAGCGGGGCGAAAGCCTGTTTCGAACAGAAGTTCATGTGATGACTAAACGTCCTTCATTTATGCGAGAAGAGCTTGCGTCATTACAATTGTGCCGGGTTGTTTGAACTTTTGTAAGATCGAGCAAATAGAAGTGGAGGTTGCCGAGGGCATTTGTAAGATCGAGCAAATAGAAGTGGAGCAACTATGGTCTCTCCTGTAGTCCTATAGACCTAACTGAAGAAGGGCTGGCTTGTGTAGCAGATGCATTTAATATTCTACGGTACGTAGTGTGATGAAAGGGAGATGGAAAAAAGAAGATGAAATTCAGACTGGGATATATGTTGGCATGATTTACCGTAAATGTAAAATGGAGAAGTGGTTTCTTCTTCGAGAATGCAACGGGAGGCGGGTGGTTAACTTGATCGGAAAGGCAACGCATTACAAGTCAGGTGGACACGTTGGTCTCTTGCGCATCAATCCCTACTCCTTATTTGCATCTCATTTTCGTTCTGTATGCTCCTGTGAAGCCTATGAACTGAAAGTAAAGGCGCAGGGAGCGCGTGGCCATTGTGGTATCCATGTCTCATTCATGAACTAACCCTACTACATATATAGTTTCAGGCCGCTAGATTTTTGTGTTCCTGACGCCTTCTGTTCTCAAAGCTCCGACTTTCTTATCCTTATTAATCTGAAGCATATAGGCTGATGTATAAACGTCAATGGCATGGAATAGTTCGTTCGTTCGTGTACATCATCACTATCAATGTAGAGTATAGTGACATATACTGTCAAGAAAATGAGTGTGCGCTATTTAAAAAGTGGATAAGAGAGGCGTTTATGTATATATATATATATATATATATATATATATATATATATATATATATATATATATATATAGACCAACGCAGGGTGACATGATGAAAATACCAACTAACATTGTTGGTAGGAAGTAAAATTAGATAACTAGCTAGCAGGCCTTGCATTCACCTTCGCACCGTCCGTGTTGAACACGAAGGTTTATCAATTTACTAGCCCGTGTTGATGTGTGAAGTTATACAAATTAATAATATATATGGACACTTGAGGCTTTGTCTTTCACCAGTTTCTCAAACCCCGGATTTCGTAACAAAAACTTTGTCTACTAATTTGCATATTAGCATATTTCTGAAATATCTGAAAATTTTATATTATGACATACATTTCAAGTAATATCTATGAATATGACTGTCACATGATCTGAATATTACAAAGATATTGGTAGTCGAAGTGTAAAATTAAGTTCAAATTTTGGATGTCCAAATGACAACTTTTACAAAACCTGATGAGGTATAGTTCATGTATTTAAAATTTGTGTTGCGCACTTGCTGCAATTTTTAAAGATGTGAAAGCGTAGAAGAGTTTCCTAATACGGTATGGATGTACTCCATCCGTTTCAAAATATAAGACGTTTTAGCTTTCTGAAGCAAATATATCTAGACTTGTTTTAGTGTATAGATTCACTCCAAATCTGAGTTTTTTTTTTTCGAAATGACTCCAAATCTGAGTGAACCTAGATACTAAAAGTAGTCCACATACATTTGCTTCATAAAGCTAAAACATCTTATATTTTGAAACGGAGGGAGTATGAAAGAACTTGCATGAATTAGTACCATAGGAAAAAATAGTATGAATCGTCATCCTGCTTTTTTTTTGGAAATGGCTGCTGCTTTGTACATAAACTATATTCAGCCGGTAAAGATCATATTGGGTATCAAAGCAAAAAAAAGTGTTAGAACTAATTTTAATTAATTCGAGTGATTAATCATGTCATTTCTTATTAGCCAGCACGAAAAATGAGTTTGTCCGAGATCTGCTATTTTATTTATGTAGTCGATTGGCACATATTATAAGAATACTCATGATTGGAGCCCACAAATACTATGATGAATGTATGGCGTATGAGAATATTATGATTAAATAGTACTGTGTTATGTATCTTATGTTGGAAATACAGGATCAAGACAAATGGCTTGAGATAAAATTTAAGGTAATGTGGTGCCAGGGTTATATTTTTCAGGTATATCCATGGCCAGCAATCATACCACTGGTGGAAACGGGGCTATAGGTCCCGGTTGGTACGGGGCTTTAGTCCCGGTTGCCCAACCGGGACGGGGCAATCGGGACTAAAGCCCTAACCTTTAGTCCCGGTTGCCCCACCAACCGGGACAAAAGGGTGCACACGTGGCAGCGGCAGAGGGCGAGGGGGGTGGAGCATTAGTCCCGGTTCGTAACACGAACCGGGACTAATAACCTTCTGCCGCGGCAGAGAATTCATTTTGGCACACTTTGTTGCCGCGGCAGCATTTTCGCCACTTTTTGTGCCGCGGCAGAGAATTCATTTAGGTTGTTTTATTGTTTATTTAGTGATTTGCACTTATCAATGAAGGAACCTTATATTACATCATGAATATCATGACAATATTACATTGAATTCACGGATCGAGTTCATGCACTACATACAAAAGTTGCTATTCGATGCTACCGGCCAATTCCTTCAAAGTTGCTATTTTTACAATCCCTATTGTCTATACACAGCCGAATAGTATTCCCCTTTTGGGTCTAGGACTTCTGCATCCAAGAATCCCGCCAATTCCTCCTGAATTGCTCGTACGCGATCCTTTGGCAGAAGACCGTCCCGTAGACTTTTGATCTGATTTAAAAAAGGAGTCAGCCTATATGAATGAAACTAAACACAATTTAATTGTAATTAAAAACTATAGAAATTGTTTACGTACGTGGAGTTGCTCTAAATTTCTGCCCTTCTCATCGCACGTCTGCCGGATGAACTCGCAAACATAGTATCCACATAAATTGTTACCTGGTCCCTGCGTCAGACACTTTACGAGAACAGAGTTCAATCAAAATAATAATCAAGCATGATAATAACTGTATCAAAACTAGAATCAAAGAGATGCGCGGATATAGCTAGTGGTGCTTACATTTAGTGGTTGAAATGTAAGCTCCTCTTTCCAAACACCCCTAGCCTTGTTGGTGAACCGTTTCCAAGCGCTGCCCGGCGTAGAAAACGAATAAAATAAGTTATTAAGTACTTGATATCATAAAATTCACGAACGTTGCCGATATAGTGTCGTAATGATTAGAATTACCGCTGGAGAAGTATCTGCATGTCCTTCCACGTCTCAAGGGGTTTATGTTTCGAGTCCATGACTAGTACACGCCCTTTGTCAAGTTGAATGATTAACAGAATATAGTGGTAGCTGCGAATGCATAACTAATCAATTATATACTTAACATCGAGTAAGCGAAATAGAAAGTGTATACAAGACAATAACACTCACTCGAAGTTGTAAGAAAATAGTATTTCCCTTTTAGTTTCTTGAAACCTTAACGCGTGTACTATATTTTCCTCTGTATCCTGGGGGTTTGTTTTGAGATTAGCTTGATGAACCCAATATGGGTCAATGAAGCCAATGTCATAGATTTGTCCTCTGCTGCATTCGAGAATCTTCATTCTGCATATTACAGTATGATTATATACATGCAATAAACAAGGTGAGATAGCTGGAGACTAAATTAATTACAGAATTAGTACTTACGCATAATAGGCATCGATGATCGATTTGTCCAAGGCGTCTTGATTGAATAATTGAAATAGTTCATCAAATTCAATGGATATCATGTCATCCATATCTTTCCCATAATGCTTTTTTGTAACCTTCAGCACTATCCAGTTAGCCCCGGCCTTTGTGGCATGCAAGTACCAGTTATGCAATCTTCGTATTTTTGTTGGAAGATTGTTTACCTCCTCAGGTTTAACGAGAGATTTGCCGTACTGGTATTTGTATGCTACTTCACTCACGGGGAAGAACTCTAATCGATAAGTCTCGGGCAATACTCATACCTTGAGCAGCGGCAATTCTCCAGACAGCAACTACCTGGATCATACCGCTCTTCGCCCCATATTTGCTCGACCCCACATTGGTTTGGGAAATCACCTTGAGAGGGGCGCAAGTCTGTTTTGCTTGTTCTCCGAGCTGGTCAACAGATTTCTCGCTTGCATCAGTACTGCTCTTCGAGGATTTTTGTGCCGCATGTGACTTGAGAATAGAACGCTCATAGTCTGATGACAGCTTTGGCTCGAGTTGATGAAGAGTCTTTAGCATTTTCAACACTTTGCCTTTTTCTTCTTTGGTCTTTGGGGAACTCTGGCTCTTTTCGGCCGCCTCAAGCTTAAACGTCGTTTCCGGATCAACGATCGCCTCAGTCTCGTCTTCAGTACATTCATAAGCTCTCTTGGGTGGAACCTTTGGTACTTTTGGAAGAGGATCTTGTTTACGTTCGCGATCGCCATAACGACGCATGGATGCACACTTACGCTTTTTATCCCGAGGCGCCGGCGATGGCTCCCGCGGCGATGGCTGCACCGGAGATTGGTGAGGCGACAGAGCCGGGTGAGGCGACGAAGACGGTTGCCAAGGGCGATTTAATTTCGCTGGAGACGGGTGAGGCGGCGAAGATGGCCTTGGCGTGTGATTTCAAGCACGATACATTCCTTCGCCATAGAATGGTGACGCTTTTGCCTCCCAAGATACCACATCCACTTCACCTGCAGGGTAGTGAAGATCCAAAACCTCAAAGGTGGGCATGATTTCATCCACGCTAACAACAGCGTAGCCCTCTGGAACCGGACGACAGTGGTAAGTTGGTGTGGGTCCAATTGGTAAGGCATAGCCGACCGCCACCTTCATTGATATGTTCACAACTTTGACATGTAGCTCGCAGCAGGTCATCTCCGTGATATCATCCACCGGGTAGCAAACAGAGCCATCGTTGGTGCATCATCGTCATCGCCATTGTCATCACCCGGGACCTCGGTGGAAGCCACATCGCTTTTCGATTATTCGATAGGTCGGTAGCATCGAATGCGTGTCACTGAGATGGGCCGTAGTACTTTGCTCTTTAAGTGCGTTAATTTCATCTTGTTGTTGCTTTAATCGTTCTTCAATTAAACGCATTCGCTCTTTCTAACTATTTGCTTCAACTTCCTCCCTGTCCTTTCTCCTCTGACGGCTTCTATCAGGATATTTCTTCCTCTCTTCGGGAAACCTAGTCCTCCATGGTTGGGAGCCTCTTGTGCCTCGTGTTCGTCCATCATGTTCCTTATTTCCAAGGGCGAGTGTGAGCTCATCATTCTCTCTATCGGGAATGAAGTCCCCATCTTTAACAGCCTTTACTGCTTTTCTCATCCTCTCGATTGGCAAGGGGTCTTCTTTATGTCGTATGTTATATATACACCTCCCTTTCGAGTCCAACGTGCCCCCATGCCCGTAAAACCAATTCCTTGCACGTTCTACCCAATCGTTTGTCTCTGGGGTGATCTTTTTAGCACGCAGTTCATTCTCAAGTTTCTCCCACTTAGGAATGCTAGCCCTGTAGCCACCTTGCCCCATAGTATGGTGATACTTCTTGTTAGCAGCATTCAGCTTATTCGTTTCAGACATTTTCTTAGCTTTTTCTGATTTCTTGTAATCCACAAACTCAGCCCAGAATGGTTTTATCTTCTCAAACTGAATATTCTTGAAATCGAGTCTTCTTTTCACGACATAGTCAAGGTGCAATCTTTTCTTCCAGTTGGTGAAACACTGGCCATCTTCTTCAAAGCCCACTCCACGACCTTAGCCTCCATGGCTCTCCCATGTTGTAATGGCCTCAATCGGATCCTCCGCATTTGGATCCAGCTCTATCTTCGATAGTTTGAAATTAACCATGAGCCTCTTCCACAAGAAATCTTTGGCGTGGTTAGGGACAAATAAACATGTTCCTCTTCATCCGCATTAGCAGGCCTATTCCAATTTCTAATGGTGATCGGATTAAGTCCCTAACGATTACTCCGCATTGTGCAACAAATTTGGTTGCGACAACTTCGGAGCCGCCGGTTTGCCGTCTTCATGACATCTTCGATCCTGAACCTCTCATGGTCTTGCAACTTTTTGGTTGGGCCTCGCGTATTTTCAGAGATTCCTTCGATCCGAGGGCTAAAAGAAGAAAGATCATCGTTACTATTTCTATATAGATAGCAGATGATTAATTAATGAATTAATTATATTACATGCACCTCGCCGAGCGATGCCTTCGACACACAAGGCATCGCTTTCTCCCTCACTAAGGCAACACCTTCAACCTCAAACAAGTCGCCTATTCCGTAAAAGAGGATCACCTCACCGAGTTGTTCAGAAACGTTGATACGTCTAAATTATCTTCCCACGGATCACACCTTGGATCAACTCTTCCTTTTCTTCGTCTCTGACGTGTGGGTCCATATTTTCTGCATAGGTGGAAAAACGAATAAGTCAAAGCGGCTAAAGGAGAAAGTTAGGTACGGTGTTGAGAGATATAAACCCTAATTCAGAGAAACCCTAATATATACATACACAATAATAAAAATGAAGAGAAACCCTAAACCTAGCTACAAAAAGGAAACCGTGTAGTAGATAGGTAACTCTAGCTAAAATCAACTAAAATCAATATTCCGGAGTTCCGAGGGGTGTAAGACCTAGTTCGGAGAAACCCTGATGCATATGAGAGGGAACATGAGTATAAGGCTACAAAAGGAAACTATCCAGCAGATAGGTAACACTAGATACTAACAAAATACCATATTGAATCGATTTAAGAGGGTTCGAATGCCTGGCGAAGGCACATCGTCGAACCCACATGCACCTAAGGCATGCAATTTCATGGGAAGATTTACGCGCGACCGAGCCAGACCGAGCTTTCCTTCGTCGAACACCATGGTTTTGACCGCGCGAGCCCTTCGCCCATGTCTCGCCCACGCTGGAGCTAACAGGAACTCCCATCGGCGCCTCCTCCCCTCTCCTCACCTTCCCGAGCAAAGCAGCTTCGCCTCTCTCTTGCCACAATACAACCGCCCACGTCCTCAGATGCCTCCCATGTCTCATGGAACTGCCACCGACATCCCCTTTTCCCGAGCCTTACAAACCCGACATGAGGGAGTATAAATCTATCATTGAGTAAATGTGATACTCCTATAGCAAACGAGGATAGTCCAATGATAAGGATGCGATTAGGGATGGCAATGGGGCCCCGAAACCCACAAACCCGATGGATACCCGCCTTAAATGGGAAGGGTTTGGTAAAAAGTTAGACCCTCCAAGTTTAATGGGGCGGGTATGGGGTGGCAAAAACCCATACCCGCAGACCCGCAGACCCGTTCTAAGCCTTAATCCTATCCCTAATAATCATATGACTAACCACACGTCCACGCGGTCCATGCACGCAGACAACACACATCACCCGAAGCCGCCGCCCACCACCCGATCGAAGCCCACTGAAGCGGCCACACCACCCAAGCCCACCATGCGAAGACCTACTAGCAAGCGCTTGCCGCCCACCAGCAGCAGCAGAGGGGGAGGAGAGGCGGAGGGGCGACCGACGCGTGGTGGGAAGAAGGCGCGCGGCGCGGTCGTCAGCGGGAAGAGATGCGGGCGGCGGCTGCCGGGAAGGCCGAGACGGCGCGGAGGAGGAGGAGCCACATGAGCGCTGGCGTGGCCGGGAGGAGGAGTCGCTACGGGAGCGCTGCGGGAGGCCGGCCGAGGCGTTGACGACGATGGAGGGCGCGGGCAGCCTGGCGGCAGAGAAGAGAAGCAGAGAAGAAGAAGAAAAGTTATATAAAGGAGAGGGAGTATACGTCCCGGTTGGTGGCTCCAACCGGGACGTATCCCGGTTGGAGCCACCAACCGGGACGTATACTCCAATTTCCAGCAGCTGAAGGGGCGCGCACAGGGGGTCTTTAGTCCCGGTTGGTGGCTCCAACCGGGACATATTCTCCTGTTTTCAAAATTTTTCAGGTATTTTCTCTCTGTTCCTGCCTTATTTTTTATTTTGAGGTTTACATTTGTAATGTTTTTTAAATGATAATTACTTTGGAATTTAGAAAAACTTTAAACATAAAAAGTGTTTGAATTTGAATAATTAATTCGAAACCATTTTTTGTTTTAAAAAATAATTAATGTAACCATTTAAACTATGAACCATTTAAAATTAATAATGAAATAACTTATATTTTTTAAATATTAATTTGGAATTTAGAAAAACTTTAAACATAAAAAGTGTATGGATTTGAATAAATAATCCAAAACCTTTTTCTATTTTTAAAAAATAATTAATGTAACCATTTAAAATTTAAAATGAATTAACTTATATTTTTTAAATATTAATTTGGAATTTAGAAAAACTTTAAACATAAAAAGTGTATGGATTTGAATAAATAATCCAAAACCATTTTCTATTTTTAAAAAATAATTAATGTAACCATTTAAAATTAAAAATGAATTAACTTATTTTTTTAAATATTAATTTGGAATTTAGAAAAACTTTAAACATAAAAAGTGTATGGATTTGAATAAATAATCCAAAACCATTTTCTATTTTTAAAAAATAATTAATGTAACCATTTAAAATTAAAAATGAATTAACTTATATTTTTTAAATATTAATTTGGAATTTAGAAAAACTTTAAACATAAAAAGTGTATGGATTTGAATAAATAATCCAAAACCATTTTCTATTTTTAAAAACTAATTAATGTAACCATTTAAAATAAAAATGAATTAACTTATATTTTTTAAATATTAATTTGGAATTTAGAAAAACTTTAAACATAAAAAGTGTTTGGATTTGAATAAATAATTCAAAACCATTTTCTGTTTTAAAAAATAAGTAATGTAACCATTTAAAATATGAACCATTTACAATTAAAAATGAATTAACTTATAAGTAATTCAAAACCATTTTCTGTTTTTAATGGGCGGAAAAAAGAGGACGGAAAATAATGGGCGGAAAGAAAATTTGATTAGGATAGAACTGGAATTAAAGTACATAACACAACTAACACAAAGTTACATAGAAGAATTGAAAATTAAGATACATGGCCAGCTTAAGCCACAATCGGCCGAACTTGTTTTGCAATGTTGGAATAATTCAGTCATGCTCCTGCCTACACCTGTAATACTCGCCACTGTAGTCGTTGTACTCGCCATGCCGCTATCGTCAGTCGGGTCGCCAGAGTTGAACCTTGAAGGTTGAGTACGAGTGGGCTGGACTTGAGGGTAGCGCAAGCGGGGGCTAGAGTCGGCGACCGTGTCGTAGGGCATGACGCTCTGGAGAGTCCGGCCGCGCCACCACAGCCGACGGCCGGCCTCGTTGAAGTTCGGAGGAGGTGGGCCCTCCTCCTCGTGCCTGGCGAGTGCCCTCTCACGCCGATCCACGAAGAAGGCTTCCCAAGTCGGGAAATAGTCGGGATGCCATCTGGGATTCCTCCGTTGCTCCGGCGTGAGCTCGAAGTAGTAGTGGTTCGTGATGGCCATCCGACGCGCCACACATAGAGGGACAGGAGGAACTGGCACGCCTCCGGCGCTCAGCATCCAGCCGACGGGGACACAGTAGCCCGGCGGGCAGGGGTAGTTCGAGGCGCAAAGCGCCTCCGCCTCCCTGGGAGTTAGTGCTATGGTGGAAGCCATGGGAAAGAGTGATGAGGTTGCAGATATGAGTCTAGAGATGTGCAATGACAATGGAGGCCAACCCTACATATATATAGTGAAGAACTGGCGGGAAGAAAAATGGCGGGAAAAAATGGCGTGTCGATATTATGTCGTGTGGAGTGTAGCTTGTCCCGGATGGTTTCACCAACCGAGACTAAAGATGAAAAATTGCGCGTCCACACACATGCATAATATGGGCACAACATCACAAACTATGCCGTGATTCAGCACATAACATCGGTCATTTGGACCGAAAGCCATGAAACCTCGAACATGATAGGTCATTTTGTGAAGGTTTTTTCGAAACATGGTCAATATGCCAAATCTAGTATTTTTACTTTCAACTATGTTAATGTAACATAATATGACACCACGCGAAGGATTTTCATTGTTCGGATTTTTTTTGAATTTATTATGCCCGTTTTGAATTATCTAAATTTCTAACTATGGTCGAACCGGTGTGCATGAAGATAGGGGACGAGCATCGTTAGAACTTGCATTGGATCTCTGAAGAAACCACATATTGCGAGTCTAAAAATGATTTTTTCAAAAAATCACGGGCGATAGATCATGTACCTGTAGTACAAACCGGACCCACTTCCTACCGATTCGGCACACATCTGTCCTTTTTACCCGGGATGGACGAAAAGGTTTGAGATGTACCGGTTGGGATATAGTCCATGTAAGATGGTCTAGTATTTTAGGAAAATGGGACGGTAGCATTCTGAAACGGCATTTTGGTGGTTACTTCACAACGACATTCGCTTTTTAGCGCCGAAAATGGAAAAGGGCTTTTCCGTATGGCAAAAGGAAAACTTCCTCCTGCAACATTGTTCTCCATACCAATGTCCATACACATGCATAATATGGGCACAACATCACAAACTATGCCGTGATTCAGCACATAACATCGGTCATTTGGACCGAAAGCCATGAAACCTCGAACATGATAGGTCATTTTGTGAAGGTTTTTTCGAAACATGGTCAATATACCAAGTCTGGTATTTTTCCTTTCAACTATGTAACATAATATGACACCACACTAAGGATTTTCATTGTTCGGATTTTTTTTGAATTTATTATGCCCGTTTTGAATTATCTGAATTTCTAACTATGGTCGAACCGGTGTGCATGAAGATAGGGGACGAGCATCGTTAGAACTTGCATTGGATCTCAAGAAACCATATTTTATGAGTCTAAAATGATTTTTTCAAAAATCACGGGCGATAGATCATGTACTGTAGTACAAACCGACCCACTTCCTACCGATTCGGCAGCATTTGTCCTTTTACAGGATGGACGAAAAGGTTTGAGATGTACCGTTGGGAGATAGTCCATGTAAGGTGGTCTAGTATTTTAGGAAAATGGGACGTAGAATTCTGAAACGGCATTTTGGTGGTTACTTCACAAAAGCGACGCTTTTTGCGCCGGAAAATGGAAAAGGGCTTTTCCGTACAAAAAGGAAAACTTCCTCCTGCAACATTGTTCTCCATACCAATGTCCACACACATGCATAATATGGGCACAACATCACAAACTATGCCATGATTCAGCACATAACTTCCTGCCGATTCGGCAGACATTTGTCCTTTTTACCCGAGATGGACGATTTCGGCAGGCTGGGCCAGGCATCACTAATGATAGGGGTGAGTGTCGACATTATGTCGTGCGGCGTGTACCTTGTCCCGGATGGTGTCACCAACCGGGACTAAAGATCAACAGTAGTCCCGTTGGAGACACCAACCGACAAAACACGAGTCAAGACTAATGATAGGGGTGAGTGTCGACATTATTTCGTAAGTTTACACTATGTCGAGCTGCTTGTACTATAAATAGGCATCCTTATGAGTCCAGTCCTCCAGCCAGTTTTCGAGAGCAGGACACCATGCGGCCGGGCCAGGAGATGCCGACGGAGCCTCCCTCCGGCATCTCCGAGAAACTGGTCCTAGAGGCACTCCCTAATATGTGAAATTAGTTAGCTCCGAGTATTGATCTAGTTAGAGAAGTTACAAGCTGCAAGATGGTTTTCGAGCAGGGACACCATCATGCGCCAGTTTTGTGGAGATGCCGACGGAGCCCAGTCCTCCGGCATCTCCGAGAAACTGGTCATAGAGGCACTCCCTAATATGTGAAATTAGTTAGCTCCGAGGCGTATTGATCTAGTTAGAGAAGTTACAAGCTGCAAGATGGTTTTCGAGAGCAGGGACACCACTACGACTAGTTTCAGGGAGATGCCGCCGGATCCCGGTCCTCCGGCATCTCCAAGAAACTGGTCATAGAGGCACTCCCGGTCCAGCCACAAAACGGGACTAACACTCAAGACATTTATTAATATTAAAAACTAAGACTACAAAACCGGGACTAAAGGCCACAAACCGCAAAAGATATCCTTCGGTCAAGCCACAAACCGCGAAAGACATGAACTAGAGTTACATAATATGAGCATGAACTTCTTGGCATATGTCATTCCTTATGATTGCTTCAGACGTAACCATGGAGCATCTTCTTTACTTAACGGAATGCTTGGGTTAGTTTTCACTATGAAGGGCAGAATTTCATCAAACTTATTATAATCTTCTGACATGTCTGTCTTGTCCTCGATTCCCACGATGTTTCTTTTCCCTGAAAGAACTATGTGACGCTTTGGCTCATCATATGATGTATTCGTTTGCATATTTTTTCTTTTTTCGGTCTGGAGGACATGTCCTTCACATAGAAAACCTGAGACACATCATTGGCTAGGATGAATGGTTCATCTCTATAATCAAGATTGTTGAGATCCACTGTTGTCATTCCGTACAACTGGTCTATCTTTACCCCTTCCCCATTCAGGTTGACCCATTTGCAGCGAAACAAAGGGACCTTAAAAGAGACTCCATAGTCTAGTTCCCATATCTCCTCTATGTAACCATAATATGTGTCCTTTTGTCCATTCTCGTCTATTGCATCAAAGCGGACACCACTATTTTGGTTGGTGCTCTTTTTATCTTGGGCGATCGTGTAGAATGTATTCCCATTTATTTCGCACTTTAGAAATTCAATACTGAGAAGATGGTGACGCCAACAAGTATAGCTGATCTCCAATAGTGGTGTCATTCAAGAGATGTGTCCGCATCCAACCACCGAAAGACTTCATGTGTTCATCTGAATCCATGATTCAGCTTCCCGGTTTTTGGAGCGTATAATATTCTTGTGTTCCTCGATATACGGCTGCCAAGGTGGAATTATGTAGAACTGTAGTGTGCTTTAGTGAAAGAATCCTGTCCCTACATATCATTGCTTTTCCCAGGTGCCTTTTCCACTTAGTCTTCCCTCATGCCGCATGAGTCAAACACCAATTGGCTTATGGTCGAATAAAGTCAACACAAAACTCAATGACCTCCTCTGCTCCATATCCCTTGAGATGCTTCCTTCTGGTCTAGCACGGTTATGAACATATTTCTTTAAGACTCCCATGAACCTCTCAAAGGGGAACATATTGTGCAGAAATACCGGACCGAGAATGGCAATCTCTTCCACTAGATGAACCAGAGATGCGTCATAATATTGAAGAAGGATGGTGGGAACACCAATTCAAAACTAACAAGACATTGTACCACATCCTTCCGTAACCTTGGCGAATATCTGGATTGATTACCTTCGAGATATTGCATTGAGGAATGAACACAGCTTCACAATGGGTACTCGAACATTTTCCGTAGAAGCCCCTCAATGCAATCGGAAGCAATCAAGGCTAAACGTGATACCATGAGACTTCAGGTTTTGGAACTTTTCTCCGCCATATTTATTATCGCCTTTATATTAGATGTGTAGCCCTATGGCAACTTGATACTGTAAAGGACTTCAATAAAGATTTCCTTCTGCTTTGGTAAGAGCATAGCTACGACTTAAGTGACGCCTTTATCCGCCTTGTTATGTGTATGCATGTTCTTTGGGTCTTTCATAATTTGTTGGTCCTCCTGCTTCGTGTATCTTTTGTCTTCCCATACACGCCTAGGAATCCTAGCGGGTTCACGCACAGATTCTTCGTCACGTGCATCACGTCGATTGAAGAGCGGACACGCAGGACTTTCCAATATGGCAGCTCCCAAAATATAGATTTCTTCTTCCACATGGGTGCGTGTCCTCAGCGATGTCGTTCGAACTGATTGACCGCCGGACCCTTTCCAAAGATTACTTCTATGTCCTTGACCATACCAAATACATCATCACCAGGGAGTTCAGCTTCTTCCGTGATCCGCCTCACCTTTGAAATGCTTGCCTTTCTTTCTTACGGATGATTGGTCGGAAGAAATCGTCGATTCGCCAGTACACAACCTTCTTGCATTTAGGCAAATATGTACCTTCGGTCTTATCTAAACAGTGGGTGCATGCCTTATATCCCTTGTTTGTCCGTCTCGAAAGGTTACTAAGAGCAGGCCAATCATTGATGGTTACGAATAACAACCCTCGAGATCAAATGGCTCCTGTTTGTTCTCATCCCACGCACGTACACCTGGTTTGCCCCACAACCGTAAGAGTTCTTCAACTAATGACCTAAGGTACACATCAATGTTGTTGCCCGGTTGCGGGCCTTGGATGAGCACCGCATCATAATGAACTTACGCTCATGCACAACTAAGGAGGCAGGTTGTAGATACATAGTCACGGGCCAGTGCCGTGATCGCAGCTCGCTCCCCAAAAGGATTCATGCCATCCGTACTTAGACCAAACCATAAGTTCCTTGCGTCACCGCAAAGTCCTGGAAGTCTCTCGTTTTTCTCCACCGTGACCCATCAGCAGGTGTCTCAACTTCCGCCTTTCTTACGGTCTTCTTTGTGCCATCGCAACAACCTGGCATGCTCTTTGTTTCAACATGCGTTTCAACCTTGGTATTATAGGAGCATACCACATAACCTTAGCAGAACCCTCTTCGGAGGGGCTCTCCTCAACATCACCAGGTCATCTCTGTCTTATCTTATACCGCAACGCATTGCATACCGGCATTTATCTAAATTCTCATACTCCTTATCATGTAGAGGATGCATCATTAATGCATGCATGTATCTTTTGCACATATAATCCTAGAGGATGAGAGTCTTCTTTGCTTCAGAGGTACTCTCGAAGTTCGTTATGTTTTGGAAACTTCGGCTTCATTATTTTCAGCATCTTTTCAAATGAGGAGTCAGTTAGACCACACTCTGCCTTCCATCACAACAATTCTAGTGTGGTACCGAGCTTTGTGCTGCCATCTTCACAATTTGGGTACAACAATTTCTTGTGATCTTCTAACATGCCCTCTAACTTCAACTTCTCATTTTCTGTTTCACGCCTCGCTTTGCATCAGAAATGACCCTACCAAGTTCATCAGCCGGCTCATCTGATGCCCGTTCTTCACCTCTTTCCTCTCCATTGTCTTCCATTGCAGTATCAATGTATTCAGGAAACATATGATGATAGTTGTTATCATCATCTTCTTCTTCACCATCTTCCATCATAACCCCTCTTTCCCCGTGCTTGGTCCAGCAATTATAGTTGGGCATGAAACCTTTCATAATCAGGTGGCCGTGAATGATTTTCGAGGAAGAGTACTCCTTGTTGTTCCGACATTGAACACATGGACAACGTATAAATCCATTCTCTTTGTTTGCCGTAGCCACATCGATAAATTTATCCACGCCTTTGATATACCCGGCTATGCGCCGGTCACCGTACATCCATTCCTGACCGTTCATCTGCATCATATAAGTAAGTTTATCAAAAAACAGGGCATCATAAATAGTGAAATAACCAATTCACACCGACACATGAATTGTATCAATGACCTAGAAAAGATAAGATTGCTAACCTTGATCGAGGGAAATAAAGAGGAGAAAGCTCAAGTGTCTCTTGACACCTTCTATATTTTTGTTCTATGAGAAATTCAACGGGATTATTCACTCAAACATTTCATCAAACACCTTCAATGCATGCATAGAAGAGAAAACTAGCACACCCCTCACACCTTCCACCATTGAAAAAAGCAGTGGAGGCAGAGGGGCCGTGCATATATAGAGGCAGGAGAATCGTCCCGGTTGGAGCCAAGAACGGGACTAAAGGTGCGCGCACGCCACGTGGCTGTGGCCAAACCTTTAGTCCCGGTTGGTGGCTCCAACCGACGATTCGCCTTACCAACCGACGCATGCCCCTGGCCCGTGCCGCTCCAACTGACAGCGTGCCAGCATTAGTCCCGGTTGGTGGCGCAACTGGGACTAATGCTCTGAGGGGTCGCGAACGGATGGCCCTTTTTACACTAGTGTACTCGGGAACTAGGGTATCCCACTTGTGGTTAGAGCCTATGGCTCCATGTCGGTCTAGTCAACGAGACAGACGGAGGCCCATCTACCTACGAGAAGGCCTAGAAGGTTTACCGATTATAGTGGGTTGATAGCAGGAATAGGATACGACCACCGCAGTCGGATCTAAACATCGGTAAACTTGTGTGCTCCCCATCCCGGACATCCTCACATCTCACACCTGTTTCTTTCCATGCCACGAGGACCCCCTCATGGCGTATTTGTAATCAATACGACGATAGTTGGTGCCCACCATGGGTCAAGCGACCTCGGAACTTTGGATCCGAGTGGGATCCGACTTTACGGGAATTGGCAGAAACATCGCCATCAAACGCATTTTGTACGTCGGCAGTCTTCCTATCATCCCTAACTACTAGACCTGGATTCCGGCTAACATCTACATCACCAGATACACCATCATGTCGTTCAGAGGCATCCACGTCTTCATCGGCTCGATCGATCTTTCAGGATTCAGACTAACAATGGAGCCCTCCCAACCCACCCCAGGAGTGATGGCATTGGCGAAAGCAAGATCTAGGTCTACTCTATCCATGGAGGTGGTAAAATTCTGGCTCTCTGACAAACCCATCAAGCCTGCCCCAGAGGTAGAGATCAAGGTGGAAGTAAAATCTAGATCTCATATATCCGTGGAGTCGGCAGGTTTGCAGATCACCAAAAACCCACACATCCTCCCCAAAGGAAGAGATCGATGTGGAAGATGAATCTAAGGAGGATATCATAGTCAATACCCGATCTTTCGGATCTCACTTCATTGGTTATGTTAATGTCGTAGATCTAGCACGCTGCGTTCAAAAGCCGGATGAAAGTTCAGAAGAGTTCCTGGATAGATGGATCGGGTTAAAAAACTCGGTCAAAGGAATCTCCGACACAGTAGATGTGCTCCACTTCATCAATGGGCTAACTAAAAGCTCGCTTATATGGCACAAGCTAAAGAGGACGACCGCCAATGCACTCCTAAGTCTTGATATTGTGATCGAGACTATCAGAAGTTTCTCCGACAACGAAGCCGAGGGCCGCGCTCTACTACATGCTAGATCATCTCACCACTTCGTCGGCTATGTAGGTTATGGATCCGGCTCAGCCGATGCTAGAACCAAAAACAACTCTGTCCTGGACGCAATCAAAACCGAGTTTCACCCACTAGACTCTCTAGTGGGGTCGTTTACATCAAGCAAGATACATGTGTACATTGGAAAATGCAGGGATGAAGATGAATCCAACCACACCACTGAAGCCGCCGGAGAAGCCGAAGAAACACATTTGGCTCCATATGATAGCATGGACAAAGGAAACCCTCGAGACGATTTTGCTCCACTCGAAAGTTTTGAAGGGTCTGCGTTTACTCAACCTGAGAATATTGAGGAAAGACTCTCTCCAGGAAAGTGTCTCAACTCTGTCATGATTTTTTGCCAAATCTGACCAAACTGGAGAACTTCTACTGAATCTAACCCATGGGAGAAACTAATTCGTAATCTGACCCCTCACGTTGGCGCCACTTCAAATGGTGTCGAGTTAACATAGGTCGACGATGGTGCCAAAGGAGCGACGCGGGTGGCGTGGAGGGCTGACGTGGTGCCATGTCGGCGCCATTTGAAATAGCGCCGAACCTAGGGTTAAAGCCAGTCGACCAGTTTCTCTTTTTCCAGCCCTTCCATTTCCTCCTCCCAGCCGCCACGAGCTCTCTCTCTCTCTCATCTTTTTTGCCCCTTTCTTCAAATTTTGTTGAAACTCAAAGATTTCTTGAATTGGGACCATGGCAAGTCTTCTTAGAGGTAATCTCTCTTAAATCCGTTTTGATTCCACCTATTAGAGTGTCAAATTTCATCTGATTCATCTCTATTTTATTGAATCCCTAGAAGATCATAGATATGTTATCTAGATTTCTTTGTAACTAATATTTGTTTGAACAAAGTGTAGCTAGTGTATGCATGCATTGGATATGAGCTTGTCTTACTGTTTGCCTTATATAGTTTACATATGCAAAAACCAAAATTTGCACATGTGTGAATATCAACAAATTCACCTTCACCGGATCAAACAGGCTGGAGATTGACATTAATACCGTCATGCCATCGGCCAAAGAGATCTTTGAAGAAGTTTTGACGACTCCGATTAAACACGGCGATGGAGAAAATTGGGGAGGCTCTAGAAGCCAAGCGCTTATCACTCTTGGAGCAAGCAGAAAATATCAGCGAGATTCAACAGAGCATAGACTCGGAAATTGATCCCACTGATTAGATGAGATCCAAGTACAAAAGGCTCACTTCCCTCTATAATGGACAAGAAGGTGCCAAACAAGACAAACCCGGAAGTGCACAAAAAGTTGTTTAACAGCTTAGGGAAACCTGGAGTATCGCGTGTCGCTAGCATATAGATAGGAGAACCTCGGCTAGACAGCAAAGGAAACCGGATCTACAGTATGCTGGTAAAAAATATTGCCGTGGCCAAGACAATCCTGAAAGATAACCCGACTCCCTCATAGATCAAGCAATCCATCGTCCAGCTAGAAAAAGCATTGGAGCAATAAGAAATGTCGAAATCTGACCGTTGTCGCACAGATGTGGACAAGTTGGAGGCCGACGCACACCCTCGAGACCAAAAGCAAAAAGGTATAAAATCATAATAATAAATATTATTCATTTTTTCAAAAATGTTTTATTTATATTTTCTATTGTGTATGTAGTTTAAGAGTGTTACATGAAAGAGATATTTATCGGCCGTATATTAAAGAGAGACGAAGATGTACATGCATGCTGGTGTGTTCGGGAGTCCAGGAGTTAGATGATTGCCTATCTACGGTACATAATTAGTTAATACTACTTTCTCGCAAAAAAAGTTAATACTACTTACAATCTTAATGGGACATATTGATATGAATATATTTTAATCGTGTAATATGAATTACAAGTTTTAAAGTGGTTGGCATTTTTAATAACCATCCACATGCCTTGATCTAAAGGTGAAAAAAGTGGCCGAACAAACCCGGCAAAAAGAGAGGAAAAAATAGCGTGGGACCGGAACAAAATTAAGGTGGGACCGGAACATAAAAAACCTATGTTATTTTGGTTGATTAGAGGTCGATCATTCCGGTACATACTGTCTAAAATCCATATTTCTTCCTAAAAACATCAATTTGACAACCAATCCTTCTCAAAGCCAGCGCCGCTCCTCAGTCTCTCCACCGATCTCGACGTTCTCCGCGCCAACACCGCTCGATCACCTCATGCCAACGACCATAGCCGTTGTCCTCCTCGATCCGCCATCATGAGAACATCCCGCCAACGACCGAAGCCACCATCGCCGCCGTCCTACTCCCCCGCTCCGCTCGACCACCGCACCACTGCCTCGATCTGCTTTGAAGGTGAGAGGCACGCGGTGACGGAGGCGACCAGGCTGGGTATGATTGTCAAATCAGGAACACGCGCACATCACCCATATTCTAAAATCTGAATTAGAGGCCAATGGATTCTATGTCAAAACTTGATAGGAGTATTCTAAAATCTGAATTAGGGGCCAATGGATTCTAAGTCAAAACTTGATAGAAGTAATCAACCGTTTTAATCAGCGGTAAGAAAAAATCACAGGCAACGGAACTGGACGAAACTCGGCGAAACGAAAAGTTCCGCTCCAATGACCGTAAAACAACTCGATATGAATATATTTTAGTAGATTATGAAAAAAATAAAACGATGTGCTCGCATTTGCCACCATGCTAGTTAATCCTTACAATCTTAATGGGACATTACGACCCTTTTTTTGAACCGGGGACATTACGACCCTTGCGTCTATATATGTACTCCCTTAGCTCTTATTTCTCCTGATTACACATTGTGTATCGAGTGGTCAAAATAAACCAAGGAGTCGCGGGTAGAATGGTGTCAGATTGTGCAGGTCGGCAGTAAAAATTGCTTCGATAAGAAAATTTACTATGAGTTTTTTAGAAACAGAAGACACGGGGAGATTACCTAGAAATAGTTTTAGGAATGGAAGGCACTGGGATTGCATCTCTTACTCACTGAACTTAAAAGAGAACGTTTTTTTATCGGTCACAAACTCTGAACAAGAAATGTCGGGAGCGTTTGTCGTGTACTCGATAGAACAAATCCTTCTACGGAGTCGACTTTTCAGCAAGAATAGAGCATGATTTTTTAGCCTACACTCGAATGCAAGTATCCGTCTGTAGCCTCGAGGACTACTCCCCAGAAAAAGTACAAGTCAACAACAGAAGCAAATCTATGAGTATTACATGCTTGTATCCTCATACTGCTACTCTCATCGGGAGCACCTGATAAAAGTATTAAGGAAGTCGATAACTTTAACTATTTCAACAGCCAAACAAGGCAGTCGATCAATTTTCTTAGAACGCGTCCGTCATGATAACATGTCTGAAGATAAGACCCTAAGATCTGTTCTATGCCGCCTGGTAATCGCACACGAATGCGCTCTGTCAGTATTAAGTCTGTATTCACGATATAATGAAAAGTATCAATGAACCCATCGTGTACCAGAATAAAAGCACTAGAATTCAATATTCGATAAGACCTCCACGGCCTGAACTGAATTACGCCAGTAAATACCGGTTTCAAGCCAAGGGACTTGAACTTGATGTAGGTTATTCACGGTATTTTTTTCCCAAGAGCAATTAACTGATTTCCGATCCGTCGGATGTATCAGGCTCATTATACCAAATCCCTACAACGATTAAATAAAATATAAAGAAAATTTGCTTACAGTAAAACTTCGGCTTACAGTTAAGCAGTGTTTTGAGACTCGACTCAAATCTATGATTCAGATAGTCTCGGGGGTACTGACATGGTATGACCTATTGGGTCCCTATGATTAGTTACCCTAAGCGCATAAAAGCTTACGGCCCATAACGGCCCAAAGGAATTCAAGAAGCACCCGGTGAATAAAACTTTGTCTTACCGAACAAGGAATAGTCATGAACCGTCATAGAGTTCGTATTATACTTTATAAACTTGTAACCTCTCCGGATACGGCTCCAAGACGCATCCTCTCATATAAAGGCTGGGAGGACCCTACGGAGAGGACACGCTTCACTTTCCTACAATCCGCCGTGAGCTAGATCGCAACTAGCGAATCGCCGAATTTGTAACCAAATTTTTCTATAATCAGACTATATCGACTTCCTTGTTTGTCCGATCAGCCGACGAAATTTCTAACACTCTTTTTTTCATAAAATCCTAAGTCCATAACCATGAGCATTGCCAATTGCAACAACATAATGTCTAAAGATATATCAAGAAGGCACACAGCCAAAAGAACAAAAGAAGAAGAAATAAGAAACTAGTCCTTGCCCAAACAATCAGAGACTTGCAGCAGTAAGAGCAATGATAACGCCACGACCACGACGACGTCTCCAAAAAGGTAAAATTACACAACACTATTGTCATCCGATCTAACCATCATGATCATATATCTTAGCTTTTCAACCTGGAGAAGGTCCAGTCCCTAAACAATGCGTTCCACAAAGGAATGACTAGGGAGCCTCTATTGCTTGACCCAACCACAAGATCGCACCGAGGGTTTTCACCCCGAGAACCGAGACTACCAAAATGAAGTCTACCATTGTCGTTATCCCCACTCACCACAGCTACAAAACATCAATCATTCGACATGTGTGCTTCTCATGATCCGCTGCGAGAACACCCTGGAATTTTCAAAACACAAACTCCATGACCCCCCTACCAACACCTTGGATATCGCGGCACCGAAAGAGCCCAGACAGATCCAAGGTGAACGGGAGGCACAACTAGCCTCGGATATCTCGATCGACGATGTCAGCACAATGGATCTCACCCTATGGCAAAGTCAGAGCCGGCAAATTAGCACATGGTTGTGTACCACAGTCTCGATCCGGCGCATGCAGATCCGTGCCCGACCAAATCCTGTCTCATATACCCAACTCGTGGTGGCGCTGGTGGAGTTCCGCATCGGCCTTGTGCCACAGATTGTCGTGATACCTTGCTCCTAGATTCCGGCGCTGGTGGAGTCCCGCATCGCATCCTGGATCAATCGCGTCAAAGTATAACTTGCAACTTATATCTTCTTCACATGCGTTCGAAACTCACGTCGTCACACTAAATCCTACTTACTCCATTGTACTAGCGTCCGACTCCATTATTAATGCTTACAGTCTTATTGGGACGTCTTGAGAGTTACGACCTTGCGTCTATATATGTGCTCCCCTTTGACTCTTCTTTCTCCTGATTCTAGGGTAGAATGGTGTCATATTGTGCAGGACGGCAGTATAAATTGTTTTGACAAGAAAACTTAATATGAGTTTTTTAGAAACAGAAGACATGATGAGATTACCAAGAAATAGTTTTAGGTCACGTAAAAAAAAAGAAATAGTTTTAGGAATGGAAGGCATTGGGATTGCTTCTCTTACTCACGAAGCTTAAAAGAGAAGTTCGCTGTGCAAACAACGTAGTGGTGAGAGACTGGAAAACAGGCCGCATGGCGCCTTTGCAAAAAACCTGTGGAGGTTCGCTGTCATGGCAACATTATGTTAGTTGGGAAGCTACTATTTGTTCAGACTCTGTCCGTTTATTCTCCTATGCATTCAGGAAAGAAAAAAGAAACACAAATCGAATTTGTAAAAGGCAGACTAGCTAGAAGAAAGTAGGTACAAAAGAGAAGCTTGTTGGGAGAGATTCTAGAGATGTCATGGTTGGGTCGATCACTCCTTCCAAGAGTGCTAATATCACCCGATACTAAAGGATAGCTATTTTCTAACTGGAAACTCAGTCCAAAAACACCACTCCTTTTCGTTTACAAGCAAAAAAAATTCTAAAAGTCTATAGGTATATTTTCAAAAATCCCCGTGGGCAGAACTAAAGCCAGCCGTATCATGGTATGCACTGCTTTGTCAAATTTATATTTAGGAGCACTTCATAAATCAATAATTAATCATATGTTTTCATATCATAGTTGTCAGATATGTATCCGGTTCGATGTAAAACGCTCAGGGGTCACTCGGATGCACTCCGGGGTATAATGGAAAACATAGAGATGAAGTGTTGGTGCACTGCACCAGGGAGGCAAACAGAGTTAAAGGTCACAGAATAATTTTACTACTCTTTGCTTGCCACAGTGCCAATGATTCAAAAAATTCAGGGGCCGAAACGGTCATAGACAGGCTTGCCTATCAACAGAAGGTAAAAGCGGAGGCATTGTGCGGCATCCGTAAACCGTGCCTCAATCATGGACTAGTTGCCGGCCACCTATTTTCATCATGCTAGAATTTATCTTCCTGATGCTTTTTGTTCTAAAAAAAACTCCACATCGATCGTTATACCCATAACCTGAAGCATATATGCTGTGACACATATCTGTCAACGACATTGGGAATAGTCCGTGACCTTTATATAGCCAAGATGTTTAGTCTGGGTTAATTAAAGAGTAAATGAAGAGGTTTCTGAATATATCTATACAGACCGGTGCATGGTTGCCTGATGAGAAGTGTAATTGATACTGTCAGAAAAAATCAAAGGAAATAACTAGCAGCCTATCACTCGCCTTCTCATTGTACCCAAACAACTAATCAAGTTTCTCAGATATCAGTTTCAAAAGATTTAGTAGGTTTTTTTCAATAATAACATATTTAGTGTGTATCATTGGCTTCCTTGTCTAAACTATCTATGGGTGGCTTGCATGTGCTTCATAATATGCAAGTTATATCTTCTTCACATGGGACCAAAACTCACACGGCCACACCTACCTCTACCCCTACCAATATCACTCTCCATTAATACTTACCATCTTATTGGGACATCTTATATAAATATATGCTCCATAGTGCTTCTCTTCGTTGATATGCAAGTTACTAGGAAGTGTTCTACTAGAAAAAGAAGACACGAGGAGAATAACTAGAAGCAGTTTTAGGAATGGAATACATTGGGACTGGTTCTCAAAAAAGTTAGGAGGAAATATGTGCAGGGATGATTGCAAAGCCTTCTATAAATATGCGTAGGCGGGAGAGGAGAAGGAGGAGCAGATCATAGTATGACAGGCTGCAAGTTCATAATATACATTGGGAATAGTCCGTGACCTTTATATAGCCAAGATGGCTAGTATGGGTTAATTAAAGAGTAAATGAAGAGGTTTCTGAATATATCTATACAGACCAGCGCATGGTTGCCTAATGAAAAGTGTAATTGATGCTGTCATAAAAAATCAAAGGAAATAACTAGCAGCATGTCACTCGCCTTCTCATTGTACCCAAACAACTAATCAAGTTTCGCAGACATCAGTTTCAAAAGATTTAGTAGGTTTGTTTCAATAATAACATATTTAGTGTGTATCATTGGCTTCCTTGTCTAAACTATCTATGTGTGGCTTGCATGTGCTTCATAATATGCAAGTTATATCTTCTTCACATGGGACCAAAACTCACACGGTCACACCTACCTCTACCCCTACCAATATCACTCTCCATTAATACTTACCATCTTATTGGGACATCTTTTATAAATATATGCTCCGGAGTGCTTCTCTTCGTTGATATGCAAGTTACTAGGAAGTGTTCTACTAGAAAAAGAAGACACAAGGAGAATAACTAGAAGCAGTTTTAGGAATGGAATACATTGGGATTGGTTCTCAAAGAAGTTAGGAGGAAATATGCGCAGGGATGATTGCAAAGACTTCTATAAATATGCGTAGGCGGGTGAGGAGAAGGAGGAGCAGATCATCGGGGAGGGCGCTGATGAGGTTCGTTCCTCCGCGTCGCGACAGCCACGCATCGATACGAGGCGACGATGTCTCTACCCCTGCAGCAATGACTTGGACATCCAGAGGTCCAAGATATGGAAACGACAGGAGCAAGAGCGCCACCACCATCACAACTTCAGCAAGTCACACAACGCACGCGCACGTGATCGCCTATGCTGACGACGATGAACGGGCCAGCGGAGTTGAGGCGCCGCCCATTCTGCGCTAGGGTTGAATAAGAGAATGAGTTAGGGATCAGATCTTAGCAGGTTTTGTTTTTGGCAAAAAGTGGCATGATCGTTGCCTTGGAACTATATGTCAGCTTAGTTTGGCAACAAAGTTGTTTTCAAACTAAAGTTTTTTTTTGCGAAACCTAGAATGAACGCTGCCTTTTACATGTCAACTCTCCCCATAGCAGGAGGACTGTTTGTCCGCCAAGCCCTCCCATCAATCAATCGATCTATTCTAAAGAAGAAAGTTAATCAATCTATTCTAAAAACGAAAATCAATCGACATGCCACTACCAAAGCACGCCGTGTGTAATTTTCAAAATGAAGTGTTTAATTTTTTTAAATAAACTACATGCAGGTTTCAAAAGAATTATCTGCATTGTCCAACAAATAGAATATGACATTACAGTGGTTCTCGTGCCTGTCAAACTAGCCGAATGAGGCAAGCAACATTTTTGGTATATTCCAGCTGTGGGTGTTACAAAATAACAAGCAATCTAAAAAAAAAACTGAAAACATAAAATTAGTTTGCAAAGGTAACCATGAGAGATGGAGGGGAGCAAACTCCGTTTTTTTTCCGATCTGCATTGCATCGATTGATGCACAGTCTTTTATAGACCTAACTCAGGGAGGGGTACGTCCATTCGTGTAGCAGATGAATTACTGGTCTACAGCACGTATAGTGTGATGAATGGGAGATGGAAAAGAGAAGACGAAATTTAGATAGATACGTAAAATCGAGAAGTGATTTCTCTATTGGGAATGCAAGGGGAGGAATTCTTGGTCGGAAAGGCAGCATATTACAAGTCCAATGGGCACATTGTTCTTGTGCGACAATCTCTAGTCTCTATTGCTTATTTAGTATGTGTTCTCCTGTTAAGCCTATGAACCGAGAGTAAAGGCGAAGGGAATGTGTGGTCATTGTGTTAACAATGTCCCATTTATGTACTAACGCTGCCACAATAGCTCAATGGCGCTAGACTTTTCCTTCCCAGTGCCTTCTATTCTCAAAGCTCTACCTTGTTTTATCCTTAACCTAAAGCATACATGCCGATGTATGTATGTCAATGACATTGGTATTCATGTACCTCATCACTGTCATTATGGAGTACTTCTATATAGCCAAGAAAATTATTGTGCTCTAATTAAGGAGTCCACGAGAAATGTATCTGTATATATACCCCAGCGCATGGTGATCTAATTAAAGGCGTAGCATATATTCGGTAAAAGGAGAACCAAACGCTGGCTCGGTGTCTAGAGCTCAGGGTGTTGAGTCAGTCCACCAGGATTCAAGTCGCAATGAAGCCCTCGAACTAAACCAGGTGCTATCCCATGTTAAATAAAAGGAGAACCAAACGCTGGCTCGGTGTCTAGACCTCAGGGTGTTGAGTCAGTCCACCAGGATTCAAGTCGCAATGAAGCCCTCGAAGTAAACCAGGTGCTATCCCATGTTAAATTCACGCTCGAGAGTTCTCTCTATTTAACAATGTATAGCCAAGGGAGGAGGGATATTTTCCCCATTGGTCAACGTTTTTAAAGAGTGAATGAGAAAGTGTTTGCACTATTATAGGCTAGCCCGTGGTGGGCTGATGAAAATATTAATTGATATTTTCAGGACAAACAAAAGGAGATAACTTTAACTAGCAGCTTTTAACCCGTCTTCTCTCTGTCCCCAAACAAGTAATCAAGTTTCTAGAAGACATCAATGTCGAATGATCTGGTAGGTACCATTGACTTCCATGTCCAAACAATATGTGTGTGGCTTGCCTGTGCTTTCATAAAGTGCAACTTATGTCTTCTTTAAACTCACACGGTCACACTAATCTCTACTAAACGTTCGGCTCCATTAATCCTTACAATCTTATTGGGACATCTTAAGAGCTATGACCTTGCGTCTATATATGCACTCCCTTAACTCTTCTTTCTTCTGATTACACATTGTGTATCGAGTGGTCAAAACTATAATGATAACCATAGCTAGCAAATAACCTTCAGAAAATGTACAAAGGAGCGAGGATAGAATGGTGTCGTGTTGTGCAGAGTGGAAACGAGGCTTTTCGTTGATCCTGAAAAAGGGCTTTAACACCGGTTCTTCTACGAACCGGTGTTAAAGGGGGGGCCGTACCAGCGTGGCCCGTGCGGCAAAAAGGAGCCCCCCTTTAACACCGGTTCGTGCCACGAACCGGTGTTAAAGGACCCTGCAACAGTGGCCCGCGCAGCCCCCTCCCCTTTAACACCGGTTCGTGGCTTGAATCGGTGTTAAAGGGGGGCTATATAAGACACCGCAGCCCATACCCTACTCTTCCATTTTTTCACTATCTCATTTTGGAGCCTAGCAAGAGGGTGTGAAGAGTGCTAGTTTGTGTTTTTTCATATGCACAAGAGGTGTTCGGTGAAATGCCCGAGAGCTCAAAATAAGTTTTCTCGTTGCTCTTTCCTTCTCGGTCGAGGTCGGCAACTATCCTTTCATGTGTCATTGATGTACTATATATATAATTGGTCATCTCCCTATTAATTTTTTGATATATACTACATATTAATGCAGATGAACCGACAATGGATGTACGGTGACCGCCGCACTTCCGAGTACATTATGGGCCTCCAAAATTTCATCGTTTTGGCTAATGCAAACCGTGGTCACAATGGTTTTATGTGATGTCCGTGTGTTCACTGTCAGAACAAGAAAGACTACTCAAATACCAGAACCATTCACGCCCACCTGCTTCGTTCCGGTTTCATGCCCAGCTATAATTGTTGGACCAAGCACGGATAAAAAGGGGTTGTGATGGAAGACAACGAAGAAGAAGAGGATGATGACAACTATCATAATATGTATCCTGAATATGATGATACTGCAATGGGGGTAGATAATGAAGATCAAGAGGCAGCAGATGGGCCCGCTGATGACGATCTTGGTCGGGCCATTACTGATGCAAAGGAAGAATGTGAAACTGAAAAGGAGAAGGAGAAGCTGGAGCAGATGTTAAAGGATCACAAAACATTGTTGTATCCAACTTGCGAAGATGGCCACAAAAAGCTAGGTACCACACTGGATTTTCTGCAATGGAAGGCAGAGAACGGTGTGACTGACAGCGCATTTTCAAAGTTGTTGGTAAAAATGAAGAATCTTCTTCCAAGAAATAATGAGTTGACAAGACATACCAAGCAAAGAAGGTTATGCGCCCTCTAGGATTAGACGTGTAAGATACATGCCTGCATTAATGATGCATCCTCTACCACGGTGAGAAGTACGAGAATTTGGATGCATGCCCGGTATGCACCGATCAAGCGGTATAAGATCAGACGAGACGATCCTGGCGATGTTGAGGGCGAGGCCCCTAGGAAGAAGGTTCCCGCCAAGGTTATGTGGTATGCTCCTATAATACCACGGTTAAAACGTCTCTTCAGAAATAAAGAGCATGCCAAGTTGTTGCGATGGCACATGGAAGACCGTAAGAAAGACGCGATGTTGAGACACCCCGCTGATGGGTCACAGTGGAGAAAAGTCGAGCGAGAGTAGCCGAACTTCGCACGTGACGCAAGGAACTTAAGGTTTGGTCTAAGTACAGACGGCATGAATCCTTTTGGTGAGCAGAGCTGCAGTCACAGCACCTGGCCTGTGACCCTATGTATCTATAACCTTCCTCCTTGGTTGTGTATGAAGAGGAAGTTCATTATGATGTCAGTTCTCATCCAAGGCCCGAGGCAACCCGGCAACGACATTGATGTGTACCTAAGGACATTTGGTTGAAGAACTTTTACAGCTGTGGGCCAAACCATGTGTACGTATGTGGGATGAGCACAAAGGGGAGCCATTTGACCTACGAGCATTGCTTTTCGTAACCATCAATGATTGACCTGCTCTTAGTAACATTTCAGGGCAGACAAACAAGGGATACAATGCATGCACACACTGTTTAGATGAGACTGAAAGTGTATATTTGGATAAATGTAAGAAGGTTGTGTACCTAGGGTATCGCTGATTTCTTCCGAACCTGCATCCAGTAAGAAAGAAAGGCAAGCATTTCAAACGTCTGGTAGAACCCCGGAGGAAGCCTGTCCTCCGTACCGGTGAGGAGGTATTTGGTATGGTCAAGGACCTAGAAGTAATCTTTGGAAAAGGTCCTGGCAGTCTATCTGTTCCGAATGACGATGCCGGACACGCGCCCATGTGGAAGAAGCAATCTATATTTTGGGACCTACCCTATTGGAAAGTCCTAGAGGTCCGCTCTTCAATCGACGTGATGCACGTGACAAAGAATGTTTGCGTGAACCTGCTAGGCTTCCTAGGAGTGTATGGGAAGACAAAAGATACACCGGAAGCACGGCAGGACCAGCAACGTCTGAAAGCCCCTGAAGAGCCTATGCATCCTAAGAACGAGAAGGGTAAACGATGTCACTTAACTCCTGCCAGCTACGCTCTTACCAAAGCAGAGAAGAAAATCTTTTTTGAATGCCTGAGCAGTATCAAGGTCCCGTCTGGCTTCTCGTCGAATATAAAGGGAATAATAAATATGGCAGAGAAAAAATTCCAAAACCTGAAGTCTCATGACTGCCACGTGATTATGACACAATTGCTTCCGATTGCATTGAGGGGGTTCTACCTGAAAATGTTCGAGTACCCATTGTGAAGCTATGTGCATTCCTCAATGCAATATCTCAGAAGGTAATCGATCCAGAAATCCTACCAGGGTTACAAACAGATGTGGCCCAATGTCTTGTCAGCTTTGAGTTGGTGTTCCCACCATCCTTCTTCAATATTATGACGCATCTCCTGGTTCACCTAGTAGAAGAGATTGCCATTCTTGGTCCTGTATTTCTACACAATATGTTCCCCTTTGAGAGGTACATGGGAGTCTTAAATAAATATGTTCATAACCGTGCTAGGCCAGAAGGAAGCATCTCCAAGGACTATGTAACAGAGGAGGTCATTGAGTTCTGTATTGATTTTATTCCTGACCTTAAGGCGATTGGTGTTCCAGAATCACGACATGAGGGGAGAATACATGGAAAAGGCACCCTAGGATGTAAAGCAATGATATGTAGGGACGGGCATTCTCTCAATCAAGCACACTACACGGTTTTACAAAGATCTATCTTGGTTGCCCCGTATATCAATGAACACAAGAATTTAATACGCCTCAAACACCCGGGGCAGTCTGATGAATGGATTATAAGTGAACACATGGCGAGTTTTGGCGGCTGGCTGCAAAGACTTCTCACGAATAACACCACTGTTGGGGATCAGTTGTACTTGTTGGCCAGGACACCATCTTCGACTGTATGTACTTTCCAAGGGTACGAGATAAATGGGAATACATTTTACACGATAGGCCAAGATAAAAAGAGCACCAACCAAAATAGTGGTGTCCGCTTCGATGCAGCAGAAGACAATGGGCAAAAGACCACATATTATGGGTTCATCGAGGAGATATGGTAACTTGACTATGGCCCTAATTTTAAGGTCCCCTTGTTTCGATGCAAATAGGTCAAGCTAACAGGAGGAGGGGTTGAGGTAGACAAGAAGTACGGAATGACAACGGTGGATCTCAACAATCTTATGAAGGTAGACAAGAACTTAGACGAACCATTCGTCCTAGCCAATGATGTGGCTCAGGTTTTCTATGTGAAGGACATGTCCTCCAGACCAAAAAAAAGAAAAAATATGCAAACGAATACATCATATGATGAGCCAAAGCGTCACATAGTTCTTTCAGGGAAAAGAAACATCGTGGGAATCGAGGACAAGACAGACATGTCAGAAGATTATAATAAATTTGATGAAATTCCCCCCTTCACAGTGAAAACTGACCCAAGCATTCCGTTAAGTAAAGAAGATGCTCCATGGTTACGTCTGAAGCGATCATAAGGAAGGACATATGCCAAGAAGTTCATGCTCATATTATGTAACTCTAGTTCATGTCTTTCGCGGTTTGTGGCTTGACCGAAGGATATCTTTCGCGGTTTGTGGATTGACCGGGACTATATATAGGGGGGACCGGTTTTATAGTCTCAGTTTTTAATATTAATAAATGTCTTGAGTGTTGTCTTGTTTTGTGGCTGGACCGGGACTATGAGAAGAAGTTGTCCCGATTCGTACTTACCATTAAGATCTGATCTCCAAACGCGTGTGGTCACATATTAGGGAGTGCCTCTATGACCAGTTTCTTGGAGATGCCGAAGGACTGGGCTCCGTCGGCATCTCCCTGAAACTGGCCGTAGTGGTGTCCCTGCTCTCGAAAACCATCTTGCAGCTTGTAACTGTTGGAGATATGCCCTAGAGGCAATAATTGACATGGTTATACCCTACGGGTACGTGACTTCAGCATACCTGGTCCAGCCCAAGGAAGGCCCACAGCAGATATACGCTGGCCCATGAAGATTTTCGGGTGGCCAAGGCCCATGACGCCTTCGGATCCTTGGAGAGCAAGACTAGCATAGATAGGAAATTCAAAGGGGTAAAACCCTAGGACTTGTAACCGACTAGGACTATGCCCGGGACCTGCCTAAGTCTATATAAAAGCTAGGAGGGCACGTCCTAGATCTCTCGACTCATACTTTTGCACACACCGCCACGCCAGATCGAATCTGCGCACCCTGTAACCTTTGGTTCCGCCGTAATCAAGAGCAGACAAGCAGGAGTAGGATTTTCCCTCCGGGGGCCTGAACCTGGGTAAATCTCATGTCCCCTGGTTGCTTGTCTGTTAACTGTGCCACGATCTCCAGCATCCCCATCTTCTCCAAAACCCAAGTCCATAACAATGGGCATTGACGAGATTAAACCTCGTCAATTGGCGCCCGGCTGGGAATCGGGCTGCTGATTGTGCGATCGTGACGGTTCCGACCGACCGATCTACAACTCCGCGCGACGGAGAATCACCTCCTTCGCACTTTCGACTTCACCGCCCACTCGCCGGCCACCATGAAGGATTTCGAGCCCGTAGGCGACGGACTCGAAATTTTGTTCGGGAGCTTCTGCTTCCAGGTGGGACAAACTGGCACCCTCCGCCTTCCTGAGCGGGTGCCCGTGCCATCAATCAGGACCGCCTCATGGGCTCCACACCCCGTGCTACGCACGTCACCATCGACAGATGAGTTCTACAACAGCAGCAGCTGCAACTCCGATCTGCGCGATCCACCTTCGGATGAAGGGACCTATGGTTCCGGATCTGAAAGCTGCGGCAGCAGCGAACCGATCTACGAGCGCTACCTATGCGCCGCGGTCATCCAGGAGCAACAAACGCCTAACCCGCCGCCCAACACGAATCCCAACCCGCAGGACGGAAACGGCGGAAATGGCGGGAACAGAAGAAGCCAGTCCCCCCCACCCGAAGGGGAAAACAATGGTCACGTCATCCAACTTAGCAAAGAAGGATGGGTCCAGGCACGCCGTGCCGTCGCAGGCGACATAGTCCTACCCGTGGACTCCCCACGTGACCTACTGATGGCGTACCACTACCTCCTCATCGAGGAGCACAAGAAGCAAGTCAAGATGCAGGAGACGCTCGATAAACGCAAGCAAGCAGCCTCTGAGTCCAGCGTGCGACGAGCTGCACTCTCCGCCATGGCACCCGACTCTAGCACGAACAGAAACCAGGGAAACAAGCACCGCTCGCGGGTGGAGAACATGGATCCCAAAGAACGCCGCGATGTAACCTGAACTCTCCACACGTCATTCATGGATATGGATGCCGACGGCAACATCATCCCGAAGACACCGCAAGCTGCGATCCTGGCAGCCACTGCGTATCTCGCGGCCCACCAACCTCCAGAAGGGGACCCAAAAAAAGCCATGCATAAGTCCGCACTCACCGGACTCGGACTCGTCGGAGCTGCGCTCCACGAAGACGCTCCTGCGCAGCCAAAGAAGAAAGCTCCGGTCAGGCGCGACCGGAGTCCCACCCCTTCATCCGAAGAGGAGGAGGAGCACGACCTTCCTCGAAGGAAGAAGAGCTCGCATCGCCATAAACGCGACTACGACGCCAGAGACGCGCTTACACAGCGCAAAATCGACAAAGCGCGAGCCAAACGCGCATGCTCGTCCGAGTCCGAGATGGATGAAGATGAAGGAGAACTCTGTGGAGCTCGATGCTTCAGCAGATCTGTTTGGCGAACACAGATGCCACGCAATTTCAAGCTTCCTTCGGATACTCTGAAGTTCAACGGCATGCAAGATCCAAAATCTTGGCTCAGCGATCATCTGTCATCCGTCAAGCTGCACGGCGGTAACAAAGAAACCGCCATGCAATGCCTGCATTGACAAAGGGCGCTGGTCCAGCTCGTGCCTATCATCGGATCCATCCGGTTGGGAGGAGCTAGCTTACAGCTTCATCCGAAATTTCAAGGGCACCAGCAAGAGGCCCGCCTCAATCGAAGAGTTGCGAGCCTGCACTCAGAGAACGGGGGAATCTATTCGCTCGTACATATTACGTTGGTCTACCACCAAGAACTCTGCAGCGCATATCTCCGAGGAGAGGGCCATCGACGCCTTTAGAGACGGTGTCAAACGCCAAGATTTCAAGGAAGAACTTGGGCGTGTCAAGCCCAAGACACTCGACCACCTCATGGAAATTGCCAACAGTTGGGCAGACGGTGAAGATTGCATCTAGAGAGCGCAATCAGATGAAGAGGACGACTACGGCCGAAGGCGAGAACGCCGCAGAAGAGGAGATCGCGTGTTCACGAAGACCGCGACCCGACATGGTCGCGGTTGGCTACTACGCCGCACCGCATAATAGCGACAATAGCCTCAACAGCGGAGGATACCACGAGGAAATCCGTGACAACGGATGACCAAAGACAGCGGGTAACGCCGACCGCGACAACGGACCCTCAGATTCGACAAACTTTCGGGTCCATGCACCATCCACTTCTACATCGACAAACAAGATGGCAAAAGAAAGCGCCACATGCTCAAGGACTGCCGAGTTCCGTAAACTCAGCGAAGCATGGTGCGATGAGGCAACAAGCCCCAATCCTGCGTTCAGAACGCACCCGCCAGGAGAAATAGCACACGGAGCTCCTCCGCCACCTATTGGAGGCCCAAACCAACCAATCGCACCAGCAAGAAACAACGCTGGGTCGGATACCCCCCACCAAAGGGAGCACTAAATATGATCCAGAAGGGACGCCCCACAAACAGGGTGCAGAAGAAAATCACCCGACAAATCAACTTGGCCGTGGCAACTCCGCCTGCAATCCCTGAGTACCTCAGCGGATCAGAGTCCTGCATCACGTTCACTCGCGCGGATCACCCTTGCCAGATCCCTCGCCCAGGTCATGCTGCCCTGGTGCTGGAGGCGCAAATCGGAGGCTTCGAGATGAGTCGCGTCTTCATGGACGGCGGCAGCGGCATCAACCTAATGTTCGCAAGCACCCTAGCAGCTATGCGGATCCCGCAATGCAGCCTGGAACAATCAGACACAACGTTCCACGGCATTGTCCCAGGAAAGGGCATATTCCCCCTGGGCAAAATAGGGCTCGACGTCATCTACGGAAAGCCGGACAACTTTCGGCAAGAGCGACTCGAATTCGAAGTGGTGGACTGGCCGTCACAATACCACGCCATCCTGGGGCGTGTAGCATTCGCAAGGTTCCTGGCCGTCCCACACTACGCATACCTACTACTCAAGATGCCAGGACCAAGGGGCGTCATCACAGTCCATGGGAGCTTCACCCGATTGGACCAATGCGACAGGGATTTCAACAAAATCTCCCAGTCTTTCGGCATGCAAGACGAGCTTGTAAGGCTCCGCGAGGTGACGGACAATGGGTTACCCCCAGTCACAAGGCAGAACGCACCTGACATGTCCTTCGACTCCACCGTCAACACCAAGAAAAAGTACAGGTCCATCCGACGGATGCCTCCAAGACGGCCTTGATCACCAATGACCTCAACCTTGATAGAAGGCGCCGCCGTCAATTCCTCCGTCATTGGAAATCTTACCGGTGTCCTGCGGACATGCCAGAGTTCCTGTGAATTCGCCGAGCACGCACTCAATGTCTTTCCAGACACCAAGCCAGTCAAGCAGTCCATCCGAAGACTGTCGGAGCCACGAGCCAAAGCTATCGGCAAGGAAATCAATAGACTACTCGCTGTAGACTTCATCAGGGAAATCAAAGAAAGCGAGTGGCTTGCAAACACGGTGATGGTCCCGAAGAAGGACACGAACATCCTGCGGATGTGTGTGGACTTCACGTCACTAAATAAGCATTGCCCAAAGGACCACTTCCCTCTTCCACGGATCGACCAGATCATCGATTCGACTGCAGGTTGCGAGAAACTCTCCTTCCTCGACGCCTACTCAGGCTATAACCAGATTCGGCTCAAGGTCGAAGATCAGGAGAAAACGGCGTTTATTACACCGTTCGGAGTATTCTGTTACAACACAATGCCCTTCGGGCTAAAGAACGCGGGCGCCATGTACCAGCGATGCATGCAGGCCTGCCTCAAGGACCAGATTGGTCGCAACGTCCAAGTTTATGTCGACGACATAGTAATAAAAACCAGGGAGGCAAGGACACTTATCGACGATCTCTGCGAGACGTTCGACAACCTTGATCGCTACAGGATCAAGCTCAATCCCGAAAAGTGCGCCTTCGGCGTCCCATCAGGTCAGCTGCTCGGGTACTTCATCTCTCAACGAGGGATCGAGGCGAACCCGAAGAAAATCAAAGCCATCATGACGATGGAGAAGCCGAAAAACCTCAAGGGCGTCCAGCAGCGGCGCTAAGCAGGTTCATCAGCCGTATGGGCGAGAAGGCCCTACCATTCTACCAGCTGTTGTGTAAAGCAGACAAGTTCAAGTGGACACCAGAAGCCAACGACGCATTCGAAAGCCTCAAGCGGCTCCTCTCCACCTCGCCCGTTTTGGTCATGCCAAAGGAGCGCGAGCCCCTGCTGCTGTACATAGCAGCCACACATCAGGTGGTCAGCACCGTACTCGTGGTCGAACGACCCGAAGAAGGCAAGACCCACGGGGTCCAGCGCCCAATTTACTACCTCAGCGAGGTACTGACACCAACAAAGCAGAGGTACCCTCACTACCAGAAGCTAGCCTACGGCGTATTCATGACGGCTCGACGGCTGAGCCACTACTTCCAGGAGCACCAAGTGATGGTCGTCAACGAAGCACCCCTGAACAGCATCCTGAATAATCCAGAGGCCACTGGACGGGTGGCCCTGTGGGGCATCGAACTATCACCCTTGGACATCGTCTACGAGAAGCGACACGCAATCAAATCTCAAGTCCTTCCGGACTTCCTGGTACACTGGATGGAGCTGCAGCTGCCAGACACCCCAGACATGTCGCAGTCCTGGACAATGCATTTCGACGGCTCCAAGCGCGAAGCCGGAGCAGGGGCAGGGGTCATACTGACCTCCCCGCAAGGTGACAAGATGAAGTACGTTCTTCGGATGAAATTCAGAGCCTCCAACAACGAAGCCGAATACGAAGCCCTCATCCATGGCATGAGGATGGCAAAGATATGCGGCGCAACGCGCCTGGTCATCTACGGTGACTCCAACCTCGTCGTCCAGCAGACGATGAATGAGTGTGACGCACACGCCGAAAACATGATCGCGTACCGCGCGCTCTACAACGCATTCGAAGGAGAATTCGACGGCTGCGAACTTCGGCACGTTGGAAGAGAGAGCAACGAGGAAGCCGATAGACTCGCCAACATCGGCTCCACTTGCGCAAAGGTGCCACCAGGTGTGTTCCTCGAACAAATCTGCGTGCCATCCATCAAGCGGAAATTCCCCAAGGGATCACCCGAAGAAGCAGAGCACTCGGGAGCTACGCTACCCGAAGGACACGAAGGACCCGAAAAGCTGGACACAGAGGTAGCCATGGTCAACCTAATGCAGGTCATGGCAGTCGAAGAAGCTTGGACACGACCATACCTCCAGTTCTTGATAACCGGAGAATTGCCTGATAGCCCAACAGATGCCCGGCGCATATCTCGCCGGTCAAAAGCCTTCACCATCATCAACGGCGAGCTGTACAAGCGCAGCATCACGGGTGTACTTCAACGGTGCATCACCATCAACAACGGCAAGGCCATACTCCAAGACATCCACGAAGGCATCTGCGGCCACCACGCAGGCAGCCGCTCCCTTGTCGCTAAAGCTCTACGAGCAGGATTCTACTGGCCAACGGCCATGAGCGACGCAAAGGACATCGTCCGAAGATGCAACGGATGCCAACGGTTTGCCGACAAACCGCACGCACCTGGGTCCGAGATCAGGCCCATACATATAGCTTGGCCTTTCGCTCAATGGGGCCTCGAGATGATCGGCAAACTGCCAAAATCCTCGAAAGGAGGACACGTCTTCCTCCTGGTTGCAGTCGACAAATTCACCAAGTGGATCGAGGCCATGCCGGTCACCAACCAGAAAGGAAAAACTGCCGTCAAGTTCTTCGAGTCCATTGTCTATAGGTTCGGCGTACCACACAGCATCATCACCGACAACGGATCGAACTTCATCTCCGAAGAATTCCAGGACTTCTGCGAAGGCCTTGGGATCAACATCACATATGCCTCAGTGGCACACCCGCAAACGAACGGGCAAGTGGAAAAGGCCAACGGCCTAATCGGCGCCGGCATCAAGAAGCGCCTAATGAGCTCACTCGAACAAAAAGCTGGAAATTGCACGAAGGAGCTACCCTCCGTCCTGTGGAGCTTACGAACCACACCAAACAGCTCCACCGGCTACACACCGTTCTTCATGGTACACGGAGCCGAAGCCGTGCTACCAGCCGAAGTATGCCACCAGGCCCCACGGGTCGTCGCCTACAGTGAAGCCGAATCCACGGCTGCACTCGAAGACGCTGTCGATACACTCGACGAAGCACGGGATATAGCAGCAGCTCGATCAGCGGTGTACCAGCAGAGTCTCCGCAACTACCACAGCCGCCGGCTGCGCCCAAGGTCCTTCGTCAAGGATACCTCGTCTTGCGACTCAAGCAAAAGCGACCGAATAAATTCGAGTCGCCATGGGAAGGACCCTACGTCATCACCGAAGTCATCCCAGGTGGCGCCTATCGCCTCAAGCATGTGGAGTCTGGAGTCGCATACTCCAACCCATGGAATATCTCGCACCTGCGACGATTCTATCCGTAGCAACCTACCCCCTCTTTTTTACTTTCAATAAGGCTTCCAGCCAAGGCTACTCAGCCGAACAATGTACCTCCTCCATTACGATATAAATAAAGCTAAGTGTCTCGCCCCAAAACTTCGGTTCACTATTTTCTGCAACTGTACTACATGCTACAAACGCACTCGGGGGCTCCCCCCACCTCACGATTTCATCGACTGAGGACCAAACGTGTACACCTGAGTAGCTGACAACGTCAGGCAAACGAAAAGGACACGTACCCAATTAAAGCACTACGTGCTCACAAACAAATAAACCTTTACAACAAAGGGCACAACATGTCCAGCCGAAATATACAAATTTTACATCTCTCTCTTTTTTACAGGTACTACCTATGTTGAAGAATAATCTGGGCACGCTGCTCAAACAAATCTATAATCTGTTCGGCATACTGCCTTACAGCCGCGTAATGCGGACGCATGTCCCACTCGCCACCATCAGGGCGAAGAGGTGGCCCAGCAGCCACGGCAGCCAAATCCACGTCAGGCCGGTGCAGCCTCACAAGAGACAACGCAGCTTTCACTCCTGCGACAAGCTGCTGCCGCACCAACTCCTTGACATTGCTTACGTTCCGAAATTTCGATAGAAGACCCCCAAGGCTTGTTGGCACGGCATCCAAAGGGAACATGACGTGCAGCACCGAGGAAAGCGATGTCTGCACTTGGCGGAGCACCCGCGAAACTTGATGAACCCGATCCTGCACCGTCGCCAGGGCTATGGCGTGATCCCGATCCATCCAGAAGAAGCCGCCGGCCTCCATGTCCTGTTGAGTCAAGCAATTGACCCGAACAGCGACACGCTCTTTTTCTTCCCTCGGAGCAAGATTTGCACCTGAAACAATCGGACAAAATAAGAATAAGGCCAGCAGGCTCATCCGAAGAACAGAGCTACAGCTCGACCAAAGAACAACTTACATTGCAGCTGCTCGGACAGCCGAACCAACTCTGCCATCAAGTACTCCTCTCTGGCTGCACCACGATCCGCCTTGGACTTCCAAACGTCGGCATGACCGCGTAACCCGAGCAACTCCCCCTCCAGACTGCGCACACGATCCCGAAGGAAAGTGATCTGCGAGGAATCATCCAAGGATGGACGCAACGGCATTGCGGATGGGGCGTCAACAGGGTCAGCACCCGAAGGAACCTAGAGCGGCAGCAAAAGAAAGGAACACAAACATTCAGCCAAGGATAGAGCACAACTCAGAGGAATTCATTAAATATATAAGGCCACTACATGGCACAAGGATGGTGTTCTTCAAGATATTTACAACAAAAACAGACTACAAACTATCATACGTCTACTACGCCTAAGATGCAGGGCCCTGAGTCGCCTCGGAGCCAGACTGCCTAGCTTTGGCCCCGCCCTGCTGCCGCAGTGCATACTCAGACAGCAAATCAATGAGCTTGGGCCCATATCGCTTGCAGCGAGCAGAATAGGCAGCAAAGGCTACCTCGGATCCATCCGCAGCCGTCGGCATCCGAGAAGTGATCTGGGGCAGATCCAGCTCCGCTCCAGCCGCCATGGCCATCGCCAGCCCGACGGACGCGCCGATGCCCTTCTGCTTGCGTTTGTACGCCGCAGGCGCTTCGGCTGACAGAGCCTCCGCCAGAGCATCCACATCGTCAAGGGCTGCGCCCTTCGGGACAAGCTCCTTGTACAAACGACCAAGGACTTCTTTCGCCTTGGCGAGGGAGTTGACGATGGTGCTGCAGCGGTCTTCGACCGCCACAGTGGCATCATCTAGAGCACTCCCGTGCTCCAGAGCACCGTGGTCGAACTCGATGCCTGTGGCATCTGAGATAAAAGAAGAAAAGCATGAAGAATAGCCGCATAGAAGAAGACCCGAAGAAAAAGAAACAAGAACAAAACTAGCACTCACCCGAAATAGCCTTGGCAGCAGCCATGAGCTTCGCCGCCACCTCTTTTTCACGAGCAGCCACAACCGTGGCCAGCTGCTCCTCACGATCTGCGGCTTCCTGCTGCAGACGCTCCTTCGCTTCGGCTGCCTTAGTCAGCTCTAGCTCGAGGCGTTCTTTCGCGCCAACGGTGGCTCCGGCCTTCTGCTCCGATTGACCAAGGCTCTTCTTGAGAGCATCAACCTCACGGAGAGACTTGTTATGCTCCTCTGCATTCAAAACAAACAAAATGTCAAAGAACAGAACCAGGATAAATAAAAGAAGCGCTAAAAGGCAGATAGATACCTTGAAGCTGCCGAAGGTTTGCCTCCAGCGCTAGGCGCTCCTGCACCAGCCGCTTGGCCTCCTGCACAAAAGGCTGAAGAAAAAGATAGCAGTAATAAAAGGACTTGGGGGCTACGCCCAACACAAAGGAGTAAAAACAAAATTCGCACACGAAGATACTCGGGGGCTCCCCCCGTGATATGAAGCAGAAAACTTACATGCTCTGATGGTGACTCCGAAGGACCGCCTGCGAAATTCTGAGGCGCAACCACCTGCACCTCCTGCAACGGAGGATCCGGAGGCGCGCCACCAGAAGTCGCCACCGTCTGAGGAGGAGGAGACGCAATTTTCGACTCCCCCATCATCTCCCGCGCACCATCACTGGAGGAATCATGGGAGGAATGCCTGCACACGAACCAATCAGCACAAGCACAACAATCATGAAGGAAAAAAGGACAATAGTACAACAAGAAACTTACGAGCCCAGTGAGCTCAGGTCAAAGACAGGAGGAGACCTTCGGGCTCTCTTCTCCTTTTTCTTCTCTTCCTTCTTCTCCTCCTTCTTTTCTTCCTTCTTCTGCTTCGCTGGCGGGTGCGGCGCTACAGCCCGCACAGGAATGGCAGGAATGGGAGGGGAAGAGCCTCCATAACCATCACTATGACGCTCAAGGCCCAGAGGGTTTCTAGGAGTCGGAGGAGTCGAGGCATCCGAAGACTCGCTGGAGCTCCGTGACCGTTTTCGCGTATGGTCCTCACTCGACTCGTCGGCATCCTCTGCTGGAGATCACGCCGACGGTAGCTCGGACATGGAATCAACCACTTCATTATCCGGGGCATTCGGATACCTTTCGGGCAACGGTGGTACCATGCCCGGCACTTTGAAGCTCTGCAAGATTAGAAGGAACTTTGTTAGCAAACAAAGGAAACAAATACACAGCCGACAAACAAAAAAAGAGCACTACGTGCACAAATCTACACCTGCGGTACGATCAACGTCGAAGAAAAGGGAGGAGTCAGCGACTTCCCCGGGATTTTTTCTCCGGTCTTGAACTTCAGCAGCGTGCGAAGGGCCCTGTCAAGATCCCCCTCGGAGATTTTCTCACTCGAAACCCTCGTCGGATCACGGCGCCCAGAATAAAGAAACATCGGGCGCCGCTGAGAGGCTGCACCCGACGCTCAAGAAACGTCCGGATGATGTCCACGCCGTTCACCTCCTTCTCCGGAATCAGTTGGAGATCCTCCACCCGACGGTAAAGGGCCTCTATCTCCGCCACCTCACCGTCCCAGATTTGGTTTTTCCAAGACCTTTTCTTCTCAATCATTTGGGAGGGGTCAAAGGGAACAAGACCAAAATCTTGCCCGGGCACTACGGAGTCGCGGATATAAAACCATCGCCTCCGCCAGTACTGGACAGATTCGGACATGGAAAAAGAAAAGAAGAGAAGATTGGGACTAAGGGAGATGATGCAACCCCCAATGGGATACACACCATCCGAACCAGACTGCCTCTTCACGGAATAGAGCTTCCGGAAGAGGCCAAAGTGCGGCTCAATGCCAAGCCAGCACTCGCAAAAAGTGATAAAACAAGCAATGTGGAGAAGAGAATTGGGAGACAGATGATGAAGCTGAATCCCATAGAAGAAGAGCAGTCCACGAAGGAAGTCATGGACTGGAAACGAAAACCCACGCAAAACGAAGGCGAGAAACATAACCCGGTACCCAGATGGGGGACGGGGGATTACCTCATTGCTAGGGAGTTTGACGGCCTCCCTATCTTGCGGGATCAAGCCCCGCTCGCGCAGCTTGCGGAGATCGCTCTCCCGCGTCTCTGATCGCCGCCAGCCACCATCGATGACGCGAGTAGCGGCGGTACCCTTCTTTCCTCCGGCGGCACTGGTCCCAACCGCAGATGAAGATTTCTTTGGTTTCCCCATCACGCTACGGCGTGCCGGCGGTGAAAACGTAGAAAGAACGATGGAAATGTGGAAGGAAATCCCAGCGCGAAGCAAGAATCGCTCGAGCGCAAGGAGGCAGTGAACACAAGAACTGGTGCGGTGAAAACAAACCACGGTTTCCCTCAATGATTATAACAGCGAAGACGACGCACGACAGCCGTTCATCCAGAAGACCTAACGCCAACGGCAGATCTGGCCGTACACGTGTCAACATCACAACGAACCGTCGTTACCACGCCGTCCACTACGCGCGGAAATCTAGGAGACGCCGTAATTATCTCCACGCCGCGCGTGACCGGTCAATTCAAAGTCAGCAAGTGGGACCCATGTTCGTCCAGTCAAGTCATCTCTGGCGTAGCAGACGCTTGAGGTCATCGATCGTCAGCACTGATGTCATCAAAAGCTATACTAGCACCAACTACAATTCTTCGGCTCCACAGCTAAGAGTACTCACTCGAATCTTCGGTTCGACTAAATACTCGGGGGCTACTCCTATCAGGAGCGCTGGCCGCGCATCTAGAAGATGAATAACGACAAAGTATTTCTTCGAGTCCTACGTCGAGTCTACGACTGCACTACGGACTCGGGGGCTACTCCCATAGGGAGGGTGGATTTAAACATCCGAAAATTTTTGAGTCCTACGGACTTAACAACCGAACAATGCTTGAACTAAAGTCTCTGCTCGAGTATACGACTCGAACAGACACTCGGGGGCTACTCCCATAGGGAGCGCTGGTCGCGCACCCTATGAATTCTTCGACTGTGGTCTTTCGGATCAGCACACAAAAACTTTTTGGCATCTCTTCCCCAACAAAACGCTGAGTGAGCAACGACCTCCTTGGCCACCCGAAACACCTCCGCGGTGACAAACATTCGGATGCTGTGTCTACGACACAAAGATAAGACCTGCAGATATCATCTGATGTCCTGGCAACGTACATGACTGCGCTCTGCTAGTACAAATCCATGTCGACAGGTGTGATGAAAAATCCCGACGGACGCGTTGGGTACATTAATTAAAATCACTGGAATTTCACTCCTGTAAGTCCTCCGTGGCCTGAGTCGAATTACGTCAGCATATGTTCCAGGTCCGAGTAAAGGGACTCGAACTTGAAGAAGATAGTGTTGTTTTGTCCTAAGACAGTTAACTGACCCTGATCCGTCGGGTGAGTCAGGCACACGCGTCAACAATCCCTACACACACATACTATTAATACATAGTTGCACCTGAAAGATGGAAGAGTCCTCAGCCGGATCTACGATTCGACTGATCACTCGGTGGCTACTGACATGGTTATACCCTACGGGTACGTGACTTCAGCATACCTGGTCCAGCCCAAGGAAGGCCCACAGCAGATATACGCTGGCCCATGAAGATTTTCGGGTGGCCAAGGCCCATGACGCCTTCGGATCCTTGGAGAGCAAGACTAGCATAGATAGGAAATTCAAAGGGGTAAAACCCTAGGACTTGTAACCGACTAGGACTATGCCCGGGACCTACCTAAGTCTATATAAAGGCCAGGAGGGCACGTCCTAGATCTCTCGACTCATACTTTTGCACACACCACCACGCCAGATCGAATCTGCGCACCCTGTAACCTTCGGTTCCGCCGTAATCAAGAGCAGACAAGCAGGAGTAGGGTTTTCCCTCCGGCCTGAACTCGTAAATCTCGTGTCCCCTGGTTGCTTGTCTGTTAACCGTGCCACGATCTCCAGCATCCCCATCTTCTCCAAAACCCAAGTCCATGACAATGGGCATTGACGAGATTAAACCTCGTCAATAATAAATATAGTTATTATTATATCTTTGTGTTTATGATAAATGTTTACATTCATGCTATAATAGTATTAACAAGGAAACATTAATACTTGTGTGATTTGTAAACTAAAATAGAGTCCCTAGTAAAGCCTCTTTATAATACTAGCTTGTTGGTTAATAAATGATTGTGGTTTCCCTATCATGAACATTGACATGTTATTAACAACAAGATCATATCGTTAGGATAATGATATGATGGACATACTCCTATAGATAAGCGTAGCATAAAGATCAAGTCATTTTAATAGTTCAATTGCTATATGCTTTCTGATACATAGTAACCTAATTCCTTCGACCATGAGATCATGCATATCACCTTCACCGGAAGGATGCTTTGATGACATCAAACACCACACCGTAACTGGGTGGCTATAAAGGTGGCATTGAGTGTTCGGAAAGTGTTGGTTGAGACACATGGATCAAGAGTGGAATTTGTCCATCCATATGACGGATAGATATACTCTGGGCCCTCTCGGTGGAATGTCATCCAATTAGCTTGCAAGCATCTGACTGGCTCACAAGGGATCACATATCACGAACGAGGAAATAGTACTTATCAGTAACGAGGTTGAACTAGGTATGCAGAGATACCGACGATCATAACCTCGGATAAGTAAACTATCGTGAGACAAAGGGAAATTGGTATCGTATGTAAGTGGTTCATTCGATCGCAAAGTAATCGTAGAAATATGTGGGAGCCATATGAATTTCCAGATTCCTCTATTGGTTATTGATCGGAGAAGTGTCTCGATCATGTTCCGCATAATTCATGAACCGTAGGGAGACACACTTAAGGATTCGTTGTTGTTGAGTAGTTATGGAATGATGAGTAAGAGACCGAATATTGTTCGGAGTCTCGGATGGGATCCGGGATATCACGAGGAGATCCGGAATGGTCCGGAGAATAAGATTCATATAAGGAAAGTCTTGTTTCGGGGTTGGAGAATGGTTCCGGTGTTTTCATCGGGAATGTTCTAGAAGGTTCCGGAATGTCCGGCACTCCGGAGGGGAAGGGTACATGAATGTGTCATAACAAGTTGGAATGGTTGCATCATGTACTAGGTGTCATCGCTGAACAAAATAAAGGGATAAATCAAATCCTAGTTTGAAAAGTCAAACGCCAATTTGAAAAGTCAAACGACTATTTTGTTTGTGGAGGGAGAGTAGGAAACCTACTTGGGGAGGAGTTCCCTCCCTCCACCGCCGGCCCACTTGGAGACCGAGTTGGGAAGGGACTCTCCTACCCTTGGCGCACCCCCTCCACCTATATAAGGAGGGGCAGGGCTACCCCTCCAAGACACAACACCACGCCCCTCTAAACCCTAACCCTAGCCGCCGCCGCCCACCATAGCAGCCGCCGCCTAGGGCAAGCCACCGCCGCCTAGGAAAAACCCTAGCCGCCGGCCTTGCCTCCTCCTTGGTGCGTCTAAACCCTAGATCACCGAGGCTCTCTCATAGTCCACCATACTCGCTCCGGCTTAAGGCGAAGCCTTGCGAGATCTCCCCTCTACTTCCGGTACCACGCCGTCCTGCTGCCGGAATCGCGAGGAGAGTGCTACAACCTCCGCTGCCTGCTGGAACAAGGGATAGGAAGGTCTTTGTCGAGTACCGAACGTGTGACCGATCATGAAGCGCCGCTTAACGAGCGTGGCGCCGAAGGATCGTCTACGCGATCTTGAGATCGGGAAGAGTACGACTACATCACCCACGAGAATCCGCTCTCGTTAAACACTTTGGAATCTTCGAGGGTGAGTTATTCTATCGACTCGTTGCTACAATCTAGTAGATAGATCTTGGCTTGTTTGTAAGCGGTAGAATTTTTTTGTTTTCCATGCTACGAACCCCTACAGTGGTATCAGAGCCGTGTCTATATGTAGATCTGTTGCACGAGTAGAACACAATGGTCATTGTGGTCGGTGGTGCTTTTATTATCAATTGCTTCTTGTGTACTTTGCATCTTGCGGTATGATGGGATGAAGCGGCCTGGGCTAACCTTACATGACATCGCTCATGAGACTTGCTCCACGCTCAACATGCAACTTGTATTGCATAAGTGGCTTTGCAGGTGTATGTCTCTCCCATTATAGTTTAGATCCAATTTACAACGGGCACTTGATAGTTCAAACATCAACGTTGTGGTTCTTGTTCATAAGTTAGATCGACACTTATTGAAAGCCCCAAACCACGTAAAATATGCAAAGAAAGTAGAGGCGTCTAACTTTGTTTTGCAGGGGTGTGCTGTGATGTGATATGGCCATGATTGTGATTATATTTGATGTATGCAATGATCCTTATTGTAAGTTGGCAACCGGCTGGAGCCATATGGTTGTCTTTAATTTTGTTAAGACCCGCGTGTCTATTCAAAGTAGTTGTAATAGTTGAAGCTGGTGGACGACAACCATGGAGCGGCGTCATTGACCTTGATGCAATGCCGGTGATGATGGAGATCATGTTTGTGCTTGAAGATGGAAATCGGAAGCACAAATAAGAAAGGCCATATCATATCACATATTATGAATTGCATGTGATGTTAATCCTTTATGCATCTTGTACTTCTTAGTTAACGACGGTAGCATTATAAGATGATCCCTCATGCACATCAATTTCAAGTTCTAAAGTGTTCACCCTTAGTAAGCACCGTTGCTAAAGCTTGTTGTTTCGAAGCACCACGTGATGATCGGGTGTGTTAGATTCCGCAAGTGTATACAACGTGAGCAAGCCAGATTTGCTCATGCGGAAGCTAAGGTTTGATCTTGACGAGCCTAGCATGTACAGACATGGTCTCGGAACACGGATCACCGAAAGGTAAAGCTTGAATCATATAGTAGATATTATGAACATGTCGATTGTTTGCCATTGAAGCTACATCAACTCTCGTGATGATCGGTTTTGATGTGGTGGATTTGGTTCGTGTGATCACTAAAACAATGTGAGGGATATTGTTTTGAGTGGGAGTTCACCTAGATTAATTTAACTATTAATTAGAACTCAATTTATCATAAACTTAGTCTAAACTATTGCAAATATGTTGTAGATCAATGGCGGCCCCTACCATCAATTTTAATGCGTTCCTAGAGAAAGAAAAGTTGAAAAACAATGGAAGCAACTTTGCGGATTGGTTCCGCAATTTGAGGATTATCCTCAATACTGGTAATTTGACCTATGTGCTGGATGCACCGCTGGGTGACCCACCTGCAGCTACTGCTACCGATGAAGTAAAGAATGTTTACCTCGCTCGGAAGACTCAGAAAAGGTTTGAGAATTCAGACCCACATGATATTGTCCGTGAACTCAAATTGATCTTTGAGACTCACGCGGCAGTTGAGAGCTATGAGGCTTCTGAAAAGTTCTTTAACTGCAAGATGGAAGAGGGCAGCTCCAAAGGTGAGCATGTGCTTAAGATGTCTGGGCACGCAAACAAACTTCAAAGCTTGGGTATAGTGATTCCTAATGCTTTGGGGATTTACCGTGTCCTCCAATCACTACCACCAAGTTACAAGAACTTTGTGATGAACTACAATATGCAAAGCATGAACAAGCGATTGCCGAACTCTTCTCCATGTTAAAATCTGCGAAGTGGAGATCAAGAAAGAGCACCAAGTGTTGATGGTCAATAAGACCACCAAATTCAAGAAAGGCAAGTCTAAGCAAGGGACACTTCAAGAAGGGTGGTAAGAAAGTTACCACACCGAAAGAAGACCAAGGCTGGACCCAAGCACGATCTGAGTGTTTTTACCGCAAGGAGAAGGTCATGGAAGCGGAATTGCCCAAAGTACTTGGATTTGAAGAACGGCAACATTAAGAAGAAAGGTATACATGTTATTGATGTGTATCTCACTAGTACTGTAGTAGTGCACGGTATTTGATCTTGGTTGGTTGCTCATATTTGTAACTCGAAGCAGTCTGCATAATAAACGGAAGCTAGCGAAGAACGAGGTGACGATGCGCGTGGGAAACGGATCAAAGGTTGATGTGATCGCGGTCAGCACGCTACCTCTTCATCTACCATCGGGATTAGTTTTATACTTAAATAATTGTTATTTGGTGCCTGCTTTAAGCATGAACATTATATCGGGATCTTGTTTATTGCGAGACGGTTACTTGTTTAAGTCTGAGAATAATGGTTGTTCGATTTATATGAGTAATATGTTTTATGCACATGCACCTTTGATAGATGGTCTATTCTTATTGAATCTCGATAGTGGAAATACACATATTAATAACATTGAAGCTAAACGTTTGAAATCGGCGATAACTCGATCTATATGTAATCGCTGTCTTGGTCACATTGGAGTGAAGCGCATGAAGAAACTCCATTCCGATGGACTTCTTGAATCACTTGATTTCGAATCACTTGAAAGATGCGAAGCATGTCTGATGGATAAAATGACTAAAACTCCATTTTTTGGTATGATGGAGCGAGCTACGGACTTATTGGAAATCATACATACCGATGTGTGTGGTCCAATGAGTGTAGCATCGCGCGGTGGTTATCGTTATGTTCTTACCTTCACGGATGACTTGAGTAGATATGGGTATATCTATTTCATGAAACATAAGTCCAAAACTTTCGAGAAGTTTAAGGAATTTCAATGTGAGGTGGAGAATCAACGTAACAAGAAGATTAAATTTCTACGTTCTGATCGTGGAGATGAATATCTAAGTTACGAGTTTGGCGAGCATTTGAAGAAATGCGGAATACTTTCACAATTGACACCGCCGGGAACACCACAGCGTAATGGTGTGTCCGAACGTCGTAATCGAACTCTCTTAGATATGGTTCGTTCTATGATGTCACTTACAGATTTACCGCTATCATTTTGGGGTTATGCATTAGAAACAGCCGCATTCACTTTAAATAGGGCACCATCTAAATACGTTGAAACGACACCGTATGAATTATGGTTTGGGAAGAAACCTAGATTTTCGTTCCTTAAAGTTTGGGGTTGTGAAGCCTATGTAAAGAAGTTACAGCCGGACAAGCTTGAACCCAAAGCGCAAAATGCGTCTTCATAGGATACCCGAAGGAAACTATTGGGTATACCTTCTATCATAGATCCGAAGGCAAAATCTTCATTGCCAAGAATGGATCCTTTCTAGAGAAGGAATTTCTCTCGAAAGAAGTGATTGGAAGGAAAGTAGAACTCGACGAGGTTGTCGAACCTTCTCTCGAAATTGCGAGTAGCGCAGCACCGGAAGAAGTTCCTGTGGTTCCTGCACCAATAAGAGAGGAAGCTAATGATGATGATCATGAAACTTCAGTTGCAGTTGCTACAGAACCTCGCAGGTCAACGAGAACTCGTACCACTCCTGATTGGTATGATCCCGTTATGAGTGTCATGTTGGTGGACAACACCGATGACCCTGCGACATATGAGGAAGCAATGATGAGCCCAGATTCCAATAAATGGCAAGAAGCCATAAAATCCGAGATTGGATCCATGTACGAAAAACAAGTATGGACTTTGGTGGACTTACCGGATGGCCGGAAGGCTGTCGAGAACAAATGGATTTTCAAGAAGAAAACAGATGATGATGGTAATGTTACTGTCTATAAAGCTCGACTTGTCGCAAAAGGGTTTCGACAAATTCAAGGAGTTGACTACGATGAGACTTTCTCACCTGTAGCGAAGCTAAAGTCTGTGAGGATTATGTTAGCAAACGTTGCATATTACGATTATGAAATATGGCAGATGGATGTCAAAACACCATTCCTCAATGGAGACATTGATGAAGAGTTGTATATGATGCAACCCAAAGGTTTTGTCGATCCTAAAGATGCTAACAAGGTGTGCAAACTTCAAAGGTCCATATATGGATTGAAGCAAGCATCCCGAAGTTGGAATCAATGTTTTGATAAGGTGATCAAAAGTTTTGGTTTTATACAAACTTATGGAGAAGCTTGTATTTACAAGAAAGTGAGTGGGAGCTCTGTAGCATTCTTAATACTATATGTAGATGACATATTGCTGATTGGGAATGATGTAGACCTTCTTAATAGTGTCAAGGAATATTTGAATAATAGTTTTTCAATGAAAGATCTTGGCGAAGCAGCTTACATATTGGGCATAAAGATTTATAGAGATAGATCGAGACGCCTAATATCATTGTCACAAAGTACATATTTGGACAAAGTTCTAAAGAGGTTTGGAATGGAAGATAGCAAGAAAGGGTTCTTGCCCATGTTGCCCAATACGACCTTGAGTAAAACTCAAAGTCCGACAACGGCAGAAGATGGAGAAAGGATGAGTAAAACTCCCTATGCCTCAGCCATAGGATCTCTAATGTATGCCATGTTATGTACTAGACCTGACATTGCATATGCTGTTAGTTTGACTAGCAGATATCAAAGTGATCCAGGAGTGGATCATTGGACAATGATCAAAACATCCTTAAGTACTTGAGAAGAACTAAGGATATGGTTCTTTCTTATGGAGGTGATGAACAGCTCGTTGTTAATGGTTACACCGATGCTAGTTGGAACACCGATCCGGATGATCCTAAATCACAATCTCGATATGTATTTACTTTGAATGGTGCAGCAGTTAGCTGGAGGAGTGCAAAGCAAAGCGTTGTGGTGAGATCTTCAACTGAATCGGAATACATGGCTGCTTCGGAGGCTTCACAAGAAGCGATATGGATGAAAGAGTTCATTACAGAGCTCGGTGTGGTTCCTAGTGCGCTGGACCCAATGTCTATCTACTGTGATAATATGGGCGCCATAGCCAATGCGCAATACCCAAGGTCACACAAGAAGCTGAAGCACATCAAGCTACGTTTTCACGCTATTCGAAAACATGTCCAAGATGGGGACATAAAGATTTGCAAAGTACACACAGATCTGAATGTGGCGGATCCGTTGACTAAACCTCTCCCGAGGGCAAAACATGACCAGCACCAAACTGCCATGGGTGTTCGGTATATTACCATGTAATCTAGATTAGTTGACTCTAGTGCAAGTGGGAGACTGTTGGAGATATGCCCTAGAGGTAATAATAAATATAGTTATTATTATATCTTTGTGTTTATGATAAATGTTTACATTCATGCTATAATAGTATTAACAAGGAAACATTAATACTTGTGTGATTTGTAAACTAAAATAGAGTCCCTAGTAAAGCCTCTTTATAATACTAGCTTGTTGGTTAATAAATGATTATGGTTTCCCTATCATGAACATTGAGATGTTATTAACAACAAGATCATATCGTTAGGAGAATGGTATGATGGACATACTCCTATAGATAAGCGTAGCATAAAGATCAAGTCATTTTAATAGTTCAATTGCTATATGCTTACTGATACATAGTAACCTAATTCCTTCGACCATGAGATCATGCATATCACCTTCACCGGAAGGATGCTTTGATGACATCAAACACCACACCGTAACTGGGTGGCTATAAAGGTGGCATTGAGTGTTCGGAAAGTGTTGGTTGAGACACATGGATCAAGAGTGGGATTTGTCCATCCATATGACGGATAGATATACTCTGGGACCTCTCGGTGGAATGTCATCCAATTAGCTTGCAATCATGTGACTGGCTCACAAGGGATCACATATCACGGGAACAAGAAAAGAGTACTTATCATAAACGAGGTTGAACTAGGTATGCAGAGATACCGACGATCATAACCTCGGATAAGTAAACTATCGTGAGACAAAGGGAAATTGGTATCGTATGTAAGTGGTTCATTCGATCGCAAAGTAATCGTAGAAATATGTGGGAGCCATATGAATTTCCAGATTCCTCTATTGGTTATTGATCGGAGAAGTGTCTCGATCATGTCCACAAAATTCACGAACCGTAGGGAGACACACTTAAGGATTCGACGTTGTTGAGTAGTTATGGAATGATGAGTAAGAGACTGAATGTTGTTCGGAGTCTCGGATGGGATCCGGGATATCACGAGGAGATCCGGAATGGTCCGGAGAATAAGATTCATATAAGGAAAGTCCTGTTTCTGTAGGGATTCGTAGCATGGAAAACAAAAAAATTCTATCGCATACAAACAAACAAGCCAAGATCTATCTACTAGATTGTAGCAACGAGTCGATAGAATAACTCACCCTCGAAGATTCCAAAGTGTTTAACGAGAGCGTATTCTCGTGGGTGATGTAGTCGATTCTTCCGATCTCAAGATCGCGTGAGACGATCCTTCCGGCCATGCTCGGCAGCGCTCCCTTGATCGGTCACACGTTCGGTACTGACGAAGACCTTCCTCTCCCTTGTTCCAGCAGCGGAGGTTGTAGCACTCTCCTCATGATTCCCAAGACTGTGGCGTGGTACCGGAAGTAGAGGGGAGATCTCACAGGGCTTCGCCTTAAGCCGGAGCGAGTATGGTGGAGTATGAGTGAGTCCCTCGACGATCTAGGGTTTAGACACGCCGAGGAGGGGCAAGCCGGCGGCTAGGGTTTAGCTAGGCGGCGGCGGTTTGCCCTAGGGCCGGCGGCGGCTATGGAGGCGGCGGCGGCTTGGTACTAGGGTTTAGAGGTAGGAACTTGTGTGTCTAGGAGGGGAGCCCTGTCCCTCCTTATATAGGTGGAGGGGGCCAGCCAAGGGGAGGGGAGTCCCTACCCAACTCGGCTTGGTGGTGTGCCGGCGGTGGGAGGAGGAACTCCTCCCCCAAGTCGGTTTCCACCTCCCTCTCCACTTCCCAAAACTAGTCGTTTGACTTTCAAACTTGGCGTTTGACTTTTCAAACTAGGATTTGAATAATCCCTCTATTTTGTTCAGCGATGACACCGAGTACATGATGCAATCATATCAACTTGATATAACACATTCATGTACCCTTCCCCTCCGGAGTGCCGGATATTCCGGAACCTTCTAGAACATTCCCGATGAAAACATCGGAACCATTCTCCAACTCCGAAACGGGACTTTCCTTATATGAATCTTATTCTCCGGACCATTCCGGATCTCCTCGTGATATCCCGAATCCCATTCGAGACTCCGAACAACATTCGGACTCTTTCTCATCATTCCATAACTACTCAAACAACGTCGAATCCTTAAGTGTGTCTCCCTACGGTTCGTGAATTATGCGGACATGATCGAGACACTTCTCCGAACAATAACCAATAGAGGAATCTGGAAATTCATATGGCTCCCACATATTTCTACGATTACTTTGCGATCGAATGAACCACTTACATACGATACCAATTTCCCTTTGTCTCATGATAGTTTACTTATCCGAGGTTATGATCGTCATTATCTCTGCATACCTAGTTCAACCTCGTTACCGATAAGTACTCTTTTCTCGTTCCCGTGATAGGTGATCCCTTGTGAGCCAGTCACATGCTTGCAAGCTAATTGGATGACATTTCACCGAGAGGGCCCAGAGTATATCTATCCGTCATATGGATGGACTAATCCCACTCTTGATCCATGTGTCTCAACCAATACTTTCCGAACACCCAATGCCACCTTTATAGCCACCCAGTTACGGTGTGGTGTTTGATGTCATCAAAGCATCCATCCAGTAAAGGTGATATGCATGATCTCATGGTCGAAGGAATTAGGTTACTATGTATCAGAAAGCATATAGCAATTGAACTATTAAAATGACTTGATCTTAGTGCTACGCTTATCTATAGGAGTATGTCCACCATATCATTCTCCTAACGATATGATTTTGTTGTTAATAACATCTCAATGTTCATGACAGGGAAACCACAATCATTCATTAACCAACAAGCTAGTGATGTATAGAGGCTTTACTAGGGACTTCAAATTAAGTTTACAAATCACACAAGTATTAATGTTTCCTTGTTAATACTATTATAGCATGAATGTAAACATTTATCATAAACACAAAGATATAATAATAACTATATTTATTATTGCCTCTAGGGCATATCTCCAACAGTCTCCCACTTGCACTAGAGTCATCTAATCTAGATTACATGGTAATATACCGAACACCCATGGCAGTTTGGTGCTGGTCATGTTTTGCCCTCGGGAGAGGTTTAGTGAACGGATCCGACACATTCAGATCTGTGTGTACTTTGCAAATCTTTATATCCCCATCTTGGATATGTTCTCGAATAGCGTGAAAACGTAGCTTGATATGCTTCAGCTTCTTGTGTGACCTTGGTTCTTGCGCATTGGCTATGGCGCCCATATTATCACAGTAGATAGACATTGGGTCCAGCGCACTAGGAACCACATCCAGCTCTGTAATGAACTCTTTCATCCATATCGCTTCTTGTGAAGCCTCTGAAACAGCCATGTATTCCGATTCAGTTGAAGATCTCGCCACAACGCTTTGCTTTGCACTCTTCCAGCTAACTGCTGCACCATTCAAAATAAATACGTATCCAGATTGTGATTTAGAATCATCCGGATCGGTGTTCCAACTAGCATCGGTGTAACCATTAACAACGAGCTGTTCATCACCTCCATAAGAAAGAACCATATCCTTAGTTCTTCTCGAGTACTTAAGGATGTTTTTGACCGCTGTCCAATGATCCACTCCTGGATCACTTTGATATCTACTAGTTAAACTAACAGCATATGCAATGTCGGGTCTAGTACATAGCATGGCATACATTAGAGATCCTATGGTTGAGGCATAGGGAGTCTTACTCATCCTTTCTCTATCTTCTGCCGATGTCGGACTTTGAGTTTTACTCAAGGTCGTATTGGGAAACATGGGCAAGAACCCTTTCTTGCTATCTTCCATTCCAAACCTCTTTAGAACTTTGTCCAAATATGTACTTTGTGACAATGATATTTGGCGTCTTGATCTATCTCTATAAATCTTTATGCCTAATATGTAAGCTGCTTCGCCAAGATCTTTCATTGAAAAACTATTATTCAAATATTCCTTGACACTATTAAGAAGGTCTACATCATTCCCAATCAACAATATGTCATCTACATATAGTATTAAGAATGCTACAGAGCTCCCACTCACTTTCTTGTAAATACAAGCTTCTCCATAAGTTTGTACAAAACCAAAACTTTTGATTACCTTATCAAAACGTTGATTCCAACTTCGGGATGCTTGCTTCAATCCATAGATGGACCGTTGAAGTTTGCATACCTTGTTAGCATCTTTAGGATCGACAAAACCTTTGGGTTGCATCATATACAACTCTTCATCAATGTCACCATTGAGGAATGTTTTGACATCCATCCGCCATATCTCATAATCATAATATGCAGCGATTGCTAACATAATCCTCACAGACTTTAGCTTCGCATCGGTGAGAAAGTCTCATCGTAGTCAACTCCTTGAATTTGTCGAAACCCCTTTGCGACAAGTCGAGCTTTATAGACAGTAACATTACCATCAGCATCTGTTTTCTTCTTGAAAATCCATTTGTTCTCGATAGCCTTCCGGCCATCCGGTAAGTCCACCAAAGTCCATACTTGGTTTTCGTACATGGATCCAATCTCGGATTTCATGGCTTCTTTCCATTTATTGGAATCTGGGCTCATCATCGCTTCCTCATATGTCTCAGGGTCATCGGTGTTGTCCACCAACATGACACTCATAACGGGATCATACCAATGGAGTGGTACGAGTTCTCGTTGACCTGCGAGGCTCAGAGCAACTTCAACCGAAGATTCATGATCATCATCATTAGCTTCCTCTTATTGGTGCAGGCACCACAGAACTTCTTCCGTGGTGCGCTACTCGCAATTTCGAGAGAAGGTTCGACAACCTCGAAGTTCTACTTTCCTTCCAGTCACTTCTTTCGAGAGAAATTCCTTTCTAGAAAGGATCCATTCTTAACCTTGAAGATTTTGCCTTAGGATCTATGATAGAAGGTATACCCAATAGTTTCCTTTGGGTATCCTATGAAGACGCATTTTTCCGCTTTGGGTTCAAGCTTGTCTGGTTGTAACTTCTTTACATAGGCTTCGCAACCCCAAACTTTAAGGAACGACAATCTAGGTTTCTTCCCAAACCATAATTCATACGGTGTCGTTTCAACGGATTTAGATGGTGCCCTATTTAAAGTGAATGCTGCTGTTTCTAATGCATAACCCAAAAATGATAGCGGTAAATCTGTAAGTGACATCATAGAACGAACCATATCTAAGAAAGTTCGATTACGACGTTTGGACACACCATTACGCTGTGGTGTTCCCGGCGGTGTCAATTGTGAAAGTATTCCGCATTTCTTCAAATGCTCGCCAAACTCGTAACTTAGATATTCACCTCCATGATCAGAACGTAGAAATTTAATCTTCTTGTTACGTTGATTCTCTACCTCACTTTGAAATTCCTTAAACTTCTCGAAAGTTTCGGACTTATGTTTCATGAAATAGATATACCCATATCTACTCAAGTCATCCGTGAAGGTAAGAACATAACGATAACCACCGCGCGATGCTACACTCATTGGACCACACACATCGGTATGTATGATTTCCAATAAGTCCGTAGCTCGCTCCATGATACCAGAGAATGGAGTCTTAGTCATTTTACCCATCAGACATGCTTCGCATCTTTCAAGTGATTCGAAATCAAGTGATTCAAGAAGTCCATCGGAATGGAGTTTCTTCATACGCTTCACTCCAATGTGACCAAGACGACAGTGCCACATATAGGTCGAGTTATCGCTCGATTTCAAACGTTTAGCCTCAGTGTTATTAATATGTGTATTTCCACTATCGAGATTCAACAAGAATAGACCATCTATCAAAGGTGCATGTGCATAAAACATATTACTCATATAAATCGAACAACCATTATTCTCGGACTTAAACAAGTAACCTTCTCGCAATAAACAAGATCCCGATATAATGTTCATGCTTAACGCAGGCACCAAATAACAATTATTTAAGTATAAAACTAATCCCGATGGTAGATGAAGGGGTAGCGTGCCGACCGCGATCACATCAACCTTTGATCCGTTTCCCACGCGCATTGTCACCTTGTTCTTTGCTAGCTTCCGTTTATTCTGCAGCACCTGTTTCAAGTTACAAATATGAGCAACGAACCAGTATAAAATACCCAGGCACTACTACGAGTACTAGTGAGATACACATCAATAACATGTATATAGGATATACCTTTCTTCTTGATGTTGCCGTTCTTCAAATCCGCCAAGTACTTTGGGCAATTCTGCTTCCAGTGACCTTCTCCCTTGTAGTAAAAGCACTCGAGATCGTGCTTAGGTCCAGCCTTGGTCTTCTTCGTCGGCGTGGTAACTTTCTTACCACCCTTCTTGAAGTGTCCCTTCTGCTTAGACTTGCCTTTCTTGAATTTGGTGGTCTTATTGACCAACAACACTTGGTGCTCTTTCTTGATCTGCACTTCTGCAGATTTCAACATGGCAAAGAGTTCTGGCAACGTCTTGTTCATGTTCTGCATGTTGTAGTTCATCACAAAGTTCTTGTAACTTGGTGGTAGTGATTGGAGGACACGGTAAATCCCCAAAGCATTAGGAATCACAATACCCAAGCTTTGGAGTTTGTTTATGCCTGCACATCTTAAGCACATGCTCACCGACGGAGCTGCCTCTTCCATCTTGCGCTTAAAGAACTTTTCGAAGCCTCATAGCTTTCAATTGCATGAGTCTCAAAGATCAATTTGAGATCCTCGACAATATCATATGGGTCTGAATTCTCAAACCTTTTCTCAAGTCCATTCTAAACCATACAAGATAGCACATTGAATCGTGGAGTCTTGAGTCTTCCGAGTGAGGTAAACATTCTTTACTTCATCGGCAAAGATCACAGTGGGTCACCAATGGTGCATCCAAGACACAGGTCAAATTACCATTGTGAGGACAATCCTCAAATTGCGGAACCAATCCGCGAAGTTGCTTCCATTGTTTTTCAACTTTTCTTTCTCTAGGAACGCATTAAAATTGATGGTACGGGCTGTCATTGATCTACAACATATTTGCAATAGTTTAGACTAAGTTTATGACAAATTGAGTTCAAATTAATAATAAAATTAATCTAGGTGAACTCCCACTCAAAACAATATCCCTCACATTGTTTTAGTGATCACACGAACCAAATCTACCACATCAACACCGATCATCACGAGAGTTGATATAGTTTCAATGGCGAACAATCAACATGTTCATCATATCTACTATATGATTCATGCTTTACCTTTTGGTGATCCGTGTTCCGAGACCATGTCTGTACATGCTAGGCTCGTCAAGATCAAACCTTAGTTTCCGCATGAGCAAATCTGGCTTGCTCATGTTGTATGCACTTGCGGAATCTAACACACCCGATCATCACGTGGTGCTTCGAAACAACAAGCTTTAGCAACGGTGCTAACTAAGGGTGAACACTTTATGACTTGAAATTCATGTGCATGAGGGATCATCTTATAATGCTACCGTCGTCCACTAAGCAATACAAGATGCATAAAGGATTAACATCACATGCAATTCATAATATGTGATATGATATGGCCTTTCTTCTTTGTGCTTCCGATCTCCATCTTCTAGCACGAACATGATCTCCATCATCACCGGCATTGCATCAAGGTCAATGACGCTTCTCCATGGTTGTCGTCCACCAGCTTCAACTATTACAACTACTTTGAATAGACACGCGGGTCTTAACATAAATTAAAGACAACCATATGGCTCGCCGTTGCCAACTTACAATAAGGAACATTGCATACATCAAATATAATCACAATCATGGCCATATCACATCACAGCACACCCCTGCAAAACAAAGTTAGACGCCTCTACTTTCTTTGCATGTTTTACGTGGTTTGGGGCTTTCAATAAGTGTCGTTCTAACTTACGAACATGAACCACAACATTGATACTAGTATTGTTAATCACCTGTTGTAAATTGTATCTTAACTATGCTAGGAGAAACAGCACCATAAAGCCACTTATGCAATACAAGTTGCATGTCAAGCGTGGAGCAAGTCTCATGAACGATGTCATGTAAGGTTAGCCCGGGCCGCTTCATCCCAACATCCCGCAAGATGCAAAGTACACAAGAAGCAATCGACAATAAAAGCATCAACGCCCATAATGACCATTGTGTTCTACTCGTGCAACAGATCTACATATAGACACGGCTCGATACCTTGTAGGGATTAGTAGCATGGAAAACAAAAAATTTCTAACATACAAACAAACAAGCCAAGATCTATCTACTAGATTGTAGCAACGAGTCGATAGAATAACTCACCTCGAAGATTCCAAAGTGTTTAACGAGGCGGATTCTCGTGGGTGATGTAGTCGTACTCTTCGATCTCAAGATCGCGTGAGCGATCCTTCCGGCGCCAAGGCTCCGTGGCCCGCAGTCGGTCACACGTTCGATACTCGACGAAGACCTTCCTCTCCCTTGTTCCAGCAGGCAGCGGAGGTTGTAGCACTCTCCTCGTGATTCCGGCAGCACAACAGCGTGGTATCGGAAGTAGAGGGGAGATCTCGCAGGGCTTCGCCTTAAGCCAGAGCGAGTATGGTGGAGTATGAGTGAGTCCCTCAACGATCTAGGGTTTAGACACGCCGAGGAGGGGGCAAGCCAGCGGCTAGGGTTTAGCTAGGCGGCGGCGGTTTGCCTAAGCAAGGTGGCTATGGAGACGGCGGCTTGGTACTAGGGTTTAGAGGTAGGAACTTGTGTGTCTAGGAGGGGAGCCCTGCCCCTCCTTATATAGGTGGAGGGGGCCGGCCAAGGGGAGGGGAGTCCCTCCCCAACTCGGCTTGGTGGTGCGCCGGCAGTGGGAGGAGGAACTCCTCCCCCAAGTCGGTTTCCACCTCCCTCTCCACTTCCCAAAACTAGTCGTTTGACTTTCAAACTTGGCGTTTGACTTTTCAAACTAGGATTTGAATAATCCCTCTATTTTGTTCAGCGATGACACCGAGTACATGATGCAATCATATCAACTTGATATAACACATTCATGTACCCTTCCCCTCCGGAGTGCTGGACATTCCGGAACCTTCTAGAACATTCCCGATGAAAACACCGGAACCATTCTCCAACTCCGAAACGGGACTTTCCTTATATGAATCTTATTCTCTGGACCATTCCGGATCTCCTCGTGATATCCTGAATCCCATTCGAGACTCTAAACAACATTCAGACTCTTTCTCATCATTCCATAACTACTCAAACAACGTCGAATCCTTAAGTGTGTCTCCCTACGGTTCGTGAATTATGCGGACATGATCGAGACACTTCTCCGAACAATAACCAATAGAGGAATCTGGAAATTCATATGGCTCCCACATATTTCTATGATTACTTTGTGATCGAATGAACCACTTACATACAATACCAATTTCCCTTTGTCTCACGATAGTTTACTTATCCGAGGTTATGATCGTCGGTATCTCTGCATACCTAGTTCAACCTCGTTACCGGTAAGTACTCTTTTCTCGTTCCCATGATATGTGATCCCTTGTGAGCCAGTCACATGCTTGCAAGCTAATTGGATGACATTTCACCGAGAGGGCCCAGAGTATATCTATCCGTCATATGGATGGACAAATCCCACTCTTGATCCATGTGTCTCAACCAATACTTTCCGAACACTCAATGCCACCTTTATAGCCACCCAGTTACGGTGTGGTGTTTGATGTCATCAAAGCATCCATTCGGTAAAGGTGATATGCATGATCTCATGGTCGAAGGAATTAGGTTACTATGTATCAGAAAGCATATAGCAATTGAACTATTAAAATGACTTGATCTTTATGCTACGCTTATCTATAGGAGTATGTCCACCATATCATTCTCCTAACGATATGATTTTGTTGTTAATAACATCTCAATGTTCATGACAGGGAAACCACAATCATTCATTAACCAACAAGCTAGTGATGTATAGAGGCTTTACTAGGGACTTCAAATTAAGTTTACAAATCACACAAGTATTAATATTTCCTTGTTAATACTATTATAGCATGAATGTAAACATTTATCATAAACACAAAGATATAATAATAACTATATTTATTATTGCCTCTAGGGCATATCTCCAACAGTTTCGGGGTTAGAGAATGGTTCCGGTGTTTTCATCGGGAATGTTCTAGAAGGTTCCGGAATGTCCGGCACTCCGGAGGGGAAGGGTACATGAATGTGTCATAACAAGTTGGAATGGTTGCATCATGTACTAGGTGTCATCGCTGAACAAAATAAAGGGATAAATCAAATCCTAGTTTGAAAAGTCAAACGCCAATTTGAAAAGTCAAACGGCTATTTTGTTTGGTGGAGGGAGAGTAGGAAACCTACTTGGGGAGGAGTTCCCTCCCTCCACCGCCGGCCCACTTGGAGACCGAGTTGGGGAGGGACTCCCCTCCCCTTGGCGCACCCCCTCCACCTATATAAGGAGGGGCAGGGCTGCCCCTCCAAGACACAACACCACGCCCCTCTAAACCCTAACCCTAGCCGCTGCCGCCCACCATAGCAGCCGCCGCCTAGGGAAAACCCTAGCCGCCGGCCTTGCCTCCTCCTTGGTGCGTCTATACCCTAGATCACCGAGGCTCTCTCATAGTCCACCATACTCGCTCCGGCTTAAGGCGAAGCCCTGCGAAATCTCTCCTCTACTTCCGGTACCACGCCGTCGTGCTGCCGGAATCGCGAGGAGAGTGCTACAACCTCTGTTGCCTGCTGGAACAAGGGAGAGGAAGGTCTTCGTCGAGTACCGAACGTGTGACCGACTGCGGAAGCGCTGCCGGAACGCAACGCCGGAAGGATCGTCTATGCGATCTTGAGATCGGGAAGAGTACGACTACATCACCCACGAGAATCCAGTCTCGTTAAACACTTTGGAATCTTCGAGGGTGAGTTATTCTATCGACTCGTTGCTACAATCTAGTAGATAGATCTTGGCTTGTTTGTTTGTATGCGGTAGAAATTTTTTGTTTCCCATGCTACGAACCCCTACAGTAACTTCTCTAACTAGATCAATACACCTGGGATCTAACTAATTTCACATATTAGGGAGTGCCTCTATGACCAGTTTCTGGGAGATGCCGGAGGACTGGGCTCCGTCGGCATCTCCCTGAAACTGGCCGTAGTGGTGTCCCTGCTCTCGAAAACCATCTTGCAGCTTGTAACTTCTCTAACTAGATCAATACACCTGGGAGCTAACTAATTTCACATATTAGGGAGTGCCTCTATGACCAGTTTCTCGGAGATGCCGGAGGACTGGCTCGTCGGCATCTCCTCAAACTGGTCGTAGTGGTGTCCTCGCTCAAAAACCATCTTGGAGATGCCTCAAACTGGCTGGAGGACTGGACTCACAAGGATGCCTATTTATAGTACAAGCAGCTCGGCATAGTGTCGACACTTACGAAATAATGTCGACACTCACCCCTATTATTAGTGCTGACTCGTGTTTTGTCCCGGTTGGTGTCTCCAACCGACACTTACGAAATAATGTCGACACTCACCCCTATCATTAGTGCTGCCTGGCCCAGCCTGAAATCCCTCCAACCGTCCCATTTTTAGAACAATGTCATATTTCTTCTGTTAACAGTATATGTATTAAATGAGCCATTTTTCTTCCTTCTATTTCTTCCCTCCATTTTTCTTCCCGCCATTTTTCTTCCCGCCAGTTCACTATATATATATGTAGGGTTGGCCTCCATTGTCATTGCACATCTCTAGACTCATATCTGCAACCTCATCACTCTTTCACATGGCTTCCACCGTAGCACTAACCCCCAGGGAGGCGGCGGCGCTTTGCGCCTCGAACTACCCCTGCCCGCCGGGCTACTGTGTCCCCGTCGGCTGGATGCTGAGCGCCGGAGGCGTGCCGGTTCCTCCTGTCCCTCTAGGTGTGGCGCGCCGGATGGCCATCATGAACCACTACTACTTCGAGCGCACGCCGGAGCAGCGGAGGAATCCCAGATGGCATCCCGACTATTTCCCTACTTGGGAAGCCTTCTTCGTGGATCGGCGTGAGAGAGCGCTCGCCAGGCACGAGGAGGACGGCCCACCTCCTCCGAACTTCAATGAGGCCGGTCGTCGGCTATGGTGGCGCGGTCGGACTCTCCAGAGCGTCATGGCCTATGACACTGCCGCCGACTCTAACCCCCGTCTGCGCTACCCTCAAGTCCAGCCCACACGTACTCAGCCTTCAAGCTTCAATTACGGCGACCCCGACGACGACAGCGATGACGGCGGCGGCGAGTACGACGACTACAGTGGCGAGTATTACAGGTGTAGGCAGGAGCATGACTGAATCACTCCAACATTCCGAAACAAGTTCAGCCGATTGTTACTTAATCTGGCCATGTATCTTAATTTTCAGTTCTTTTATGTATCTTAATTTTCAGTCGTGCTTTATGTAACTTACTATTAGTTGCATTCTGTATTTTAATTTCAGTTCTATCTCCTTCACAAAATGACATATCTCATTCGAGGTTTCTTGGCTTTCGGGTCAAATGACCAATGTTATGGCTAGAATCAAGGCATAGTTTGTGATAATATGGCCATATTGTGCATACATGTGCATCATGGCATGGCAAACAATGTTGCAAGAGGAAGTTTTCCTTTTTATCGCACCAAAAAGGCATTTTCCATTTTCCGAGCATAAAAAACGGACAGTTTTGTGAAGCAACCACCAAATGGCTAATTCAAAAAACCACCAACACATTTTACAAAAATACTAGACCACCTTATATGGACAATGTACCAACAGGGGGATCTGAAACCTTTCCGTCCACCTCTGGTGAAAAAGACAAATTCCTGCCGAATCGGTAGGAAGTGGGTCAGATATGAACTACAGGTACATGATACGGTGCTCATGATTTTTTACAGAAATCATTTTTAGGTTCACAATATGATATTTTATCAAAAATCCAATGCAAGTTGAGCGAGGCTTGGCCCCGAGCTAAGAATCTTCATGCCCGTTGTTCGACAAAGTTTGACGATAGTTTAAAACGGGGATTAAAAATAAAAAAAGATCGAAACAGTGTGAAACCTTCGCATGGTGTTATATTATGTGACATAGTTAGAAGGAAAAATCTCAAACTTGGTATATTGATTATGTCTCAAAAAAACCTTCACAAAATGACCTATCTCATTCGAGGTTTCTTGGCTTTCGGGTCAAATGACCAATGTTATGGCTAGAATCAAGGCATAGTTTGTGATAATATGGCCATATTGTGCATACATGTGCATCATGGCATGGCAAACAATGTTGCAAGAGGAAGTTTTCCTTTTTATCGCACCAAAAAGGCATTTTCCATTATCCGAGCATAAAAAATGGACGGTTTTGTGAAGCAGCCACCAAATGGCTAATTCAAAAAACCACCAACACATTTTACAAAAATATTAGACCACCTTATATGGACAATGTACCAACAGGGGATCTGAAACATTTCCGTCCACCTCTGGTGAAAAAGACAAATTCCTGCCGAATCGGTAGGAAGTGGGTCAGATATGAATTACAGGTACATGATACGGTGCTCATGATTTTTTACAAAAATCATTTTTAGGTTCACAATATGCTATTTTATCCAATGCAAGTTGAGCGAGGCTTGGTCAGATTCAAGTGTATACAAAAGATGCGGCATTTAAATGTCCAATCAATTCAAAAATGTTAATACAAAAGATGCGGCATTAAAATATGATTTGCTCTAATAAAATAGGGTTAGATTCCTTTTTAGATGCTTAATATTTTTTATGTTCAAAGTTTTAGGATTTGACAATTTATTTTTGTTTGAATTGAATAATCAAAATTTATATGTAAGTGTTTTAATCATTTTGAAAATTTTCATCTAAAGTAAATATAAAATGTTTTTACATGAATGGATAGATATTATTTTTCTGAAAATTATGATATATTATTCATATTTTTCTGAGTTGAAATGAAAAAGATATGAATTTTCTAAATTCATATCCTATTTTTGAATTAAAAATGCCCCTTTAATGCATGAAATAATGCGCTTCTTTAACACGGTTCCAGCCACGGGTGTTAAAGGCATGATGATTTCGTTTCATACACAAGATTTTTCCCTTTAACACCGTTCGGGTTGGAACCGTGTTAAAAGGGGTGCGCAAAACGAATAATGTGCCTCTTTAACACCGGTTCCAGCCATGAACCGGTGTTAAAGGGGGGGGGGTATTAAATGCGCGCCTTCCCCTTCCTTTCTTCCCCCAGAGCCAGATCGAACTCACGCTGCAGAGAAAACAGAGCAGCCGCTGCCGCCTTTCGCCGCCGTGTGGCCGCCACCGCCAACTCGATCGAGCCGCCGTCGCCAACACCGCCACCGCCACACGCTTGCACCAAGCCGACGACGACGCCGGCGCCTACAAGAACCCACCGTCGTGCTCGTGGTGAGCTAGCGGACCGCCTGGTCCCCTCTGTTTCCTCCCTTTGGCGGCGGTGTGGAGCTCATGGCGCCCATGGCCGGCGATTTTGATGGCGGCGGCGGTCAGGTCCTTGGTGTTCGGGCGTGGCGATGCGAGCAGCGATGGGGATGGCCCAGGCCAGCGCTGACGGGGCTTCCTCCTCTCGGCTGCGGGGGCGGCCTAGGTGGGGTGCAAGCTCTGGTACGGTGGTGGCCATGGGGTGCGAGCTCACGCGTTATGCCAGCGATGTCGGGGTGTATGCATGGTCCTTCTCGGGTTGCAGGTGTGTCCGCTGGCAACGACGGCACGGCGTCCCTCTCTTCGGCGATGCGATGTGTCGTTGGTCGTCGGAGTGGTGGCTAGAGTTCGCGGATGTCGGTGGCGGCCTTAGAAGGTGGACTGCGCGGGCAGCTCTTTGGCGAGCGTCGTGGCTTCTCCCCTCGGTCTGGGGCCTATCTTGGGGACAACGGGCGGGGCAGAAGATGGGGAAAACCCTTTACCATAGGTCTCTGGGGCCGCCGATGCTGCTACCTTCTTTGTCACAAGGCTCCGGGTGAAAACCCTTTACCATAGGTCTCGTTGGTCGTTACCCTCTTGGGGGTGTCGTTGTGGAGCTCTGACTCATCCTGATCTTGGCTCATTGACTTCGGTGGCAAGTTTAGGTTCTCCGCGGTTTTTCTTGCTTATTTTGATCTGCTTTATAAAAGGGATATCCCCTCCACATTGTATCTGTTCTGCCAAGTTGTTTGCCGTCGCTATAATGTTTGCCTCGGCCTCCTCTTTCGAACAACGCCCGTTTTAGGTAGGCCGCATCACGCTACCTCGCGCGCCCTAGGTCGCTCTCCAACGCCGACCTCCCACCCACCGTAGCTAGCCACTCTCATATGCATCCGGAATTTCTCCGAATTAGGGTTTGGACCCCTCGGAACTCGTTTAAAATGATCAAGCATCCTTAGGGTTTTAATTTCATTTGTGTATTTATTTGTGTATTTTTGTATGAATAATATGTATATTTGTGTATGAATCCAAGTCCACTTGAATGTTTACTCTCTTACTCTAGATAATATTATTGTTTTAGAAACTATGGATCCACTTAGTAGAAACCTTGAAGAAGAAGAAATAATGGAGAACATTATTGATGAGGACACCTCACAATATTTGAACTTGGAGGGACATGATGACAGCTCAAGTAGTCATGGAGAAGATGAAGACTCCGGTGAACGCAATTTAGTGATTACAAAGTCCGGCGAGGTATATGCATTGATTAAGCCTCTGCTGATTTTCACCAACAATCTTCTTCTACATGTATTAATTAACGCTTCTTTCTTATTTTAGCCCTCTGGATCGACCAGCCAGCAACCATCTTCTTCTACAAAAAAGAGCAAGCGAGGCGCGAGCCATCGGTTGAAAGATCGTGCAAAGTTCACGATCGAAACAGTCTGTGTTGATGGCAGGCCGATGGATCCCAAGAAGGCCGCAGACAAATTTGTACGTCAGGCTGGAGTTCTTGTTAGGGACCAAATCCCAATCATAATTGAATATTGGAATAAGCCAAAGAAGGGCGACGGTACCCTTGTCGATGAAAGATCCAAAGAAACGCTTTGGAATTCGTTGTTGGTAAATTTCACCCTTCCGCCAGAGGAGGATGAAAACAACCTGGTTATAAAGAAAAAGGTCAAAGAGTGGACTCTAAAGAAGATGGCTGACGCTTTCCGCAACTGGAATACAAAATTGAACAAATTTGTCAAAGCTCGCGAGACTCCAAATTTCGAAGACGCATATTATGCGAAGATAAGACCTCACTGGCCCGAATTTGTGGCATATAAAAAAGGTGCTATAGCTAAAAAGAGGTCAGAAACCAATATCCTAAATGCTCAGAAGAAGGAATATCACCAGAGGACGGGGTCAGGTGGCTACATATCTCAGAGGCCTAAGTGGGAGGAAGCTGAGAAGGCCCTGCGCGCTAAAGGGATCACACCCCAGACAGATGGGTGGGACCTACGTGCAAAGACTTGGTTCTACGGAATCGGGGCAAGGTTGGACCCAGAAACAGGATTGTGTATCTTCCCAACCCTCCTTGCCAAACCCGTCACTGAACTCATCACGGCATACGAGGAAACAGCCGCCAGGACCTTCCATCCCGACAGAGAGAATGACCAGCTCACACGCGCCATCAGTAAAAAAGAAAACCCTGGACATGCACGAGGCACAGGAGGTATGACGTGGAAGGATGAGTTTGCCGAGTGGAGCGACTCTTACAGATGGCGCGGCAGAAAAGAAAAAGAGCATACAGAGCGGATGACACAAATTGAACATGCACTTGTGGCGCTGCAGGCGCAAGTGAATGCACAACAGAGCCATCAAGCTACCGGCTCATCTCAGCGGCACGAAGAGCCTGCATTGGAAGCTGTCGGCGGCCCAGACTCTGCGCGGAAAGCAGCATGGCTTCCACGGAGAACGTGCAGCCCACGCTTGAAATGGCGGGTCCTCGATACCCCGTGGATGAGATCACGGAGAGCGAACACGTTGAGCTGCATGTGAGATTAATGGGCTTATCCATTAAGGTGGTTGTCGGCTATGCCTTACCTCCTGTAGCTGGTGGAACTTACCACTGTCGACCGATTCCAGATGGCATGCTATTGTCGGGGTGGATGAGGTTGTGAAGGAATATGAGGAAGCACAGCTTGACCATGCTACAGGTGAAGGGGAAACTCAACTCAAATTTGCAGTGAAAACAACCATTCTTTGGAAGAAGGAACACATCGTGCTTCCAAATTGAGGCCATCGCACCCCCCCGCCTCCTCGGCTGTGCCCAGCCAGCCGCTCAGCTATCTCTCTTGGCAGCCATCTCCAAGGCCACAGCCATCTCTGGCACGCCAGCCATCTCCGGCCCGTCAGCCATCTCCGGTGCTTCAGCCATCTCCTCAGCGTAAGCGGAAGAGCACTGCCACGAAGAGCATCACTAGCACTGCCACAAAGAAATCCGCAGGAAACCGTACGCCAAAGAGTTCAAAAAACTACGTCCCGCAGCCTTCCGCCAAGCCATTGCCGGTTTTACCGTGGAATCGCAGCGACGAGGAGACCAATAGGATCTCGGAAGAAGAGGTCAAGAAATTCTTTGCACCTAGACGGGCCGAGCCAAAGGAGAAAATAGATCCGGCGATGGTGGAGAAGTTTTACAAAAATCTTTTGAAACCTGAAACCCCACTTGTGCCGGACTACGAGCGCCAGATTTTGAAGGCGGATGCAAGGCGCCGTAGGGAGACTGAAAGTAGCAGTCGTGCGGCACCCCAGAAAACAGTTCCCATGCTCGGAGAGCAGGAAAACCAATCATGCGCCCCGCTCCAAATGTTCGACACACGGGACGCTCCTCCCGTAAATGATTACGAGGCAGAGCTACAAAGAAAGGCCAATGAGATGGGGATGACTTACATTGCATACTTGAACATCATGGGAGACAACTTGCCCAAATACGATGCCAACCCCATACAGCCATGGAAGTATGGGAAGAATCTCGTCAAGAAAGAGGAGCTCAAGAATCTACCAACAAAGATGCGAAAATTGCACAAGTGGTACCTTGATTTCTGCAAGACGAGAAAGGAAGAATGGATCACGACGCATATAAGAGATGAGATTTTCTTGTGCGGAGACGCATTTAGATCGACTTCAACATTCAAGACTTGCATTTTATATTCAATCAGAAGGAACTCGACAAAGCTGCCATCAGCCTTTATTGTGTGTAAGTACTATTTCTGTAATTTATATCTCATCTCATTCACTTCATTAATTGCATGTATATATATATGCTCACCATATATGTATATACTATTATGCAGGAAAAAGGTTATGAAATGCATGAAAGGAGGCCCTTTTGACATTGGGTTCGTTGACCCAAATAGAGTTCATGAAGAAGTGGTAAGAACCAAACCCGGGCAAACAGAAGATTACTTGCTAAGGTCTTTACTGAGACAACAAACCAAAAGGGAAATACTATTGCCTTACAACTTCTCGTGAGTACTGTTACCCTCTCTTGTACACATTCTGTTTCGGCTTACTCGATGTTAACTGTAACTGATGATGAGTTATGCGTGCGTAGGTTCCACTTTATTCTGCTAGTCATTCAACCCGACTCATGAAAAGTCCTTGTCATGGACTCGTTACGAAAAGAAAAAGAGCTATGGGCAGACTTTAGAGAGATGCCCCAGAGGTAATTTCAATCATATTATCGCACTAGATCGGCAACTTTCGTGACAACAAGTAATTAATTACTCCTTTATCTATTTTCTTTGCCGGACAGGGTTTGGAAAAGGTTCACGGGCAGGGCCGTGGGTGAATGGTCAGAAGAACTAAAATTTGTAGACCAAAATGTAAGTAATACTAGCTAGCTAGGTCTGCGTATCACTTTGATTCTGCTTCCAATTCCATTATATCATTCTTTATTGATTATTATTTTGATTGAACTCTCTATTCTCGTAAAGTGCGCGCATCAGGGACCCGGCAATAACTTATGTGGATACTATGTTTGCGAGTTCATTCGCAACACGATATGTGCGACGGGCCAAGCCGCACTAGAACAACTTAGAGTAAGTAAACAAAGTCCACAACATTATTTTATTACCATCAATTGTGTTGAGTTTTATTCTTATATATATATTGACCCCATTCTTCATATATATTCAGATCGAACGGATGCGGGACCAACTCCTACCATTTGACCGCATACGAGCCATTCAAGAGGAATTGGCGGGGTTCATACTTGATGAGGTCGCCACGCCTGGCGGAGAACTCTTTAGAATCCACCAAAATGAACGATGACGATGTATGTGCCGATGACGATGTTTGTGTATAATAATAGTTGCTTAATTATTCATGTACTTGTATGTACCGATGACGATATATGTGTATACCGCTCCCGATCGATTCCCCCTCCCCCCCTCCATAATACGCCCAGAACGGGCAGAGGCGTAACTACGCGGCAGAGATTTAGGCGTTTTCCTGCGCTGCAGAGATTTAGGCCGTTTTCCGCCATGCAGAGATTTATCTTTTCCTGTCACAGAGAACTTTAACATCGGTTCGTGTTACGAACCGGTGTTAAAGGGGCTGAGCTCATGGCAGCCCCATCACCACCCTTGAACACCGGTTCGTATAAGAACCGGTGTTAAAGGGGCCCCCCTCTAACACCGAACCCTCAACAGCGGTTCTACAACCGCTGTTAGAGGGCCCTCCAAACCAGTGTTAGAGGGGGGGTCTGCACTAGTGGAGGCGGTCAAAATTGTTGCAACAAGAAAAATTACTATGAGTGTTTTAGAAACAGAAGACACGAGGAGATTACCTAGAAATAATTATATGAATGGAAGAAATTGGGAGTGCTTCTCTAAGATGTACGGAGAAGTTGTGTGCTACCACGACAATAGCGTCAAACAGTTTTTGTTTGACTCATGCTTCTCTTACTGATGGAACTTAAAATCCAATTTTTTGTTATCGGTCACAAACTCTCAACAAGATATGTTGTCCTTCCACAGTCTCATAAGAAGCTCATGGCCTTATACTGACATAGGAAAAAGGCCCACTAAAAACAGAGGGAAGAGCACCTGCAGTGCAAACAACTTCATAAATCAATAATTAATCATATGTTTGCATATCATAGTTGTCAGATGTGTATCCGATTCGATGTAAAACGCTCTGGGGTCACTCGGATGCACTCCGGAGCATAATGGAAAACATAAAGATTTACCGAGTTCACACGAGATCTATCTAATATATGTGTCACCATATTCAAAGAACGCTCAACTTGAATGAAAGCTCGGTTTGGTTACAGACAGAAGGGTTGATGCACTGCACGAGGGAGGCAATCAGAGTTAAAGGTCACAGAATTTTACTACTCTTTGCTTGCCGGGAGACAACATAGCGCAGTGCCAATGATTCAAAAAATTCAGGGGCCAAAACCGTCTGAGAGGCTTGCCTATTGACAGAAGGTAAAAGCGGAGGCACTGTGCGGGATTGTGTAAACCCTGTCTCAATCATGCACTAGTTTCCCGCTACTTATTTTCATCGTGCTAGAATTTATCTTCCTGATGCTTTCTGTTCTAAAAAAAACTCTGCATCGATCATTATACCCTTAACCTGATGCATATATTCCGACGCTGCAACGCCTATGTGTCAATGACATTGGGAATAATCCGTTCATGTACCTCATCACTATCAGTGTGGAGTACAGTGACCTCTATATAGTCATGAAGGTGAGTCTGGGTTAAGTAAAGAGTAAATGAAGAGGTTTCTGAATGTATTTACATAGACCAGTGCATTGTTGCCTGATGAAAAGAGTAATTGAGGAACCCCCCCTCCCCTCCCTCCTCGCTTCGCCTGCGACCGAGGCCCCGATCCCGCCCGAACGGCCTCCCCTCCTCTCCCCGTCCTGCCCGCCTGCCCGTGCGGCGAGGGCGGGCTCCATCCTCTCGCGGTGGGGTGGCTGGAACGCCCGGGCAGGCCAGGCTTCTCTCGGGAAGCTTGGCGGGCGCGCGGCGGTGCTGGCGGCGCGGCGGTCTTGATGTGCTGGGTGGCTGGGCGGCGACGCCACCGCTGCGGCTCTTTCCTGGCGGCTGGGTAATGGTGCGTGGTGAGCCAAGACCGCTGGTTCGCGGCTCGGCCCAGGCCATGGTGGCGGCGCCAGGCGCCGGTGGTCGGCAGGGAGGGGCTCGGCTGGCTCTGCCTCTCAGCTCTGGCCCAGATCAGCCCACTTGGGCCCGATCTGGGTTTGAGACGGCCTAGCGCGGTCTGCCTCTCTCGAGGTGGTGGGTGGGTGTGGGGCGAATTGGAGGGTGGCGACGGCTGCGGTTGCGCCGCTGCAGCGTGGCGGCGGGGTCTTAACGGGCCTCACGAGGCCCGGGCCGAAGTGCCCGTGTGCCTCGCGTCGATGGCCGGGATGTAACCGCCGTCGGTGGAGGTCGATCGCCCACGTGGCGGCGCTGTTTCCACCAGCTGTCGGCCAGCCGTATCCTTCGCCTCATAGGTCACGCAAAGAACCTGCTTAAGTGGGTGCGAGTCTCATGGATGCGGGCGGCGGCCCCGGAAGGTGGTCTGCAAGGCGTTCCTCCGGTGGAGGTGGCTCCAGGAGGCGACTTGCGATGGTGCCATGCTCCTTGTGGCGGTGGTCTTCGGCAGGCGGCGTTCCGGCAGAGTCCTGGATGGCGGCGGGGCGAGGGCGTTGCTGTTTGGCGACGGTGGTGGTAGAGTTGTGTTTGGTCGACGGCTTCAAACCCTAGGTGGGGTTTGGGCGGGCTAACTCGCTCTCGGGCCGCTACCATGGTTGGTTTTGGGGTTCTCGTCGAGACAGGGGGAGCGACGATGCTAATGCGTCTGCTGCAGCGCGGCGGCGGGGGCTTCACGGGCCTGATCGGGGCTTGGCTGGGCCTATCGCCTGGTATGCTTCTACTGCTGCGTCCGGTCTGCTACCGCTCTGGCGGTGGAGGTCGATCCCTCCCACGCGGCAGCGGCGCCGCTGTCCCTTGTGTTCGGTGGGTGTCTCATGCCGGCCAACCTCGTGGTGTTTGCCATGGCAAGACGCCGATAAAGACGGCGGGTCCGTTTTGGCGCATGTTGGTGGACGGTTAGATGGCGGAGTGCCAGGATTGACTGGGGTTTGGGACTTTGGGGGGTTGGGAGAAATCCTTGCTGGCTGGGCTGGCCCCGGCGCGGCGACATCTGCGGGTGCCGCCTTCCTTCTTGAAGGGCGCCGGATGTACCCTCCTCTCACTCCCCTGCGTGTACCGGGAGAAATCCTAGGAGTAGTCCGGGCAGCAGCGTCGTCATCGTCGCCCCCCTTCTTGAAGGTGCTGCTTGGTACACGGAAATTCGGAGGCATAGGATCGTGGTGGGGCTTTTTCGGCGGGCGCAGCGGTCGCGAGTCTGGGTCGGTGGTCGAGCCGGTGCTGTCGTGCATTTCTTTCTTTTTTCTTTCTTTTGTCTCTTCTCTTGGGCTTTTGCTTGTGCTGTTTGGCCCCAGCAGTGCTCGGTACTTCCTTTGGGCGTTGTGCTGTCTGGCCCAGCAGCGGTCTCACCGGTGTGCTTTATTTATAAAGCGGGGCGAAAGCCTATTTCGAGAGAAAAGAGTAATTGATACTGTCAGAAAAAAAAATCAAAGGAAATAACTAGCAGCCTTTCACCCGCCTTCTCATTGTACCCTAACAAGTAATCAAGTTTCTCAAAGACGTCAGTTTCAAAAGATTTAGTAGGTTTGTTTCAATAATACATATTTACTGTGTATCACTGACTTCCTTATCTAAACAATCTATGTGTGGCTTACATGTGCTTCTATAATATGCGAGTTATATATTCTTCACATGCGATCATAACTTACACGGTGACACCTACCTCTACCCTAGCATATCCGGCTCCATTAATACCTACCATCTTATTGGAATATCTTATGTATATATGTAGACACTTCACTCTTTTTCTCATCTTCACACAGCTAAAACTTTCATGATAAGCATAGCTAGCAACTAAAACCTTCAGAAAAGATAGCAAGAAGCTAATGTGGAATAGTGTCATGTTGTGCAGTGCAGCACTGTAAAAGAGCAATGCGAGAAGTTACTACTAAGCGTTTAAGAAAAAAATACATGAGGAGAATAACTAGAAGCAGTTTTAGGAATGGAAGACATTGCGATTGGTTCTCAAAGAAATTTAGAGGAGGGTTGCACAACAATGACCGCAGTGCCTTCTACAAAGCTTAACGAAGAGAAGCCCATCACCTCGTGATTCATGTCTGCCACCACATAGCCAACCTTGGTTTTGTCGCGCACTGCACGAGGGACATGCAATCAGAGTTGAAGATCACAGAACTACACAAGGAGCAGTACTAATGCTTCGCCAGAACTGCAGAGATGGAGGTTACTGCATCTCAATTGAAGACAGTTCCTGAGGCAAGGGTCTCACGAGTTAACCTTGTAGTCCTTCGTTCCATGATTCCAGTTACTTGCATGGAGCAACCCTGATTACAAAGGTCGAAGGGGAGATTTGTTACCCATGACCAACAGACCAGGTTACCATGCTATCACTAGCAGAGAGTGATCTCCAAGAGTCTGCATCATGTGTGTCAAGCTTCATGCACTAGCCAACGTAACCAAAAACCAAAAATCCGAACTGATTGAAAAAGCTAGTACAATCCACTTATACACTTTAACACTCACTCTCACGTGTGATGGGGAGAAGTCAGCACGTGCACCCAAAAGAGAGCGACGGCGCGCGAAACTCATGTATGACTCAAGAGGCCTATACGTGGACACAGAGGGGTCAACAATAATTTTAGGATAAATTGCGAAAGCCAGGACACGAACTCAAGACCTTAGGCTCTGATACCATGTCAAGCTTCATGCACTAGCCAACACAATCAAAAGTCCGAACTAATAGAAAGAACTAGTGCAATCCACTTATACACTTCAACACTGTGCACTAGCATGGGCAAGCAATTTTGTGTATCAATTTACTGTATTTAAACATTTAAAATAACTATAAGAAAAAATTGTGAAATGCCACTACTAAAACAGGTAAAGTGTTTAATTACTTGGCCCAAGCAAGGGTGAGAAGGTTTAATTACTTGTTCCAAAAGTAGGCACTACTTTGTCAACTTTATATTTAGGAGCACTTCATAAATCAATAGTCATACGTTTGTATATCATAGTTGTCAGAGATGTATCCGGTTCGATGTAAAACGTTGGGTCACTCGGATGCACTCCGGAGCATAATGGAAAACATAAAGATTTACCGAGTTCACACAGGATCTATCTAATATGAGGTGTGCTTCGGTCCCCCCCTAAACTTAAGCTGCATGGGCCGTTTTATTTTTTTGACTCGTTGAAACCCATATCGAGGTTACGTATATCTCCGTATATGTGTACTCGGTCGAACTGGGTATAATCCACGTTCCGCTCGGCTGATCCCACCTCCCATTATCGCGATCTATGTCTTTGCATGTCATATTTTAATTTTTTTATTGCTGTTATATAACTTCCAATTTTCGCCTTTCGCTGACACATGAGTATACGTATCCGGTGAGTATACGTCTAAGAGGACCATACGGACTTTGTGTGGGTTCATACGGTCCTCTAAACAATCGTATCGAGTTGACCGAAGCAAAAGTGATCTAATATATGTGGCACCATATTCAGAGAACGCTCAACTTGACTGACAGCTCGGCGAAGAGAGGCACATCAGAGCCAACCTCTCAGTTTGCTCACGGGCAGAAGGGTTGTTGCACTGCACGAGGGAGGCAATCAGAGTTAAAGGTCACGGAATTTTACTGCCCTTTGCTTGCCAGGGAGACAACACGGCGCAATGCCAATGATTCAAAAAGTTCAGGGGCCAAAACAGTCAGAGAGGCTTGCCTATTGACAGAAGGTAAAAGCAGAGGCATTGTGCTGTATTGTGTAAACTGTGTCTCAATCATATACTAGTTGCCTGCCACTTATTTTCATCGTGCTAGAATTTATCTTCCTGATCTTTCTGTTCTAAAAAACCTCTGAATCGATCATTATACCCTTAACCTGAAGTATATATACTGACGCTGTGACGCATATCTGTCAACGACATTGGGAATAGTTCGCTCATGTGATGGCACCTGGAGTTATGAAAAGAAGACCCTGGTTCCATGTTACTGGAGTAAAACCTTAGGAATGAGCGACATCCGAGAAACCTACTGGAAAGGTGCACATGTGCTTAGTTATAGCTCAGGGAAGATCTGACAGACCATCGGAGGTGCGGTGGTGATCTGTAGCTTTGGCAAAGTAGGAGGAGGCGAGTTTGAACTCCCTGGGCGGGATGGCGCGCCCCATCTGATTCTCTCCGGCGGCGTGCTCCCCCTGGGCTGGCCGGCGTGCCAGCCCTTCCTCCTCCCTTCCCCATGGTCCCTGCCGGTCCTGGTCCCCTCCCGCCGCTGCGGTGGCGGGCATCTTCGGCGTCCGTGTTCGCCGGCTGCCGGCCGGGCTGGTCGGCGGCGACGCTCGTCCTGCGGCCGGCCGAGGGTCGGTTGGTCCTTCTCAACGCCGTCGGCGTCGTCGTCGACGCCCGGGACCGCCGCCGGGGAGAGTTCGTGCGGCAGGGGGGGTCCATCGGTCTCCCGGCGCACACGGTGAAGGTCGGCGCGCGGGTGGCTGCCACCTCAGCGCTGGGGCCGTGCCGCGGACGGCGTCCGCCGCCGCCGCCCCCCAACCCTCTCCCGCCGGAGCAGGTGGCCGCCCTTGCCGACCTGCACGGGCTCGCCTGGGGGGACGTCGAGGAGGACGCGGAGGTGCTCGCCACCGCGGTACCCGCTTCAGAGGTAGCGTCGGGGCCGGTTCTCGGCGTGCGCCTCGACGGCGAGCTTTCGGACGGTGAGCACGGAGTTCCGCGGCCGACCTGCCAGTCTGCCCTCCTCCCTCCCTCCCTGGGGGACTTCCTTCCCCTGGCTAGGGCCGCCGCCCGGCGGCCTCGCCGGCGGGGAGGGTCCCCAGCCAGGGCTGCCCTGGCGGCGCCCCAGCACGGGGTCGGGGGGTTGGGGAGGGGTTCGCGGCGCGTCGGGTCGGGGCTGGACGGGCGGACCGCTCGTGGGCCGAGGCCTGTGGGTGGTCTGGCCCAGACGGCCCAGGGTCCCATGGTGGGCCCGTCGAGACCCCCCAGGGGCCTCCGCCCCATCCGGCCCGTCCCGGCCCAAGTAGGGTCCCCCGAGCTTGCCCTAAGGCGCCCCGTCCACGTATCCGCCTCGGTCTCCTCTGCCCCTGCTTCCCCGCCGCCACCCTCCTCTGTCCCCGCCTCCGGACGCTCGTACCTGGCGGTGTTGATGGCCCACCGCCCTCGCGGCCCGCCGGTGCCGCAGCGCCCCTCCTCCCCGCGGCGGCGCTCCTCCTCGCCGCGTCTCTCCCGTTCCCCTGCGCGCGACCGTCGGCCGACGCTTTTCAGCGGCTTTCTGGTGCCTACCGCACTTCGCCGCCGCCGCCTCGCCGGCGTGGCCCCTGTCTGACCGCCGGCTATCCCGCTCTCCTCCCCACGCCAGACGTCGCCTTGATCCCCCCCGCCGCTCCCCCCCACGCCCGTCGGCAGCGGACAGGGACCGGGAGGCTCGCCTCCGGTCTGCTGCCATGTTGGCCCTTGACGGCGCGACGCTCGTCGAGGCAGGCGCAGCGGATGAGGGCCCGCCAGCGCGAGGGGGGCCTCCCGTCCGCTCCCGCCCATGTGGTCCCGGCTCGCCGCGAGGTTGGGGTGGACGCGTCAGCGGCCCCTAAGAAGAAGAAGAAGAAGAAGGGCCCGTCTTAGGCCGCCGCGGGCGCGGCGGGACCGTCGGTTCCCTCGTCCGTCCCCGCCCCTGTGGTGCCGCGTGGTGGTGGCAGCATGCTGGCGGCCGCCATCCCGAGGCCCAGGGAGTCTCTGGAGTACTATGGTCACGGGGTCGACGGGGGCTTCTACTTCATCGACCTGGGGGGTGTTCAGATGACGGTCCCGGAGACCCTGGCGAGAGTGTCTATCCTCCCGGACCAGGTGCCTCCTCTCTCGGTGGCGGTGACGGAGGCCCTCCTCCAGGAGGAGCTCAGTGCGGTGCTGCCTGGCCACGAGTGGCCGGTCGGCCGTATCTCTGACTCGGAGTTCGTTGTCTCCTTCCCCTCGGTGGCGGTCCTGCGCATGTGCGCCCTCGGCTCCTCCTTCACGCTCCCCATCCACCAGCTGAAGGTTGCCATCCAGCCTTCCTCGGCCGCCCAGGAGACGGTGGCCACCCTCTCGGAGGTCTGGGTGCGCCTCCTTGGGGTCCCTTTCGAGGCTCGGTCCCCCGAGGTGGTGGCGCTTATCTCTCAGGCGATTGGCAAGCTGACGGAGGTGGACTTGGGCTTGCTGGCGGGACACGGCGCGATCAGGCTGCGCATCCTCTGTCCGTCTGCCTCTGTGTTCCCGGTCTCGCTCCCCCGATTCTTCTTCGACCGCGTGGGCCGGGACCTCTTGGTGGAGCTTGACAAGGCGGTGGCTGCACCGGTGGCTAGCCTCCCGTCCAGCCTCCCCCCCTCGGCCGGTGACGACCCCGGGGCAGACCGCGGGTCGGAGCGCTCCGACGACAGTGACTCGGGTTCCGACCCCGAGTCTCCCCTCGCCTCCGGCGCGTCGCCGCCCCCGCCCTTCCCCGCTCAGGGTGTCGCCGGAGGTGGTCCGACGGCCTCGCTGACGGCCGGCCTCTCCGGCAGGGGTCCCTTCTTTCCCGGAAGACGACCCCTGTCTCTGAGCGCCCCGGCCAAGCTGGCCCCAGTGGACCTTCCTCGCTGCTGCCGCCCGGATCCTCCCATCTCCTTCGACCTCGACATCGCGCAGTACGGCTCCAACCTCCCCCAGGCCTCTCCGCCCCGCCCGGCCCCCCCGGCCGCCTCACCCTCCCTGGAGCTGGAGTCCTCGGGGAGTGAGGGGATGGTCGTTTGTGCCAGTCTGTCCCCGCGGTCCCCCAGTGTGGTGTGTTACTCCCTCGCGCCGGACACCCCTGCCCCGCTGGGACTCGCGCCGGCCGCTGGTGACCCGGCCTCCCCTGCTGCGGTTTCCAAGCTGCGCCGAGCCAGGGCCCCCAGGCCTCCTCCCCCGCCACCCTCCCGCCATAGTGTTCGTCTCGCTGACTCCCGGACAGGCCTGCCTGGCCCCGAGACGACAGGGGCCGAGAGGGCCGCCCGCCGGGTGGCGGCTCGTGACGACTTCTCAGGTACTTCCTCCATCCTTTCCGCATCTCAGCCTGTCCCGGACCCTCCGGGCTCGCTTGGTTCCCCGTTTTGTGTGCTTTCAGAGGTGTCGCTGGCTCACCTTGGCGAGGTAGCTGATGACTGCGGGCTGGTGTTCCGGGGCGAGAAGGGCCCGTGGCTCGAGCAGCTTGCTGCCATTAAGGCGCGAGAGGGGTATGCGGGGTCGATCACTGCTGCCCGGGCTCGTGATGCCTGGGAGCGGGAACGCTCCCGGATCCTTACCGAGGACAGGCCCGTTGGGCTTGGCCTCAGTGGGGATCCCCCTCCTGCCCCTGATGTGCGGGAGATCACCCAGGCGCCGACCCCCTCGGGTAGGCCACGTGGGAGACCTCACAAGGCAGCTGCGTCTCGCCCCATCTCCCCCCGTGCCCGTTCGGTCCCCACTAAGGGGACTGCCCTGGCCTAAGTGTCCTGATGGACATCCTTCGAGCCTTTCGGATGTTCATTTGGAACATCCGGGGGTTCGGGCACGAGGGCCGGCGCCGCCAGATCAAGGACTACATCCGCCAGGAGTCGCCGGATATTGTCGGCTTTCAGGAGACAATTCGCCAAGACTTCACCATTTCCGAGTTGGAAGCCCTCTCCCGCTGCAAGTTTTCCTGGTTCTGGCTCCCTGCCTCTGGCCATTCCGGGGGTATCCTCCTGGGGGCGAAGGAGGATACCTTTGTGATTGATGATATGGACCGTGGGGAGTTTTTTGTGAGCACGGCCCTCACGCATAGGCAGACTCGCTTCAGATTCGAGGTGATTACTGTCTATGGCCCCGCGGACCATCGGAGGTCCACTGAGTTTTTGCTCGAGCTCAAGTCAAAGGTGGAACGGACTGATATCCCGGTGGTGATAGCCGGCGATTTCAATCTGATCCGCTCGGTACAAGACAAGAGCTCGACGAACGTGGACCTCCCTAGGATGCGTATGTTTAACGACTGCATCGCTGATCTTGCCCTCCGCGAGATTGTGCGGGTGGGCGCTAGATATACGTGGACAAACAAGCAAATCCAGCCTATCCGCAGCGTCCTCGACCGTGTCTTTGTCTTTGTTGAGTGGGAGGTTGCCTACCCCCTCTGTGCCCTGAATGCGGTTACTAGGATTGGGTCCGACCATACCCCGCTCCTCTTCTTGTCCGGAGGGGGCCGGCCTCCTAGATTGAACCGCTTACACTTTGAGTCCTTCTGGCTACAGAAACAGGGCTTTGTGGAGGCAGTGCGATCTAGGTGGCTAGCGGCGGTCACCTCGAGCCCTCGTGTTTATTGCGCTATTGACATCTGGCACCATTGTGCCAAGATGGCTCGCCAATTCATGAGGGGTTGGGGGGCTAACTTGGGGGCGGACCTCCGTGCCCAGAAGGCGTCGATTCTGGGGGCGATCCAGTCTTTGGATCGGGAGGCTGATCTCCACGGCCTCTCGGCCGAGGAGTGGTCCCATAGGTACTCCCTAGAGACCTCCATTATGGAGATCTACAAGGGGGAGGAGGCGTTGGCTACGAGCGTCGTGAGCCGATCCAAGGGGAATCAAACACGGCCTACTTCCATGCCGTTGCGAACGGTAGGAGGCGGAAGTGTTCGATCCCCTGCCTCTGGGCGGGTGAGGACCTATTGGAATCCCCACAGGCCCTCTCCGCCCATATTTATTCGTTCTACCGGGACCTCTTCTCGGCGGCCCTGCCGTCGGGTCTCTCGCTGGCCCCGGACTTCTGGTCGGCTGCCGCGCTGGTCTCCCAGGCAGAGAATGAGGACCTCACCCGTCCTTTTCTCTAGGAGGAGGTGGCGGCGGCCCTGAAGTCCATGAAGGCTGGCTCGGCCCCGGGTCCCGATGGGCTGCCCGTGGGTTTCTTCTAGACTTTCTGGCCCCAGCTTCAGCCGGTGGTTCTCCAGATGTTCCAGGAGTTCTATGTTGGGACCCTGGTGATGTCTCGCTTGAACCTCGGCGTTATTTCCCTGATCCCCAAAGTAGTTGGGGCCACGGACATCCGCCAATTCCGCCCGATTACTGTGATTAACGTCATCCAACGCCTGTTCGCCAAGGTCTGTGCTCTCCGCCTCGCTCCGGTGTTGGAGCGTCTTACCCACCCCCTCAAGTTCGCCTTCTTGAAGGGACGCCTCATTCATGACGACGTCCTGGCCTTCCATGAAATTATTCATGAAGTCAAGACTCAACGTCAACGAGGGGTCTTTCTCAAGCTGGACTTCCAGAAGGCCTATGACCGCTTGGACTGGGCTTTCTTGAGGTTGGTGCTAGAGAGGAGGGGTTTCGATGACCGCGTGATCCGTTGGATTATGCAGTTCGTGATGAGTGGGCAGACGGCGATCAACATTAATGGGGAGATTGGCCCATACTTTCGCCCCTCCTGCGGGGTTAGGCAGGGGACCCTATTTCCCCCCTCCTCTTCAACGCAGCGGTGGACGCCCTGGCTGAGATGTTGGATAGGGCCAGGGTAGCTGGCCACATCTCGGGGGTGGTGGGCCATCTGATCCCGGGTGGTGGTATTTCTCACCTCCAGTACGCTGATGACACCATGATCATGGTTCAGGGCTCGGACCTGGACATTATTAACTTGAAGTTCCTGCTGCTGTGTTTCGAGTCTTTGTCCGGGCTGACGATCAACTTCGACAAGAGCGAGGTGATGGTCCTGGGTTATTCCGACGCGGATCGCCAGCGGATTGCGGATAACCTAAATTGTAAGCTGGCGGACTTCCCTATTACCTATCTGGGTTTCCCCATCCGGGAGACTAGAGTTCTGATCAGGGATTTGGCCCCCTTGGTTTCGAGGGTACGCTCGCGCGCGGAGCCGTGGCGGGCGCGCCTTACGACTAAGGGGAGCAAATCCATACTGATTAACTCATGTCTCTCGAGTCTGCCCATGTACCAGATGGGCCTGTACCTTCTGCCTGAGGGGACCCATGCCGACTTCGTCAAGGAGTTGTCTAGGTTCTTTTGGGCCGCAAGGGATGGCCATCAGAAATATCATATGGTCAAATGGGCAGATGTTTGCGCCCCCAAATGTCTTGGGGGATTAGGTATCCTGGACTCCCGGCGCTTTAATGTGGCGCTGATGCTGAAGTGGGTGTGGCGCATCCTTAGGGATGACGGAGGACTCTGGCTGCAGCTTATCAAGGCCAAGTACCTTCGGGGCCGACCTCTTTTGGCATGTGAGAGGCGGGAGGGCTCTCAGTTCTGGAGAGCCCTCCAGGAGATCAAACACTTCATTGGCCTGGGCGTGTCCTTTGGGGTGGGGAGTGGCTGGGGGGTGCGTTTCTGGCTTGACCCGTGGCTCCTCCCTATCCCGTTGGGAGTCCAGTTCCCCGGGCTGTTCGCCATCTCCTCCTCCCCGGCGGCGCTGGTGGCCGAGGTCTTCGACGAGGGTCGCTGGAACATCCTGTTCCGGCGCTACCTCGGTGTGTCCGAGGCCGCGGACTTGGTGCAGCTTCGGATCTCCCTTCCGACGGCTTTAGCGACTTCCCCGGATTCGGCCTCATGGCGGCTGCAGCCGTCCGGGGAGTTCTCTGTGGGCTCGGCATACCGAGCCCTGTTCCAGGGCCCGGAGCTGCCCTGGACCTCCCCCCTGTGGAAGGCCCCCCTTCCGCTTAGTATTAGGATCTTCGTGTGGCAGCTGCTCCGGGACAGGCTCCCCTCGGGGGTCGAGGTGGCCAAGCGCCGCGGCCCGGGCACTGGCTTTTGTCCCCTATGTGGGACCCCGGAGACCTGTTCTCATATTTTGTTCTCCTGCTCGGCGGCGCGGGCTCTGTGGTCCTTTGTCCAGGAGGCGCTGGGGCCTGCTTGGCAGGCGCAGGAACTCGGGGAGTTCCTGCAAACCCAGGCAAACAGGGCTGGAGGAGGGCGCCGCCTCTTCTGGCTCGTGTTTGCGGGCATCTCTTGGACCTTGTGAAATGTGCGTAACAAGATGGTGATTGAGACCTTCCCCTCCCGCGTGACTGACCCAGTTTTCTCCTTTCTTGGCTTCCTTCAGCAGTGGTCTCCCCTGGTGCGGCAGCGTGACCGGTCGTCCTTCGATGACACTCTTCGGACCTTGAGGACGGCGGCGCTCCCCCTCTCGGCTCCTGCCCCGTCGATCCCTTCGGTGGCTTGAGTATCCCCCCAGTCGTCTCGCCGTACCTTTTTTTGCTTTGCTTTTGGGCTTGTCTGAGCTGTGGCCCCAGCGGTCGGTTGCTACCTTTTCTTTCTTGTTTGGCTTCGGCCGGTTTGGATGTTGTACGAACCTTGTGTGTGGATGTTGTTTTATTTATAAAGCGGGGCGAAAGCCTATTTCGAGGATAGTTCGCTCATGTACCTTGTCACTATCAGTGTGGAGTACAGTGACCGCTATATAGTCCTGAAAGTGAGTCTAGGTTTATTAAAGAGTATAAATGAAGAGGTGTCTGAATATATTTATATAGACCAGCGCATGGTTGCCTGATGAAGAGTAATTGGTATTCTCTACTACCTAAAAAAAACCTTGTGTTCCGTCGTCGACAATACGTCAAGCTCCTTCGTCAATCGTCCCACCTACTTCGTAGCGATCGACATGTCCGCCGAGCATTACTCCACCTCTCCCATCTCTCAGGTTCTTCCTCTACATGCCTCCACGCCACGGTCATAGACACCGGCATCACGTGATCACATCATGCGGCATGCGGTCATCGTCCACGGAAAGAACATAAACTCCAGGTTTTGGAGCAACAAGCACGAATAATCATAAGCAGTTCACCATGTAGAGTTTGATTCCTCCGATCCATGATTGAGTTGAGGTAAGGTAAATGACTAAATTCTGGAGTTCAGGAACCAGTCAGACAGTTGGTTTACATTCAAACAGTCAGCTTATATAGGTGAGTGGGCACATGATACATTGATTCCTCCGATCCATGGTCGAGTTCAAGTAAATGACTAAATTCTGAAGTCCAGGAACCTGTCAGACAACTTCTTTACATTTGCGATCAGCTTGGGTATGCAGGTGAGTGGGCACATGATACCCTGAGTTCAAGACAGATAAATCGGAGCTGGGTTAGTAGTTTCTGAATAAAAGATAGTGTCAGGCAAGAGCACGATGGAAGAATAGAAAAATGGAAAATTGATAGCTGATTTCTTCCGACCCAGTACCATTGCAGCAACAAATGTGCGGGATGCCGATGCTCTTGGCAATGCCAACAACGGTTGATCATCAGATGCAAAACTTACAATATTTGTCACCACTTTTTTTTTTGGTTTAGTAAGCTGACTTTGTCATCTTGGATTTGATGTACTAAAACCTTCTGATAAATGTGTATAGCTATCATTCCACGGTATGTTTTTCCGTGTACTGAATCTCAACTGGCCTGTTGTTTCATCATTTTCTTCCGCAGAAAATGGCGTTCAACGAGACAACTTAGACTTCAGGCTGGACTAAGTGTATTGGGTAAACACCCATTTGATAACCTGAAAATACAGATATTTGGTTCTTCAATTTAGGTGCGAAAGTAAAATGGTTAGCGTGCCACTCTTTGTAGCCCTCAATGCCTTCTCTTTGATTCCATATTCACAGGCTTATATTACTAATAACTTTGCTAAAGTCTGATAAAAAAGTCTATATCTAAGAAACAGTTAGGTTCTCAACCTGAAATACTATAAAAATTGGCAGATAGAAGAGATACCAGATGGAGTATGAATGTGTAGCCCATCTTGTAATCGGATCGGAGGAATGTGGTCATGACAAAGCAGAAAAATATTATCTCCTCTTCACTGCCTTGGCGGCTGTGTTTTCTATGTTCTTCAAATGTTTCTCTTGTTCACCTGGTGCGTGGCTTGCCATGAGATCATTTGGTTCCTGACTGAAGTCGTTATAAGTTTTCAGATTAATATGATGGCAACTTAGAAGAATTTTGGGAGATAAGGCAACACACAAACAGAATAAGTCCGATAAGTTGAAAAATTCAGAGAAAAATGCTTGGAAATGCAAGCATTGAAAATGATAAATGATTGAACCAAAAAGTGATAAGATATGCATTGCGCCAAGTTTGCACGTGTCTGTGACACATATTTTCGCACGGGCATATTTCCTAGTATCGGTAAAAACTCAAAGGAGATAACTAGCAGCGTTTCACCGGCCTTCTCATTGTACCCAAACAGCTAATCAAGTTTCTCAAAGAAATCAGTTTCAAAAGATTTAGTAGGTTCGTTTCAAGAATAAAATATTTAGTGTGTGTCACTGGTTTCCTTGTCTAAACTATCTATGTGTGGCTTGCATGTGCTTCCATAATATGCAATTTATATCTTCTTCACATGTGATCAAAACACCACACGGTCACACCTACCTCTACCCCAACTAATATCAGGATCCAATAATACTTACCATCTTATTGGAACATCTTATGTATGTATGTATGTATGTATGTATGTATGTATGTATGTATGTATGTATGTATCGACGCGGATTTGCTACTCACAAGAGTAGTTGCGCATAGGCAGAGCACCGTTGGATTTAGGGATCAAATGCATGCAACCTCTAGATGGAAGTGGGGTGGAACATGGCTGAGATAACGGTGTTAGTTTTGTGCATGCATGCAAGAATCTAGGGTTTGGCATGAGTTCCAATTTAGCACACTGTTTTGGCTACAAAAGTTTTAGCATCTAAAATGAGAAGTTTTAGCATCTAAAATGAGAAGGGATTGAGAACAAGGATTAAAACAGATTTTGCATGCAGAAGCTTTAGACTATGTGCCATGCAAAAGAGTGCCCTAACAAAGGTTGTTTTGGTATGTGTTTGGTGTCTGCATGAATCCATGAGAATGTGAAGAAAACGAAACAAAGGTTGTTTTGTTTATTGCGGCGGCAATGAAATAAGGCTTAGTTTGGTTAGGGTTTACCGCATGTACTATATTAGGGTTTGCCTCACCTAAATGAAATTTGATAAGCTTTGTTTTGCTAGGTCTTCATGCATGTAGTATATTAGGGTTTACCATGTAGTATATTAGGGTTAGGGTTTACCGCATGTTGTATATTAGGGTTTGCCTCACCTAAATGAAATTTGATAAGCTTTGTTTTGCTAGGGCTTCATGCATGTAGTATATTAGGGTTTACCGTGTAGTATATTAGGGTTAGGGTTTACCGCATGTTGTATATTAGGGTTTGCCTCACCTAAATAAAATTTGATAAGCTTTGTTTTGCTAGGGCTTCATGCATGCATCAAAGGAACACTAACGGCGTTACTATTGAGCCAACATCCTGGGTCTGGATACATGTGCTCCCTATATCAAAAGGGGAGAGAATCAACGGTGGATAGGCTATGCGCAACTATGCCTGTGTTTAGCTGGCTATTTCCCATATATATATATATATATTATATATATATATATATATATATATATATATATATATATATTCCGGACTGCTTCTCTTCGTTGATATGCAAGTTACTAGGAAGTGTTCTACTAGAAAAAGAAGACACGAGGAGAATAACTAGAAGAAATTTTAGGAATGAGGGACATTGGGATTGGTTCTCAAAGATGTTCAAAAGGAATTCGCGCAGCAATGAATGCACGACCTTCTACAAACATCAAGCCGTCGTGCTTTATGTCTGACACACCATGTAGCCAACCTAGGTTTGGGCACTGGCAGGAGAGCTGATATACTATATGAGGGATTGGCATCAGATTCGAAGCTCACATAGCTGTAATCCTCTTAGGGCAATGGAGATACACCACCGCCTAGTTGGAGTGATCCCTTTACCTTTAGTCACCATGTCGGTCTTAGTTTTATCCTACTTAGGCATGGCACTGTTATAGTATGTCCCCAGATTATAGTGATATTTCTTTTTAAAAGCATTTACCTGATTCTTTGCCGATCTTGTCTTAGCTTCTTCCGATTCCTTGTACTCCACAAATACGGCTCAATTATCCCGCTGCTTATCTAGTGCGCCAGTGAATTTTGGAGTCAATGACTTTTTGACCTATTTTTGGTATAATATTTTCTTTTAGTTCTTCAATTATGTGCCCATCTTTTTTAGAGCCCACTCCATGACTGTCAACCTCATTGCCGTTGTGAGCTCATCAGTCGACAAGACTAGTAAGGTGAAATATGTCATGAGCGAATTTCAAAGACAATCTCATGGTCTGTCATCGATAAAACTTGCTCCAACTTGATTCTTTTTTCTGGCTTATTTCACTCCTGAGTGGTGATCGGGATGGTGTCCCTAACAATCATTACGCACTGATATACAAATGCAGATGCAATCTCTTTGGACTCCAATAGTTAGCCCAGGTCAGAGACTACGTCAATTGTGAAACACGCACCATCAGCCAATTTTCTGGTCAGGCCTCGTTTCCTTACAGAAGATTGGCCCGATGCAGAGGTCAAAGAGAAGAAACAATCGTTAGTATATACATATACGAATCAACTAATGCATCTACTAGTTATCAGCAGAGGCTTTATATACCTCACCGGACTTTGTTAAGGAGTCTCCATCGTCGTCTCCAGACTTGTCTCCACACAAGGTATTGGGAGCCATCATATCCATCGCCGGCTTCTCTATCATAATAATAACATCCAGTACCCTCAACTATCATGGCATATAGGCGTTGTTCATCGTCTCTACGGTCCATACCTTAACTAATATAGAAGAAAGATAAAACACTTTTGCATTAAAATAAAAAATATTATAATTGCGACGATGACCCTAAAACCCTAAACCGCATTTCTATTTCTATATCTGTTAATGCAACAATAGAAGGAAGATAAAATAATTTAGCTTAATAGAAGAAAGATAAAGTACTAATGAAACAATAATACATTTGGAATAATCCAGTTAATACAACAATAATATCAGATAATATCACTAATACAACTGGACGTCAACTTCCGGGTCCTGAGCCACGGGAGGTGAACACCCAAAGAGAAGGAACCATCACATGAGCATAGCTCGGGTGAGATCCCTGAAGAAATTGCCAGTATTGAAGAACCTGATGTCCAACGCAACCATATAGCGACGGATGTGCTCGTCCTCCTTCCTGACATGATTCTGTACCACCTTATCGGGGGTCGGCTCCCTCTGCACGGTGCAGTGGACCACTCGCCTGCCATCAAAGAAGCTACGGATGGACGACAAGACCCAGATTTCTCACCAATCTACGCGTCCCGAAAGGTAGCACATCCCAGTGTCAGCCCGACAAAGCCCAGTCTTGGACATGCCTGACGGAGCCCATTCCTCCATCGTTGCCGCCGAGTCAACAACAAGGATGCGGGAAGGGCATAACCTAAACACTAAATTAAACATAAACAATCATAACCTAAACACTAAATTAAACCCCTAAACTAAATCATAATCTAAACACAATCATAACCTAAACACTAAAGTAAACACTAAATAAAATCCCTAAAATAAATTAAATCTAAACAATCATAACCTAAACACTAAACTAAACACCAAATCTTTAGATCAACTAAATTAAACACTAAATAAAATCCTTAAACTAAATTAACCTAATCATAACCTAAACACTAAACTAAACACTAAATTTTTAGATCAACTAAACTAAACACTAAATAAAATCCCTAAACTAAATTAAACCTAAACACTAAACTAAATTAAACATAAATTAATCACAAATGCAATGAGGTTGACAGTCACCTACGGCGGCGGCGCGCGCGGCCAGGAGGACCGATGAGGCGGCGCGCGGCGGCGGACGGCAGGGGCGGCATGACCGAGAGACTGCGGAGGCGGTGCCGCAGGGAGACGGCGGGGCAGCAGCTCTCCTCCTCTCCACGAGCACGGCTCAACGCGGTGGCGGCTTCTCTCCACGAGCGTGGGCGACAGCGTATCTCCATGGGTGCGGTTGGTAGCGACGAGCTAGCTTTGGAAGATGAACTGTGGCGTGCTCTAGTGTGTGGCTCGAACCGGGGTGGAGGGGTGGGTATAAATACCCACCCACATTTAGTCCCGATTTGAGCCACAATCTGGGACTAAAGGGTAGCCTTTAGTTCCGATTTGAGCCACAATTCATGACTAAAGGGTACCCTTTAGGGACTAAAGGGGACTGAAGGGTACCCTTTAGTCTCCGGGACTAAAAAACACACTGCCTTTTTAGTCCTTTAGCTTCAAACGAGGACTAGAGGGTCCTGGTTTGTGGCTCAAACTACGACTAAAGGTTCTTTTTCGCGCCAAAAAGAAAATCAATACTAATAATTAAGAAAAATATGTATTATATATTAAAATTTTCGGAAAAAAAATCTATAATTTAAATCTATTATCCTACTCTGTTATATAACTTAAATGAAATAATTTATTGTTTAACAAATATTCTACTAATCTTGGAAAAACGTATTTTATTATTTAAAAATTAGAAAAATACATACAATATACCAAATATTCACAGAAAAATAATCTAAACATTAAAAATATAATATTTCATATATTGTTTCTTAATCTGCCATCTTTGGGATATTTGAGAAGTGTTTGAATATGAATTTGAATAACTTTTTCTTATTTTCGAATCTGATAAACCTTTCTACATGAAAAATATTTGAATTTAAATACCTAATCTAAAACCATTTTCTATTTTCTAAAATAATTAGTCTAACTATTCCAACTATTAACCATTTTGCCATTTGGTCCTGGTTTGTGGCTCAATCTAGGACTAAAGGTTCTTTTTGGCGCCAAAAAGATAGTTTGGAGGCCTTTAGTCTTGGTTGGAGTCACTAACCGGGACTAAAGATATTTCCCGCCATTTTTAGAGCCGTCAAGCCACGCATCATGCTTTCCCGCCATTTCTCTCCGCTTCCCGTCATGTTTTCCTGTCCTTGCCCTCTATATCTAGGCTGATCGCCATGGCCGTCCACACCTTCCCATCTCATAACAATGGATACCACATACTAGGTTATGACGGTCGAGGAGCCCATTCCTGCCGGGCTACCGGATGCCCGCCGACTGGATGCTGAGTGCTGGAGGGGTTCATGTCCCTCCTGTGCCTCAAGGTTCCGCCCGTCATGCGGCCATCACGAACCACTTCTACCTCGAGCTCACGTCGGAGCAGCAGATGGATCCCCATTGGGATCCCAACAACTATGACACCTTGAATACCTTCTTCGCTAACCGGCGGGAAAGGGACCTCGCCAGGTACAAGGGTAACGGCCCTCCCCCGGTGAACCACAACAAATCCGAGGCTGGAGTGGCAGGTGCCATCATTGGCTAGGATGAATGGTTCGTATTTGTACACAAGATTGTTGAGATCCACTATTGTCATTCTATACTGCAGGTCTACCTTTACCCCACCTCCTGTCAGCTTGACCCATTTGCACCGAAACTCAAATCGGGACTAAAGATCCATCTTTATTCCTGGTTCATGTAACAAACCAGGACTAAAGGGTCTGGTGTCGGTCCCAACCTGCCAAAAACATTTTAGTCCCAGTTTATTACACGAACCGGGACTAGTGGGTATCGTGCCCTACATCCATTTCTAGCCATTGGAACCGAGGCATTAGTCCGGGTTCGTAGAAAACTGGGACTAATGCCCAAAACCAAATGCCAGTTTTCTACTAGTGATGCTTCGCCAAATTGAGGCACCAAAACTGTAGAGGTGGAGATTGCTCCATCTCAAAGAAGCCAGTTCCTTAGGCAGGGGTCTCACGAGTTCCACACACTTGCAGTCATTTGCTCCATGATTCCAGCTGCTCGCATGGAGCAATCCTCATTCTGAAGGGGAGATCCGTTATCTAGGACCAACGGACGGGGTTACCATGCTATTGGCACTGCGCAGAGAGTGATATACAAGAGTATGCATGAGCTAGCATACAAATATGATGTCCACAAAACAAAATCCCAAAATACAGCAACACATGATTCACAAAGATGGGAAACGTACTTACCAATACTTCTTTTTTCATTGGAGATGTGCTTTGGTGTCCTCTCCCGCCTTCCAAACATAGGAAATTGAAAACACAAGGAAGGCCATGATTAACCAATATCACTTTGATTTAGAGGACATGAAGGGGTATCGGCCAATTCTGACCCACATTGTGTTTTCAGTTTTCTAAGTTTGAGAGGAGGGGAAGACACCAGAGCAAAACTCTTTTTTCGAAGCGAACGAGTACCAATACTTGTCAGAACTTACAGGTGACTAATTAGCTCAAGGTGAGCACTCAACAAGTTCAGGCCATCAGCTATTGACGACCCCAAGGATGAGAACAAAACAGAATGGAACATACTACCTTAGCGTAGCAATTACTAAACTTAGCACAAATACAACCTCAACTCATCCAAAGCCACGACGGGGTTGTTTCTTCGGGCACTCAAGTCTATCTTGCATGTCTTTTTCTGGCGTTTTCAGTTTGGCATCATCGGGCTTACTGTGTTTCTGCAATCATTTTTCGTGGAGGTGAGACACTATGTAAAAAGGTGTTTAAACAATATCATAAAGCAGAGTTGAAGGCCAGCAGTATCCACTATAAGGTTTAATCTGAACATTACTACACTAATTTAGTCTAAAAATTAGCATAAATCAAAATTTGGGATTTATCTTATGCCTGTAGCAGCAGCAACAAGCTGGAGCTGTGGTCGGCGGCTTCAGCTCGGTGAAGACACGCCTTTTGCTTCGGCAATAAAAGCTCCCCGTTGGCAGCCGGTGCGCACGGCCTGAGCAGCCCGATATAGTGACGAGGAGACGGCGTCGGTGCGCACGGCCTTAGGAGATTCCTCGCCAGTGCGCATGGGGGGCAACGGCTCCGTTTCATATCCGACCGCCGGAGGAGAGGAACTATCCCATCTTGAACTCTAGGAGGAGGGGGTGTTCGAAAGAAAATTGCTTTGAAACCCTAGCTCGGCCCGCTTCCCCCGCTCCTCCCGCGTCGCCCCCGCGCGGCGACCGGGGGGAAACCCTAGCTCCTCGCGCCGCCAGCCCCCTCCCCACAGGCTCCTCCCTCTCCTCGCCGCTGCCATGAGGCCCGGCCGGGCGAAGCTAGGCCGGTGCCGGTGGCGGCGGGGCGCCTTCGTCCTCTTGCGCGGGGGGGGGGGTCGTGGGGCCCCTCGTCCGGGCCAGAGCCTGCTCCTCCCGCCGGGGCGCAGGGCGACGGCGGCCAGCTCCTCATGGCGCCAGCGCGACGGGCGGCAGCGGGTGGTGCGCGTCAGGCGTGCTGGGGGCGTGCTCCGCGGGCGGCTGCGGCGTGGCGTCGGCAGTTTCCAGCATGCCCGGGCTGTGGCGGCGGCCATGGTGCTCCTGGCCTGTGGTTGTTGCCATGGCAAGGGCTTTGCTTGGCCCAGATCTAGGCAGGCGGGTCTGCCCCGGGCACTACGGGCCTCGACAGGCGGTGTTGGTGTTCGGCCGGCGGCGTTCTCGGCGGTGGCTGGGGCGACATGGTGGCGGGGCCGCTTCCCTTGGCGGCGGGGCTGCCGCGATGGCCGGAGCTCGGCCCAGATCTGGCCCCTTCGGGCCGGATCTGGGTTTGAGCGGGCTGGCTCGGACCGGTGTGTCTTGGATGGATTTCAGAGCGTCTTGGGATGGGGGCCGCGGGGCTGATGTCACGTCTTTTGCAGCGCGGCGGTGAAAGCTTCACGGGCCCATCCGGCCCGGCCGGACCTATGGCTTCTTCGGGGGTAGCGGTGGCGATGTTCTCCATGCTGCAGCGTGGCGGTGAGAACTTTACGAGCCCTTCCAGGGCTCGTCCGGGCCTTCGGCCTGGTGTGTTCTTGCGGCCGCGTCCAGCCGGCACCCGTCATTGGCGGCGGAGGAAGTCCTCCGGGGGGATAAGCTTTTGCCTCCCTCTAGTAGCTTGTGGCTTGGTGTGCTTGAACCGCGACGTCTGGTCGGTTACCGTCCCTGGCGGTGGAGGTTGCACCCTCCCACGTGGTGATAGTTCCGCTTCCCCGTGCCTTTGGTTGCCTTCTTTTGGTCCGTCCGACCCTGTAGGAAGTTTCGTGGTGTGGCGGTGATGATGTTGTCAAGATCGTGGTGGCACATGTTGGTGGGCGGCGTGGTTGGTGGTGTGCTTAGGCTTGCCCAGGGGTGTGGTTGTTGGGATTGGGCGAAATCCCTGTCGGCCTTGCCAGCCCCGACGCGGTGACGCCTGCGGGTGCCACCATCCTTCTTGAAGGGTGTTGGGTGTTTCCTCTTCCTGCTTCCATTGCATACCGGGGGAAACCTTAGGATTCATCTGGGCAGCAGTGTCGACATCGTCGCTTCCCTTCTTGGAGGTGTTGCTTGGTACGGGGCGTGTCGGAGTACGAGGAGTGTGGTGGTCATCCTCCGGTGGGGCGCGTTGCGCCGACATCGCTGCTACCAGCGGTGTCGGCATTGTTTTCTTTTCTTCTTTCTCTTGTTTTTCTTTCCTTTTGGACTTTGTTGTGCTGTTTGCCCCAGCGTTGGTCTCGTGGTTGTCCTTTGGGCGTTGTGCTGTCTGGCCCAGCAGCGGTCTCACCTGTGTGCTTTATTTATAAAGCGGAGCGAAAGCCTATTTCGAGAGAACTCTAGGAGGAAGAAGACGATGCGCGAGGGGGGATGGAGACGGCAACAACGCACAAGAGGAAGGAATAGGCGGTCATCCGGTGCAGGGGGAGGAGGTAGCCGCGTCGGGTGGCGTCAGGATTCAGGCTGCAAGTGGCGGCGGGAGGCCCGTGGCGCCGCAAAGCCCGCCCCGCATAAAATTATTAGCGAAGGCCCACGTACTGGAGGAAATATTAAGTGGAGGTACGCGGGCTGCTCGTCATACCCACATACCCGCATAAACAGTATCTCGTTCAGCTGATTTCTGTGTTGTATCACTTAAATCACAAGCTTCTCACATATCCGGCGAGCAGACGCACCACAGGGTACAAAACCGCCTTTCTAATGCAAGAACATGATGCGTGCTGACGGCCTGTACACTCGAAAACTAAGTAATATACTTTCCTTCCAATTCAAATTAGTTGATCATATTTGTCTAAATTCGAATGTATCTAGTACAAAATATGTCTAGATATCTCTAAATCTAGACAATCTAAGTCAACCAATTTCAATCGAAGGGAGTAGAGGATTTTGTTGTGCGTCATGTAAAAAAAATAGGCTATACGTGGAGATAAGGTGCAATCGCTATACAGCTGCGAGCAGACATGGCCGACTTGCTGGATATCTAACTCACATATGATTATGTGGGTAATGCGGGTGCCGCAACTACCCGCATTGATTATGTGGCTATTCACGTAATACCACTTAAAATATGCAGGCATATGTGGCGTTTTACTGGACACCCGCAGACCAACCCACTTGCAGTGTGAGTCGGGATAGGAGGGGTTGGTTGTGAAGCAAGGCTGCAGGCGACGTCGCGTCAAGCAAGGAAGCGGGGAGAGAGCAAGGATGAAGAGTACCACGTCACGTGAATTTCGGAGTTGGTCAGGGATTTGGTAAGGTTTTTTTCTGCAAATCGACCCATCCGACATCTTTTACCGGACGGACGGAGTAGAATGTTTTGACAAAGTAAACTCACTCTACCAAACAACAGTGGTTCTTCGTTTACATGGTAAAGTATTGTTGCGAGTATCCACACTTTTAAACGTGGACATACCTAGAGAGTGGGATCATGTATAAATAAGTATTAATATTTGGGAGGATCAATGGATACCATCTAGCTCTACAAGGATGGTGTACACTAGAAGAGACCCTATTAATGATATTATAAATTCAGTAACCGGACTAATGAGGAGTTGATACGGGAAATTTTACTGCAAGTTGATAACGAGAGGATTTTGAGAATTCCACTAAGCGAAACATTTAGCTGAAGATTATGTGGTTTGGCATAAAAGGAAGTCTTTCTCGTTTACTGTCTGACCCGTCCGCATATCATTCAGAGTGGGACCATCAGTTTGGATCTCGGATCAGGCGTACACAGATGGTTGTGGCTTTAGGAAACCCAGTTTGGGATATTCTTTGGAAGCTGCAGGTACCTGGGAAAGTTAAGATTTTTCTTTGGCGAGCATTACATGGAGCTATACCTGGGAAATCTATTCTGGTTGATCAACATGTTAAGGTATCTGCTCAGTGTTCAGTTTGGGAGGCCGAGGCGGAAGATATCAGAAGATATCAGGCATATCATTTTCTCTTGCTCGACACCTCGACAGGTTTGGAAAGCGTTAGGGCTGTGTGACTTCATTGATCAATGCGGTGGGGGAGAGTGATAAGAGCATCTTCACTCAGCTACCCAGGGTGCCGATCTGGACATCAAAAATAGGTTTAGACGTCAAAATTTCGTCCAGTCGCGTATCCAGAAACCTGTTTTCGTCCGGATTCGGGCGAATTTTGGTCCGGACTTCTCAGGCCGTACCCAGGATCCCGGGAACGCCCTGAAAACTCCGGACGAAGCGAATTCGGCGAGTAGACCCGCCCAGTCAGCATATTCATCCAAAGTTCGCCCATATTCCCCAAAGTTTGTCCATATTCGCCCAAAGTTCGTCCATATCGCCACATTCGCCCAAAGTTCGTCCGTATCGACCATATTCGCCCAAAGTTCGCTCAAAATTCGACCATATTCGCCCAAATTTTGCCCATATTGCCCATATTCGCCCAAAGTTCGTCCATATAGACCATATCCTCCCAAAGTTCGACCATATTCAGTCAAGACCGCTTATATTCATCCATATTCGCTCATATTCGCCCAAAGTTCGCCCAAAGTTTGCTCAAAGTTCGTCCAAATCGACCATATTAGCCAAAGTTCGCCTAAAGTTCGTCCATATTCACCCAAAGTTCGTCCATATCGACCATATTCGCCCAAAACCGCTTATATTCGCCCAAAATTCGACCAAAGTTTGCCAAAATTTGTTAAATTTTAGCTAAACGCGGGAACTCGTCTGGAAACGCGAGGGGAACTCAGCGTCCCCAGGCCGAAAACAAGTTTCGTCCGGTCAAAAAAAGTTCTGAATTTCGGCCTGGGTTCGCCCAACGAGTGGAGATGTTCTAAGGATCTTCTGTCTTGGGAGGATTCTATGAAATCCAAATGGTAGAACGCATGTACTGGGAATAATGTTGAAGATCAAGGAGTCCATAATTGTTGCATGTTGGTACTTGAGATTGTTAAAGGAGAGACAATGGCAGGACTGGCGAGTACGACATTTGCTATCAATGCAATCACTGCTAACTATGTATCTGCATGGTCCGGAAAAGCAGTATAGAAGGATATCAAATGGAAAAAAACCAAGTCCTGGCTCATATAAGTTAAACATTGATGCATCTTTTCATGAGACTGGCCCAGGTGCTGTTGGTATGGTTCTTCAGAATGGAAGAGGAGAGCTTTGGTTGGGTATGGAGGACCTTTAACTCATGTTCTTAGTGATGCCACGGTGGAAGCTTCAGCAATATTAAAAGGCCTTGAGTTTTTTGAGCAACTTGGTGTCTCAAATGTGATCGTGGAGTCGGACTCTCTAGATAATCCAGGCATGTAACTCGGGGATTGAAGTTTGGAGCACCTACTCAGCAATCCTTGCTGACTGTTTCATGAGATCCACAAAAGGAAATTAGACGGGGTTCTTTTCAAAATTGATTTTGAAAAGGCTTATGATAAAGTCAAGTGGTCTTTCTTACAACAAGTCCTTCGTATGAAAGGTTTTGATCCTCTATGGTGTAAGTGTATTGATAATTTTATACGAGATGGAAGTGTGGCCATTCGAGTCAATGATGATATTGATCATTACTTCCAGACTAGAAAAGGACTCAGGCAAGGGGATCCCCTGACCCCCCCCCCTCCCCCCATGTTATTTAATATCATCGCTGATATGCTTGCCATATTAATTGCTAGGGAAAAGAAAATGGACAGGTTGTGGGACTCATACCCCATTTGGTAGAGGGGGGTGTCTATTTTATAATATGCTGATGATACGATCCTTTTTATGGGACATAATTTCAATAAAGCGGTTAACATGAAACTAATCCTTTGCATTAACTATCGGGCCTCAAAATTAATTTTTACAAGAATGATATTTACTGTTTTGGCAAGGCTGCCAATCAGGCGCAAACTTATAAGAATTTTTTTGGATGTGAGTCGGGGTCCCTACCGTTTAGATACCTTGGGTACCTATACACCATCAGAGGCTTCGCAATTCAGAATGGAATCCTGTAGAAAGTAGATGCGAAAGAAAACTAGGATGTTGGCAAGGGAAGATGTTGTCATACGGAGATAGACTTATCTTAATCAACTTTGTTCTAACTAGTATGCCTATGTTCATGCTATCTTCTAGAAATACCGAGGGGTGTTAGAAAATGATTAGATTTTTATCGCTCACGATTCTTTTGGCAAAGTGATGAGCATAAAAAGAAATATAGGCTAACCAGGCGGAACATTATTTGTCGACCTAAAGATCAGGGAGGTTTAGCATTGAGATGATAGAACTTAAAAACAAATTTTTACTGAGTAAATGGTTACATAAGTTATTGACGGAGGTGGGAGTGTGGCAAGAGTTTCTTCACAGCAAATACCTAGCCAATAAAACACTAGCACAAGTTGAAGCTAAGCTAGCCGATCACCATTTTGGAAGGGACTAATGGGAGTGAAAGATGAGTTCTTTGCCCGAGGGTCTTTCAAAATTGGTAATGAAAAAGGTATCAGATTCTGGGAGGATGTTTGGCTTGGAGAGGTGTCTCTCGCTCAACAATACCCATCCACATACTATATCGTGCATAGAAAGCATGTTCTGGTTCACAGCGTCCTAACCCAATATCCCTTGCATATTACCTTTAGACGCAACTTAAATGGAAATAAAAGGGTTGCATGGTTACACCTTTGTGAGAGATTGATGGAAGTAAACCTTACAAACGAGCAAGCCAAGTTTATTTGGAAACTATATGAGAATGGGATTTTTACTGTTAAATCCATGTATGAAGACCTTATGAATCATCATCCGAGTTTTCCATCCAAATATTTGTGGAAATTAAAACTACCTTTGAAAATAAAGATTTTCATGTGGTTTCTTAATAAAAAAAGTTCTTTTAACAAAGGATAATCTGGCTAAGCGAAACTGGAATGGGTGTAAAAAATGTTGCTTTTGTAATGAAGACGAAACAATTGAACATTTATTTCTTTCATGTCCGTTCGCAAAAATTATTTGGCGCATGGTTTTTTGTACTTATAATCTTCCTCCACCAACCAATATAACTAATATGCTTGGTAATTGGCTAAATAAAGTAGATAAAGTGAATAAAGGCAGAATTTGTATTGGCATCTCGGGCATTTATTGGTCCATTTGAAAATGCCGCAACAACTGTATTTTTAATAAAACCGGAGTTCCTTGTTTTTTGTAGGTTATCATTATGGCGGCACATTGGATTCAGCTTTGGGCTTTCCTTCTTTCAGAGCATCAACGGCAACCCATGGTTTCTGGCTGCACCCGTCTTGTGGCGGTTACCTCAGAATTTTTCAGCCAGGCTTCGTGGCGTCATTCTAATAAATTGACTGAGGTCTGGCTATTCTTTTTCTTGTCCTCTTATGAGGCCCTTTGTTTTTCAGAGGGTTGGTCTGCGCACCATCTTTATCTGAGTCATGTTTTGTAATACTTTTGAGATGATCTTTTGATACCTTTCAATAAATGGTTGTGTGCATCCTAAGATGCAGAGGCCAGGGGCAAACCCCATTTTGAAAAAAAATGCATTTAGTTATATAAAGTTTGATCATTGTCCAAGACAAGCAAACGTGGTGGCACACAGGATAGCTAAGATTTCTTTATCCACCAGTTTTTATTAGATCCTATGTACTAAACGATGTAACTTTGTTGGCTAATAAATAAAACTAGACGGATATGCGCGCTTCGCCGCGCCACCTGCATGGCATTGTTGCACTACGTGGCTGTTGCGGTGCACTTAACATGTTTCTATTTCTATCCATGGATCATGCAGTTTTGAAAAGTACACTTAACATGTTTCTGTTTCTAGCCATGGAGCATGCAGTTTTGAAAAGTACTGAACATCTAACAGAAGCATAATTCACCAGGAGAAAGAGGATAAACATCTAATCGGTTGCCTCAAAAGGTTTAGCCTTGGTAAAACTTTATGTTAGTCTTGGCGAAACACCCAAGGGCAATAGTTCTTTAGACACGTGTACATGGGAGAACAAATTTTATTTATCCACACAGAAGTCCAAACTGAATCAAACACACGAAAGCCACCAAGAAGTGAAACATAGTAGCAAAGGAAACATCTTCTTTGGGACAGAGGATGGAAATAATCAAGATAATAGCACAATAAAAATACGGTGCATCATCAACATTACATACTGGAAGCATGAAAATATTAACAACGACTACAAAGCTAGCTTGAGCGTGTGGGAGGACTACATGTAGGTCATGCGCTTCTTTATCAGAGCATGTAAACCAAAAATTAAATAGCTAGGTGCATTAAAACATAAAAAAGGAACAATAGTAACATATAAAAGAGCGTTGAATCAGCAATCCAAAAGAGGCACACCTTCCAAGGTGTTACCACCTGGCTTTCATCATGGCCTCGCTCGCACGCGCCACGATTGCCTTTCACAGGCTTGCTTTCTCGCCGGCTCTGGAACCACCGCCCTGATGTCTCCTTTTGTTTTTCTGCCTCCCTTATCCTGGCTGCGCCTTGTGTGAGGGGGCGGCTCCGATTGCTGGCTGGTCCTTCGATCTTTTGATTTTCGTCACTTTGTATATAACTTTTTATCCCCCTTATATTGCATGGCAGAGCTCTTGCCTTTCATGGTGACAAAACTTCCACGAAAAGTACTAAAGTCAAAGAGTCGTGGCTTCACCATGTTCTACAAATCAAGAAAATTGTAACCACAATATAGAAAAACATCGCATAGTGTTACACATACAGTTTCTATATATGTAAGACTATGCGAGGCTAACGAAGCAGAGATAAGAAGCATTGAGAAGAAAACCAACATCCAGATCCAAGCTCTACGCCTACCATGACAATGGAAACTAGAGGACGGAGCAGACGGAACTGCCACTTTGCCCGCCATTGCCGACCCCTGATCATGTCGAGGTGACAGGCAGCACCACCACACCACCAGCTGAGTACATTGCCACCTTCAAATGACATATAAGCAGAAACTATCAGGTATGTGAGGGAATAGTTGACTGAAATATATTCTAGATATACTGAAATATATTCTAGATATACTGAAATATATTCTAGATATACTGAAATATATTCTAGATATACTGATTAATACTCCCTCCATCCCAGGGAAAAGGGCGTAATTATTTTTTCAAAATTTCCCATGGATTAAGGCGCAGTGTGTTGATTTACCTTGTTTCTCCCAGAATTACCCCTGCCAAACCGTGTGCATGAGCCTAAAATTTAGGGGAGCAGCAGTTATTATGAACCATCTATTGGCTGTGCATGGCGCATACGGCTCGAGGAGCAGAAAAATCGGGAAAGGAAGATTTATTGTTGTTCTGTCATTGGCCTTGCATGCATTGAGGGACTAGAAAAATAAATGCACGGCCATGGGAAGAGAGATAAGAGGATTCCACGCAACGTTCAAGAGAAAATTAAGGAGGAGTTAATTGCGTGCATGCAGGGGTAAGATAGGAAGTTTTTGGCTGCAGATCAATGCCTAAATAACCGCGCTAAAATTTTTGCGCCTTATGCCCTGGGACGGAGGGAGTACAAATAGTATTATTAGACAGAAATCATAGAAGTGTAAGGCGCAAGCAAGTATTACAAAACCACGTTGTTAATGAAAAACAATCTACCAAAAGGGACGAACCATGCTGGCTGACATCCACGATCCTACGACTTAGAACAACATGTGAACTGAACAATGGTGATGTCACATCAATTGCAATAATGTATGTTCTACTATAGAAACGGTTAAACAATCTTTCGAGCTAACTACTCTGCGATACAACTTTGTTACCTGTAAGCGATCTTGCGTGATGGGAACCTATCATGTACGTAAAACATTAAATTATTTTTCAAGCATTTCGTTACAAAAGGAAATGGTAATAAGAAAACCAGAATTGGAGAATACCTTGAGAACACTATTTCAGGTTTTATTCTTACTGGACGATCACACCGCATGTGAACTGACTGGAATTAGTATTATGAGACACACAAAACAAATATTTACATAACAAAAGTTACCTATCTAGTCTACTCCAAAGGGCAAAATGTAACCAGGTTGACATAACATGCCAAAAGATAGTACCTTTGAGGTATAACATGTAGTGAAAATAAGAAATCTCTCATTCAAGACAAAGAATGGCTCGATTTTAAATAAAAGAACTCTAATATCAATTAGAAGGCCCCTCCAGACTATTGATCCAAACTGCAGTATGAAGAAACTAATGGATAGACACTTTGCGGAAGCATCTAACTCTATTTCTTTATGATAAGAATAATTTTCCAATATCAAATAAATATTACAAATACAACAATCTCCCTCCTTCTCACAACACCACCTATTTTTTCTCCGTTTTCATTGGGAGGTAGAAAACCAGGGTTATTTTGTGTTGTTTAAACCAAACTCTAATATCCATTACAAATATTACAATACTTGATTTCAGTTCTTCCATTTGAAGCTGTGGCTTCTTGTGTTAATAGATTAAAAGGCTACTGCAAGAGATAAATACCTCCATTCAAAAGGAATTGTAACTTCTAGGGTTTTTTCCCATTGTTTAACTCTCCAATCTGGTAGCTTTAGGAAATTAAATGTAGCAGGTAACATTTTTTCTCAACACCAGAACAAAGGTATCACCAGATTTCAGGTTGCTGGCTTTTATCCAGAGTTATCAATAATTGCGAAAAGCCTTATAAGTGCAATATAGGAACAAAAGATTATAGCATATATGTAGTAGTCTTAGATCTGGCTATGTACTGTGCATTAGCAAAAAAGCAGGCAGGGTTCACTAACCACCAATCCACAATTTCATGACCCATAATTTGTCAAGAGAGCTAGAATCCAAAACACTTGTAACGTTGCAATCTACCGGTGAGATTTCACTACCTCTGGCTAGACAGTGAACAACTGGCCTTTGACATAATCGACTTGATGATGCTTCTTAGTGTGTGCAGAAAAGCTGATCTTGGTGACATCTCTGCACACCTTGTTTAAGTGGTTTATGGAAAGATCCAAATCAAAACCATCTTCCATTTTGTTGTTGGTCATGTGAATCTTGAAAGAGACATCAATGCATCACGAACTTGCATCCCAAGAGAGCATAGTGGATGCTAGTTAGTTGTAGAATAGCACAGTGAATAAGGAACCATAAAATCAAACTTGTATAGAAGAAGTAACCAGAATAGGACCGCAGCCTGACGAATAGCTCGAACTGGGACTATAAATGTAGCTGAATGAAGCCCAGAGATAAAAGGTCCAGCAACCAATGAACCCTGCAAAATCAAGAAAGCTTCAAAACTCAACTAAACATATCGTGTGGTATTTCCAATAGTTTAGAATGATACACACTTCAGATACTCTAGAGTCTAGGCTAAAGCAATAGCAATAGCAACAGCAAGAGTGTTTCAAATAAAAAAATAATGCAGAGCTCACCTACAACTATATCAGATGCAACATAAATTGCCATGTCGCCACCAACTCCAGATATGCCAAGCACAGGTGTCACAATACTCTGTAAATACGGACCTAAGAAATCCACAACATCCTCTTACAAAAAGCACACTAGGGATTCGAAACCACCTTAGATACTGAAAAGTTTATTTCACTTATCATAAAAATGCATGTTGTAAACCTGAATATGCTATAAGCGGAATCAAAGAATCGTCCTTCGGTTCTTGAGAGAGGCAACATTATACTTCAACATATCTCCAAATGAGGAGTGCACCAAAGCATTATTTCACTTTTCATCCCTTCTGGACAGTAAACACATCAATACAATTCCAATAATCATGCAGCCAAGGAACACAAAATCAAGCAACAGTTCAGCGGGTAGTGAGCGATATTGCCTAGAAGGCGTGAGATGGGAAACAGTGCACAATAGTTTATAAAATAGAGCTTCAAACTCTTGAGAACTTTCTTGCTTTTACACACACTACACGTTAAGAAATATTATTCAAGCTGATTAAATTAGCTTCTGGATAAAGTAGTCTCCACATCTCAAGAGCATAATCTCTTTCGGCCATCGGAACATACATAGACCCAAACTTTCTGCGTCCCTTGGTAGTTAGATAACTTCGCAAATCCTCCGAGGCAGGCATTATCTTTACAAAAACACTACTTTACCGAATCTGAATGCAATATTAACATTAAAATCGGAAATAAGGATAAGGTGAAAGGAAAATTAATCGTAGAACTAAATTGTAACTAAAAGAATAAAATCTAGTCAATGAATTAAATTCTGAAACATCAAAATATAAGTGTATTGGCCCCATATTTAGTGTAGCACATATCATGTCAACTTAAACAAAAGGGCTTGTGGCCAAATAGGTCCATAGTTCTTCATGCACTCATACTAAATAGACTCTTACTTTTCCATAGATAATTAGATATTGGTATTAAAATGGTTCGTAGCTTGTTTTTTCTAAATAATTGGTCCATATTTCGGGTGGCACAATACAACCAGCTAATCGACATTTTTAAACCAAATAGGATAACTAAGCCGTGAATGCACAAACCTCACGAACAGAACATCTGATGGTACTCCTCCAGTTTCGTGGTTCAGCGGTTACCATTAGAGTAGTGACCATACACCCTTTCCTTCCGGAGTCACTGTGATCCAGCTCAACTGATGTAAAGGAAGGATTTGAGCTCTGTATAAAGAATGTCTGTATAAAGAATGAAAAGAATACTTTGCTCAGTCTGAGAAAATATGCAACTACTTGTTTCCTTGTGAAATAGAGAACAATTACAGAATCGTGTGGTAACCTGTGACAACTCCTAGTAGAAGAACCTAGCTATTCAACTCGCATTTCCTGTCCACTATGAAATGTCCAGTATAAACCTAGCTATAATGAATCCTGAGTAGTTAATAGTAGACCTGAAGATCAAAGCAAATATGAACTCTCTTAACGTTTGAAATGTCAATCTGTGTGGACCGTGGTAGACTGCTAGGCACAAACTAACAATGGGAAAATAACATGTTCTTGTGTGTTCGGCGCTGCTGTGGGATTAGAATTTGAAACAGTAAACATACAGTTAATCGAAGGAAAAGTAGCTGTGTGCCGGGTGGCGAACTGGTGATATACTGATATCCACTTGATTAGAAGGAAAATAAAACATGGGAGAGAAGACCTCGAGGTACTACTCCCCGTTGTAGCAGCAGAGCTCGCCGTCCTCGCCCTTGAGGAAACCGCCGTCCTCATGGTTTTGCTCCTTGATTTCATCGCCATCGGCGAGCGGGATGCGAAGGGGAACCACGTCTGCCGGTAATCGCGGAGGCACGCGGCGATTAGTGGGCGGAGTCGGCAGCGTCCAGAGCCATCTTCTCGTCGGCGAGGCATTGGACCTCGGCCTTGTCTGCAGCTGGAGCATCATAGCCATGGCCTGGATCTCGCCGCCGTCGAGCATCTTCGCCAGCCTTGGCCAAGGGCGGCGGCGGCGCATGCGGATGGAGAGAGGCTTGGCGGTGGCGCAGTCCGGGAGGAAGAGCCTTTTTTTCCCTTTGTGATACCTAGGATTTTTTTTTTTGCGGGATACTCAAGGAGTATCTCGACACAATAGTAGTAATGGGGCTGAGCCGGTAAACCGGAATTGCAATTGAGGCGGCGGTGAGATCTGAAGCGGAGAGAGGGAGCAGGGGCGGCGGTGAAATCCGAGGTGGAGAGAGAGAGGAGCAGGGGCGATGGTGAGATCTGAGGCGGAGAGAGGGAGGAGCAGGGGCGGCGCCGAGCACTACGGGGATGGGAGCGGAAGCGGTGGGGAGTGGAGACGGGAAGAGGGAGGAAGGGAGCGTGCAGATGTGTTGAGGAGGATGCACTGCCCCCACTTGCAGTGGACGCACAAAGGGCCAGCCCTCCAGGCCCACATGTCAGGTGCAAGGACCGATAGCGAGCGCACGGCAAGTGCTCTCAGATCGCTCCGTTTTGCTCAGGCTTAAGCCATAGAATAATGTGCCGCATAGCTTCCCTAAAAAAAATAGTTTGGCAAAACGTTCTAGGCTATGGAATGTAACAGAGGTAGTACTTTCCAAGAGGTATTACCATATCAGTGGATACTATCAACTGGACTATTGAATTTGCCGGTTCGACCAAGTTTCTCTAGAAACGAACTAATATAAGTTCTAATTCTTAGTACATTGTCATCCCAAAGGTCGCTATTTATTACTGCATGAGATTTACTGTATTTTATGCATCGACCCGCAGTATGGTACTCTCTCCTTTTCAAAATAAGTGATTTGGGTTTGTTCAGATTCTACACACGAAAATACGTCTAAATATATGTAAATCTAGACAAATTAAAGTCACTTATTTTAAGACGGATGAAGTACAATATCTCATCCGCCCGCTCACCGACATGTAATTTATTTCCTCACCTTCTATACCTTTGGATATATAAGAAGTGCTTCACTCGTTACCAAACACAAATTCTAGCATCTTATGCATATTAGGATTTATTATATAGACATGTTCTTCTTAATTGGTTTGGTCCTAGCTAGCTAGACTTGAGAAAATATTAATATTCATCCGACGCCCTCATATATATATACTACTCACTTATCTAAAACTAGATTGTACAAACTCCAAAGTCCAGATACTTGCTTCTCCCTGGCTCCCCGCTGCCCATAGGGCTGTTAAGTGCTAATACTACAGAAGATTTGTGAAGCATCAAAGGGTTAAGCAGTTCTGCGCATGGAAGGTATCAGGAGAACATGGACAGCTACGGTGTTCCGATAGCGATGAGGTTCTACAACAGTGTGTGCATCTCAGAAGTTTGTGCACGCATGTGACCTCGGATCTTCTGCACCCCCGTTAGTTCAACCGCCTGAAGGAACGGTATATGTTAATGTGGATGCTGATCTCTCACGTCTGATGGGGAGTTGCCGTGTGCCCTTGACGGCCCTTTGCCGTGTGTATTTCGTAGTATACACGACAAATTTCTTTTTTCTTTTTTTCCTTTTATCACATTACTCTTAGAAAAATCATTCTAATTCAGAAAAATACAAATAATATATTAAAATTTGCAGAAAAACAAGATATATCTATATTCATTCAAATAATAGATTTTTTTTTGAATAAGAATCTTCATGCTCGCTGTTTTGACCATAGTTTAAAATAGGCATAAAATTTTCAAAAATGATCGAGACAACGTGAAACCTTCGCGTGATGCCATATTATATGACATAGTTGAAAGGAAAAATATCAAACTTGATATATTGATTATGTCTAAAAAACCTTCACAAAATGATCTATCTCATTCGAGGTTTCCTGGCTTTCAGGTCAAATGACCAATATTATGGCTAGAATCAAGGCATAGTTTATGACAATATGCTCATATTGTGCATGCATGTGCATCATGGGATGGCGAACAATGTTATAGGAGGAAGTTTTCCTTTCCGTAGAACCAAAAACCCACTTTCCATTTTCTGAGTGCAAAAATCAGGGGGTTTTGTGAAGCAACCACCAAATGGCTAATTCAAAATGGTACCATCCCATTTTTAAAAAATATTAGACCACCTTACATGAACAATGTCCCAACAGGGAGATCTCAAACCTTTCTGTTCGCTCCAGGTAAAAACACAAATTCCTGTCGAATCGGTAGGAAGTGGTCAGATATGAACTACAGGTACATGATTAAATGCTCATGATTTTTTAAAAAAATTATTTTTAGGTTCACAATATGCTATTTCATCAGAGACCAAATGCAAGTTTAGAGAGGCTCGGCCTCGATCTAAGAATCTTTATACCCGTCGTTCGACAAAGTTTGTCGATAGTTTAAAACGGGCATAAAAAATTCAAAAACGATCAAAACAATGCGAAATCTTTGCGTGGTGTCATATTATGTGACATAGTTGGAAGGAAAATATTAAACTTGGTATATTTATTATGTCTAAAAAAACCTTCACAAAATGACCTATCTCATTCGAGGTTTCCTAGTTTCGGCTCAAATGACCAATGTTATGGCTAGAATCAAGGAATAGTTTGTGATAATGTGCTCATATTGTACATATATGTGCATCATGGGATGGCGAACAATGTTGCAGGAGGAAGTTTTCCTTTTCATCGCACCAAAAATCCATTTTCTATTTTTCGAGCACAAAAACGGGAGGTTTTGTGAAGCAACCACAAAATGGCTAATTCAAAATGCTATCACTCCATTTTTCAAAAATACTACAATGTCACAACAGGAGGATCTCAAACCTTTTCGTCCATCCCCGGTGAAAAATATAAATTCCTGCCAAATCAGTAGGAAGTGGGTCAGATATGAACTACAGGTACATGATTTGATGCTCATGATTTTAAATAATAATAATTTTTGGTTCATAATATGATATTTTATCAGAGACCCAATGCAAGTTTAGCGAGGCTCGGCCCCGAGCTAAGAATCTTCTTGCCACTGTTCGATAAAGTTTGACGATAGTTTGAAACGGACATAAAAAATTCAAAAACGACCGAAATAATATGAAACCTTCGCGTGGTGTTATATTATGTGACATAGTTGGAAGAAAAAATATCAAACTTGTTATATTGATTATATCTCAAAAACCTTCACAAAATGACATATCTCATTCGAGGTTTCCTGACTCTCGGGTCAACTGACCAATATTATGGCTAGAATCAAGGCATAGTTTGTGATTATATGCTCATATTGTGCATGCATGTGTATCATGGGATGGAGAACAATATTGCATAAGGAAGTTTTCCTTTTTGTTGCACCAGAAAGGTATTTTCCATCTTCCGAGCGCACAAAGGGGGTTTTGTAAAGCAACCATCAAATGGCTAATTCAAAATGCTACCACCCCATTTTTCACAAGATTATATGAACATCATATTTGGATTACTCACATTTTTCTGATCGATTTAGACATTTTATTTGTCGAATTCCGATTTACGAATTTAAATATATGAATTATTCCATATTAAATAAAAAGGGCAAAAAAATAAAATTATTTTACTTTTTATTTGGATTCAAGATTATTATTACTTGTTCATTGTTGTCAACTTAAATAATTATTTGGAATCTAAAACTGAGATGTGTGACATCGTGGTCCAAGACTTAATATGATTGATATGAAAGTATTATCGAGAAGGTATGATTTCTTTTTCGGAAGCTCGTTTGGAAGGGAACGAAGAAGTTAAGCGTGCTAGCGCTAGAGTAGTGTTAGGATGTGTGACCTAAAGGAAAGTTTGATTATGAGTGTAATTTGACCTAATATTAAGCATACTTAGGGTTAAAATATCCTACATGAGATTAACGAGTAAAAAATATTTGAAAAAGTTTGAAAAACAATTAATTTTTTTTTAATTTTTTTGGAAAGACAGAATCTTTGTCGTGTACTTTTATATGAGACACACGACAAAGGAAGCCAAATAATTAATCATATGATTTGTATGTCATGGTTGCCAGATATGCATTTAGTTCGATGTAAAACGTTCAGGGGTCACTCGGATGCACTTCAGAGCATAATGGAAAACATAAAGATTCACCAAGTTCACCGATCTATCTAATATATGTGTCACCATATTCAGAGAACGCTCAACTTGAATGTGGATATGCGAAGGGAATCGTATCAGTGTCAACCTCTCAATTTGGTCAAGGGCAGAAGGGTAGATGCATTTCACGAGAGACGCAATCAGAGTTAAAGGTCACAGAATTTTACTACTCTTCGCTAGCCAGAGATACACGGCGCAGTGCCAATGATTCAAAAAATTCAGGGACCAAAACAGTCAGAGAGGCTTGCCTATTGAGAGAAGGTAAAAGCGGAGGTATTGTGCTTCATTGTGTAAACCGTGTCTCAATCATGTACTACTAGTTGCCTGCCACTTATTTTCAGCGTGCTAGAATTTATCTTCCCGATGATTTCTGTTCTAAAAAAAACTCCACATCGATCTTAACCTTAAGCATATGTATAGACGTGTGTACATAATATATATATATATATATATACCTATTCGACACCAAGGGTGTAGAATAGTTATTTTGCACCCCACATACTTTATGTTGTCACGTTTAGAAATTTATGTTTTATATATAAATAATTATGTTCATATTCATTCACAATGCAAAAAATTGACATAAAAAAATAGTTTATGAGTACTTATAGTGTAAAAAACACTAAAAAATATGCATTTTATGTCATATTTTTATACGGCATGTAAACAAAAAAAATTATGACATGCCTGTATTTTCTTACATTCTTTTCAACTCTCGAGGTAAGACAAAATTTACGCGACGAAAAAATAATAAACCGTTTTAAAGATAGAGGGTGGCTGTAGAATAACTATTCTACACCTGGGGTCAAATAGGGCTACCCTATATGCCGTATAAAAATAGTTCGTTCATGTAACTAATCACTATCAGTGTGGAGTACAGTGACCTCTATATAGTCAAGAGGGTTAGTCGGGGTTAATTGAAGAGTAAAAGAAGAGGTGTCTGATATTATATAGACCAGCGCATGGCTGCCTGATGAAGAGTAATTGATGTTGTCAGTAAAAAAAATCAAAGGAGATAACTAGCAGCATTTCGCCGGCCTTCTCATTGTACCCAAACAGCTAATCAAGTTTCTCAAAGAAATCAGTTTCAAAAGATTTAGTAGGTTCGTTTTAAGAATAAAATATTTAGTGTGTATCACTGGATTCCTTGTCTAAACTATTTATGTGTGGCTTGCATCTGCTTCCATAATATGCAAGTTATATAGTCTTCACATGGGATGAAAACTCGCACGGTCACACCTGCCTCTGCCGTACCCCTACTAATATCAGGATCCATTAATACTTACCATCTTATTGGGACACATCTGATGTATATATGCCTCGGAGAGCTTCTCTTCGTTGATATGCCACACGAGGAGAATAACTAGAAGCAATTTTAGAAATGGAAGACATCGGGATTGGTTCTCAAAGAAGAACAGAAGAAATACGCGCAGCAATCAAAGCAAGGCCTTGTACAAATATCAAGCCGTCATGCTTAATGTCTGACACCACATAGCCAACCTAGGTTTGGTCACCGGCAGAAGAGCTGCTGCACTACACGAGGGACAGACATCGGAGTGCAAGATCACAGAGTTGTAATCCTCTTAGGGCAACAGAGAGACAACACCGTGTAGTGCCAATGCTTCGCCAAATTGAAGACAGCTCCTTAGGCAGGGGTCTCATGAGTTCCACACACTTGCAGTTAAATCTGGAACTAGACCTGTGTCCAAATCCAAAACAAAGTAGTCCAATACATATCCACTTAAACGTGCTCTCGTTGTCTAGGTCCATGTTTCGTTGCACAATACCCAAAGCCCCAAATCCATCCAACCCAATGTGATTGTAACCTTGGATATCCGGGCAAGGTCCAAATGGACCTAGCGGTTTTACCCGCGGTGGCCAGGTCAACCACACACCCAGGAATCGTGCGGTGAATTAAAAAAAGGCAGCCCTACGCGTTCCCGGGGATCTGTTTTTTTATCCCCCGGTCTCAGCCAACCACGTGTCCTCTTTTTGGATTCAAAATCCTGATTTTGCTACATTTATCCGTTTTTGCTATATTTTAGCAAAAAACAGTTCGATCTAAAAAATAGAAAATTAGACTGGACCTCGCCGGAGATTTTGCCGGAGATCTCACCGGTGACCGTGTAGCAAAAAAGTTATGTTAATGTAGCAAACCCGACCTCACCGGAGACTCGTCGGAGACCTCACCAGAGAATTTCGCCGGAGATCTCGCTGGAGACCTTGTAGCAAAAACTTTGTGCTATTGTAGCAAAACCACAAAACGGTTGTAGCAAAAAAAAGTACTAATGTAGCAAAAAGAACGATCTGGCCGAAGACATCACCGGTGCCTGCCGTAGCAAAACCGACTTTGCTGAGGACTTTCGTTGAAAATGTCGTAGCAAATATTTTGTGTTATTGTAGCAAAAACATAGAAGAGAAATAGCAAAAACTTTCTACTATTGTAGCATCACCTTGTAGCAAAACCAAAGACACACTTATAGCACCACCGCCAGCCACACGTAGCAAATCTTGACGCCGTAGGTAGCAACAACGGTGGCAGTAGAAAGCAGCACAAGTAACCCCATGTAGCAAACCTCAGTGGCAGTAGGTAGCAGCGTCGATAACCCCATGTAGCAAATCTTTATGTTGTAGGTAGCAACGTCAGTAGCAATAGGTAGCATTGTCAGCGTCAGTGGCACCACCAACACAACAACACCAATGTGGCGGCGCTCCGGCGTGTGCAGGCAGGCCGTGCTCCGCAGGAGGTGCATGCAGTGTTGAGCGCGAGGTGTATGGAGGCTCCAGCGAGGTGTCGTCGGTGCACGCTGCGACGCGGGGGCGCGGTGGAGCGGGATGGCGGCGCGGCGCTCCGGCGAGGTGGAGCAGGATGGCGACACGGCGCTCCGGCGAGGTGGAGCGGTACGCTGTCGAGATGTAGTCGGCGGCCCGGCACTTGCGAAGACGGACGTGTGGCGCTGGTTGCAGCGAGCTCGCGGCGGGCGAAGCGGCGGTTCGGGCGTGCCGGGCGTGGCGGGAGCTGGGAAGCACGGGCGGCCGGCGACGAAAGCGGCCTGGTTTCACGTGAGAAGAAACAGCAAGAAGTTAAAAGGAAAGGATAAGACGGAGAGGGTCCACCACAATCGTATGGGTACGCTGCCTCACGCGCGAGCGCGACAACCCGGGGGATCGATCCCCCGGGGGAGAAGTATCGTTTTCCTTAAAAAATAGACTCGAGTGCCTCCGCTTAAAAGGCTATGACCGCACATGGCTCGGCCGGCCAGAGTCAGGCAACGGCGGGAAAAATCCACTGGGGGCAGGGGGGCTGGCTAGCGCGCAGGTAACCCAGGACGTACCGCAGCAGTAGGATGGGGCAGGGGAAAGGAGCTCACGGGCAGAAAGGGAACATGCTCCAAGGACACAGGGGAGGGCGGAGACGACGCAATCAAGTGAGACATACGACCGCCGAAGGTGAGGAAGACGGCGACGATTCGCTCTGTCCAAGGCTCCTCCGCTCGATTCCTTGGTTGGGAGTGATCATCACGACGGGGCCCATGCGTTTGGCAAGGTGGCAAAGCTTGGTGACAGGCCTAGCTACGGCGGCCGCGACGACGACGAAGTCGTGAGCGGCCAACTCTGCGTGCACGGGGTCGGTTCATAGGTTAGTCACAACAAGAAAAAAGTCCACATAACCCCCTAGACTTTCAGGTTCCAGGCGCTAAACCCCCCAAACTACTAACTAGGGCTCTTAACACCCCAAACTTAATCAAACCAGACAACTAACCCCCCACGGCCGCTTGTAGCAGTATTGGGTGGTGGTTTCGCTGACGTGGAGGTTGGATTAGGCCAGCAAGGCGCATGACGGCGACAAAAAGAGTCCAGGGAGGCACGCTGATAAAATCCCCTTTCCTCTCTTCTGTTTAGGGTTCTTCCTCCTCTGCTTTCTCGCGTGTAGAGCATGGCGGCTCACAGCGGAGCCAGCTGCGGCAGTTCTTCGAGGGCCAGAGCATCGTCGCGTCGCCGCCGTCCCATCCCGTACCGCCAGTTGCCGTTCGAGTATGCTCCCGCCAAGTTCTGCGATTGCGGAGAGATGATGCCGCAGTGGATCTCTTGGAGTGACGATAATCCTGGACGGAGATACCGCAATTGCAAGATACGCTCAGTAAGTTGGTAGTTGTTTTCAGTAAGTTGGTTTGTTTCATTTTGTTTTGGATGCCAATTTTGGTTCTTTGTGAATTTGCTCTGCCAGATAGATGGCGGCATTGGGTGTGACAAATTTGCTTGGGCTGATGATGTGATGTGCAAATTTCAAAGAGATTTAGTCCGAGATCTGCGAGATGCTATATGGAACAGGGATGATGAAATTGCAAGGCTCCAATCTGAACTGGTGCATGATGGACTGAAGAAGAACAAGGAACAGAGTAACGAGCTGGGTACGCAAGCAGAGGAAGCAAAGATGAAGATGAAAGAAAATGGAGGAAGCAATCTTTTCATCATGTGGATATTATCTGTAGCATTTGCTATGTACTGTGGAGTTTGCATGGCTAGCAACTGAATTGTGAGCTTGCAATGAGTTGCAATGTAATGAATTCTGGTGAAATAATATAAATCATTTTGTGCTATGTTGTGAATTTTGGCAGCATTTCGTCTATGTTGTGCTATGAATTTTTGCAAATTTTGGGCAGCATGTTGCCTACATTTACATGTTTTTCCCTTGCAATTGACAACCAAACAAACTCATAGATATATTACAGTATGAAATCAGACAACTGACCAAACAAACAAGCTAGTTGTCACTTCCAATTTAAACAAAATAAATTCAGAACAACACTACATCTCATTGAGTTCAGTTCAAAACAAACAAGCTAATTGTCACTGAAGCAAAACAAATTCAGTTCACAACTGACTGCCTTGACTAAAGCAAAAGAAATTCAGAACAGCACTACACTTTTCCACCAAGGTACCACTCCATTCTCCCAGATTTGGGCACTGGCTGAGTAACTACTTGTGACATGGGGATTGTTTGTGATCTTGGGAAATGCATTCCACCAGAAGATTGAGAAGCTTGACTTGATGGGGCAGGTTGGGAGCCTCTTTGTTCACTAACTGTAGTTTTCTTCTGTTTCTTCTTCACTGGACATTTTTGCACAGGAGCAGATTGCATAGGAGCAGATTGCACAGGAAATAAATGAATTTAGCACATATGCAATAAGTAGCTAAAAATAACAAGGAAATTACCTGTCTTGCTGTTCTCTCTTGTTGTTTGGATTTTCCTTTTGATGCTTTATTCACCCTTGCTTGTTCATTCACAGCAGCTTGGTTACCTTTGCATTTCCTTTTGTTGTGACCTTCCACTCCACACAAGGAACATCTAATAATGATACCTTTTCTGGACATTTTTGTGCCTTTGGGTTTCTCTCCCTCTTCCCTTCTTCTCTCTGTCTTAGGCCTTCCTGGCATGTTGATTTTGATAGGTGGAAAAGGCCTAGGATTGGGAGCAATTGGCCAACTCTCTTTCCCTTCCACAGGTTGCAACACATGCTGATATGTCTGGTCATAGACATCTATCCTGTAGCAAGAAGCAATGAAATCATCTACTTCTTTGCCTACAGTGTATATTGCACTTATTGCATGACAACATGGTAATCCTGATAGTTCCCAATATCTGCAAGTGCAAGTCCAGTTGTCCAAGCTGACTGTGAATCTTCTATGCTGCCCCTCCATAATTTCAAATCCTTTGTCTCCATTGTACAAAACAGAGCAATTTTTTGATCTCCTTATATTCAGCTGCAACTTCTTGAAAATATTGGGGCAGATTGTACCACTCCAATTTAATGATTTGGCCCTATTCTCTGCAATCCTGGCAGTTATCTTTCTCCTAATTATTTCCATCTGTGAGACAACTGGATAAAATCTTGCTCTCATAATAGCATTGTTGAAAGATTCACACAAATTATTCTCCACTGAATCACAGTAGGAACCAAGTCTGAAAAATGCCCTGCTCCAATGTTCAGGTGCTGTCTTCATCATGTCCTTTACTCCATCTGGAGTTTTTTGGGCTAGCTTTGCCCTGTTGTAGTTGAATTGTATCTTGTCAGAAGATTTGGCACATGCCCAGAACATTTTCTGGTATATTTTGTCTCTATGTAGCTTCCTCCAGTTAGCATATATATGTCTTGCACACATCCTATGTTCAGCCCCAGGTATAATCTCATTTACTGCCTTGATGAGTCCTTTTTGCTGGTCTGATATGATTACCCATTCCTCACCATTGTTATTTATTTGAATGTCTTTTTGAAGATAGGACAAGAACCAATACCAACTGTCATAATTTTCATTTTCAACACAAGCCCAAGCTATTGGATACATTTGATTATTTGCATCTCTCCCAACTGCACAAAGTAGTTGCCCTTTCACTGGACCTTTCAGAAAACATCCATCCAATCCCACAATTCTTCTACAGCCTGCTATAAAGCCCTTTTTGCATCCATCAAGACACACATACATTCTTTCAAAAACTGGCCTGTCAAGAACATCTGGATTTAATGCCACTGCAACTGTGCTACCAGGGTTGCTTCTAACTAGCTCTAAATGATAGTCAAATACTCTTGCATATTCTCCAGATGTCTGGTCAATGATCTTTTCCATAACCAGCTTCTTTGCTCTCTTGCACTTGGACTCACTGACATCAGCACACAGATCTTCCAGAATTGCCTCCTGCATTTTCTCTACTCTCCAACCAGGATTGTCCTTTATTTCTCTGAAATACTTTTCAGCTATGACTGTACTAGTCACTAGCTTATTGTTCCTCCTGGCCACACAATTGTGAACATTGTTGTATCTTGATACAATAAACCATGTTGATTTGGAGGTTATTGAGCCATATATACTCCAGGGGCAACCAGTCCAGCTGCACTTGGCACTAACTTTCTTCTTCTCATCCTTTGGGAAACATAGATGATGAAAGTTTTTTAGCCCATAATTTAGCAATGCTTGTTTAAATTGTCTGCTATCAGTGAAGACCTGACCTAGCTCAAATTCCTTCACCTCAGCACTCTCATCATAAATTCTATGTTTTGACTTGCTTCTTACTGGTTCACCATCACTATCTTCATCATATGATAGTTCATCATCACTGTCAAAGCAATCTTCAGCATCATTTGCTCCTAGATTGACAGTTTCAGGCACAAGGAACTCATCTGGTACTTTGCACCTTATGAACTCCTCCTCACCAAGCATTTTCTTCTTCACTTTCTTCTTCAGTTCCTTTGCTTGCTCTCTATAGCTCACAGCCTCTTCATCTTCTGCTGAACTGTTGCTGTCATCATCAGCATGAGCAGCATCATAGTCACTGTCATCTGAAGTGTCATCATTATCTTCATTATCACTGTCCAATTTTACACCTTTGCCTTTTTGTTCCTTTGTTGGCCTATTTTCTTGTGCTTGCTGATATTGCTCCCCTGCATCAGTTCCCCTCTGCTCATACTCTTCTCTGTGTGCATCATACTCCCAGGGTGCATTCTCAATGTGATGCTCTTGTACTTCTTCTGATCTATCAGCACAATCAAGTTCTGCAGGTATCCTAGCATAGATGTCAATCACACCAAAGATCACATATTTAGCCATTGTCTGCACTGATTTTTTGTCATGAAGAGAAACAAGTGCAGAACTTGTCGGAGTAGCTGGCATCTTCCAACACAGGGTTGTATTCTCCATTGCTTCATCAGAAATAGCAACATGATCTGCCAAGTGCTTCTTCAACTCTGGAACTGACAGCTCTGAATATTTCACAGTTGACATGCCATATCGGCCTCCAATCCAATTCCACTCTTTTTCCTTCCATTCCATTACCCCGCGGTAATGGAACCGCACAGACAAGTAATCTAGATGCTCCATTCACAAATCCTACAAAATTACACAGAAAGAAGCATCCTTTAGGTACAATTTCATCACTGACATTTGACTGAACTTTCAAAACCCTCACTATTCAGAGTAAGCGAAACAGGGAACAACATCTAATCAGTTTTACCCCATAATCGACACAGCATTGACAAAAACAACACCCCAAACATCCCCAAATCTGACCATATTATCCCCAAATCGCCGCCCCTGGTACCACCCCTAAGCCCTACATCCAACCACCTCGGAGAATACGGGAAACAGGGGAGAAAACAGAGAAACATGCCGCCGATCGTCCTTGCTCGCCGGGGGCGCCGTCGATGGCGAGGAGCAGCGCGGCGGAGAGTTCGGGAGAGACGAAGAGGCGCTGCAGTTATGACTAGACCGGACCAGGTTCTACCGACCCAGGGGGGTGATTTGAGCGCTGTAGTTATGACTTTGCATGCGTGGCATCTCCACGTCAGCGAAACCACCATCCAATACTGCTACAAGCGCCCGTGGGGGGTTAGTTGTCTGGTTTGATTAAGTTTGGGGTGTTAAGAGCCCTAGTTAGTAGTTTGGGGGTTTAGCGCCTGGAACCTGAAAGTCTAGGGGGTTATGTGGACTTTTTTCGTCACAACATTGAAACAACTTGGTACTCACAGGTCCATTTAAATCCATGTCCAGTGAGGCCCAATCCAACTGAATCCAACGTAATGCGGGCCAGCCAAGAGAGAGACCAGCCATGATTCCAGCTGCTCGCATGGAGAAATCCTCATTCTGAAGGGGAGACCCGTTACCCAGGACCAACAGACCCCAATGTATTGGCACTGCACATCACAGAGAGTGATCTACAAGAGTCTGCATGGGCGAGCATACGAATATACACACAAGCTTCACAAATATGAGGAACGATTTACCAATACTTCTTTTTACTGAAGCGAATGACTACCAATACTTGTCAGAACTTACAGGTGACTGACTAGCTCAAGGTGAGCACTCAACAAGCTCAAGGCCATCAGCTATTGACAACCCCAAGGATGCGAAACAAAACAGAATGCAAAATACTACTACTTAGCGTAGCAATTACGAAACGAAGCACAAAGGCAAACCTCAACTCATCCAAGCCACGGGGAAACACATCACCACAAAACTCTCACTGGGACACGACCTGGACAGACCAGAAGGATGGGGATATATACGAATAGAGCAACAGTGCCGCTACTCCGCCACGCCTTCCTCTTCCTCCTCCTCATACTCTTCCTCAGCCGTCGCATCCTGGTACTGCTGGTACTCGGCGACCAGGTCGTTCATGTTGCTCTCGGCCTCGGTGAACTCCATCTCGTCCATCCCCTCGCCCGTGTACCAGTGCAAGAAAGCCTTCCTCCTGAACATGGCCGTGAACTGCTCGCTGACCCTGCGGAACATCTCCTGGATGGACGTGGAGTTCCCGACAAAGGTGCCCGCCATCTTCAGCCCCCTGGGCGGCATGTCGCACACGCTGGACTTGACATTGTTGGGGATCCACTCGACAAAGTACGAGGAGTTCTTGTTCTGGACGTTCAGCATCTGCTCGTCCACTTCCTTGGTGCTCATCTTCCCCCGGAAACAGGCAGAAGCGGTGAGGTAGCGCCCGTGGCGGGGGTCAGCGGCGCACATCATGTTCTTGGCATCCCACATTTGCTGAGTCAGCTCAGGGACAGTGAGTGCACGGTACATTTGTGATCCACGCGACGTCAGCGGTGCAAAGCCAACCATGAAGAAGTGGAGGCGGGGGAATGGAATGAGATTCACGGCAAGCTTGCGGAGATCAGAGTTGAGTTGTCCAGGGAACCTCAGGCAGCACGTAACACCGCTCATGGTAGCAGAGATAAGATGGTTCAGGTCGCCAACTGCATTGTTAGAACAAAACTATCAGTGCCTACTATCATTTTAAAATCAATAAACTTCTGCATGTACAATTTCAGTGACACAACAGAGAAGTAGAGATCAAGAGTAGTTTAACAACTTACAGGAAGGGGTGGCAAGCTTCAGTGTGCGGAAGCATATATCATATAGAGCCTCATTGTCAAGCACCATACACTCATCGGCGTTCTCAACAAGTTGGTGGACAGAAAGTGTAGCATTGTATGGCTCCACGACGGTATCGGAGACCTTTGGTGAGGGGAAGACAGAAAAGGTCAACATCATTCTGTCAGGGTACTCCTCCCTGATCTTAGAAATAAGAAGGGTGCCCATGCCAGACCCAGTGCCTCCTCCCAAAGAATGGCAAACTTGGAATCCTGTAGGTTAATCAAATAATGCCATACTTTTATTCACAGATGCAAATGGCAAAGCAGATACCAGATAGACATTTGTAGCACTGCAAAGGAATTCACAGGAGACAGCAACACCCAAAGGAGAAGGTCAGCTAGCAGTTTAGCAATACGACCATGTGCTCCACAAAACAGGAGTGTGAGCAAACAAGTTACAGCAGGCACGCTCCAAAAAAAATATTACTTGGGCCTGTCATATTTAATATACTAGTATACCAAGACAACCATAGGTAAGACCAAAGCAATGATGGCATTTCTTTATTCATCAGGCAGATAGGGACTCCAATCTAACATTGACCTAATAAAATCCAGTCCAGCTATGACGCAGTTCTAAATTCAGCTTTTTTTCTTTAACAGGTGGAAGGTGGAACCTTATGCACGCAATCCACCAGTGTCCACATTGATAAAATATCAGTCCTACCGACAGTTCTATTGGTGAAGCTAGGTGTTTCTTTATTCATCAGGAGGATAAGGGACTCCATTTGATCTAATGTTGACCAAATAACCCAGTCCAGCTATAACACAGTTTATAATATAGTTTTTCAACAAAGCAATATCAGGTGAAAGGTGGAACCTTATGCACACGAATCCAACACTGTCTATAGTAATAAATATAAGTCGTGCCGACAATTCTGCTGTTGAAACTAAGGTGTTTATATAGAAAAGAATGCGATGATCAGAACATCTCATTGAAATTAATTTTTGACTAACATATGCACATGATCCCTTCAAGTTCCGTAGCTGTTAAGCCAACAGGCTAATCACAAACAGACTAAAGAGTAACAGGGCAACTTTTATCAAACCAGCTACCACTCCGAAGATCAATTATCGTGCTACATAGGAAATTACTGATCAACAGCTACCAGAAACTGAAACAAATTAATGCAGATAACGCAGTACTAACCACGAAATGGTGAGACCAATATACTGTACCAACAATTAGCAGAAATGTCATCTCAAGCGGTGTGTAACATCACCTCCCATTAATGCCAAATATACGCACATCCTAACCTCAACCCCATATCTGGACATGGATCTCACTCCCCGATGAACCATTCAGCCCAGATCTAACAAACATTTCACACCGGACAGTGCGAGACGGGATGGTATTATTATTACCCTGTAGGCAGTCGCAGTTCTCGGCCTCCTTGCGTACGACGTCGAGGACGGAGTCGATGAGCTCTGCGCCCTCGGTGTAGTGCCCCTTGGCCCAGTTGTTCCCTGCGCCGGACTGGCCGAACACGAAGTTGTCGGGGCGGAAGATCTGGCCGAATGTCCCCGAGCGCACCGAGTCCATGGTGCCCGGCTCGAGGTCCATGAGCACGGCGCGCGGCACGAACCTGCCCCCGCTGGCCTCGTTGTAGTAGACGTTGATCCGCTCGAGCTGCAGGTCCGAGTCCCCCGCGTACCGGCCCGTGGCGTCGATGCCGTGCTCGTCGCAGATCACCTCCCAGAACTTGGCCCCGATCTGGTTCCCGCACTGCCCGCCCTGGATGTGGAGGATCTCCCTCATCGTGGACGCCGCCGGTGGTGCCGGGGGTTCTCTGGTGGTGGTGGGGAGGTGCCGGTGGGGGGAGATCGCGGGGTCGGGTGGGCTGGGGGATTCGGAAATTTGGAATTCGAAATGGAGGAGGATGGTATTTTCCGTCGTCTTTATACCGCGAGACGAGACCCGAGTCGGCCGACCGGTCCGTTCGGGCTCGAGGAAGGACCCCGCCCGGTAGTTGGGAAGGCCGCGTGGTCCGGTGGGACCCGGGACCAGTGAGGTGTAGAGTCAGTGGGGGCCGTGCTGGCGGTGGGTTCAGCCTCGAGAGTGGGCCGTGCTGGCTGGGACGCAGATGGAGGCCGGGGCCCATTGAGACAGGCTGGCGTAACAGAGCCGTGTGCCCAACCGCCACAGCGGGATCAGCGGATGGGATCGGCCACCGACGCCTGGGGCCCGCGCAGCAGTTCGCTGAGGCTGGATTGGGTGCGGTGTGGCTGTCAGTGGCGTGTCATCGGTGACATCGTCGACTGGGGGATTTTGTGGATGGGGACGAGGGTAGGGACGGCCGTAGCCTGTAGGACCGTTTCCGGCGGAGAATCCTACAAGTACGACCAGGAAATTGACTGGGCAAACCCAAATTTAGCCGGACTACTTTGTTTGAATCATTATTATTATGTCTTTTTTCTCCGAAAAAAATGACTTGGATTCGTCAAGATTTCTATGTATCTAGATACGTTTTAATGTAGATAAATGTGAATTTATACAAATTTGAGTCAGTTAGAACATGTACAATGGGGCCTTGTCACACTTCTCTATGGTTGTCACGTTCGATTTGTGCGTAGTTAGAGGAGAGAGAAATATAAAAAAGACACAAGTAGGGGGAGTGACGGTGCTCTCCGATGGGAAACGGGGTGTGGTGTCTAGCGGGGGAAGATGTGTTGCGGCGCGGTGGCGGTGGTTGTCTTCGATTCCGGCAACATCCGACGGTGGCAGGCTTCAATGAGTGAGCAGGGCACGACGTTGGTCCTTGCTGGCGAGTAGAGAGGAGGGCACCTCGTAGATAGGAATAGAAAGAACAATACACAGAAATGAACTTTTGATCCGGAGTGCATGCACTGATTTTACATAAAACACATTTGAGAATGTTAAAAGGTTCTGGAAAATATTTGCATGGACAGATTTCATTCGCAAGCAAAGTTTGCAAATAACCGTTATTTTTATGAACCATGTAAAGAAGAAAAATAAAATATCTCTTAAAAACTTTATTTTACAATTGAATTTCGTCTTTTTTTTTACTCAGGTCACACAAGAAGTCTGGTTTTCAGGTACAACGTCGAGATGTATGCGTGGATTCTTTTTGGGGATTTTACAATGTCAATACAGCATTCAAACCCAAGACGCAAAACACCAGTCTCAATCGTCAAGCTTACAATGGTCACAAGAAATCTATTTTTTTTGCGAAAGACAAGAAGAAAAGGTCCACTTTTCATAGAACGACTTTGTAAGCACGTACATGGAGATAAATGTATGGATTTTTGGGAGGGGGGGCGGGTATTTTTTCAGATTTTTAGAGGAAACAACTTTAGAGTGTCTAATTCGAACCATAATCCCTAAACAGAAGCGCTCGTGGTCGTGGATAAGCTAGCGGAACAAGCTGGTTGTACAACTTTATGAAGAGGATAGCGACGGTTCACTAGTAATCCAATCAGTGCACTGGAACGGCTGTAGCAGTTGCAGAGTGGAGCCACAGATGTTGCAGAGTGGATGGCAAAGCATGATGTAGCTGTTGCTTAGGACAAACGACAGAGACCAGTCACCAGCACCTACCGCACGCTCGCATCCCTTCATCTCGCTTTCAGCACCGCAGAGCCAGCCCGGATCGGGAAACAAAAGTTGGCAACCATACCGATGAGATCTGCGACCCAAGCAAGTAGCTGAAACTAGTAGCACAGGCGCAGCTTTCAGTCGCCAAAAGAGGCGTGGAATTGACAGTCTTCGTCTCAGAAAATAGCAAACGGAAAGAGCACTGTTTTATGGTTTCAATCGTTGTAATGATACACAGACAATGTTTCAACCACCTGTAATGGTAGATAGGGAAATGATGCCCATGTCACAACCATTGTAATGGTACACTCCCAACCTCTGATAGACCACGCAGAAACTACTAGGCGGATCCTTTTGATTGAAGATGGAACTAGAATGGTTTCTTCTCGTACGAGACTAGCCCATGGATCCCTCCTTCGACTTGAGCAGCTCCTGTCCTCACCTGCCAAGTTAAGGTTACAGAATCAGTTCTGTTGTTAATACTATTGTCTATCTTTTAGTTGGGAGATACAAAGCACAAATTGAGGTTCCAAAACAGGGCACGCAAACCTCTTGACAGAGGCAGAATCATTCTGTTAGTGTTTCAGTACTCTGAGACAATAAATATGTACGTAAACTATCAATATGAGCATCCTAAGCGAAATTTCGATCTACTTCTGGGACTACACAGCCATGAGCAGGCGTTAACACTTCTTATTTATCGTCAGATGCAAGTACTATGAGCACGGTACTAAGTGAATGGTCATGTGTGATAATGATTTCTCAATGGAATACAGGCTAGCTATATCTGGTTAGAGAAAAGGACAGAGGGTCTAACTGAGGCTTATTTTGTCAAAACATGATAGTCAAATGTGCCATGATGAGATGGAAAAGAAAAGGAGTATGCAGATCAAGCGGAATGGTTAAAGAGCATTGAATTTGCAATGGAAATCAAATTTTACTTCAGGGTGAATATGGAAAAAACCATAAAAATACAGTTAAAGCTTAGCGATACAGAATCCCACGAAAGAGTGAATATGTACATGAAGCTCTACACTAACTGCTCACAGTGACAGAATAAATAACCATACAGTCTGTGTAGGCAAGAGATTCGTGGAGAATCGCCAGAACACAAAGTTTAAAAAGGAATACTCCGTTAGGCAGACAATAACAGAAAATGATGGGCACAGTTCATCAGAAGAAGGCACCATAAACTAGATCTATTAACATAAATATTTCCATACCACAGCTATCCATTAAACAGGTTACATAAACTAGAGCATTCGACAGTTGAACAAATAAGATAATGTAAATTCTGTGTCAAATGCAGAATAGCTTCATGTAGATGATTGAGTTAGTAACTAGTAACACAAGAACCTATCGAACTTAGCAGTTAACAAAAAGACAATGAAAACTACACATGAAGAAGGCAGAGTCAATACCCAGTCCAAAACAAAATCAAGAGATAACAGATCCTGGAGTAAGTTAATTCCCATTCCGAAATCAACTATTTATGTCTAGCTGGCTGCTGACATGAAAGCATTGTTTTGTTCTGTGAACATTTGTATACAGAGAATACCTAACAAACATGACCTTCCTCCATTGTCTAGAAAAGAAACCACTGGTTTGTAAATTTATCAACAAAGATGAGCTATTTCTCTAATCTTAGGCACTTTATATTATGATGAATCACTCAAAAATCAGAAATCAAAATGAAGTGAGCAAATATGCAATCCAGAAGGAAAATACCTCTAATCTTAGTGTCTCTGCTCTTAAAAGATCGTGAGCTGACTGCAAAGAGGATGCGCCAAGATCTTGGAATCCTTGCTTAACAGCTTGCATTGTGTAAGGAATGAACCTCAGCACAGAACCCTTGTCAGCTACAGCTCCAACAACTCCCTGGGCAACTTTAAGCTTCAGAGTATCACCAAGGTACCTGGCATCACTCCCCTTCGTCATGGCTTCAAGGGAGCCCATGCCTCTGTATTTCTTTACTCGGTGACCGTCCTAGCAAAATATTCAAAGAGTCACAATATTATCCACTCCCGCAAAAAATAGCATAAAAGGCACAATCAAACTAACCAATACATTTCAACGATCATACACCAACCCTTAATGGCAGTGTCTGGTTAGACTTCATGACATCAAAGTAGACTGAGGTACTGAACTATTATTTGGGCATTAAGGGATACTTTAATTGCAGTGGCGAGTGGTCAAATAGGATGCACATTTGAATGTCCATGGTGTGTAGTTTTCAGAAGAAGTATTTAGTTTCTAATCTGGGGATGTGTGGGCTTGTGCAGACATCAATACAGAAAATTAAAACTTAATCCTGAAACAGGCTAAAATATAGTATCAATGTATACCTTGTATTCATAGGCCCCAGGAGCTTCATGGCTGCCAGCCAAAAAACTGCCCATCATAACAGTTGATGCCCCCAGTGTCAGAGCCTTCACAATATGCCCAGAGTATGAAATTCCACCATCAGCTATAACTGGCACATCCTGATCGTTGGCATATGATGCAACCTTATAGACAGCAGTGGCCTGTCAAACAAAAAAAAAGCATCAAGTAGAAGAAACTAAATCAAATTAAATTGCAGTTCTGAACAAGTAGGAGAAATGAAAGCATTATATCAGGCCTCATAAACAACTTGCTACTCACGTTTCAAGAATGAGAAGAGAGACTACAACATCTAACAATGTTATGATAAATAGGATATGCCATTACCTTTGCAGTGTCCTAAAACTTCCTAGAAGTTTCAAATATATTTTCCAAATTCAAGGCCCACAAAAGTGACAAACTAAGTGCAAACAAGACTATTTACTTTGTTGGGTTTTACAATCTTATGGTATACAAAATGTAGCAGTTCTAGATAATGCTTGCTATGCAACATGTAACAGTTTAAGACTTCAGAAAGCTGATTTAGTAATAGAGCTTGACCTCAATTATTTTGGCATAATGAATATGTATATACTTCAATTGTAGGTACCCACTTTCAATCACAATAGCGCTACAAGGTTCAGCCACTTGCTAATTACTTCAACTTAGACTACGAAAACAATCAGAAATGGTTAACTGTTTTAATTTTCCCGTAACTTATCAGAATTCTTTCCATGCTGGTTTTAAAATATGAAAGAAATTTTGGAGGACTCCACACATGAAAAACAGCATGAACATGCTTGTCCTACCAATGGTAGAGGATCTAAGCTGACAGGCAAGATAAGCAACTACTTGACAGCAACAATATGAAGTTAACAAGCATGCAAACAACCTAGACTAGTAAGGGGTCAGGATCTCATGAGGAATATAGGGACCAGGACTCTCATGAGGAAGAATATACCTGTCCTCTACCCACAGCACAAACCTCCTGGGTAGTGCAAATAGAGCCAGAGCCCATGCCAACACGCAGGCCATCGACTCCAGCAGCAATCAAATTCTGAGCCTGCGCAATTGTCACCACGTTGCCCCCGATCAAATCCACCTCTGGATACATATTCTTGGCATACTTTATCATGTTAAGCTGATAGGTGGAGTTCCCCTGCGAGCTATCGATAACGATAGCATTGGCCCCTGCCTGAACCAGCTGCTCCAGCCTTCGCTTGTCATCCTCGCGGGTTCCAATAGAGGCTGCCACTACGAACTTCCCGTCTGCTCCGAGAGATGGCTTGCCTAGCTTCGGGTAGCTCCGGATGCGCTCGATGTCCTTGGCGGTGATGAGGTCGATCACCTCACCCTCCTCGGACATGAGAGGGGCGTAGTCCAAGCCCTCGTCCGCGAGGAAGGCCGCTGCCTGCTCGAAATCGAAGGTTGCGGAGGCCGAGCGCGGGGCAGGGCGCATGTACTCGGATACTGGGACGGGTGGATTGGCGGCGGCGGCGTCAGCGGCGACGGCGACCCCGACGAGCTTGGAGAGTGAATCCCCGGCCTCGGTGACGAGGGCGTAGTCGTGACCCGCGAAGTCGTTGAGGGATGGGGCGGAGGACGTGGAGAAGATGGGGACGGAGGAGACGAAGGGGAGGCGGCGGGACTTGGCGGCGCGGACGATGGAGGCCTGGATGTGTGGCTCGGTGTTGCAGTGGACGACGGCGGCCGCGCCCAGGGACGCCATGGCCGCGGCCATGGCGGCCTCGGAGACGGTGTCCATGGGCGAGGCGACGCATGGGGTGGAGAGGCGGATGCGGCGGGAGAGGCGGGTGGAGAGGTCGACGGCGTCGGCGGGGAAGTCGATGAAGCCCGGGTGGAAGATGACGTCGTCGTAGGTGTACGAGAAGCCCTGGTTGAAGAGTCTCGGCGCCGGGAAGCCGTCGTCGTCGAGGCCCGCCATCTTCCGGCAGGGGGTAGGGTTTTGCGGCGGCGGCTGGGGGTGGGTGGGCAGCGGAGAGGGATGGGGATGGGTGGGGGGAGTGAAGTGGGCGGTTTGCGTGGATTTAGATAGGGACATTTGTTTGGCGGGTAGCCACTTTGCCGAAATCTTCTCCATGACACACGGGTCCCGCGTTGTCACACAAGCGAAATCGTGCTTTGCCTACATGTGGGTCCAACGGCGTGTTTTGAGCTGAGGGTTTATCACGTGTCTCTCGAAAAGAATTTTTATTTTTTCGAACAGAAAATTAATCATGTTGTATAAAAGAAACTTCTTTTCTATTTTTGTGATTCCATTCTTTTTTGAAACAAAACACTCAATAAGTTCAACATTCACCACAACGCAAATTCAACAACTACAAGCTGAGTCCTCCGTACTAAAGAATTTCATAGTGCTTAAGGTTCATCCAATCATATCGAAATTATCATTGGATGATCAGATTTGGTTGTACGGACATGTTTCGTCTTTGTGGCCGTTTTATCTCATGAAATGGTGTACGTACCATTATATGGATGGTCACATGTGCTGAACCTTATTTTATACATGCTAGTTTTAGGACATCTTTAACGTAGATGAGTTTACCTATCAATATGACGAGATCCAATTTTTTCGTCTTATAAGCCAACAACTGAAGGAACCATTGTGTATATACCAAACTAGTTTGACCCACCGGAAGTTACATCTGTATATTGCTGAAATTTGGGTGTGGGCTTTGGCCCATATCCTAATACAAATTCTAAAATTCTCATGGCTCATCCATGCCTAGCAAAGGATGGCACCAAAGTTTTTGTTAGTTTGGAGGGAGTTTGACCAATATATATAGTGGAGTGTTTCACTACCTCCTAAAAAGAGTGAAGAGGAGTGGCATGCACGTGCTCCTCCTCCTCTGTCGCCCGCCTCGCCACGCCTCCACACGCCCGCGCCGCGGTTTGCGGAATTATGTCGATCTTATCTTTTTGCTGCTCGGAAAAATTATTGTGCGACTCAGTCAGCAGTTTCCGGTCTTTCAAGAAACGTGGGTTGTTACTACTCGGACGTGGGCTACACCCCACGTCTTACCCGACCGGCGCTATGTATAAATGGCTCAGGCGTAAACCCTAATACGAGTTACACACATCTTTCTCTCTGTCTCCAGAACCTTGCGTCGATGCTACGCTTTCTCCATCCCCTCTTCTGACGTGCACCAGACGACGGGACAGTAGGACTCTGGAACCACCGCCTCTCGTGAACCTGTTCGGGTGAGAGGCGATCAGGTTTTTGGGGAGCGCGTCTGCGCGACTACTGATGGCATCACGTCGACCGACCACCCTTTCCCTGACGAGGACTTCTTCCCGGACATTAGCAGCCTCTACATCGACGACATGGGTGACGATACTGGTGTCAACGCGAACCTCAACGCCAACCTGAACACGAACCGGTTCCTCCTCCAGCACCGTACGCAATCTGCTCCTATCTAGTTCAGTTTTTGTTACAGTTTCTTGTACTAGCTTTTGGAATAGATGCGATCTGCTTATTCTGGTTGAATGTGATTTGTTCGTCTATTCTGCTAGTATACATGATTAGGTTAATTCCTGCACTTATAGTCATGTTTTATTATTGCTTATTTCGGATTAAATACTATGGTGATTTGCTTATATTTTCAACAATCCAAAAACCTGATTATAGGCAACTGAATTCAACAGGTTTAGCCGCGGCTATAAGGTCATCTTCCTTTGACGGTGTCAACTATAAGAGATGGCGCACGAGATCCTATGGTTGAAAAACCTAGGTTTCTATAGCGCCACTCTTGGCAAACCTGAGGGAGACCTTTCTCCTATTCAGGAGGAAGCGTTTCAGAAAGTCGACACCATGTTTATGGGGGCTTTGTCAATATTCTTGGTGACAACATTGTTGACACCTATATGTCATTTGATAATGGCAAGGGTGTGCAGGATGCACTCGACGCCAAAAGTTTGGTGTTTCGGATCCTGGCACTGAACTGTATATCATGGAGCAATTCTATGACTACAAGATGACTGATGACCGTCCCATCGTGGATCAGGCTCATGAGATACAGTCCCTTGCCAAAGAACTCGAGCAGTTCAAGTGTACCTTACCGGACAAGTTCGTGGCCGAAGGCATTATTGCCAAGTTTCCTCCTTCCTGGAGGAACTTTGCTACCTCTCTGAAACATAAGAGACATGAGTTTTCTGTTTCAGATCTCATTGGATCTCTTCATGTTGAAGAAAAGACGAGAGCAAAAGATACATGTCCTCGAGGTTTTGACGGAAGTTCTAGCGCACATGTAGTGCAGAAAAATAACTTCCAGTCCCACAAGTTCAAGAATAAGAACAGTTCTGATGGCAAAGAAAAGTTTGATGGCAAAAACAAGGCCACACAGACTACCAACTTTAAGAAGAAGACTGCATATAAGAAGAAAGGATCCTGCCATGTCTGTGGTGATCCTAATCATTGGGTTCCTAGCTGCCCCAATCGCTTTGACAAGCTTTCAAATATAAATAGTGGCAAATCCGCTAATATTGTTCTTGGTGATACTGAGATGAAGGATGCTGGGTACGGTATATTTCCTACTATTCTTTCAGTTTGTAATTCACCTGAATGGTGGATAGATACTGGTGCAAATATACATATATGTTCTGATATTTCTATGTTCTCTTCTTATCAGGTCGAACGGGCTGGCTCCGTGCTGATGGAAAACGGCTCACGTGCTTCTGTTCAAGGTGTTGGTACGGTGGATCTGAAGTTTACTTCTGGGAAGACCGTACAGCTGAAGAATATGCAGCACGTCCCCTCCATCAATAAAAATCTCGTCAGCGGATCTCTTCTGTGTCGAGATGGTTTTAAGTTGGTCTTTGAGTCTAACAAAGTTGTAATTTTTAAGTGTGGACAATTTATTGGAAAGGGTTATGAGTGCGGAGGCTTGTTCCGCTTATCTTTGTCCGACTTATATACTCAAGTTATTAATCATGTTTGCAATGATAGTGAATCCAATATTTGTCATTCACGACTTTGTCATATTAATTTTGGATGCATGATGTGGCTTGCTGATATGAATTTAATTCCAAAATTTACTAATGTCAAGAGTTCCAAGTGTCAAGTGTGTGTGCAAGCTAAGCAACCTCGCAAGTCTCACAAGACTGCTGAGGTACGAGATTTGGCATCACTAGAACTAATACATTCAGATCTTTGTGAAATGAATGATGAGTTGACAAAAGGTGAAAATCGATATTTCATGACTTTAATTGATGATTCCACTCGATACTGTTATGTGTACCTTCTGAAATCTAAAGATGAAGCTTTTAATCACTTTAGAATCTATAAAGCCGAAAACCAACTTGATCGAAAGATTAAGCAGCTTCGGTCTGATCGTGATGGAGAGTTCTTTTCCAACGAATTTGATTCTTTTTGTGCGGAGCATGGTATTATCCATGAGAAGACGTCTCCCTACTCACCCCAGTCAAATAGGGTGGCCAATAGAAAGAACCGTACTCTAACTGATTTGGTTAACGCCATGTTAGATACATCGGGTCTATCCAATGAATGATGGGGGGAGGCAATAAAGACTGCATGTCATGTCCTAAATCGTGTTCCCAAAAAGAACAAAACCATTACTCCATTTGAAGAATGGGAAAGGAAAAGACTGAAACTCTCCTACTTACGGACTTGGGGTTATTTGGCGAAAGTGAATGTGCCGATACCCAAGAAGTGTAAGCTTGGACCAAAAACCGTGGATTGTGTCTTTCTGGGATATGCATTTCATAGCATTGGCTATAGAGTTTTGATAGTGAAATCTGAGGTATCCGACATGCATGTTGGTACAATCATGGAGTCGAATGATGCGACTTTCTTTGAAGACATCTTTCCCATTAAAGATTCGTCTAGTTCATCAAATCAGGAGATGCCTAGTTTATCTAGTCAAGAATTAATTACAATTCCTGAACCCACCATTTTGATAGAACACCCTGATAATCCTATGGAGGATAACAATGAAGCTCGTACTAGAAGTAAGAGACAGAGGACTGTGAAGTTCTTTGGTGATGATTTTATTGTATACCTTGTGGATGATACTCCCACTTCTATTTCAGAAGCTTATGCATCTCAAGATGCTGACTATTGGAAATAAGCCATTCGCAGTGAGATGGATTCCATCATAGCAAACGGAACATGGGAAATTACTGATCGTCCTTATGGATGCAAACCTATAGGATGTAAGTGGGTGTTCAAGAAGAAGCTTAGACATGATGGTACTATTGAGAAGTACAAGGCACGCCTTGTTGCCAAGGGTTATATCCGGAAAGAAGGCGAAGACTTTTTTGATACTTATTCACTTGTGGCTAGATTGACCACCATTCGAGTACTACTGTCCGTAGCTGCCTCGCATGGTCTTCTCGTTCATCAAATGGACGTTAAAACGGCTTTCCTAAATGGAGAGTTAGATGAGGAAATTTATATGGATCAACCGGATGGATTCGTGATAGATGGTCAACAAGGCAAGGTATGCAAGTTACTGAAGTCTGTGTATGGTCTTAAGCAAGCACCTAAGCAGTGGCATGAGAAGTTTGAAATAACTTTAACTGATGAAGGCTTTATTGTAAACGAAACTGACAAGTGTGTGTACTATCGCCATGGTGGGGGCGAGGGAGTCAGCTTATGTCTGTATGTTGATGATATACTGATATTAGGGATCAATCTCAATGTTATCAAGGAGGTCAAAGACTTTCTATCTCGTTGCTTTGAGATGAAAGATCTAGGAGTAGATGATGTGATGTTGAACATCAAGCTGCTGAAAGATGATGATGGTGGGATAACACTGCTTCAGTCTCACTATGTGGAAAAGATCTTGAGTCATTTTGGGTATAGCGAATGCAGATCCTCTCCTACACCATATGATCCTAGCATGTTGGTTCGAAAGAATCAGGGAGATCCTAAGGATGCTAAAGATCAGCTAAGATATTCTCAGATTATTGGCTCGCTTATGTATTTAGCCAGCACTATGAGGCCTGACATCTCCTTTGTTGTAAGCAAGTTAAGTCGATTTATCTCAAATCCTGGAGATGTTCATTGGCTGGACCTTGAAAGGGTTTTGCGTTATTTGAAAGGCACTACGAGCTATGGGATTCACTACTCCGGGTATCCAAGGGTACTTGAAGGGTATAGTGACTCAAACTAGATTTCTGATGCTGATGAGACTAAGGCCACGAGTGGTTATGTGTTTACACTTGGCGGTGGCGCTGTTTCTTAGAAGTCTTGCAAGCAGACCATCTTAACGAGGTCAACTATGGAAGCAGAACTCACAGCATTAGACATAGTCATTGTTGAAGCAGAGTGGCTTCGTGAACTCTTGATGAACTTACCTGTGGTTGAAAAACCAATACCCGCAATCCTTATGAACTATGATAATCAAACTGTGATCATCAAAATAAACAGTTCTAAGGACAATATGAAGTCATCAAGACATGTGAAGAAGAGATTGAAATCTGTTAGGAAAATGAGAAACTCCGGAGTTATTGCATTGGACTATATCCAAACATCTAAAAATCTGGCAGATCCCTTCATAAAGGGTCTACCACGTAATGTGATAGATAATGCATCGAGGGAGATGGGTTTGAGGCCCACATTTTGAGTTGCTCACAGTGGTAATCCGCTCTATGTGATCGGAGATCCCGTGAAGTAGAGTTGGGAGACAAGTTGTTGGTCAACTGGGAGGAGAGTATCCTTACAGTATATTACCACTTCGTATAGATGCAATACTCTCCTATTCTGCATGGCAGGTTGGTATTCACCTTAATGTGTTCTGAGTGGCTTGTTTAAAGCAAAGATGTCCTGCAGAACATCTTCTGAAGAACACACCTATATGAGTCTGACTGTCAAACGTCGCAGTCCATGAGAGTTGAGTGCTCTCTAATAAACTCATGAAAAGCCATGGAGTATGATGCATAAGCTCCAAACCGCAGGGAAGCCTCGCGGTAGCCCTATATCGGTATAGACTTTGTGTGAAACTAGGGCGCACCAAACTTATAGTTCAAGGCATAGTCACTATTCAAGTTGCAATCTAGTGTAGCATGAAGTTCTAAGTGGAAGTTCAACTTAATTGTCTCCACCTCGCACCGGTATATACACAATATTCTGGAACTGATTGATGTGATGTGATGATATGTGCCTATGAGACTTTGTGGGGGATTGCTGAAATTTGGGTGTGGGCTTTGGCCCATAGTCTAATACAAATTCTGAAATTCTCATGGCCCATTCATGCCTAGCAAGGAATGGCACCAAAGTTTAGTCCCACCTTACTATTTTGGAGGGAGTTGGACCAATATATATACTGGAGTGTTTCACTACCTCCTAAAGAGAGTGAAGAGGATTGGCATACACGCGCCCTCCTCCTCCGCCGCCGCCCGCCTCGCCACGCCTCGACGCGCGTGCGCCACGGTTTGCGGAATTGTGCCTCGGTGCCGATCTTATCTTTTTGTTGTTCAGAAATATTATTGTGTGAGTTATTTTCAGTCAGCCGTTTCTGGTCTATCCGGAAACGTGGGCTGTTACTACTCGGACGTGGGCTGCGCCCCACGTCTTACCCGACTGGCGCTATATATAAACGGCTCAAGCATAAACCCTAATACGAGTTACGCACATCTTTATCTCTGTCTCCAGAACCTTGCGCTGCCGCTACGCCTTCTCCATCCCCTCTTCCGGCGTGCACCGGACGCCGAGACAGTAGGCCTCCGAAACCACCGCCTCTCGTGAACCTGTACGGGTGAGGGGCGATCAGGTTTTTAGGGAGCACGTCCGCGCGACTACTGAGGGCATCACGTCGATCGACCACTCCTTCCCCGGCGAGGACTTCTTCCCGGACATCAGCAGCCTCTACATCGACGACATGGGTGACGATGATGGTGTCAACGCGAACCTCAACGCCAACCTGAACGCGAACCCTATTCCTCCTCCAGCACCATACGCAATCTGCTCCTATCTAGTTCAGTTTTTGTTACAGTTTCTTGTACTAGCTTTTGAAATAGATGCAATCTGCTTATTCTGGTTGAATGTGATCTGTTCGTCTATTCTGCTAGTATACATGATTAGATTAATTCCTGCACTTATAGTCATGTTTTATTATTGCTTATTTCAGATTAAATACTATGGTAATTTGCTTATATTTTCAACATATATAAGAATATAATGGTATTGAATGTGGCAATCTTACTTCCTCATATAAAGGATTCTTTTCTTTCTGAAGAGACATAATAAGGTCACGGTTCTGATGGATTTCGAGTTGAATTCAACCAAGTGGGATACGACGTGTGACTGAAACCAATGTCGTGCAAAAAAATTCCCAACCATTCACAATACAACTCAGCAACATCGAGCACAATTTTAAGTCTCAACTAAATATCAGTTCAGCAGAAAGGTAGCAGCAATTTTGTATCTCTCTCTTGGTCACGCTCAATCAACCAGTAGCAAAACGAGCACGTATACCCTCAAGTGGAGGAAGCGGATGGGCAATCCTTGCAGGATCACAGCAAATTAGAGGTTATTCCCCTAATCCCCTCGCCAAGAACACGTACCCGCAGATCGGTATTCAACTGATACATGCAGATTGGCCGCCAGGTAGCATGACGATTTAGAACTTGTATACCCTAATGCATGATGACCGACTAGAAGCAGATAAGGGATGACATTTTTACGAATGGGAAACTGAGTTCGGTTGGATGGGGTCTAGCGACAATAGTGCCCCCCCTTTCCCTCGACGATGGGGCTCTACTCCCGACTCTCGTCCATCCTGGGGGGAGGGGGGAGTGGGTCTTGGCGCAGGCCATGGAGGATGACAATGTCGTTAGCATGGCAAGCGAGTCGTCGTAGCCTAGCTCCCCGGCGAGATATGTCGTGTCCCCTGCTAAGGTGACTTTTGGAGAATTTCTTTGTGCCGCAAAGGAGCTTGGGGGGCTCCCTGCGCGGTCGGCGCTCGCGCCTGGTGGGCGGGTACTTTAGTTTTTGAATATGGGCATCTCTGATCGTACAAGAAAATAGCTCATCGGGTTCTACACGATTGACAGGAGAAGCAAGCGTTTGGTGCCAGAAATAATAATCTACTGTGGGTACATACACAAAAACACCCTTTCCTATGAAGCTTGAGTAAAGTCTAGTCTTATGTAAATCGGCCAAGAAAAAATCTTGCTACTAGGTGACATCACATTTCGACACTCTATATGTACCATAGCTAGCTAGAAGACACTTTGAGGCTATTTTTTACGATCGGCTCTCTGAGGCTAACTTTTGTTCTCTCCTACAAATCGACGCGTTCATGATCATAACTTGTCATCGTAGCCACATATATATGACACCCTCTTGACCTATATATAGGCAATGCTGCCACGGTCCAATTACACAATAAACATGTAGCACACTTCAGATGATTCTCACGTGGTTTTGCCTGTCTTTTCCGTAAGCCAACTTACTTGGCAGCTTACAATTTTTTTTGTTGCGTTCATCAAAGCGTGTTTACCATGGGGTTGGTGTAGAGGACAGGTGGGTATTTTCTCTTTCATTATTTGAAAATCTTTGCTCCCGGCACAACCCCTGACCTCCTATATATGACATGGATATGCAATCGTCTCTATGTGTGCATTGGCCCCCAGAAATCCTCCTCTCCAGAACACTGGAAGTGAATATGGAGATAGATGATAAATAGACACTTGGTATGGTTAGTATTCTGTAGGAATAGGAGACATCATGAATTGGAGTTTAAGAGAAAAATGGCTTGCCTGTAGTAAACATAAGAAATGCCGGCATACTCAGGGCCGACCCTGAGGGGGGCAGGAGGGACGGGCTCCCCGGGCCCTGGAGACCAATGGGGCCCCAAATCCCAACTACCTAAGGCATCTGTAGTGGATGTCTGGCAGGAACTTGTCTGGCGGCGCCATTAGAGCATGTATGAAGGTTTTCTCTCGTCCAGGACACAAGAACGAAGCGTTACGTGCCTCCTAGTGGAGTTGGGCCATTTTCCTTAGCTTGGTCTCTTTTCTCTCGTTACCTTGGCCTTTATTCATGTAGTTATCAAGGGATTAGGAGGGGCCTGGTTAATAAAAAAGTGAAATGGGGCCGGTAGGCTAGTTTAGATGATCTAATCTGAGAGAGGGATGCATCCCAAGAATATAGCATTGCTCTGGATAAATATAAAGAAGCATGTGTCATCTATTCTGAAATACAAGGTAGATAACAACATACATACAACGATTGCAATCGAGGATCTTCCAATTTCTAGTATTTCATACCAACCTTTTGTTTTCCAGTTCTTTATACCAGCCTTTTTTGTTTTAAAATTCTTCATACTAGCCTTTTCTACATAGGTATTTCCAATTGTTAAGTGCTCCAAAATTATGCAACCAAAGATGAACTAGCCATCATGTAGTTTCTCATAGATGTATGTGTATTTCAGCTCAAGTGATGTCTAAATTGATAACTTCCATTATCAAACATGGATGAAACTGATGTCGGTAAAAAGTTGTATCATAGGCAATGGACATCAGAGCAACAAACATGTCAATGAGATAGTGCAGATTTAGCACGGAGTGGAATAATTCCAATAAAGGCACATAACTAACTAACATCAATTGACACAGTTTGTATGTTGCGGCGACAGATTTGAATTCCTCAACCGTAAAAGTGTAGCGGTCAATGTGCTTGATCTATCACAATTTGCAAGTAAACATGACACCAAGAAGAGGTACAGTCAGAAATGTAAGTCGATAAATATAGTTATGTATCTAGTAGTCTCCTCAAAACTCACCAAAAATGGCCAACTTATAACATTCTCTCCACCGATTAGTTCAATGGAGGGTTCCTCAGATGCAAAAAAATTGGCAAGTGGCACAAGAGCTGACACTGCAACAAAAAGTTGAAAATCAAATGCAGTTTCCGTAACTTGACATGCACCAAAAACCTGTGAAAATAGAACGAAAATAACTTGTTCTTTATGCCATAAACTTTGCACCAAAAATTAGCACTGCCTTCATATATATCACAATTTGGTATAGGCGCCATTAAAAGATGGGGAGAGAAGGAACCATAAATACTTTATATTTATGAATAGCAGAATACATTTATGTAGCTTTGAGGCCCTGTCTGTAAGTAAGAGCTCTGTAATCGTTAATCCTCCCCTGAAGTTCCATAGTAATTTTTCTGACCCTATGTGGATCGAAGACCTCGAATTTTTTAATGTAACCTGGTAGATTTTTTTTAAAGTCAACATAACAAATTTGCGATAAACAACACCGTAACCAATTTTTTCATACCCTCTCAAGATGCTAAAGTTATTAACTACACTACAAGTAGATGGTATGTTATTAACTAAGGGAGAAAAGAACTTCAGTTATTAGCATAAACTTCCTGAGCATCGCTAAAGCTCAAACTTAAAACATGTTTTCTCCCACACATGATCATTATTTTTCTGGTAAAATCTTAATAGCACAATAAGAACTGAAGGCGCATGTCTGATAATAAAGAAGAAATATGGATGAAGTGTGTAGTGTTGCCTATCACTCACTGTTATTTCTGATGTACAGTCCACGCACCATATGAGAAGTAGCCAGATCAGCTAGCCATGCGTATTAAGCAGCAAGCTAGCTAGCTCCAAACCAAAAAAATCAAGTTATCGAAAGAATGCATGTATGACCTCATATTGATTGCTTCGATATGTTAGAGTTTTTTTTTGATAAATAGGAGTGAGATTAGAATCATGATATGCTATAAATTTAACTGCCTATATTTCATTTTTAGAAAACCATTTATATTTTCTAGAATTATTCTTCATAGGTGCGTCAATAGTAGTAAACTAATATGAGTAGACAAATAAGTCGTGGGCCGGGCCCCTAGACCATGGGGCCCTAGGGAGAGCGCGCCTCTGTCCCGCCTTATGGGCTGGCCCTGCGGCAGGCAGATCGTCCCAACACCTCCCCCCCGCAAGACTTGGCCATCGCCTTTGAGCACGCCTTTGAATTTTCTTGCAATTTGCCAACTTTTTGGCGGACTGGTTTTATGTGCGTCTCTTTGAGGCTATTTTTTTCTCCCCTAAAAATCAACATTGATACTTAAGCAACAGATTAGCGCTGCAACTTGTCATCTTAACCTGATATGCCGTTCTCCTGACCCATAGGCAATGCTGCCATGGTCCAGTTATATAATCAACCTATCCTTTAGATCAATCACCACCTGAGTTTGTCTCTCCTTTTTCTTTTGTAAGCCAACTTGCTTGGCATGTTATAATAATTTGGTTGTGTGCATCTAAACATCTTGCCATTGGGTTGGTTAGGTGTGTGTAGTCATGCAGAGGACAGGGGAATTTGAAATTTTAATTTTTCTTGTGTCTTAAATCATAACGCCTGTTATATGTTGCCATTGGGTTGGTACGGTACGGATCGTGAGGTTTCCACCAATATATAAACCTCTTGTAAGCCGTTGGTTTGGGATGAGTTGCATCTGTGAAATCCCCGGCGTTTGTAAACACTCCTCGATATAGTGAAGTTTCGCTGGCTGGCGTCCGTGGTTTTTTCCTCTCTTTGTTGGAGAGGTTTTTCCACGTTAAATCTGTGTCCCCTTGCTATAATTTCGTTTTCGTTCTTCATTATTTACTTGTCGCAATTGTAACAACGCCTGACCCCATATATACGACCATGCAGGTGCGGTTGTGTATATGTTGTATTGCCGCCAGAGAATCCAAGCTTACTCCTCTCCAAAACTCTCGAATTGAATACGGAGATAGATGTAACTTCTGTATGTTTTCGCTACCAACAATCAGACACGTGGTATTGTTAATACTCTGTGGGAATAAGAGACATCCAGAATTCATGTTTAAGCGGCAATCAAGATATATGTAAAAAAGATAAGAAAGTGCAAAATAATTATAAGAGTACAAGCTTAACCACATCCTGCAGACTTACAGAATGTTCGAGATGGTCAACGTGAGAAGTCCTTGCGATCAAACATAAGAAATGGACATACAATGCCAACAATCCTATTCCTATATAAACCACATCTGGCGAACTGACTGTATTCTGCTTAGTTTGGATATGTACCTGTTGGATGACTTGTGATGCCAGTTCTATCGGAAGGAGATGAGATTGAACCTCTACAGCTCTTGCTACTTAATCTGTACCCGAGCATCCTTTTACAATTTTTCACTTCAGTGTTACTACGGTAACTTTTTCCTCTTGTACTCTAGGCTGAAGAAGATTTTATGTGATAAAGTATATTAAGTGTTATGCTCACAGGGAATTATGTATAATAAGTGGTTACACAAAAAAATGATGTGACTTCAATAATGTCAAATATTTTATTTTTACAACAAGGGTCAGTTGAGAAGATTGCTCTCCACAAGAAGTATAGGAAAGAAATATAATTTTAGTAATCTAGCTCAACTGGTTCATTTACATATTGGATTACAACAAATATAACTGCAACTTTTGTATGAACTATTCAGCACAATATTAGTACGAGGAGTACGTGACTATTCTATATATAGCACTTTGCAATAACACGGAGGATCCCGGTGACCGCATCAGCTCTACTTGCTGACCGCTTGAGAGGCATCATCGACAAAGGATAGTGGTGGAAGTGGGAAAACACAGTGGACGCTGACGCTGATGTTGCACCTAATCCAGCAGACATTGTCAACTAGATCCCCTGGTGTCAACTTCGTCTTTGGGACCCATAACACTAGACCAGACCACAACCTCCCGTCGATGGCTAGACACCCGGTGTAGAAGGTCTTCGTCGATGGCTAGACACCTGGTGTAGGTGTCTTTTTTTCCTATCTTGTTGCCATCCCTCATCCCCTCTTGTCCTTACTTAGTTTGGGATAGCGAATTTTTAGGACATGGGTACTCCTAAACTCGTATATACTTACCTTACCTTTATAAGTTACAAAACTTTCTGAAACATAGGCGTTTCTTCCTTTTTTTTGTGACACCTTTACTGTAGGGGAATCCCCTACTGTGTAAATTTTATAAATTAAAAATGTTCACTTACAAAAGAGAGGCAAGGCAAGGAAGAATTTTGTTATAAACATAGGCATTTCTTCTTACTGTTCATTCAGAAATTTGTCTTTTGTTCCTAAGTAGTTTCGACTTTTTGTATGCCAGCGACCTCAACTTGCAAATGTTTATTTCGAATTTTTTACTTCATTTAAAGTAAATTCCACTTTTTACCCTCTAGTTTTTTATATTTTTATTAACAGAAATTCTTTCAGCTTACCCAATTTAGAGAAATTTGTGCCACTTTTTATACCCTATTTAAACTAATATACGTATCTCACGTATTGTTCTGGACTATTTCTCTTACCAGCGATCACCCCCTCATATTCCTCGCAAACCAGCGGTGGCGCCACCATCGCGTGCACCGCGACTTCTCCGGGCGATGGCATGTCATGTGTACACGGATCTCGGGCTCTCCTCTTTGAGCATTCTATAGTTGCTCCTATAATCACTTGGATCGATGGATTTGCTAAAACATGCCAGGGAGCTAGCATATGCAGTGCGTGCTAGACTGCTAGTACTAGTAGAAGGACGACAACTGTCTAGATGAAGAATAGTGCATGCGAGAGGAGCATATGCGATATATTATGTTGGCTAAAAAGTAGCACAAGTTTAGCTAAATAGAGTAATCAGGGAGAATTTATGTTCAATGGGGGTAATTCCTGTCAACAATGACTTTTGCTTAGGTGTCACCCTCTCTTCCAAACTTATATGAAACTAAGGACACAATGACGGCTAGGATTCGCTGATACCCTTCGGTTCGGAATCTATGAAGAGGTATCGGCCAATCCTGACCGTCCTTGTGTTTCAGTTTCATCAGTTTGGGAGAGATGGGGGACACCAGAGCTAGCCTCCCGTCCTCCTCCATCGGCGATCGACGTGTCCTTGCCTCCTCCACCTTCGCTCATGCGAGCGGGAGGGGGTGGAGACCTACGCTCGGCGTTCAACAAGGTCCCTGAAGTTAGTGTTTTGTGGTGTCGTGGTGGTGCAACTCAGATGACGGTTGATGCTCTACATCGAATAATGGTATCCTGGTTTCAACCCCATCTCCGCGACGTTTACAGCGTTGAGAAGCCTGTGGGATCATGTCTTTGCCGGGCGTGTGCTCCTGTTTTGTGTGGTGTTGGTCTCGTCGTCGATCTGGTCTTGGCGGCCTTGGAGTGTGGCGGTGTTGACTGTTGCTGGTATGTGGTGGAGGGTGGGGGATCCAGCCACATGATAGATGGTGTGGCGCTGGCCCCGGATCAGGCATTGAAGAGGCTCGGAGGGCTCCCCCGACTGTTGTTCCTTACCGGCCTAGATCCAATCTTACGGGATTGGTGGATATTATAGTTCATTAACGCCTTTTGTCTAGGGGTTTCTTCAGTGCCAAAGTGTGGACGGCTACTAGTGATCTTCTTTTTCTTCAGCGACAACGAAGGATCTGGGTCCTTGGTAGTTGCGGCAAGGATAGTTTGCAGATGTACAACCGCTTGTTTTCTCCTTTTTTTCAGTTGCTTGTATATGTACCGTTTCTGTATTGCTACCTTTATGAATACAAGCAATGTATGCCTACGGGCGTACATATTAAAAAAACGACGATCACTAGATGGCCTCTTTTCACGCAAATTAATCAACCATGGTGCTCCTGTCTTTCTTGGACCCAAATTCCCCACCCCCCGGTAATATTTCACAGTCCAAGTGACCCTCCTAGAACGTTTATTCTTCCCTCACTGAACGAATTCATGCCATCCACCGTCTTTGCCATTTTGGCCATCGAGTAGACAGTGAAGAGTGCATCACAGATACCCTCAGATGTCGTCAACGACGCCTGCCCAACCACCGAAGGATCCTCCACATTAATTTCAAGCTCGCACGCAGATCGCCCCAACAGCTCCCCCCGATAGACTTGGCCATCCTCATATGGCTAGCCACCCGGTGGACTTGATCTCACATGTTTGGTACGAGTATCTTGTTCTTGTTTCTACTTGCCCCTGCTCCATCCGAACTGGCCATTGCCATTGTAGGTTACATATGTGCCTTCCTTTCCGTTAATGGCTAGGGTGTAGCATGTGCTCTTCGAGGAAGTGTTTGGAGGTAATCCAATCTCGTAGAGTCAGCCTAATACTATCTAGTTTAGGTTAACCGGACAGTGCATGCATTTGTTTGAAACACCAATTTGCTTTCCAACTGATCCCATGGCAGCTTGAGCAACTTTTTACGTTTTCGTATAACCCATTTCTATGTCAGTTTATACCAAAGTTTACTTAGCGATTTGGCAACATTTTGGTAAACTAGTTTTATATGCGACTCTTTTGAGACTGATATTTTCTCTCCTAGACTGATTTCTCCGGCCGCTGCCGCGGTAGCACCGGCGGTGGCGGCCTCGCCCTGGCTGCCGAAGGCGGGGGGTTCTTCCTCTGTGTGCCTCGTCGGGCTCCTGCGCGCGGGAGGGCGGGGCGGCGGCGGCCACGACGGTGGGATAGCAGCGTCTTCACCGATAGGGTGGCGGCTTGTAACGGCGCATGGCGGGGAGGCGCGGAGGAGGACGGAGATGGCAGCAGAGATGGCCGGGGGCGACGGCTGCCCTCCTAGCCTGATTTGCGGATCAGATCTGGGCTCGTTCCGATCGCCGGGAGCCAGTCGGTGTGGGGACTGCTATGCTGGTTTGGCCTGAATAAAGGTGGTCGTCCTTGGATTTCCCTTTCTCTGTGATGAAGAACTACCTGTCGCCAGTCGTCATTGATCTTAGGTGGACTACCGAGTTCCGGTTGACTCCGTCAGTGAATTCCAAATGGACGACGTGCCTGTAGTTCGCCGATGCGGACAGTGTTTCGGTCACTCACAAATTAATTGTCAGGATCCCGGTTCCGCTTAATATTTCCTAATCGTATCGCATTTTTGCCACGTCACGCATTATACATGCATCATGCCCGATTTTATGTCGTAATATTAAATAGTGTATCCGATGTTTTTCTAGTATTTTGCTTCTTTACGGATTAGGCCGATGAGTTGATGTGAGTGTCGACCCGATCTTTGGATGAACCTTCGACAGTGTTTTCAGGCGAGCATTCTCCCATGTCTACCTATTTTACATTTATAGTCTTTACTTCCTCCTGTTGATCTATTTCTACCTGTGTTGCGATGATTTACTCTTTTTTACCCGTTATACCCCCTTGCATCCTATATTGTCTTGGACACCTCCTATTACCTGTGTTTGATAAACACTTGACCTTGCGAGTCATAGTTGCTTGCTCAGGTGTTGCTTCGTATCATCGATGTTCCACTGAGGTTAGAGGTTGGCATATGCTTAATGGTGGAGATGATCATAACTTTAATTACAGTTTAATAACTAATATTGAAAGTAGATAAATAATACAGAGGCACAGGTGGATAATAGTTGAGATCTGGTTATTATCCCACCCTCTGTATCCACCTAGGACCCGAGTTATTGACACCTGTTTCGATACTGAGCGCGTTAACCACATGTGGGATATATGGGCATCCCTATCGGCTTAGTACATGATTTCAAAGTACTGTTTTGGGGGGCACAACTTAGTTTGGAATTTGCACGTTACCTACTGTACCTATGCCATGTATGAGACGTTTATTATCCGTTGCTCAATGAGCATTTATTAGTGTTGCGTAGATGCGACACTCTGTCACGGAAATATATTGTCTATGACCTCTGCTCACGTGACAAGTGCATGCAACCTCAGGGTCCGTATGAGGAGAATTAGCTATACCTCGTACGGATAGATCTTTCGGGTGGCCCCCATGTGCTTGCTTTAGGTCTGAGAAAGTGTCGTGTCCTAGGCCCCATAGACATACCGATGGGTGTATGTTAACTGATCTGGCAAAAAGGATCGAAGTGTGTGTGAAAACTTTGGTGCACCCTGAATCGTTTCGAAAAGCCATGTCCACGGTTATGAACGAATTTGAGCACAGTATCTTAATCATAGACAACTATAACTGAATTTTACTGCTATAATTTGACTTGTATCTGATATGACTAGCAAGTTGGATAACCACCATAGAAAGAATGAATAAAATTGACAACTGTGTGAGTTTTCTCGGCTTTACTTCCTCGTTTGGTCTCGAGGGAGAAATACCATGATGGATATGTTTGGTGATAGTATCAGGTTGGATCCGAATAGGTATATCTTATCCCTCTCTCATAGCCAACAATTCTATCGAGTCTCTATAGGTTGTTTAGTGCATGATGCGCTACCGCTTCAGTCCACCATATCTATATAGGCGAGAGCCGCCGAATTCTAAGTCTCGCCGTGTACTGGTCAGTACTGACCGCTCTATTTTTCCTTTACCCTTTATCGGCACCCTTTTGTTTTAGCAGGTTTGAGATTGACGTCGTTAGCAGAATTTTCCTTTTGGTTTGGCCTGGGCAGATTTATGGACGCCATTGGTATTCGTCAGGGCTTTTAGCCCCATTTGCATCTTGTTCGTATTCGGACGTTGTATCGTTTTCAAGGTGATTTGGATCTTTGTACCGTATATTTGTATTCTTGACTCATAGAGTCATTGTCGTATATGTAAGTATATGTAAGTTCTGTGAGTTCCATTATGAACTATTGTGTAATTATATTACTTCGTTTTCCACCAGCACGCAAGTGTCTGGTGGGCACCTTTGAATCGTTTCTATGCGGGTTTGATATGAATTGCTAAAATTTGTATAGGGCTGATCTGAGGATATTACGTGGGTGCAAGGCGTAGGATGCGATGATTTCGTTATTGGCGAATGACCATGGGGAGTCCACGCTATGCCAGCACCAGGCCAAGGTCGGCCTTGAAGCCAACGGATCATCATTGCCTCGTGGGTGCCAATGACATGACCTCAAGAATCCACGCGGGTCCGTAATGTAAGGATGGAATGCATACAACATATCAGCAGTAGTGATGGACATGTAGATGTAGGAGTCACCTAGCAGTGGTTCCGGACGGGGAGGACATGTATATGGAATCTTTTTAATTCTTTTCACTTCATAGTAACGGATAAGCGTTTTCTACTATACTCTGGGTTGTGAAAGCTTCCCTGAGATAATAAGTCTATTAACAGTGATGTAATAGGACATTATGTATATATAAGCACCACGATCAAGCAACTAATATTCATGAGATAAGCCCTATATAAATGAAATATATAGGGGATAAGCAGCTTCTGTTCGACAAGAAGAATAAGAAAGTGTAAAACTATCATAGATACACGTCGTCACAATCTACAAATAAATTTACATGTTGTTTTTTGGACTATCTTGAGTCTTCTTGACCATCCCGGTTATTGTGTGTTACAGGAAACAGTATAATCTCTCCAATAATGCCAAATTCCTATTTATACGACAAGATTAAGTTGAGCAGATCTGTACTTCCAGGTTCCAGCAGAAGTATAGGAATCGAAAATTATTATTAGTTCAGCTCAGCTGATTCCGTGTCTGACTGTCCCAATGATCCCCTCGAATGTTTGTTCTTCCCTCGCTGAGCGGCATGCCATATCCACCGTCTTTGCCACTGAGGCCATCAAGTAGCCACAGAAGAGTGCATCACAAATACCCTCAGACGTCATCGTTCCTATCAGACCATTGGAGCATCCTCCACGTCAGAGAGCTAACCATTGGTGGAGTACTCCACAACGTCAAGGCCGAGTATTGCACGCAGATCGCCCCAACAGCCCCCCCCCCCCCCCCACCCACCCACCCACCCACTAGACATGGCCATCCTCTTTTGAATTTTTTGGTGTCTTGTCCTTGTTGCCACTCCTCTCTCCCCCCTGCTCCATCCCAATTGGCCATAGCCATTGTAGGTTACATATGCGGCTTCCTTCCTGTCAATGGCTAGGAGTAGCATGTGCTCTTGGAGGAAGCGTTTGGAGGTAATCCAATCTCGTAGAGTCAACCTAAGGCTAGCTAGTTTAGGTTAACCGGGCAGTGCATGTGTTTGTAGGAGACACCAATTTGTTTTTCAACTGAGCTCATGGCAGCTGGAGCAACGCTTTACGTTTTCGTATAACCCATTTCTATATATGTCAGTTTATATATATAATTTACTTAGCGATCTGGCAACTTTTTGGTGGATTGGTTTTATGTGCGACTCTTTGAGACTAATATTTTCTCTCCTAGAAATCGATGTTGATATCGAAGAAGCAGATTAGCGCTGATGATCATAACCTGTCATCTTACCATGATATGTCATTGTCCTAACCCATGGGCAATGCTGCAACAGTCCAATTACACAATCGACTTATCTTGTAGATCATTCACCACCTGAGTTTGTCTCTCTTTTTCTTTTGTAAGCCAACTTGCTCGGCATGTTATAATAAAAACAAGAGGTTTGATCCAATACTACCCCTACTCCCTAAACTCGTACAAATACATCCACATATATATTTAAACATGTATTCAAACCGAGTATTACCCCTTAGAGGCATACAGATCGGGATCTGTATATATACGGCATTCCCGCACGCACACGATCCGGCCTTCCCACCACCGTCCAACACCCCGACCTCTGTCGTCGCTATCGGCCATCGTCGCGATCGCCGGCGTCCAACGAGCCGCCGGACAAGTGGTCGGAAAAGTCGTTGGACTGTCCGGCAAGCCACCGGACAAGTCGTTGGACAAGTAGCCGGACAGTCCGGAGAGCTGCAAGACTGTTCGACCGCCTCTGCCAAGCTGTCCTGCGCCGCCTCCGTCGCGCCGCCCCCTCCGGGTCAGCCCTACCGATACACACCTACGAGGCCAAGACGAGGCGTGCGCCGGCCAGGCCGAGTCACAGGCTCCCCGGACCCAACTGCCACCATTACCACCGCGTGTGGACACGACCGCCGCCGGCGATGATCCGACGTATAGCATGTACTAGTATAGGTACGGCTAGAAAAACCTATTATTTGATTGAGTTATATGGGGTTCTATACAGGGTTATATATATGTGTGTATATACTACTAATTACGAGGAGTATCAAGCGATCTAAGCTGTCCATGTGTTTGACAGTTTGTATGAGTTTAGGGGGAGAGATTAGTACTGGATCTGAGCCCTAAAAACAATTATGTACAATTCTAATAATTTTTTTGTATGCATCTAAGCGTGTTACCATTGGGTTGGTTGGGTGGGTGTAGTCGTGTAGAGGACAGGGGAATTAATGTTTTTATCTTTGCTTGTGTCATAACCTATGACCTCACATATACGACCATGCAGGTGCAGTTGTGTATATGTTGTATTGCCTCCAAAAAAAAATTCAAGCTCACTCCTCCAAAGCTCTCGAATTGAATACGAAGATAGATGAAACTTCTGCAACAATTAGAAAAACGACATTGTTAATATTCTGTAGGAATAGGAGACATCCGGAATTCATGTTTGAGCGGTACTCCTGATCTTCGTAGAAAAGATAAGAAAGGGCCACACATTTCCAAGAATACAAGATGAACCACATCCTACAGAATCACCGAATTATCCAAACAATCAGCAAGGCTTTCTCTTGAGTCGAAACATAAGAGAGGGACACACCATTCTAACAATCCTATATCAACTAGATCCTGCTGACCGAGTGCATTCTGGTTGGTTCGCATATGTACTTGCTGGGCGACATGTAATGCCGATTCTATATATTGGAAGGGTGTGAGCTTGAACCTATACCACTCTTGCTGCTTAACCTGGACCCAAGCATCTCTTTGCACCTTTTCACTTCAGTGGTACCATAGTAACTTTTTCCTCTTGTACTCTGGGCTGAAGAAGCTTTTCTGTGACAGTAAGTCTAGTAAGTGTGATGCTAACAGCAAATTATGTATATATAAGCAGGAAAAGTTACATAACGCGCATTGAGCGCGATGCCCACCCCACAGATGCAAGTCATCACAAGAGTCAGGAGCACGAGTACGCGACCCGAGTGAGAGTTTTGAACGCCCTTGGCGGGATGGCCCCCATCCTTTGAATCTCGCCGGCGGCGCGTCCTCCCCGGGCCGGCCGGCGCGTCGGCCCCCCCCTCCAGCACCATGTCGCTCTCCTCCCTGGCCCCCCCTCCTCTGCGCTGGCGTGCGTCGGCGGCATCGGTCTTCGCCAGCTGCCGGCCGGGCTGGTCGGCGGCGACCCTCCTCCTGCGGCCGGAGGACGGCCGGCTGGTCCTCCTTAATGCCACCGGCGTCGTCGTCGATGCTCGGGACCGCCGCCGGGGAGAGTTTGTCTGACAGGGGGGGATCCGTCGGCTTCCCTGCGCACAAGGTGAAGGTCGGGGCCCGGGTGCTTCCCGCGTCGGCGTCGGGTGCGCGCCGAGGTCGGTGTCCGCCGCCGCCGCCCCCCAATCCGCTCCCGCCGGCGCAAGTCGCCGCCCTCGCTGACCTGCACGGCCTCGCGTGGGGCGATGTCGAGGACGAGGCGGTGGTGCCCCCCTTGGTGGCACCTGCGGCGGAGGGGTCGCCTGAGCCGGTGCTCGGGGTCCGACTGGACGGGGAGATCTCGGATGGTGAACGTGGTGTCCCGCGGGCGTGGTGCCTGTCCTCCCTCCGACCGTCGTCCCTGGGTGACTTCTTCCCCCTGGCCAGGGCTGCCGCCCGACGGCCTCGCCGGCGGGGAGGGTCCCCGGCCAGGGCTGCCATGGCGGCGCCCCAGCAAGGTTTCGGTGGCCTGGGGCGTGTACAGCGCCGTCCTGCGCCGAGGCCTGTGGGAGGACTGGCCCAGCTGGCCCAAGGGGACGCGGTGGGGCCGACACGGGCTGCCGGGGCTCTTCGGCCCACGCGGCCCACCCCACCCCAGGTGGAGTCGACCCCGACGCCTGCCCTAACCCTCCAAAGTCCCGTCCCCGTCGCGTGCCCTCCTTCTCACTGTTCCCCGCCGCCGCCTTCCTCTAGCTGCCCTCACCGACGCTCCTACCTGGCGGCGTTGATGGCGCCCCGTCCCCGCAGCCCTCCGGCGGAGCATCGCCAGGCCTCCCCGCGGCGGCCTCGCCGCTTCTGCGCGACCGCTGCCACCTCCTCGCTGCCAGTCCGGCGCGATACCGCCATCCAAGGCTGTTCGCCACCGCCGGCGCGGTCCTCCATCGACCGCCGTCCCTCCCGCTCCTCCTCAAGGCCAGACGTGGAGGACGCCCGTTGCCGCCTCAAGCTTTCGGTGCGGACAGAGACCGGGAGGCGCGCCCGGCTGCTGCTGTCCCATGACAGGCGCGCAGGCCGCAGGGGCCGGCAGCGGATGTGGGGCCCTGGCGCGAGGAGGTTCCACCGTCCGCCTCAAGGCCAGCAGGCCTTGGGGGTAGACGCAAGGCGGCCCTAAGAAGAAGAAGAAGAAGAGCAAGAAGAAGAAGGGCCTTTCGGCATTACGGCAGAGGCGCCTCCGGGGCGCCCGCCTCCCTGGCCCCCTCCCCGCAGCTTGCTGGCGGCCGCCATCCCTCGGCCCAGGGAATCTCCCACTAAATTCAACATCCCTCAAGTTGTTTAGTGAACACGATCCAAATTCACCACACCTAATCCGATCATCACGAGAAGAGATGTGGTTTCAATGGTGAACAACGAAGTGTCGATCATATCATTCATATGACTCATGTTTAACCTTTCGGTTCTTGTGTTCCGAGGCCATGTCTGTACATGCTAGGCTCGTCAAGTTAGACCCAAGTATTTCCGCGTGTGCAAAACTGGCTTGCACCCGTTGTATGTGAGCGTAGAGTCTATAGCACCCGATCATCACGTGATGCTTGGACACGACGAACTTCATAGCAGTGCATACTTTGGGGAGAACACAGTTTTATCTTGATCTTTAAGTGAGGAATCATCTTATAATGCTACCGTCGCGATCTAAGCATAATAAGATACATAAAAGGATAAACATCACATGCATATAACTTTATGTGACATGGTATAGCCAATCTTCGCGCAATGATCTCCATCTTGTGCGTTCCGGCATGATCTCCATCACTCCACCATGATTGCCTCCACCACGAATAGCAACTACAACTATTGCTAACTACTTAGCGATAAAGTAAAGCTATTACATGGCGTATAAGAAGTTGACTCGAGGTCATACACAATTATAAAGACAACCATATGGCTCCTGCGGTTGTGTACTCATCGACATGCAAGTCGTGAAACATTACAAAACATGATCATCGCATACAATATACACATCACATCTTGGGCCATACCATATCACGAAAACACTCCTGCAAAAACAAGTTAGACGCCTCTACTTTGTTGTTGCATGTTTTACGTGGCTTATGGGAGTAGATGCTAAGCGATTCTTACCTACGGAAAGCCACAACGGTGATATTATGGTTGCCAAACTCGGTGTTAATCCCATGACAACTATAGTGAGAAAGCGGCATCCACCCGGCCGCATGTGGTACAAGCCACACGTCAAGTGCGGAGCGGTCTCATGACGACGTCGCGTAAGGTTGGCCTGGACCGCTTCAATCTCACTATCCCGCGTCATGAGAAGAACACAAACAAGAGGCTTGCAACCGAAAACATCAACGCCCGCAACAACCATGTTGCGTTCTACTCGTGAATCACATCTACGCATAGATCTAGCTCTGATACCACTGAAGGGTTTCGCAGCATAGTAAACCAAAGTTTTCTCGGAGCGAGCAGAGGAAAGCCAAGATCTAATCTAGGAGATGCAAACAACGAGAGAGATTGGATTAGATCTTCATACCCTTGAAGATTCGCCTGCGGAGCGTTAAATCGGGCGTGGGTGATGTAGTCGTACTCGCTTCTCCTCCTCGCGATCCGATCCGATCTAGCACCACAAGTGGCGGCGCCTCCGTGAGATGCACACGTGCGGCACCTCGACGTCTCCTTCCTCGGACCAGCAAGTATGGTGGAGAGATAGATTGGATCTACAGCACGACGGCGTGGTGTATATGGTGGAGAATTTACGCAGGCTTCGCCTACAAACGATCGGGAGGGAGTGAGGAAGGCGGCAGGCAACTGGGTTTGGAGGAAGGTGTAAGGGGAGTGTGAGGAGGCGCACCAGCCCTCTATATATAGAGGTGCGGCCAGCCCTAACCTCTCCTCCAAGCCTATCTCTAGTTTAAACAATTTAAACTCTCCCTTATCTAGAAATCCTATCTTATCTTATCTCTAGTTTAAACGATTTAAACTCTCTAGGATCGGCTGGGCCCTATGGGGCCTTGTGCCTCCCAATGCGCCAGGACACTCCCTCATAGGCCTATTCCCCCTCCGGAAGGTGGGACCACGTTGGCCCCTTCCGGAAGGTTCTAGAAGCTTCCGGTACAATACCGATTAATCCGGAATAATTCCGAACTCCAAAAACTGCACTGCCTTATATGAATCTTATTCTCCGGACTATTCCGGAACCTCTCGTGATATCCCGGATCCCATCCGAGACTCCGAACAAAAAATTCATAAACCAATTATCCAATCTATCCTAGCGTCGAGACACGTTAAGTGTGTGACCCTGCGGGTTCGAGAATATGCAGACATGATCTTCTATCAATAATCAACAAATGGGTCAGGCACCCATATTGACTCCACACATTCATCGATGATCATATCGGATGAACCACGATGCCAGGATTCAATCAATCCCATATATATATTCCCTTCGTCTCGCGATATTTTACTTGCCCGAGATTCGATCGTCGGTATCGTCATACCTAGTTCAATCTCGTTCACAGCAAGTACTTTACTCGTTCCGTAATCCGATATCACTTTGTGATCAACTCCTTAACCACATGCTTGCAAGCGGTGTTGATATCGATTACCGAGTGGGCCCGAAGTATATCTCTCCGACTTGGGAGGGACAAATCCCATCTCGATACATACAACCCAGATACTTTCCGATCACCTGAGAGACACCTTTATGATCACCCTCTCATAGGATGACGTTTGATGAGCTCAAAGCTTTATTCCGATACCAGAGAGTTGTATTATCTCATGGTCTAAGGAATACAATATTTGACATAAGAAAAACTTCGCAAAGACGAACACGATGACACGATCTAATTTCTTCGCTTAGTTTGGGTCTATCCACCACATCATTCTCTAGTGATATGATCTCATTATCAATTGACAACTCATGTCTATGGTTAGGAAACCTTAACCATCATTGATCAATGAGCTAGTCCATAGAGGCGTACTAGGGATACGGTGTTGTTCACAAACCACACAAGTATTAAAGTTTCCGCTTAATACAATTCTAGCATGGAATATAAACTTTATCATGAACAAGAATTATAATAATAACATCTTTATTATTGCCTCTAGGGCATAATTCCAACAGTCTCCCACTTGCACTAGAGTCAATAATCTAGTTTACATTTGGCAACAATCTTACACCCATGGCACTGAGGTGCTGATCATGTTTTACACGTGGAAGAGGTTTAGTCAATGGATCTGCGACATTCAGATCTGTATGTACTTTGCTGATCTTCAGATCTCCATCTGCTATATAATCTCGGATTATATGAAACTTGCGGTTGATATGTTTGGTCTTTGGATGATATCTTGGTTCCTTAGCGAGTGCTATGGCGCGGTGTTGTCACACAATATCTCCAGTGGGTCCAATGCACTTGGAACCACGCCAAGCTTCGATGATGAAGTTTCTGATCCAAACTCCTTCACTTGGCGCTTCTGCGGCAGCCATGTATTCGCTTCTCTGTAGATCCGCGACCACGCTTTGCTTGCAGCTTCTCCGACTCCACTCCTCCATTCAAAATATACATGTATCACGTCTGAGATTTAGCATCATCCTTGTCGGTGTCGAAACTAGCATCGACGTAACCTTTTCTGACGGTGTTCATCACCCCATAGACTAAGAACATTTCTTTAGTCCTATTTAGGTACCTTAGGATGTTCTTTACGGCTGTCGATGTTCCACTCTGGATCACTTTGATATCTGCTCGTCAAACTAAGAGCATTGGACACATCCGTCTAGTACACAGATGGCATACATGATGGAACCTATGGCGAGGCATAAGGCACTTTGCTCATAGCTTCCCTATCATTTACCGTAGCTAGACAGAGCCTTGCTCAATATCTTACTCGACAAAATAGGCCTTTGAACCTTTCAATGCCTTATCCATTCTGAACCTTTTCGTAACTTTGTCTAGGTATGTACTCCTTAAAGCTATCGGCGTCTTTGTCTATCTCTATAGATTTTGATGCCCAATATATAAGCAGCTTCACCTAGGTCTTTCATTGAAAAAACACTTGTTCAAATAACTCTTCACATTGTTAAGCATGTTGATGTCATTTCCAATAATCAATATGTCATCCACATATAGTACCGAAGCGTCACCGAGCTCCCACTCACTTTCTTGTAGATGCAAGCTTAGTAGCAATTTGGAACAAATCCAAAGCTCTTGATCACTTGATCAAAGCGAAGGTTCCAACTCCGAGATGCTTGCTTCATCCATAAATGGAACGCTGAAGTTTGCATACTTTATCGGCATCCTTAGGATCGACAAAACCTTGGGTTGCATCATATACAACTCTTCATCAATGTTGCCATTGAGGAACGCATCTTGACATCCATCCGCCATATTTCATAATCATGAAGCAGCAATTGCTAATAAAATCCGAATAGACTTAAACATCGCTACGGGAGAGAAAGTCTCATCGTAGTTAACACCTTGAACTTGTCGAAAACCTTTCGCGACAAGCCGTGCTTTATAGATGGTAACATTACCATCCGCGTCCGTTTTCTTCTTGAAGATCCATTTGCACTCAACGGCCTTTCGGTCGCTAGGAGGGTCCACCAAAGTCCATACTTGGTTTTCGCTCATGGATCCCAATTAGGATTTCATGGCTTCTAGCCATTTCTCAGAGTCTGGGCTCATCATCGCTTCCTCATAGTTCATAGGTTCGTTGTCTTCCACTAACAAGACAGTCAAGACAGGGTTGCCGTACCACTCAGGAGGGGCACGCGACCTTGTCGACCTGCGACGTTCGATGCGACATCGTCCGAAGCTTCATGATCCTTGTCATTAGCTTCCTCTATTGTTGGCGCAGGCGGCACTTGAACAATTTCAGGTGCTGTGCTACTCTCCAATTCAAGAGAAGGTTCAACAACCTCGTCTAGCTCTACTTTCCTCCCACTCACTTCTTTCGAGAGAAACTCCTTCTCAAGAAAGGAACCGTTCTTTGTGACAAACACTTTGCCTTCGGTTCTGTGATAGAAGGTATACCCAATAGTTTCCTTAGGGTATCCTATGAAGACGCATTTCTCCGCTTTGGGTTCGAGCTTGTCCGGCATCAACTTCTTGACGTAAGCTTCGCATCCCCAAACTTTAAGAAACGACAACTTAGGTTTAGCACCAAACCACAGTTCATACGGTGTCGTCTCAACGGATTTAGATGGAGCCCTATTTAAAGTGAATGCAGCGGTTTCTAATGCATAACCCCAAAACGATAACGGCAAATCAGTAAGAGACATCATCGATCGGACCATATCTAATAGGGTTCGATTCCGGCTCAGACACACCATTGCTGTGGTGTTACGTGGCATGAGTTGTGAAACGATTCCACTTGCCTTGAGATGCGTGAGAAAATCATAACTCAAATATTACGCCCCACGATCGGATCGTAGAAACTTAATCTTTACATTACGATGGTTCTCCACTTCATTCTGAAATTCTTTGAACTTTTCAAAGCGTTTCAGATTTATGTTTCATTAAATAGATATACCCATATCTACTTAAGTCATCGGAAAAAGTGAGAAAATAGCGATATCCACCGGCGTCGAAACACTCATCGGTCGCATACATCGGTATGTATGATTTCCAACAAGTCCGTTGCTCGCTCCATCATACCGAGAACGGGGTTTTGATCATCTTGCCCATGAGGCATGGTTCGCATGTGTCAAATGATTCAAAATCAAGAGACTCCAAAAGTCCATCGAATGGAGTTTCTTCATGCGCTTTACACCAATATGACCTGAGCAGCGATTGCCACAAATAAGTAGTATTATCACTATCTACTTTGCATCTCTTAGCCTCAATGTTATGGATGTGTGTTTCATCCCTTTAGATTTAGAAGAAATAAACCATTCACAAGAGGTGCATGACCATAAAAGATGTTACTCATATAAATAGAACAACCATTATTCTCGATTTAAATGAATAACCGTCTTGCAATAAACACGATCCAGAAATAATGTTCATGCTCAACGCAGCACATAATAACATTTATTAAGGTTTAAAACTAATCCGAAGGAAAAACTAAGGAGGCGTCTTGACGGCCATCACATCAACTCTTGATCCGTTGCCAGCGCGCATCGTCACCTCATCCCTATCAAGCGCCGTCTATTCCGTAGCTCTGTTTGAGTTATAAATATTAAGCGAACCAGTATCAAATACCTGCACTACAACGAGGGCTAGTAAGGAAAACATCAATAACATGTATATCAAATATACCTTTGATGGTGCCAGCCTTCTTGTCCGCTAAGTACTTGGATAGTTGCGCTTCGGTGACCCTTGTCCTTGCAATAGAAGCACTCGATGTCGGCTTAGGACCGGACTTGAGCTTCTTCTCGGCCAGGGAACGCGCTTACGCCGCCTTTCTTGAAGGGCTTCTTTGCACCTTTTCCTTTCTTATATGAGGGTTTGTTGACCATCTACACATGATTATCGTTCTTGATGTACAATTGCGCTTCCTTCAGCTTTGCGAAGATCTCGGTGATCGTATCAGTGGAACCAATCTGATTATGAGTCACTACAAAACTTTTGTAGCTGGGAGGGAGTGATTGCAGAACCCTGTCAATCTTGAGCTCCTCTGGAATCTTGCAGTCCAGTTGCTCAAAGGCGTTGAGTGTAGCTCGACATCTTAATGGCGTGCTCACTAGGAACTCCTTCCTCCATCTTGCGATTAAAGAACTTCTCAGAGATCTCATATCTCTCGAGCGGGCTGAGTCTGAAACATGGTTTTCAACTCGAGAATCTCAAAGGGCCGGGATAGTTTTCAAAACGATTTTGAAGTTCGGTTCCATAGCAAACAACATGGTGCTCTTAATCACACCATAATCATCTTTCTTGTTGATAGACAGCTTTCTCATCAGCCGGCCTTGATTCACGGGGGGTCACCTAACGCTTTCCCAAGGACATAGTCCTTTTGTCCGAACAGAATGATTCTTAGATTGCGGAACGAGTTGGTGAAGTTAGACCCATTGTTTCTAAGTTTTTCTTTCTCAGCAAAAGCGTTGAAGTTGAAGTTGGACTTGGCCATGTGATCTCGGTATTTGCAAGTACAATTTAGACTATGTTCATGATAAATAGTTCAACTTAATCAAATTACTAGATGGACTCCCACTAAATTCAACATCCCTCAAGTTGTTTAGTGAACACGATCCAAATTCACCACACCTAATCCGATCATCACGAGAAGAGATGTGGTTTCAATGGTGGACAACGAAGTGTCGATCATATCATTCATATGACTCATGTTTAACCTTTCGGTTCTTGTGTTAGAGGCCATATGCATACATGCTAGGCTCGTCAAGTTAGACCAAGTATTTCCGTGTGCAAAAGCGGCTTGCACCCGTTGTATGTGGCGTAGAGTCTATAGCACCCGATCATCACGTGATGCTTGGACACGACGAACTTTCATAGCGGTGCATACTTTGGGGAGAACACAGTTTTATCTTGATCTTTAAGTGAGGAATCATCTTATAATGCTACCGTCATGATCTAAGCATAATAAGATACATAAAAGGATAAACATCACATGCATATAACTTTATGTGACATGGTATAGCCAATCTTCGCAATGATCTCCATCTTGTGCGTTCCGCATGATCTCCATCACTCCACCATGATTGCCTCCACCACGAATAGCAACTACAACTATTGCTAACTACTTAGCGATAAAGTAAAGCTATTACATGGCGTATAAGAAGTTGACTTCATGGTCATACACAATTATAAAGACAACCATATGGCTCCTGCGGTTGTGTACTCATCGACATGCAAGTCGTGAAACATTACAAAACATGATCATCGCATACAATATACACATCACATCTTGGGCCATACCATATCACGAAAACACTCCTGCAAAAACAAGTTAGACGCCTCTACTTTGTTGTTGCATGTTTCGTGGCTTATGGGAGTAGATGCTAAGAACGATTCTTACCTACGGAAAGCCACAAGCGGTGATATTATGGTTGCCAAACTCGGTGTTAATCCCATGACAACTATAGTGAGAAAGCGGCATCCACCCGCATGTGTGGTACAAGCCACACGTCAAGTGCGAGCGGTCTCATGACGGCGTCGCGTAAGGTTGGCCTGGACCGCTTCAATCTCACTATCCGCGTCATAAGAAGAACACAAACAAGAGGCTTGCAACAGAAAACATCAACGCCGCAACAACCATGTTGCGTTCTACTCGTGAATCACATCTACGCATAGATCTAGCTCGATACCCTGAAGGGTTTTCGCGGCATAGTAAACCAAAGTTTCTCTGAGCGAGCAGAGGAAAGCCAAGATCTAATCTAGGAGATGCAAACAACGAGAGAGATTGGATTAGATCTTCATACCCTTGAAGATTACGCACAGTGAGCGTTAAATCGTCGGAACGTGGGCGATGTAGTCGTACTCTTCTCCTCCTCGCGATCCGATCCGATCTAGCACCACAAGTGGCGGTGCCTCCGTGAGATGCACACGTGCGGCACCTCGGCGTCTCCTCCTTCCTCGGACCAGAAAGTATGGTGGAGATAGATTGGATCTGACAGCACGGCGTGGTGTATATGGTGGAGAATTTACGCATGAGCTTCGCCTACAAGCAGTCGGGAGGGAGTGAGGAAGGCGGCAGGCAACTGGGTTTGGAGGAAGGTGTAAGGGGAGTGTGAGAGGGGGCGCACCAGACCTCTATATATAGGGGGGGGTGCGGCCAGCCCTAGCCTCTCCTCCAAGCCTATCTCTAGTTTAAACAATTTAAACTCTCCCTTATCTAGAAATCCTATCTTATCTTATCTCTAGTTTAAACGATTTAAACTCTCTAGGATCGGCTGGGCCCTATGGGGCCTTGTGCCCTGCCCAATGCGCCAGGACACTCCCTCATAGGCCCATTCCCTCCCGGAAGGTGGGACCACGTTGGCCCCTTCCGAAGGTTCTAGAAGCTTCCGACAATACCGATTAACCGGAACTATTCAACTCCAAAACTGCACTGCCTTATATGAATCTTATTCTACGGACTATTCCGGAACCTCTCGTGATATCCCGGATCCCATCCGAGACTCCGAACAAAAATTCATAAACCAATTATCCAATCTATCCTAGCGTCGAGACACGTTAAGTGTGTGACCCTGTGGGTTCGAGAATATGCAGACATGATCTTCTATCAATAATCAACAGTGGGGTCTGGGCACCCATATTGACTCCCACACATTCATCGATGATCATATCGGATGAACCACGATGCCAGGATTCAATCAATCCCATATATATATTCCCTTCGTCTCGCGATATTTTACTTGCCCGAGATTCGATCGTCGGTATCGTCATACCTAGTTCAATCTCGTTCACAGCAAGTACTTTACTCGTTCCGTAATCCGATATCACTTTGTGATCAACTCCTTAACCACATGCTTGCAAGCGGTGTTGATATCGACACGAGTGGGCCCAAGTATATCTCTCCGACTTGGGAGGGACAAATCCCATCTCGATACATACAACCCAACAGATACTTTCCGATCACCTGAGAGACACCTTTATGATCACCCTCTCATAGGATGACGTTTGATGACCTCAAAGCTTTCTTCCGATACCAGGGAGTTGTATTACCAGGGAGCCACTGGTGGTGGCCCGGCCGCCACGCGGACGACAGGTCTCGCCGGGGGAGGTCCCTTCTTCCCCGGTAGGCGTCCTCTGTCTCTGAGCGCTCCGGCCAAGCTGGCTTCGGTGTACCTCCCTCGCTGCTGCCGCCCTGACCCGTCCATCTCCTTCGACCTCGACATCGCGCAGTACGGCTCCAACCTCACCAGGGACTCTCCATCCCGTCCTGTCTCTCCGGTGGCCCCTTCCCCCGTGGAGCTAGAGTCTTCTAGGAGCGAGGGGTTGGTTGTCTGCGCCAACCTGTCCCCGCGGTCCCCCGGCGTGGTGTGTTACACCCTCGCCCCAGTCACCCCGGCCCCGCGGGGTCTCGTGCAGGCCCTCGGTGACCCTTCCTCCCCTGCGGCGGCTTCCAAGCTGCGTCGGTCTAGGGCTCCCAGGCCTCCTCCCCCGCCTCCCTCCCGCCATAGTGTTTGTCTCATGGACTCCCGGACAGGCCTGTCCGGGCCCGAGCCGACGGTGGCGGAGAGGGCCGCGCGTCGGGTGGCGGCGCGTGATGACTTCTCAGGTACCTCCGCTGATCCTGCTCCCCCTTCCCCTGCCCCGGGCTCGTCGGGTTTGCCTGGCTCTCCGTTCTGTGTGCTTTCAGAGGTTTCGCTAGCTCACCTCGGCGAGGTCGCTGATGACTGCGGGCTTGTGTTCCGAGGCGAGAAGGGCCCACGGCTCGAGCAGCTTCGCCATTAAAGCGCTGGAGGTATCTGAAGCGATCGCTTGCCCAGGCGTGGCCGAGCGAGAACGCTCCCAGATCCTTACCGAGGACAGGCCCAACGGGCCTGACCCTAGTGGGGATCCCCCTCCTGCCCCTGATGTGCGGGAGATCGCCCAGATGCCTACCTCCGCGGTTAGGCCACGTGGGAGAACTCCCAAGGCAGCTGCGCCTCGTCCCCCTCCCTCCCGCGCCCGTTCGGTCCCCACTAAGGGGACCGCCCCGACCTAAGGATCCTGATGGACATCCTTAGAGCCTTCCGGATGTTCATTTGGAACATCCGGAGGTTCGGGCACGAGGGCCGACGCCGCCAAATCAAGGACTACATCCGCCAGGAGCTGCCGGATATTGTCGGCTTCCAGGAGACGATTCGCCAAGACTTCACCATTTCCGAGTTGGAAGCCCTTAGCCGCTTCAAGTTCTCCTGGTCCTGGCTCCCTGCTTCTGGCCACTCTTGGGGTATCCTCCTGGGCGTGAAGGAGGATACCTTTGATATAGATGATATGGACCGCGGGGACTTCTTCGTGAGCATGGCCCTCACACATAGACAGACTCGCTTCAGATTCGAGGTGATTATTGTCTATGGCACCGCGGACCATCGGAGGTCCCCGGAGTTTTTGCTAGAGCTCAAGTCCAAGGTGGAATGGACTGAGATCCCGGTGGTGATAGCCGGCGATTTCAATCTGATCCGCTTGGTCCAAGACAAGAGCTCGGCGAACGTGGACCTCCCTAGGATGCGTATGTTTAACGACTGCTTCGCTGATCTAGCTCTCCGCGAGATTGTGCGGGTGGGCGCTAGATATACGTGGACAAACAAGCAGCTCCAGCCTATTCGCAGCGTCCTCGACCGCGTCTTTGTCTCCGTTGAGTGGGAAGTGGCCTTCCCCCTGTGTGCGCTGAAGGCGGACACTAGGATTGGGTCCGATCATACCCCGCTCCTCTTCTCGTCCGGAGGAGGTCGGCCTCCTAGATCAAACCGCTTCCACTTCGAGTCCTTCTGGCTACAGAAACAGGCTTTGTGGAGGCGGTACGTGCTAGGTGGCTAGATGCGGCCGCCTCGGTCCCACGTGTCTACTGTGCTGTTGACATCTGGCACCATTGTGCCAAGATTTCTCGCCAGTTCATGAGGGGTTGGGGGCTAATATGGGGGCGGACCTTCGTGCCCAGAAAGCGTCGATTCTAGGGGCGATCCAATCCTTGGATCGGGAGGCTGACCTCCGCGGCCTCTCGGCCGAGGAGTGGTCCCAGAGGTACTCCCTGGAGACCTCCATTATGGAGATCTATAAGGGAGAGGAGGCGTTCTGGCGGCTAAGCCGCAGAATGGCAGTCAAGGGAATCTAACACGGCTTACTTCCATGCCGTTGTGAACGGAAGGAGGAGGAAGTGTTTGATCCCCTGACTCTGGGCGGGCGAGGTCCTGTTGGAATCCCCACAGGCACTCTCCGCCCATATTTATTCCTTCTACCGGGGCCTCTTCTCGGCGGCCCAGCCTTCGGGTATCTCGCTGGCCCCGGACTTCTGGTCGGAGGCCGCGCTGGTCTCCCAGGAGGAGAATGAGGTCCTCTCCCGTCCTTTTCTCGCGGAGGAGGTGACGGCGGCCCTGAATTCCATGAAGGCTGGCTCGGCCCCGGGTCCCGATGGGCTACCCGTGGGCTTCCTCCAGACCTTCTGGCCTCAGCTTCAGCCAGTTGTTCTCTAGATGTTCCAGGAATTCTATGTTGGAACCCTGGTGATGTCTCGCCTGAACCTCGGCGTTATTACCCTGATCCCCAAAGTAGTGGGGGCCACGGACATTCGCCAATTCCGCCCGATTACTGTGATTAACGTCATCCAGCGCTTGTTCGCCAAGGTTTGTGCTCTCCGTCTCGCGCCGGTGTTGGAGCGGCTGACCCACCCCCTTCAGTTCGCCTTCTTGAAGGGACGCCTCATCCATGACGACGTCCTGGCCTTCCATGAAATTATTCATGAAGTCAAGACTCAACGTCAGCGAGGGGTCTTTCTCAAGCTGGACTTTCAGAAGGCCTATGACCGCTTGGACTGGGCCTTCTTGAGGTTGGTGCTGGAGAGGCGGGGTTTTGATGACCGCATGATCCGTTGGATCATGCAGTTCGTGATGAGTGGGCATACGGCGATCAACATCAATAGGGAGATTGGCCCTTACTTTCGCCCATCCTGCGGGGTCAGGCAGGGGGACCCTATCTCCCCCCTCCTGTTCAACGCGGCGGTGGACGCCCTGGCTAAGATATTGGATAGGGCCAGAGTAGCTGGCCACATCTCGGGGGTGGTGGGCCATCTGATCCCGGGTGGGGGTATTTCCCACCTCCAGTACGCCAATGACACCATGATCATGGTTCAGGGCTCGGACCTGGACATTATTAACCTGAAGTTCCTGCTACTGTGTTTCGAGTCTCTGTCCGGGCTGACGATCAACTTCGACAAGAGCGAGGTGATGATTCTGGGGTACTCCGACTCGGATCGTCAACGGATAGCTGATAACCTGAATTGTAAGCTGGCTGACTTCCCTATTACCTATCTGGGATTCCCCATCCGGGAGACTAGGGTTTTGATCAGGGATCTGGCTCCCTTGGTGTCGAGGGTACGCTCACGAGCGGAGCCCTGGCGGCACGCCTTACGACCAAGGGAGCAAGTCCATCTTGATTAACTCATGTCTCTCGAGCCTGCCCATGTACCGGATGGGCTTGTACCCTTCACTGAGGGGACCCATGCCGACTTCGCCAAGGAGTTGTCTAGGTTCTTTTGGGCCGCAAGGGATGGCCATCAGAAATATCATATGGTCAAATGGGCAGACGTTTGCACCCCTAATGTCTTGGGGGCTTAGGGATCCTTGACTCGCGGCGCTTTAATGTGGCGCTGATGCTGAAGTGGGTGTGGCGCATCCTTAGGGATGATGGAGGGCTCTGGCTGCAGCTCATCAAGGCCAAGTACCTCCGGGGTCGACCGCTTTTGGCGTGCGAGAGGCGGGAGGGCTCTCAGTTTTGGAGAGCCATCCAGGAAATCAAACACTTCATTGGCCTGGGAGTGTCCTTTGGGATGGGGAGTGGCCGTGGCGTGCGGTTCTGGCTCGATCCGTGGCTACTCTTCGTCCCGTTGGGGGTCCAGTACCCCGGGCTCTTCGCCATCTCCTCCTCCCCAACGGCGCTGGTGGCGGAGGCCTTTGGCGATGGTCACTGGACCCTCCAGTTCCGACGCTACCTCAGCATGGACGAAGCCGTGGACCTGCTGCAGCTTCGGGGCTCCCTCCCGGCAGCCTTGGCAACGTCCCCGGATTCGCCCACGTGGCAGCTGCTGCCGTCCGGGGAGTTCTCAGTGAGCTCAGCGTACCGGTCCCTATTCCAGGGTCCGGAGCTGCCCTGGACCTCCCCCTTGTGGAAGGCCCCCCTTCCACTTAGTATTAAGATCTTCGTCTGGCAACTCCTTCGGGACAGGCTCCCCTCGGGGGTCGAGGTGGCCAAGCGCCACGGCCCGGGCTCTGGGTTATGTCCCCTATGCGGGACTCCGGAGTCATGTTCACATATTTTTTTCTCCTGCTCGGCGGCGCGGGCTCTTTGGTCCTTTGTCCAGGAGGCTCAGGGGCCTGCGTGGCGGCGCGAGAGCTCGGGAGTTCACTGAAACCTGTGCAACAGCGGGAGGAGGGCGCCGCCTCTTCTGGCTCGTGTTTGCAGGGATCTCTTGGACTCTGTGGAATGTGCGTAACAAGATGGTGGTTGAGAAGATCTTCCCCTCCCGTGTGACTGACCCAGTTTTCTCCTTTCTTGGATTCCTTCAGCAGTGGTCTCCCCTGGTGCGGCAGCGTGACCGGTCGACCTTCGACGACACTCTTCGGTCCTTGAGAACAGCGGCGCTCCCCCTCTCGGCCCCTGCCCCGTCGACCCCTTCGGTGGCTTGAGTGTCCCTCTAGTCGCCTCGTCGTACCTTTTTTGCTTTGCGTTTTGGGCTTTTCTGTGCTGTGGCCCCAGCGGACCGTCTTTCCCTTTTCCTTTTTGTTTGGCTGCGGCCCTCTTGGATGTTGTACGAACTTGTTTGTGGTCGTTGCTTTATTTATAAAGCGGGGCGTAAGCCTATTTCGAGAAAAGTTACATAACGCCGTTAGTTTGGATGTAGGAACGAAAATTTCATATAGGGTGATCCAACGGTGGTATTCCTATGCGCAGCTATCATCATGAGCAGCCCACTATTTTGCATATAATGTTTTCCTTTCTTATGCGGTGACATAAAAAATTTGTATTGCTTATCGAGAGGGCAGAACATATACAACATACTAGAAGGAGCAAAAAGACACAAAATCATTTACCTGTTGAACAGACCCATTTTGCATTTCCCATAACTGACATATAAGAAAATAGCTTAGCAGGTTCTACACAATTGACAGGAGAAGAAAACATCTTAATGCTAGAAATCATAATTTACATCCAGAGACCAGGGTAGGGTACTCGGCGGAGCTAGTATGCATTGCATATAACGAGGGGTTCCTACATCCAGAACGCTACCAGAGAAAACAAGGGGGTATGCTTTGACACTGTATAGGTGTTAGAGACGCGGTTCATGGTTTGCAGTTGTCCCATATGAGAGTACTTGAGGCTTGTCCCATATGCAATGTCAATTCTATCTGAAGGATATGAGCTTGAACCTTCACCGGTCTCACTGTTTAATCAGCATCCGAGCATCCTTCTACACTTTTTCACTTCAGTGGTTTCAGTGGTACACTGGTAGCAGATTAACTTCTCTTGTACTCTGGGCTGAAGGAGCTTTCTTGTAAGCGGAACGATCAACCAAGTAATATTCATGAGATAAACACCATATAAATGGCATATGAGATATGCTTCTATACTAGTACATGAAGAATAAGTAAGTGTAAAACTATCATAGATACACGTTGCCATGAAAAATTCATCAACAAAGCAGAAGCATTTGTACGTAGGTGCTAATTTTTCGGACACAAAACAATGAGTATTACGCAACACAATGTGGTGTTTCCAATAATGCCAAATATTCTATTTATACGACAAGAGTCAGTTGAGAAATTTTGTACTTACAGCAGAAGTATAAGAATCAGAATTTATTTTTATTTATACAGCTCAGCGGGTTCAGTACATAACAGGGTTGGATTATAAAAAAAATACATAGTACATTTTTTGTAGAAATTATTAGGCATAATATCAAAAGCAGTGGTACAAATCAAACAAAGTCACCACTAATAAATTTAGAGAAAAATATTATCACCTACATAAGATACTAAATTGATCCAACTATTAAGGTATCATTGACATAAGAACTCACCAAAATGTTGTGGATGAGCAGTTGAGCACCCAGCTGATCTGTGAAGCTTTTTGTTAACTGTATTTATTGTCGTACTGCTGTAGATAATTTTATCAGGAAAGGACATTATAAATTCCAGCAGCATTCGGTCAGTACATTTTTACTGTGCTTGGATTTACAAAACTGCAACCTCACTTCACTATCAAGAAATACTACAATGTTCCGTCCCAATGCCGGTACTCCAAGATCCAGTCAGCACCAGCATACCACACTTATAAATTAGTTCGTAAATATACTGTTTCTTTTTGTGTAGTGACAACATTTTTTTATTTCTTACCGAGAGAACAGAACATGTATATCATACTAGAAGGAGCAAATGCACACAGAAAATCTTTTAGCTCTTGATGAACACTGCAGGCATCTTTGCATTTTCCATAACTGATATATAAGAAAAAAGCTCAGCAGGTTCTACACAATTGACTGGAGAAGCAAGCATGTTATTGCCAGAAATCATATATAATTTAGATCTAGAGACCAGAGTACTGGACGTTGGACTGGCTGGCGGCGGCGCGTGCAAAAGCAGCAGATAGGAGCTGGGCCAGCGGCGCCGTCGGTGGCCAAACTGCCAAAATGGGTAAAACGGAGGCGCTCTATTTCAGAATCGGTGGATCGTGCCGTTCTGTTTCAGCCATTTCTTGTCCGGGGTCCTAGGGAGTTTTGCGCGCCAACATTGTAAATATTTTTGTACATCCTAAAATGTGTAAATCCTGCATACACATTGTGCAGATTTGTCCAAGGGACGATATATTACAATAACCACTATTGATAGCTTTGTAAATATATTTTATTTACAATTTCTGCTAAAAGGCAAAAAAAAAATCAGATCTATTGCTTGGACCAGCATGCATGTACAACCCCCCGCAGCAGTACTGAGTCAGCATGAAGGCTACGTACTCGCTGTAATTACGACGCGGAGAGGTGGCTGGCGCGGCGAACGCTATCGATCGGTTCCGCTCCATCAAGGCTCGCCACACTGGGCTACGATCCCTACCAACGGTTTGGTTGGCCGCGCAAGCTAGCACGGTCACCGGCGAAGCTAGACGTAGTTTCTTCATTTTTTTTTAGGGAGGGACGTAGTTTCATCCTACTCCCCGTTCCATTGGGTCGGTAGCAAGAGCACCTCCACCGGCGTCCACAAGCCCCATTGTCGGCACGATGCCGCCCTACGGGAATAACCAGTTTATACGCCGACGGCAAAATGTCGGGGCGTAGCTTGACGGACCATCGGCCAGTTTTATCGTCGGCGTAGAATAAATAGGCCGACAGCAGCCATCGGCGTAAACAGGACCGTCGGCGTAGCCTATTAGGCTAACGACAGAGCAACGGCGTCAAGTCTATGCCGGCGATAAAACCGTCGGCGCAGGTTTCACACCTATGGCGTAGCTATTTTTCTTTTTTTTTGCCACATTAATCTTAGAAAAATCATAACTAAATCATTTAAATTTAGAAAAATACATATAATATATCAAAATTTACAGAAAAATAAGATCTATCTATATAAACTCAAATAATATATATTTTTATTCAAAAAATACATAAAAATATAAATACTTCCATATAACATATTTTTTATTTTTCGAGTAAAAAAATGGGGTGTTTTGTGAAGCAACCACCAAATGAAAGTTTCAAAATGATTATACCACATTTTTCAAAAATACTAGACCATATTGAATGGACAATTTCCCAACCTCTTGTGAAAAAGACAAATTTCTGCCGAATCGATAGGAAATGAGTTAGATTTGAACTATAGGTACAAGATATGATGCTCATGATTTTTTTGCAAAAATCATTTTTAGGTTCACAATATGCTATTTCATCAGAGATCTAATACAAGTTTAGTGAGGCTCAGCCCCGAGCTAAGAATCTTCATGCCCCTCGATTTAGAAAGTTTGACGATAGTTTGAAATGGGCAGAAAAATTTCAAAAACGATCGAAACAATGAAAAACCTTTGTGTGATGTCATATTATGTAACATAGTTGCATGGAAAAAATACCAAACTTGGTATATTCATTGAGTATCAAAAATCCTTCACGAAATGACCTATCTCAATTCAGGATGGCAATAGGCAGGGTATGGGCAGGGTAGAGCAATACCATACCCATACCCGTGTATTCAATGGATAGAAAACTTTACCCATACCGGCGGGTATAAATCTTTACCCATGCCCATACCCTACCCGACGGGTAGATCCAATGGTAAACAAGTTATTCACAATTTTACATTAATCAATATCATATTTGATAAGAAAATAAGTATCGCTACTCTATAATAGGTAGACGAGTACATGACAATTATTAACGTTTAGAAATCGCAATCACATACTTTCCCCTAGGCTACTCGAACGCATAGGTTAAAACTCTATAGGTAAGTTTTACAAGTCAGTCTAAATGGACAGGGTATGAGTATACCCATGGGTACAACCCTAAACCCGTGTCCGTAACCGTGAATTAACGGGCAGGGTATGGGTATAAAAAGTATGCCCATACCCTACCTATGCAGGTACGGTACCCGCGGGTACCGGTACCCGTGGGTAAAATTGTCATCCTTAATCTCAATCGAGGTTTTCTGGATTCAGGTCAAATGACCAATGTTATTGCTAGAATCACGGTATAGTTTGCGATAATGTATCCATATTGTGCACGCATGTGTATCATGGGATGGTGAACAATGTTGTAGGAAGAAGTTTTCCTTTTCGTCACACCGAAAAGCCATTTTTCATTTTTTGAGTGCAAAAAACGGGGTGTTTTTGTGAAGCAACCACCAAATGAAAGTTTCAAAATGATAATAACACATTTTTCAAAAGTATTAGACCATATTTAATGGACAATTTCCCAACCTGGGTATCTCAAACCTTTCTGTCCACCCCTCGTGAAAAAGACAAATTCCTGCCGAATCGATAGGAAATGAGTTAGATTTTAACTACGGGTACATGGTATGATGCTCATGATTTTTTTGCAAAAATGATTTTTAGGTTCATAATATGCTATTTCATCAGAGATCTAATACAAGTTTAGTGAGGCTCGGCCCCGAGCTAAGAATCTTCATGCCCCTCGATTTAGAAAGTTTGACGATAGTTTGAAATGGGCATAAAAAATTCAAAAAGATCGAAACAATGCAAAACCTTCGCGTGGTGTCATATTATGTGACATAGTTGCATGAAAAAATACCAAACTTGGTATATTCATTGAGTCTCAAAAAAACCTTCCCAAAATGACCTATCTCAATCAACGTTTTCTGGATTTCAGGTCAAATGACCAATGTTATTGCTAGAATCGCGGTATAGTTTGCGATAGTGTGTCCATATTGTGCACACATGTGTATCATGGGATGGTGAACAATTTTGTAGGAGCAAGTTTTTCTTTTCGTCGACTGAAAAGCCATTTTCTATTTTTCGAGGGCAAAAAACGGCGTTTTATCAAGCAACCACCAAATGGCTAATTCAAAATGCTATCACCCTTTTTTCAAAAATACTAGACCACCTTACATGGATAATTTCTCAACCGGGGGAGCTCGAACCTTTTCGTGCACCCTGATAAAAAAAGACAAATTTGTTTCGGATTTTCGTCCGATGCTACATGGGAGACGCGCGGGATGCTTTGCTCCGAGTCACAACGATTCTTTTGGGTTTGGGCCGGGTCTAGGTACTAGCACTGCTGTTGGTTTGCCCCACCTCTTAAATTACATATTTTATTTTTCTTCTTCCTTATCCCCTCTTCTAGTACTTGTACGAACTGTTCTAGGATGTTTCAGATAAGATTCAGCAGCAAAGTCGTCCTCGATTGGCACCACGCCGCGCAAGCATCGTCGTTTCTCGCCGTCCCGGCTCCATGCTGCTCCTTCCGTCAAGGCATAGAGGCAAGCTCATACCGAGAGAGGCTGCAGTGTAGAGGCGAGTAATGGCTAGGCGCATGACTGCCGGGAGAAGGGCGTTGTTTGATGGCTTGATGATGGGAGACAGATGCAAGCTTCAATGGCATATGTGAGTTGCAGTTCATTTCATTTTCACTGAATTTTTTTTCTTTGGCTGGATTTTCCAAGAAATTTGACTAGCAAAATGCGGTGAATGAAGTTGTCCCTGTACTCTACTTTCAGAAATTTGACTAGCAAAATACACATATGTTTTCAGTTTTAGCCAAAAGAACATCTCCATGTCATAATATTAAACAGAACAACATAGTACTTTGAACTAAATGAAGAAGGGTAGATCAAGATTCTTTCTCCTAAGGAATATAACATAGTACATTGACAGCAGCTAGCAGATATTATGGCATCTGGTGCTACTAGAAAATTGTTCAATCCTTTCAAAAGTGTTCCATAGCTAGCGTGTCCCTTTCATTCATTCAGATCAGGAGCTAGCAGATTTTTTTTCTTTTCGAAATGGGGATGTACCCCGGCCTCTGCATCCTAGGATGCACACAGCCCTTTTATTACTCAAAGTCTTAAAGTCTTAAAATGCCAAATACAAATTAAAGATCAAAGAGGGTTGATACAAACACCAACCATCTGAAGAGAAAAAAATAAAAGTCTGAGGATGCAGAGCATACAAACGCTAAACATGTCTCGGTCTACTAGAAGGACGCCACGTAGCCTGGTAGAAGATATCCTGAGCAACCATCACCAGACGGCTGTATCCAGAAACCATCAAATCTCGGTGCTGCTCCGGGAGCAAAAAAGCCCAAAGCTGGATCCATTGGGACGTTGATATTATAACCTGCAAAAAAGAAGGAACTCGCACCCTGTTAAAAATAATAGCATTGCGACTCTTCCAAATAGACCAACATAAAGCCGATACCCCTATACGTATTCGAGCTTTGTTAGCCCTATCCATCCCATTTAACCAATTCCCAAACATATTAGTAATATTGGTCGGAGGTGGAAGATTGTATGTAAAATAAACAATTCGCCATATAATTCTAGCACAGGGGCATTCAATAAAAAGGTGTTCAATTGTTTCTTCCCCATCACAAAAACAACATTTTTGCATCCTTTCCAATTCCTTTTAACTAAATTATCTTTAGTTAACAAAACCTTTTTATGTAAGAACCACATAAAGATCTTAATCTTTAGGGGTAGTTTAAGCTTCCATAAATATTTTGTAGGGAGGCTCTGATGATCATTCATCATATCCTCATACAAAGATTTGACAGTGAAAACCCCATCCGTGGATAGCTTCCACCTAAACACATTTGGCTCACTAGTCAAAATAACCTGCATCAATCTCTGACATAGATGCAACCATGCATCCCATTTTATCCCAGTCAAATTCCTCCTAAAGCCTATGTTAAGAGGATTGTGAGATAAGACATCATGAACAGATACATTTTTCCTATGCACAATATTGTAGAGCGAAGGATACTGTTGGGAAAGGGGCGTCTCCCCTAACCAAACATCTTCCAAAAATCGAGTTATTACCCCACTCCCAACTTTGAAGAACCCTCTGGTAAAGAATCCATCCTTTACCTTTATTAGTCCTTTCCAAAATGGGGAATCCGTCGGTTTAGCTTCTACCTGTGCTAGAGTTTTGTTTTTAAGATATTTATTATGAAGAATTTCCTGCCATACCCCATGCTATGAAAGTAATTTATATAACCATTTGCTCAAAAGACATTTATTTTTAACTTCTAACACCTCAATGCCCAATCCACCCTGATCCTTGGGGCGACAAATTATATTCCACTTAGTTAATCTATATTTTTTCTTATGTTTATCACTTTGCCAAAAAAATCTTGAACGATAGAAGTCTAATCGTTTTCTAACACCTTTAGGTATTTCCAGAAAACATAACATGAACATGGGCATACTTGTTAATACAGAGTTAATTAGCACTAATCTATCTCCATATGACAAAAGTTTACCCTGCCAACATCCTAACTTTCCTTCAAAACAAATTCTCGACAGGATTCCACTCAGAATTTCTAAACCTTCTATAGTGAATAGGTATCCCAAGATACTTGAAAGGCAAAGAACCTGAGTCGCACCCGAATATATCTCTATACTCATGTTCATATTCTTTTGCCTTCCCAAAACAATAAACCTCACTTTTGTGGAAATTGATTTTAAGCCCCGAAAGTTGCTCAAAAATGCAAAGTATCAGCTTCATGTTTACAGCCTTCATAAGATCATGTTCCAAGAAAAGAATTGTGTCATCTGCGTATTGAAGGATGGAAATCCCTCCCTCAACTAGACGTGGGATTAAACCACCAACCTGTCCATCTTTTTTAGCTCTAGCTATGAGGATGGCCAGCATATCTGCCACAATATTAAATAGCATAGGCGATAAAGGATCACCCTGTCGTAGCCCCTTTCTTCTTTGAAAAAAATGACCGATGTCATCATTCACTCTAATTCCAACACTTCCCCCTTGAATGAAATTTTCGATCCACTTGCACCATAAAGGGTCAAAACCCTTCAAACGAAGAGATTGAAGTAAAAAGGGCCATTTTACCTTATCGTATGCTTTCTCAAAATCTATTTTGAAAAGCACTCCATCTAGCTTTTTCGAATGAAGCTCATGGATGGTTTCATGTAGAATAACTACGCCCTCCAGAATATGCCTTACAGGCATAAATGCTGTTTGAGTCGGTTGAATCACCTTGTGAGCTATCATAGAGATTCGATTCGTGGCCACTTTAGTAAAAAATTTGAAGCTAACATTTAAAAGGCAGATCGGTCTATATTGCTGGATCTGAACCGCATTTTCTTTCTTAGGCAGGAGAGTGATAACCCCAAAATTTAGTTTATAAAGAGGTAACTCGGCTGTTTGCAACTGTGCAAATAAAGCCATCAAGTCGTTTTTTATCACTTCCCAAAAAGTCTGATAAAATTCCGCAGGGAATCCATTAGGGCCCGGAGCCTTATTGTGTTCCATGGAAGAGATTGCGTCAAGCACTTCCTTTTCCGAGAACACCGACGTAAGAATTGTATTCTCCAAAGTAGATACCTGAGGAATGTCCCCGTTCCTCTCCTCCATTAATGAAAAACTATTTGGGTCCGTGTCAGCAAATAGTTTCTTATAATATTCGAAAATATAGATTTTCAAGTTTTCATCTCCCACAATAGTGCCCTCATCTTGTTCAAGCTGAAAAATCTTTTTCTTCCGATGTTTTCCATTAGCTATAGGTGAAAATACTTAGTATTATTTCCCCCTTCCTGGATATGTTTAACTTTTGCCCGTTGAGCACACTTAGTCTCCTCATCACGACTCAGCTTTGAGACCTGATCATTAGCGAAATGGAGTAAGTGTCTCTCAGCTGCCGACAAGTCAGTTGTCTCAGCCTTAATATCAAGCCTATCGATAATCGCAACGAGTCTATCTCTTTCTTTCCTGTATTTACCACTTTGGTTTTTTGCCCATCCGCGGAGAAAGCGTCTTAAATGCCTTATTTTATTTTGCCAGCGCGCAGTTGGAGTATCTCCATGTGATACCGCCCCCCATTCGGCACCCACCATCTCAAAGAAACCATCTTGTCTTAACCACGATAGTTCAAACGAAAAACGCGGGTTATTACCAAGGTGAGCTCTATTTCCTGAGTCAATCAGGAGAGGTCTATGGTCAGAACCAGATCGAGTGAGAGCGCGCACAGAAACAAGCGGGAATTTTTGTTCCCATTCAACACTGGATAAAATACGGTCTAGCTTCTCATAAGTAGGTTTAGATTTTCAATGATAGCATTGAAAACAAAGGGCCAATGCGCTTTAAACTTATCATTATTTTTGTCCTCTCTTCTCCGTAAGATGTTAAAATCTCCACCCACTAACAAAGGGAGTGTCTCATTTTCACATAGCCGAACCAGTTCCGCCAGGAATTCATGCTTATGACTATCTTGCGCTGCCCCATACACAGGGACAAAAATCCATTCAAAGCCATCACTACGACACTTCAAATACATTTTAACACAATAATCCCCTGTGACGACTTTATTAACCTGTAAAGTTGAAGTATTTATACCCACCAAAATTCCACCTGAACGACCATGAGGCGGTAAGCAGAACCATGCAAAATCCACTCCAGGTGTCAGTTGTTGTAGGAACAGAATAGTGAAATTAGATCTCCCGGTTTCTAACAAGGCAACAAAATCTAATTTATGCTCCGAGATTGTTTCTCTCGTAAAAATATGTTTAGCTGGATCTCTAAAACCATCGCTATTCTAGAGTAGACCTCTCAAACCTTGCATTTTAAAAAGTTTTTTTGACTCTTACCCTAGTTCCCCTCCTAACACAAGTAGTGCCATACTGTTTCTTGTTCTTACGAGTACGCTTAACCTCAAGGTCAACCGTATCATGCGAACACTAAAGGTCTCTGAATCTTCAGCATCAATATCCTCGCATAGGTTTGACACTTTTGAAACAAAAAGATTAGCTGGTGTGAGGTCATCAGTGTTTTTGTTATTATTGTGCTCTAGAACTGTCAAAGTTCTACAAAATTCATTATCTTTGATTAAATTGGCTGAAGCATTTATATTCTCAGTCGTTTCCCCTAAAGAGACCCCAATAGATTTTGCCTTTTCTAAAATTTCAACATTGGACAACGACAAAATAGAAAAATTCGGATTGGATGAAATACCTTGTTCACCCAAACGACGTTGCGTCAACTCCACTGCCGCCCAAGCGGTAGCATCAGCGTTAGGTTGAGACAACAGCCGATCACTCGACCTAACCGCATTTATATTAGATAAAGGTATTCCACCAAACGCAATTACCTCCGCTAGGGTCGGTGGTGACTTCGCTACAAAAGTTCTCTTTTCCGAAACAGGTCCAGGCATCAACACGGATCCCCCAAATTTCTGTAGGGGAGAGGCAAAAAAACCATCTTCCTTGGTTATCCCAGCTGAAATCACCGGATTCTCATAGACAGTTTGACCAACATCCTTGACTGGGCTGCCAAACCCCGTGTCCATTCCTTCCTTCAGTCCGAGACCATCAAAATTGGCTGACACCAAACACTCTGCATCCATCACCTTATTTTCAACCGTTGAGGCGACCCGTGCTTTCTTATCACATGTGAGACTGCAGGTATTAGCACTCAAATTAGCTGGACTCATCATCCCCGGTGACAACTCTGTCCTTAGTAGATGTTCATCCACGCTAGTCGCCATCAGCCGCTCGGCAGCCTTCTCGTTACCAGAAGCTGGATCCGTCGTATCACCTGTGTCAAGCCTTATACTTGATTCACCAACCTCCATCACAGCGCCCTTGCCAACAGGAAAATCAATAGCCCTCTCCTCGGTACCCAACACATCTTTGCGTGGGTGCACCAAGAGGGGTAGAACCAGCTCCTGAGTATGACGTGAAATATTAGAAACATCCAGACAAGAATTCTCAAGACATTTATCATACTTCTTTGTATTTAAAATTCTACGAGGGAAATATACCTTATCATTGTATAGAGCAAACGCTCCAACATGAAATAAGGGAGTACGCGGCAACGCTGCCTGATTGACTCCACCACATGATGCCGACTTCCCCCCCTTACTCAGATTTTCAGAATTAATATTTGTGGTTCCAGTACTTCTATCTTCCTCCATGAAAGTGTGATCATCATCTTTTTTATTAGTATCATCTTCTCCATCTCCTTTATGCTTAGGATCATCCAAATTCTTCAAAATAACAGAATTTTCATTCGGTTTCTCAACCGAGAACGATAGCCTGAAGAAACCTCTTTTGATCCAAATGTCCAGGTGAGTAGGTATCAGCTTCGGATCCACACAGTGTACTTGCACTCGGACAATGCCATGTTGCCTAGCAAATGGCATATCTACGGCACATGTTTTCCCAAAAATAGACCCCAATCCCCAAAGGGATAAAAAATCTCTTCTCACATCTTTTGGTACACCAGCAATTTGAACCCACACCAATGGAAGGGAAAAAATTGGCTCCTCCACCAATCTTCACTCATCAAACTTCAGAAAAATATGGGTGTCTAGGATCAGATATTGCCTCAATTCTTTCATACGGACGACTTCAGCTTTTGTAGGAAACTTCACTTTGAACACATTGTGTTGAAATTCGGCCACTTCCCAGTTGTAGTTCTCTGAACGGACCAACTTCTTTAGTTGATCAATAACTTGAGAAACAGATAGCGTTCCACCCTCGACAAACACCCTTCCAACTCTAGAGTTCTCCACTCTAGGTTTGAACGTCCCAGTAATTGGCAGCTCCAAAAACATGAGTTGTTCACTACCAAATCCATGTACAATCATGGTTGGCTTAGGAGCATTCAAAAGCGGACACGAAGTGGTAATGTGTTGAGGAGATTCACAATTATCACATATGGCCACAGTACAATCATCATGGAAATGACCTGGTTGCTCACAGCGAAAACATCTCAGTTTATCATTTTTCTTAGCCTTTTTCGTTGGTCCATCCAACTCAGCAGTATCCATATTAGAACCGTAAGGTAGCCGTCCTGAAAGAGCCTGAAAGAGTGAGACGGTAGACTGCCGTGGCGCCTCGGCAGCCTGGCAAGGCCTCGCGGCAACCAAATTGACCGATGCCGTACCAGACCTAGTCTGCACCACGTCAGCAGAAGAAGGAATGACGCTCACTGCTGGAAGACCTCCTCCAGAAGTAACCTGACGAGAGCCCAAGCTCGCTGAAACACTACCAGTATTTTTCAGACCTCTGTTTTCCGTGGACTGTTGTGGCAGAACAAGTGACCCGTTTTGAGCTGCAGCAGCTACCGCCTCAACCACTTGGTTGATCAAGCTCTGATTGACAGGGTTCCTCAAATTATTAGACCCCTCCGCATTATTGTTACGGAAATTTCTGTTTCCGCTAAAATTGCTTCTCCCATTATATCCTCCTCTATTCCAATTCTCCCCTCTTGATGACCTAAATTTATATCTACGTCTATTCTGGTACCCAGTATCATTATCATTACCATTGTGAAAACCAGATCCTCCGTGGAAGGTTCCAAAATTTCCACCCCGAGAATTAAACTGATTATCAGAGTAGGCGATCTGATTTCCAGATTCATACCTTTGATCACCATCTCTCCCTCCATTGTTGCCACTAGATTCCCCATGAAAGAAGTTTCCCCCCAATCCAACATTGGATTGGTTCGGTTGACTACCGAATCTGCCACCACGTCCTCTTCCAGCGTAGTTGTTGAAAAAGCTTCGGCCTCCACCTTGGCCGCCTCCTCTACCATGAGAACCGCCTCCTCCATTGCCTTGCATCTCCACCTGATCAAGCCGCCGCCCTAGGGTTTTGGATTTTGTCCAGGTAAGACCAAAGAGATGTCGCCAAGAACTCCCAACTCCAAACGAGGCGTCCTTTGGCACCGAGTCAAGACCACCACGGCCCACAGGAGGCAAGACGAGACAACTCGTATTATTAATGTGCAGGTAAATCGGCATGTTTGGTACACACCAAACACGAGGACCCACCCGTCCAGACCCAGCGACGGGAATTCAAAATCGGCGTAAAACTCGGATCACAGGATCTGAACGTTGTTGCCGAAGATCTCATCGCCATAAGCACGGCGCCAAACCAAAGGTCCACGGACCCATTCTCATCCTCATTCTCAGAAAACATCGATGCCTCCAACACTGGTTGGCGACATTTTTTCTTACGACTCGATCGATCAAGAGAACTTATCCCGGTTGGGCCAGATTCGAGACGTACCTGCTCCGGCGAAGTCCGCAGCTCCAATGCCGCAAATCGCTGTTGTCGCCGACGTTCAATTCTCTTGGCCACCCTAGATGAGGATTCGACCAGATTGATGTCCGCATCCTCCCTCGTCAGAGAATACCTGAAAGATGTATCTTCCAAGATCTCTTCCTCCAGACCATCTTCTTCTCCCGAATCGAACTCCTCACACTCGCTATCCGCCGGCGAGAGGACCCAAAACCGACCCCTTCCCGGCACAGAGTCCGGTGGCAAGTCAGTGAGCACCCCACCACCGTCGCTAGAGCGATGCGCTGGCATGCCGTCGCTAGGGCGAGTTCTAGAGGAGCTGAAGAAGGAACAACCTGATGTGATATTCGTGGTACTCGTTCCACCATGACATTTTCCTTTCCCTTCAAAATTTAAAGAACCCAGTTAGCCGTAGACAAATACGGCGCATTGGCCGTATCCTGGAACGGCGTGGGCACCTATTAGCTAGCACGGCTGCTGCTCCACCATCGGCATCGATTGGCGCAACCAACTCTGACCACGATGGAGGACGACACCGGCCTCATTTGATGGCTTGGTTTGTAATACGTATATGATGTCGCCGCCGGACTTTAGCGTTTTAGGCCGCTGTGGCTATGAGATGAACTAAGAACTATCTCGCTAACACGTGGTCGTGAAATATGAATTTTTTGGTTGAGTGGTTTTGAATTTGGACGTTTCGATTGTTGGGAGGCACTGGTGTGAGACGGCTTCTTTAAACCACGGATAGTTTTGACGCCGGGCCACCAGAGTAACCGGTAGTGCGTTTGTCGACCAAGCTTTGAAGATGCTCTAACTGAATCACATATTCATGTCTATATTTATACGTGGATCTAGACAAACGCGAGTATAAGAATAGCACGTGTCATCTTGTGTCGTTCACTCGTGTAGGATCGTGCAACCCGTCCGTGAATTCCACGCGTTCCTCGTCCCATTTTGCCTCCTCTTTATTCCGTTTGAAAATGAAAATTGAAAAAAGATCACATGTCGAAAAGCCCCAACTCAGCACGACTCTGCGAGTGGGCCCATTCTCTCGGTGAAAGCCAGCCCGGCACACGCGTCACAGCCGTCTGATCCGCCGCCGCCCACACCCACCGTCCACCGCCAACCAGCTCTCACTGACACCTTATCCCCACGAAGCGTCGCCGGCCCACCCGTACCAGTACTACCCGCCGTGTAGCCCCCGCACCGGAGCCGCGTGCGTGCGCGTACCGCCGTATGCGTATATGAAACGCACGCCCGTTCTGAATCTTCCACACGCAGCGGCGCACCATCCCGAGAGAACAGAGCAGAGAGAGATAGCCCTCCGCAACGGAATAAATCTTTTCTCCTCCTCGTCCGCGTGCGATCGAAACCTGCGGAGGCGCCACCGCCACCGCCGCCGCCGCTCCGACCCCGATGGCCTTCATGCGCACCTCCGTGAGTCCTCCCCCTCCCCATCCCCATCCTCCCTCCCCGTTAGTTCCTCGTGGCGGTTTCTGTCGGGTTCGATTTGGTCACGCGCGCGTGCGAAGCTTTAGATCTGCGGGCGGTCTGGGTGTAGGCTTCTGGACAGGTGTTCGTGTCTCCCCGTTACAGATCTAGTACTCGAGGGACTTCTGTTCCCACTGCAGGCCGCCGGGGGAGCAGTTGATTCCGTTTGTTGCGATGTTTTTCTCTCTGTTATTATTGTTAGCGGCCGTTCCGGGTTTCGAAGCAAATGGATATCACCGGAGAGGGACTACTCCGAAGCTGGTAGGTGCCTACTCCGAAGTCTGCAGAGTTTCCGCAGTAGCCGCGATTCCGTCAGAGAGTGGATGGACTCGGGGATGGTTTGGCGGCTGCGCTGGGTTTGATCTGGACAGACTTTACTAGTATACTATGTTAATTCCATGTGTCGTCGTCTTGGATTGCATACAGACCACATGGTTTGTCTGGCACTTCATTTCTTTTCTGCACTTATCTGTATGATTCGGCAATTTCTGCATCGCCAGTGAATCGTTGGATGATGAGCGTGTTATACACTGGTAACTGGCTGTCAGTTGTTGTAGCACTAGGTTGCGTATGTGCCCAACGATGGAAAAACTGGGGAGACAAAGAAGGGCCAGCCATAGAAATGAAGAGAGGGGTAAAGGATGGTTGAGCCAAAGAAATGAAGGGGAGTATTTAGTATTATATCACGGTGAGTCAAAGGATGATCTGGGCGTCTGGGGACAGGGATAGGGACTTGTTATTAGCCCCAAAGGAGACAAGAAAACGTCCACTTCACCTGGGGAAGAAGAACCTCCTACAATTTCTCTTAAAAAAAAGAACCCCCTGCAGTTTTTGTATTTGGTTGCACTGGACCACTTGGCTTGCGAGTTGTTGCATTATTTGTAAGCCCCTCTGATATATGGCTTGTATAAGTGGACCATGTTCATATGGAGGGTGGGAGGGTAGACATGTTAGAAGCTGTTGCTTCCTTCTTACAGTAAAAAGCATAGCCATCTGCTTTTTTAAAAGTGTGAATCACTCATTTTCATACCCCCCACTTGGATGGTGATATTTAGAGGGATGCATCCATCAGACTTTTTCTGGGTATCACTGATTAGCTGTCAGTCTATCAAGTTGTTTAATACATATGAACAATTGTCTTACTGTATAATTGAGGTTGTTATTAGATATTTGTCTAACTCCTTGTGTACTTATCGGATTTATAGCCAAGTGATATACATGGGTCATGAAGTTTATCTTGCTTCTATCATGTATTGGGTTGAATAATTTTGTGAGAGTTGATACTGTGTTTTGAAACGGAGCATTCCTGTTCCATCGTTTAGATGCATACAAGTGGAATCAGCTCCATCTGTTAAACCAGGATCAGCATTTTAGAGCCTTTCTGCTCTTAATTGGAAATAAGATGTGCATAATTTCCGTATAAACAACATGTTTTGGTAGTTTGTGGCCGTTGTTTTGTTATTCTGACCCATGGTGGATGTAATCACAGTCTAAAACAGTTTGGAACTTCTTATGAATTTGATGTTGAACCCTCTGATTGCATCATCATCATCACCAAATAGGATGTCTGCTCATAGTGTGTCAGCTACCTGTATGTGGTTTCGCAAGGCCTGTTGCCGCATTGAATGTGTTAGCTGTAGTCTCGTCCTAAGTTATAAGTTTACGCTGACATGGCAATGGAGTCATTGCAGTTTAAACAATTGATCTCTAAACTGTTTAAACTGTTATTTGCTGGTTTGGGATGACAAATATTTGGTTTCAAGTAGTAATTGCTTTCCTTGATTTTACTCACACGTGTACTCTTTGCAGTCCAATGCGTCCTCTGGCATGGGGGTTGCTCCTGACATCAGGCAGACATTCCTGGAGCTTCAGATGAAGAAGGCATTTCGCTATGTTATCTTCAAAATCGAGGAGAAGCAAAAGCAGGTTATTGTGGAGAAGACAGGGGCTACAACTGAGAGTTATGATGATTTCCTGGCCTCTCTCCCTGAAAATGACTGCAGATATGCCCTTTATGACTTTGACTTTGTTACTGGGGAGAATGTGCAGAAAAGCAAGATTTTCTTCATTGCCTGGTGAGCTTCATAGTCACTTATCCATATGTTAATGCTTGATCACTTATGTGCCAATGAGTCTTAAGTAGAGTTAGTTGGGACCAACTAGCTCTTGTTAGAAATAATAAATTGTTGAATAGTCATGGTAGTTAGTTCCTGTTAGGCAGCACGTTTCTTAATTTTTTTATATGAAGTATTGAATTATGAGCTTGGACTGGATATTGCTAGATGTCTATAACATGATGGCCCTTTCTTTTTCTTTTCTTTGGACCTGCTACCTATCCTTGTTGCTGTCCAGAATGAATTGAGAACTTGGAATAAATACGATGTCAGTATGGAATCAAGAACTTGGATTGGACATTGCTAGAGAATCTGGTAGCCATCTATCTTTAATTATGTACCTGGTACATATGCTTGTAGCGCTGTCTGGAAAGTATAGTGATGTCTTTAAATATGCTTGCTAGTGGTCCAATTTATTTTCTACTAAGAAAGTTCTTTGTGATATCAGTGCTACTATGCATAGCTGAAAAATCACGTCATCTTATTTTGTAACTAATGCATATGCTGCACAAACAGGTCCCCAGCAACATCCCGCATCCGTGCGAAGATGCTGTACTCCACCTCCAAGGACCGCATCAAGCATGAGCTCGACGGGTTCCACTATGAGATCCAGGCAACTGACCCAACCGAGGTGGAGATTGATGTCCTCCGCGAGCGGGCTCACTAAAGCCTATGATGATATGATCACCTGGTGACTTCAGTCGGATACAGATTCATATTATCTGTTGTCCTGTCGCCACCGCGTTGTTAATAATACAGATATCCATGTTTCCTGTAAAACGTGTCATTTAGCTAGCCGGGCTGCGTGGCTCTAGCTGATGAAGTGTTACCCGACTAGATTTCGTATGATGCCCTGAGCCTGTCAACGCAGAAGGCATCCCCAGACGCTTGTATTGTGGTATTAAAACTGTGGATTGTCCTAGTTACCCTCGTTGTGTCAGCTTTGCACATGTAGCATAATCTTACACCATCACTGCATGCAGCATGCCATCCCATCTGATGTAGCTGTTGAAATTTACTTGCTAGACCTTTCTACCTGTAAGCTAGGTGATCTTGATAGTGAATGGCTTGCTGGAATCACATGCCACATCTCATCTGCCGCAGTGGCGTTCGAATCAGCTCCAATCTCGAACAAAAATTTCAGTCACCGGTTCCTTCCAGGGGTACAAATAACTTCCAGAATACACAAGTGATGAAGGCCACGAGAGGAAGACTTGATCACCAAAGAATCTCACTCCTGGAGATATCTACTCTCCTTTTCAAAATATAAGATGTTTTAGGTTTGTGAAAAAAATGTATCTAGACTTTTTTTAGTGTGTAGATTTACTCTAAATCTTTGTAAACCTATATACTAAAAAAAAATTTAGATACATTTTGTTTTACAAAGCTAAAACATCTTATATTTTGAAACGGAGGGAGTAGAAAATAAAATGGAAGAAAGGAGGACGAATCACTCATATCATCATATACCTCATGCACCTTTCCGAAAGAATGATTCCAGGTAGAGAAGGCCCTGCCTTCCACTAGAAAAAAAAGGATGCCCAGATTCTTAATTTATTGGACTGAAAATTGGGAAAACAACTCGCAGCATTTCTAAGGCCAACGAGGAGATCAGTTCGTTTTTCGAGCTGGAAGGATCATGTCCAAGCTTGATTTTACTGTCGATGTCGAGCACTTGTGAAGAATCGAAATGATAAACTATGTATGGGTCTGCTGCCAAGTCATCTTCTCTGCATTAAAATTCAGAGTACCAACAAGATGTAGTACATTTGTAACCTTGATGATGTGGCCGAACACGCTCCACCCAGCAGAAGAACCCAAAGCATTTGACCGTTGCCCATTAAGCACCAACCCAACGGTCACCCCCTACGCTGTCACAGCAGCTCGCTCCACAAGCTTCCAGCGCCAGCCACCTTCTTCCATACTCCTTTGCCTCTGAGCTCCCATTTCCCTCGACTACATAAATCCCTTCCAGCCAAGCTTCCATTCCCAACGCAAAGCACCTCAACAATCTCCCTTCCAAGCATCCTCCCATCTATTTCTTGGAGCTCACCTAAACAATCCCTTTCCAGCTCGAAGCCTTGAAGGCATCTAGGAGAAGGAGCAGAGGAGGAACAAAGAATGGGCTTCGTGCTGGTGATCTCCCTGCCCTTCATACTCTTCACCATCCTGCTCGGCTTCGGCTGCTACTTCCTCGGCAAGCACAAGGGCCGCGAGGAGATGCGCGCAGATCTACGGCACGCCCCTGCCGCCTCCAGGCGTGGCCGGGCACTCTCCGGGACCGTACCCGTTGACGAAAGAGACGCCTGCCAACGTCTGATCGATCGAGCTCCTTGACCCAGAAAAATTGTGTGGTATCGTTGTCGTCGCTGGGTTGGATTATAGTACTACTGCTGTGTTCTTGTGTACATTGAGTAATCTGTCGCTTGTGTTGTGTTTGATGGTTACTGAGAGGATGTTGTTGTCCATCTTGTGTGATAATCTGTAATCACAGTCTGTGTTTTCGATTATAAAAAGTGCAAATCGATGCCGTGGGATGGCCCTGTCATGTTTTGTTTGAGCGTACTTCCGAGGATAGAATGGGGTTTGTTATGGAAAAGTTTCAGCTGTAAAATGGCGAGTAAGACTGTAAGAGAGGAGAACAGATTCAGAAGACAGGAACTAGAGTTGAGCTGGCACTGCATATAAACATGCTATTTTTTGTTGAAGAATGATTCTTCTTAGCTCCTGTGTTACGTTTTACACCAATCTTTAGTTCTTCTTAGCCTCATAGTTTGCACGTTTTCCCCCAACGTTCAGAACTAGCCAACTTAAATTCTGACATGTTTCCAGAAACTCACAATCTTCAGAGGAACCATGTGATAGGATAAGTAGGCAACAGATCAGGTTAGCCTATCTTCATGGTCATATTACTGATGTTTCTGAGGGTAAAATTTTCTCTCTTGTACACAGCCAGACAAAATCTATCTTGTCAAATATTTTTCCTTATTACAGACGCCAAAATTCACCAAAACAAACAGTTCATTCAGAGCTTGCATTGATCCAAGAAGGGAAGTCCTGAACACGGATGTGATGAATGAGATCACGCAGTTCGGCTAGTTGCAGAACCTGGTGAAGTTTTGTTCCCTAGCACAAACTTATTAGTTTGTGAAGGAAGGAGAACAGATTCAGGAACTAGAGTTTATGAAGCACTGCTGGTTTACTGGAGAGACTCTTCTCTGACTGAATTGGAAAACTAATCATCTTACATTTTGGCATCTGGCACCGCTGGTTTCCTGAATAGACTGTTCTCCTAGGAACACGTTGTAAGAAGATGAATTTGGGCAACAAAACGTGGTAGTATTAAAATGACTTTAGTAGTTTGCTCTGTGTTACAACCAGAAACAACAACGCAAACAAAACCTGAAGCATCAAATATATCGTTTCCTTATTACAAACATCAAAAATTTTGCAGAACAAACAGTTCTGCAGGAATGAAAAGCATCAGTAAGCTTCTTCATCGATCGAGCAATCGAAGTCCTTAAGACGTGAAGAGCTAACCAGATCGGGCGTTGTCCTGGCTGTCAGGCTAGTTGTTGCAGAGCAGGAACCTGGTGAGCACGAGGACGCCGCAGGCCGCGCCGAAGAGCGCGAAGACGGGGAGGTCCCTTGCGGGCCACCTCCTGGGCCCGTCAACGGCGGCGGCTGCTGCGGCGCCCCCCTTGGCCTCGACGCGGAGGCTCTTGGCCCTGCGCAGCGCGTCCACCTCCTTGAGCAGGTCGAATTCCAGCCCCTTGCGCTTGAGCTCGGCGACGCACCTGCCCAGCAGCGCCGCGTCCTCCTGCTCCCTTGCCAGCACCCGCTCCAGGACGGCCTCCGTGTCCGCCTTGTACCGCAGCGCCCACAGCATGGCCAGGGAGGCCAGCAGAGACACCAGGCAGGGGATCCAGGAGCGGCGGCACGACAGGGACAGCGACGGGTCGGTGCCGAGGGAGATGGAGGAGGAGAGGAAGAGGACGAGGACGGAGGCGGCGTGGAACGCGAAGAAGGCGCAGTAGAGGAAGGCGATCTCCTTGCGCGCGCCGTCGAGGCGGGCCTCCCTGAGCGCGACCCGGCGGGCCAGCAGGTCCTCCTCCTTGAGCCACTGCTTGAGCAGCAGCCTGTGCGTGCCGCTCGCCGCGATCTGGCTCAGCGGGTGCCGCTGCTGCGGCTGCTGCGGGACGGCGACCAGGGCGGCGGCGTCGGCCATGGATGGCGCGAGCGACGAGTGGGATGGATCGTGCTCCGGCTAGGATGTCTGTCTCGCGGTGGAGTGGATCTGCGTCGTGGGGGGACGGTTACGTACGGGCGGGGAGGTTTTGAAGGGGATAATTCGGAGAGCATGGAAGATGGTAACGGTCGGGGGGAGGAGTGCGCGTGGCTTTGCCAAAAGGGTTAGCCGCGCGCCCGAGGAGACCCAACGGTCGGAATCCTCGTGGCTCGGTATCATTCGGCCCAGAGGTATGGATGCATGGGGCCCGGCTGGCCATATATGGGCCAAAGATTCATTCACGGGCGCCAGTACAGGCCCATTATCTCGATCCTATGTACCTCCACACGTCTCAGTCGGCCCCACACTTCACTCGGCCTATATATACACGCACCATCCCTAACGAATTTTTCACCTCCTCCAATTATTTCATATTCATATACAAGAACGAGCACACGCACACACGCCTGGTCCAATTTGTTTCACCTCTCTCCTTTTCGCCGTCTGACATTGCCCAAACTCTTCCTACACACCAGATACACATCGCATGCGTATGATGACATCGCACAACCGCTTCTTCGAGGTCCGGAATGAGTGACATCAGAAAAACACATTCAACCGCACCCAGCAAATCCTGTAAGAGATCGTGCTGACCGGTGGCCGAAACACCTAGCACTACAGGAATGGCGTTGTGTGCCGACGGCAGGGAGCTACGCCGACGGCCAAAGGTCGGGGCCGTCGGCGTAGAACCGGGCCAGGCCAGCCCAGCTTCCGAGCCCTCGGCGTCTGGCATCAAGTAGCGTGGCAGCAAGACGTGACGCCGAGGGTGACCGTCAGCGTAAACTTAGCCCTCGGCGACGGGGTGGCCGTGGCACTAGTCGTGCCAGCCGACATGCCCTAACGGCGTCATCATTACTGAGAAGGCCATTGTCGACGCAAACGGTCACCCTCGTGCGTCACGCCCTGCTACGCCTCGGCGTACCTATGCACTTTTTTTTCCTTACCAAATTATTTGTATTTATTTATTAGTATTAATTATTTAGATTCTATTTTATCAATTGGATGGATTCGTAGCCTCCGAATAATAGTCTTCACGCCCACATAAAATGTCGAATCTTCTCACAAGTTGAGAAATTTGCATGTTTGTGTGTTATTATCACATGTGCATGAAATTTATATTTCACAAATTTTTGTGAAGTTGTTCAAAGATTCAATCACATGTGTCCCCTCGCATGCATGCGGAAGCGTAGGTTCCGGACCCGTATAAGGGGGAATCTCCCCGTTAAGGCGAAGCTAATATGGTTTTACATCACCCTATGACCTAAACAAACACAAAACATATGTGTGTGAGTGTGGTTAGAGGTTGGTATATATAGGTGCTTGCATGTGTCCCCCCTCGCATGCATGCGCTCTAACCTAGAGGCGAAGGTTCCGGGCCCGTATGAGGGTGGAATCTCCCCGTCGAGGTGAAATCGGGTAGGATAGTGCCCCAACTTGTGAGCCAACATGGTTTGACATCACCCTATGACCTAAATAAACACAAAACAAGAGAGAGCTACGGGCTACCCCATCGGAGGAACGTCTAGGGGGTAGGCGATCCGAGTGTGCACAGAGATCGAGGTTTCACGGAGGAAGACCACGAGAACATCGGAATGAGATGAAAACTTGCATGTGCCCCTAGCATATGTGTGTGTGGGTGTGGTTAGAGGTTGGTATATATAGGTGCTTGCATGTGTCCCCTGCATGCATGCGCTCTAACCTAGAGGCGAAGGTTAGGGCCGTATGAGGTGGAATCTCCCCGTCGAGGTGAAACCGGGTAGGATAGTGCCCCAACTTGTGAGCCAACATGGTTTGACATCACCCTATGACCTAAACAAACACAAAACAAGAGAGAGCTACGCCGTGCTACCCCTGTCAGAGGAACGTCTAGGGGGTGACGATCCAGTGTGCCAGGGATCGAGGTTTCACGGAGGAAGACCACGAGAACATCAGAATGAGATGAAAACTTGCATGTGCCCCTAGCATATGTGTGTGTGGGTGTGGTTAGAGGTTGGTATATATAGGTGCTTGCATGTGTCCCCTCGCATGCATGCGCTCTAACCTAGAGGCGAAGGTTAGGGCCGTATGAGGTGGAATCTCCCGTCGAGGTGAAACCTGTAGGATAGTGCCCCAACTTGTGAGCCAACATGGTTTGACATCACCCTATGACCTAAACAAACACAAAACAAGAGAGAGCTACGCCGGCTACCTGTCGGGAGAGCGTCTAGGGGGGTAGGCGATCGAGTGTGCCAGAGATCGAGTTTCACGGAGGAAGACCACGAGAACATCCGAATGAGATGAAAACTTGCATGTGCCCCTAGCATATGTGTGTGTGGGTGTGGTTAGAGGTTGGTATATATAGGTGCTTGCATGTGTCCCCCCACGCATGAATGCGCACAAACCTAGGCGAAGGTTAGGGCCGTATGAGGGTGGAATCTCCCCGTCGAGGTGAAACCGGGTAGGATAGTGCCCCAACTTGTGAGCCAACATGGTTTGACATCACCCTATGACCTAAACAAACACAAAACAAGATAGAGCTACGAAGGGCTACACCTGTCAGAGGACCGTCTAGGGGGTGGGCGATCCGAAAGTGTGCAGGATCGTGGTTTCACGGGAAGACCACGAGAACATCGGAATGAGATGAAAACTTGCATGTGCCCCTAGCATATGTGTGTGTGGGTGTGGTTAGAGGTTGGTATATATAGGTGCTTGCATGTGTCCCCCTCGCATGCATGCGCTCTAACCTAGACGCCAAGGTTCGGGCCCGTATGAGGTGGAATCTCCCTGTCGAGGTGAAACCGGGTAGGATAGTGCCCCAACTTGTGAGCCAACATGGTTTGACATCACCCTATGACCTAAACAAACACAAAACAAGAGAGCTACTGGCTACCCCTGTCGGAGGAACGTCTAGGGGGTAGGCGATCCGAGTGTGCACAGGATCGAGTTTTGGGAGGAAGACCACGAGAACATCGGAATGAGATGAAAACTTGCATGTGCCCCTAGCATATGTGTGTGTGGGTGTGGTTAGAGGTTGGTATATATAGGTGCTTGCATGTGTCCCCTCGCATGCATGCGCTCTAACCTAGAGGCGAAGGTTAGGGCCCGTATGAGGTGGAATCTCCCGTCGAGGTGAAACCGGGTAGGATAGTGCCCCAACTTGTGAGCCAACATGGTTTGACATCACCCTATGACCTAAACAAACACAAAACAAGAGAGAGCTACGCCTGGCTACCTGTCGGAACGTCTAGGGGGTAGGCAGATCCGAGTGTGCAGAGATCGAGGTTTCACGGGAGGAAGACCACGAGAACATCGGAATGAGATGAAAACTTGCATGTGCCCCTAGCATATGTGTGTGTGGGTGTGGTTAGAGGTTGGTATATATAGGTGCTTGCATGTGTCCCCTCGCATGCATGCGCTCTAACCTAGAGGCGAAGGTTCCGGCCCGTATGAGGTGGAATCTCCCGTCGAGGTGAAACCGGGTAGGATAGTGCCCCAACTTGTGAGCCAACATGGTTTGACATCACCCTATGACCTAAACAAACACAAAACAAGAGAGAGCTACGCCTGGCTACCCTGTCGAGGAACGTCTAGGGGGTAGGCGATCCGAGTGTGCACAGAGATCGGTTTCATGGGAGGAAGACCACGAGAACATCGGAATGAGATGAAAACTTGCATGTGCCCCTAGCATATGTGTGTGTGGGTGTGGTTAGAGGTTGGTATATATAGGTGCTTGCATGTGTCCCCCTCGCATGCATGCTCTAACCTAGGCGAAGGTTAGGGCCCGTATGAGGTGGAATCTCCCGTCGAGGTGAAACCGGTAGGATAGTGCCCCAACTTGTGAGCCAACATGGTTTGACATCACCCTATGACCTAAACAAACACAAAACAAGAGAGAGCTACGGGCTACCTGTCGGAGGAGCGTCTAGGGGGTAGGCGATCCGAGTGTGCAGAGATCGAGGTTTCACGGAGGAAGACCACGAGAACATCGGAATGAGATGAAAACTTGCATGTGCCCCTAGCATATGTGTGTGTGGGTGTGGTTAGAGGTTGGTATATATAGGTGCTTGCATGTGTCCCCCTCGCATGCATGCGCTCTAACCTAGGCGAAGGTTAGGGCCGTGAGAGGTGGAATCTCCCGTCGAGGTGAAACCGGGTAGGATAGTGCCCCAACTTGTGAGCCAACATGGTTTGACATCACCCTATGACCTAAACAAACACAAAACAAGAGAGAGCTACGCCGGGCTACCCCTGTCAGAGGAACGTCTAGGGGGGTAGACGATCCGAGTGTGCACAGAGATCAGGGTTTCGCCGGAGGAAGACCACGAGAACATCGGAATGAGATGAAAACTTGCATGTGCCCCTAGCATATGTGTGTGTGGGTGTGGTTAGAGGTTGGTATATATAGGTGCTTGCATGTGTCCCCCCTCGCATGCATGCGCTCTAACCTAGAGGCGAAGGTTCCGGGCCCGTATGAGGGTGGAATCTCCCCGTCGAGGTGAAACCGGGTAGGATAGTGCCCCAACTTGTGAGCCAACATGGTTTGACATCACCCTATGACCTAAACAAACACAAAACAAGAGAGAGCTACGCCGGGCTACCCCTGTCAGAGGAACGTCTAGGGGGTAGACGATCCGAGCACACGACGAAATAAAAAAAGTATATATAGTAACAATATATTATAGTTTCTTCTATAATAATAGACACAAAATAATATATTATGATTTGTTATATTACTAGACACCAAATAAAGTTTCTTGTATAATTTGTTATTAATAAGGAAAATAAAAAAATCGCCCTAGCTACGCGGCACGCCCTCGGCGTATCTGGCGTCGGCGTAGCCTCATCCGTTTTTTGACCCGCGGCCCACCCGGGCCACTCGTTTCCCAGCCTCTCTATCCCCAACCCCCTCCCCACCTCCTTCCTCCCAACCCCCTCCCCACCCCGACCCGCCGCCACCAGCCACCGGTCCCCGAGCTCGGGGCCGCCGCCGCCAGCCCCCCTCTCCCTCCCATGACGCCGCCTCCCACCACTGTAGTCACCACCCCCACGCCCTCCCCCTGCCCCACCCTGCCCTCCCCACTTCCCCACCCCCTCTGCCTGCGCCACCACCACCCGCCGCCACCCCACTACCCCTTCCCCATAGCCCGGCCACCACCACCGCCTCCCACCGCCCCATCCGGCCTCCCCACTTCCCCACCGCCACCACCCGCCCACCACCCCCCCCACCCACACTTCCCCCTCCCCCACTCCCGCCACCACCCCCACACCCCGCCACCCCACTACCCCGCCACCCCAGCCCCCCTCCCAACCCCATTTGCCCCCCACCTCCCCACCCCCCTCACTTGTGCACCACGTCTATCTCGCCGTCGCGCCGTCTCCTCCGTGAGTAGCCCATCTCACATCTTCTCTTATTTTCCGTTTGGTTTACACACCAATTGTCTCTGTATTGAGCTTGTGTAGCCGTGCTCCCACCGATTTTAGGGAAAGCTAGAAAATGCATACTGATGAATTATGAGAAGATGTAATACTTCTGAAATTTTAAAGATATATTTCTTAGTGGAGGCTCACATGATAGTTAGTGAATTTTTGTTTAAGTTCCATACACTAGAACCGTAGCTTCTAGTAATTTTCTTATATCATGTACTTAAATAGCCAATGCAAAAAATACATCGCTTAATGCACTTCCATAGTTTATTAAGGAGTTCCTATGCTTAGATAGCTAATCATAGTTTGTACTAATTGTAGATTGTGGTTAGTTTGTAGTAGTAGTTTATAGTCTGTAGTATGTAGTTTTTCTTATGTACTAGTAGTTTGTAGTAGTAGGTTGTAGTATCTAGATGAAATAGATGAAATTTGCAGTAGTAGGTTGTGGTATCTAGTAGTAGGTTGTAGTATCTAGTAGTAGGTTGTAGTAGTAGTTTATAGTTTGTATGTAGTTTTTCTTATGTACAATAGTTCATGTTTAGTAAAATAGATGAAATTTGATAAATATATGTTGTATATTGTATGTTGTTTATAGTTCCGAGGGTGAGCGTGGGGAGTGTTTGACGATGGTCCCGGATCATCTTCTACGATTTGATCACGCTTGAGGGTGAGAATCATTGTCTCTCTTGTACCTAGGTTTTATTTTTGTGTCTAGATCACCAAGTCTGTCGCCACCTAGGCGTCATCCCGACCGTAGCGTTATGCGACTTAATATGCATTAGTGGTCTCGCATATTTTGGACCGTAACGCTTATGGCTTTTATCGGGCAGTCGGCGGATTCGTAGTTGGGTTTGGTTCTCCCTGGCTCTACCTCGATTCGAGACAGGATTTTGGTGGCGCCTCCTCGTTGTTCTCCGGATGCACATCCTCTTGGCTTTTTGTCGAGACGTGTATCGGGAGAGCAGCGGGGAGGTGCCGCGAAATTTGCTGGATCGGGTAGAACCAGGAGAACTTACCAATCTACGGATCCGGCGGTGGTTAGGACCCTCTTTTCCTATTGGACATGTAGGTTGATGAATGCGTAAAATATGAAGCATTTAATCTCTGTTGATATAAAATGTTATATTTGTTGTTTGTCTCCCAACAAAGCAGAAGAGGATGGCTGATAATGGGTGGATGTACAGTGGCCGTATTAGTGCGACTAATAAAACAGACGATTGGGTACGGAACACTCATTTGTTAGTGAATGAGTTAGCGCGTGGTTCGAAGGCAATGGTTCGGGCACTTTGTCCCTGCGCTCATTGCACTAAGCGTCATCGTCAGGGAAAGGATGACATGTACAAACACCTTCTGCAATATGGGTACATGTCTAACTATGTCACGCAAGTCGACTTTGCTCGGTACGAACATGACAGAGGTGAGGTGATGCGTCAGCGGCTCAATGGCAATGAGCACGATGGGATTAGAAACATGCTAGATGATCTTATCGATGCCGACCAGCCGAATTCGCCACCTCCACGGGAGGAATCACTGTAGAACCAGAGGAACCGGAGCCAACCGTGAAGGCCTTCCTTGATATGCTGGCCGCGGCTAAGAGGCCTATGTACGAGGGTGCAAAGATTTCTCAGCTCGATGCCATCTCTCAGTGTCTAGCCGACAAGTGCGATTACTCATACCCGTTCTCACTTTGAAGCTAATCGAGAACATGTGGTAACATGTTGCCCGAAGGGCATTGCCTAAAACCTTTCACGAAACGAAGAAACTCATGAAGGAGCTCAACATGGATTATGAAAAGATAGATTGTTGTCCAAAAGGCTGCCTTTTGTTTTGGAAACAGTTTGAGGTGACAATCTTGCTCCATTTGTAAGGCCTCTAGATATGAAGAGACAAAGGGAAGGATGGTCGGTGAGGCGTCGAAGGTCGCTAAGAAGATACTTGGTATCTCCCATTCATAAAAAGAATCCAGCGGCTTTACTTGGCGAGAGACGCCAAAGCAGATGGCGTGGCACAAGAAGGGGAAAAGATACGAGGACGGGCACGGACGGAAGAAGATGGGACATCCATCTGATGGTAAGGCATGGAAGAACTTCGATGACAAATACCCCCGGTGGGAAGAAGAGGCTCGGAATGTTAGAATTGCGATAGCAACAGATGGCTTCTACCCATATGGTATGTCGACGGCCTCGTACAGCTGCTGGCCGGTGTATGTTATTCCGCTCAATCTCCCTCCCGAGTATTAATGCAACGGAAGACCATGTTTTGTCGCTGATAATTCCGGGACACGAGTATCCGGGAAGAACTTGAGTGTCTACATGCACGATTGTGGATGATTTGAACCACTCTTGGATACACGGACGTTGACATACGACCGAGCATCAAGAGAAACTTTTGATGAAAGTTTGGTTACAATATACTATGCATGACATGCTGCGCCCTAACGTGCGGATGGTGTACTGGTAAGTGGCCATGCCCGATGTCGAGCACCGACTTGAGTTCCTTTGGCTAAAGTCGGTCGCAAATATGTTGCGTTTGACACGAATCGTGATTACCTCAAAAGAAATCATTCGTTCAGAGAAGATAGAAAGAACTTCAAGAAGGGCAAAGTTGTGCATGAAGTAAAGAGGTACCAAAGTTCGAGGGTGCGATTGTTGATGCCGAGATATCGTGCTCTCGTGCCCGGCCGAACTGGCCATCAATTTGCGGGATATGGTGTAACGATAATTGGACTCACGTGGCAGCCTTGAATCTAATCTCGTGTATTACAAGGACCTCGAACTTCCCCATAACATCGATGTGATGCACACCGAAAAGAATGTCGGGGAGTCCCTTTTTCACACAGTCCTAAACATTCCTGGGAAGTCAAAGGATAATGTCAAGGCTAGAGTTGATGTTGAGAAGCTTTGTGATAGGAAGAGATTACACATGCAGCCTCCTACTGTCCGTCGAAAGAATTGGTTCAAGCCGCATGCCTACTACTGCCTTGATAATGTCCAAAAGAAGGAGTCATTTAGGTGGCTCAAATACGTCGTGATGTTCCCTGGCGGTTATTGTTCGAATATAAGTAAGGGAGTCAATCTTTTGACGGGACAAGTCAACGGGCTCAAGAGTCACGACTATCATATATGGATTGAGCGGCTGATGCCGGTGATGGTTCGAGGGTATCTCCCCGAAAAAGTATGGCGAGTGCTTGCGGAGTTGAGCCATTTCTTCCGCACCCTCTGTGCTAAGCAGATATGTCCTCTGGTGATTGAGAAGCTGCAAGTTCAGGTGCCGGAGTTGCTATGCAATTTGGAGATGATCTTTCCGCCAGGCTTCTTTACTCCGATGGCACATCTCATTGTGCACCTCGCGAACGAGGCACTCTTGGGGGGCGGTGCAATTTCGTTGGCAATTTTGTATTGAGAGAGAGTTTAAGTATATTCGAAAGATAACTGGAAACAAAGCCAAGATTGAAGCATGCATAGCTGAAGCAACATGCCTTCGGAGATGGCGACGCCATGACAACCCATCGCCCGATGATGTTCCCACTATGCATAACCTGGTCTCTCGTTACAATGTCGACCTGCCCAAGAATGACCCCAAGCTCGAACTATTCCAATTCCCGGTGGCAAGGTCGGTAAAGGACTAAAATATAGGTTGCCGAAGGAAGAGAAGGATTGCATAATGCTCTATGTGCTTATGAACATGAAGGAAGTGGTCGATTTCATTAGGTAAAATGGTGAACACCCTATTTCTCTATGCTAGTAACTCGGTCTCCGTCTAATGCTTATTTTCTCCTTCTTAGCGATTTCACGGATGAGCATTGGCGGGACTGATCCCTCTCCCATGGAGTTGGACACTCTACTGAAAGAGGGTGCTCCCGGAAATAAAAAAACTTTGTGTCCTGGTTTATGGAAAAAGTAATTTCTAACCTGTCCCTCTTACCTTGCAATATGTGACTTGTCGCTCTTATTCCACGTAACTACTGAACGCAACAAATTCCTCTTGTACCTGTAGGAAGCTGATCCCAACGTTGAGATGTCAGATGAGCTGAAATGTGTTTCCCAAGGTTGTAAGTTGTCGTCATGAAGTATGAGAAGTATGATGTGAATGGGTTTCGCTTCCATACTGAGACGCACCGAAAGGGCGACGAATGCAAAAGCGGTAAATCTTGGGGTGTTCACCAAAGGAGCCGATTCCTTGATTACTACGGAAGGTTAGAGAATGTATCTGGTGACCTTCAATCGTCTGAATGTCGAACTCAATCTTGTTGTGTTCAAGTGCCCTTTGGTTTGACCCAAGGGGTGGACTGAGAAGTACCCCTTCCATTGGGTTAGTTGAAGTTAGGCCTTCAACCACCTATAGCGAAGCCGACGTCTTTGTTGTTGCTCACCAAGCCAACCAAGTTTATTATTTTCCCTACCCATGCTAGAAAGCGGAACTCCGGGGCTGGGAAGTCGTGTTCCAGGTATCGCCACATGGTAACCTACTGATTCCCTCCAAGGACGATTACAACAACATTAACCCTGTAACGTACGAGGGAATTTTCTATCAAGAGCAAGAGGATTTGGACACTTTGATTTAGAACCGGTTGCTCTTGAGGACCTTGGGAACGATGTAGAAACTCGGGGTGAGTCAGTGGTGAATCTACATGACATAAGTATGCTCGAGAAGCTCCATACCGAGAATGACAACGATGATGAGCCTACACCCTTCGATGAGAATCCAGATTTCTACTCAAAAGATAGTGATAGTGAGAATGAGAATGAGAATGTGAATGAGAATGAGAATGAAAATGATAGTGAGTATTTATTTTTAATGCATTTTATTTTGTCTTTGTGTAACTGTTTTCTTAATTGCATTATGCCTTTATTCTTTGTGTATACATTTTATTATGTCTTTGTGCTTACTGTTTTCTCTTACTTAATGCGGTGATTGAACAATATGAGCAGCGGCAAGGCAACCAGTTAAGTCCTTGCTTAATCGCTGAAGCAGAAGAAAAGTGCTACAGGTGGGGAGAGCCAAATCCCAATCCGCGTTACCCGATCTTGCTCCTGCTGGCGGAGGACGGGGTCGAGGCCGAGGTCGAGGAGGACGAGGTGCCACGGGAGGAGGAGTGGACTTTGACCCACCACCCTCTGCTTCTGGCGACGTGGCTCCTGAGTTGTTCCTGACAGAGCAGCCTTCAGGCCGAGAGGGAGGCAGAGTCCAGAGAGGCAGAGTCGAGAGGAGGCGAGGACCGAGAGGGAGGCGGGGACCGATACGGAGGCGGACACTAGCCGCGAGTTGGTGGTGCCGTAGAAATTGCGTAATCGTTGGGAATCGTGATTCCCTGACGAGTAGTTTGAGCCTAGGACTCAGGAGGCGAAAGCCCTTATTATTCAGATGGCCTTGAGTAAGTTTACTAATTTGGCAATTTAAAACATTTTATTTCATGTTGGTCATAAATAATTATTGTGTACTAATGTTTATTTTGTGCAGCAATTGGACATTTCCTCCGGGGACCAAGGCTCGCCTTCCTAACAGCCTCGTTGGAGCTCTGATTAGGAAGTTCTGGCGGTATCACATTACCCCGAGGGTGACAGAAGCTAGCTACTACTTGGGCGGACTACCGGACTACCGTGTCCCGGGCTTTCCGAGGCATTTTTGTCATCATCACCAAGTTTTGGGTAAGGCATATTTCTCGAGTTATGTTCATACTTGATGACCCCACCGTGCTAACTCATGACTCTTATGCATGATTGAAGTGATTTTACCGTGGCGAGGAGGACCGGAGAGAAGGCGCATAGGACTTTGCTTGGGGCTTGTGTGAAGTTGACCCCCGGTGTGGTACAACCCGAAGGTCACGGCCGCTAGCCACTTCAGGCTGACAGGCGTGAGGTCGGAAGGAAGACATTGTCGGTAGGAACCCTAATCCTGAGTACTCGATGGCCGAGAAGAGTACATGTCGGTGAGTAAAATGTCAATGAGATTCTACATTGCTTCTAAGTTGCCATTGCATTTTCTGAGTTGAGTATTGCATTTTCAGGTTATCCCGATTGGGCCGAGCCGCATCGACTCGCATGGGAGGAGCTGGTTAGGACTAGGTGGCTCGAGAAGACGAGGAGTTTGCAGCCTTGTCGGCGGAACGCGGATAACCGAGGCGATGGTGGAACGCCTTTTGGGAAACCGCAACTTTGACCGCTTCAAGGGAAGGTGGTGCGTATATACATGGAGCGACCTCGTGCATTTCTTCTTATGTTTGTACTTCATATGCATAATATTTTCTTTTTCGCGATACAGGTGGCGAGGCACAACCGGGAGGTGATTCATGGCGTCGCCGTCTATGAGATGATGCGCGAAAAGAAGCCCAATTACTGGAGCCTCAACCCTTGTTGCCCGTGTACTTGGCCTTGCCGAGCGACTTGGGGAACTACAACACGATGGTGAAGGCTCGTCACCCCATGTGGATGACCCCATTCACGCGGAGATCGACGAGGAGTCGTTGGTCTGTCGGGCACGGATTGCAGCATGGACGCCTCAAGATTCTGAATAAGAAGGTCAAGCCTACCCTCACGAGCTTCCGTCTCAAGGCTACCTACCCGCGGCCCCCCTATCCGCCTCGTGGCCAGCCTCGTCGCTCCGAGGATGTAAGTTTTCTCGTTTTCATCATCTTTATGAGTTTTGTTCCTGCATGGCTAACCGCGAGATTCCTTGTATTTGAAATTGTAGCCTGAGTTAGACGCCCTCTGAAGCCGCTTATGACGAATATCGGTGGCCTTTCGGCAAGATCGAGAGGCATCGCGATCTACATGCAATACGTAAATGTAAGTCCGAACCTTTATTTTTGCAAAGATACAAGTCCCACTTCCCCCGTTTGTTGTACTACGGCCTGACTTCTAAACTATCTTGCAGGCCATGATGATGAATATTCAAACTGGCCAGAATAGAGATTTAGGGCCCGTGCCTCCCATGCAGTCCGATGCCATTTTGGCAATCGAAGGAAAGCTTCGCTAGGACCTACTACGCATCGACACCGGTAAGTTCTTTGCGAACCCACTGGTTATCGCTTTACTTTGCCTCGCAACTTGCTAACATGTAGGCAACATGTAGGGAACGGGAGCTTCTGGGAACCGGCACTTTAGCCACGCCTCGCCGGATGGGCGTCAGATCACACCGCTTCATGATGATGGTCCATCTCCTGGCCATTCTGCAGGTGGTTCTCCGAGCTTCACTTCTCCTACTCCCTCGCCAGTGGCTCTTCTGCTGCTTCTACTGGACGCAACCCTCGGCAGAGGTCGCCACTTTTCACCAGGGGAGATCTCGGGTACACCCCCTCTCCTCCAGAGTTGTAGGCATGTGTGATGATGTCGATGATCTTGTATGACTAATGTATGGATGATCTTGTATGACTGATGTTGATACATGTATGGCATATGTGATCTTGTTTCAATTGGTGTGGAATATATATTGCATGGATGCATGGATGATGTATGGATGTATGGATGATGTATGGATGTATGGATGATGATGTATGGCTGCTGTGAGTGCTGCTGCTGCTGCAATAAAATTCAAAAAAACTGTGCATTTGATACGCGGACGGCCTTGCCCTCGGCGTAGGAGGTAAGCGTGACCAAATGGTCAAGGCTACGCCGACGGCAAGGCCCTCGGCGTAGGGCCAGGCCGCTGCGCTGCCTCCACGTGGCAGGAGTACGCCGAGGGGGAGGCCGTCGGCGTAGCATCTGCGCCAGGCCGCTGCGCTGCCTCCACGTGGCGTGCGTCGCCGAGGGAGGCCGTCGGCGTAGCTGCTGCAGGCCGCCCACCAGCCTCCACGTGGATTAATCGCCGAGGTGAGGCCGTCGGCGTAGCCGACGCGCCGTTAACTGGCCGTGTGGCGCGGTCGGCGTTCGCCCGCCGACGGTCTATCGCCCGACAGGCGCCCGTCGAACCGTCGGCGTTAGCCTCACGCCGACGGTCTTGTCCCTACGCCTGCTCCGCCGAGGGAGAGGTCCGCCGAGGACGATACGCCGAGGGCAGCCGTCGGCGTAGCGTACGCCGAGGGTTTTCCTGGCTACGCCGACGGCGATATGCCCTCGGCATACCGAGCTTCTCCTGTAGTGTAGCTTTGTTTGCCACACAATGCAGAGATGGTTCTCTCGCAAGAACACACCGTTGGCATCGACCACTAGGGATACAGTTCCTGAAGAAAGTGGCCATGTTTTGGCCATGCACTTTGAGTATAGCTTGGCGCATGGTGCAGACATCCGCACTGTTTTGAGACGCTACCAATATCGTCCCACCTTTTTTAAAGCGGGCCTCGCGAGGTTTGCAGGACGACCTGACGCATGGCTTTTGTTCGCTTACATTTGCTTTCTGTGTTAGCTACTGTGTACGTGGTGCATGCTGTTTGTGTGCCCGTTATGTCGATTTATCGAGTGACCAAAGTTTCACGTCCTTTGTATCTCTTCTTTTTTCGTCTATGTGAATAAGCAGTACTATAGATAGTTGTATTGCATTGTACTCAATAGGTTGGTAATAGCGAGTTTATAGGATTAAAATTACGATATATAAGATAATCCTTTTTATCACAGATTTCTAATACAATACAATTTTTATTCTGCTTAGCATGGCAAAGCTGCATTGAGGTTGCCGGATTCACATGACCCGAGTGAAAAATACAAAGTTCTTCGCTCATAATTAGTTTCACATGAATACATGCAAATCTAAACAAATCAAAGTCACTTATTTCTAGAAATCATCAGTGTCACATATATGGGGTGTTGAAGATTCATTTGCGGGCGCTAGTCCAGGCCAGTTATCTTGATCGCACGTGCGGTCCAGCCGTCTCAGTCGGCCCCACTCCCTGTCTTAGTTGGCCAATATATACACGCACCATTCACATGATTTTTCCACCTCCTCGGATAATTTGATACACATCGTTCTGCGAGAATTTGTTCCACCTCTGTTTATGTTGTCCACTTTGCCAAACTCTTCTTACAAACTAATAAGTACTCGCTAGCTAGACACCATCCATACTGTGTGCGCGTGGTGAAATGCACACACTTCTTTGATCTAGGTTTGGAATGAGCGGCATCAGAAAAACACCTTCAACCACTGATTCATAAACTTCTAAGAGATTGTTCCGATTTCCGGTCATGCCACTTCCCTTTGTTTGCGACCTAGTGCGTTAATGCTTCGCTCGCAGGGACACGCCATCTGCGTTGACAAGTAGGACAACAAGCATGGTCGACCGTGGTCATGGTTTGGCCATGCACTATGAGCCCAGCATGGAGCGTGGCAGCTACATCCGTACTGTTTTGTGACGCTAGCAATATCATCCCACCCTTCTCTCCTTGCGCTACGCAATAGTTCGGCTTTGTGGATGGTAATGCCTAAGCTATCTTTGTTGATATTTGCTTGCGGTGTTAGTGTGTACTAGGTAAATCAGCACGCATGGCATGTTGATTCATCTGTGCACATGGCAAGCGCGCTATGATATTGACCTGGGAGTTTGAGTGGTTTTTAGACGCTAGCTAATGCGTGTGATGTATTATTAACACAGATTGTGCAGTAGATTACATTGATGTTGCCGATGCATGTCCTTTTGCTGGTCGCAGCCAGAAGGCGGGTGTATATAGATTACACCGGCTTACAAAAGAGGGGAGAGAGTGATCCTAAAGCGCTGGTAGTTGTGAGTTTTTCCATCAGCTCACTCACAGTGTTCAGATTGAAGTGTTCCTGGTTTGTTCAGTAGAAGATACTATATATTTTCTTTGGCGCTGGGAGAGCAAGTATGGTACCGGTGATAACAGAGACGTCATCTTCGGGATCCTCTTCGGTGTGGTCATCGACAGGGATCCGCGGCTAGGGAATTCTGTCATAGACAACGACGGTCAGCACGGGTGGCTTTGGCTCACTGTTGGCGAAGTCGTCGCCGGAGTCCTCCTCGTGCATGGCCTTTTAAGGCTACAGGGAATTGCAAGTAAAATCAAGAACAAATTGGCTCAAATTGCAGCCAAAATATATCTTTAATGAGATCTGACATGAATATAATAATAAAATGAGCAATACTGTTAGTAACAAATTTTAACATATATCTTTCCGAATTTCTTACTCACAGTTGAAGCAGAAAATTTACTCACGATGGAGTATCTGAAGAACTTGTCCAAGAATTTCATTAATAGACAATTATTCTGGATATTTAAATCAATAATTCCCAATACCCCTTTATTCTTAAGTTTACAAATTAATTGCCAGACAGCAAGAGTAGGACATTCTGAGATATGATGCAGTGTAGGTTTTCTTGGCTGGAATTGGCTTCGTGTGTAGTGCATACTTGGTGAGCTTTGCCTGCCGGTTACATCTACCTCTCGATTGGTCAAAGCTACATTATGAATAGCTAGTGGTCTCGTCCATTTTCCCTTTGTATCATCTTTTGTGACCATTTCCCCTTTGTATCTGCATTCCCCTTCTTCATTAGACAGGCCTTGGACATGCCACTCACCTACAATACGATTTTTATAATAATACAGGCCTTGGACTAGCTAGTGAACATGTTCGTCTGCAAAAGGACTAGCTACTAGAAGAAAAGGCAGACACGAGCAACCAGAAGGAATTGATCGTAGAGCCATGTGACATGAGGACATGGTGTGAAAGTCTATGTGCACGTGTAGACGAAACCGGTCGATCGGCTATTAATATCCTTGCCATATGCTGTCCAGTTGAGCCTATTGTAGAATTTGTATGAAGAAGTTAATGGAGTATGGATGCTCCGGGAAAACATGAGGCTCGCCCGCACTGCCTCCCAGACACTCGCCTAGCGCCGCGTCGCCGTGGTGCGCTTCAGCCAGGCCTGCACTGCATCGACCAGGAGGTAGGGAATGAGCATGTCGCCGTTCAAGAAGCAGTAGCCGCTGTTGAGTAACATATTGTACTACGTATAGGTTCCCGTGTTCTGTCAGGGTTGTACCTGTAATTGTACATGTGTCCGTCTATATATACATGAGCAGCCGGCCCAATTGAAGCTGTGCAATCTCCAATACCCTCTCTACATGGTATCAGAGACCCTCTGGTCCTGACCTAGCCGCCGCCCCCTCCTCTCTACCCTAGGGCGCCGCCGGCCTACCCTCCTCCAGCCGCCGCCTCCCCTCCCTAGGGCGCCGCCGGATCTCCCTCCAGCCGCCGCCTCCCCACCCCCCTCCTCTCCCCTACCTTGGGCGCCGCCGGCCCCTCCCTCCAGCCGCCGCCCCTAGACACCACCCACCACCTTCCGCCATGGCCGGGTTCTCCTCCTCCGGCCCCTCCGACCCCTTCAACTCCTCCCGCTCCGGCAGCAGCAACCCCTTCGCCGGGCCCTCCGTCGCCGTCATGCGCGACATCCCCATCGCCGAGCGCGTGCCGGTGAAGCTCTCCACCACCGCTGCGAACTTCTTCCCGTGGAAGACGTACTTCGGGCTGCTCTTCCGCGAGTACGATCTCCTCGATCACGTCGACGGCACCATCGACCTCCTCGCCATGCCGCACGACCCCGAGTGGCTCGCAATCGACGCCACCATCATCCGCTGGTTTTACCAGACCGTCTCCAACGACATCTTCCGCACCGTCGTTCGGGACGGCGACACCGCTCACACGGTGTGGGGGAAAATCACCGGCCTCTTCACCGACAACAAGATCCAGCGGGTCACCTTCCTCCAGCAGGAGTTCTTCGGCACCCACCAGAACGACCACTCTCTCGACGAGTACGTTCTCAAGCTGAAGAGCCTCTCCGACGAGCTTCGCGACTTGGAGTTTCCGATCGACGACAAGATCATGCTCTCTACCCTGTCGGCCGGCCTCGGCGAGGATCTCAGCAACGCCGCCTCCAATCTCACGCTCCTCACCACGCCCTCCTTCAAGCAGGCCGTCGCCTACCTGCGCCTTGAGGAGCGCCGCCTCAAGCATCTCCGGGCTCGGGCGGCTCATACCGCCTTTGTCGCTGGCCTCTCCCGCGGCGCCCCGGCACACGCGCCTCGCGCCCCCGCTCCCGTCTCCGCGCCTCGGCCGATGGGGCCGCCTCCGGGCTTCTACGCCCCGCCACACCCGCCTCCGTCTCCTGCCGCCGGCGGCAGTGGTCCCGGCGGGGGTCGTCGCGGACGCCGTCGCCGTGGCGGCGGTGGCAACGGCGACGGCCATGGTGGTGCCACCGCCCCCGCGCCTCGTCCACCACAGCCTCCCGCTACCACTCCGCCGTGGCTCGCGGGTCACAACCCGTGGACCGGGGTCGTCCACGCCTACTCCATGCCCCTGCCGCGCGCTCCCTACCCGGGCATCATGGGGCCGCGTCCGGCCACTCACCAGACTTTCTACGCAGCGCCCCAACCCGCCGTCACGCCGAGCTACGACACCACCCCAGCCTACGGCGCCGCGTCCTACTCCGCCCCGGCCTACGTCGCCCCCCGATCCCGGCCCCGTGGGATCCCGCGCTCCTGACCGCCCTCCAGAGCGCCCCCACCGCTGGGGCGTATGGTGGCGGCGGCGACTGGTTCATGGACACCGGCGCCTCCGCGCATATGGCTGCGCACCCCGGTACCCTCTCTTCTTCTACACCCTCCTCCGCCTCCTCTCGCATCATTGTTGGCAACGGTCATGCGCTTCCCATTACTCACACCGGTTCCGTCTCTTTTCCCTCCACTTCTACTCCTCTCTCTCTCAACAACGTCCTTGTTTCTCCTGCCTTGATTAAAAATCTGGTTTCTGTTAAATCTTTCTGTCGTGATAATCCTGTGACTGTGGAATTTGACGCCTTTGGTTTTTCTGTCAAGGATGGTCGTACTCGGATGCTCCTCCACCGATGTGACAGCCCCGACGATCTGTACCCTGTTGGTTCGGCCTCCACCACCGCCAGCAGCTCACTCGCCCTCTCCACCGGTGTCGATCTCTGGCACGCTCGCCTCGGCCATCCTAGCTCCGCCGCTCTCCGTCAAATAATGCAAGGCTTTTCTTTTACCTGTAATAAAACGGATGCCCACTCCTGTGATGCATGTCGCCTAGGCAAACATGTTCGCCTCCCGTTTAGTTCCTCCTCCACAGTCGCGTCTTTTCCGTTTCAACTTATTCATAGTGATGTTTGGACCTCGCCTGTTCCCAGTAATTCCGGTTATAATTATTATCTTGTGATTCTGGATGATTACTCTCACTTTGTATGGACGTTTCCCCTCCGTCGCAAATCCGACGTTGCTGCCACTCTCACCGTTTTTTTCGCCTTTGTTTCTACTCAGTTCGGTCGCCCTATTCACGCCTTACAAACTGACAACGGCAAAGAGTTCGACAACATCACCATTCGCTCCCTTCTCGCCGCCCATGGCGCCATCTTCCGTCTCACGTGTCCCTACACTTCTCCACAGAATGGTCGTGCTGAACGGATGCTGCGTACTCTCAACGACTGTGTCCGCACCCTTCTGTTCCACGCCCACATGCCTCCACGATTCTGGCCGGATGCTCTTGCCATGGCGACTCTTCTCGTCAACATCCGCCTGTGTCGCGTGCGTTGGTCTTACACGCCGCACCACCTTCTCTACGGTGCGCCGCCCGCCTATGATGACCTCCGCGTCTTCGGCTGCAAGTGTTATCCCAACACTGCCGCTACCGCCGCGCACAAGCTTGCGCCTCGCTCTCTCCCTTGTGTGTTTTTAGGCTACCCCGCCAACACCAAGGGCTACCGCTGCTACGACCCGGTCTCCCATCGTGTCCTCATCTCCCGACAAGTGTACTTTGACGAGTTGTCTTTTCCGTTTCAGCAGGGACTCTTGGCGACACCTCCGACGACGCCCCCGGCGCCCACCGGCCCCCCTGTGGCCGGACCCGCGCGCCGCCGACTGCGCCCGGTGGCCTCCGTGGCCCCTACTACGTCGGCCCCAGCTGGGCCCCCGGCGCCGACGTCACCCGCGGCGCCCCCGTCGCCCGCGGTGCCATCGTCTCCCGCGACGCCCTCGTCGCCCGCGGCGCCCCCGTCGCCTGCGGCGCCCTCGTCGCCCGCGGCCCCCTCCTGCGGTGCCTTCGGCGCCGTCGACCGGCTCGAGCACCTCAGGCTCCCTCTCGCCGCCCGTCGCTGCGGCTCCTGCGCCCATGCTCACCCGAGCACGTGCGGGCATGCGGCGGCCGTCTACGCGCTACCCCGCCGACCAGTGGGCCTTCTGGGCCAGCGGGAACAGTGTCCTGCCACATGACGGCGGGGCACCGTCGTCCCGCGAGCAGGAGGCGTCCTCGCGGCCGAGCGCGCCGTCTACCTCTGCTCCCTCGCCGGTGCCCACCTCGGCTCGTGCCGCTCTGCGCGACCCGCACTGGCGCGCCGCCATGCAGGAAATGCGGCCAGCGCTGCAGCGCAACCGGACCTGGGAGCTGGTTCCACGGCCCCCTCGCGCCAACGTCATCACCGGCAAGTGGGTCTTCAAGCACAAGCTCGGCTCCGATGGTACTCTCGAGCGCTACAAGGCGCGCTGGGTCGTCCGCGGCTTTCGACAATGCGCGGGCGTCGACTTCACGGATACGTTTGCCCCGGTTGTCAAACCGGGCACGATCCGCACGGTCCTGCATCTCGCCGCTTCTCGCGCGTGGCCGGTGCATCAGATGGACGTCTCCAACACCTTCCTCCATGGCCACCTGTCGGAGCAGGTCTACTGTCAGCAGCCCATTGGCTTCGTTGACGCCGCGCGCCCCGATGATGTGTGCTTGCTCTCTCGGTCCTTGTATGGACTGAAGCAGGCGCCCCGCGCCTGGTACCAGCGCATCGCCGCGTTTCTGCATCAGCTCGGCTTCCGCTCCACGCGCTCCGATGCGTCGCTGTTCGTCTTCCGGACAGGCCGCGACATGGCCTACCTGCTGCTATACGTCGACGACATCATCCTGACGGCATCCACCGCCGGTCTTCTTCGACAGCTCACCGACAGTCTTCGTGCTGAGTTCGCATTGAAGGACCTCGGCCCGCTCCACTACTTCCTCGGCATCGAGGTTGTCCGGCGTGCGGACGGGTTCTTTCTTCATCGGCAAATGCGCCCATGAGCTTCTCGAGCGTGCAGGGATGCTTAATTGCAATCCCGCGCCTACTCCTGTCGACACGAAGGCCAAGCTTTCAGCCACTGCTGGCTCACTGGCTTCCGATGCCCCGTTCTACCGCTCCATCGTCGGCGCCCTATAGTACTTGACGTTGACACGTCCGGAGCTCCAGTACGCTGTGCAGCAGGTGTGCTTGCACATGCATGCTCCTCGGGATGCCCATTGGGCTGCGGTGAAGCGGATCCTCCGCTACATCTGTGGCACGATGGGCTACGGCCTGTCGCAGCATGCCTCGCCATCGACATCTACTGACCTCGTCGCCTACTCCGACGCGGACTGGGCGGGCTGCCCGGACACGCGGCGCTCCACCAGCGGCTACTGCGTCTACCTTGGCTCGTCGCTCGTCTCTTGGTCCTCCAAGAGGCAGCCCACCGTGTCTCGCTCCAGTGCCGAGGCCGAGTACCGCGCCGTGCCTAATGCTGTGGCCGAGTGCACGTGGCTTCGCCAGCTTCTCTCCGAGCTTTCTTGTCCCGTTGACAAGGCCACGGTGGTCTTCTGCGACAACGTGTCGGCTGTCTACCTCTCCGCCAACCCCGTTCATCATCGACGCACCAAGCATATTGAGTTGGACATCCACTTTGTTCGTGAGCAAGTTGCCCTCGGTCACGTTCGAGTTCTTCACGTACCGACGTCTCAGCAGTTTGCCGATATCATGACAAAGGGATTACCGTCCACGATTTTTCCTGAGTTTCGCTCCAGTCTATGTGTCGGTGCCGACCCTTCGACTGCGGGGGGTGTTGAGTATCATATTGTACTACGTATAGGTTCCCGTGTTCTGTCAGGGTTGTACCTGTAATTGTACATGTGTCCGTCTATATATACATGAGCAGCCGGCCCAATTGGAGCTGTGCAATCTCCAATACCCTCTCTACAGCCGCGTCCCGTTCCTGCCAGGAGAAGTGGCCTTGCATGTGCTTGGACGTGTGCATGAGGAAGGTGCCGTGCTCGCGAGTATGGACAATGTGCTCATGTGCATGTACACGTGCTTGGGTTCAAGTCTCTTTTTCCTGCTAGCTAGGCGATTAGGGTGTGTTTGATTGTGCCCATGTTTGTCCCACTAAATATTTGGTTAGCCAAAATTTTGGTTAAGCCTTTGCTTACCTATAAGTTAGCCAATATTGACTAAAAAATTTCATCGAACAAATAATGTTTAACCAAAATTAATGAAAGTTTCATCGAACAAATAATGTTTAACCAAAATTGATAGCACACAGAAAACAATTTGAATAAGATTAAAAAGTAAAGATTGCAAAATTTTAGCCAATATAAGATTACAAGTGCTGAGAGAACTGCAACCTTATATCTGTCTTTCTGCTCCTATCAAGCCACCGTGACCTAAATGAGATAGTAGCTGACACACAAGATCTATTATATACTAAAAGCAATATAAGGATGTGTTTCGAGATATTAGGTTGATCCACGTCACCTAAATTATTTTTGATAGTCGGATCTAAGATTCGTGGTTGGGATTTAACATAAGCTTAATAGTTACGTAACAATCGTGATATGGGTTTGACACGTTTCATTAATTAATGAAGTGGACCTTTATAACTACTGTCACGTATCGTACATGTAACCATAAAACAGAAAAAGGAGTAGCCGGAATCCCCATGTGGACACGTATATCAGCTGAAAAGTTTTTTTCACTGAAAAAGTTATATGTCGTGTTTAAATTGGATACATGTACAAGAACACCTTGACAAATATTTCACGGTCTATACCTCCCGAGACCAGCTATTCTTTGCAGAGGCGGTCCAAGATGGCATCATCTATAGAAGGGCACTACGTACAGCCCCCATTGGTCGCAGGAAGAAGCGCACGAGGTGGCTGCCGGATCTTCTTCCAACGTTTGGGCCTCCTCGCGCGGCGTACAGCCTCCAGCAGCTACTTTGGGCCTCCTCGCGCGGCGTGAGATAGCACGACAAGTACCGGTTGCCGGCTCTTCTCCGACGTACTCCTCGAGCTGCAGCTTTCGAACTCTATGCCGGACCGGACGCCAGAAATCATTCACGGGTACCAGTCTGGCAACTTCATGATAGAAATGTACTACTTTCACGGTTCACCGATCTAGGGAGGCGTACTCCTAGATCTTACGAAGGTATTTCTCCAACACATTCACAATAGAAATAAACTACTACTTCCATCATTCACTAATATTAGATGTTCTAGCAACTTATTTAGTGTGCAAAAACATCTTATATTAATGAACACAGAGAGTAATATAATTTGTTAAACTTTTCATGTTGATTTTGACATGCTAAAATGCAACCTCATATATCATGCCAAGATATTTTACAATTCATCTAATTAAGCAAAGATGGAATCATAAGTGAGAGGATTATTCAGTAGTATCCCAGGGAAAGGAGGTGTAGGGAGAATATTACATGTAGTTTGAGTGTCAACCACTCAACAATAAAAGTTGCGTGCTTCTCCGGAAGATTAACCTTATTAGAAATTCAATAATATAGTGTATTCCATATGATTGCCTCTTGATTCTCAATTATTAGTACTCCCTCTGTTCCAAAGCTTAAGGATTATATTTTTTTTCAAAAGTCAAACTATGTAAAGTTTGACCATGTTTTTATAAAAATATATTAATATTTATAACTTGAAATCCATACCGTTTGATACATCATAAAACATAGTTTCACATGGTATCTATATAATATCATAGTTCTTTATATATTTTTTAAAAAGTTTGGTCAGACTTTTTGTAGCTTGACTTTTTTTAAAAAATATAAGCCTTAAAGCTTTGGAACGGAGGTAGTATGAGTTATTTTTTCCATTGCCAATGTTTAACCAGGTTGGGCTAAAATAATGTTTTGAAAAAACTGTGTGGCCTTTAACATAAATATGACATTATGTTGTGTAACAAAATGCAAATATTACTTCCACGATTAAACTAACATATGCAATCTTAAAAAAATAGGCATGAGCCTTAAAAATATCTCCTCCATTTCCAAATATATAGTGTGCTTTTCATGGATAATGATTTTTCAAATACTATATGGTTTATGCTACAAATAAAAAATGGTTGCATTTGTATTTAAAAAGCACGTTACTTTGATTGTATTAAAGATGCAAGCATGGAAAATTGGTTAGGGGAGTGGTGTTACGCCTTACACAAATTTGGGTTCTTAATATTTAAAAAACAAAAATGGTAGCAGCATCCCCTACCACATATAATTAAAAATATATTATAACATAGTTACAAGTAAGTTTCAAATATGTAGTAAAAACGCCATATAGTTTAGAACAGATGGATTAGAAAATATTTATGTTTTACATGTCACTAGAAATTCAATTAAAAATATATTCACGATGAATATGTTACACATGCATATATGTGTGCCTATTTGTTACGAATTACGGAGGACACCTTTTGTACACTTAAGACCTTCAAAGTGGGATTATGGCATCTATACTCAAAGTCCATATTTATATAATAATAAAGAAAATAGATGCACAAATATCCAATATTTTGAAATACTATTTCAAATTTTCTAAAATGATACCTTAGAGAGTAGGGTAAATTTTGATAAAGAGTATGGTCATTTATGAAGTTCATCCATATATGCAAAAGAATGATCAACAAATCGTATTTATGTGTGAATATCTTTCTGTGGAGATGATGATCTCCTACTTACCTAATGAAAAAAGAGCAAGTACTAAAAGACAACAACTTCGAGCATGGAGTGTTTAAACATTCATGAGATTGAGTCCCTTCGCTCGAGTAAGCAATGTAAATTATTCTAAAATATTAAAAATTTAATATATTTGTTAACATCAATTTGAGATACTTGAATTGTTTAGTGGCTAGAAAAGAAACATCACTCCATGAAGAGATATTTTAGAAAATATGATGGATGAATCTCTATTGCACAACCAAAAAAATACTGATTGCCACTTTGAATTTGTTAAGGAAATACAATGGTAGGAAAATACTCTTTTCAAATCAATGGGTGTTATGATACAACAAGAATAAAATTACCATAGATTTATTGTTTTTATATATAATGACATGTGAAAATGACTGTATAGTAAAGCATTCAAATTGTACTTCTATAAATGACATAACAATCATTAAATCATAAATTAGAGATGTATCATTCCTTACGATATTTTGAAGTTGCAAAATTTACTTCCAATCTCATAACATGCATATCTATGAAACTATATTTCAAAATGATTTCAAAGAAATATCCCCGCATAAAAAACACTTTTAAGGAAATAAAGATGACGCCCTCGCATTTGCGAGGGCCACCTTGCTAGTTAACCACAACAATGGAATCTCTGTTTGCAATTTTCAAAGATACAGTCATTACGCATTGGGTATATGATCAAAACTGCCAGTTGAATAAGAGAATTATTGAGATTATGTGTGGCTAGAGCCTTTGCTTCGATGTCTCCCCCTAGACAAATAAATTCAGCGCTAGCGGGTTTCGGGTTCCTACTTCCTGTGTAGACCGGGGTGAAGATGAAGACCGTACTGGGCCTATACGCAGCGGAATACGGAATCGTCAGCGTGATCGTCGTAACCTGCCGTGATACGCGCTCGGTCCTGTGCATCGCTTTAATATTGCCACACGCCCAGATAAGGTGTACGTTTTTTTGATAGATGTACGGTTGTTTAGTTTCAAATCTAAATTCGAAAATCGTAAAGATTAAAAAATATATATATTCGTTTGTAAGAACTAAATATTAGCATGTACCACAATTTTGAGATGATTACGAAAAGGTCCAAAAAATCGAGTAGTTTCAAAAGCTACTCCCTTCAACCCATATTAGTTGACTCAAATTTGTCTAGATATGATTGTATCTAACACTAAAACTTAACTAGATACATTCATATCTAGAAGATTCTACTTCAACTATATGGGTCGGAGGGAGTAGCATAATTGATTTCAAAAAGTGTGTCTATAATTTTTTATTTTTTCAAACTTTACAAAACCCCCTAAAATTTAACGCACATGCTAGCATACTGACGAGGTTTGTTCTCGTCAATGCCCATTGTTATGGACTTGGGTTTTGGAGAAGATGGGGATGCTGGAGATCGTGGCACGGTTAACAGACAAGCAACCAGGGGACACGAGATTTACCCAGGTTCAGGCCCCCGGAGGGAAAACCCTACTCCTGCTTGTCTGCTCTTTGATTACGGCGGAACCGAAGGTTACATGGTGCGCAGATTCGATCTGGCGTGGATGCGTGTGCGAAAGTATGAGTCGAGGGATCTAGGTCTATTGTGGTCTAGTCTATTGGGGGGTTATGGCGTCTGTAGGTCGTTTCCTCCTCGTTGGACCCTCCTAGCCTTTATATATGGGGAGGCTAGGTCTCGGGTGCCAATACGAGTAGGTTACAAGTTGTATTCAAACTCTAGTCTTGAGCTTTCCTTGTCTTGTGCGCTGGGCGTCGGTGTCCATATGGGCTTCATAGCATCCGAATCGTCATAGGCGTCATGGACCCTGGCAGGTCGTCGAGTGGGCCTTCCGTCGGGCTGGACCAGGTATACTAACATCGGGTACCCGTAGGGCATATCCATGTCAGTAGCCCCCGAGTGTCCATCCGAAACGTAGATTTGGGTGGAGACTTAGTTGTCTTGAACCTTTTATTTGGATGTCGGAGTCGAAAGTTGCGAAGCACTTCACCCGGAAGTTCATCGGGTCAGCTGAATTTGTTCGGCTGTTGTAAAGGAATCGACATCGTGGACGTAGTCAACACAATGGACTATAGGGTGCGCGACCAGCGCTCCCTATGGGAGTAACCCAGTGTCTGTTGAGTCGTAGACTCGGCGAGAACTTTAATTCAGCCATTGTTTGCTTCAGGTCCGTAGGACACAATTTTTCGGATGCTTGAATCAATCCTCCTATGGGAGTAGCCCCGAGTCCGTGGTGGAGTCGTGACTGGCGTAGGACTCGAAGATCTTGTGTGTGCGCGACCAACGCTCTAGTTTGGAGTAGCCCCCGAGTGTCTGGCGGAGTCGTAGACTCGGGCAGAGACTCAAGTCTTGTATCGTGCAGTTGTAGTAGGAAAATCTCATGGGCGTACCGCTGACCCGAAAGTACATCGGGTGCGCGACCAACGCTCTTGATAGGAGTAGCCCCCGAGTGTCTAGTTGAGTCGCAGACTCGAGTGGAGACTCATGCGAGGAGAAACCATCGACCGAAGTGCATCGAGTCGGTGTCTCATGCATAAGGAGCCAAGAATCGATGATGATCGGAGTTGGCGTGGAGTCGCGGCGTTTGGCGGAAGGATTCGACGTTGCGGATGAAATCGACATCGTTGCTTCTGTCGGGTGCACGATCAGTGCTGCGCCTTTGTAGCATCAAGCGATGCAACCATCCGAGGAGGGACTCGACTCGGGTCTTGAGTTTATGGAGTAGCCAGTTATTTCGTCGACTCCTGGTGGAGGACTCGATAGAATAGCTCGGCACAGTCGACGTCTTTATAAGCTGCAGAAAACATGAATAATTGTGAAGTACTTGTATCTTGTAAAGAATATTTGCCTGTCGGCTTGTATAGTAAAATTCTGGTGCCGATCGAGTCGGCACTTTTGCACTGTATGCTAGGCCTTTTCGTTAGCCTGATTACCCTTAGTCTCAGTACCTTGCCGAGGCACTCGGAGTTCAAGGATTCGACGATCAGGCAGAATCAGCTAATCGGGCTGTCGCGTATGAGGTACTCGAGTGCGTGGAGCCGATGGCATATTAGGTTACTCGAAGAGGGCACAGCCCCCGAGTGTTTCGAGTGTGAATTAAAAATAAAAGAATCGGCTCTAAGTAGAGAGAAACTTAGCTTTATTGGTAGTTGTCGTGGACGAAATTGATGCGGTAGCGGGTCACGCGGCGGACGTAGTCAACGCGACGGACCATATTCATAGAAGCGACGGGTTCCTGGGGTCGATGGCGACAGCGAGCTCCGCATCCGAAGTTTGTCGCGGTCGAAGGCCGCACCGAGTCGCCACATCCGAAGGATGTATCGGGTCATCACAGCCGAAAGCCGCATTGGGTCACCGATGTCGAGGGAGCCCCCGAGTCGTGGTCGCTGAAGCCGATGCGGCTAGTTGCGGCTATCGAAGATCGCGTCGGGTCGCCGCATCCGAAAGATGCAGCAGTCACCGCCGAAGGCCATAGTGGGTCACCCGAGCGGAGGGAGCCCCCAAGTCGCTGGAGCCGGGAATCGAAGTAGATTCGTTCCATTGGAACCGATGAATAGTAGATCAAGTAGATTGGAACCGTCACGATCGCACAATCAGTAGCCCCAGTTCCCACAGATGGCGCCAATTGACGAGGTTTGTTCTCGTCAATGCCCATTGTTATGGACTTGGGTTTTGGAGAAGATGGGGATGCTGGAGATCGTGGCACGGTTAACAGACAAGCAAACAGGGGACACGAGATTTACCCAGGTTCAGGCCCCCGGAGGGAAAACCCTACTCAGCTGCTCTCTTTGATTACGGCGGAACCGAAGGTTACATGGTGCGCAGATTCGATCTGGCGTGGATGCGTGTGCGAAAGTATGAGTCGAGGGATCTAGGTCTATTGTGGTCTAGTCTATTGGGGGGTTATGGCGTCTGTAGGTCGTGTCCTCCTCGTTGGACCCTCCTAGCCTTTATATATGGGGAGGCTAGGTCTCGGGTGCCAATACGAGTAGGTTACAAGTTGTATTCAAACTCTAGTCTTGAGCTTTCCTTGTCTTGTGCGCTGGGCGTCGGTGTCCATATGGGCTTCATAGCATCCGAATCGTCATAGGCGTCATGGACCCTAACAGGTCGTCGAGTGGGCCTTCCGTCGGGCTGGACCAGGTATACTAACATCGGGTACCCGTAGGGCATATCCATGTCAGTAGCCCCCGAGTGTCCATCCGAAACGTAGATTCGGGTGGAGACTTAGTTGTCTTGAACCTTTTATTTGGATGTCGGAGTCGAAAGTTGCGAAGCACTTCACCCGGAAGTTCATCGGGTCAGCTGAATTTGTTCGGCTGTTGTAAAGGAATCGACATCGTGGACGTAGTCAACACAATGGACTATAGGGTGCGCGACCAGCTCCTATGGGAGTAACCCAGTGTCTGCTTGAGTCGTAGACTCGAAAGGAACTTTAATTCAGCCATTGTTTGCTTCAGGTCCGTAGGACACAATTTTTTCGGATGCTTGAATCAATCCTCCCTATGGGAGTAGCCCCCGAGTCCGTAGTGGAGTCGTAGACTCGGCGTAGGACTCGAAGATCTTGTGTGTGCGCGACCAACGCTCTAGTTTGGAGTAGCCCCCGAGTGTCTGGCGGAGTCGTAGACTCGGGCAGAGACTCAAGTCTTGTATCGTGCAGTTGTAGTAGGAAAATCTCATGGGCGTACCGCTGACCCGAAAGTACATCGGGTGCGCGACCAACGCTCTTGATAGGAGTAGCCCCCGAGTGTCTAGTTGAGTCGCAGACTCGAGTGGAGACTCATGCGAGGAGAAACCACTGACCCGAAAGTGCATCGAGTCAGTGTCTCATGCATAAGGAGCCAAGAATCGATGATGCAGTCGGAGTTGACGTGGCGGAGTCGTGCGGCGTTTAGCCGGAAGGATTCGACGTTGCGGATGAAATCGACATCGTTGCTTCTGTCGGGTGCACGATCAGTGCTGCGCCTTTGTAGCATCAAGCGATGCAACCATCCGAGGAGGGACTCGACTCGGGTCTTGAGTTTATGGAGTAGCCAGTTATTTAAATCGACTCTGGTGGAGGACTCGATAGAATAGCTCGGCATCGGCGTCTTTATAAGCTGCGAAAACATGAATAATTGTGAAGTACTTGTATCTTGTAAAGAATATTTGCACAATCGGCTTGTATAGTAAAATTCTGGTGCCGATCGAGTCGGCACTTTTGCACTGTATGCTAGGCCTTTTCGTTAGCCTGATTACCCTTAGTCTCAGTACCTTGCCGAGGCACTCGGAGTTCAAGGATTCGACGATCAGGCAGAATCAGCTAATCGGGCTGTCGCGTATGAGGTACTCGAGTGCGTGGAGCCGATGGCATATTAGGTTACTCGAAGAGGGCACAGCCCCCGAGTGTTTCGAGTGTGAATTAAAAATAAAAGAATCGGCTCTAAGTAGAGAGAAACTTAGCTTTATTGGTAGTTGTCGTGGACGAAATTGATGCGGTAGCGGGTCACGCGGCGGACGTAGTCAACGCGACGGACCATATTCATAGAAGCGACGGGTTCCTGGGGTCGATGGCGACAGCGAGCTCCGCATCCGAAGTTTGTCGCGGTCGAAGGCCGCACCGAGTCGCCACATCCGAAGGATGTATCGGGTCATCACAGCCGAAAGCCGCATTGGGTCACCGATGTCGAGGGAGCCCCCGAGTCGTGGTCGCTGAAGCCGATGCGGCTAGTTGCGGCTATCGAAGATCGCGTCGGGTCGCCGCATCCGAAAGATGCAGCAGGTCACCGCAGCCGAAGGCCATAGTGGGTCACCCGAGCGGAGGGAGCCCCCAAGTCGCTGGAGCCGGGAATCGAAGTAGATTCGTTCCATTGGAACCGATGAATAGTAGATCAAGTAGATTGGAACCGTCACGATCGCTGTCGGTAGCCCAGTTCCACAGATGGCGCCAATTGGCGAGGTTTGTTCTCGTCAATGCCCATTGTTATGGACTTGGGTTTTGGAGAAGATGGGGATCTTGGAGATCGTGGCACGGTTAACGGACAAGCAAGCGGGGACACGAGATTTACCCAGTTCAGGCCCGGAGGGAAAAACCCTACTCTGTATGCGCTCTTTGATTACTGGAACCGAAGGTTCTGAGGTCTGTGATTCGATCTGGCGTGGATGCGTGTGCGAAAGTATGAGTCGAGGGATCTAGGTCTATTGTGGTCTAGTCTATTGGGGGGTTATGGCGTCTGTAGGTCGTGTCCTCCTCGTTGGACCCTCCTAGCCTTTATATATGGGGAGGCTAGGTCTCGGGTCTATGTCTGAGTAGGTTACAAGTTGTATTCAAACTCTAGTCTTGAGCTTTCCTTGTCTTGTGCGCTGGGCGTCGGTGTCCATATGGGCTTCATAGCATCCGAATCGTCATAGGCGTCATGGACCCTGACAGGTCGTCGAGTGGGCCTTCCGTCGGGCTGGACCAGGTATACTAACATCGGGTACCCGTAGGGCATATCCATGTCACATACAGAAATAAAACCATCTTACGGTGCAAAAATGACCGTCGGAGTACCGGAATTCCACGAAAACTTGTCTCTGACCCTAGCATATGTACACAACTGTGGTGCAATGTCCGCAGATGGAATAAGTATCTTCCGGGTGTGACCGTCCTGCTACGCATGCCTTGGCGCTCACAACCTAAATAAACAAAAAGTCCATTGGTCAACCCCCGTATGGAAAAAGCTAGGATTAGATCTACGGGCCCCACAAACTAGGGTTTCGCTGGAAAATTTACCGCTGGAGCGCCGAAATCCCAAGAAAAACTTGCATCTGACCCTAGCATATGTCCACACCTTTGGTACAATGTTCGTAGATGGAATGAGTACCTCCCTGGTCTGACGGAAAAAGTTCGCCCAACCGCGTTCCCATGACGTCGAATAGTGCTGGATTTGGCCCAACTTTCATCCCACGTTCCTAGGCCGAACCCGGGATGCTGGGAACCGCCTGGGAACGCCAGACGCAGCAGAATTGGCGAAAACAAAACCCGCTCGTCGCCCCGCCCTGTCAGCGTATGAAGCCGAGTCTCTCGTCAATGACCGCCCGTCGCATCGGCCATGTGTCGCCGTAATGGCGCTCCACCGCTGGCTCGCCTTCCCGTCGTTTCCCCTTTTCCCGTCCACGCCGCTACACCCCTCCCGCCTTCGCCGCCCTTTCCTCTTTTGGCTATAAATGCCGACGCCCCTCGCCGGTTCAAAGCACGCACTCTCACACCTCCCAATCCCCACCCATAAGCTCGATAACATCACCGTCGGCGACCGCCCTAAGATGCACTATCCCCCTCGCTCGCCACCGTCGGTCGCCCGAGGCCATGCGGTGGCCAACTGGCTGCCAAGGAGGATGGCCTTCCTATCCTCCTCTTCGTTGGCGTCGCGCTCGTCGCGCTCGTCGCCGACGCAGTCACCTCGCGCCCGCACACTCACTGTGCCTACGCTCCAGCCGGTGAAGCGTGAGGTCGAGTCGCCGGTCCGCTCGTCGCCAAGGACGCGCTCATGTGGCATCGTCATCAATGAGGGTCGTGCTCCTACGCCGCCGACCGACCGGCTTAACCTGCCCACGCCGAAGACAAAGCCAGTAGACTCGGCCGTTCCCATCAACGAGGACGCGTTCTTCATGAAGATGGCGATGGAGTGCTCCCTCAATGATGTGCCGCCGGCGCCGGACGCCTGCGCCTGGTCCAGGGCTGACTGGGAGCAAGAGGAGGCCAACCGCATTCGGCGCCATCAGGAGTAGACCGAGCGTGAGGCCGATCTCTTCGCACGCCAGGATCGCGCCTATCAGGGCGTGCTGCTCATTGTCCTCAACGACGACGCCGGTCTCTCGTCTCAGCCGTGGCACTACGACGACGCCGGCCAGGGCAGCTCGCGTCTCCCGCAGCCGCCGAGCCACGACGACGGCACGCGGGACTCCGACTACACCGTCTTTTACCGTAACTTCGGCATGTGAGCAGCGCCCGGCGGCATCGAGATCAGCATCGGCTAGGCCTAGTAGTATTTTCTAAGTTTTTTTATTTTTTCTTTAGCCTAATGTAGTCAAAATTCATGCGATTGTTCAAATTTTGACGTAATATGTATGAACTCTCCCAAATATTAATGAAATCGCCTATATTCATCCATATTTCATCGAGTTTGCCTAAAATTCATATAAAACTGGAAACTCGGCCCGAAAACGTGAGTGAGAAACTGGACGTTTCTAGGCCGAATGTTATATCGGTTCAGTGCTAAATAGCGCCGGAATTGGACCTAAAAATTCCAATGAGTGAAAATGCTCTTATATAAAACAGACATAAGAAAATATTTCAAACATAAAAAGTCAAGACGATCTGACTGGACCGATCCATTGCTTCCTACATACGCCTCTCGGTCCAGCGATGGTAGCCGACGTGTGATCTGCGTGACCGAGAGCACCTGTACGTCCAGCCAGTCACGGTCACGTACAATCCCACCCGTATCCCGCTGTCGTATACATAGCTAGTACAGTCACATCTTTACCCGGTCTTCACCCGGAACACGAACCCAAAACCTATTAACTGGCTAAAGAGCCTAGAATTTTTTGTCTAGAGGGATACCGAAGAAAGAGTCGTGTGGCTATCTGCGATGTCTTTGGCTTTGATACTCTCGCAACACCCTGAACCAGACCTACATTAAGAACGGCCACTGCAGTAGCCGAAGATGGGAGATTGATTATCATCTTAATCGCAAAGAGGATACGTCATAGTATGCACAAACGTTTGCGGGCAGGAGGTCTAGCTACTCTCCAGCACAATTTGTCCGATGGCAAAAGATGTATGCAACCGCGATGTATCAGCGCATCTCCTCATGTGTGTGGTTGTAGAGTTGGAAATCACAAAAGATGGCTTTGTAGATTATTTGTTATCTTTTTTTAGAAACACACTACAATAGTAGATGTTTACAACACGTATATGCATCCACCTCTATGAACGCACATACGCACAACCTACCCCTATGAGAACCTCCAACAGACCGAGTCGGCGGATCGGGTCTTGAGATTGACGAACTCACCACGGGCACCTCGCTGTCGACGGGAACGTCGCCTCCCACTGAAAGAATATTCCGCCTTTTATGCAACACACAGTGTCAAACCTAGGTTTGAACTCTAGTGGGGTGGGGGTACAACCATCCTCTTAGCCACCAAATCACAGGTTGGTTTGCAGATTATTTGTTATCTTTAATTTAGTTACATTAATGTGTTGCGACATGGCTGAAACTCCATCTTCGGTTGCAAAGCTTGTCGTACAGCTTGGGTTGAGCATAGATTATGATGCTTCTTTCGTATTTCTGGGGAACCTTCTTTTAAAATAGTTCAAATCAGGAGCTAAGAGCTACTTAATCAAGTAAAACGGTAACATGCTAATATATTTCATCTTTTTTTTTGAGTGGGAGATTGCTGCTTTATTAAGTATCAGAAGCGTCAACAAAAAGCTGGCATGATAAAGTCTGATGCCACCCTAAACCATGTTTTACAAAGCTTATTCACGCAGCCTTCCCTAGCAAGTTTATGCACAACACAATTACCCATGCGCCGCACAGTTTAAACTTCGCATGCAGCGAAATCCTGGAGAGTAATCTTCAGGTCTTCGATGAGAGGTCCTATCACCGACTTGTCTTTTATCTCCCCCTTACGTTTCCAGAATTATCTTCTGGCATCCCAGCTCCTTGGCGAGCTCCAGCGCCCTTCGACACGCCAAAGTCTCCGCTCCTTCAGGATCAATAGCCGCTGGGAAATAGTGGATTGCCCCAGCAATGAACGTGCCACACTGGTCACGAATAACGGCACCACCACCACCAGCTCTATCCGTCGCCGAGAAAGCCCCATCAGTATTAACCTTGAACCAGTCCCCGGCAGGAGGATAGGTGCTGGACCCGCACGAGGCGGCGTCTCCCTGTTCTGAATATTCACCCACTCCTCATATAGCGCCACAGTGCGCCGAGCGACAGCCGCCGGGTCCTCGATGAGAACTTTATCCCTGGCATCATTCCTAGCAAGCCACAATTGGTAAAACAGTGAACATGCCAGTGCACGTTCATTGGTTCCCAACTTTCCGTACCAATCCAGCAGCCAACACTGAAAATCTGTGTGATTCAAAAACTGACTTGGCGCCTTTGGGAAGGAAGCCCCAGAAATTTCTATAAGAACAGACCAAGCCTAAACTGAATGAGGACATTGCCAGAAACGGTGCCACGCCGTCTCTGCTCTGTCACACGCACGCAGCACAAACAACCCCATGCTTAATATTCCTCCTCGTAAGCTCGGTTCCCACGGCTAGGCCATTCTTAGCCAGCCTCCACAAATGGATTTTCATTTTACCAGAAACATCCGTGTCCCAAAGATCTAACCAGCCTTTTGTGACAAACAGCAGAGGATGAACTCTCAGCTTTACCCGCATCAGTTTTCAACAGCTTCATCTTCAAATGGTATGCAGACTTCACAGTGAACTGGCCCTGCTTTGTGTAGTTCCATGCTAGATAATCATCTGTTCCAGTGCCGCCTACAGGGATCTGTAAAATATCCGCAACATCACCATCATGAAAATTCTGCCGAAGAATCTGTTCACTCCATGAGCTATCTCCGTCAGTCAATAGATCAGCCACCGTCTTGGCTGTCCCTTCCTTGTTCTGGCCCAACACAAACTGAGCTCCTGATCTTGGGATCCAATTATCCTTGGTCACCGACACCTTTGCGCCATTGCCTATGCGCCAGATCAGGCCGGCCCGCAGAAGCTCCCTGCCATGAATGATCCCTCGCCACGTCGAGGAAGCATTCCGGGGGCATGAAGCATCCAGAAAATCACCATTTTTGAAATACCTTGCCTTCAGGCACATAAAGAATCTGGCCGAGTAATCAGACGCCACCCCTGTTTAGCTAGCAAGGCCTGGTTGAACACCTCAAAGTTTCGGAAGCCCATACCACCCTCTTGTTTTGCCACGCACATCTTGTCCCAAGCAATCCAGTGCGGCTTCTTCTTTACACCAACCGAACCCCACCAGAAACCTGACGCGGTGGATCTCAAGTGACCACACATCTTCTTAGATAGGCGAAAACACGACATAGCATGTGTGGGAACAGCTTGGAGGACAATTTTCACTAAAATTTCTCTCGCCTTCTTTGATAAACCTTGTCCTTTCCACCCCTGGACTTTGCTCCAAGACCGCTCTCTCATGTGTTTGAAAACACCATCTTTTGATCGGCCTACCACTGTTGGTATACCAAGGTAGCGTTCATTCAAAGCTTCATGCTCAATATCGCACACCTGCTTCAGCAACATTTTCTGATTTTGTTGACAGCCTTTTCCGAAGAAAATAGATGACTTTTGTAGGTTCACTTTTTGGCCTGAGCTAGCTTCATACCGGTTAAGGACTGCTTTGAGCGCAGCTAGGCTCGCTGGAGTGGCTTCAAGAAAAACTATACTGTCATCGGCAAAGAGGAGGTGAGCAACATTTGGGCCTTGCGCACCAAAAGAAACTCCAGTGAGTTTTCTTTCCAGCTGTGCTTGTCTCAAAAAGGCGGAGAACCCCTCCACACAGAATAAGAACAAATACGGCGACAAAGGATTCCCTTGCCGAAGCCCCCGTGATGGTCTAAAATGATCAGACACACCTCCATTCAGCTTGACTGAGAACCTGACGGATCGGACGCATCTCATGATCACTTCCACCCATCCATCCGCAAAACCCATCTTCTTCATCATTCTTTCCAAAAATATCCATTCTACCCTATCATAAGCTTTTATCATGTCCAACTTCACTGCACATATAGGAGTCTTGCGTTTCCGGGTACGAATGGAATGGACATACTCGTACGCAGTCAGGATATTATCTGAAATTAACCTCCTCGGCACAAAGGCACTTTGCTCCTCCGAAATCAGAAAGGAAAGAATTCCTTTTAAACGATTTGTCAACACTTTGGAAGCAATCTTATACAGGACATTGCAAAGGCTAATTGGCCGAAATTGTGTTAAAAATTCTGGCTTTGCAATGTCATGTACACACTTTGGAAGCAATATATATTGTTTTGGCTAATATATTTCATCTACAAGTCATGTGTTGAACATTTTCATTAGAATAGCTCTAACAATTATCGCATGCTGCTAAATAAAAGTAAGATTTTTTAACAAGTTAGGGCTTGAACTGCATAAGGCTGGTCCTAGTGGTAGTATCATGCATATGATACTAGTGTATGATACTATGTCTCTAGTGCATTGTATCATATAGTAGTATTATAGTAGTGGTATATTTATTGATTTGTAGAATCTCTATGTAAAATGTGTGTACAAGATTTACTTGCCATTATGATTCTAGTTTTACGTGCTATGATACACTAACCACCTCTCTCTTCATTAATTATGGCCCCAAATCAGATTTTTGCCAAGTTGTCATGCATGATACGCCACTATGATGCTAGCTAGAAGGAGGCAAGAGATCAGCCAACATGAATTGAATTTGCGGTGTGATCTGACGACATCGTGCGAAAGCCGATATCCCCATATAGACTGAATTAATTGGCCATTCATACCCTGCCATATGCACGTGATGGATACACAATTCGAAAAGGTGGATGCTCCTGCGGATATAAATATGTATGCTCACTCGACTGATCACCTAGATGTTACAGCCACGGCGACCACTTGTACTGTCCACATTTGTGTCCATTTAGTAGTTATATACTTTTTGTGGTCCGCACCGTGTAGAATTTGTCAAGAAGTTAATGGTTGTTCATTTACCGATTCGATTATTTCCTCCTGGACTTTTTCTCCAATCAATAGACCTGACCAGTGGAGTGAAAGCAGTACATGCTAATGGAGTGTGCACGCGGTAGTTGGGAATCCAAAACCTTTGGAATGAGAGGCACCGGGAAGCTAAAAGAAAACTTCTGGTGCATTTCTCAAACAGCGTATGAGGAAGGATCAGCTGGATGCAATCAAGTTACGCGCAATCTTCATAGCCGAATCGAGCGACACGGGAGACCAAGTTACGCGCAATCAAGCAAACTACATGCTGTTATTCACAAGGCTAAGCAGTGGATAATTAAGTACGTAGTCTTTACTCCTCTTTGAAGAGACGTGGGAGTCTCTACACTCTTAGTGCAAAACCTCTTGGAAAATGGTAGCACGGAACATATATATATTGCACCAATGTTGGATGAAAATCAAGCAACAGAGTTCGCTCTGCGATAAGTAAGTTATGTAATCTTTGTTCCATATACTGTTGACCTCTGTATCTGAAACTCTTTGTAGAAACCTAGTAAAAATTTGTTGAATAGTTGGTGGGGTGGTCGGGTATTCTTTAAAAAAAACACGCATCACATGTGAGAAAGTACCACTTCTGATCCATGTTAGAAAAATTTATTTTCACATGATGCATCCTGACAGGACGTTACTTCTCCATTGTTTGGGCAACAAGCCAACAAGGCGTGTGACTTGTCCGTAGTTTTGGTGTGCGCGACGATCGGATCTCTGAAGGCCTATCACTTTTCAGTGTTTAACTCCGCGTACTGTAGTAGGCTAGCTACAATGTGAGCATTATCAGCCTCCTCTCATCTAGAAGAAAACATTCCTTCCGACGATTTCTCTTTCCTTTTTCGCTAAGGCTTTGTTCGTCTCATCCCAACCCGTCCGGGATCGAGACGATATCCCCGTGGGTCAGGGATCTGAAACACGTGGTTTTAATTCCTGACAATTATTTATCTCCACTTGTCCTACTTATGCAAGAAAAATTCCCTTCCATAGTTTTTCTCGGTTCAGTACGATTTGTTTGCCCAAAGTAGTTCCATATGTGTCTATACCAGCGGGCAGAAAATATTATAATGAAATTCAGATCATGTGTTACACGCGCGATAATTAATGCTTAATATACTCCCTCCATTCCTAGACATAAGATGTTTTATCCACCCAACTGATTACAACAGAAGGATTTGCTAGAGATAAACTCTGTCAACAACAGCTAACCATCGTTTATCTTATCAGATGATAAACGTGGTTTACAAGGATCCTACCTCGTTTACAGCCTGGGTACATTTTTTTGAGCAATTGTTGATGAACCAAATAGGTTAAATATTTTGGGCTATGTTCAAGGCCTGCCTCTAAAATCTAAAATTGGGTGCCCAGACGTATTGACACGGACAGGCAGCAACGGCACACAACAGTGGCAGCAAGAGATTCCATTTTTCTTACGAGACTTGCTCAAACTATCAAAGTGGGAAAAAGGCACTCAACCCATTTCCAAACAAAAAATTAGAAGCACTCAAGCACATACAGGCTGTAGTCGATATCATCTAGTTTGTTCCACCTTAACTGCATGTCCCTACATCATAGACAATTCATAATGTATTCCATCTAGCCACACTTCTTGAAGTTCGGGATGGGTGGCATCAGAAAAACACCTTTGCCTTGTCTATGGGGATGCCATGAGAGATTGGGCCTGCTAGTGGTTATGTTTTTTAGTTTTGTTTGCTGCACACTAATGCGAAGCTTCACTTCCAAGGACAACCTGCCATTGTCGTGATGTGCTTTAGCTCGAGAGTTGAGGCCCCAAGCAAATCTGCTTGACTATGCACTACAGGACGCGCGCGCTACGTCGGCGTAGGCCAAAATACCCTTGGCGTATGATACATCGACGGCTGCCCTCGGCGTAGCCTTCTCGGCAAAGGTCTTCCTCGGCGGAGCACGTAGAGGCCGTCGGCGTATGCTACGCCAAGGGCAATACCCTCGACGTAGCGGCCGTCGGCATAGCCTGTCGACATGTTGTAAAAACATTTTTTTTTAAAAAAATTAGTTTTTATATTTTTTTTCTCAATTTTTTAATCTTTGAATTGTTTGACTCGTTAATCTCTCACTTTGGACATTTTTAACACTAATTATATTTAATATTTAATTAAATTGCAGTTTTGGTCAAACTTCCCGGCCGGTCACTCATCCTAATACTACTCCAGCTCCAGCACGCTTAACTTTCTTGTTCCTTCATAATCTGTTTTCGCAAAGTAATTCATACATTGTTATCAATACTATGATATCAATCCTATTAACTCTTATATCATCATGTCACATGTTTGTATTTTTTGAAATTACAAACAATTATTTAAGTAAACATTAATGAATAAGTAAAAATATTATTGAATTCAAATAAAAATATAATAATTTTACTTTTTTGTATTTTTCTATTTAATATGGAATAATTAATATCTTTAAATCTGTAAAGCGAAATTTAACAAATAATGTGTCTAAATTGATCAGAAAAATGAGAGGAATCCAAATATGATATCCATATCAACTAATCACAAACCCTCCGTTTTTGAATTAGCTATTTGGTGGTTGCTTTAGAAAATTTCCTTTTTGCGCTCGGATAATGAAAAATGCCTTTTTGTTGCGATGAAAAGGAAAACTTGCATTGGATCTTTGATAAAATAGCATATTGTGAACCTAAAAATGATTTTTGTAAAAAAACATGAGTATCGGATCATGCACCTGTAGTTCATATCTAACACACTTCCTACCGATTCGGCAGGAATTTGTCTTTTTCACCAGAGGTGGACGGAAAGGTTTCGGATCCCCCTGTTGGGACATTGTCCGTATAAGATGGTATAGTATTTTTGTAAAATGTGGTGATAGCATTTTGAATTAGCCATTTGGTGGTTGCTTCACAAAACGGGCCGTTTTTTGTGCTCGGAAAATGGGAAATGGCTTTTTGGTGCGACGAAAAGGAAAACTTCCTCCTGCAACATTGTTCGCCATCCCATGATGCATGTGTATGCACAATATGGGCACATTATCACAAACAATACCTTTATTCTAGCCATAACATTGGTCATTTGACAAGAAAGCCAAGAAACCTCGAATGAGATAGGTCATTTTGTGAAGGTTTTTTTGAGACATAATTAATATATAAAGTTTGATATTTTTCCTTATAACTATGTCACATAATATGACACCACGCGAAGGTTTCGCATTGTTTTGATTGTTTTTGAATTTTTTATGCTCGTTTTAAACTATCGTCAAACTTTGTCGAACGGCGGGCATAAAGATTCTTAGCTCGGGGCCGAGCCTCGCTAAACTTGCATTGTATCTTTTATAAAATAGTATATTTCGAACCTAAAAATGATTTTTATAAAAAAACATGAGCATCGGATCATGTACCTGTAGTTCATATCTGACCCACTTCCTACCGATTCGGCAGGAATTTGTCTTTTTCACCAGAGGTGGATGGAAAGGTTTCGAATCCCCCTGTTGGGACATTGTCCATATAAGGTGGTATAGTATTTTTGTAAAATGTGGTGGTAGCCTTTTGAATTAGCCATTTGGTGGTTGTTTCACAAAACCGTCCATTTTTTGTGCTCGGAAAATGGGAAATGGCTTTTTGGTGCGACGAAAAGGAAAACTTCCTCCTGCAACATTGTTCGCCATCCCATGATGCATGTGTATGCACAACATGGGCACATTATTACAAACTATGCCTTGATTCTAGCCATAACATTGGTCATTTGACCCGAAAGCCAAGAAACCTCGAATGAGATAGGTCATTTTGTGAAGGTTGTTTTGAGACATAATCAATATATCAAGTTTGATATTTTTCCTTATAACTATGACACATAATATAACACCACGCGAAGGTTTCCCATTGTTTCGATCATTTTTGAATTTTTATGCCCGTTTCAAACTATATATAATGTTTTATGTTTTACTTAATTTTTATTTACAAATGTGTAATATTTGAGTGTAAATAGATAGGTCTTATTTTTCTGCAAATTTTGATATATTATTTGTATTTTTCCGAATTAGAATGATTTAGTTATGATTTTTCAAAGTTTAATGAGATAAAATAAAAAATAGCTACGCCGAGTGCAGCCGTCGGCGTAGCATAGGATATGCCGAAGACAATTCTACGCCGACGGCTGCTTGCCGAGGCTGGCCTTGACGATGGCTACGCCGACGGCCCCGACATTTGGCCGTCGGCGTAGCTTTCCATTCTTGTAGCGATGGTCATATTCACATGCACAACTCGAAAGAGTATGTAATATACATGCGCTCTACTTCTGGGCTGCACATGCCGTACTAGCTTCCTAGTTAAAGGGTGTGAAAAAGATACAATGCAATGGAGGTTTTGTTCTTTACCATTTGCTTGGCGTGTCAGTGTGTCGTGGGGGCTTCGTGCCATTTGCATCTTGTTTTCTCCCAGTTTTACTAATTAAACTTTTCTTTCTTGTGAGTAGATAATGCTCTTCTTGTCTTTCTCAAAAGAAAAAAATATGGTACATACAATTTGCATTGTGTTGCACGAGGTTGGACTTGAGACATCATACGTCTGTTCCGATTAAGCTTGAAGTTATGTACTACCTCTGTTTCAAAGATTAAGACATATTTTTTTTTGAAAAGTCATGCTACGGAAAGTTCGATCAAACGTTTAGAAAAAACTACTAGAAACTATGATATTATATAGATACCATGTATGTTTCATGATGTATCGAAGTGTATGAGTTCGTATTGTAAATATTAATATTTTTTTTCTTAAAACTTGGTCAAACTGTATATAGTTTGACTTTTGTTAAAACGGAGGTACTAGTGAACATGTTTGATGTTGGGTGTGCGTGGTGTTTGTTTGTTTGTTTGTTTATGTGTGTGGGGGAGGGGGGTCCGCTTTATGAGTCCAATCGTTGATAGTAAGTTCAAATATATCCATCTACTTATCATAGGGAAACAATCAAACAAATACTCATTTGAACACCCTTGTACCTTTTTCGAATAAGATAACACGGACTCCAACGCATAGCATCACCACAAGAGAGAGCAGAGACACAAGGCATGCGACCTACAAGCGCCATCATGGGTCTTTTTGGAGGGAGATGGAGGAGCAGAGGATGCGGACTAGGACAAAGGCGGCGTGGAAGCCGAAGAGCAATAGAGGAAGACAATCTTCTTGTTGTGCGCGTTGAGGCACGCCTCCCGGAGTGTGACATGACATGCTAGGCTAGAAACTCCTTGTCGGTGAGCCACTGCTAGAGGAGCAGCCGGTGATCTGGCTCAGTGGATGCTACTGCAGGATGGCGACGAGTGTGGTAGCGTCTTCCATGAAGGGGAATTTTGGATGGGATCCAAGGTGGTAACGGTAGGGAAGTAGTGTGCGTAGCTTTGGCCAAAAAAATCACCACACACATGAGGCGGCCGGATTGTTCGAATCCTCATGGTGTGGCGTGGATGTGTATCACTGCATTTGGTTTTTGTTTTCAGAATAATCACTGCATTTGGTGGTGGTAGGTGCAGGCTACCTGGTCACATGGGCCAAAGATTTGTTAGCAGACTCTATTCAAGACATGTCTTTTGATCACAGAGTTTTGGAGGTTGATGCCAACCTCTCTAATTCTACTTAGCCTATATATACATACACATCCTCTACATGATTCTTGTATCTCCATGGTCTTTCTGTTATATCCTTAGAATCACGCACGGCGTGATCACTCCCTAATAGTTTGTTCCACCTCTGTTGCATGTCGATTAAACCTACACCATAGTCCATAGAGAGTTCATAATGTAGTATATCTAGACGCAGTAACTGACATTGTGCACACGCAGTAACATGCGAACATTACGTCAAAGTTCGGAATGAGTGACATCGGAAAAACATCTTGCACTAATCCAGAAGTGTCTGCTAAGACATTTTGTCCAAAAGGCAAGCCAAGAGTCGACCAATACTAGGGATACAAATTCAACATATGAAGCAACGACAATGCAAGACATGCAATAGCTTATGGCGTAGCTATAGCGATCTCTTGGTCATGTCGAGGCGGTAGAAAGATGGGTCGGAGAGCTAGGAGACGGTGAAGGTGAGGGGCGACACACAAACTCCACGAGCAGAGGAAATTCGAACTGTGGGAGCCAATTCAAGGAGCAATCGAGCTATAAACCTGACTTCAAGCATAACGCACTAGAGGCCCTCGAAATAGGCTTTCTCCCCGCCATATTAATATAGCAACCCCACAACTTTTTTTGAAAAGGGGAATGAAGCCCCGGCCTCTGCATCGGTTGATGCACACAGCCTTTATTAGAACATCATCATCCAACATTCATCATTCTATCGCAGTTACAATTCATGGGTCACTTAAAGTTGATACATGGATCAACCAGCGAAACAAAAGAAGAAAAAAGGCATTACACATTTTTTATGCGATCCAGGTTCTAAATATTTCATATGTACTTTATGTGTGGTCCTATTTTTCTCTAAGCGCTTTGACCTATCTACGTGCCGTTTTAACCACTGCCTCATGAACGGTAGGGCCCAGAATGGTATGGGCCAGGAATATATAATTGAAAAAACGACCATATTGATGTGACTGAAAATGCATATTCCTATCCTAATAAGGACGAAATCTAAAATGCATATAAGAGGTTATTCCATGGTTACACTTCCTCGCCGCACTTGGTGGATTATCAAGGTGACACACGCCGCGAACATTGAAAAGGTGGGATGTTGAACCTGTGTATGCCTTACCTTTGTGCGTTAAAGAGTTAAAATGTTCCATGCTTAAGAAAGTTGAAATATTTACAATTTCAATCTTATTAAATCAAACATTGTATTTTTTTAATTAAATAGATCAAGATTCTACCCGAATAGAAATATGCTTAACACATTTGCAAATTGTAAGATAAGATATTAATAAATTGCAAGTCAACCTATAACATGAAGTACCCCTGAATTGATTTGAGGGTTATTTTAAAAAAAGGTACGGATGATTTCCTCGCATATGCGAGGGCCACCCTGCTAGTTATCTAAAATTGCACATTCAGGTTCTAAATATTTTATATGTACTTTATATGTGGTCCTATTTTTCTCTAAGCGCTTTGACCTATCGTGACGTTTTAACCACTGCCTCATAAACGGTAGGGCCCAGACTGGTATGGGCCAGGAATATATAATTGAAAAAATGACCCCCGTATATTGATAGATACAACTGTCATTTTTTGTCATAGGTTCCTAATACAACGAACTTTTATATTCTTCCTAAGAAGAGAGAAACTGGTTTGGTCTCTCCGGTATTACCTGACCTGGGTGCGGCTCAAGCCCTCTTCACCATGTTTGATTTTTTTTCGTCCATGCTAGTACCAACATATGTGCCACCAACATTAGTTTTTCTGTGTCAAATCTTAAATGGGACAAAACGAGTTATCTAGGTTTTGTGTTATTTAGATATAGATTTGTGGTATTTCTGAAAACAAGTCTAAAGTTGAGGTTAAATGCAATAAGTATCCTTGGTGTTATGGTTCCACGTTATTTTGTATATACTAAAAGAGGTTGTCGCACAATCAAAGACGGTTGAAATCCTGGAGCGAGCGGCGTGACTCCTTGGGTTGTGAGGTAGGTGGTTGCTTCCCTAATACATTCTTGGAGCAAAATAGGTTCAACATTTGTCTGTGGGCTATGTTCGATCGAGGCCTGCCTCTGAACTCTAAAGTTGGGAGCCGAGGCGTATTGCCATGAAAAGGCAGCAGTGGCACACAGTAGAGGCAGAAGGAGATTCCGTGTTTCTTATGAGACTTGCTCAAACTAGCAAAATGGGAAAACGGAATATGAGACATGCTCAAAGAATGGATTTCTGCAAAAGAAATAGTTGTATGCTATACTGGCATGTGGAAACCAAGCGAACTTCTCGGACGACGACGCAACACTGTGGTGCTAGTCAGCTACTGTCAATGTGGTGGCGTCTGAAATTTTCAGCAAGCACGAGGGATGGGTTCCGAGGCTTACGTGGGTGCTTGGCGATGTGCTTATGGACGAGGCTATTGCACGCGTGGAAGATGATCACAAAAGCTGGCCTCGTACTTTGCGTTAACTTAGTTTCTGTTATGCGTTGAGATGGGGCTGAGCAGCTGAGAGTACAGTACTTCATCTACTGTTGTGACGCTTAGAGTTCAGACTGGGTTGAGCGGATCGAGTGGCTGTTTCTTTTTGTGTGGGCGCGGCATCCTGCTGGCAGCCACACATGGCTTAAACCATTGTACTACCTCGTGTCTATTCAAGGCTTGTACAGCACCCATGAGGTCACGCACAGCTACACTCTTTTATCTCCAAACTCCTTGCTTTAGTTGTCTATATAGAAGCTTGTGAACCAATACGATGTGATCCTTCTGATCTTGTTCCACCTCTGCTGTTTCTCACAAAAACTGTCAAACACACCCTAGTCCCTAGCATCAACAGTTCAGGAAGTTGTAGACAGGAGATGCGACGACATCGATCTCGTGTGCACACACTTATTAAAAGTTGGGAATGAGTGGCATCGGAAATATATTTTCAACAACAATCCAGCAAACGGCCTAGAGATTGTGTGCACTGGAGGTCATGTCGAATAGTTCTGTTTAGACCACAGAACACAAGCGCTTCACTTGCAAGGACAGACTGAAGGTTATTTTCCGCACTGTGAGAGTGTGCCTGCATAACCGTAGACATCAGGGAGGTTAAAGAATCTATCCTAGATCGAGTGGTGGGGCTGGGCAATGGTTCCATTTTGCAATGGTGGGTGCACACTGCCCGGCACAGGTTTTAATGTGGGCTCTATCCATGGACCCACCGCTCGATCATGCAGTCCGGAAGTTGGATACCCACCCTTCTAGTCAGCCTTTATTTCTTTGGCGGGGACTACTCAGCCAATATATACATACAAACCCACTACACGGTTTTCTATCGCCTTGGTCTTTTTGATAGAGCCTTATGAACACGCACTACATGATATATCTCATCTAGTTTCTGTTGGAATCCGCCTATAGATCGATCATATCAATTTAGACAAACAAACAAACACGCGCTTAAAAAAATAGACACGATATCTTATCTGGTTTCTTCCACCTCATCTGATTGTTATCGAAACCTCCAATATAGACACGAGATGACATGATGGCGCGCGCCAGATAATATACACAGACTCCTCCAAAGTTGAGATTGAGTGGCATCTCAGAAAAACACCTTTCACTGATCTACTAGAGTCGCCTATGATATTGTGCCCATAGATGCTCGTGTTCCTTAGCTTTGTTTGCACAACATTATGAAAGAGCTTTGCATGCAAGGACTGACTGTCGAAAGGGAATAGTAGACCTACCAATAGGATGCTGCCACCGGCAAATTGTCTAGCAGTAATAGTCCATGTACTTATCCGGCTGTTTCGATTTAGTCCTTATGACCGCAATTTGAACAATTTAAACCCTTGTACTTGTTAATTGGATTCAATTTATCCTAAAAGCATATTTGCTGCCAAATTTGAGCCAACACGAACGACATGTGGATGCGGGTTCCACTTGCACGACAACAGCTAACCTGAAAACTTGCAGGAACCCCCTCCCGTATCTAGAACGTAAATTTCCATTGCAGCCGGTGCCATCTCGACGTCATCTTCTCTCCACGAATTGAAGCTACTCGTTCTGGTCCAGCGAGCGCCACCACCACTGCCTCCATCGACTCCCTCATTTGTGCCTCCCTCTCGAATATAATAGTCTGGAACTGAAGGGCAATGAAACGGCGTGGGGCACTGGCTTATGGATTAGATGGGAAGAGGGTACGTGCAAATATATGCAAGTGAAACCTTGCTCATGCCCCCTGGCGCCGTAACCTTGCTGACGGCGTCGGTGATGCAATCCGCGATCCCCCAAATAGGAGCGGTGTGGCTTTAAACGCGTCATCGACAACAGATATTGATAGCATGGTACAGTGGAGTCTCGGTGGCGTATGCATGTTAAGGTGCATGCACAGGGTGGAAGGTGTTGTCTGGCGTCATGGAGGCGTTGACGACAGGTCTGGCTGAGGGCTATGTGGATCTTAACCATGTAGTTTGCTCAGCGGTTCGATGGAGTTGACTGCTTTTGTAGCATTTGCATGAGGTGCTCGCTAAGTGTCTTATAGACCTTATGAGCGCTCCTATTTCACCTAGAGTGTTTCTCGGGGTATGTGATATGTCCCTGGTTCCTAGTTTGTGGTTTTTGTGTGTGTGTGTTTTCAGGGCATAAGGCCCTGTTGACATGATGTTCACCCATTGTCGGGTTTGTAGATATTGAGTGGTGGTTTCGGTCTTTTGATGTATGTTCTTTGTCAGATCTTTGTTGAATGCTTGGTGTATATAAGAGTTGTCGAAAGTGTCAGCTCATTTGGTTATACACGTCTCTCGATTCTTTCTGGTCATGGATGGAGGACGAGGACACGTGTCACCATTGCAGCAGAGCTGCCCTCTCCTAGGAGACATGCCCACCGCAGCGGAGTACGAAAAGGCATTACTAGAAAAACATCTTTGTTTGTCTCCTCTAAAAGTTTGTGCCAAACGGTATTCATGTCATGATGTATGTTTGCTTGAAAAGTTGATATGGGACTTCATTCTTCAGGACTACTTCTTAGGATTGTGAGTACAAGGACGAGGATGGCGACAACATGAAAGGTGAAGAAAGTGCATTAGAGTAAGGTGATATCCTTGCGAGCCCCGTTGAGGTGAGACTTTCGGAGTGCGACGCTATAGTGAGGAGATTCTTCTTCTTGAGACATTTCTTTTGAAGGCCGGTGTGTGCTATTCACCGCGATCTAGCTCAGCGGGTGCCGCTGCTGCAAGAACACGACAAACGATGCTGTGTCTATCATTGACTGGATCATGGCAATGAATTCTTCTCCATGTAGGGTGTATCACTGTGGATTCGGTTCATGGAGACAGTGCTTTGGGTGGAGAAGTTTTGAAGGGGAATTTTGGACCGGATCAAAGGTGGTAATAGTCGGGGAAAGTAGTGCGCGTAGTTTTTTTAGTAAAGATCGCCGCACCCAATGCGACCCAGTGGATGGATTACTCATGGTGCGACGTAGCCATGTATTGTTCAAGTCGGTGGTGGAGGGTTCACGCTGTCCCAGCACATGGGCCAAAGATTTGTTATAGCAGATTCTATTCAAGGACAGCCTCTCGATTCATCAAGCCTTGGAGGTTGGTTGCCCACGTATCTTGTTTTTGCCGGTCTAGCTCTATACATACATACAACACATCCTCTACAAGATATTGCGTCTCCTGGGTTTTTCTGGTAGAGTCTTATGATCTCACCGGCTGTGATCGCTCTCATTTAACTTCTTCCCATAGACAGTTCACAATGTAATGTATCTCTACACCGAGATGGGACAACATGCACACATGTCTTCGACGCTCTGAATGAGTGGCATCAGAAAAACATGACTACAATAGACAACTGAAGATGTAACTACATGAGTTGTAGTACGCAGCGAGGCGGTACAGGGATATGAAGTAGAGCGGTGGCATAGCAAACTGAAATGGCGAGCTGCTATGACTCTGAAAGCTTTAGCTGGAGGTGGAAGAAGACACACGAAGATGAACACACAGAGTTATGGCACCGCACATACTTGTGCCCTTTTCTGTATTTCTCTCTTTTTAACTGAACTGATTACAAACTCCTTTTAAAGGGAAACTCACACCCACGGCCAAACCATACATCGGCTTGATCCGTACTTCACTCACACGCGCGCACTACTCGCACACGTTCAGCACTAGTACAACTGACTAACCACTAACTCGCATGCACACGCAGCCACTCTGTTGACCAGCTCCACTAATCGTTTTTGCCTCAACTAACTCAGCTCACATAGAGCTAGTCTCTCGGCACACAACGTTTAGGTCCTCTCTTAGCTACATGTACTGGTGAGATTATGGACTGAAACTAGACTAGGACTTGACACTACATGCATGTACTCATAGCTACTGGCTACACTCGACCACGATCAGCTCGCACCATTGCCGATCGACCTGTCCACTTACCAGGATGACATGCATCAACTGTACTAGTCTAAGACCGAACGACGACAACTCGAAATAAAACATGATGAACTACTGATCAACAACAAGGTTGATACCAATAGACTCAAGAACTCCGCGAGCATAGAAAATCCAAACACTGCAGCCAATTCAACCAGCGAGAGTAATAAGCTTCAGCTTCTCTATCCAAGCATAACCTGCTTGCAACCGTGCTATCTCACATCATAAAATGGATCAAAACTCCATTGATCGTTGGCTGCTGGCCTAACGTCTTTCACCTGCAGTAGCCCAATAGATTAATGGACCGACAACATAGAATGCTTTTTTTGAAAAGTGGAGACAACATAGAATGTTTGTATAGACAAAACTATGATTGGGCTAGAGTGTTCACATCTGGACGGGTTAAGATAGTACGAAATGTTGCCACTAGATAGTTTGTGTGGCTGTGCACATCTTAGTTATACAAAGGCCGGGTGTAAACATTTTATGTTAATAAATGCATCCATTTTAAAAAAAGTTGAATGGTGACCTTCCCGAAGAGTAGAACAGCCGGAGCATGCGCAGAGCACCCAGGCAGCTGTAAGAATCTGCATTCCAGGTGGGTGCCTTGTACATTTTGCGTTTGAATAACAAGACATAAGAAGAAAAAAACGTGTTCATGTTTCTCTTCATTAAATAAGGGGAAGCCACTACCATGCTTGTCGCAAATGCGTGTGAGGATATTTTAGACTGCGACACTGACACACGACGAATCATACATGTCCGACATTTACATCGATCCGTCTGTATTTCATTTGCCGGACCATCTTAATTAAGGTGCAGATAGTACACGAATCGGCCAAGATACGTCGTGTGCGCATCAGTTTCGTTTTAGACTGCCTAGTAAGTTGAAGCAACCATCATGCGAGTGAAAAATGGAACTGTATATAAATAACGTCGATGTATACTACAAAACCATTGAGCATCATAAATCGAACTTATTTCTTCTACCAACTCATATTTTTCTTGGTCCATATATGAAGTGGCAAAGCCTAGAGCCGCAACTCAAGCCATGTTAGCTCGTCCATCAGCCTAATTTATTTCACCTTCGATCGTTACTGAAATTTCCAATATAATGGACCTGGCCTAGAGCATGGTCGATGAAGCAGTCCACATCAGCGCAAGGTGCAACTTTTCTTATCTTTGTGGTATAATTTTCGGACACTTGGTGTTCGATCGGAATGAGTAGCGTCAGCAAAGCATATTCAAGGTCGTGGTCTTTTCGTTGGTAATGTTTGTCACCTCTCCTTGGAGTTCTTGTCCGAGTCGTCTCTTTCGTGATTCCTGTTGCTTTGCTCATACGAAGAACATCAGCAAAAGAAGTGTACAAATCCTGGTGCGTGCAACTACTAATTTGAGTACAGGAACCTCTTTGAGAAGCTGTATAGAGCAACGTGTCTATTTCAGTACCGAACAACACCACTAATTTAGCGTTTCCTTCTGACGAGTTTGTTTCGAAATGGTTTCCTTCTTATCAGTATACGAAGCCATATATGGAACAACTGCATATTACTATTCCTCTCTTTTCTCTTTGTTCTTTCCTGCTCACCAACAAGACCTAACCTGCAAAGATGGTGGCCAGGAGCAAGCAAAACCACGGGATGCATCTTCCTCGGGTGCAAACAACACTTTTGCTTCGGTTCGCCCTCTTCTTTCAAACTTTGACAAAAAAAATCCGATACCAATTGTTTAGAGGACCATACGAACCATTCAAAGTATGATCCTCTTAGACGTATACTCATCATATACGTATACTCATGTGTCTGCGGAAGGCGAAAATCGAAAGTTATATAACAACAATTTTTTTATAAAAAATATGACATGCAAAGACGTAGATCACCATAATGGGAGATGAGATCAGCCGACCGGAACGTGATTATACCCAGTTTGACCGAGTACACATATACGGAGATATACATGGCTTCGATATGGATTTCGATGGGTCAAAGAAAATAAAACTGCCAATGCAGCTTAAGTTTAGGGGGGTGGGGGTGGAATGGATTGATGGTCATTGTTCCTTTTGACCTTCAAAACCGACAACAATCACAACGCCTCCGCAAAACGATTATTCCTATTGTCCCGACCCAGGCGCAGTTTCCTCTCCGGCGCTCACCTGACTGCTCCTCCGTTTCAAACATGATGAACCCCACAATTGTTTCCGGCTAATGTTTTCTACCCCTAGGCATGGAACTCTAGGTCAGGAACAATGCACTTCTGTGCATGAAAGTTTGTCTCTGCAATGTCCACACATGGCTCTTGGATTTTGTCTTTTCTCGTGTTAAAGTTGTGAACCAAATTCATAAGTAGGCTAAGTTCTGACAGAGCGAACGAGTCGCGTCGACGGGAGTCCTATCGCTTGTATGGATCATTACCACCGTTTATATAAATACCTGTTTTGTAAGACGCAAGCCAAGGTTTATCGCTTCATTGCAAAACTCATGGTATTGGGTAAATACTCTCGATATATTGAAAATTTGGTGGTAGGTGGTCGTGGTACTTACCTTTTATTGGATGACTTTTTTCATGTTAGTCTTTGCTAAGGATCCCACACCCTATTCTCATAGGTTGGGATTCAATCCTAAGATTCAACCATGAGGAAAGCAATGAGAATTTTCATGCACATTTCCTTCCTAATTCAATGTTGTAACAAACAGTTTGAATCTTTGAGAGGTTACGATGCCAGGACAACAATTCACATCAGCAGATAATTGCCTAGTGTCGACATATAAATTGTTTGAAAGTGTGTTGAAGGATACTGAGTGGGACGCTAAACACCCACTGTTTATCGCAAGGCCACATGGTAATAAATAGAGAGAGTGAAAGTTGACATCTAGACACATGACTGGTAGGTGGTGACAGAAGCTCAAGTTACATCGCTATGGCACATGGACAACTCAACAACCGAATGCAAAGGGTGGTAAAATCAAGATTACAAATTTATGATGCATCAATTTCATGCTGAAATCAAACTTCACCACGATTTATGTTCTTTTGGTTAGTATGTACTTTCTCGTGTACATGATGCATATCAACCTTTCAAGCTTGGCGTAGTTGGATTAACATAGATATTTTTTGATAAAGAGCGTTTTATTTATGAATAGGTTTAAGCATTATACCTTGCCTCTACGTAAATAGAATGCACATAGCCTCGGCATGTCCAAGATAAAAAAAAAGACGAAATACAAGTAACTATCAAGAATCCACATATTGTCGAGGTGATGGAGCACCGATCTATAAGCCATGCTTCCATCCATGTTGGATAAAAATATCACTCATTATGTACACCAACAAATAGACATCACCGTAAACAAGTCTCGATTCTCCACACATGGATGGAAGCATGGCTTATAGATAACCTGCAAAATAATATGTTTAATCGCTATCAACCTTGTCATTTCTATACAGCTAAAGCGGCCAAATAACAGCAAGCACGCCCAGCCAAATAATAATTCTAAACCTTTCATTAATACCATGTAGATAGATGCGAAAGATATTGAAAAAACTACGTGGTGGATACAAGCCAGAAATTATTTGGATGACCGACGACCAAATGCACTCATAGTGTGGACAAAAAAGTACTTCGTACTTTCATGCCAATTCCGTTTCACAATGTTGTATTTTGTGAGGACGACTTCTCATCAGGCAAATATTTTATCTTTAGTGCTATCTTCATCTTTTAATTTTTTTATTGGTATGGACTAACACATCTGGCTGGACCATTTCTCAATATATTGAATCCACTGACAATTTTTCATTCTCGTGTAGACTCCATAGAAACTCATTGGTCCCTGGCCATAAATTCAATGTGCCAAATGCTCTATCAAAGCTTTACAAGATGCAAGCCTAGAACCAATAAATTTCTTATGAACTTCACGTTTGCAGGAGAGGACCCCAAATCCGTAGCGATAACATCCAACTAAACATAGATATTATTTATCTAGATGTTATGGCATGCCATTAAATAAGGAGAGAGATGTTTGTGGCAACAAATTATGTTATTATAACATATCGTTTTTCAAGACAAAATGACCCTATACACACTAATGAATGGAGCATCTTGTGCCACTGCCCATGACACTAGTACTCTATGTGACTTCCCGATATGGCTTGTCTAGAGCTAACTTATAGGAAAATGATTGGGCTCCCCCGGGGGATAGTTAACTTCTATCCCCCAGGTTCGCACCGAGCTGGGTCGCGAGCGCATATGCAGGGGCGGGCCCAATCTTATCTCTTTCTTTTTCCCTTAGCTTCTGCTGATACCACAAACATCCGCCGCCGTTTCCAATCTGTAGCTCGTGCCACCGCGCCGCCGGGCAGCCGCGCCACTCCCGCTGCAGCTCGCGCCACCGCACCGCCATGCTGTCGGACCCGCTCCGCCGAGGAAGACGCCACCACGCCATTGTGCTCCTCCCGTCGCGCTCCTCGCGCCGGAGATGGCGGCCACCCACCATGGCCACCCCTAGGACGTTCTTGTACTCCGCCTCCACCCCCGCACCAGCTCTGGCCTGCCGTTGAAGATGGAGGCCACCCGCCATGGACACCGCCCCAAGGAGCCCCAGCTCCGTCTCCATCCCACCGTGCCTCCCTGCAAAGCTCTGCCCCTCTGTGCTGCCATATGCGAGCTTCGGCCAGGCGTGTAGCCACCACTGTCGATGACGGCCGCTCTCGGCTGTGTTTGCCGCCATTGGCCGAGGCCACTGGCGCTACTAAGCATGGCGTTAAGATTTGCTACACACGTCGATGTTTGTACTACAAGCGGCATCGAGTTGTGCTACCATGAGTCTGCGGCAGTGCTATAAGTGGGTGTTGGGTTTTGCTACAAATGGTGTTAAGCCCTGCTTGAAGGGAATATGCCCTGAGAGGCAATAATAAAGTGTTTATTATGTGTATTCCAAGTATATGGTAGATGTTTATTTTGCATGCTATAATTGTATAAATACGGAAACGTTAATACATGTGTGTTTAATAAACAAACAGAAAGTTCCTAGTTATGCCTCTCTCATAAACTAGTTCGTTGATTAACAAGATAATCACAGTTTCCTGATCATAGACATTGGATGTTGTTAATAACGAGATCACAATATTAGTGTAATGATGTGATGAACATTCATCCGAAGTATAGCATTACGATCAAAGTCATTGAGTTTATATTGCTATAAACAACTTATGAAGTGATCCTAATTCTTAGACCATGAGATCATGCCAATCACTAACATCGGAAGAGTTTCTTGTTGACATCAAACGTCACACCGTAACTAGGTGATTATAAAGATGGCTTCAAAGCTACTAAAGTGTTATGTTGAGAATCATGGATCAAGAGTGGAATTTGTTCATCCCGATGACGGATAGATATACTCTGGGCCCTCTCGGTGATATCACATTGGTTACCTTTAAAGCAAGTGATTTGATCACTAGAATGTTATATCACGAGAACGAGAAAAGAGTGCATGTCAGTAATGAGATCAAACTAGGTATGGAGATACCGATGATCGAATCTCGGACATGTAATATATCGTGAAACAAAGGGATTAATATACAAGCGTAAAAGGTTCCTACGATCACAGGAAAGTCATCGTTGAATGTGTGGGAGTCAGTATGGATCTCCAGGTCCCGCTACTGATTATTGATCGGAGAAGGGTCTCGATCATGTCCGCATTATTCGCGAACGGTAGGGTGACACACTTAAGGGACACTGACATCTAGTTGGAGCAAATGTTTCATGCCGGAAAGAATAACAAGCGCAGGAATTTATTTCACTAGATACCGAAATAGGTTTTCGGATGAAATTGCATAAAGTGGTTTTGCATGTGAAATAAAATTCTAGCAAGGGGTTATATGTGAATGTTTGTCATTAAAGTAATTGAAAAGATTCTGAATAAATAAAAGAGTTTTATTTAATAAGAGTTTGCATTAAATTTTGTGGAAATTTAACAACAAGTTTGAGTGGGATTTTGATTGGAGGAAATTGAAAGGATTTTTGTGAGTGGAGTGTCAACCCACATGAATGAAGGAGGGGAGGGGGCACCCAAGAGTTTGCATTAAATTTTGTGGAAATTTAACAACAAGTTTGAGTGGGATTTTGATTGGAGGAAATTGAAAGGATTTTTGTGAGTGGAGTGTCAACCCACATGAATGAAGGAGGGGAGGGGGCATCCCCCGTGGCCGACGGCCACCCCCTTGGGTGCCCCCTCCTCCTATAAAAGGCATCCCCTCTCCTCTCTCTCACTCACACCTCCTCGTGAAGGATCTCTCTCCCCCTCTAGAATTTATCCCCCATGGTCTCGGACTAGCGAGATACATGTTCCCGGTGGATATTCGGCAAGAAAGGGTTGTGCTTCCGCTGCATCGCTGGAGCGAGGAGGCAGAGGTTACTCGGTGTCTTGTACGTGTGTGCGAGCACGGATGCGTTGCTGCTTTGCGGCGCTAGGACTTCCTCTCGATCTTGAGATCGGCTAGAGATCGTCTACATCAACCACGCGTTGAACTCGTTAAGCTTTGTCGGTCTTCAAGGGTATGTTCTCTACGGCTATACATCCGCCCGTTGTTTGTATCTAGTATATAGATCTTGGTACATAGTTCCCATCATAGGAAATTTTTTGTTTTCTATGCTGCGAACCCTACAGTAGTATCAGAGCCAGATCTATGCGTAGATGCTTTACACGGGTAGTACACATATGAGTATGTGGGCAATGATGATCATGTTGTTGCTCCTTAGTTGTAATTTTGGATATTGGTGGCATAGTGGGATGAAGCGGCCCGGACAAACTTTACATGTCCTCGCACATGAGACCTGTTCCACGCTTGACATGCAACTAGTTTGCATAAGTGGCTAGCGGGTGTCTGTCTCCTACTATAGTCAATATCTATTTTGCAACGAGTTGTCAACAATTTGGTTATCCTCGTTGTGGTTCATGTTCGTAGGTAAGAACGGTTCTATCTTCGAAAGCCCTAAGCCACGTAAAATTTGCAATGGATAAATTAGAGGCGTCTAGTTTAGATTGTTGCTGGGCTAGTGTTATGATATGATGATGTTGTAAGTAGAAGTATGAGATGATACTCTTACAACACACATAGCGTGTAAGTTCCATAGACCTTGGACTTACACATAAAGGTATGATAGTGATCATACCACGGTGCACATGATAGAGATCATATGCGGGAACCATATCATTTCACTAATAAACATGTGATGTTTGATAGCATCTTATATTGCTTCTTTAGCGCTTTATTAGCATAATAAATGATCTCTCATTTAAATATCAAGATAATAATGTGTTCTTCCTTTAGTATGCACGATTATTTTTTCGTCGCTCCAAGGCATCACGTGATGATCGGGTGTTCTTGGATCCACGACCATATACCGGGTGTAAGACAGTTATACACGCGAATACTAAGGTTCTAACTTGGCGAGCCTAGCATGTACAGACATGGACTCGGAACATGGACCGAAAGGTTAAGCATGAGTCATATAGTAGATATGATGCCCATTTGATGCTCGCTTTTGAAGCTACACCGACTCACGTGATGATCGGACTTGGTGTAGTGGATTTGATTCATGTAATCACCAAAAAGACACGAGGGATGTCGTTTTTGAGTGGGAGTTCATTCGTAATGTGGATTAGTTGAACTCAATCTATCATAAACTTAGTCTAAACTTTACAAATTCTGTTGTAGATGGCACCACCTGCTTTTAATTTCAATGTGTTCATGGAGAAAGAGAAACTTGCAATGAACGGTAGCAACTTTACCGAATGGGCCATGAATTTGAGGATTCTCCTCTATGCTGCACAAAAGCAATATGTTCTAGAAGCGCCGCTAGGCCCCCACCTTTTGAGGATTCCCCTGACGAGGAGAAGAATGTCTATCAAACTCGTGAGGAGGACCACAACTTAGTTCATTGCGGCATATTGTATGGGCTAGAGCCGGAACTTCGAAAGCGTTTCGAAAACGGCAATGCATTTGATACAATGGGTGAGTTGAAAATGATTTTCGACACACATGCTTCTGTAGAGAGCTACAATGCTTCAGAAAAGTTCTTTAGCTGCATGATGGAAGAGCACAGCTCCGTTAGTGAGCATGTACTCAAGATGTCGGGTTACGCCGATAAGCTTGTGTCCTTGGGAATATCGATTCCCATTGACTTAGGCATCCATCGTGTTCTGCAGTCTCTGCCACCTAGCTATAAGAGCTTCGTGATGAACTATAATATGCAAGGCATGAAGAAGTCTCTCCCCGAGCTTCTGTCAATGCTTAAAACTGCAGAAGTGGAGATCAAAAAGGAACATCAAGTGTTGATGATCAATAAGAACACTGGTTTTAAGAAATACAAGAAGGGAAAATGGAAGGGAAGTAAGGGCGGCAAGGCGGTTGCCGTGTCTAAAAAGAAACCCCGAGTTGGACCTAAGTCTGATACCGAGTGCTACTATTGTAAGGGGACTGGCCACTGGAAGCGCAACTGCCCCAAGTATTTGGCAGACAAGAAGGCCGGCAAGGCAAACAAAGGTATATATGATATACATGTTATTGATGTGTACTTGACTAGTGCTCGCAGTAGCACCTGGGTATTTGATACTGGTTCAGTTGCTAATATTTGTAACTCGAATCAGGGGCTGCGGAACAAGCGACCGCTAGCAAGGGGTGAGGTCAAGATGCGTGTCGGCAATGGATCAAGCGTTGATGTGATCGCCGTCGGAACACTACCTCTCTATTTGCCGCGGGATTAGTAATAAACTTGAATAATTTTTATCTAGTGCTAGCACTAAGCATGAACATTGTATCTGGATCGTGTTTGATGCGAAGTGGTTATTCATTTAAATCCGAGAACAATGGTTGTTCCATTTAGATGAATGCAATCTTTTATGGTCATGCACCGATGATAAATGGTTTATTTCTATTGGATCTCGATAATAATGTTACACATATTCATAATGTTGATGCTAAAAGAATTAAACTAAATGATGATATATCCGCATATATGTGGCACTGCAGTCTAGGTCATATTGGTGTTGAACGCATGAAGAAGCTCCATTCGGATGGACTTTTGGAATCACTTGATTTTGAATCATTTGATACATGTGAGCCATGCCTTATGGGCAAGATGACTAGAACGCCGTTTTCCGGTTCAATGGAACGAGCGACAGATTTATTGAAAATCATACATTCTGATGTATGTGGTCCAATGAGTGTGTCGGTGCGAGGTGGATATCGTTATTTTGTTACTTTCACGGATTATTTGAGTAGATACGGTTATATCTACTTGATGAAACACAAATCTAAAACATTTGAAAAGTTCAAAGAATTTCAGAATGAAGTGGAAAATCATCGTAATATAAAGATCAAATTTTTACGGTCCGACTGTGGAGGTGAGTATCTAAGTTACGAGTTTAGCACTCACATGAAAGAGGGTGGAATTGTTTCACAACTCACACCTGCCGGAACACCACAGCGAAATGGTGTGTCGGAACATTGTAATCGTACTTTATTAGATATGGTTCGATCTATGATGTCTCTGATGGACTTGCCGTTGTCCTTTTGGGGTTATGCACTAGAAACTGCTGCATTCATTTTAAATCGGGCACCATCTAAATCCGTTGAAAAGACACCATATGAATTATGGTTTGGAAACAAACCTAAGCTGTCATTTCTTAAAGTTTGGGGATGCGATGTTTATGTGAAGAAACTTCAACCGGATAAACTCAAACCCAAAGCGGAAAAATACGTCTTCATAGGATACCCTAAGGAAACTATTGGGTATTTCTTCTATCACAGATCCGAGGGCAAGGTTTTTGTTGCCAATAATGGATCCTTTCTAGAGAAAGAGTTTCTCATGAAATGTGTGAGTAGTCGGAAGATAGAACTCGAAGAGGTTACTGAACCTTCTCTTCAAAGTATGGCGAGTAGCGCAGCGTCGGAAGTTGTTTCGGAGTTGGCTTCACCAGTTGAAGAAGGAACTAATGATAATGATCATGAAACTCCAAAAGAGAGTACTACCGAACCTCGCAGGTCTAGCAGGACGCGTGCAGCTCCCGAGTTGTACGGAAATCCTGTCATGAATTTCATGGTTGATGAAAATGATGACCCTGCGACGTATGAAGAAGCGATGATGAGCCCGGATTCCAACAAATGGTTAGAAGCCATGAAATCCGAGATGGAATCCATGTATGAAAATCAAGTTTGGAACTTGGTGTACTTACCTCACGACCGAAAGTCCGTGGAGAACAAATGGATTTTCAAAAGGAAAACTGATGCTGATGGTAATGTAACCGTCTATAAAGCTCGAATTATCGCAAAGGGGTTTCGACAAATTCAAGGAGTTGACTACGATGAGACATTCTCTCCCATAGCGATGCTAAAATCAGTTAGGATTATGTTAGCAATTGCTGCATATTTCGATTATAAGATATGGCAGATGGATGTAAAAACCGCGTTTCTCAATGGTAATATTGAAGAAGAGTTGTATATGATACAACCAAAGGGTTTTGTCGATCCTAAGGATGCTAACAAGGTGTGCAAGCTTCAGCGATCCATCTATGGATTGAAGCAAGCATCACGAAGTTAGAATCTCCGCTTTGATGAGGTGATCAAAGAGTTTGGATTTGTCCAAACTTATGGAGAAGCTTGTATTTACAAGAAAGTGAGTGGGAGCAATGTGACATTTCTGATACTATATGTGTATGACATATTATTGATCGGAAATGATATAGATCTTTTAAATAGTGTTAAAAGTTATCTAAACAGCAAATTTTTAGTGAAGGACCTAGGTGAAGCGTCATACATATTAGGCATAAAGATCTATAGAGATAGATCTAGGCGCCTAATAGGGCTATCGCAAAGTACATACCTTGATAAGATTTTAAAAAAGTTTAAAATGGAAGATAGTAAGAAGGGGTTCTTACCTATGACACAAGGCACGACATTGAGTAAGACTCAAAGTCTGGCTACGGCGGAAGAAAGAGAGAAAATGGACAAAGTCCCCTATGCTTCAGCCATAGGCTCTATAATGTACGACATGCTATGTACAAGACCGGATGTGACACATGCTATTAGTTTGACTAGTAGGTACCAATCGGATCCAGGTTCGGAACACTGGAAAGCGGTTAAGAATATCCTTAAGTACTTGCGAAGAACTAAGGATATGTTTCTTATATACGGAGGTGAAGAAGAGCTCGTCGCTAAGTGTTATGTCGACGCTAGCTTTGACACCGATCCGGATGACTCTAAGTCTCAATCCGGATACGTATTTCTCATGAATGGCGGAGCGGTTAGTTGGAGGAGCTCCAAACAACCTGTGGTGGCGGGATCAACGACGGAGGCCGAATATGTTGCTGCTTCGGAAGCGGCTCAGGAAGCAATTTGGATGAAGGAGTTCATATCCGAACTAGGTGTGGTTGCAAACGCGTTGGACCCAATTGTGATTTATTGTGAAAACAATGGTGCCATTGCCAATGCCAAAGAACCAAGGCCTCACAAGCATTCCAAGCATATTAAGCGCCGGTTTCACTCCATCCGCGAGCATGTCAAGGATGGAGATATAAAGATTTGTAAAGTACATACGGATCTCAATGTAGCAGATCCGTTGACTAAAACTCTCCCTAGAGCAAAACATGATCTACACCAGAACTCCATGGGTGTTAGATACATCACTATGTAACTAGATTATTGTCTCTAGTGCAAGTGGGAGACTGAAGGGAATATGTCCTGAGAGGCAATAATAAAGTGTTTATTATGTGTATTCCAAGTATATGGTAGATGTTTATTTTGCATGCTATAATTGTATTAATACGGAAACGTTAATACATGTGTGTTTAATAAACAAACAGAAAGTTCCTAGTTATGCCTCTCTCATAAACTAGTTCGTTGATTAACAAGATGATCACAGTTTCCTGATCATAGACATTAGATGTTATTAATAACGAGATCACAATATTAGTGTAATGATGTGATGAACATTCATCCGAAGTATAACATTACGATCAAAGTCATTGAGTTTATATTGCTATAAACAACTTACGAAGTGATCCTAATCCTTAGACCATGAGATCATGCCAATCACTAACACCGGAAGAGTTTCTTGTTGACATCAAACGTCACACCGTAACTGGGTGATTATAAAGATGGCTTCAAAGCTACTAAAGTGTTATGTTGAGAATCATGGATCAAGAGTGGAATTTGTTCATCCCGATGACGGATAGATATACTCTGGGCCCTCTCGGTGATATCACATTGGTAGCTTGCAAGCAAGTGATTTGATCACTAGAATGTTATATCACAGAAACGAGAAAAGAGTGCATGTCAGTAACGAGATCAAACTAGGTATGGAGATATCGATGGTCGAATCTCGGACATGTAATATATCGTGAAACAAAGGGATTAAGATACAAACGTAAAAGGTTCCGACGATCACAGAAAAGTCATCGTTGAATGTGTGGGAGTCAGTATGGATCTCCAGGTCCCGCTATTGATTATTGATCGGAGAAGGGTCTCGATCATGTCCGCATTATTCGCGAACCGTAGGGTGACACACTTAAGGGACACTGACATCCAGTTGGAGCAAATGTTTCATGCCAAAAAGAATAACAAGCGCATGAATTTATTTCACTAGATACCGAAACAGGTTTTCGGGTGAAATTGCATAAAGTGGTTTTGCATGTGAAATAGAATTCTATCAAGGGGTTATATGTGAATGTTTATCATTAAAGTAATTGACAAAATTCTGAATAAATGAAAGAGTTTTATTTAATGAGAGTTTGCATTAAATTTGGTGGAAATTTAACAGCAAGTTTGAGTGGGATTTTGAGTGGAGGAAATCGAAAGGGTTTTTGTGAGTGGAGTGTCCACCCACATGAATGAAGGAGGGGAGGGGGCAGCTCCCATGGCCGGAGGCCACCTCCTTGGTGCCCCCTCCTCCTATAAAAGGCACCCCCTCTCCTCTCTCTCTCACACCTCCTCGTGAAGGATCTCTCTCCCCCTCTAGAATTTATCCCCCATGGTCTTGGATTAGCGAGATACATGTTTTCGGTGGATATTCGGCAAGAAAGGGTTGTGCTTCCGCTGCATCACTGGAGCGAGGAGGCGGAGGTTGCTCGGTGTCTTGTACGTGTGTGCGAGCACGGATGCGCTGGTGCTTTGCGGCGTTAGGACTTCCTCTCGATCTTGAGATCGGCAAGAGATCGTCTACATCAACCATGAGTTGAACTCGTTAAGCTTTGTCGGTCTTCAAGGGTATGTTCTCTACGGATATACATCCGCCTGTTGTTTGTATCTAGTATATAGATCTTGGTATATAGTTCCCATCATAGGAATTTTTTTGTTTTCTATGCTGTGAACCCTACACTGCTATAGTGGCACAACAGCTTGCTACAAAGGCACGGCCACTTCTTCTCCGGCGACATCGTGTTCTTCGCCGGCATAGCTTTTTTGCTATCATTGTTAATTTGTTTTGCTAAGTTATTTTTTGCTACTTTCACTCAATTGGTTCGCTACAACTGATTTTCTATGGTTTTGCTACGAGCACCGGCGAAAGTCTCCAGTGATGTCTCCGACAAAGTCGGTTTTGCTACATTAGAAAAAATATTTTGTTACAACAGTTTTGTGGTTTTGCTACAACTGTGTAAACTTTTAGCTACGAGGTCCCTAGCGATGTTTTTTCCTGTGAGAGTCTCCGACGATGCCTCCGACGAAGTCAGTTTTGCTACATTAGAATATTTTTTTGCTACAAGATCGCCGGCGAGGTCTCCGGCGAGGTCCAGTCTATTTGTACTTTTCCTGAAACGTACCGTTTTCTGCTATGTGTAGCAAAAACAGGACTATTTGTAGCAAAAGCGCGTATATTTGTAGCAAAAACGGGATTTGAGTATTTTTTTTGGGGACACGTGTCAGCATCCGGGGGATTTTGGGAAATTATCCCTAAAGGACGCGTAGTACGACCCTAACTTATATCATCTACCCACTCCGACATAAATATCCAGCTTCCCCGGATATCCAGATCTCAGCTCTAATGAGCTGAATATATGCTCCAGCATTTTTTGGTACTCGGTAACTCGCTCATTCTATTTTTTTTGAAATTGAGGGTTTAGACCCCTGTCCTCTGCATCAAAGAGATGCATACAACCTTTATATCTTACTCCCTTTGTTACTGTGCTGGAAAACTCAGCAAGCATCCATTTCCACTCACACATGCTCGTAGATAGTCCACAGGATTCGGTTGGTGCCTAAGGGTGACCGAAGTTTCCAACCTGGCCGTAGGCAAGGGAACACATAGGAAGCCAATAGAATCGATATCTCTGTAGGAAGGAACTCATTGGTATCTTTGGATTGAGCGGCAACGGAAAAGCATATAGTGGCATTTTTGTTTCAACTGCTACAGGCTGTATGTGTGGAAGGTTAAGGGTCTGGTCTGAAACCATGCAACCCGCTAATCTAACCCCAACCTAACTGGCGTCCCGGGCAGTGGAAAGTTGGGGTTAGCACGTGCCTATTCCGTTAAACACGGGCTTGTTAGGACCTGCTACAGCATGTAACAGATGATCGACGAGATCGCCAAGGTCGTGAACATCATACGAATGGTTCAGATGTACGTCAGCGGCAGCCACTGTTAAGTTATGCTCGTGTGCAGAGTTTGATTGGTGCTTGGAGTCATTAGTTAGTTTTACGTGTATATTAAAATATTTGGGCCAAGTGCCAGCACCCTTCGATCTTAGGCTGCTCATAGTGCATAGCAACTTGTTACTAGTATAGATTATTATCTCCATAGTGAAAAATAATTTATATGTGGTAACATGCAATGTCACATTAATTAGGTTATTTTGTCTTGATATGTGTGATGTTAGAGTAACATATCTAGTTACTCTATCTATCTCTTTTTTCATTAACTCATTTTCACATAAGCAAAAGTGTTGATTTGGACTCTTAGTTACTAGTAAAGTTACCCCCACTATGACTAGCCTTCTTTTTCCAATGATCGTATCTTAGCATGATTTCATAGGCAAATTGCTTATGTGGCACCATACTTAACGAAAAGAGAAGATGCTATTGTATCTTAGCTTAGACTAGTCATAACGGGGGAGTATCATATAGTAGTATCATCATATGATAGTAGTATATGATATGATCTCCATAATGCATAGTATCATGTAGTAGTATCATAATCTTAGTGTATTTATTGTTTTGTAATATCTCGATGTAAAATCGTGTACAAGATTTACTTGAGATATTTTTTTTAGTTTCACGTGCTATGATACCGTATCTACCTATGATACTAACACAATCTCTTTTATCATTAATTACAGTGACACATAAGCATTTCGCGTGCATGTAATGTATAATACCACCTATGATACCCTATTGGGGATAGTCTTAGATACAAGCTTTGCATGGTACCATAGGACAAATACATGATTATGCCAATCATATGCATGTGTGGACCCAAAGTCACTAAATATAGATACAACTATTAAGATACAATTCATCGTACTAGTTGTCTCTTAAGATACACCAATTTCTAAAATAACGAGTAAAGAGACAACCCATTGTGAAAGGTCTTATGCGTGCGTCGGCCGTTATTTGTTTTGGTCTGAGGTTCCCGGTTTGTGTGTAGACAAGTTGTGAACTATTGGCAGTATAGAGCATTACCGCGTTAGTAACATTGACAGGGTGATGCGCCTGCAGTGTGCACATTAATCAATTAGTTACTTGTAGTATTCTCTGTTGGGTATCAACCGACCGAACATGAAAGCATATAACTCAGGCTAAGAACGGGGAAAAGCCGTGCACAAGCCCACCACGATAATCTTCTCGTCACTACACCAAACCAATAACTAATCTCTTCAAATTTAACCTCAAACCGCCCCGCCCCGCACAGATTAGTGCAGTTTGAAACCAATTCACACCCAAAGTAGAAACCATGGATATTATGACAAGTGGTCCATTCACTCCAGTATTGTCTTCAACCAGTACCTGGGTGCCATTCTAATGTTCATGGACGTGCACCGACCACCGGTGAGCATCGTCGCGCCGTGGGTACTCGCTCCTCCCCACGCGTATCTGAGCACCCCATTATCACAGCGGGATCTCCTCTACCTCTCAGCGCGAGAAAATGACCATCCAGAGTTCACGGAAACAACACGTCCGACTTCCAGAGTTCACGGAAACAACACGTCCGACCTCGTCGTTTTCACCTGTTCTCGCCTCCGATCCCGGCCACTACCACAACCAGCTGGTCAGCACATAGGCACATACTCTCCGTCCTCTTCCTAAGGCCTTGTTCGGTTAATCCACCTTCCTAGTGGATTGGAGTGGTTTGGAGGGTATTGGGGTGTATTTTGACTTACATGGGATTTAGTCCCCTTCAATCCATGCCAATCCTGTTAAAATCTCATGAAACCGAACAAGGCCTAACCGATGAAGGAGACACGCCGGGATCTCGACGTGTGTCGACCGCGCCAGAGTGGATGAACACGAGTGGAGGTCTCCGGTGTTTGGTTGAGCCTGCGGGTTAGACCCATGGGTTCGGCCCATTTCAATTCTCTTGGTCTGAAACAAAACCGTACCAGTCCGCCCCACATTTTCTCTCAACCCACACCGATTCAACCCATACGACCAATCCCTTCTCCCTAGTCCAAATAGAACCCATCTGAACCAGTACCATCCAGAATGAGTTTTGCTTTGGCAGGCTGGTGCTCTGCTGATAAATGGCATTTCCGTTGATTTTAGCTTCAAATTGTGGAACCTGTGGTCACTATCTTGCCCAAACAATGAAATCATGTAGCATACGCGCAAGCTGCCTTAGGTTGGCAAACTAGTTCAAAATTCAAATCCCCTATATTATAAGGGAACTGATGTTGTAAGAGTTCACACCTACTTCGCAGATGAACTAGGTGCCACGTGAGGTACAAAATTAAGTTGTTTATGTTTCTCAAAAGGTTCTCCTTCTGATAGAGAAAGTACAGAAAGTACGTTCAAGTTTTTTAGCAAAAACCATCTCGTTAAGCCTTTTGTGATGGTATAAATGGTTCACCTTGACCACCAATCTCAGGTGAGTAGAGGGCTATGGATTCGGAACAAATCCATCGGGTAGTGTTATCTTTTCCCACCGTGTTGACCTTCTCTACCAGGACTTTTCTACTAGGCTCCCTGGCGCGCATATTTGACATTTCTATTTGTTTGCATCATGCCATCAATTTTTTCGATCAAGGAGCCCACTCATCATGCACCATGGAGGAGGAAGTAACAAGCTCATGTTATCTTGTGCTCTATCTCATGTCTCCTGACCTCCGCTTGCGTTTTCTCCTCCGAATTTTGAGGCACCACTAGAACTAGTTGACGATGGACAGAGTAAGGATGGGTAGGGCAAATGACATGCATAGTAAAAGTTTCATATTCATGTATGTGATTTCTGTATATGATTCTGGCAGAGGCCATTTATATATGTTTTAATTTCGCTACATTTTCAACCCTGGGGTGTGTTCCCTTCGCGACCTCTGGACAGGGATCTCCTTGGTTTGCTGGACGCTATGTCGTCATCGGAACGACGTAGTCTTCGAAGGAGCCGCTCCTTCTTCCGGCGAGGTCATCCGGAAGATTGCCGCGGAGGCAGACCTCTGGAGGGCTGCAGGGCTTTTCCGCGACTATCTAGGGCAGGTAGATAAGTGGAGATGCCGCGAGTAGCTGCTTAGGTTGTGTTTGCTGTCCCTGAGGCGGCGTGGAGTTGCATCTTTGGCGCCTGTGCCACGGTGCGTTGTAAAACTGGCCTCTTGGCCTTTCTTCTATGAAAACGATACGTCCCCAAGGACGTATCCTTGAAAAAAAAATCAACATTTTCTTTATAATTTTTTTTTCTAAATAAGATGTACGAAGCAGCAAAGTAGAGAAATGATCTATACTCTAGATTCCACTTAACCTAAAAACTCTTGACATCACACGTTCCAAATTCCCATATCCTCTTAACCGTCCCCTCACAGTAAAAAGACCATGTTAACTGTACAAAAGTAGAGCAGTATACATATCAAGATGTCCACAAAACCTACACTCTTGTTCAGGATTATGAATTTGTGATGTTAACAGTAGGTCAATATATACGTTCACACATCTGAACTCAGTCTGGTCTTATTATTTAATTCACCACATGCATGTGACAGGATCCACTTTTGTAGAGGTAACCTAAAACATCTACCCACTCTGATCCTTATATCAGCTCATTGATATATGCCACTTGATGCACCTCTAGCTCCAAGATCCAGCCACTTCGATGATTCTTATTAGGATTTTCTCTTTTAGTGCCCCATCACTTTGATTGGTCAATTAAAGCTAGTGTGCGATTGGTGCTTAAAGTGTCGCTGGAGTTCACAAACTCGAGCATGGGCTATGAGGCACATGGTGCCAATGGACTTTCTTGATGTCGGAACTCTGACTTCAGACTGAGTGGCCTCAGAAATACATCATCTACTCTCACCACACCAATATGTGCTTGTTTAGGCCTATGAATGCTATGGCACCAAATCAAGCAAACTGTCAATCCTACACAAGTCAAACCTCGTGTTCTTTGGATAGGTTTGGTTAGCACATGACATCGAAAAAACATTGACGGTCAACGGGATCATGTGTCGTGTGAAACCTCGGGCTAGCAACAATGAGAATGTTCTCCGACTATATCAAGCGTGATGGACAGAGAGAGTAGGAAAAGTAGATCAACTTAATTTATACAAATCTCCATATGTGCATGCCAGTACAGATGGGAAGTGTTGGTGGGCATCCTAATATTTCCCATCAATAGTATATGCACCCGGAGTTCTAGATAGTTTCTCAAGTATTTACCAAGCGACATCAATACATTCAACATCACCAAGAAATAATGTCCAGAGTCTCCAAAGCTTCAGCTATGTATTTGCTACACTACTGCTACGCATTCTAATCCGTTGATGATGCACATCAGGCTTGTACACATCCATATCATACACATAAAACAAAATAGTAGTGTGTGTATATACCAAGACAACATAAAGAATTATCCATGAATACCTATTGAACATAACTAATCATATATTCCATATGAATGATCAACATATGCGCCAAAAATACCATCATCCGAGGTAAACTTCGGCCTCGGATCATTCATCTACATGAACTTTGGTGGCCCTATCTATGTTCCTCATTATATTTCCTTTTGAGCATCTTAGACCTTGCATTTTCCTTATAATCTCTCATAACAAAAAATTCCCTTGAGAGCTTTCATAATCTTGTTGTATTATTCTTTGATGAGATAGAAGCACATTCACTTGTAGGAAATGTATTAATGATAATAGGAACACTCAGAGTGTTGATAAGGACTTGAGTATAATGAACATAAGTTGGCACACACATAACATTCCCAGCCACAATAATCTCCAGATGCACATAATTAATGACGTCTCCTTGAACTTAGTGGCGGACATAAAAATTTCTTGAAGCCTAGTGGAACAAGTTTAAGATGCTAAAATTTTGTAAATCCTTAAAAATACATAAAATACCAATAGGCAAGTCAGGGTAGCTGCCCGATCTTGAGGAATTCTAGGTCCGCCAGCGGTTGAGCTAACCTTTGGTGTTGTAAGACTGTAGATCCTGGTAGGATATCCAAACTTGGCACAAATGTATTGCAGATAATGCATGTCCATCACATTAAAGAAACAAAGGAGACTTTCAGTGTGGCCAGCAATATACTCTCCTCCGGATAGAAGTAGTGATCTTCATGAATAAGGTCATGGTTAATTATCAATCACGCATGAAACTTTTATGCAAACAAGGTTCAATAACCTTGTCAGTACCTTCTTGGTTTTCCATCTAGGACATCTACATTATTATTGTGTTCATCACATGCGAGGTTTAAAGTGGTATAAATTGTTGGATTAGAGTGAGGCAACAATCTTGCATTATTAGCCATGATGTTAATACATTCTCTCATGAGCCTCAAACAATTCCTTCAAAGTAATCTGACTTGCGTTGGGATAGTTAAAACCGTGAACCTTTTGACATACCACGAGACACACATTGCTCTATAAGATATCATAATAAATCTTCCCTTCAACCACACTCAAAAGAGACAGTCACAAGTGGTACTCTTTTTTGTATCATGCGGATTATTTTCTCATATTGCATTTTTGTGTGGCATGGTCTAGAAGACGTGTTGAATTAGAAGATGATATTTGGTGGGCTCTTGAGAAACTTCAGCCTTATTGTATGTTTTTTTTGTTTGAGCTGCGCCCTTTGACAACTTCTCACTTCTTGGAGGGAAAGGATCTTTCCAGTTTTCTTCTCCCTCAGTGGCCGCTCTCTTGCCACTAGACACTGCATGACTGGCACCTAGAAATATATAGGTATGAGTAATAAAATATGGATATAGTATCAAATAGGAGAAAAACATATGTTTGATCTTTGGAGAGGAGTACTTTGCTTCTCTTTTTGCTGGCCTAAAGTATCCTGGGGCCATCAGGGCTTCTACCAATAATCAATGGTCATGTCATGATCTATGTTTGTTGTGGAAATATGTACCCCTTAAGCTTGTTTATTTTTATTCACAATGACCACTTGGTAGCATTGTGCATATATGTGGCTTCTTATGGTTGACTAATGTTTGGGAATTGAACGTCTGGCTAATTACCTAACGGATAATTACATGACAGTAGAGAGACAATCAACCAGATGGTCTGCAAGCTAAACCCATCGGCCAGCCATGTCGACACAGTGTCGTGTAGTGTAAGAGCCACATGGCGCGCAGGATCAAGACATTGACAGGGCAGAGATAATAATTGATCGACATAGAAAATAACGCTAGTTAGCATCAAAATTTTATAAAATGAAAGCATTGCCACCAGAATCATCGGATGCGCCAGTCGGAAGTAACTATGTACTGCTAATGCATCAGTTTTATAGTTAACATGGAAAAATCCTACATTTCAGTTGGTCAAGATTTTCACAAATCTCAATTGATTATGAAAATGAAAACTTCATCTAACTAGTAAGTGCACTTTTCACCAATTTTCATTTTATTAAACCATATAAATTTGCACTTTTCATTAAAACAAGCAAGGTGGCCCTCGCAAATGCGAGGGCATCATCTTTAGTGGGTTGAAATAAAGTTACTATTTGATGAATATCACATTTAATGATAAAAAATAATATTATTCTTTGACTATAAAATTATTAAGGTAAATAAAGTATCACAAATGTAAATAACATCTTTAACATCCTTAGTCATCTATTAAAATACACTCTTTTTGTTTGTTACTGATTTTTGATTAGTAAATATAATTAGATTTTATGTGGTATTAGATCTACATGAGGTTAACTCACAATGATAAATCTATTTATTATAATACCATAATAATCATTATGATTTAAAATTAGATTTTATGTGGTATTCTCCAAACATGTTCTTTTCCCATTATGATTTAAATTTTTTCACATGAGGTTAACTCACAATGAATATTAAGGACCACACATGTTCTTTTCTACATTACATTAGCTAAACACATTGAATAAGTTAATTCACTTCACCAGCTAAGCAATATTTTTATGTAATGTTGGATTATTTTGCCAATATAATGATGAGGTTGTCATTAACAATGAAATTCTATTTATTATTGTCGTCCGAGAATTAAATTTCCATATTTTATTTAAAAAAAAATGAATGTGAATGGATTCATGGATGAGTTACCAGTACATCACAGATAATCTTATTGAGACATAACCCTAACAACAACATCGATTATTGGTATTGATATTTCCCTAGTTGTATCATAGTTTCCTTGTGCAAGCACGTGGATAATTAATGATCATTGAGCCTCCACCTCCATCGTGAACATCACCCTCCATGTCTTTTTTGGGTTCACATGAATTGTGCTAGACAATTATGGGTGATGGTGCCATCGATCTCAAAATCGAATTTAAATATTCAAATATAGTTCATATGTGAACTATAGTAACTCATGAGGTTATTGTGTGCAGTTCCCATGTTTCACCCTAATATCCTTCTTTTAGGAAGCCTGCATAAGTTCATATTAACAAAACAACCAAGAAAATTTGAACTTATTTGACTTCACGCTTTGAACTTTCAAGTATTGTTGCTCATGTACACCATGAGCAACACTCAAATGAATAGTTGTACACTTTGCCAAGAATACGTGGTTCAACACATGTGTCGATCAGAGGTATTAATGTGTTGTTTGTCGAGCAACTAATAATTAGGACCCACCGGACAGTACTTGAATCTTTTCCCGCAATTATACACTCTTAATCTAAGAAAAATAGACAATCACATGATATTGATTTACTTTTTGGTAACATTCCAATTTGTAAGGTCTTAGATATTCAAACGTACTTCAAATTTTACAATCATCTTTCTATAAAAAATTAAGGCGGAGTCATCCAAAAATAATTTAATCTCTATGGTTTCTTTTATTTTTTGTCAGTTGCTAAGAGGTGAATTTAAGTGCTGGCTTGAGATGAATGTTTGATGGTTTAGGATCATTAAGTTTCTAGGATGAAAAGTTAATTTTTCATTTCGAAGTTTCGTACAAGCTTTACCTACAACGTCCTAGTGGAGATACAGACACATACTAGTCCATGTTATGTCTGTGTTTCTCCAATATACTACCTTTTATCCAGAAACTATCCATGAACCTTACATGCTCACCATTTACTTGTCTCCCGATGTATCGAATATAGGTGTGGGTAATATCTTGATTATTTTTGTATATTTGTTTCATGTAATAAATAAATTTGCACTTTACTGTTTAGTAAATATAAATAACTTTACACTTTGTAGTCCCTACCATTTTGACATGCATGTATTTTATAAACACGGAAATAAACCGTTGTTGGTCCGTGTTGTGCACATGCTCTTATTTAAGTGTTCATGAACAACACGGTTAGTTACTTAGAATCGTGATACACATGGCTCGTTACAATGTCAAAAAGATTGTGCAACTATACTGCCGAGTCCCTAGTTAAATTGTAGCCGTATATTACGTACCCATCTAAGTATCTCAATAATTTAGGTGATGTGGATTGTTTTTTTAATTTTACTTTCTAATGTACAATCATGTCGTTTGTTCTTATTGCATGGCATAGGTAGTATATTTATTTTCTTGTGGATTATAGATTTCATAGCTTTTTGTTAAATTTTGGGAGGAATGAAGTAGACCTCTTTCCAATCGCACATTCATTATATTTTGAAGAGTAACTATCCACTGCACTCAAATCTCTTCTTATGAATCTTCTGTTGGTAGAGCGTAATTCTGGAGAATTTCAGTTTGCATGATACCACAATCTTGTGTTTCTCCATTTTTATATATTTTTTAGTCTTTATCAAATATGTATTAACTTATTGGCAAAGAAAATTCTATAAAGATTGAACACAGTTCGTCTGACATGCTAATAAACTGTGCTTCATGCAGTACTTTACGTGGACGTGGTTCTCCTTTTTTTTAAGGAACGGGAACTTGGTTCTCAATTGGATTTGTAGGACCAGTCTAACTTGGTACTCCATCGGGACTTCTTAACAATTCACGGAACGCGCGACCCGGCCTATGGCTGGACTCTTTGTACCAGCGCACGGTGCTAGTCGATTGGGTGTGTGCTTGCCGTGACATGTACACGTTTGATGTTTTACGTAACACCTTTTTGTTTTTTAATCTTAACCATTAGAATTAAGATCAACGTACTATATATTTTAAGCCTATGTGGATCAACCATGTGCCTGAAAAACACCCTTATATTGCTTTTAGTATATAATAGATGACAGAAAAAATGAAAATAACATCAATAAACACATGCAATGGTCTACGTGCCGGGCTGCCGGCGGTGGCGATGGAGAGCCTTTTCCATGGACAAGTCGGCAACAGAAATAAAATGATATCCTTTTCATGATTAAAAATTTATGAGGCATACATAAATCTGACGTTGAAATACTATGATCACACGGTTGAACTTCTGGAATTAATACTTTCCCTGTTTACTTTCCAAAGTGAACATGATGGTGATCCACTTTTTATATAGAGCTAATAACTTAATTACACAATCTACCAATTCCCAACAAAATATCTTCTCTCTCTACTTACCTAAAAAGAACCTGGTGTTCCGTTTCCTTCCAATACGTGCACTCCGTCGGTTTTCCACTAGTAGAAAAAGGGCCTATAGTCCCGGTTTGTAAGGGCCTTTAGTCCCGATTTTGCAACCAGGACTGCGAAATCGGGACTAAAGGCCCCTATTTCTAGTCCCGGTTTGTTACGGGAGATGAAGGACCTTTAGTCCCGAGTCGTATTACGGCCCTGGACTAAAGATCTTTTTTCAAATATTTTTTTTAATATTTTTTTGAATTTTTTTTTGAACTTTTTCTTGAACTTTTGAATTTTTTGACTCGTAATCCTCTCACTTGGAACTTTTTAGCACTAAGTATATTTAATCTTAGGTCAAATTACATTTGTGGTCCAACTTCTCATTCGGTCACCCATCCTAGCACTACTCCACCCTGAGCACGCTTAACTTCTCTGTTCCATCCGGATGTCCTTGCGCGAAGCCCTTGTGTATCTTGTTGTTAACACTATCATATCAATCCTATTAGTCCATATCAATATGCCATACATCTTTATTTATTAAAACTACAAACAACTATTTTAGTAAACGACAATAAATAAGTAATAATAATATTTTAATATAATGAAAGTAACAAACTAAATAAAATAATATTTTATTCATTTTTTGCCATTATTCATTTAATATGGCATAAATAATATCTTTAAATCTGTAAATCGAAATTTGACAAATAATATATTCATTATTATCAGAAAAATGTGAGGAATCAAAATATGGAATAAAAAATTGCTAAATAATTTTTTTTTTAAATAACTTTTTTCCCTTTTCAAATTTTAAAAATGTAAAAGAATCAGAAAAATGTGAGGAATCCATTATTTATAATTTTAAAAATCTAAAAATGTGAGGAATCCAAATAAGGTTGTTAAAATCAAACTCAAATTTTTTTTCCACACATTTTAATAGACTGTACATTTTTTTTCGACATCGTACGCAAAAGTTATAGCAATTTTAAGTTGCCCGCGTTCGCACCCCTTTAGTCCAGGACCGTATCACGACCCGGGACTAAAGGGTCACTATATCATGGCCCGGGACTAAAGGGTGTTGCCCACGCCTGCACACCTTTAGTCCCGGGCCGTATCACGACCTGGTACTAAAGGTTCAGAATGACCCGGGACTAGAGTTTTCTCGGGCTCCTGACCACTGAAAACGGTACGAGCCGGTACTAGTGCTCGTACTAGTCCTGGCCCGTAATAAATCGGGACTAGTGTCAGACTCTAGATGGAACCGAAGCCTCTTTTTCTACTAGTGTTCTTTCGTCACATCTCCATACTCCACCGGTTTTTCAGGGTTTTTTTCGTCCAACGCCCCGAACCCGCATGAGTCACGAATCATCTCTTCGCTCGCCTCTCTCCCTCTCTCACTCCCCGCCGATTAACACCGCCATGGATCTGCCGGACTCCACCGTCTCCTCCCTCTCTTGCTATTGATGCCGCCCAATACTGTCGCCTCGCCATCGCTGCTGCCCAGTACCAACCCGAAACGTTGCCGCCCTGGACCGGTCCTACACCGCGAGAGCAGCTGTCTCCTCTTACCTCTTCCTCGTTCCGCCGGGGAGTCCCTCCACTAGCCACCCGAGATGCTCCCAATCTGGGTGAAGGTGGAGCTGGCCATCCGTGCCGCAAGGTCGTATTCCCCTATGTTGAGCTGGAGCTGCAGGACCTGTCCTTGGTTGCCGATGTGTTCCCGTGCGTGCAGGACCGGGACGATGTTTCCCTCTTGCCGATGTGGCCCACTGCATGGCCGGCGCCCCTACGTACCTGCCCCAAACCTGCATAGATGGTCGCCATAGACCTGATTTCACTTTTCTGTCTCAGACTTCATGCAAGTCCAAGTGCAGCTCGGTCCTCTGTTAAGCTGTTATGGCGCAAGTTCTAATGTATTTTTTGTTCCTCTTAACTATTTTGGTCTATCCCTGAAAGATCAACTTCACTTGCTAACCTTTAATGAAATGTGTGATTGTGCAAATGTTCATGTATATGGATAGTGCAAACTATTTTTAGTCAAATTAGTAGTAAAAACATTATATTATTAACTTACAATCCTAGATTTGCGCAAAATTAACATTGCATTTTGTCCACTTGTCATGTATCTCCGAGCATCCAGAGTTGATTGGCAAAATGTGCTCTCTCATTCTTTGTATGTTTGAACTCCTAAATATTTTTGTTTTGTTGAACTCCTAAATATTTTTGTTTTTTAACTCCTTTTTTGTTTTCCGAGGAGTTCAATTCATGGAGATTTTTTATACTACGCCGTACTTATATTATACTACAGCTGGTCTGTGCTTTTGCATCTCAGCATTGCACATCATCCAATATTCTGGACTATATGGTCTCGGTGGCTTCTCATGGAGTTGTGGTAGGAGCATGGCTTGGTGCCTGGCCTATGCCTCCTGACTAGGAGGGACCAGGACAGGTAAATATACTGATTGCGACTTCATGTAGTATGTTCTTAAGATCATATGTGATCACTATCATGAAAGAACAATATCAGTCCAGGGAGCACACGACCGCCATGGGAGTGTTCTTCCTCGGGTAGTTTTGCTAACATTGTTGTGAAATGCAGTGCAGATGCCTATGAATAGAGATTAGAAATAATGGATATTTAAGAGGGTTAAGCCGCTGAAATATTAACACCTGGCTTAAAAAGTAATGGTTCAGAGGAAATGGCCACGTGAATTATTAATTGCTTAGGATGCTTGTAGCTTCATTGGCTTCAAAAATGCATTTGGTCACTCTGGTTTCAGTATTGCTTTCATATTCAGATTAAGTGAGAACCAGCATTATGAGATACTACTTCCATTTTATTCATCTTTAGGTAGATTGTGTTCTGGCTATACCAGCTCATTTACCATGCTTACCTTCCATTTTGTATCTCGCTATGAAAAGCAACTGGTAATACTCTTGATTCTCAAATATTTAGTGTTGATGTTTATTGCTTATCTTTTTAATGAACGACCTGAAGGCCTCCCTTCCTATAGGCCCCAAGGGAAAAAAAGTAAATTTCTTTTTTTTTTGAAACATAGAAGGTGTAGATCTAATGGTGTACTGTTGGTAATATAGTTTTTTAGATATAGCATTGAAAATAAAATCTAACCAAAACCCTTTTTTTGTGTAGCAGGTTTCTCCTTCTTGGATTGAGTGCAAATACATGTTGCATGTTGTCAAGATATTCAAGTCATTCCTCAGTATTACCCTGACATGTGTGACAAGTGTTGGTACCCTTGTTCTTGGGATTGGTACTGCATCATGTTACAGACCCTCTTGGGCAAGACAATTTTATTCCGTGCTTGATCTGACTTATGCGAAAGACCACATACCATCAAAAGTTCAATGAAAACCATCTTCTCAATGATGGTTATGACTGAGATTTTTATTTGTGGGGAAATATGGGTCCTAGTATGTGATTCGTTATACCGTCGATATGAATGGATTGCGCAAAGGCTCAGCCTTGATCCCTCGGCTACTAGAAGGATGAAAAAACCTTCGCTTTGTGGGCAAGGATAAATTCAATCTTTGATAAATTGCCCCCCCCCCCTCCCCCCACCACCACCGAAATCCTGGTATGTTTGCCAAACTCCATCGGAATCGCTAGGTTTCTATTGCAAGATGTGGAATACGTGAAGTATGCATGACAACTAACAACTGCAATAGCGGCGACCTGAAACAGCTGCAAAAGTATGCTGAGATGAGCAAGGCTCTGATGAAGGTTGACCGACCGACCGATTTGCTTTTCACTCTGAATGGTATGGTGTCGTCTGTATATGCACAAAAGGTCTTCAACCTGAACTCGACATTCCATATGGGCCGCTCTTTATGTCCTTGCCGGCAGTGGTGAGCAGGGGTGACATGCACTCGCCGTGGTGGGATGTGGCATACAAGAACAAGAGGAGAATGATTGACGACATATAGGACACATGAGAGATGTTACCAGCTTCACTCCTGTTTCCACATTGACCGTCCAACTTAGCTTCAACTCTATATAAATTGATGGAGTAGCATTCTTTGTTTAGAAACTCTATAGAAATTGATCGGATCAGAACGAGATGTGGGCAGAGTACGTGCGCGCTGGCGGCCTGAAAGGTCAGCCCCTGAAACAAAACGAGTTTGTTGACAGGGTTCCTCCGATCTTGGCTTGTTTTCCACTGATCTATTATGGAGAGTTTAGATGTTCTTAGTCAACGAGTAATTTTGATTTATTTTCTTATACCAATGAGTTCTTGCATCTCATGTTAATTTAGTCAGTGATCAACAAAGAAACGGACATATGTGGGAAGCAGCAATGATATGCTACTGAATATACTCCAATTCTTTCAATCTTGTAGCTTAAACACTGTCTGGTTGTCTCGAGAACCGTGTTGTGCTCTTCTGTGTGGTAATGCTTTGTTGCATACTTAATGAAGGTGAGTTTCATTGCTAGGATTTTACTCTATTGTATTTATTCTTGGTGATCCTACCATGGCTGGGCAGGCGTCCTCCTACTCCCCTCTTTTCGCGACTGGGAGAATGCATGCCACACTTCCGCCAGCACGGCCTGTAGCGACCACATGAAGACTGTCATGGTGGTGGTGGTTGTGCTAGAGGCGGCCATATCAATGGACGCACGGCTTGCAGCGACGAGATCGAAACACCCACTGCTGCCTCTGTTGAAGATGCCAGTGTGGGCGGTCGATACCTCCAGACCTTCGCAGCCCGCCTTAGGTTCCACCCTCTCCTGACCTCCCCTTCCATCTCTGTCCTGCACGAGATATTTGGTACTACTCTCTTAGGATGGAAGGATTCAAATGATGATGTGAGCTTGCCGCTCCAGCGCTAGCTGCTAGCATTAGGCTACATTAAAAAGGAAGCCTCCTACATAAACAAGTACCTGTGAATGTTCTTCTGAATTTGATCATTCACGAGTGCGAATTTGCATTAAGGTGTGAGGTTCTGAAGATATGTGAGCATGCATTCTTTTTCCTCTGCTCCAGCAACTACTGAGGACAGCTGGTTAGTTAACCTGTGTCATAAAGCATAGCTTGATTGTTGGCTGCAACCTCAGAGACCCAAGATATCGTTCACTTAAAAGACGAGGAAGATGTAGACTATATTCTTTGTCCACGGCAGGACACGTACATTGATTACATGTTGTTGTCACTAGGTGCAAAGAACTTGGCATTCATTATACATGAATACCTGTTCTATCAACAACAAAAATCAATTACTGTTATCCTGAATGCTTATTCTTTTGAACATATGTAACAAAGAAACAAACTCAAGTAACAAACATGATGTTGGACCTTACATTGATTTGGTGAGAATTCTCCCAGCCCTTCTATTTTTACCCATCATGCACTATTTCATTCACACGGTCAAATATTGGGCCATTGATGAGCCTACAAACCAATCTCCAATCATTTAAGTTTTAAAATAAGCCAAAGATAAAAAGAACTGGTCATTTTTCTTTTGCGTATGTGCTCCCATCCTAGCGGCCGCTAGATCTGGAGCTTGTAAGTAGGAGAGGGGTCCACGACCCCGTCTTCCACCTCCAGGGCGCTGCTCCGCTCAACGCTGCCCGAGCTTGCGGCGCCCAGTAGTTCTGGTCATTCAAGCTCTGGACCTTCTAGAAAGGCATGGCATCATTGCCATGGCCTGCGTCAACGCCGCCTCCTTCCTGGCTGCTATGGAGCTCAAGGTTGATGCTTTGTTGCGGTGCAGGCCAAACTGCGCCAGCGAGGTTCATAGGGCAGGGGAGGTACCCAACTTCCTGTCGCATTTTCTTGCTTGGTCGCTTCCTCTGTTCTCTCGACATGGACTTTTACATCAACTAAAGAAGACATGCTAACATTTAGCACAATAATATCTCTATCCGATAACCAATATTATCAAAATGCAGGGTAGTTGGTGCATTTGCATATGCAGGCAATCTTCTTGTTGCTGCACCTGAAGGCCTACTGGGCTATAGGCCTACTTCTTTTGTTTCCGGTAAGTCTGACTATGCTATGCTTTTAGACCATCTATTTGAGTTATAGCTGAACACATATTGTTGGAGTATTCTATTTTTCTAGCTTACAGAGAATTGCAACTACTATCACAGTTCTCAAAAACTACTATACTACACAATCTGCAAAGAACTACTATACTATGTGGTTGACTTGGTTGAACTAGCTATGTGTTTCCAGTTAATCATTGTTGATTGACAACTAAGCTAAAGCTGCTTAGATTGGATGATGGATAATAATTAAAATAAATTTGAAGATACACTGGAATGGATTTGTGAAGTTGACATTTTACTGTTTCTCACGTAGGAAAATGTGAAGACAAAACATCCCCAATTGCTCTATGATTCTAAGATTTACAGGATTTTGCGACGGAGTATGGAAGCAATGCATGGTCATATTTTTTTAGGAACGGTGATAGAACAAGCATGGTTTCACTATTTTTGTTGTGGCTGCTGGAATACCAAAAATGCCAGATGGTTTGGTGTAGAAGGGGACTACAACGTCTTGGTTATGGATTTGTTGGGGCCAAGCGTGAACGATCCATTCATATTTTATAACAGAAAATATCTCTCAAGCCTGTACTTGTGCTTGCCGATCAGATGGTACATATACTCCGTTTGTCTGATGCTATTCCCTCTCAAATAATTCGTGTCGATCAATTGAATAGAAGAAAAAGAGGGGGTTCAGCAATTCCGGCACCGAGTCGGAAAAAAAAAAGCAATTCCGGCAACGGAATGGTGTGGTCCGGTATGAGTAGTGGCCAGGCAAACAAAAAGACTAACTCCAGATGTGTCCCAACCCTATTGCCGCCACATAGCACCCGCAGATTGTTCGCAAAGTATCGGCTGAACTATCAAAAACGAGTGCATTTAAATCTGAGAACGGTTCTACTTTAACCGGGTTGGATGGTTTGGTTTCTCACTTTGGGTTTAATTAGTTCGGTGGAAATGGGTTGAGTCTGTCGGATGGTTGGGGATGGATTTGGTTGGTGAAAAGAACAGTTGGGTACAGTTGGTTATGGGTTTGAACCGTTTTTGATGGAACTGATTTAAACTTTGGGTTTAGACCCGGTTTCTCAAATGGGTCTAGCAGTTTTATTTAAATCAGCGCCTGGATGTGAAAGCAAAAAATTGGACGTGTGCACGTCGCAAAACAAGCTAGTTCAGGGCTTCGCCGCAGGCCTAGCTAGCTAGAAGACGTACGTGTGCGTCAACTTGACCTGGCCAATAGCTTCGGAGGAATCAATGTTGCCAAATACTTTCTCTGAGTTGATCGGCAAGAAGGGTGGAATGGGACTGCGACAACCGGTTAAAACCAAAACAACTGAATGGGTTGAAACCGTAGATCTGTAAGTGGATTGGTTTTGGTTTGGATGAGCCGGGCATACAGTTTGGTTTAGGTCTTGTTCTGCGGCCGGGGTGTCTAGCAGTGTGGTTTAGTTCTGGTTCTGATGTGCATGTTAAGTAGTTGTGGTCTAAGTTTGGTTTAGTTATAGGACCATTGGCAGGCCTAAGTGCATTACGCTCCTTCCAGAGGGTCCATGTGACTAACAGCACAAGGGAGTTTAGGCCATATGTACGTCGACCGAACGGGGACTGACTGAGAAAAAGTCCATGTTCAGACTGAGCATGACTAATTGTAAAAAAAAAAAAAGAGTGGTTCAGACTTCAGCGGTAGTGATTCCATGTTCTGCTCCTGTGCACTGCACTGATCATATAAAACTAATATACCTCGACATGACATGAGCGTGAAAGAGGTTCAAAAATCCGTTTTCTTTTTATAAGGACTAAAATCACTTATCTTTTTACATAATTCTATAGGGATCTATGAGATCGAGATGGAATTCTGTTTACTCATTTTTAAATTGAGTAGAGAACAGAGAAAGCTTTGCCTAATTGGTAGGCCACCAAATAGTAATCTTTTGTGTGTGAGTGCGTCTTGTGTGTTCCGATCTGAGATTCCAGGCTTGTTTTACAACAGCACTAGACCATGAAAGCGCACGTTGTCGCGCCCGCTATATTTTAATATATAATAGATTTGGTGTACAAAAGTATGTATAGTTTCATCTTTTGGAAAATAAAATATTTGAGAAGTATTTTGTATGTGGATATAATGGGCTATTCGACTGGCTTGCAGACTGGGCTTAATTGTGTGGTTTGTGAACACATTTTTGAAGTTTAAAGTAATAACAATATGTCCTAAAAAAAGTAAAAATGATATATGTGCAGCAGGAAACATGTGAAGTTTGAATAGTTCAAGATAGAATTAATATCTCAATACAGAAAATATAAACCTAGGCCATGGTCCTTCCGATATTAGAGTATATGAACAACATGAAACATGTTTAGTTTGAATAGTTCAAGATAGAATATCTTGATATAGATGGCGAGGCATGTGTTCACTTCTTAGAAGTGATAACATAAATGCTTCCCTGCTTACATTTTCTGTAGATCACATTCATCAAAGAGATAATCCAGAATAGACATAACAAAATATTACAACCTTCTATCTTCCAAAGGCTAGACATGTTCAACGTTTCAAGAGTTCTTGCCTTCTTGGGGTGTAATATCATTTTGAAACTCTATACATAAAATTGGCTCTCTCAAGTTAAATGGGTGCTGCAGCAGGGCACAAACGGTTGTCAAAACGAGGATCCTTAAACGTGTTCCAGCATATTTTTCACTTATAATGACGAGAGCTATTCATTGTACCCTTTTATCTTCATATAGTACTAAGGATCCACCAGAGACTCCCAAATCCCTCCATATAACTGAACTCACATCCTCACCTTGAACATGAAACAAGAAATACCCAAGCTTTGATTCACGTACCACACTTCTGTAGCCTGAGAGAGTTGCTGAGTGCAGAGTCATCCGAGACGAATTAGTGCGTGCATACAGAACAACTAATCAAAATGGAAAATGATCAAGCAACAACAGCATAGAATAAGCTAGTTGAGAAAATAGTATTGTAAATAAATGAATTTTATAAAATGTACCTGCAAGGCTGCAAGTGGGATTAGCTGAGGTAATTCGTATCCATGAGTTCCAGTACAGACTTGGATAAAACGTACATATATAGCATAGAACATTGAAAAATAAATGTAGTAACATGATCAGACCAGTCTCATTAACAAACCTCATTGCCATCGCCTAAGCAACCACATCTTCTATAGTAGCACAACCAAACCGAATGTGGACAGCTGTAAAATAAGAGTTTAAACAGAATCATCCGTCCACTATCATCGACGATGTCTCAAGATTTTCTCATGCAAGCAAAAATTAGCTAGATAGAATGATCAAGTACAGAACTAATAGGGTGGGAACTGAGAAGTGTAATGTCAGGTAGCCTAACGCTATATATCGGTAAAATGCACCGTACAATAAAATTCGTAGCCTGCTTCAGTTCTACAGGAGATGACATCGATATACCACATGCATCACATATAATGCTTCATCGCATATCAAGGAGAATTAGTCACAAAGATATGTGAATTTATAATTCAATAGGGAGAATTTTTTGTCAGTGCCAATAACTTATCATGACTCCTTCCCAAGTATGTCTATATAAAAAAAATTATCTTAAGGAATAATACCTGTTTCAAACGAGGATCACACACAAAATAAATGTTTCCAGGTTAGAGTAAATTAACTTTCTCTCTACTGCCACCATGCTGGGCCAAATTTGGCAAAGTACCACGTGAAAAAAGGCACACTTGTACTGACCGAAGGAGAGTAATCAGATCTGGCGTGACAATGTTCACCATACTTCTCATATATGCAACTAATAATACACCGACCATTTCTTAGGTTCATCCTACAATATATATAAGGGGTAATGTTCGGCGAAAGGCTCATTAAATTGGTAAATGAATGAGCAATAACTCTAAATAAACAAACATACTCCCTTTTATCTCAAAATAGATGTCAAAAGTTTGTCAAAATTGGATGTACCTAGACACTATCTAGTGTATAGATATATATATATTTTTTTAAAAAAATTGTGACATCTATTACGGGACGTAGCACAGTATATAGAAAACTAATTGACCATCTTCCCTTTTTGTAGCATCTCCAAGTTCAGAATCAACATCAACCACCTGGGAGAATCAACATCAACATCTTCGGAAGTAGGGTTTCCAAGTCCAACTACTGCGCCGTCGGATACTGCTCTGGTCAACTACATGCATCACATTAAGAGAAAGAGTGTAATCAGTTTGGGATAGCGACGCGAGGATCTCACCACGTGACGAAGTGGTAGATGCACATGCGGCATTGCCCTGTAGGTGCAGACCATACCATGTAATCCGAGGGCTCACTAGGGGTGGCCAAAGGGATAGATGTGGGAACTGGAGTATATATGTATATATAGATTGATGAGAGAAAGGAAACCGTGAAGCCGCAATATTCCCATAAATCAAAGAGACAAATAGAGTAGTAACGGACCTCCACTAACATCAATGGTGACCGAGGAGAGACGACGCAATCTCGTTTTCATTAATAATCACCACTGGCGGCCGCAGGTCGACGCGATTCACATCAACAGAGAACATGTCTGGGCCATACAAAACACAGCGGAAGGCAGGCCCATCCGAGCATCTCGTAGCCCGACAAAGCAGGTATGGGCTACCTCAGTTTGAGGAGCAGCGGCCCAGTAAAAACGCGGGGCTGTTTCAGGTGATCGTACATCCCTTAGTTTGACGTATCGGTGGTAATACTGAGCAGATGTAGACCCTTAGATGACCAGATCCAACGGCTTAAGAGTCTAAATCGCTGTGGAGGCTCCTAGCTAGCTAGATGAGTTTTATTGTTTCTTAATTAATGATGGACAGCGGGGACAGGAGCATAAATGAGATAGAGAAATTAAGACACGTGAACACCAAATACTGATAAAAAGAACAGCATTTCACTGTGGGCATGGGATGCGCCAGTAAGGTGAAACTATCTAGGGCTAGAGTATCAGTTTGAGGATCCAACAAGAAACAAGTCTACATCCTAGTTTGACTGAGATTTTCTTCAATCTGAATTACTACTCTCTTTGACCCATATTAGTTGACTCAATTTTTTTTAGATTCGGATGTATCTACTAAAACATGTCTAGATAGATTTAAATCTAGACAAATCCAAATCAACTAATATGGGTCGGAAGAAGTACTAAAAGTGGAGTATTTATGAAAACCAAAACTTCAGCCTAGTAAAATGTATGTATAACTTGCACTCTTCACCCAGTTATACTTTTTTTCTGAACTAAACAAAGGTTACACATTTCAGAACAAAATGAATCAGAAAATAAGAAGTGACCATCAAGGCACATGCACTTGTCAACAACCTGCATGCCGGAGGCCGAAGTTCGGGTTGTCCCACCATGGAAGAAGAAAGTGATATATAGTATCCTTTTTCATTTCAAATTCATGGTGCATAAATCTCACGATGAAATAATTGAAGTCTTTATGGTATTGATATTTACTTCCCACACGTACGTGATGAGGATCCCCTCTTTATAAAGATAACTTGTATGTTCTACCAACTCCGAGCTAAATACACACCTGGATATATGCTCTTCCCCTTTTGGTACTCACTCACATTGACACCATTCCTACTTACATCCATGACCGTAGGTAGTGCACATAGTCCTCGATGATGAAGAATGGCTGAAGTTCGCAAAGCGGTAGTGGGCACGAGAAAACACATGAAGCCAATGGACTCACATGTCACAGTGGGAAGTCATGGCTAGCTTTGAATTGAGCGGCGTCGGGGAAGCATCTTGTGCGACATCTTTGTATGTCTTATGATATGCACTTCATGTCTTTTCACGGTCTAGTTTTAAACCATGCAACACGCCAATCCAACCCAAACCGACTTGGATGCCTTATAGCTAGAATAGCTTATCATGCGCCTCCACCGTCAAATATGTGAGGCTAGGCATCTTGATAGCATATAAAAGTGTGGTGACCTTGTCAGCGACAGTCGAGTCCAGCATCGAAATCGCGGATGAGAATGACATATACTTAGACTGATCGGGCAAGGAGTGACCGAGAACTAGTTGACAAATGGGCAAGTTCAGACTTCAGCGGCACAGAGTACATGTTCTGTTCAGGTGAAATGCAGAGTTGCATTTTTTGCGAAATAATGAAGAGTTGCACTAGTGCTTGGAGTCTTTGCGCGTATGTAGACATCCTAGACTATATAGTTTGATCATCGAAAACAAACAGAGAACATGAAAGCTCTGCCTAATTGTGAGTGCAACCAATATTAAACTTGCGGCTGTGTGCCTTGTATGTTCCGATCTGAGTACTCAGCCTGGTTTGACGCCAGCGAGACAAGCTGCCATCAAGTTGCCGCAGGTGCATGCGAGGGATCCTTGTGCAGTATTGCAGATCTTAACTAGACAGGGAGATGCATGTGCTGATTAGTTATTTAGTGGTAACGAACCTGTTGGGTATGAACCGACCGAAACATGACAACATGAGAACTGCAACTTACGATGTGTTGTTCATCTGATAGATGCACTTTGCGTTGCTTTTGTCTTCAACCAGTGAAACCAGTGGAAACTTGTTAAAATGGGCTATAAGCACATGGATACATAACTGATCCGTTGGCTAGTTAATCTATCCACAGTGCTGACTTTATCTATACTTCTCTACTTGGCCCTATGTTATTTTCTCCCTCATGCAAACATTTGCCATCTTGAGGATCCCACCCATCGTACTCGATGGGAGGTGGTCATAACAATCTCATCTCTGGTCCTTGGATTCCTCTCACACCAAGACGAAAATCTACTTGATACGTGTCTCCATTGATTTGGCCGGAGTGGCTGGTTCTGAAAGGCTCCACCAGCGAACTCCTATGAGCGCATATGCCTGGAGCTTGCTAGATCAGAAGGAATTCGGTCATGCGCACCTGTGTTTTTTACTGACCGTTTGGTTTTAGTGGGAGTGTGGGGAAGCTCTTCTACATGTTACCATCATGTGACATGTCTATGACGATATATATGGTGAAGTCAGATACGGAGAATGTCATGAATCTAGAGATATGTGGGTGAGCTATGGTTGATTGAGTCTTTATGGAGATGAGGATCTGGCCTGGTTATCTGTGACTCGCAGTAGTGTCTGTTAGAGGGGAGGCATCACAGGAGGAGTTCACAGTCTTACCTTGCAGGGTGAAAACCCAAGATCTGGCCTTCATTGGTTGTGTCTGGCAATGGTCTTGCAGAAGGCATTGTTTTGCGAGTGGGGACTTTCTCCAGGGTGAAAACCTAAGATCTTTGATTGGGCGATGACAACGCTTGTGTACTGTTTCCTTCTTGAAGGCGTTGCTTTTGGAGGGGTTGGACTTCCGATGTTGTGTTTTGGTGGTGGTAGTGTCGCTGCTGCTAATGATCAGATTACTATAGCAGGACTTTTCTTTTTTGTAATTTTTCTTCCTTTGTTTTGGCTGTGTGTATCCGTATTGCCAATAGGGCGTGCATTATTGCAGAGGCTAGGTGTAATTGGTATCCGTGTGATATTAATACATGCTCTTTTCCAAAAAAAAAACGAGTATGCTTTTTCGACTCTATCGGTAGAGTCTGGCCCACCAAAAGTTGTACCGAACGGATTGGAGTCTATTGAGGAGGCGAATTGTGAAGGACCACTGGATCTAGTTAACAAATTAAGGACAGAGTAAGGCGGTGATAGGGGTTTGATGGTTTGTACGTGGGTGGCTATATATCCGACACCTTAGATGTAGTTACTTCAACCTCACATTTATAGCAACCTGATTAATATAAGCTCTTATTATCACTTTTAAAATTGCACAAATAATAATGATTTATCCAGAATACTTCATAGAATGGAGCAGTTTTTTTTTTTGAGGTAGAATGGATCAGTTATTTATCAATCCACTTAGAAATAGCATTATCTTTAGCTAGATTTTCTTGTTGCCTGCTTTGGATGGGTATAACTGTGTCAAGGTGAAAAATAAAGACTAAAGTCTAACACCGATGGAAGGATTCCACCGCCGAAAACGTGGGCAAGCCATTCATATTATCATTTAGATGCACATAGTGCGATTAGGTAACTGGCCTATATCCTTAGGAGGTTGCAGGCCAGTTGGTGGCAGAGTTGGCTGTAATGAATCCCACAATGAGCCACCTCGGTGGGGACATATGGTGGTCCAGCCAGCTACAAGTTTTGGGGAGGCGCAACTGTCATTGAAAACCCAGTTTCCAGTTTGGTAATGGCGACGTCTCTTAGAGTCGTTACATTGTTGAAGACATCAACATTGTAGGTCTCGTCGCTAGCTTCACTCGAACTGTTCTGGGGAAACCATAGATCTGGGTATCCCATATCAGGGATGGAGGTTCTTGGTGTGGTTCTCCCTCGGTTGTTACTTGTTAGTGCATCTATAACCCTGGGTCTAGGATGCATTGCGCAACAGGGTCTCAGTGGCAGACGCGTGATCATGGAAGTGTATAGGGTGGTGGCTTTGTCTGGCGTCGTGTCGTCATCAATGGTAGACCTAGCAAGGTTTGTCGAATTTCTTCCCTCAAGATGGGTCGACGGTACAATGGTGGTGGTGGCTTCTAAAGTGGGCGCATGCAGTGTGCGTTTTGGGTTTGTTGGATCGATTATGTGATCCTGTTTCGCCATATGGTGACTTGGTGATGACCCTGGATCTAGATGGTTGTGAGTCTAGGCACAAAGCCTTTATGGCATGATTATCCCCATACTCAGGTTTGTAGGTGTCGAGTGGTGGCTTTTGATTTGGTTGATGTATGCTCTTGCCAAACCTTTGTTGAATAAATGTGAAATAAAGGTGGTATGCAGCTGTTAGATACACATGCCTGGTTATTAACCTCCTTTGCGAAAAATTACATTGCATTTTGCAAAGAAGAAGTACAAAAGTATTTTTGCTCTTTTGTTCAAAAATGATGTTGCTTCTTTCCATGTATGTGCAAGATGATGTTTTACACTTATTAGTAAGTGGAAACCTTGATGTGTAAATGAAAATATGAAACACTTGAAAGTGTACACAAATAATAGTTATGCTAATTCTCTTTTGACTGGGAATTAGCAATTCTCGGTCGACTTCTAAACGGTTCGATTAAACAGAGATTTTCCCATTTGTACATGGGTTACAGCTGGGATTATACAATTAAAATTATACTATTTAAATATTGATTGCAATTAGGAAAATGAACATTGCTTCGTACTTTATTCTAGTCATGATTTGCAACTTGGGTTGCAAACTGAGAAAAATGCCCCAAACTTACTATGTTCAGTTTTTCGTGATTGGTGCTAGTTATGAGTTGCAAAGTGTGTTGCAAGTGAGATTCAACGGGCAAGGTGCAACTGCATACTACTTATGATAACGTGCGGACTCATGTTTGGAGTTCAGAATGGGGTGAATCAGCAAACCATACTCAGCTCCTTCCAATCATTCCAGATAATATTTATCACCTGCTTGGAGATCACGAGAGCTACATGGCTCATGTCAACTGCTTTAGCCAGATTGTGCCACTTTGGGCAGAAGAATTCAAAAAATAACGTGTACAAATCTTGTTATGGAACACACGCACGCGGTTGCCACGAGCAAAGAACCAATGTGTAGGGACCATCCACCCATGCTTCCATGATCGACTTGGTTCTTCGTGGATTTCTGGATCACGGCTAATGCCCTAGCCAATGGCGACCAAGTATACTAACCCACCAGTTTTTTTGATGAAAAATGAGTCACACTCTGATTCGTTGATTGATAGAAGAAAAAGGTGTCTCGGTTCATGAGACTAACCATGCCTAAAAATCGTATAGCACCTAGTAGCGCTAGGATAGGGCCTCGAGCCGAAACACAAAATAACAACATCAACAACACTACACTAACATCAACAACAAATAGAGTAGAAACAGTACACTAATATTAGCACCACAACAGCCAAACCTTGCACAAACGAACAAACATGGCATCAAATAAAGATCTGCATGACACAAGGAACACAAAGGGGGATCTTGAATTTTGTCTTCATCTGACCAAGCAAGGCCTAGGCATTATAAACTCGGACATCTGGTTGGCACTCGACAACACCTTGAACAGAGGGAGGGGTGTCAAATGAGAACAGGGTGATCCAAGATGGAACACCAACTCGCTAGCCCGTCTTTCAATGAGAGCGTGTTGTATTCTTCCTCAAACATGGCTTATTGGTGACACAAAAGAACACTCCTCGTCATGGAGGACCACCTCCAACCTCCACCACAAACCCATCCTTAGATCTCATAGCGGCCTTCAACTCTAACAAAGACAAAAAACAACTAAAAAGGTTGAGGTAGCTCCAAGATGGTGCCTCTAAGGAGGTAGTGACGTAAAAAAATGTCGCCTCGTCCAATCTAAGAAATATCAATGGCTTTTTCCTAGAGTATAATAAGGGTAGTCGGGTGTGGGAGCTCCACGAAGATGCCTCCAACGAGTAACACGACGCTTACGAGTGTTCTCGTTGGTGCCAACATAGCGGGCACAAAGCTTTTGCTCTCGGCATCACAACCTGGCATTGTCACCCAACTAGTGCAGCTGCTGGGATCTTCATACCTTAGTTTCACCGGCCAGATCGAAGCCCACGGCGTCCGCCTCTCCTTCAAGCAGTGGGCCATGAGAAAGCTCTTTTGTGCCAAGACGAACCTTGGAGCCCACTGGTAGCCACCAATGCGGGAACATGGTTATCTTGAACAGTGGAAACACTATAACATAACGTTTGGATCCTTCGGACGCTAACACCACTGTAGTTGAAAGATTTCCCCTAGTGCTTGGTTATAGTCAATTTCAGAAGTATACCTTTGCAAAGGCTATGGAAGTTGAGTTTAATTTGCCTTTAGAAGGAGATTACATTATGATTTGATGTATCAATGGAACAATATCTATGATGCAACTGTATATGTTCCTATTTCTTATGTTCCTAATTGAGTTGTTTGGCATAACTAATAAAAATGTTCTCAACTATGTGTATTTATGAGTTTGTGGAACGAAATATATCTAGTGTAAATAATAACAAACATATCTAGAAGCCAAAAATACATAAAATAAATAAATCCCGTGACCGCTTTACCGGATGCTATTTTGACAAGGGATAACATATGCAAAAAAAACGAACTGGCTATCCTAAGTGTAATTTTTGTAACAATGTTGAAACAGCAAATTGTTTGTTCTTCTCTTGTGGCATGGCCAAAGTGATTTGGGTGCGTTGGGATTTGGGGAATGGTTATTGTCATAGAAATCTTTAGAAAAGTTAGGCATGGTTTTATGCTTTCATTCCTAGTGTGGATTATTTTATACATATCTGATATATATTTCCTTATGTTTGTTGATTTGAACCACCAGTAACAAGATAACCTTTGCTAACTAGGTTATCAGATCGCCCGAAGTGATTTTGTTCACTATGTGATCTTTTCTCAATTACCGTACATGACTCTATGATCTTGAAGACGCTGACAAGTTGATGTGTGGTGCAAAAGAAGATGATGATCTCGAAGTTAAATCAAGGATTTTCGGGATAATTTCTTCATGGAATAAAATATTGGATCCTCGGGCAATCTATTTTTCTTGAAGGTAGTGGAGTAAGAAAGACAAAGTCAAGATGGAAATGTCAGTAGTAGGAATTCTGATGATCGAAGGACCATAGGCTGGGTTTAGTTGAGTCGTTACCTTTTGTTCGGCATCCGCGGTTAGACTGGACCTGTGTTTCGATGGATGTTTTGGTTGGTTTCGTGTTAAACTCCTAGTTTAGTCTTTTTTATTAGGTTTTTGCCCTGTAGTGGGTGTTTGATGCAAAATATCATTCAGCAGGGTTCCTACTAGTGCGAGTTGGGCACCTCTCTTTCTTGTTTCCTTATATTTATCCTTCATGCTGTTGAACCAGTAATGCTACACGTACAGACGGCATCTTACGAAATTTACTTATGCAAAGACATGGGATGATTAAGTTGGAGCAGAGTCCTTCAATCACTGGAGAGGAAAAAAATCAGAACCAACGGTAGAAATTGCCCGTAGGTGTAGCATTGTTGCTTTTGAACAATGTATTTCTGTTATGAATGGAAAGGGGAGTAGCATTTGATTAAAATAAAAAAACATTTGTCATGGTATTTTTTACATTTCAATATATATGTTCACACAGACACATTTGAATCATTAATTCTCCACGTGCATGTGATGGGATCCACTTTTGTAGAAATAACTTAAATTATCAACCTACTCCAAGACACATATATATCTACTGGTTGATATATGCTCACTGGATGAACCTCTACTTCCAAGACGCAGCCACTTCGATGATCTATACATATGCACTTCTTTTTTATTGCCCGCTCACTTTTGTTGCTCAGAGTGTCGCTGGCATTTCCAACCGACCTGATGCCAATAGAATATGGGTGTGGATACTCATGACTTCGGATTGAGTGGCATCGGAAAAACATCGTCTACCTTCACCAGTGGAAACAGGGACTCCAATCCCGGATCATAAGGGTCTCTAGTCTCGGTTTTAGAACCGGGACTAACAAAGCGGGACTAAATGCCCAGACATTAGTCCTAGCTCAGTCACCATCCGGGACAAATGGTTGTCCACGTGGCCGCCGCGGCGCGCTCCGGGTGCACCTCCACTAGTCCCGATTGGTGTTAAGGACTGGGACTAGTGGTTCTCTGCCGCGACAACATTTGTGCCCTTTCTTTGCCGCGTCAGAGCATTTATTTTGTATTGTTTTATTTTTTTTCATTTCAAAGTTTTTAAATATTTCTACGCCACCACATATCGTACATGTTCGTGCATATATAAGATAACTTGTATTACGATATTGAGAATACAGATATATACAATTTTAATAGTTACATGGAGATCACAATTACCGGGACTAGAGCCCGTCTGTTCGATTATATGAAGATCATTAGGGCCTATTCACACTAAATTCTTCGCCATCGTGTATGATCTCTTTGAAAATAAATCCCACCAGCTCCTCCATAATTCCTAGTACGTGTTGCTTTGGTAGGAGTTGATCCCGCATTTACTCGAACTATATAAGAAAAATGAGATCAATATGAATATCAATCATGATAACAAAAAATAACGCTAATAAAATGATGATGTGAATGTATTGCTTACATCGACTCTATAGTCTTTGTGCTCAGTGGTAAACGTGCGAATAAACTCGCAAACGTAGAATTCACATAGATTCGACACCCGTGGCTGCCTCGCGCACTTTACGAGAATATAATTCAATCAAAATAATAATCTAGCATCATTATTGTATTGAAACTAGAAGTAAAAAGATGCGCGGATATATCATATGATACTTACCGAGACCGCCTTAAACGTCAGCTTCTGACTAAATACACCCGTAACCTCGCGCTTGAACCGGATCCAAACCCTACCCGGCAAAGAAAATAAATGAATGAGTTATTTAATACCTGATATTTTAAGAAATCAACGAAAGAGACCGATATAGCGCGAAACTTACTTCTGAAGCATGTCCTGCATGCTGCGGAAATCTTTCAGGTTTCTCTTTGATGGGTCCATAACATCAACTCTTCCCTTATTAAGTTGAATATCTAGAAGAATCCAATGAAAGCTGCAAACATTTATATATACATCAGTAAATCATTAGTTACACTTAGAATCAAGTAATCAAAAGTGAATGTGTACAACAGAGTAAGACCCTCACTCGAAATTGTAAGGAAACAATATGTGGTCACATAAATGTTGCTCCATTAGAAACCTTAGAATGTTTTCCTCCGTCTCCTCGGGGTTTAACGTTAGCGTGTTTATATGCACTTTATCTGGATCAATGAACCCAAAATTATAGATTCTTCTTCTTTTACATTCCTGGATCTTTATTCTGCATAATAATAGAGTATAGAAGGATATAATAAGGATAATTACATGTACTGAACTGAACAACTGAAAAACTGAACATGTAGACAATGAATTCAACAACTTACAGACAATAGCAGTTGAGGATAGATTTGTCCAGGACGTCGAGATGGTATAATTGGAACAGTTCTGGAAACTCAATATGGACCTCTTCGGGTCGGAAGTCTTACTCACGTGGGACTTTGGCTATGAGGATTACTCTTTCATGCTTTATGACCGTCGAGTACCATTTATGAAGATTCCGCATTTATGTTTGCAGTTCTTTCAGCCTCTCTTTGCTGACCAAAGCCTCACATTCGACATATCTACGGACTACAACAGCCTTGGGTAGAAGGTCATCTTGGGAGTCTAACAATTCAGCAATACTAACTTTTATACTGGCCGCTAACTCCGCAGCTGCTTCCATATCTTGTGGATGGGGAACGTTTTTGGAAAACACCTTAAGGGGTGCGATCATTTGTTTGGCCAGTTGTCCGAGAAGGGGAACGTCTGATTTTTTTACTGCTTGCTGTTTTGCTCCCGCTTGCACCTGTACTTGGTGATTATTTCTCGCTTGCATTTTTTTTGATTTGCTCTTCGTCATTTCTTTCTGAAGTGTGCGTAGATAGTTATCTGTGTTATGGTGCAACTCATATTGGGATTTTGTGTTTAGAAAATCAATTGCATACGCCTTTTGCTTCTCGGTGTATACCGGAGCGGGCTCTGATCTTATACCGCAATGCAGTGCATACCGGACATTTATCCATATTCTCGTACTTCTCACCATGGTAGAGGATGCAGTCATTAGGGCACGCATGTATCTTCTGCACATCTAATCCTAGAGGGCGGACGAGCTTCTTTGCTTCGTACATACTGGCGGACAATTCGTTATTTCTTGGAAGCAACTTCTTCATTAGTACCAGCAACTTTTCAAATCCCGAATCAGTCACACCTGTCTCTGCCTTCCATTTCAGCAATTCTAGTGTGCTAGCCAGCTTCTTCTGGCCATCTTTACAAGTTGGATACACCAATTTGTTGTGGTCCTGTAATATCTGCTCGAACTACAAGTTCTCCTTTTCTGTGTCGTAGTCTCGCTTTGCATAAAAAATGACCCGACCAAGATCATCAGCGGGCTCATCTGGTTCCCGTTCTTCACCTCCTTCTTCATTGTCTTTCATTGCGGTACCAGCGTATTAAGGGAACATAGATCGGTAGTTGTCATCATCTTTCTCTTCTTCATCACCGTCTTCCATCGCAACCCTTCTTTCTCCGTGCTTGGTCCAAATATTATAGCCGAACATAAAACCAGACCGAAGCAGGTGGCTCTGAATGACTGTTGTGGAAGTGTGACCCTTCTCATTCCTACAGTCAACACATGGACACCACATGAAACCATCCCGTCGCTTGCTCGCCTCGGCCACAAGACGAAAAGAACACACGCCTTCTCTGAAAGCGGAAGAGCGTCTGTCACCGTACATTAATGGATGGCTCATCTGTATCTATAAATATATATCAAACGCAATCACGATGCTAAAATTAGTACCGCGCGGTCTAAACGAGAAAATAGTTGCTAACCTTTTAGCACACTTGGAAACAAAGATGAGAAAACTTAAGTGTAGTTAAGACACCTCATATCATGTTTGTCTTGTGTGACCTAAAGTCGCATCGCTCTAATAGGCATTTTACTGAACACCTCTAGTGCATATGAACAAGAAAAAAATAGCACAAACCCACCACCTTCCACCAGGAAAAAACAGTCCCTTTAGTCCCGATTTGTAATGGACTAACGAGCCGGGGCCTATGGTGCCGTACACCCTAGGCGGCTCGGGGCCATCCGGTCCGGACCATTAGTCCTGGCCTGACCCAGACGAAATGGCCATTTTCTAAAACGTGGACATGTATTTGTTTGTTTAAGTTCTTCTATAATTTTCTTTGAAAGAGAGCAACCTGCCAATCGTAGCCAAACTAAACCTAACGATTTTTGGGCAGGTAGGGTTAGCACCTTAATACAGAGAGAACGTCAATGCTCAACAAGTCGCCGTGCAGTATCCTCTAGGGTCCAAGCTGAAGGAAAAGCGTGTGAGAGACTTAGAGCGGGGGAGATGGGCGAAAGACAGAGACAATCAAACAAAACAGCGAAGTTTCGGTCAGAACTAGACTATAATAATAAAAAGCAGGAATAACACTGATCTCATCGGCATTGACACTTGACACACAGTACTAGTGTGTCTGGTTGAGATCGATCGAGATTAAATTAATTGAAAAAATAAAGGCGTGACAAATCAGTTAAGAGTGTTCATATGTTAATAAATCAGCAAAGTAAATATTTGGATGAAATAAATCAGCAATTTTCTATTTTTGAAATGGTAACCAATGACATGGGGGTCGAGCTTTTGTTGGAAGTGCACACATTTAAAAAATCAAAAAATGACCGACATAATGGCTGCACACGTGGCCTCTAGAATGGCGGTTGTCGTTACGGCATAGTGAGTTTTTTTTGAGAAACACAGTACAAACGCACAATGCGTACATACACTCACCCCTATGAACACACACACGCACATCCTACCTCTATGAGCACCTTCGAGAGACTGAGCCGGCGGGTCTTGAGATTGGCGAAGTCACCGCAGGCGCCTCGCTATCGACGGGAACGTCGCCTCCTACTGAAAGAATATTCCGCATTTATGAGACACCAAAGCGTCAAACCTGGAGTTTGAACTCTGGTGGGCTGGGGGTACCACTGCCCTCCTAACCATCCAACCATGGGTTGGATCTCACGGCACAGTGAGTTTTTGCGCCTGCTCATCTTGCTGCCTCTGTCCACTAAACCACACTTCCATAACTACTCATAGGTAGGGGGTGGTTCCCCGTTGGCATCCATAAAGTAAAAATCTTCCACAATGGCAAGGTGGATGAACACGTGATGGGGAAAAACCATGATGCCCCATTCCTGGCCGCCCCCCACATACGAAATTGTGAGCCGGCAGCGTGACCCTCTTGAAATTAGGGAGATGTCTTTGGTTCTCAGCCCATCTAGATAACGCGTGCACCTTTAGCCGACATCTCTGCACTTACATCGTGTAGCGGCCCACCTGGATGCCGCCACGACCACCAACGTCGAAGAAGTGCTGCTGATGGATGAAGATGATGAAGAAATTCTTGTGGTTGTGATCGACTATGTTGATGCATTTGATGAACGTGCTACATACTACCATGACAACGTGCTGCATAGACCTTGCGGTGGTGATCGATTATATTGATGTCATTGATAAAAAGATAGCATGTCACTCTGTACATGGGACGTGCCACTTTTTTGATAAAGGGTGCTTATATTACATAAAGAAGTTTTAAACATTATACTGGGGCTTTGTATAACTAGATGCACACATCTGACACATGTCCCAAAAAATCCCTTGTCGTGTTCTCTAGTTGTTTAGACACCACCATAAATCGGTCTTAAAACTTCACATATTGTAGAGATGATCATGAAAATAGCAGTACTGTTACACCTATGAATAGCTTGCAAGAGAGTAGATTTTTTATCATTAAATATTTTGTCATTTCTACGCATGCACACTGACCAAATAATGGCAAGTGCTCTCGTCCTAAGTGATTAGCTATAAAAAGTTGTGTAGTCACCAAATGTAACCATAATTATTCCTAGCTTCTGTAACAGGTGGATGTCGAACCATCTTCAGGCCGTTCGTCAGCGAAAGGAGCATCAAGATGATTGGAATCAAAAATTAGAAATACCTTGGCATCATCGATCGTTTTGTCTCCGTCGGCTCGGCGGCGATGTCGTTCCGTCATGTATGCCAGTATTGGGCTGTTGGCAATGGCCAAGACGAAGCGGCGGCAGCGGAAACTCCTTGGCGCGTCGAGCTGCTACGCCGGCAGGCAATGTGGCATCATCTGTCGGTGTGTCTCTGTCGGCTCGGCTGTGATGTCGTTCAGGGACTCGTGTATGCCAGGATTGGGCTGTTGGTAGTGGGCAAGATGAAGCGATGGCGGCGGAAGCTCCTTGGCGCGTCGAACTGCTACGCCGGCGGCACGTAGGTGTCAAGCTACTTCCCTTGTGAAAAAACTTGACGCATCAGAAGCTCGGGGGCTGGGAATTAACTTGAAAACATTATGCAAAGAAAAAAAATGTTGGGAATAAGATTAGAGAAGAGGTCTGATAGCCAAAAACAGATTATAAATAGAAGATTACATTCCACTGTTTACTCCATAGTTTTACATTTGTGACACCAATTATCCCATTTAGTGAAAATTTATCCCACTTACCCCATTTAGTGAAACTTGTTTCAGATTTTACCCTTTTAATCAGTTAACCCATTCTACTAGCTTGGACCTCTCATTAGGACTAGGTGGATCAGCGGCGATATCTATACACACAACTAGGAGATGTAATTAGCTGCGTCCTACTGTACTTAGTAAGTGGTTTTATCAACTGGTGGTGCTGCGAGCCCTTGCTCAAGAATTTACACATGTTCCTGGCCACGTTCGTTGTACCCACACTTAACGGCTATCTGCCTAAACAAGTTTTCACTCATGTCGATCTCAAGCTCAAGCTGCGTAGGAAAGCACCTTACACGACATACTATGTATTCTTCCGAACTAGCCGTGCAGGCCCCTTCACCACGTTGCAAGACCACGCCAACCTTAGCTAGGCTCGGAAGGATGGACCAATTAACATCAACTCTTCTTGGTGTACCTCTTGGACGAACGCACCAAATGAAAGCTCTTGATTTTGTTCATAGGGCACCAACTGGGCTCAAGGCCAAAATCACGACCATGGTGATTAAGGTCATATGCGGTGTCTATCACTTCGTCCCGACGTTTGAGCAACACTTTATCCGCGCAGCTAGGTGCAGCATGATCGACAAGCCCCAGCTTAGGCATATCGACCTAGCGAGAGTGTTGCACCGGCTAGAATTGGGCTAAATGTTTAGAAGGGGTAAAATTTGAGACAAATTCCACTAAATGGGGTAATCCAAAGGAAATTTTCCTAAATGGGGTAATTCATGTTATAAATGTACAACTAGAGGGTAAAAAGTGAAATCTATTATATACTAAAAGCAATATAAGGGTGTTTTTCGAGGCACCAGGTTGATCCACATCACCTAAATTATATTAACCATACGATTTATAATGTAAGGCTAGGATTTAATTAGTGATGTCGCACGCTTTCCTCCACCACAAATTCGCTTGACGTTAAAGGCTGGGGCATAGGATTAGCGGTAAACGTTCTGCCCTAGAATCCTCGATCCCCTCCGTGAGGCTCTATGCTCTGTAGCCTTGAACTACGCCATCCCCGGTCGCTCTGCCTCCGTTCTTTCGGCTCCTGGTCAGTCTATGTCGTTTGTCCAGCACGTTCCCTTTCTAGCAGCACCTTGCCAATTATATTTGACTTCAGCACTCATCCGATCATTAGGTACTGCTGTGTTTCCGCAGAAATTAGGTACTGCTGCCTTCTCCTACTTCAATCTATCTTATACAGTCAGATTTGCCGTGTCATGTTCTATTGATCTATGTTTGTTAGTGCCAATATATTTCTTCCTGCAGAGACTCTTCAAGTGCCACGACTAGATCAATTCATACACGGTCGTCATACATCTCGCCGCAGGCCGTTTTCATAACTGACATGCGGTAGCAGATCTATTACTCGAGTTCTGGCCCTGCCTGCGCCATGCAATAATTCTACACCACGTAGATGGATTGACCTGCAATTTCTAACGGCACAGGTCGAAGACGAGGAGTATCAGGAAGGCTTTGTGAACGAAGGTGATCTGGATGCTAGCTTGCTACTGATGTACAATGGTGTTGTTGGATGTTGGGTCGTACAGCCATCAGAGCCAGAGCAGGCACTAGCCCAACGGGAATGAGCATCCAACAACGTACGAGTGCATACGCGCTGGTGATTTTGTGGTCTCCGGTGCTCCAATCAAAATTACTAGCTTAGGTTCCTCGACAAGACCTTCTAATTTGATGCATGCATCGTTTCCTTTTCACGATTAACGAGTAACTATTGTGTAGCTACAGTTGATCAGGTGGAGAAACTTGCAAGTTCTTTATGAGGTAATTTTCTATACTATACTAATTTTTTTCACAACAAGAATGCAATTGTTCATTGACTTTCAGTATTTCAATCATTTCATGGTAAAAATAATTTCCTCTCAGGGAACATCCATTGGGTTTCTCGCAAAAAAATATATCCATCGATTTTTTCTTTTTCTGCAATATGGTTCAACACAAAAGACAATGATATCATGTGACTAAGGCATAATTTTTTGCTTGCAGAAAGTTTTGATACATGTATCTACACACTAAAATGTGTCTAGATACATGGGTATTTGGAAAATCAATTTCATCCTCTTTTTAGGAAAATCAATTGGACAATCTTAGCGGTGGTTGTCGAACCATATGTTTCATACTCGCTCCCTCTTTTCAAAATTAATTGACATGGGTATCTACACACTAAAAACAATTTCTGCTTATCTCTAAGAGCAAGTACAATAAGGTGATATCAGCTGGCTATAAGACATTAAATAATATATTTGTGCTGAGTTGGAGGAGAGAGAAGAGGAGAGAGAAGGAGAGTGGGCTCTCATGAAAGAGATAGCTCTAGCACGTGCTCCTAGGCGTTTTATGAGAGTGAATGGTGGGCCAAGTATTGATAAAGTAGTATATTACTATAATTTGTTGTTGTAAATGTTGGTTACTGAGTTGACCATAGATGACATGGCACTACCTTATAGCCAGTAGTTGGCTATACTATTATTACTGGCATTGGTTGAAGGCATAAGCCATACAATATACTACCCTACCGAATTAGGACATGTAGGGATAGAAAGAAGACACAATACGAAGACAAGTATGCAAGGGTATAAACTAATGCATACAAATACATGAATATTTATATAATATTAAATATACAATAATATTGACAACTAAAGTGTAAATCGTAGAAGTACACTTTTTGGAAAACAATCTTAAGAATTAAAAGCTTCAAAATGGTAGCACGGACAAACAAAATATTCCCAAATTTCAATGTTGATCAAATATAAAGAATCACTATAATCCAAGGAATAGCATTGGTTCAATACATGGAGTGGAGCAACCATGTAATCTATAGTGTTGCTTAAGGACACCATAGAGGGATAAAAGAAAAGTAGGACACGGATAAGGATACATGCATGGCTAACTTCCAAGACTGTCTCCAATTGAATGCTGCTTCAACTCAAATGTAATTTTGAACCTTTTGTTTTGGTGCTCCATAGGCTAAACATTATATGTTTAGAATTTTGTTTCTCTTCTTGGAATTATTTTATTCTTATTATGGAAGAGACAAAATTAAAAATGATGATATAATTGTGATATTAGTTACCAATGCAATAAATCTTGATGGTATTATAAAATTGCAAATGAAAATTAAAAACAACAAATTGATGAATAAGATATTTGATGCATTGTATACAATTTTCAAAAATTAATTTGTTGTTACATAGGAACACAGCCGTTTAATAAGAATGCTAAAGATAACACTTTTACAAATGTATGCATGTCTAAATAGCTGTCTATTTTCCAATGAATAGGGTAACTAGGAGGCATTTATATTTTCATAAGAAAATCATAATTTCTTAATACTTTTGACATAAAATATGACACCCTCATACGTTGATCCACATCATTCGAATTATTTTTAGTCGTCAGATCTAATATTTTCGGCCATGATTCTGTTTAATTCCGTAAAACTTAGTAACTAGATATGTCCGTACCAATTTGAAGTATATAGTCACGTAATTGTTTTTTTAAGGGAGCGAACCGGTTGGCCCAGAACTAAGATCCATTCAATCCAAAAAAAAACATTTTGGCCAGATAATGCGTGAGTAGAGATAACACGTACAAGAAGCTAGCTCTAAAGCTGATAGGTTACTGATTTTTCTTTCAAAAACCGATCGATATGCATGAAGCCAATTTCAAAATGTCACGATGGAAAAATCTGTAAACCAGATCGTAGCATGGATTGAAATAGAAACATAAACCATATCCACATTATTTGGATTGAAAATGGTATAATGAGCAAAAATCTCTAAAACTAATTGCTACTTCCGGGAAGCTAACTCCAAAACTCATGGCCGAGGGAAAAAAGTCCAAAGATATAGGTACAATCTAATTTTAGCTTACGCGTGCATCCCTATCACGATATAGGAGTATTTATGCACAACATTTTTTTCATAGTATTTATGCACAACATGATGGCGGTCCGCACGAACAAGTATATGAGAGGCGGTTAAATTAAACTGATTTGTACATACATATATGCAAATATCACCACTGAATACATGTCTTATAAAATATGGAATAATACAATTTTTTAAAACCTCGAATGTTGCAAAACTTAAAAATGTAAACAAGATTAAATTAATCTCACATGTTTTAAAAATACATATTAGATCTAAGTCGTCGAACATATGGTGATACCATAGACACACTCTTCGCCACATGTCCTTAAAATCTACAATCAATTAGAAAAAATGGTGATCCACTAAGATGCCAAAACTAAGTCATGGCAGTGTAGTCATGTTACATCATACGACAAATACAAATGAGCAGTGCGGGGAATAACTAGGCTGAAGAGTAGAGTTAACATAAATAGTTAAAAAATAGTTAAACATAATGCATCCATTATAAATAAATTGTATGCTACTATTATTTATATGCAAAATATATTAATAAATCATGACAAAAAACAAGATCGATAAAATCATTACCTAATTTAGTAAATAACATAAATAATGGTCAATGGTATATGTCACAAACTACCATGTTTCAGACGTTATGTATTTCACAACATGAGTGCGTACATATTTTTACAACAAATGAAGAAAACAATAGAAAGGTCATATAAAAGTAGAGATAAAATTTATACCCTTTGGTGGAACTATATATTGACGTGGATATATTCTTTTTGTTTTACCTTATATTAAGAAAATTAATTATATGTTCCATCAAACTGGTCTAAACATTGTATGATAATTGCTCAAGAAAATCTAATTATTTAACAGTATGTTCCCTGGCATACTTATTCAACATCACATAAAAACTATCAGATGGATCCCGGTCTAAACTTGAATTATATATACCAATTTATCTCATGCACAGAAATTGGATGTTTATTAATGTAGTGTTTTTTAATACCCCTATAATCTTTCACCAATACATTGAAGATAATTAAAGATGTTTCTAGGTGTGTGATATATATTTTGCATAAATAGATTGTGGATCTTCAATTTATTATTCTCCATAGCATTTGAGAACTTGACACACTAAAGAAATCAACTATAGGTGATGCCCTCGCATTTGCGAGGGCCCTCATGCTAGTTTACTCTAAATAGAAATAAACTTACATGCACTGAAGAATTACCTGCAAGGGCCACATTAGTAGTATCATCTCGTTTACGTGCGAGGGCTACATTAGTACTACCGACCCATTCATCAACCAAACCTTCAAAACGCAGAAACACAAAGAACAATCTAAGATGTGAAGAATAGTTCGTATGGTTGGTTTGGAATACAGAGCTTGATGGAGCGGGTGGGTCTACACCGACTCAGTATTATAGAATCCAGTTTGGCAGATCCAACCCCAAAAAAAAAGGAGACGACACTAGAAGACAATGAACTTAACAAGGACGGTAGGGGAATTGAGGGGTGATTGAAGTAGGACGCTGAGACGGTAGGGGAATTTTTTCTAAATGGGTAATTCATGTCATAAATGTATAACTAGAGGGTAAAAAGTAGAATTTACTCTAAATAAAATGTCTCCTATTAAAAATCTATGTTACTCCAACTATGCCTAGCTTAAAAAGTGGGTCCGCATCATGTCCACACGGGAAAGTACATATTAACCAGAAGGACTTAAGCCGTGGCAAAGTATTATTTCAGCATGAAACTGATGTATATCTTAAATTTGTAATCTTGATTATACCACTCTTTGCATTCTCTTGTTGAGTTGTCCATGCGCCATGGTGCTGTAACTTGAGCTTCTGCCACCGCCTGCCGGTGGACTGTTCATGTGTCTGGATGTCAATTTTCATTCTCTCTCGCTGGTACCGTGTCGCCTTGCGATAAACAATTGGAGTTTAGCGTCCCGTTCAATACCCGTCGACACACTGTCAAACATTTTATATGTCCACACCAGGCAATTATTGGCCAACGTAAATTGTTGTCCTAGCATCGTAACTTACGGGAGACCTAAACTGTCTATTACAATATTGAATTAGAAAGGAAATGTGCATGAAAATGCTCATTGCTTCCTCATGCTGGAATCTTAGGATTGAAATCCCAACCTATGAGAATAGGGTGTGGGATCTTAGAAAGACTAACCAGCTCCCAATCCAAATCAACTTTCTGTTCTTTTTTTTTTAGAAATTTCACTGATCTATTAATGATCATCAACATCAGTACAAAAAGTTTTAAAAATAATAGAATTACAAATAGGTCATTGGACCACCTAGCGACGACAATAGACACTAGCACGAGTCGAAGGCGTACCGCCGTCCTCGTCCCTCCATCACCGGAGCCGGTCAAAGATTGTCGTAGTTGAGCTTGTTGTAGTAGATAGACGGGAAGTCATCGTCCTAAGACCACATAGGACCAGCGCACCAGAGCAGCAACCATCATCAAAGATGACAATCGTAGATTGAAAACCATCATCGAAGATGATAATCGTAGATTGAAAGAGACTGACCCCAAACCACACCGATGAATAAGAAAAAACGGATCCCAAGAGATCCGTCGGACACACGACTCCACGCGTCGTCCGCTGGCACTAGACACATCACCAAAGCGAGGATAGGGCATGAAGGACTCTACTTTAGGACGTAACCACCGCCTCAATATTCCAAAAAAGACACCGACAAAGGCTAAACAAAAACGAAAATCCTCCCGCCGGCGAGAAGCCGTGGTCCGCCACACTCCAAGGCACTAAGACCACCGGAGGCGAAATGGACAACCAGCGTCGCTGGCGAAGGGACGAAACCCTAGATGGGTTTAGCTGGTCTCTTCCCGATTCACCTGATGGCTGCCCCACGTAGGTACCGATTCGGTGATATATAAAATCAAATTTACGCTTATCCTGTACAACACCATGAACGACCACTGATTAAGCTCTAGAACATTTTGAAGATAATATTTTACAAAACTCTTCATCCAAAATGTTATAAACATGACAAGAAAAAGAAAGAAGAATGAACAAATCAAACATAGTGGACACAAAAACATTAACATGGAAAACCTCGAAATAAATAGGCTTTCGTCCCGCTTTATAAATAAAGCAACATGACCAAACCGATACAAGGAACAGAGGAAACCCTCTTACAAAGAGATCACAGATAAACAACAAAACATGAGAAAAAAGACCCGCCACCGGAGGCAGCAGCAGGACCAGGGGAAAAGAACTCCACGCCTATGCCCCCAAGAGGGTAACGACACAACGCGCCGCCGTCGGCAATACCAAAACGATCTAGGGTTTTCACCCGGAGCCTACGCGCGTGAGGTACCCACAAGGGCGCCCCCAAGAGAGTTACGATACCCGCAGGCACCGCCGTCGTCGGCGTAAAACACGGGGCTTTCGCCCGGAAAAACCTCTACCACGCCCCCAACCGGTTAGCCCACCACCTCCGAGTCTGATCTTCAGAGCACGATTTGGGGAATGCTGAAGCTGAAGCGCCATCACCACCAAGGTCTCCCGCTGCCCGCTCCTTGCCACCCAAGTGACCAAGGAGCAAGACCAGTACCACCGCCCCGTCGCTTGCCAAATCCATCTGTGTGGTCCACCTTCCGAGGCCGCCACCCTGGCGTCCTCGAACTCAAGCACAAGCCCTGATCAAACATGCACGGGAGGACCGGCGGAATGGTCGAGGAGGGTAGGCAATCCGGCCAAAGCCGACAGGTCGCGCAACAACCCTAGTTGGGGGGGGGGGGGAACTACCCCCATCCACCCCGAGGTGGTCGCGGTTTGGATGTAGTAGTCGGGCCGAGTAGCCTAGATCCGGTCCGGATCAGCTCGCATGCCCAGATCCAGTCCATATCGGGCCCTTTACAGCCCGCCGCCACACTGCAGCATCCCGGGCACTACCACCCTACCCAGCGCAGGCAGGTGCCGACCCTGCTGCCTCCACCATCGCAACCCACCCAGGTCGTACGTCGCAGCCACAGGTCCATGCCGCGCCGCCGCCGTGGCACACCCCCGCTCGAGGGAGGGTCCTCCGCCGTGTCACGCCGGGCTTGTGAGAGAAGACGTCGTAGCCGAGGCCGCCGCCGCCGTTGCTCTGCCACCACCGGCCGAGCTCGCCGAACCACCGAGGTGCACCGCCGCCGCCCAGATCTCCCGCGTGGTGCCGGGGAAAGAAGGGCCTGCCGCCGCCCAGATCTCCCACGTGGTGCCGGGGAAAGAAGGGCCTGTTGCCTCCAGCACCGCAGGGGCTTTGCCCTGCGGCGAGCGCCGGCGACGGCGGGGAAAGGGGAGAGGGGATGGGTGCACGGTGGCGGGAGGGATAGGGTTCCGCCCGGTCGCTCGCGCGGGGGGCGACTTGGGACGGGACGGGACCAGACTACCAATATGGAAAAACCGATCCAATAAGAAGGGTAAGTACCACGTTCGCCTGCCAGCAAATCTTCAATATATCGAGAGTGTCTGGCCAACACCGTGAGTTTTGCAATGAAGCGATAAACCTTACCTTGCGGGTTACAAGAGGTATTTATACAAGGTGGTGATGATCTATACAGGACTACAGGCATAATCGTTTTGGAGAGTTGTTGGTGCAAAATTAGGCGGTGTGATTGATGTCGGTTTTGCCGGTCTGCTCCCAAATGTACTACTAGTATAGTATTTACCTGTCCTTTCCGTGATTGGCTATGCCATTAGCCTAGCCATGGTAGCTAAATCAATCCATGAAGGACCGGCTATCTCGGGAGCCGTGCTTGGCGAGACATGCACGCGAGGAAGATGCATCCCGTGCTTGCTTGCTGGGTCTTGTTCGTGATCAGGAAAGAACAAAGAGGAAAGAGAGGAGTACTGATAATAAGGAAAAACCATTTCGGGAAAGAAAATTATCAGAAGGAAACGATAAATTAGTTTTGGGCACTGAAATAAACACGGCGCTCTATACCGCTTGCTTCTCAAACAGGTTCTTGTACTGACAATATTAGTTACACGCACGGGGATTTGCACACTTCCTTTGCTGATGCCACTCATTCCGAACACCAAGTGTTCGAAAACTACCACAAACATACAAAATTTCTGTCACGAAGGTGAAATAAATTAGACTGGACGAGCTAACATGGCTTGACATTGACTTGGGGCTCTAGGCTTTGCCACTTCATATATATATGGACCTAGGAAAATATGAGTTGGTAGAAGAAATAAGTTCGATTTATGAGCCCAATGGTCTTGTAGTAGTACATATACACGGAAGTTATTTATATACACTTTCATCTTCCACTCGCATGACCGTTGTCCTGTTTGTGAGCTTTCTTGTCCCCTGCGTCCCTCAGTGAGGTGATACGAGAATCATAACCCTCTCCGCCACCAGACCTATTTCTCGCCGTCCCTGGGTCACGGGCAAATGTTGGAAATTTCGTGGCGTCAGCGAGCTTCGGCATCACACACACAGAAATAGGCCCGATCTATACTAATAATGCATAATGCCTTTTCGTTTAATAAGAAACTGTCTTAGATTAAAACAATAAGTAATAATGGTGTACTGGTTTGTTTGTGCAATAACACACGCTTAGAGAATCTGTTAATCTCACAGTTTCTAGTGAAGTAAACTCATGGATCTATCTGATGAGAAAGATTAGTTCATTCTTTCCGCATCCACTTGGTTTTGTGCAGGGTAGGCATGGGTTTGAATGGCTAATCGAGTAAGTTCTTAGAGTTATTGGCGGGCAAAACATGACCGTCTACTGTGGTAACAAAGAGGGACGCGGTAGTTACATCCCGCGACTTCAGTTGTTCGTGCGGGCATCCACAGCATGTCGGTAAATATGTCTAATTTCAACCATTCAAAGTTAATGTAATTTGTTGTTATGTGTTTATGTGATCTAGTACCATGTGATTTTAGTAGTGCGCCCCTTGTTGCACATTCATAGATGATCCTGTTTACAGGAGTGAGTACTTTCTATAGTTGCGGCTCAATACGATGCTACTTGCAGATGCCGCTACTAATTTTGCAACCACCAGGATATTAGTTCAATTATCGCGATGTAAGTTAATGCTAAACCCCACTAAAAATCTAAGTTTGTTGAGTGTAAGTACACGGTAGACCATTGGATGTAATTTAATTATTTTCCTATGGCAATAACATTCGATTAACCTATTAGGATGTTAGTTCAAATTAACGTGATGTGATTTTCAGTAGCATTATTGTTCTTCACGGCTATGATCTTCCTAGGGTAAATCCTATATGTAGTATAGTTTCATGTCCGGCATAAAATTCTCACTGCTATCTGTAGTTTAATTTAACTTTGTAAAAAAAAGGCTCTCCTCCTGGATGGATGTTCCTTTTAATTCTCACCTAGATTATATATGAACCCAAATGAATTCCTATTTTTCTTTGATGCAATGGAATGTAGCAATCATTCTGTTATGTAGTCCAAATAGCAACTTCCGGGTTTATGCAATCCTTTTTACTCCGAATAGAAACTTCTAGGATGTGGCCTCACCACTGGGTCTCACCCGTCAGATTCTTCATTAGAACCGCGTCAAAGTCAGATCAGTGTTATCTGCAACCTCTTGCCCCAAATCTGGTGCTTTTTGAAATTTTATAAAAATTCAGTGGTCTTTTGAAACCCTAGCCCCAATTGTGGTGGTTTTTTATAATTTTCGCCGTTAATGGCCGTCCACGCTCGTCTGTCCAGACGTGTCACGTCAGCCTGACGTCCAGGCCCTACCAGTCAGATTCATAGTTAGAGCAGCGTCAAAGCCAGATCAGTGCTATCTGCAACCTCATGTCCCAAATCCGGTGCTTTCTAAAATTTTAAAAATTTTGGTAGTTTTTTGAAACCCTAGCCCCAATTGTGGTGATTTTTTGTAATTTTCTCAACTAATTCGGACCGACTATAGTATAACATGACTGATGTTGTAGGAGTTTACACATGCTACCCAGGCGAACTCTTTCTTGTATTAATTTGCTGCATGTAAATGATGAAGGTCTACTATGTACTCCCTCCGTTTAGAAATATAAGATGTTTTAGATTTGTGAAGGAGATGTATCTAGACATGTTTTAGTGTATAGGTTCAAATGAATCTACCAACTCCTTCACAAACCTAAAACATCCTATATTTCCAAACGGAGAGAGTAGTATAGAGCTAACTTATGTCATCTACCAACTCCGACCTAAATTTCCTTCATAATAAATAAGCTGACTTGACCCCTCTCTATTAGACTATCACCAAGAGGCAGCCAGTTGGATTCCATGTGTATATTCTCCTCGCTTTTGGTACTTACTCACTTTGTAACCTTGCAAGAGTATCCCAGGACCCAACCATTTCCAGTTACATGAACATAATCGGTGCAAGTGCGGCTGAGGTTCCCAACATTACCGTGGGAGAGGAGACACATGATCTCCAATGGAATCAGTGTCGTCTCAGTGGGAACTCATGTATGTGTAGCTTCGGATTAGGCGGCAACGGGAAAACATATAGTGCCATGTATTTTTTACCCGCTACGATCTGTACATGTGCAGGGTTAATTAAGGGTCTGGTTTGAAACCATGCAAACTTGCTGATCCAACCCAATCCAAACTGGCGTCCCGATCAGGTCGGGAACATCAAGAAGTTTATGAGTGGTTTAGACGTACGTCAGGGCAGCCAATCGAAGTTAGGTTCGTGTGCAGAGTTTGATTGGTGCTTGCAGAGTTTGACCGTTTTAAGCTATATAAAGACTTATTTAGTTTTACATAATATATATTGTGTTTTGTGTTTGCATTCGGAATTGAGATTCCATCAGAAACCTTCATGTATATGTCTGAATCAAGTGAGCCGTAAAGATAAGCGATCACTACGTCCATCAACTGCATAGATATATGATTTTGTACTGCCATAGATATAAGGTAATGAAAAATAATGCCACTCAATACTGGAGAATATGTTTCATTGAAATCAATGTCTGGTCTCTGCGTGAAACCTTGGTCTATAAGCCTTGCTTTATATCTCACCACCTCATTGTTTTCGTTCCTCTTGCGGACGAAAACCCATTCAAATTCCATAGGAAAAACTTTAGGAGGTGTAGGTATTGCTTGAGTGAATACCTTAGGTTTGTTGAGCAAGGCTAATTTTACTTGGATTGCATCCTTCCATTTAGGTTAGTCGTAGCGTTTCTCACACTCTGTCATGGTCTTTGGATCATGATCATTTAGAAGGTTGTTTGCAATGGTAGTTGAGAAATCTATGTAAAAAATTATAGACTCACGGTTGTGAGATTCTCTCGAGACTATATAGTTTGTGAAAATTTTATTTACCCTTGTTGACTCATCGTGATTTTCCAATATGGTTGATTCTGAGTGATACGATGTCCCGGTCATTGTGTGCACAACTGAGTTGGGTTGTGAAGGTTGTCCTTTTATTGGGTGTATATTACCTATTTGATGATTATCAATGCAAGGTTGATTTTCATTTACTGGTTCAGAGGGTTTCTTCCTTTGTTTCCTTTGTTGCTTGTGAGGAGCTAAACCCTATTATGTGGCCGTACTTCTCCCCCTCTTCATTTGAACATGAGGTTAAGTGGTTTTTGTTGGTACCTCCACTTGTTCGGGCTCATTTATTGTAGGACTATAGGATTTAGTAACACTTTTATAGTCAGTAAATGAATCTGATAGGTTATTTGCAATGTGTTGCAAATTAATTATTTTCTGAACTTGAAGTTAAGTTTTTTGAGTACGTGGATCTGAGGAGAAAATAACTTGGGCATTCCAATCGATTTCCGGGCATTCTTTTTTATACTTGATGTCTCCCCCTAATGCCGGGAAATGGTCCTCGGTGAAGATGCAATCAGCGTGACGGGCTGTGAATAGGTCCCCTGTGAGGGGTTCAAGGTACTTGATTATCGAAGGTGATTTGTACCCGATTACACAAATTTACTATGTGGGCCCATGGATGTACGCTGTGGTGGTGAGATTGGCACATATGTGGCGCATCTGAATTTACGCGGATGGGAAATATTTGGTAGATTTTTATGTACTAATTGCAAAGGGGAAGTGGTGTGATATATAGTAGGTCGCAATTGAATTAAGTCAACAGCGTGTAAAACTACATGACACCAACATGAAATTGGTAAGTTGCTATTCATTAGTAAGGGTCGTGCTATGAGCTTAACTCTCTTTATTAGAGATTCGGCCAAGCTATTTTGAGTGTGGACTTATGAGACATAATGTTGAACTTAAATTTCTAAGGCCATGCAGTAATCATTGAAGGCACGTGAGGGAAATTCAGCAGCGTTGTCCATTCGAATTGTTTTAATTTGATTCTCAGGATAATGATCTTGTAATTTAATAACTTGTCTTATTATTTTGGCAAATGCATGGTTTCGTGTGGATAGTAGGCACACATGGGACCATCGTGTAGATGCGTCTATTAGAACTATGAAATACCTAAAAGGTCCATACAATGGTTGGATCGGACCATAAATATCACCTTGAATTCGTTCAAGTAACTAGAGTGGTTCCGCTTGAATTTTAAGACGAGAAGGTCTTAAAACGAGTTTCCCGGTTGCACATGCAATGCACATAAAATACACGTTGAATTTAGCTTCATTTAAGACATGCCCATTTGAATTGCAGATAATTTTTCTCATCATCCCTTTACCAGGATGACCAAGGTGATCATGCCAAGTTTGAAATGCATTAACATTATAAAAAAATACCTTATACGAAACGTGTGCTACGGGTTTTATGTATGTGTAGTACCATCCTGATGATAAAAAAGAAACTTTCTCAAATATTTGTTTGCCATACCCGTTGAATTTGGTAAATAGGAGATATTCCTCTTTGTTATCTTCATGGGTTTCGATATAAAAGCCATTTTTACGGATATCTCTATAAGATATTAGTTGGTGACTCATGACTCGTAGTGGCATGCAAGTGGGGGCGACTGCACAAGAGAGGTTTATAGTCCTGTCTGCTTTCAGGGTGAAAACTCAGGATCTGGCCTTAACTGGTTGTGCCTGACAATGTTCTTGTTGAAGGTATTATTTTGAGAACGTGGACTTTCTTCTGGATGAAAACCTCAGATCTATGATCGGGCGATGACGGTGTTTGGGCCATTCACGTCGGTATTGTCTTCAACCAGTACCTAGGTGTTGTGCAACTTTTCTCAAAAAAATGGTATCATGCAATTGTTTGTCAATGTGCACCTGCAACTACCGCCGGCGAGCCTCTTCGCATAGTGGCCCTGTTGTGGCCTCGCTCCTCCCCACGTCCGTCTGAGCACTCCATCCTCACTGCAAAGTCCCCCTCTCCCTCCTACCGCGAGGAAATGACCTGAGTTGCATGCAAACAACGCCTTCGACATCACCGTCATTGCCTCCGTTCGTCGTTCTCGCCTCTAACTCTGGCCACTACAGCATCCATCTGAAGAAAATTCCCTCTATTGTTTGAGCTAGAAGATTCATCATGGCCACGAAAAGCAAGATCTTGCAATAGCAAAAAAATTGTAATGCTTGTCATAATCATCATGCGAGCTTTATATTCTTCCTCGTCCTTCTTGGTTGCAGCTGCCAACACATAATCCACGCCTTGCCGCTGATTTTTAAAAGCCTCGAAATATTTCCTAGCTTTATTGTGAGCGCTATTCATATTCTTACCAACATGTTGATCACAAGCTTCAATTCCATTCTTCCAATAACTAAAACCAACCCTTGTAAATGATTCTGTACCAAAATTTTCTGCACGTGGTTGCTTAAAGAGGAAACAATAAAACAAAATTAGCATATTTAGATACACTATATCCCAATCAGTCATACCTTTTAAACCATTTATCCTAAAATCTTCGCATTTGTCATGCAATTAATTTTCCAGGATATTTGTGACCAACACAGGTTGGAATGGACCCTTTACCAAATACTCTCTCCTAGAAGCATCTCTGATGTTCACATCTAGCTCCTAAGTTGGTTTTCGAAGCTCGGGATCCGCAACAATGTCATCCGGATTAAGCTCAACACTAGCATTATCAACATGGGTGCTAGTGTTATCCACTTCTACACTAACAACAATGTGAGTATCATGATTATCTTGTTGTTGTTGCTGCTGGGAAGGGACTGCTGTTGTGTGCTATCGAATTCTTTCGCCGCAGCCATAGGAGATTGGTTCGAATTGGCAAGTTGTGACAGTGATGGAAAATAAGATGATATCTGTCTGATTCATGAACATGTTTAGACTTTGTATTGGAAATTTGGAACCAATCAATTCAAAGAGAGAAATTACCAATTATAGAGGCTTGGAACAACTTGGAGGCGATGAGTTGATGCAGTCCTAAGTCGATGATTTGTAGTCCGAGGCCGGTGTGCCGATTCATTGGCTCTGGGCGGAATTGCGGAAGGGCATTGCTCTGCTTATGCTGTTCTGCAGAGTGTAGATTACAGTTCAAGCCGTCAAGGTCTGAAACGGCAGGGCACAGACGGTGCAGTCTCGGTCTCTGGCGGCGACAGTCGGCAGTCCTGCTGGGCGGGGCAGGCGGCGGTAGCGCCAAGGTCCAGGGAGACGAGGAGGTTGGACAGGCGCAGGGACTGGGCGGGCAGGTCCATCAAGTTGAGGGAGACGAGGAGGTCGGGCGGTGATTGCGATACGATACGAGCAGTTTTTTCTTTTTTACTAATGAATTCATGTCTAGGTGAGGATGCGAGCAAGCAATCGTGCGTGGTTTCTTCCTAGGCTTTCCTAAGCCAAGCCTTGGTCATTCTGCCCCAACAGCACATGCTATTCTTTTCTTTTCCAAATTTTACAAAGAAATTACATGTACTCGGTGGGCCAAGACCTGGGATGTAGCCCGGGCTGCCCGGGGCCCGGATCCGCCCTTGCATCTGATCAACGCATAGGCACTTACTCTTTGTCCTCTCCCTTCACGAGGAAGAAGATGGGCAAGGATCTTGGCGTGCGCGATGACAGCGGTACCGTACACCAGAGGAGCACATGCACACTCGTGGGGGTCTCGGGCCGTTTCAGTTTTCTTGTTTTGAAACCAAACCGCACCTGTCCGCCCCTCTTTTGCTCTCAACCCGCACCAACCCACCCCGTGCGATATGTCAACCCCTTTCTCCCCAGTCCAAATAGAACCAGCTCAAAGCCCGCACCAAAAAAAACCATCTGAACCAGCACAATTCTTATTAGGCTCACATGTAACTCAAACTTTTTCTTTGGGCAGCCTGGTGCTCTGCTGATATATGGCATTGCTGTTGATTTTATCTTCAAACTATGGAACCTGTGGTAACTATCTGGCGCAAACTATGAAATCATGTTAGATATATCTAAATCTAGACAAATTAAGTCAATTAATATGGGTCGGGAGTAGCATAAAAAAATAATGTCGTTAGAGTTCACACCCGCTGCCACGTGAGGTAGAAAATTAAATTGTTTATATTTCTCAAAAGGTTCGCCTTCTGATAGAGAAAGTACGTCCAAGTTTTTTAGCAAAAAAACGGCTCGCTAAGATGGCACATGAATCATGATAGCCGTTTTTCTTGGTAAACTAGCATGGTGGCCCTCGCAAATGCGAGGGCAACATCTGAATATATCTGAACACTTTTTCACAATTTTATAGTAATTTGTATTAAAATATTAGCTTTAAATGTATTCAGCCGTCACCATGGAATTTATCGTAAATAGAAATCACTTATGCATGAGACATCTTTAGTTAAATATAATTTGTAGGAGTACAAAGAGTGTATCAATGCTTCTAGGTACCGTTGCACATGGTAATGTTAATTAGTACATAAAATTTAATTTATATTGCAAGCTTGAATGTAATTTTGTTTGATGTTATTTCAGGAGCTTGAATCTTATGCTCGCCAAATTTTTGATTGATTTATAGTCTACAAAAACTAAAACCTAGATGTAGATGTGTAAATAATAATTTCTCACAGAATGACGTTTGTATATAGTTACTAAGATTAATTAGTCATGGCATATGTAATGAAGATACATCAGCTTAATGGTTAGATTATGGTATGCACAATTAAAATATTCATTCACATGTGCTGATAGTAAGATTCAATAGGTCACTAAGTTATATGAAAAACTATCGGTTTTCTTTGTTGGTTGAAAATGTTAGTCTGCCAAGAAAAATTATCGGAAGATGAGGGCAAAAAGTAAACCATCTTTATATTTTTTTGTAGTTATTTTATGTTTTATTCACTGAGTTGTACCATGGTTCTTTAGATTTACCCATTCGTGTATACAAACAATGTCAGTTTCTATATATCGGTCCACATGTCATTTCAGTGTGATGTCCTACTATGTAGTTGGACATACAATCAGTTCTATTTATTTTAGCATTTTTGCATGTTAAATTTACACATATATTTATGGAACATATTAGTTTCTATATGTTAGCATTTTTTCTATTGGGTGTCTTTGACAACCGTAATAACCTAATGGACCCCATTTTTGTTTGTAAAACTATGCTTAACACCTCTATATAAACACTTTAGTTTGTATCAAATTGCTGCAAATCCTAAGGTAACTAAATTTCCCGTGTCAGAAAATATGGTGAGCCCTCTATTGTTTGTAAACTGTGAGTTGGTACAATCTTCCTTGATTGTCGAAAATTTAATGAACCCTTATTATCATCTGATCATAGGCGTTAAATTTTTATAGTTGTACTAAAACACAATCAAGTCATTGATTCTTAATCAAGTGGATTCTATGAAGAAAAGTTCAACGCATTGTCCTATTTAAGAAATATTTCTCATATTCCATCTATGTAATCAAACCACATGCATATAGCTCACAAACAAATACATGCAGCCTAGATGATAGCTGATATGATCATGCATATCACTTTCTTTTAATCAAACGTGGACCTTTTGTTCAAAAGAAAATCAAACTTTCCGGGTTGCAGTTGTGGGGCTTATAGCTCCTATGTGACGTCTTTACATGGAATTGGAGGAACACGACATCGTTGAAAAGAATAGCTTGCATGCGACACTTCTGAAGCGGCAAATAGCTTCCGTGCGACACTTCCACTTAACCCCACGAGACCGTCAACGAATTCGAATCAGCTGAGCACAGTAGGACCCACAGCCTCTCCACGTCACGGCGGAACTCACCTGATGTCCACCTCATATCGTGGGACCCACGTTGTGGTTGAAGAGAGCCGTTGGCCCCGATCCATCCCCGCACCCGAGCACTCCCGCCACTGTTCCAGCATCTCATCCCCTTCCGTTTTCTTCTCCGGCGAGCAAGTGCGGCAACGCCGGCGAGGGATGTCAAGCTCTGCTTCAGCCTCCCACCGCTCATGGACTCGGTATGGTGCGGTGCCGATGAGGAGGTGCCCTGATTTCCCCCGTACCACGCCCCTGAAGCGGCTTGTCACATCCACCGACAAGAACGACAACATTGACCGGGAATTTGGGAAGTGTGAGAGCAAGACCGAGCCGGGAAAGGTGAGATCTGAGTGTTCCGAGCGCCACTTTCTCGCTTTTCTTTCGAAATTTCATGCATTTCATCGAATTTGGGATTTATGGTTCATCTCTGCGATTTCAGGAACTGCCAAAATGTGGGCATTTTGAGTGGCTTGATGAGTACATCGAGCGAATTGGGCTGGAGGTAGCATCCCAGGAGCTCGAAAACCCGTCCGTGGTGGAGCAATTGGGATGTGGCAACCCCATTTCCGCTGGTACTACGGTGGATGCGGAAGTGAAGGCCGAGCTGAAGAAGATGAACAAACAGCTAAGGCAAATCATCGAATTGAAGAAGCAGGACAATCTGATGGTCGTTTTTTTATTTTTGTGTAATTTCTCTCGGATTAGTTTATCTCCTGATCATTAGTCATTAGACAACGCAATCAGTGTTCGAGTGATGCTTTGTAATGGATGTAATGGTCTAAATAGGGACGTGTGGATCTGCAGATACTCGTGCTCAGGTCGCAATCTTTTATTTTTTGTGAAAGTAAATATATAAATGAAGTCCAAGGGCATCCATTTAACTAACATAACTTGGGAGCCCCTTTAACTTATGTAAATATGTAAATGTCTTGTTTGAAAATGAACCATGTGTTGTTTGAAAATAATCAACCATCATAACGTTAACTTATTCTTCCTTTTGAGCTTTTCTAATTTCACTCATTTTATAAAATATTGCACGAGTATTATATGAGAACTTGTTTTTGTGTCTTTTATTTTATGCACTTGTTGTTTTGGGTGTTTTGACAAATGACAATACAACATATTACAATAAAACACGGGATAGATAATATATTAGATAACATTTATATTAGATAGCCCGATAACATTGGGATAACATTACAATAAAAAGAAAAAAGGGTACAATAATATAGAAGGGAAGGGCAACTAGGCGCCTAAACCCTGGGCTAGCCTCTAAACCCTAACCCTACATACCCTACTCCATCGGCGGTGGAGGCGGTGTCGGTGCCGCCGCCCTCCGAGCCGCCGCAACATTCCAATCCGCCAGCCTCTCCCGCTGCTCCCGCCGCCGCTGCTCCTCCTGGAAGGCCTAGCGATTGGCCTCCTGTCGTTCCTCGTCCTCCTGTCTGCGCCTTTTCTTCAAGGCGCGCTTGGCCTGCTTCTCCTCCCACTTGGCGTAAGCAGCCTTCTCCTTTGCCTCCTGCTTCTCCGCCGCCTTCCAGTACTCTTCGGAGGGGCCGTCGTCGGGGAGGTTGCCGCGTGCCGGGGAGGGGGTTGTGGACGAAGGGGCCCTCCGCCTAGGGGCAGGGTGGGGCTTTGCATCGCCCCCCTTTTTGCCACGCTTGGGGCGCGTGGGCGCCTCCTGCTCCCAGACCTTCCTATGGTCCGGGTGGTTGTCCTCGTCGCTAACTTCGCTATCAGAAGGGAAGCGGAGGGGGAAGGTCGCCATGGTCGAGTGTTTTGGGGCTGGGCGGAGGCAAAGGGACGGGCTCGAGGTTGAAGATGAGGGCAAGATGAGATGAGAAGTCAAAGGCTTTTTTCCTATTTATTGAGGGCGGGGCGTGAAGGGCGGCGTGGGAATCCATCGTTGGCGTAGCCGCGTGCGCTGCGTTGCGTGTAGGCAGCGGGCGTAGCCGCGTGCGTGATCAATGCGGTCAGTACAAAAAAATTGCTAGGATGCGACGTGACCCCTGCACCGTCGCCCCCGCCCCTGCATGTATTAATGCGAAAGAGAGAAAAAACGTCCAAAATAGTTGTTCATTGGCAGTGAAAAATAAAAGAAAAAATAGAATTTGGCCTTGATTTACTCGGTAATAAATGCAGGAATCTAGTACCAAGGTATTCGTTCGTTTTTACACACCGCATGCAACAAACTCGTTCGTTTTTACACACGCAAGAAAAATCGGTGGGAGTAATCAGAGGGATGTCAATTGGAGGGAATAGAGGGAGTATAAAACTAAGTTTATAATATTTTAGATTTTGATGTTTTTTCTTATATACGTAGTCAAAGTTGATATTTTAGATTTATAAATATCGACTTTTCCTATGACGCATGAATCGGATGGGAGTAAGTTTAACTAAAGAAAAATGTTCGACGTACACTTATTTAATGCGATGAAGGGAGTAAATACGCTGCAGCGCTGTTGCACGCAAAATAGCTAGACTGCGACGCGAGAGGCAGCTGCATGCATGGTGCAGCCCGCCCCGTCCAGCGCTCTCGCATGCCACGCTCGGTCCAACGGTCAATGGAGTGTGCCACGTTGTGCGTTATATTTATTACATATTTTAGATTTTGATATTTTTTCTTAGGCTGATCATAGTGACATGCATACTCCCTCTGTCCATAAATAAGTGTACGTTTGGCTTCAAAATTTGTCCACAAAAAGTTTACTTCTATCTTTCCAATGCACTTTAAAGTAGAAAAAATTAGTGACATAGTTGTGAGGAAAAATGTGCATAACTAATTCAAAAAAAATCAAAAAAATACAAAACCTCCGCATGGTGTCATGTTATGTGACATAGTTGTGAGGAAAAATATCAAACTTGGTCTATTGATCATATTTCAAAAAACCCTTCATAAAATGACCTATCTCCTCCGAAGTTTTCTAGCTTTCGGGTCAAATGATCAATGATATGGCTAGAATCAAGGCATAGTTTGTGATAATGTGCCCATATTGGGCATGCATGTGTATAATGGGATGACTAACAATGTTGTAGTACAAAGTTTTTTTTTCTACGCACAGAAAATCCATTTTCTATTTTCTGAGTGCCGAAAGAGGGGGGGATTTGTGAAGCAACCACCAAATTGAAGTTTCAAAATGGTAACATCCTATTTTTAAAAAATACTAGACCACCTAGCATGTACAATTTCCCAACTTGAGTATCTCAAACCTTTTATTCCATCCCTGGTGAAAAAGACAAATCTTGCCGAATCGGTTGGAAGTGGGTAAGATATGAACTACAGGTACATGATTTCATGCTGATGATGTTTTGTAAAAATCATTTTTAGGTTCACAACATGCTATTTCATCAGAGATCCAGTGCTAGTTTTGTAAGCCTCAGCCCCTAGCTAAGAATATTTATGAAAACCCTTCAAAAAGTTTGACCAGACATTCAAATGTGCATAACTAATTTAAAAAAATCAAAAAAATACAAAACCTTCGCATGGTGTCATGTTATGTGACATAGTTCTGAGGAAAAATACCAAACTTGGTTTTAGAAAAGGTCGAGAAAAAACTTGCTTAGAAATAAGGTGGTTTACCCTAGCTTTGGAGCCCATTTCAACCACATTTTGGGTGAGGGTGAGTTGTACTTCACAAAAGGGATCAGGATGCGGATGAGTTGTACTGTACATATGAGAAAAACGTTGGAAGCTTATACAAACATAGAAAAGTGACATAGCTACATTTGTTGAAATTCAAATTTACCATCATATTTGAATTTTGTCCAAATTATCAACAATTCAAAAATTATTATAATAACAAATGTTTACAACAACAACAACTGCCAAATTATTACAATAACAAATGTTTACAACAAGTGCCAAATCCAAAGTCTATTTCTTTTGGCTCTTCTTACCCCTCGTTTTCTTCTCCTTCAAATACACACCACACAACAGGTTTATGCTCTTCTTTTTCTTACCATTACCATCTGGCCTCCCCACAGCATGTCCAAGAGTCTCCTTCACCTCCTGCACCTCCTCAACAACACAACCTGGCACCAGAGCCTCATCAACATGGTCACTTTGCACCAGAGCCTCAACAACAGGCTCATTTTGCACCAGAGCCTCAACAACAGGCTCATTTTGCACGAGAGCCTCAACAACGGGCTCATTTTGCACTAGAGCCTCAACAACATGCTCATTTTGCCCCTCATTTTGCACTAGAGCCTCAACAATAGGCTCATTTTGCACTAGAGCCTCAGCAACATGCTCATTTTGCCCCTCATTTTGCACCAGAGCTTCCAAATCAGAAACGGTGTGCCCTAAAGCCTCAACAGTTTGCACATCATCCGCCAAAACAAGTTCAGATTGCACCTCAGCAGCACCAAACATGATCTGGTTACTTCTCTTCTTTCTTTGGCCATTGATTCTTGCCCTTTTCACTGGCCAGCATTCGTCAACAACAAGAGGTGGGCCTTTTTCTCCACGCTTCCTCCTGAAAACAAGCAAGTTAGCTGGGGGAGAAAAATCATCAACAAGAAATGGGAAAGATTTTGGATGAACATACTTTGTCTTTTCAGCAGTGTATCTGCACTTGGTAGAGCCAGCTCGGTGTCCAAGTTCTTCACAGAGTTTGCATCTATTCTTGTTACCTTTTTGGGCCCTTTTTGGCTTGGCATCTTTCTTTTCATCTTTATTTCCCTTCTTGCTGCTCCCACCTTTTTCAAACCAAGCCTTGAATCTACTCTGCTTGGGCCTGCCAGCCTTTCTTTTCATCAAAGGAGGACACAAGGAGAACTGAATGTCCACTTCAGGCCACTGAGACTGATCTGTAAGTGTTGGAATTGGTGTTCCATATGCAGCCTTGAATTTTGCTATAGAATAATACTCATGCAAATATGGGTGCATATTTAGCTTGTGTTTGGAGGCCAAGAAAAGTATGGCATGCTCACAAGGCTTCCTAGTGTGTTGCCACTCAAGGCATGTGCATTCATGCAATTGAGTGTCAACAACATGCCTCCTGCCAGTCTTTGTATCTCTGACTTCAGCACCCCACAATGAGGATTTCTCAACATGCAAATGTGCAAGATTTCTGCTCCTGTTGACCACCTGCTGCACAACATCAAGAAGCTTATCTCCTTGAAGAACATCACCAAGCCTGCTCCTGTTGACCACCTGCTGCACAACATCACCTAGCTTATCTCCTGTTGACCATTGATGCAAGGCTTTAAAGCCATGAAGAATTTAGAGAAGAAGACTTTCCCATCAGCTGTTACCTCAGTATCTATCTCCACAACACTGCCAGGTGACCTCTTCTCTACTTCTGCTTTGAAGTTATAAAGCATTCGAAAGGTATTTGCCCAATCACCATATAGCTCTTTCATTGCCCTTTGCTTTGCCTTCCAAACTGTAGTGTAATTCAGCTTAATGGGGTACTGCTTTTCCAAGTCTATTTTTAGTCTCTTTGCAGTGCTGTTTGGTGTTGTGGCTAAAATGGGCTTGATCTTTTCTGCAACCCATAATTGTGATGTCATCTTTGTAACTGTTTGAGAACTTGTAATGCAAGTATGAGGTTTTGGAATTTGATTCACTCTTATTGTCCTTCCATCAGGTTGGCGTCTAGCAGATATATACCACTTGCAAGGCTTGGCACCACCATCATAACCTACGCATTTTGCATAGAACTTCTTTTTATCAGTCCACATAGTCTTGGTAGCAAACTCACGTTTCACTGCATATGTCCTGAAACACATCCTGAATTCATCCATGCTTGGAAACAATCTCCCAACTTTAATAACTGGGTCCTCTTTGTCATAAACTGTTACTAGCTCATCATCATGTGCATCATCTACATGAACTGCAGCATTTTCCAACAACTCTAGATCTATATCTGCCTCTTCATCTCTTAAATGGTTGTCACCATCATTTGCAGCTTCATCCCTCTTCTTCTCCTTGTCTCTGTCATCTATAGGAATGCCAAAAAGCTTTGCCATTTCAATGTCATCTATTGGTGCAATGACCAAATCAGTCCGGTCATGTATCTCAATTGAATTCCAGTCAACAGTTACAATCCTTTGTGCATTAGCATCTGCAACATCCCCTTGTGCATTAGCATCATCCTCCACTGTTAACACTTCCAACTCAGTAAGTATAGACATTACTTGCCTTTGTGTAGCCCAATCATCCTCGACCATCTGAGCAGTCAGCTTCGAGGCCACATATCCAACCCTCGAATCAGGTTTCAGATCAATGAGCTCTGCTAAAAACAGAACAGTTTTGCTTGTCTAACCGTTTCGCTCATCGATTTCATCAACTATATGTTCCCCTGTCTCAACCCTAACATAGTCACATTTGCAATCATCAAATCGTAACAAAGAAACTTCTTGCTCTGGCCCCCAAACCACACTATCCCCAATTTTTTCCACCATTTTCCTCACCGCCTCCTCTCCCATGTTTATTAGCTCTTGGGGATCAACATGTTCTAATTCCACCTCCCATTTAACAACTGTGCCTCTCTCAATGAGCTGCGTGCTGCCATCAACTAAAACAGCCCTAGAGGGAAAGAAATTGATGCGAAATTCGAAGGTTTGGCGCGCAACATCGTCTCCCCTGTTTTTGGCGGGCACTGTGAGCTAGCGGAAGCGAACAAAGAGCTCAACCTTAGAGAAATTAAGTGCAGAGATACGGGATATACCGATTAGAAGTCCCCTCTCCATGCTCCATATCGTTCCCCCTCGCCCCGTTCAGCACACCCTCGCCTCCACAATCTAGCATTAATGGGCACGCTCAGATCTCGAATTGAGAAGAATGGGAGAGGAATTAGCTTTCAAATGGCACTCACCACCTTCGCCATTGAACGAAAGCGCCGCCGCCTAAATTAATTGCCGTGCCGCCGCCGGCGCCGAGAACGATGGTGAGGTCCGCCGCCGGGAAGCTACTGATCAGTGTACGCGCTCTCGGTCGGAAGCGGTTGGTTTGACTGGCTTGACTGGCTGTCCCAACCGACCGGTTTGGCTCAACCCTAATCTTCGAACAAAGTTAAATGTGTCCTTAACGACCGTTTTATGGCCCATGTGGACCTGGGATATTAGCTGCCTCACAACCGTCGCATGCGAGCTCTTCTTTTCAACGATGTCGTGTTCCTTCCAATTCTGCGTAAAGACGCCGCATAGGAGCTATCAGCCCGCAGTTGTGAAGGACACCATGATCTGGTCGACCTAACTATTGTATGATTATGTTGTATTGTCGTCATGCTGGCCAAGTCAACGATAAAACATCTGGTACTTCCATATGGCTTCCATATCGTAGGTGTAATTGAAGCATGGTAGTCAAGACTGGGGAGTTAACAGCCATAGTGTGTGTCGTTGGTAGGTCAGCTACCTATACTAAGTATCGCCAACGAAGACAGACAACATGGGTTGGCGAGATCGCAATGCATAAGTCAGTGATGCCTCAAATTCTTATGTCTTGCCCATCGCTCGACAAAGGATGGAATCCAACAATCATAGGTCGGACGGTCAGATAAATCATCTTGTCTCGCGCATAGATGCTCTCTATAGAAAATCGCCATGTCCTACAAATCGAATTTGACCCTAAGTGTGTGTCCGGGTTTTTTATCTAGCTGAAATATTTGTAAAACTTCACATCTTTTTTTTTTCGCGTACTAAAAGTCAAAGCAACATTTAAGCGTTCTAGCTAGCCGAGTATTATATATGGAATATGTTTTTTCCTCAACAGACTCATCTATTCCAGGAACTATAGCTAGCTAGCTTACGATTTAAAAAAGAAAAACAGACTCTTTTTTAAAATGCACTTGTTTTTCTTAACTAACTCGATCAGCCCCATTTTCCTTCCAAAACTAACTAACAGGGCTGGGGCTATTTCTTCCGAACAGACTTTTTTTTTCTCGAACGACTCGGCTATTTTTTGGCAGCCAACTCTCCTAGCTAATCACGGTAGGAATACGGGATATCTGCACCCACAAATCAAATTAAGGAGTCTATATATGTCAATGGACATGTATATGTATCAAACGGAAACAACATGGTTACGCAATGAATAACCTTTCATTAAATCTTAACCATCAATTCTAGATCTAATGGTTAAAATTATTTAAGTGATGTGGATCAACCTGGTGCCTGGAAAAACACCCTTATATTGCTTTTAGTGTATAATAGAATAGATGATGTGGATCAACCTGGTGCCTCGAAAAACACCCTTATATTGCTTTTAGTATATAATAGATGCTTTCTCCTCGACCAACAATCTCGGGCGAGTAAAGATAAAACGATTGTATCCACAAATACCTATTGAACATAACTAATCATCTATTCCATATGAATGATCAACATATACTGTGAATACCATCATCCGAGATAAACTTGGACTCGGAGCATTCATCTACATGAACTTTGGTGGCCCTATCTATCTTCCTCATTGTATTTCCATTTGAGCATCTTAGACTTAACATTTTTCCTATAATCTATCGCAACAAAAATATGCCCTCGAGATCTTTCATAATCTTGTTGCATATTTTCTTCGATGAGAGATAGAAGCACATTCACTTGTAGGAAAAGTATTAATGATAACAAGAACATTCTAGTGTTGATAAGGACTTGAATATAATGAACATAAAATGGCACACACTTAACATTCCCAACCACTATGATCTCTAGATGAACATAATCCATGACATCTCCTGGAGCTTAGTGGCGGACATAGAAATTTCGTGATGCCTGGTGAAACAAGTTGAAGATACTAAAATTTTGAAAATAAATCCATGAAAACATAAAATACCAATAGGCAAGCCAGGACAGCAGCTCGGTCTTGAGGAATGCTAGGTCCGCCAGCGGTTGAGCTAATTTTGGTGTTATAAGGCCGTAGATACTTGTATGATATCAAAACTTGCCACATATGTATTGTAGATAATGTGTGTCCATCCCATTAACGAAACGAACGTGACTTTTAGTGTGGCAAAGAATGCACTCTCCTTAGGATTGAAGTAGTGATCTTCACAAATAAGGTCATGGTTATCAATCACACATGAAATGTTTTATCCAAAGAAGGTTCAATAACCTTGTCAGTACCTTCTTGGTTTTCCATCTAGGACATCTAAATCATTGTTGTGTTCATCATCACATGAGGTTTAAAGTGGTAAAATTGATGGATAAGAACGAGGCAACGGTCTTGCATCATTAGCCATGATGTTAATACATTCTCTCATGAGCCTCAAACAATTCCTTCAAAGTACTGTGACTTGCATTGGGATAGTTAAAATTTTGAACCTTTTGACATACCATGGGATGCACATTGGTCTATAAGATATCATAATAAATCTTCTCTTGAATCGCAATCAAAAGAGACAATCACAAGTGGTACTCCTTTTCGTATCGTATGGATTATTTTTTTCTAATATTGCATTTCTGTGTGGCATGGACTGGAAGCTGCATTGAATTAGAAGATGATATTTGGTGGGCTCTTGAGCAACTCCAACCTTATTGCGTGTTTTTTGCATTCAGTTGCGTCCTTTGACAACTACTCACTTCTTGGAGGGAAAGGATCTTTGCAAATTTTCTTCTCCCTGAATGGCCACTCTCTTGCCACTAGATACTGCATCATTGGCAGCTAAAAATATATAGGCATGAGTAATAATAAGTGAATATAGTATACAATAGGAGACAAACATATGATTGATCTTCGGAGAGGAATACTATTATTTCTTCTCTTTCTGTTGGCCTAGAGTATCCTAGGGCCATCCGTGCTTCTTCCAATCAATGGCCATGTCATGATCTATGATTGCTTTGTGGAAATATATGACCCCTTAACCTTGTTTATTTTTATTCAAATGACTACTTGGTACATTGTGCATATATGTGGATTCTTATGATTGGCTCATGTTCGGGAATTGTGAGTCGGGATAATTACATGACAGTAGAGAACATCAACAAGATGATCTACAAGCTAAACCCATCGGGCAACCATGTTGACACGGTGTCGTGCGGTATAACAGCCAGGGCAGGATCGAGACATTCAACGGGTAGAGAGAGAATAATTTATCGACATAGAAAACAGCGCTAGTTGACATCAAAATTTTATAAAAATAAAGCATGCCACCAGAATAATCGGATGTGTCAATCAGAAGGACCTATGTACTGCTAATGCATCAATTTAACTATTAACAAGCAATAAGCCAACATCTCAGTTGGTCGAGATTTTATCAAATCTCAATTAATTATGAAAATTATAACTTCATCTAACTAATAAGTTCACTTTTCAACAATTTCCATTTTATTAAACTATATAAAAGTTGTACTTGTCATTAAAATGACAGAGAAAATAAAAAATGACATCAATACACACATGCAATGGTCTACCTGCCAGCGGCGGCGATGGAGGAACCCTGGGTTACGTGACCATGGACAACTCGGCAACAGAAAGAAAATGTGATATCCTTTTCATGATTAAAAATTTATAAGGCATACATAAATCTCATGTTGAAATACTAGGATCACACGGTTGAACTCATAGAATTAATATTTACTTTCCCAAGTGAAGTTGATGGTGATCCACTTTTTATAGAGCTAACTTACACAATCTACCAACTCCCAGCAAAATATCCTCCATAATATAAGCTCACTTGCCGCACCTCTAGACGACAAGCTCGAAGATCCATGCACTTTGACAACTTGAATATATGCTCTCAGGTTTTGGCACCCCCTCACTCTATAATTGTGCTAGATATCCCAGGACCCGACCATTTCTACTTAGGTATATAATCATAGGTTGTCCACACAATCCAATCGAGGCCTAAGTGTTGTAGAATTTCGCTAACCGGCAGGGGCGAGGTGACTCAAGATGCCAATGGAGGAACGCATGGCTAGTTTTGGATTGAGCGGCGTCGGGAAAACATCTACTGCAAGCTCTTGCTCCGCGCTAGGAGATATACTTCAGATCTTTTCACGACCTTATTTTAAACCATGCAACCCGCCAATCCAACTCAAGCAAAACAAAAGAAAAAGTCTAGACTACTCCGGCTAAGCATCTTGGCAGAAGAGAGAAGGGATAATGTGCGTTCTAATTAACCCCGTCGGCCACAGGGCTCTCGAGTGTCAAAGTCGCAGGATCAGCATGATAGATACGTAGACAAAGTCCAAGTTCAAACTGAGCATGACTAATTGTAAAAAGATATGAGTGGTTCAGGCTTCAGCGACAGTGATTCCATGTTCTGTTCGTGTGCAGTGCACAGTTGCAGGCTGTATAGTTTGATTATACAAAACTAATAAAGAACAGAGAAAGCTCTGCCTAATTGGCAGACACCAAATAGTAATCATGTGCGTGTGTGTGCAAGTGTGGCAAATGATAAAATATTGGGTGTGCGTAGGTGTGTGTGTGCGTGCGTGCGTTAGTGTAGGAATAAATGAGTTGCATGATTGCAAGATAATAGATTTGTGTCAATAGTTTTGATAGAGGATTCGGATTCATATTTATCTGGAGGTTAACGGATAACGGAGTATACACTATTAAATCTATGTACGAAGATCTCATGAATGGGTATCGGATACTCTCCATCCTTTTGCTTAGATTATCTGGCGCATCATATTCACTAATATGTTTGGGAGTTGGCTGAACGGGGTAGATAGGGCATATAAAGCTAGAATTTGTATAGACATTTCACCTTTATGTTGGTCCATTTGTAAGTGTCATAACAACATTATTTTTAACAAGCTAGGAGTTTCATATATTTGCGGGTTATCCACATGCAGTCACATTAGATTCAACTCTCGGATTTTTTCCTCCTAGAGCATCAGCGATAACCTATGGTTACAGGATGCAACCGTTTGCTGATGGTCGCTCAGGATATCTACAGCCGAGCTGGCTGACGGCATACTAGTAGATTAAGAGATGTCTAGCTGCTATATGTTTTTGAGATCACTTGTCAATTTTAGATGATTGGTGCTTGTATCAACCCTATCCGACCCTTGATATGTAATACCTTGATACCTAAACTTTACAATAAAAGTATGTATGCATCTAAGGATGCAGAGGCCAGGGCACTCTCCTATTTTGGAAAAAAACACACGAAATACTGATAAAAATAGCATTTCATTATGCGCATGGGATGCGCCACTTTGGTGTAACGATCTAGCGCTAGTGTATCGGTTTGCGATCCAACAAGAAACAAGTCTACATCCTAGTTCGACTGAGATTTTCTTCCATCTCAATCAAGTGGAGTATTTATGAAACCTAAACTTCACCTTAGTAAAATGCATAATAACTTGCACTCTTCACCGATTATTCTTTTTTTTTGAACTACACAAAGGTTACACCTTTTAGAAGAAAAAAAGAGTGAGAAAATAAGAAGTGACATCAAGGCACATGCACATGCCTACCAGCAGGTGGTGGCGGTAGTTCGGGTTATACCACCATGAAAGAAAAAAGTTATATATAGTAGTATCCTTTTTTTTATTTCGAATTCATGGCGCATAAAATCTCACGGTGAAATAATTGAAGTCCTTCTGTATTGATATTTACTTCCCACACGTACAAGACGGGGATCCCCTTTTTATACGATCTACCAACTCTGAGCAAAATATACACCTAGATATGCTCACTGGACGCACTTCTAGCTGAGCTCCACGGTCCAGACACTTGGTCCAGTATATATATTCTCTTCCCCTTTTGGTACATGTCGCATGCAGTGGGAACTCATGGTTAGCTTTGGATTGAGCGGAGTCGGGAAAGCATTTCATGCCACGTCTTGGTATACCACCTACTCCCTCTGTTTCAAATTACTCCGCCGGCGCGCTTATGTAGGTGAACTAGTACTCCCTTATTTTTTATTCAAAAAAATTCTTGAATTTTTGAAATAGATAGTATGAAATATGTATTACGTATACCAAAAATTCTAAGAATTTTTTGATGAAAAAGAAGAGAATACTAGGCCACCTAGGTAAGCGTGCGCGCGGAGTAATTTGAAACAGAGGGAGTATTGTGCACCAACAGTGTAGACTCGTTAATGGATATATATCAAGAGTAGATAAGTTGAGAGTGAGAGTGAGAGTACGTGCACCAAATACTAAACTTCCATTGCATCTGCGTTCCGATCTGAGATTTCGGGCTAGTTTACACCACCAGGACAAGTTGTGATCAAGTTGCCGTACGTGCACGCGAAGGATCGTTGTGCAGTATTGCAGATGTTCACTGTGTCGGTCACATCGACAGGAAGATTATTATGCTGATTTATTAATTAGTAGTACCAATCCCTATTGGGTATGCACCAACCGAAACATGGCAGCATGAAACTGCAACTTGCGATGGACGGTTGCAGTATTTTTATGAAAGATTCACTTTGCATTGCTTGTGTCTTGAACCTATAAAACTAGTGCAAAACTTGTTAAAATCGACAATAAGCATAAGGGAACTAAAGTTCTAACAAGTAGTAAGAGTTAACACCTACGCAGGCGAACTGGGTGCCAAGTGAGAGCGAAACTTAAGTTGTCTAAATTTCTCATAATTTTCAAATTATGTTACATAAACCAAGTCATGTATTTTAGAAAAAATCGTCTCGTCAAACCGGCACATGGTAGCCTTTTAGCTCGCGAAAAAGGTTCATCACCCAACCAACAATCTCTCACAGGTCGAGAGCCATGATCCCTTGGTTAGTTAATCTATCCACCATGTTGACTTTAGCTACAGGTGCTTTTCCACTAGTCCCTATGTTATTCTCTCCCTTGTGAAGACATTTTCCACCTCGAGGAGTTCGTCCATCATACTCCGCAGGAGGAGGTCCTAACAAGCTCATGCCATAGTGTGCTCTTTGTCATCTCTCTTGATATCCATTAACGAGTCTACGTTTTTGAATCCAGTGTTAGAGCCTGGCTTGCCAAAGTTGTACCCAAGGGATTGGATGCTACTGAGGAGGCGAATTGTAAGGCACCATTGGATCTAGTTGACAAAGGACAGAGTGAGGCCGCGATGGGAGAAGAGGGTATGCATGTGAAGATTGGGATTGATCGTAAAATTGGTATTTACGTGAGGGACAATACCGTTGTTGACTTAGATAAAGTTACTTCAAACTCATTTATAGCAACCTGATAAAGATCTTATCACATTTCAAATTGCAGAAATAATAGTTGGTTTATCATATTCCATTAGTAGCAGTTATTTACCGGTCAATCGAGAAATAGCATAACCTTTGCTAGATTTTCTTACTGTGCTACTGGGATGGGGTTCAGTATTGAGGCAAAAAATGAGGACTAGATTTTAATAGCGGATGCAAGGACTCCCCTATAGAAAACGTAGGCAAGTATTATCATTTCGAAGTGGTGGTGTGGGTAGCTAATAGGTGCATACCATTGGGAGGTTCTCGAACGGATGTTGGCTTGTTTGACAGATGTAACAGATCCCACGCCAAGGGAACAAGATGGATAGATTGTGGGCCAGCTAGCTACAAGTGTTGGAGAGGCGCGACTTCCAACATCGACTTTGTTTATGGTTGTGTGTGTCTTAGCGTCCTTACACTATCGAAGGTATCATCATTGCAGGTCTTGCTGCTATGCTCGATATTCTTCGAGAAAATCCTACATCTAGGTCTCCCATATTTGATGATAGTGGTGCCCTCTGTCATTCTCCCTCCTAGAGTAGGTGCCTGCTTGAGTGGGCTAGAGGTGGAGAGGAGGAACTGCCTGGTTTCTAGTTTGTCGACCATGCCAGGTCTCAATTGCATGGTGCAGTGGGGTATCAATGGAGGACGTGTGATGACAGAAGGGCGCAGGGTGGTGGCGCTTCCTTGCACCATGATGTCATCAATGATAGGCAGGCCGGACAAGGTTTATGATGTTTTCTACCTTGAAGATGGGTCAATGGTACGACAACACCGTGTCTTCTCCAGCATATGCATTTGGTGCGTGTTGTTAGTCAGTTGGATCGGATTTGTGCTCCATATAGGGATGACTCTGGATCTAGTTGTTGGGGCATTGTTGTGAGTCTAGGGCAAAAGGCTCTGATGGCATGTTCTTCCACCATACTCGGGTATGTAGGTTTTTTATGTATGTTATTGCCACCACCATTGTCGAATAAATTTATAAAAAAAGTCGTATGCACTCTTAGATACATAGTCCGGAGGTTGGCACCCCCTTTTGGAAAAAAATTAAGTGTTCTCCATCATGTTTTGTGTTTCACGAAGTAGATATAACTTTTTTGTGTTTGTTCTGTTCTAAAAAATGTAGTTTATTTTGTCGATGGAGGCAATTGACCATTTGTTTCTCTTATATCCTTTTGAACATATTATTTGGCGCATGACCATTTTTAAATATAATTAGCATAAGTTGCACAACGCACTCCATTACTATGGACACTACCGTGTCGAGAGCAATAGAAGGATGAGGCAAAGGTGGAACTGTTAACCTATCTTGTACAAGGTTGTGTCCATAGATTGATGCAGAGGCTAGGGAGTTTTACCCCATTTCGAGAAAAAAAATCTCGTACAAGGCAGTGATTCTAACCAAACAACGATGTGACCACATCACAACAGCAAACTAACACCAAGATAAGTATGGTTCGGTATTAAAAACATACAATGCAGCACTGTCGAGCACCTCATCGTAGCAAAGCATACAAATAAGGGCAAAAATCATGATGGGGAAAAATCTTCCACAATGGCAAGGTGGATGAACACGTGATGGGGAAAAACCACGATGTCCCATTCCCGGCTGCCCCCACATACGAAATTGTGAGCCGGCAGCGTGACCCTCTTGAAATTAGGGAGATTGCTTGGGTTCTCGGCCCACCTAGATGGCGCGTGCACCTTTAGCCTCTATATCTGCACTTGCGTCATGTAAGCGGCCCACCTGGATGCCGCCACGGCCAACGGTGTCGGAGCAGTGGTGCTAATGGATGAACATGTTGAAGAAATTATTGCGATGTGATCGACTATGTTGATGCCTTTGATGAACGTGTTACATGGTACCATGACAACATGCTGCATAGACCTTGGGTGGTGATCGACTATGTTGATGTAATTGATAAAAAGATAGCATGTCACTCTCCACATGGGACGTGCCATTTTTTCGATAAAGGGTGCTTATTACATAAAGAAGTTTTAAACATTATACTGGGGCTCTGTATAATTAGGATGCATACATCTGACACATGTCCCAAAAAATGCCTTGTCATGTCCTCCGATTGTTTAGACACCACCATAAATAGGTCTTGAAACTCCACATGTTATAGATATGATCATGAAAATAGCAGTATTGATACACATCTGAATAGCTTGCAAGAGAGTAGAATTTTTATCATTAAATATTGTGTCATTTCTACGCATGCAAAGCGACCAAATAATGGCAACTGCTCCTATCCTAAGAAGAATTCAAAACATGTAATCCAATTCTTAAAAAAATATTGACAATACTATGAGGTCGGTACAAATTTGAAGCTATTTAGATGATTGACCATATATAACATGCAAAAGTGGATTAGAAGAACAAATGTTTGATTGTCTTATCATAATGACAAAAGTACATGAGATGTGACCACTTGGAAGTAATCATCTAGAAATAGTGTATGACTTTGATATACGACAAAAAAACTCCACACTCCATTCGATTAAGATTTTCTTCATCTCAGTAAAATGCATAACTTGGACTTGCTCACTCCTGTGAAGTGACATCAAGGCACATGCACTGATGCGCGTGCCCTTCTGCAGGATGCAGGCAGTGACGAAAGTTTGTTCACAGGTTTGGAGCTATTTAGATGATTGACCACATAGAATGGGCAAAAGTGCATTGGAAGATCAAATGTTTGATTGTCTCATCATAATGACAAAAGTACATGAGATGTGCCACTTGGAAGTAATCATCTAGCACTAGTGTATGACTTTTAGACGTGACAAGAAATAATTCTACACTTCGGTCGATTAAGATTTTCTTCATCTTAGTAAAATGCACAACTTGGACTTGTTCACTCCTGTGAAGTGACATCAAGGAACATGCACAGATGCGCTGCGGGCAGTGATGGAAGTTCTCATATTAGAGTTTTACTCTGATATCCACCTACTCCTCCAAACTTAGAAAACTGAAAAATAAGGATGGTCAGGATTAGCCGATACACCTTCATGCCCTCCAAACCAAATGGGTACTGGTCAATTCTGGCCCTGCTTGTGTTTTTAATTTCAAGTTTGGGAGTAGGGGAGGACACTGAAGCACATCTCCTCGGGTTACACCCCATGGACAACTTGGCAATAGAAATAATAGGAGGTCATATCAAGGCACATGCATGTGTCCTTTTTCATTACAAGTTTTATGGCGCATAAATCTCAAGTTTAAATAATTGAAGTCCTTCTCTATGAATATTTACTTACCCACTCGACAAAGATAACTTATATCATCTACCAACTCCAAGCTAAATATCGACCTTGATAAGCTCACTTGACGCACGACTAGCTGACTAGCTCCAAGATCCACCTAGCCACTTTGACGAGTTTTATATATTCTCTACCCTTTTAGCTCTCATTCACTTTAAAACCATGAAAGAAAATCCTAGGACCTGATCACTCCCACTTGCAGGCCTAGTCGTAGGTATCAACATATTCCGATATATATTTTAAGTGTCGCTGAAGTTCCCAAAACGTCTTTGGGCACGAGGACACACATGATGTCAATGGAGTAGGATGTCGCTGTGTGAACTTATATGGCTATAGTTGGACTGACCGACGTCGGGAAAACATCAAAGGCAACCTTATCAATTGTATTTTGAGATGTAATTCAGGTCTTTTCATGGGTTTCAAACAACGGATCCCGCCAATCCATCCCAAATAGAACTAGCGTCATGCTCCGTGGACAGAATGGGTAACCATGGGGGTGGATATACTTGTACCAGAGAGAACATGAAGGGCGTGATGTGCAGGGTAAAAGTCCAGACTACTCCGACTAAACATCTTGATAGTAGAGAGAAGGGCTAATGTGTGTGCTAACCCCGTCGGCCTCAGGGCTCTCGAGCATCAAAGTTGTAGGATCAGCATGACAGATACGTAGACCGAGAGGGAGTGACTGAGACAAAGTCAATGTTCAAACTGAGCATGACTAATTGTGAAAAGATATGAGTGGTTCAGACTTCAGCGACAGTTATTCCATGTTATGTTCGTGTGTAGTGGACAGGTGCAGGCTGTATAGTTTGATTATACAAAACTAATATAGAACAGAGAAAGCTCTTCCTAATTAGCATACACCAAATAGTAATCATGTATGTGTGTATCTTGTGTGTTCCGATCTAAGATTTCAGGCTAGTATTACACCAGCATGATGGACACACGGAGCGGGGAGAGGAGAATAATTCAGATAGAGAAATTAGCACATGTCAACACCAAATACTGAAGGGTGTAATGAAAAAATTGGAATTATATTGTTCACGCTTTTTTTTGGCAAAGCGATGAACATAAGAAGAAATACATCTTGACAAATTGGAATATTATTTGTAGACCTAAAGACCATGGTGGATTGAGCATTGAAGTGCTAGAAATTAAAAACAGATGTTTCTTTAGCAAGTAGCTGTATAAAATTCTTTTAGAGGAAGGGTGTGGCAAGAGTTGCTACACAACAAATATCTGAAAAACAAGACACTAGCACAAGTTGATGCTAAACCGTCAGACTCACCTTTTTGTCAAGTCCTAATGCAAAATAAGAGTTCTTTGCTGGGTTTTTTTATTTCAAAATAGGTAATGTGATGAATACTCGTTTCTAGGAGGATATTTGTTCCTATAACATACTTCAACAGAAAAATGTATCCGTCCATACCATTTTATCATAGATTCCTTTGAACATTGGATTTAGAAGAAGTTTAATTGGGAATAAATGAGTTGCATGGTTGCATCTCTGTCAGAGATTGGTGCCAATAGTATTTGACAGAGGATTCATATTCATTTAGCTGGAGGTTAACAGATAACAGAGTATTCACTATTAAATCTATGTACGAAGATCTCATGAATGGGTATCCGAGATTCCCCAAAGGATATCTATGGAAGCTAAAAATCCCAGTGAAGATAAAGATTTGTATGTTGTTCCTTAATAGCAAAGGTAAATTGGCATGGATGTAAGAAATGAGGTTTTTGTGATGAACATGAAACCATTGAACATTTATATTTGTCATCCCCTTTTGCTAAGATTATCTGGCGCATCATATTCACTAATATGTTTGGGAATTGGCTGAACGGGGTAGATAGGGCAAATAAAGCTAGAATTTGTATAGGCATTTGCCTTTATGTTGGTCCATTTGGAAGTGTCTCAACAACAGTATTTTTAACAAGGTAGGAGTTTTATCTTTTTGCAGGTTATCCACATGGCGTCACACTAGATTCAACTCTCGGATCTTTTCCTCCTAGAGCATCATCGAGAACCTATGATTACGGGATTCAACCGTTTGCTGATGGTCGGTCGGGATATCTACAGCTAGGCTGGCTGACAGCATATTAGTAGATTAAGAGATGTCTAGCTGCTATATGTTCTTGAGATCACTTGTCAATTTTAGATGGTTGGTTCCTGTATCAACCTTATCTGGCCCTTGATTTGTAATACCGTGATACCTAAACTTTGCAATAAAAGGTTGTGTGCATCCAAGGATGCAGAGGCTAGGGCACTCCCCTATTTTGGAAAAAAAAAACTAAATACTGATAAAAAAAATAGCATTTCATTATGGGCATGGGATGCGCCACTTTGGTGTAACGATCTAGCGCTAGTGTATCGGTTTGCGATCCAACAAGAAACAAGTCTACATCCTAGTTCGACTGAGATTTTCTTCCATCTCAATCAAGTGGAGTATTTATGAAACCTAAACTTCACCTTAGTAAAATGCATAATAACTTGCACTCTTCACCCGATTATTCTTTTTTTTGAACTACACAAAGGTTACACCTTTTAGAAGAAAAAAAGAGTGAGAAAATAAGAAGTGACATCAAGGCACATGCACATGCCTACCAGCAGGTGGTGGCGGTAGTTCGGGTTATACCACCATGAAAGAAAAAATATGTACCATTTTCATTTTGAATTCATCGCCCATAAATCTCACGGTGAAATAATTGAAGTCCTTCTGGTATTGATATTTACTTGCCAATCGTACATGATCAACCAACTTACATGATCCCCTTTTAATAAAGATAACTTACATGATCCCCTTTTAATAAAGATAACTTACATGATCAACCAACTCCGAGCTAAATATACACCTAGATAAGCTCACTGGACGCACTTCTAGCTGAGGTCCACGGTCCAGCCACTTCGTCCAGTATATATATTATCTTCCCCTTTTGGTACTGACTCACTTTGAAACCATTCCCACTTAAATGTATGATCGTAGATAGTGTACATAGTCTTGGATGATGAAGAGTCGCTGAAGCACACATGAAGTCAACGGACTCACATGTCGCAGTGGGAACACACATGGCTAGCCTGAGTCGGGAAAGCATCTCATGCCACATCTTCATACCAAGCTAGACAAGTTGCGGTCAATCCGGTTAGAAGCGTGGTGACCTTGTCTGCGACAGTGGTGTCCAGCGCCAAAGTCGTGGGATGAGACAGACAGATGCTTAGACCGAGCGGGCAGGGAGTGACTGAGACATCCTAGGCAGATTTCAGACTTCAGCGGCACTGAGTACATGTTTTGTTCAGGTGCAATGCAGATTTGCATTAGTGCTTGGAGTCCCTGCCGGTATATAGACATCCTAGGCAATATAGTTTGATCATCAAAAAACAAACAGATAACAGGAAAACTATACCTAATTGAGAGTGCACCAAATACTACACTTCCATTGCATCTGTGTTCCGATCTAAGATTTCGGGCTAAAGTTGAGATCAAGTTGTCATAGGTGCACAAGAAGGATCCTTGTGCAGTATTGCGGAGGTTCATTGTGCCGATCACATGGACAGGGAGATGCCTGTGCTGATTCATTATTTTTTTCCAAAACAGGGGGCACCTGGCCGGCCTCTGCATCAATTGATGCATACGACCTCTGCTGATTCATTAATTACTGGTACCGATCCCTATTGGGTATGCTCCGACCGATGATGGTCGTGGTGTTCTTCTGAAAGATGCACTTTGCATTGCATGTGTCTTATACATATGAAACTAGTGAAAAACTTGTTAAACCCTACAATAAGCATAAGGGAAGAACTAAAGTTTTAACATGTACGGAGTAAGAGTTAACACTTCCTATGCAGGCGAACTGGGTGCCAAGTGGGAGCAAAACTCATTAAGTTGTCTCAATTACTCATAATGTTCAGATTATGTTAGATAAACCAAATCAGGTAGTAGGAAAAATCATCTCGTCAAACCGGGCACATGGTAGCCTTTTAACCGGGCACATGATCGCGTTTCGCTCGTGAGACGACGGCTCGCTCCGGCGGCACCGTAAGGACGCGACGCACGTCCCCGTCGCCGTCGCTGCCGCTGCCGCCAACGCTCGTCCGTGCTGCGAGTAGACGTTCGTCCCCGCCGCCGACTTAGACGACTGCTTCTTCCCCCGGACGTCGATGCCTTCCTCCCCTGCGGACGCCTCCCTCGCTCCCCCGCTCCATCAAAGTGGCCTTAGCACCATAGACAAAGCCCAGTACCTCCCGCAGACCTCCTTCTCCGGTGGAAGCCTGGCCTTCTCTCAGGTATGTCTTATCCCTCAACCCCTGTCTTGATCTTGGCCTAGGTCTAGGATTTAGGGTTTCAAGAGATTAAGGACGAGTTCTTGATTTAGATTGCTGGGAATGAGCTAGTCGTTGCTGCTTGTGCCGAGGTAGTCGTTGCTGCTTGATTTAGATTAAGGATGATATCCTGCTTGTGCCTGAGGTAGTCGTTGTTCCCTGGCTGTGTTACTCATGCTTGTGTGTGTCTTCATCTGGAGTGATTAATAACTTAGACCCTCCGTTTTAAAATATAAGATGTTTTAGCTTTGTGAAGCAAATGTATCTAGACTTCTTTTAGTATGTAGGTTCACTCACGTTTAGAGTGAATCTAGACACTAAAAAAGTCTAGATATATTTTCTTCATGGACCTAGAACAACTTATATTTTAAAACGAAGGGAGTAGATAGCTATCCTTGGTCAATACTTGCGCTTTATTTCTTCATACTTCCTGTGTACCGTGACGCTGCTCGATTCTTCATACACGGATGAGTGAATTTTATCTAGTTTTTTGCTTCACCTGACATGGCTTAATATACTGGAGTGTAGTACTTGCTGTGCAATGTAAGCGGTGACCTGATGTTTATATGATTGCACCTGTAAATACAGTAACAAGAATCTACTAATTTGCTAGTGTTGTTGTGAGTATATGAATGCCTTGTTGTATTTCCAAGTTAGACTATCCTAATTTTAAAAACTAGAAGCTCGTGTGCACAAACAAAACTAGCTTCAGCTTATGTTTCAGAATGAATGACAATGTAGGATGTAGGGATACGTTATTGATATGCCTTCTTTTTTGGTAGGAAGCTGCTATGATTCTAGTGCGGGTGGACGAGCCGCCGCCGTTTTGGGACCCTGTCAGCACGCCTAAATTTGGTATGTGCATGGCCTTTACTTTTAGGCATTCTTTGCCCTACTTATTTTGCCATTCTTTCTCATTATTTGCTCAATTGCTTTTCACTAGTGCTAAATGAATCCACGGAGCCTAGAGCGTATTAGAAAGAGTGAAGCTGATGATGATGATGAGATGTTATCAAGGATTACGAGTCGATAAATCGAGCCGAGTCGTTGGGGTACCGACTCATAGACTAGTCTAGACTACTGCTCGACTAGTCGACATGTACTTCGGCAGTAGCTAGTACAAAATACTATCATGTATGGCAACTAGATGGGAGATTTAATAACTAAAACTAAGATAAGTTCAACACAAGTTACATATAACATAATAATGCTAGAATCTAGAACTTCATGTAGCGAGTCTAGAATAGCTAGGGTTCTCAATTTTTTCTGAGCGCCTCACTTATCCAGCTAAAATTGAGTCGGTCGACTCAAACAACAGGACTAGTCCAGGACTAGTCATTCGACTCAATCGAGTCGAGGAAATACGAGTCGACCAACCGAGTCGACAGTCAATTTAGGACTTGTAGACTAGTCGTTGGACTCATGATCCTTGGATGTTATTCTTCATTCTTCCAGCATTGTACTTAAAGGGGCGGGCCCAGGATTTGAAGGGTGTGTACTCAAGATTCCCATGGGTACAAAAAAATTCTTTCTATCGCTTAAAGCCTAGTATTAGGCATGTATACTATCATTATGACATCGTATGGTTCTAATTGTATAATAGATAGAAGCCATGACACAAGATATGAAACAATTTGAGCCTAATATGACAGATTCATAGAATACATCATAACATCAAATTGATCAACTTATAGCAGGTCCAATTGTTCAAAACAATAAAGAAGAAACATCTAGAATATAGAAGATAGAAAATAACAAAATGAAAGGAAAGCCTACAAGTTATAAGATCCTTCAAGTCTTGAAAACTTGTAAGAACTACCTCTTAATGAATGTAACCAAGCAATCGTTGAAAAATCTTTGGCCCATCTTGCTTCGGAAACAAAGAAACAATCAGCGCAGCCGTCATAGACGCCATGGTCAAGAAGCAGACCGCACGCAGTCAGTGACAAGGAGATTCGATGCGGTTCGAGATCGAGGATCCGAGAAGGAAGATTACCGTGTATTGTGCGGGGTCGGTGCCGGGATCCTTAAACTCCGCTGTTGTGTTGCCGTTGGAGGTATTTTGAAACTGACCGATCGAGAATTGAGGAAGTCAACCGAGCATGTGTGTCGAGTAATGCTACAGTTATGGGCTGATTGATACGGAAAAGATCTTACGAAATGACATGGCCATCACTAATTGGTGTAGGCGATTTACAGAGAATAACTTCTGCAGTAAACTTTCAATCATACGACTTCACATGCGTCCGTAACAATTTTTCCGTAAGCGGCTTCCATAAGTATAGGATTATCAGTGTCCCTAAGCGCGTATTCGCGTGCGTGCAGCCAGGAACGGCCGGGAACTAAAGCTAATGGGCCCCTAATTAGGCCACACAGAGGAGGGAAGTTAGCTATTGGGCTGAATCGATGAATACAACCAATCTTCTTCTCTATTTTCCTCTCTTTTATGCCTATACCTGCTATGTACGATCTATGACAAGTTTTTGGTCAATTTTTTTGGGTATTCACTTGAATACCTTTGAATTGAGCTGGGCCCGCCCCTGTGTACTTACATCTAACGCGTACGGAAAACAATAAACGTCATAGCTCCATCTTATACGGCAAGAAGAGAGTTAGGGAATTGCTTGATGGGCATATTAAGAATTGCTTGGTAGCTTTTAGGATGGAACCGTATATATTTAGGTGGTTGGCATCATACCTTATAAATGAACGTCTGATATTAGATACTAGACTCAAGGTGGAAGAGAAACTGGCCTTCTTTCTCTATATGCTATCACATAATTCATCATTTGAAGATCTACATGTCGAGTTTCAGCATAGTGGATCGACCTTCCACGAGTATATCAAGGAGTTCTTTGACATTATCCACATCCTAGCAACTCAATTTGTGAGGCCTCGGTACATTGACGAACCACATCCGAAAATTGCTAGGGATGATCGCTTCTTTCCATACTTCAAGGTTCCATCTTCTTCTTTGAAATTTCAAAAGTTCCTTCAATTATTATAATTTCAAAAAAAAAATGATTTCCATTCTATTTCATTGCAGAACTGTATAGGTGCCATAGATGGGTCCCATGTTCCTGTTACTAGATCTCCTCGACTTCAAGCTCCGTGGAGGAATAGGAAAGGCTCCCTTAGCCAAAATGTCATGCTTGCATGTGATTTCGACCTAAACATAAAATTTATTTCATGTGGATGGGAGGGATCTGCCATAGATGCTAGAGTACGGAGTTCAGCCATACTCAAAGGTTTTAAAGTACCAGATGGCAAATTTTACCTAGTTGATGGTGGCTACGCAAACACCAAATATTTTCTTGCACCATACCAGGTGCTCGGTATCATTTGCAAGAGTGGGGGCATGGTCGCCATAGGCCACAGAACTATAAGGAACTTTTTAATCACCGCCATGCAGTTCTAAGGAACCATATAGAAATTCGAAGGTTTGGCGCGCAACATCGTCTCCCCTGTTTTTGGCGGGCACTGTGAGCTAGCGGAAGCGAACAAAGAGCTCAACCTTAGAGAAATTAAGTGCAGAGATACGGGATATACCGATTAGAAGTCCCCTCTCCATGCTCCATATCGTTCCTCCTCGCCCCGTTCAGCACACCCTCGCCTCCACAATCTAGCATTAATGGGCACGCTCAGATCTCGAATTGAGAAGAATGGGAGAGGAATTAGCTTTCAAATGGCACTCACCACCTTCGCCATTGAACGAAAGCGCCGCCGCCTAAATTAATTGCCGTGCCGCCGCCGGCGCCGAGAACGATGGGTGAGGTCCGCCGCCGCCGTCGGGGAAGCTACAGTCAGTGTGACGCGCGCTCTCGGTCGGAAGCGGTTGGTTTGACTGGCTTGACTGGCTGTCCCAACCGACCGGTTTGGCTCAACCCTAATCTTCGAACAAAGTTAAATGTGTCCTTAACGACCGTTTTATGGCCCATGTGGACCTGGGATATTAGCTGCCTCACAACCGTCGCATGCGAGCTCTTCTTTTCAACGATGTCGTGTTCCTTCCAATTCTGCGTAAAGACGCCGCATAGGAGCTATCAGCCCGCAGTTGTGAAGGACACCATGATCTGGTCGACCTAACTATTGTATGATTATGTTGTATTGTCGTCATGCTGGCCAAGTCAACGATAAAACATCTGGTACTTCCATATGGCTTCCATATCGTAGGTGTAATTGAAGCATGGTAGTCAAGACTGGGGAGTTAACAGCCATAGTGTGTGTCGTTGGTAGGTCAGCTACCTATACTAAGTATCGCCAACGAAGACAGACAACATGGGTTGGCGAGATCGCAATGCATAAGTCAGTGATGCCTCAAATTCTTATGTCTTGCCCATCGCTCGACAAAGGATGGAATCCAACAATCATAGGTCGGACGGTCAGATAAATCATCTTGTCTCGCGCATAGATGCTCTCTATAGAAAATCGCCATGTCCTACAAATCGAATTTGACCCTAAGTGTGTGTCCGGGTTTTTTATCTAGCTGAAATATTTGTAAAACTTCACATCTTTTTTTTTTCGCGTACTAAAAGTCAAAGCAACATTTAAGCGTTCTAGCTAGCCGAGTATTATATATGGAATATGTTTTTTCCTCAACAGACTCATCTATTCCAGGAACTATAGCTAGCTAGCTTACGATTTAAAAAAGAAAAACAGACTCTTTTTTAAAATGCACTTGTTTTTCTTAACTAACTCGATCAGCCCCATTTTCCTTCCAAAACTAACTAACAGGGCTGGGGCTATTTCTTCCGAACAGACTTTTTTTTTCTCGAACGACTCGGCTATTTTTTGGCAGCCAACTCTCCTAGCTAATCACGGTAGGAATACGGGATATCTGCACCCACAAATCAAATTAAGGAGTCTATATATGTCAATGGACATGTATATGTATCAAACGGAAACAACATGGTTACGCAATGAATAACCTTTCATTAAATCTTAACCATCAATTCTAGATCTAATGGTTAAAATTATTTAAGTGATGTGGATCAACCTGGTGCCTGGAAAAACACCCTTATATTGCTTTTAGTGTATAATAGAATAGATGATGTGGATCAACCTGGTGCCTCGAAAAACACCCTTATATTGCTTTTAGTATATAATAGATGCTTTCTCCTCGACCAACAATCTCGGGCGAGTAAAGATAAAACGATTGTATCCACAAATACCTATTGAACATAACTAATCATCTATTCCATATGAATGATCAACATATGCACAACGAATACCATCATCCGAGATAAACTTCGGACTCGGAGCATTCATCTACATGAACTTTGGTGGCCCTATCTATCTTCCTCATTGTATTTCCATTTGAGCATCTTAGACTTAACATTTTTCCTATAATCTATCGCAACAAAAAATATGCCCTCGAGATCTTTCATAATCTTGTTGCATATTTTCTTCTTCGATGAGAGATAGAAGCACATTCACTTGTAGGAAAAGTATTAATGATAACAAGAACATTCTAGTGTTGATAAGGACTTGAATATAATGAACATAAAATGGCACACACTTAACATTCCCAACCACTATGATCTCTAGATGAACATAATCCATGACATCTCCTGGAGCTTAGTGGCGGACATAGAAATTTCGTGATGCCTGGTGAAACAAGTTGAAGATACTAAAATTTTGAAAATAAATCCATGAAAAACATAAAATACCAATAGGCAAGCCAGGACAGCAGCTCGGTCTTGAGGAATGCTAGGTCCGCCAGCGGTTGAGCTAATTTTTGGTGTTATAAGGCCGTAGATACTTGTATGATATCAAAACTTGCCACATATGTATTGTAGATAATGTGTGTCCATCCCATTAACGAAACGAACGTGACTTTTAGTGTGGCAAAGAATGCACTCTCCTTAGGATTGAAGTAGTGATCTTCACAAATAAGGTCATGGTTATCAATCACACATGAAATGTTTTATCCAAAGAAGGTTCAATAACCTTGTCAGTACCTTCTTGGTTTTCCATCTAGGACATCTAAATCATTGTTGTGTTCATCACATGCGAGGTTTAAAGTGGTAAAAATTGATGGATAAGAACGAGGCAACGGTCTTGCATCATTAGCCATGATGTTAATACATTCTCTCATGAGCCTCAAACAATTCCTTCAAAGTACTGTGACTTGCATTGGGATAGTTAAAATTTTGAACCTTTTGACATACCATGGGATGCACATTGGTCTATAAGATATCATAATAAATCTTCTCTTGAATCGCAATCAAAAGAGACAATCACAAGTGGTACTCCTTTTCGTATCGTGCGGATTATTTTTTTCTAATATTGCATTTCTGTGTGGCATGGACTGGAAGCTGCATTGAATTAGAAGATGATATTTGGTGGGCTCTTGAGCAACTCCAACCTTATTGCGTGTTTTTTGCATTCAGTTGCGTCCTTTGACAACTACTCACTTCTTGGAGGGAAAGGATCTTTGCAAATTTTCTTCTCCCTGAATGGCCACTCTCTTGCCACTAGATACTGCATCATTGGCAGCTAAAAATATATAGGCATGAGTAATAATAAGTGAATATAGTATACAATAGGAGACAAACATATGATTGATCTTCGGAGAGGAATACTATTATTTCTTCTCTTTCTGTTGGCCTAGAGTATCCTAGGGCCATCCGTGCTTCTTCCAATCAATGGCCATGTCATGATCTATGATTGCTTTGTGGAAATATATGACCCCTTAACCTTGTTTATTTTTATTCAAATGACTACTTGGTACATTGTGCATATATGTGGATTCTTATGATTGGCTCATGTTCGGGAATTGTGAGTCGGGATAATTACATGACAGTAGAGAACATCAACAAGATGATCTACAAGCTAAACCCATCGGGCAACCATGTTGACACGGTGTCGTGCGGTATAACAGCCAGGGCAGGATCGAGACATTCAACGGGTAGAGAGAGAATAATTTATCGACATAGAAAACAGCGCTAGTTGACATCAAAATTTTATAAAAATAAAGCATGCCACCAGAATAATCGGATGTGTCAATCAGAAGGACCTATGTACTGCTAATGCATCAATTTAACTATTAACAAGCAATAAGCCAACATCTCAGTTGGTCGAGATTTTATCAAATCTCAATTAATTATGAAAATTATAACTTCATCTAACTAATAAGTTCACTTTTCAACAATTTCCATTTTATTAAACTATATAAAAGTTGTACTTGTCATTAAAATGACAGAGAAAATAAAAAATGACATCAATACACACATGCAATGGTCTACCTGCCAGCGGCGGCGATGGAGGAACCCTGGGTTACGTGACCATGGACAACTCGGCAACAGAAAGAAAATGTGATATCCTTTTCATGATTAAAAATTTATAAGGCATACATAAATCTCATGTTGAAATACTAGGATCACACGGTTGAACTCATAGAATTAATATTTACTTTCCCAAGTGAAGTTGATGGTGATCCACTTTTTATAGAGCTAACTTACACAATCTACCAACTCCCAGCAAAATATCCTCCATAATATAAGCTCACTTGCCGCACCTCTAGACGACAAGCTCGAAGATCCATGCACTTTGACAACTTGAATATATGCTCTCAGGTTTTGGCACCCCCTCACTCTATAATTGTGCTAGATATCCCAGGACCCGACCATTTCTACTTAGGTATATAATCATAGGTTGTCCACACAATCCAATCGAGGCCTAAGTGTTGTAGAATTTCGCTAACCGGCAGGGGCGAGGTGACTCAAGATGCCAATGGAGGAACGCATGGCTAGTTTTGGATTGAGCGGCGTCGGGAAAACATCTACTGCAAGCTCTTGCTCCGCGCTAGGAGATATACTTCAGATCTTTTCACGACCTTATTTTAAACCATGCAACCCGCCAATCCAACTCAAGCAAAACAAAAGAAAAAGTCTAGACTACTCCGGCTAAGCATCTTGGCAGAAGAGAGAAGGGATAATGTGCGTTCTAATTAACCCCGTCGGCCACAGGGCTCTCGAGTGTCAAAGTCGCAGGATCAGCATGATAGATACGTAGACAAAGTCCAAGTTCAAACTGAGCATGACTAATTGTAAAAAGATATGAGTGGTTCAGGCTTCAGCGACAGTGATTCCATGTTCTGTTCGTGTGCAGTGCACAGTTGCAGGCTGTATAGTTTGATTATACAAAACTAATAAAGAACAGAGAAAGCTCTGCCTAATTGGCAGACACCAAATAGTAATCATGTGCGTGTGTGTGCAAGTGTGGCAAATGATAAAATATTGGGTGTGCGTAGGTGTGTGTGTGCGTGCGTGCGTTAGTGTAGGAATAAATGAGTTGCATGATTGCAAGATAATAGATTTGTGTCAATAGTTTTGATAGAGGATTCGGATTCATATTTATCTGGAGGTTAACGGATAACGGAGTATACACTATTAAATCTATGTACGAAGATCTCATGAATGGGTATCGGATACTCTCCATCCTTTTGCTTAGATTATCTGGCGCATCATATTCACTAATATGTTTGGGAGTTGGCTGAACGGGGTAGATAGGGCATATAAAGCTAGAATTTGTATAGACATTTCACCTTTATGTTGGTCCATTTGTAAGTGTCATAACAACATTATTTTTAACAAGCTAGGAGTTTCATATATTTGCGGGTTATCCACATGCAGTCACATTAGATTCAACTCTCGGATTTTTTCCTCCTAGAGCATCAGCGATAACCTATGGTTACAGGATGCAACCGTTTGCTGATGGTCGCTCAGGATATCTACAGCCGAGCTGGCTGACGGCATACTAGTAGATTAAGAGATGTCTAGCTGCTATATGTTTTTGAGATCACTTGTCAATTTTAGATGATTGGTGCTTGTATCAACCCTATCCGACCCTTGATATGTAATACCTTGATACCTAAACTTTACAATAAAAGTATGTATGCATCTAAGGATGCAGAGGCCAGGGCACTCTCCTATTTTGGAAAAAAACACACGAAATACTGATAAAAATAGCATTTCATTATGCGCATGGGATGCGCCACTTTGGTGTAACGATCTAGCGCTAGTGTATCGGTTTGCGATCCAACAAGAAACAAGTCTACATCCTAGTTCGACTGAGATTTTCTTCCATCTCAATCAAGTGGAGTATTTATGAAACCTAAACTTCACCTTAGTAAAATGCATAATAACTTGCACTCTTCACCGATTATTCTTTTTTTTTGAACTACACAAAGGTTACACCTTTTAGAAGAAAAAAAGAGTGAGAAAATAAGAAGTGACATCAAGGCACATGCACATGCCTACCAGCAGGTGGTGGCGGTAGTTCGGGTTATACCACCATGAAAGAAAAAAGTTATATATAGTAGTATCCTTTTTTTTATTTCGAATTCATGGCGCATAAAATCTCACGGTGAAATAATTGAAGTCCTTCTGTATTGATATTTACTTCCCACACGTACAAGACGGGGATCCCCTTTTTATACGATCTACCAACTCTGAGCAAAATATACACCTAGATATGCTCACTGGACGCACTTCTAGCTGAGCTCCACGGTCCAGACACTTGGTCCAGTATATATATTCTCTTCCCCTTTTGGTACATGTCGCATGCAGTGGGAACTCATGGTTAGCTTTGGATTGAGCGGAGTCGGGAAAGCATTTCATGCCACGTCTTGGTATACCACCTACTCCCTCTGTTTCAAATTACTCCGCCGGCGCGCTTATGTAGGTGAACTAGTACTCCCTTATTTTTTATTCAAAAAAATTCTCGAATTTTTGAAATAGATAGTATGAAATATGTATTACGTATACCAAAAATTCTAAGAATTTTTTGATGAAAAAGAAGAGAATACTAGGCCACCTAGGTAAGCGTGCGCGCGGAGTAATTTGAAACAGAGGGAGTATTGTGCACCAACAGTGTAGACTCGTTAATGGATATATATCAAGAGTAGATAAGTTGAGAGTGAGAGTGAGAGTACGTGCACCAAATACTAAACTTCCATTGCATCTGCGTTCCGATCTGAGATTTCGGGCTAGTTTACACCACCAGGACAAGTTGTGATCAAGTTGCCGTACGTGCACGCGAAGGATCGTTGTGCAGTATTGCAGATGTTCACTGTGTCGGTCACATCGACAGGAAGATTATTATGCTGATTTATTAATTAGTAGTACCAATCCCTATTGGGTATGCACCAACCGAAACATGGCAGCATGAAACTGCAACTTGCGATGGACGGTTGCAGTATTTTTATGAAAGATTCACTTTGCATTGCTTGTGTCTTGAACCTATAAAACTAGTGCAAAACTTGTTAAAATCGACAATAAGCATAAGGGAACTAAAGTTCTAACAAGTAGTAAGAGTTAACACCTACATGGCACTGGGTGCCAAGTGAGAGCGAAACTTAAGTTGTCTAAATTTCTCATAATTTTCAAATTATGTTACATAAACCAAGTCATGTATTTTAGAAAAAATCGTCTCGTCAAACCGGCACATGGTAGCCTTTTAGCTCGCGAAAAAGGTTCATCACCCAACCAACAATCTCTCACAGGTCGAGAGCCATGATCCCTTGGTTAGTTAATCTATCCACCATGTTGACTTTAGCTACAGGTGCTTTTCCACTAGTCCCTATGTTATTCTCTCCCTTGTGAAGACATTTTCCACCTCGAGGAGTTCGTCCATCATACTCCGCAGGAGGAGGTCCTAACAAGCTCATGCCATAGTGTGCTCTTTGTCATCTCTCTTGATATCCATTAACGAGTCTACGTTTTTGAATCCAGTGTTAGAGCCTGGCTTGCCAAAGTTGTACCCAAGGGATTGGATGCTACTGAGGAGGCGAATTGTAAGGCACCATTGGATCTAGTTGACAAAGGACAGAGTGAGGCCGCGATGGGAGAAGAGGGTATGCATGTGAAGATTGGGATTGATCGTAAAATTGGTATTTACGTGAGGGACAATACCGTTGTTGACTTAGATAAAGTTACTTCAAACTCGCATTTATAGCAACCTGATAAAGATCTTATCACATTTCAAATTGCAGAAATAATAGTTGGTTTATCATATTCCATTAGTAGCAGTTATTTACCGGTCAATCGAGAAATAGCATAACCTTTGCTAGATTTTCTTACTGTGCTACTGGGATGGGGTTCAGTATTGAGGCAAAAAATGAGGACTAGATTTTAATAGCGGATGCAAGGACTCCCCTATAGAAAACGTAGGCAAGTATTATCATTTCGAAGTGGTGGTGTGGGTAGCTAATAGGTGCATACCATTGGGAGGTTCTCGAACGGATGTTGGCTTGTTTGACAGATGTAACAGATCCCACGCCAAGGGAACAAGATGGATAGATTGTGGGCCAGCTAGCTACAAGTGTTGGAGAGGCGCGACTTCCAACATCGACTTTGTTTATGGTTGTGTGTGTCTTAGCGTCCTTACACTATCGAAGGTATCATCATTGCAGGTCTTGCTGCTATGCTCGATATTCTTCGAGAAAATCCTACATCTAGGTCTCCCATATTTGATGATAGTGGTGCCCTCTGTCATTCTCCTCCTAGAGTAGGTGCCTGCTTGAGTGGGCTAGAGGTGGAGAGGAGGAACTGCCTGGTTTCTAGTTTGTCGACCATGCCGGTCTCAATTGCATGGTGCGATGGGGTATCAATGGAGGACGTGTGATGACAGAAGGGCGCAGGGTGGTGGCGCTTCCTTGCACCATGATGTCATCAATGATAGGCAGGCCGGACAAGGTTTATGATGTTTTCTACCTTGAAGATGGGTCAATGGTACGACAACACCGTGTCTTCTCCAGCATATGCATTTGGTGCGTGTTGTTAGTCAGTTGGATCGGATTTGTGCTCCATATAGGGATGACTCTGGATCTAGTTGTTGGGGCATTGTTGTGAGTCTAGGGCAAAAGGCTCTGATGGCATGTTCTTCCACCATACTCGGGTATGTAGGTTTTTTATGTATGTTATTGCCACCACCATTGTCGAATAAATTTATAAAAAAAGTCGTATGCACTCTTAGATACATAGTCCGGAGGTTGGCACCCCCTTTTGGAAAAAAATTAAGTGTTCTCCATCATGTTTTGTGTTTCACGAAGTAGATATAACTTTTTTGTGTTTGTTCTGTTCTAAAAAATGTAGTTTATTTTGTCGATGGAGGCAATTGACCATTTGTTTCTCTTATATCCTTTTGAACATATTATTTGGCGCATGACCATTTTTAAATATAATTAGCATAAGTTGCACAACGCACTCCATTACTATGGACACTACCGTGTCGAGAGCAATAGAAGGATGAGGCAAAGGTGGAACTGTTAACCTATCTTGTACAAGGTTGTGTCCATAGATTGATGCAGAGGCTAGGGAGTTTTACCCCATTTCGAGAAAAAAAATCTCGTACAAGGCAGTGATTCTAACCAAACAACGATGTGACCACATCACAACAGCAAACTAACACCAAGATAAGTATGGTTCGGTATTAAAAACATACAATGCAGCACTGTCGAGCACCTCATCGTAGCAAAGCATACAAATAAGGGCAAAAATCATGATGGGGAAAAATCTTCCACAATGGCAAGGTGGATGAACACGTGATGGGGAAAAACCACGATGTCCCATTCCCGGCTGCCCCCACATACGAAATTGTGAGCCGGCAGCGTGACCCTCTTGAAATTAGGGAGATTGCTTGGGTTCTCGGCCCACCTAGATGGCGCGTGCACCTTTAGCCTCTATATCTGCACTTGCGTCATGTAAGCGGCCCACCTGGATGCCGCCACGGCCAACGGTGTCGGAGCAGTGGTGCTAATGGATGAACATGTTGAAGAAATTATTGCGATGTGATCGACTATGTTGATGCCTTTGATGAACGTGTTACATGGTACCATGACAACATGCTGCATAGACCTTGGGTGGTGATCGACTATGTTGATGTAATTGATAAAAAGATAGCATGTCACTCTCCACATGGGACGTGCCATTTTTTCGATAAAGGGTGCTTATTACATAAAGAAGTTTTAAACATTATACTGGGGCTCTGTATAATTAGGATGCATACATCTGACACATGTCCCAAAAAATGCCTTGTCATGTCCTCCGATTGTTTAGACACCACCATAAATAGGTCTTGAAACTCCACATGTTATAGATATGATCATGAAAATAGCAGTATTGATACACATCTGAATAGCTTGCAAGAGAGTAGAATTTTTATCATTAAATATTGTGTCATTTCTACGCATGCAAAGCGACCAAATAATGGCAACTGCTCCTATCCTAAGAAGAATTCAAAACATGTAATCCAATTCTTAAAAAAATATTGACAATACTATGAGGTCGGTACAAATTTGAAGCTATTTAGATGATTGACCATATATAACATGCAAAAGTGGATTAGAAGAACAAATGTTTGATTGTCTTATCATAATGACAAAAGTACATGAGATGTGACCACTTGGAAGTAATCATCTAGAAATAGTGTATGACTTTGATATACGACAAAAAAACTCCACACTCCATTCGATTAAGATTTTCTTCATCTCAGTAAAATGCATAACTTGGACTTGCTCACTCCTGTGAAGTGACATCAAGGCACATGCACTGATGCGCGTGCCCTTCTGCAGGATGCAGGCAGTGACGAAAGTTTGTTCACAGGTTTGGAGCTATTTAGATGATTGACCACATAGAATGGGCAAAAGTGCATTGGAAGATCAAATGTTTGATTGTCTCATCATAATGACAAAAGTACATGAGATGTGCCACTTGGAAGTAATCATCTAGCACTAGTGTATGACTTTTAGACGTGACAAGAAATAATTCTACACTTCGGTCGATTAAGATTTTCTTCATCTTAGTAAAATGCACAACTTGGACTTGTTCACTCCTGTGAAGTGACATCAAGGAACATGCACAGATGCGCTGCGGGCAGTGATGGAAGTTCTCATATTAGAGTTTTACTCTGATATCCACCTACTCCTCCAAACTTAGAAAACTGAAAAATAAGGATGGTCAGGATTAGCCGATACACCTTCATGCCCTCCAAACCAAATGGGTACTGGTCAATTCTGGCCCTGCTTGTGTTTTTAATTTCAAGTTTGGGAGTAGGGGAGGACACTGAAGCACATCTCCTCGGGTTACACCCCATGGACAACTTGGCAATAGAAATAATAGGAGGTCATATCAAGGCACATGCATGTGTCCTTTTTCATTACAAGTTTTATGGCGCATAAATCTCAAGTTTAAATAATTGAAGTCCTTCTCTATGAATATTTACTTACCCACTCGACAAAGATAACTTATATCATCTACCAACTCCAAGCTAAATATCGACCTTGATAAGCTCACTTGACGCACGACTAGCTGACTAGCTCCAAGATCCACCTAGCCACTTTGACGAGTTTTATATATTCTCTACCCTTTTAGCTCTCATTCACTTTAAAACCATGAAAGAAAATCCTAGGACCTGATCACTCCCACTTGCAGGCCTAGTCGTAGGTATCAACATATTCCGATATATATTTTAAGTGTCGCTGAAGTTCCCAAAACGTCTTTGGGCACGAGGACACACATGATGTCAATGGAGTAGGATGTCGCTGTGTGAACTTATATGGCTATAGTTGGACTGACCGACGTCGGAAAACATCAAAGGCAACCTTATCAATTGTATTTTGAGATGTAATTCAGGTCTTTTCATGGGTTTCAAACAACGGATCCCGCCAATCCATCCCAAATAGAACTAGCGTCATGCTCCGTGGACAGAATGGGTAACCATGGGGGTGGATATACTTGTACCAGAGAGAACATGAAGGGCGTGATGTGCAGGGTAAAAGTCCAGACTACTCCGACTAAACATCTTGATAGTAGAGAGAAGGGCTAATGTGTGTGCTAACCCCGTCGGCCTCAGGGCTCTCGAGCATCAAAGTTGTAGGATCAGCATGACAGATACGTAGACCGAGAGGGAGTGACTGAGACAAAGTCAATGTTCAAACTGAGCATGACTAATTGTGAAAAGATATGAGTGGTTCAGACTTCAGCGACAGTTATTCCATGTTATGTTCGTGTGTAGTGGACAGGTGCAGGCTGTATAGTTTGATTATACAAAACTAATATAGAACAGAGAAAGCTCTTCCTAATTAGCATACACCAAATAGTAATCATGTATGTGTGTATCTTGTGTGTTCCGATCTAAGATTTCAGGCTAGTATTACACCAGCATGATGGACACACGGAGCGGGGAGAGGAGAATAATTCAGATAGAGAAATTAGCACATGTCAACACCAAATACTGAAGGGTGTAATGAAAAAATTGGAATTATATTGTTCACGCTTTTTTTTGGCAAAGCGATGAACATAAGAAGAAATACATCTTGACAAATTGGAATATTATTTGTAGACCTAAAGACCATGGTGGATTGAGCATTGAAGTGCTAGAAATTAAAAACAGATGTTTCTTTAGCAAGTAGCTGTATAAAATTCTTTTAGAGGAAGGGTGTGGCAAGAGTTGCTACACAACAAATATCTGAAAAACAAGACACTAGCACAAGTTGATGCTAAACCGTCAGACTCACCTTTTTGTCAAGTCCTAATGCAAAATAAGAGTTCTTTGCTGGGTTTTTTTATTTCAAAATAGGTAATGTGATGAATACTCGTTTCTAGGAGGATATTTGTTCCTATAACATACTTCAACAGAAAAATGTATCCGTCCATACCATTTTATCATAGATTCCTTTGAACATTGGATTTAGAAGAAGTTTAATTGGGAATAAATGAGTTGCATGGTTGCATCTCTGTCAGAGATTGGTGCCAATAGTATTTGACAGAGGATTCATATTCATTTAGCTGGAGGTTAACAGATAACAGAGTATTCACTATTAAATCTATGTACGAAGATCTCATGAATGGGTATCCGAGATTCCCCAAAGGATATCTATGGAAGCTAAAAATCCCAGTGAAGATAAAGATTTGTATGTTGTTCCTTAATAGCAAAGGTAAATTGGCATGGATGTAAGAAATGAGGTTTTTGTGATGAACATGAAACCATTGAACATTTATATTTGTCATCCCCTTTTGCTAAGATTATCTGGCGCATCATATTCACTAATATGTTTGGGAATTGGCTGAACGGGGTAGATAGGGCAAATAAAGCTAGAATTTGTATAGGCATTTGCCTTTATGTTGGTCCATTTGGAAGTGTCTCAACAACAGTATTTTTAACAAGGTAGGAGTTTTATCTTTTTGCAGGTTATCCACATGGCGTCACACTAGATTCAACTCTCGGATCTTTTCCTCCTAGAGCATCATCGAGAACCTATGATTACGGGATTCAACCGTTTGCTGATGGTCGGTCGGGATATCTACAGCTAGGCTGGCTGACAGCATATTAGTAGATTAAGAGATGTCTAGCTGCTATATGTTCTTGAGATCACTTGTCAATTTTAGATGGTTGGTTCCTGTATCAACCTTATCTGGCCCTTGATTTGTAATACCGTGATACCTAAACTTTGCAATAAAAGGTTGTGTGCATCCAAGGATGCAGAGGCTAGGGCACTCCCCTATTTTGGAAAAAAAAAACTAAATACTGATAAAAAAAATAGCATTTCATTATGGGCATGGGATGCGCCACTTTGGTGTAACGATCTAGCGCTAGTGTATCGGTTTGCGATCCAACAAGAAACAAGTCTACATCCTAGTTCGACTGAGATTTTCTTCCATCTCAATCAAGTGGAGTATTTATGAAACCTAAACTTCACCTTAGTAAAATGCATAATAACTTGCACTCTTCACCCGATTATTCTTTTTTTTGAACTACACAAAGGTTACACCTTTTAGAAGAAAAAAAGAGTGAGAAAATAAGAAGTGACATCAAGGCACATGCACATGCCTACCAGCAGGTGGTGGCGGTAGTTCGGGTTATACCACCATGAAAGAAAAAATATGTACCATTTTCATTTTGAATTCATCGCCCATAAATCTCACGGTGAAATAATTGAAGTCCTTCTGGTATTGATATTTACTTGCCAATCGTACATGATCAACCAACTTACATGATCCCCTTTTAATAAAGATAACTTACATGATCCCCTTTTAATAAAGATAACTTACATGATCAACCAACTCCGAGCTAAATATACACCTAGATAAGCTCACTGGACGCACTTCTAGCTGAGGTCCACGGTCCAGCCACTTCGTCCAGTATATATATTATCTTCCCCTTTTGGTACTGACTCACTTTGAAACCATTCCCACTTAAATGTATGATCGTAGATAGTGTACATAGTCTTGGATGATGAAGAGTCGCTGAAGCACACATGAAGTCAACGGACTCACATGTCGCAGTGGGAACACACATGGCTAGCCTGAGTCGGGAAAGCATCTCATGCCACATCTTCATACCAAGCTAGACAAGTTGCGGTCAATCCGGTTAGAAGCGTGGTGACCTTGTCTGCGACAGTGGTGTCCAGCGCCAAAGTCGTGGGATGAGACAGACAGATGCTTAGACCGAGCGGGCAGGGAGTGACTGAGACATCCTAGGCAGATTTCAGACTTCAGCGGCACTGAGTACATGTTTTGTTCAGGTGCAATGCAGATTTGCATTAGTGCTTGGAGTCCCTGCCGGTATATAGACATCCTAGGCAATATAGTTTGATCATCAAAAAACAAACAGATAACAGGAAAACTATACCTAATTGAGAGTGCACCAAATACTACACTTCCATTGCATCTGTGTTCCGATCTAAGATTTCGGGCTAAAGTTGAGATCAAGTTGTCATAGGTGCACAAGAAGGATCCTTGTGCAGTATTGCGGAGGTTCATTGTGCCGATCACATGGACAGGGAGATGCCTGTGCTGATTCATTATTTTTTTCCAAAACAGGGGGCACCTGGCCGGCCTCTGCATCAATTGATGCATACGACCTCTGCTGATTCATTAATTACTGGTACCGATCCCTATTGGGTATGCTCCGACCGATGATGGTCGTGGTGTTCTTCTGAAAGATGCACTTTGCATTGCATGTGTCTTATACATATGAAACTAGTGAAAAACTTGTTAAACCCTACAATAAGCATAAGGGAAGAACTAAAGTTTTAACATGTACGGAGTAAGAGTTAACACTTCCTATGCAGGCGAACTGGGTGCCAAGTGGGAGCAAAACTCATTAAGTTGTCTCAATTACTCATAATGTTCAGATTATGTTAGATAAACCAAATCAGGTAGTAGGAAAAATCATCTCGTCAAACCGGGCACATGGTAGCCTTTTAACCGGGCACATGATCGCGTTTCGCTCGTGAGACGACGGCTCGCTCCGGCGGCACCGTAAGGACGCGACGCACGTCCCCGTCGCCGTCGCTGCCGCTGCCGCCAACGCTCGTCCGTGCTGCGAGTAGACGTTCGTCCCCGCCGCCGACTTAGACGACTGCTTCTTCCCCCGGACGTCGATGCCTTCCTCCCCTGCGGACGCCTCCCTCGCTCCCCCGCTCCATCAAAGTGGCCTTAGCACCATAGACAAAGCCCAGTACCTCCCGCAGACCTCCTTCTCCGGTGGAAGCCTGGCCTTCTCTCAGGTATGTCTTATCCCTCAACCCCTGTCTTGATCTTGGCCTAGGTCTAGGATTTAGGGTTTCAAGAGATTAAGGACGAGTTCTTGATTTAGATTGCTGGGAATGAGCTAGTCGTTGCTGCTTGTGCCGAGGTAGTCGTTGCTGCTTGATTTAGATTAAGGATGATATCCTGCTTGTGCCTGAGGTAGTCGTTGTTCCCTGGCTGTGTTACTCATGCTTGTGTGTGTCTTCATCTGGAGTGATTAATAACTTAGACCCTCCGTTTTAAAATATAAGATGTTTTAGCTTTGTGAAGCAAATGTATCTAGACTTCTTTTAGTATGTAGGTTCACTCACGTTTAGAGTGAATCTAGACACTAAAAAAGTCTAGATATATTTTCTTCATGGACCTAGAACAACTTATATTTTAAAACGAAGGGAGTAGATAGCTATCCTTGGTCAATACTTGCGCTTTATTTCTTCATACTTCCTGTGTACCGTGACGCTGCTCGATTCTTCATACACGGATGAGTGAATTTTATCTAGTTTTTTGCTTCACCTGACATGGCTTAATATACTGGAGTGTAGTACTTGCTGTGCAATGTAAGCGGTGACCTGATGTTTATATGATTGCACCTGTAAATACAGTAACAAGAATCTACTAATTTGCTAGTGTTGTTGTGAGTATATGAATGCCTTGTTGTATTTCCAAGTTAGACTATCCTAATTTTAAAAACTAGAAGCTCGTGTGCACAAACAAAACTAGCTTCAGCTTATGTTTCAGAATGAATGACAATGTAGGATGTAGGGATACGTTATTGATATGCCTTCTTTTTTGGTAGGAAGCTGCTATGATTCTAGTGCGGGTGGACGAGCCGCCGCCGTTTTGGGACCCTGTCAGCACGCCTAAATTTGGTATGTGCATGGCCTTTGCTTTTAGGCATTCTTTGCCCTACTTATTTTGCCATTCTTTCTCATTATTTGCTCAATTGCTTTTCACTAGTGCTAAATGAATCCACGGAGCCTAGAGCGTATTAGAAAGAGTGAAGCTGATGATGATGATGAGATGTTATCAAGGATTACGAGTCGATAAATCGAGCCGAGTCGTTGGGGTACCGACTCATAGACTAGTCTAGACTACTGCTCGACTAGTCGACATGTACTTCGGCAGTAGCTAGTACAAAATACTATCATGTATGGCAACTAGATGGGAGATTTAATAACTAAAACTAAGATAAGTTCAACACAAGTTACATATAACATAATAATGCTAGAATCTAGAACTTCATGTAGCGAGTCTAGAATAGCTAGGGTTCTCAATTTTTTCTGAGCGCCTCACTTATCCAGCTAAAATTGAGTCGGTCGACTCAAACAACAGGACTAGTCCAGGACTAGTCATTCGACTCAATCGAGTCGAGGAAATACGAGTCGACCAACCGAGTCGACAGTCAATTTAGGACTTGTAGACTAGTCGTTGGACTCATGATCCTTGGATGTTATTCTTCATTCTTCCAGCATTGTACTTAAAGGGGCGGGCCCAGGATTTGAAGGGTGTGTACTCAAGATTCCCATGGGTACAAAAAAATTCTTTCTATCGCTTAAAGCCTAGTATTAGGCATGTATACTATCATTATGACATCGTATGGTTCTAATTGTATAATAGATAGAAGCCATGACACAAGATATGAAACAATTTGAGCCTAATATGACAGATTCATAGAATACATCATAACATCAAATTGATCAACTTATAGCAGGTCCAATTGTTCAAAACAATAAAGAAGAAACATCTAGAATATAGAAGATAGAAAATAACAAAATGAAAGGAAAGCCTACAAGTTATAAGATCCTTCAAGTCTTGAAAACTTGTAAGAACTACCTCTTAATGAATGTAACCAAGCAATCGTTGAAAAATCTTTGGCCCATCTTGCTTCGGAAACAAAGAAACAATCAGCGCAGCCGTCATAGACGCCATGGTCAAGAAGCAGACCGCACGCAGTCAGTGACAAGGAGATTCGATGCGGTTCGAGATCGAGGATCCGAGAAGGAAGATTACCGTGTATTGTGCGGGGTCGGTGCCGGGATCCTTAAACTCCGCTGTTGTGTTGCCGTTGGAGGTATTTTGAAACTGACCGATCGAGAATTGAGGAAGTCAACCGAGCATGTGTGTCGAGTAATGCTACAGTTATGGGCTGATTGATACGGAAAAGATCTTACGAAATGACATGGCCATCACTAATTGGTGTAGGCGATTTACAGAGAATAACTTCTGCAGTAAACTTTCAATCATACGACTTCACATGCGTCCGTAACAATTTTTCCGTAAGCGGCTTCCATAAGTATAGGATTATCAGTGTCCCTAAGCGCGTATTCGCGTGCGTGCAGCCAGGAACGGCCGGGAACTAAAGCTAATGGGCCCCTAATTAGGCCACACAGAGGAGGGAAGTTAGCTATTGGGCTGAATCGATGAATACAACCAATCTTCTTCTCTATTTTCCTCTCTTTTATGCCTATACCTGCTATGTACGATCTATGACAAGTTTTTGGTCAATTTTTTTGGGTATTCACTTGAATACCTTTGAATTGAGCTGGGCCCGCCCCTGTGTACTTACATCTAACGCGTACGGAAAACAATAAACGTCATAGCTCCATCTTATACGGCAAGAAGAGAGTTAGGGAATTGCTTGATGGGCATATTAAGAATTGCTTGGTAGCTTTTAGGATGGAACCGTATATATTTAGGTGGTTGGCATCATACCTTATAAATGAACGTCTGATATTAGATACTAGACTCAAGGTGGAAGAGAAACTGGCCTTCTTTCTCTATATGCTATCACATAATTCATCATTTGAAGATCTACATGTCGAGTTTCAGCATAGTGGATCGACCTTCCACGAGTATATCAAGGAGTTCTTTGACATTATCCACATCCTAGCAACTCAATTTGTGAGGCCTCGGTACATTGACGAACCACATCCGAAAATTGCTAGGGATGATCGCTTCTTTCCATACTTCAAGGTTCCATCTTCTTCTTTGAAATTTCAAAAGTTCCTTCAATTATTATAATTTCAAAAAAAAAATGATTTCCATTCTATTTCATTGCAGAACTGTATAGGTGCCATAGATGGGTCCCATGTTCCTGTTACTAGATCTCCTCGACTTCAAGCTCCGTGGAGGAATAGGAAAGGCTCCCTTAGCCAAAATGTCATGCTTGCATGTGATTTCGACCTAAACATAAAATTTATTTCATGTGGATGGGAGGGATCTGCCATAGATGCTAGAGTACGGAGTTCAGCCATACTCAAAGGTTTTAAAGTACCAGATGGCAAATTTTACCTAGTTGATGGTGGCTACGCAAACACCAAATATTTTCTTGCACCATACCAGGTGCTCGGTATCATTTGCAAGAGTGGGGGCATGGTCGCCATAGGCCACAGAACTATAAGGAACTTTTTAATCACCGCCATGCAGTTCTAAGGAACCATATAGAAATGGCTTTGGGTATTTTGAAGAAGTGGTTCCTATTCTGAATGTTGGAACCTTTCATCAAATAGAGAATCAAGTGAAGATTCTAGCAGCTACAACGATCTTCCATAATATTATAAAAATGCATGCTGGAGATGAGGAATGGCTTGACAACACGCCTGATCTCATAGACCCAGCTGACTTTGTGGATCTACCCAACGACGACGGTGAAAACCACCAGGAGAACAACATCCAAGGCAACCTTTTGAAGGACCAAATTGCGTGGAAAATGTAGAATGATTACCAACATTAGTAGCTAGTGTCATAGGTGTAGCTAGTGACACATTGCGAGGCAAATGTGTAGTCTTTATCATGTAATGAGGAACTATTTCTAGTCTTTATCATGTAATGAGGAACTATTTCTGGTCTTTATCATGTAATGAGGAACTATTACATCATGTAATAATGTTTCTTTGATAATTATCATCATCTTGTGTTTATTTTTTTAATCCCAACAGATATGCATCCCAAAGGAACTCCCATGTATCCAAAAGGCTCTCCCAAGTTTAACTTAATCCAATCCAACACAGTGGGAAGGAAATTTAAGAAAAAGGCTTCACCGAAGACGAAAAGGTCTTCTCCAAAAGGTATTTGGTCTAGTCTTTTGTTTGTCCAACATGTTACAGTGTTGTTCCCCGCTAGTACAAGTCAAATATAATCCTTCATGACCATCTAAACTAAAATTAAAATGCCTATGCAATATGAGTTCTTGGTTGTACAAATGATAGCGGCACATGTCATATGCATCTATGGTAAGGATCCAGTTAACTTAGTGCTAGGAGTAGTAAATCTTCTGTACTTCTTATTTTGATAGTAGAACCATGTCGAATCAAGTTTCAATAGCATGTTGACTCAAGTTTCAGCGGGTGTCACATGTATATGGTTTTTATGCATTGTGTAGGTGGGGGACCAAGGGCATCATGGAATCTTGGGCTTGAAAAATCTCTTGTGGATATACTTCATGAGCACAACAATACTTATCATAAAATCCAAAATGGTTGGAGTAATGAAACATGGAACATGATGGTGAAACTTTTCCTTAATCGACACCCCTATGTGAAATACACAAAGTCACAAATTCAGGACAAGGAAAAAGATCTAAAGAGATATTATTGTATGCTGAAGGAGGCACGCATGCAAAGTGGCGTTGGCTGGAACGAAAACGAGTTCAAGCTACAAGATGAGCCACATCTTTGGAAAAACTTGGAAATTGTAAGTTCTTCATTCTGACCCACTCCCGTCATTCAATTCACAAGGCACATATTTGGTACTATCATGTTAAGAATCATTTCTTCAACTCTTGTAGTCATTTGGCCCAAGGATAAAGAGATTCAAAATCAAATCTTTTCCTTTCTATGATTCGCTTGGAAAACTATATGAAGGTAAGATATCTACTATTCTTTGTGAACCTTGCTGCTGATAACGATGGAACTCCTATCAAATGGCTACTTTTTTTGGCTTCTTTTTGTAGGGAACATAGTCGAGGGAAATTTCAACTTCACTTCCACATCAGCACCATCAAAGGAGGATGTGACAGAAATTGAAAGTGATGATGAGTATGAAGCTAAAAAAGATATCGGATTAGAGGAAAATGGGAACAAAATAAAGATAACCTGCATATGATTGATGAAGTTAGTGCTGCTCAAAGTACGGCTCAAGTGGTGCGTGAAGAAAATGGAAGAAATTTTGTTGGTGGTTCACTAAAGAAGACCAAGAATAGTACTAAGAAGAGGAATGCAGATGGACTAGTGCAAGTCATGGAGCGCTTAGTACACATCAAAGAAAAAGAAGCCACCAAATAAGCTGCACTTGATTTCTCTATCAGCAAATGCATGGATTCATTCAAAACATTGAAGGGTGTTTCAGCTGATGATAAAATTCCAGCCTTGGAAGTTTTTAAAGTTGCTGACAATCGTGAGATCTTTGTGAACCTTGCTGCTGATAACGATGGAACCGCTATCAAATGGCTCTGTGTATAGATAGCCAAGTTAGCCTAAGGTAAGATATTGCTCTTCTACTATTGTCACACTTCTTAAAATGCATTATGTAGCATGTGGATATTTGTTTTAATATTTAGAAGCATTACTCTTGTTGATCATAGATAGCTAAGTTAACATGTGGACATAAGGGTGTGTTATAACTTTTATCAATCTTTTTAGTAATGGTACTTATTTGTAGCCTTGATAGATGACTTGATGCTGATGTAGCTTGATCTCAATTGTTGGGAACTTTATATGCCATACTTGCATATACACAATTGTTGCTTACTACTATATGCATAGTTGTTTACTTGATGTTGCTAACTACAATGTAACCTTCTCTACTCAGGTGCAAGTTTGCAGAAACTACAATGTTCTTGTGCTACATACCATGATCCGTGAGATGGTAAAACTTTAATGTAAGGTTGATGAGATGTTCCTGCGTGAGATGTTCACGATTAAGATCATTTTTGTAATAAACCAATGAGATGTTCCTGCGTGAGATGATACTTCTGCTACATACCATGATATGTTCTTGTTCATGGATATGATGCTTGAGATGTTCTTGGTCTTGGTTAAAATATTTATTTTATATATACAAATGAGATGTTCTTGTAATGCTAGGTGGCATGATAAAAAAGTATTGTTGAAACTATGTGCTTAAGTGATACAAATATTCGATTTTTACTGATTGTATACATTCAATCAAAGTTTTAATGAAACTCTGAAAAAATCATATTTTTATGGCTAATACACCCAGTATCAAACCCCTTGTGCCAAACAGTGTGAGTTTCTGATAGGGAAAGAGTATCTGGATGGTGAAGTGTATCGGGTGAGATGAGTGGTTTCACCAAAACCACTAGGTATAATACACCATGAGACACAAGGAAACACAACTGTCGAACGAGGCCTGAGGAGTTTGATATCCATTAACAAGTCTATGTTTTTGAATCCAGTGTTAGAGCCTGGCTTGCCAAAGTTGTATCCAAGGGATTGGAAGCTACTGAGGAAGCGAATTGTAAGGCACCATTAGATCTAGATGACAAAGGACAGAGTAAGGCGGCGATAGGAGAAGAGGGTATGCACGTGAAGATTGGAATTTGTCATAAAATTGGTATTTACGTGAGGGCTAATATAGTTGTTGACTAAGATAAAGTTAGTTCAAACTCGCATTTATAGCAACCTGATGAAGATCTTATTATCACTCTTAAAATTTGCAGAAATAATAGCTGGTTTATCATATTCCATTAGTAGTAGTTATTTACCGGTCAATCGAGAAATAACATAATCTTTGGCTAGATTTTCTTACTGTGCGACTAGGATGGGGTTCAGTATCGAGGCAAAAAGACTAGATTTTAAAAGAGGATACAAGAACTCTTCCGACAGAAAACATAGGCAGTTATTATCATTTCGAAGTGGTAGTATGAGTAGCTAACGGCTGCATATCATTTGGAGGTTCTCAAGCGGATGTTGGCTTGTTTAGCAGATGTAATGGATCCCATGCCAAGCAACCATGGTGGATAGATGGTGGGCCAGCTAGCTACAAGTGTTGGAAAGGAACGATTTCGAACATCGACTTTGTTTATGACGGTGTCTCTTTATGTCCTTACATTATTGGAGGTATCATCATTGTAGGTCTCGTTTCTACGCTCGATATTCCCTGAGGAAATCCTACATCTAGGTCTCCCATATTGTATGGTAGTGGCGCCCTCTGTCGTTCTCCCTCCTAGAGCAGGTGCCTGCTGGAGTGGGCTAGATGTGGAGCGGAGGAGCGGTCTAGTTTCTAGTTTTTCAACCATGCCAGGTCTCGATTACATGTTGCAATGTGGTATTAATGGAGGACGTGTGATGATAGAAGGGCGCAGGGGGTGGCGCTTCCATGCACCATGATGTTATCAATCATAGGCAGGCTTGACAAGGTTTATACAATTTTTTGTCTTGAAGATGGGTCAATGGTAAGACGACACTAGTGTCTTCTCAAGCATATGAATTCAGTGCGTGTTGTGAGTCGGTTGGATCGGATTTGTGCTCCATAGTGATGACCCTGGATCTAGCTGTTGGGGCATTGTTGTGAGTCAAGTGCACAAGGCTCTAATTGCATGTTCTTCCCCATACTCGGGTTTGTAGATGTTTTATGTATGCTATTGCCACAACCATTATCGAATAAATTTATCACAACAGTCATATTGTGACACCCCCGGAATTAGGGCTAAATAAATTCCAGACCTCCATCTGACATAAGCTTAACCTTGAGCTCGAGAATATCCAGTGAAGAATCGGTAACACAACAGTGACCCTACGACAAAAAAAAATTATTACAGCAAGCTCATAACTGAGCAGAGAACCAAATTATTACAAGCAGAGGTCACTGACCACAAACATCAAACAACGGAAGGCAAATTATGCTATTAAGTATAGCAAACTTAACAAATGGCCTAAGAGGCCTGAAGCATAACGATGACATCTCAGTCCATAGATTCCAGGCTGCCGGCCGGGAACCCCAAGCTACTCATCGATGTCGATGTAGTACGGAACTTGTCTTCAGGGGAGCACTTACTCTGCCAAAAGTATCAACAAAGCAAGGGTGAGTACAGGGTGTACTCCGCAAGACTTATGGCTGGTGGAGTTGTTTTGCATAAAGCCATCCTTTGTTTATAAAACAAGAGAGAGAAGAAGCTCGTCTAATCATAGTATTTTAAAAGGGGATAAGAGAGCGACATCTCCAAAGTATTGATCATCATCTTTTCATATCTACCGAATCATCATCATCTGAACTAGGATCACCCCCTCGTACCCATGAGGAAGCATCCTTAAGCACACGTTGATCTACCAAGTTTTACGATAAGGTTATAGTTCTCTATGATCTCCCATCCATTCCCAAGTCGTCCATAACCGTGGACACGACTTTCCGAAAGATTATTACCCTGCAGGGGTGTACAACTTTACCCACACGTACCAACCGACTCTTAATGCCTACTTGACACACTTCCTTGGTGTGCTAGCAGAGGGTGTGGTTGGACACGACCTTTACCTTGCTTTCACCGAGACCATGAGTCACACAATAAGTATTGTTCCGCCGTAACGGGTCAAATCCCGAAGCCGGTACTTAAAGATGTGAGGCGAGGTTGGTTTACCAGGGGCTCCATCGACCCCAAGCAACACAGTCCATGCTTCCCTACCTGTTATGAATGCACCTCCTTAACCTCCTTCTTTCGAAAATGTTTTCAATGATATGTTGAATGGAATGCCCGAACTATGTGACTCGTGGAATCTACTAGGCAAGTTAGTCAATCATGGGGTCCCCATTTACCCCGTGTGGTTGTACGCTCGTCTTGGTTCAAGAGTTAAGAACCTAGGGTCCTAAGGATGGCGAGCATGGGACTAGAAAAATGAAGGGTTCGCAGCATAGAAAACAAAAAAATTCCTACGATGGGAACTAAGTACCAAGATCTATCTACTAGATACAAACAACGGGCAGATGTATATCCGTAGAGAACATACCCTTGAAGACCGACAAAGCTTAACGAGTTGAACTCGTGGTTGATGTAGACGATCTCTTGCCGATCTCAAGACCGAGAGGACGTCCTAGCGCCGCAAAGTAGCAGCGCATCCGTGCTCGCACACAAGTACAAGACACCGAGCAACCTCCGCCTTCTCGCTCCAGCGATGCAGCGGAAGCACAACCCTTTCTTTCCGAATAGCCACCGGGAACATGTATCTCGCTAGTCCGAGACCATGGGGGATAAATTCTAGAGGGGGAGAGAGATCCTTCACGAGGAGGTGTGAATGAGAGAGAGGAGAGGGGGTGCCTTTTATAGAAGGAGGGGGGCACCAAAGGGGGTGGCCGCCGTCCATGGGGGCTGCCCCCTCCCCTCCTTCATTCATGTGGGTGGACACTCAACTCACAAAATTCTCTTCAATTCCCTCCACTCAAAATTGCTACTAAATTTCCACCAAATTTAATGCAAACTCTCATTAAATAAAACTCCTTTTATTTATTCAGAATTTTGTCAATTACTTTAATGACAAACATTCACATATAACCCCTTGCTAGAATTCCATTTCACATGCAAAAACACTTTCTGCAATTTCACATGAAAACCTGTTTCGGTATCTAGTGAAATAAATTCATGCGCTTGTTATTCTTTCCGGCATGAAACTTTTGCTCCAATTGGATGTCAGTATCCCTTAAGTGTGTCACCCTACGGTTTGCACATAATGCGGACATGACCCTTCTCCGATCAATAATCAGAAACGGGACCTAGAGATCCATACTGACTCCCACACATTCAACGATGACTTTCCTGTGATCGTCGGAACCTTTTACGCTAGTATCTTAATCCCTTTGTTTCATGATATATTACATGTCCGAGATTCGATCATCGGTACCTCCATACCTAGTTTGATATCGTTACCGACATGCACTCTTTTCTCGTTCCCGTGATATAACATTCTAGTGATCAAATCACTTGCTTGCAAGCTAACCAATGTGATATCACTGAGAGGGCCCAGAGTATATCTATCCGTCATTGGGATGAAAAAATTCCACTCTTGATCCATGAGCCTCAACATAACACTTTAGTAGTTTTGAAGCCATCTTTATAATCACCCAGTTATGGTGTGACGTTTGATGTCATCAAGAAACTCTTCCGGTTTTAGTGATTGACATGATCTCATGGTCTAAGGATTAGGATCACTTCGTAAGTTGTTTATAGCAATATAAACTCAATGACTTCGATCGTAATGCTATACTTCGGATGAATGTTCATCACATCATTAGACTAATGTTGTGATCTCGTTATTAACAACATCCAATGTCTATGATTAGGAATATGTGATCATCTTATTAATCAACGAGCTAGTTTATGAGAGAGGCATAACTAGGAACTTTATGTTTGTTTATTAAACACACATGTATTAATGTTTCCGTATTAATACAATTATAGCATGCAAAATAAACATCTATCATATACTTGGAATACACATAATAAACACTTTATTATTGCCTCTCAGGGCATATTCCCTTCAGTCTCCCACTTGCACTAGAGACAATAATCTAGTTACATAGTGATGTATCTAACACCCATGGAGTTCTGGTGTAGATCATGTTTTGCTCTAGGGAGAGTTTTAGTTAACAGATCTACTACATTGAGATCCGTATGTACTTTACAAAACTATATATCTCCATCCTTGACATGCTCGCGGATGGAGTGAAACCGGCGCTTAATATGCTTGGAATGCTTGTGAGACCTTGGTTCTTTGGCATTGGCAATGGCACAATTGTTGTCACAATAGATCACCATTAGGTCCAACGTGTTTGCAACCAAACCTAGTTCGGATATGAACTCCTTCATCCAAACTGCTTCCTGAGCCGCTTCCGAAGCAGCAACATATTCGGCCTCCGTTTTTGATCCCGCCACCATAGGTTGTCTGGGGCTCCTCCAACTAACCGCTCCGCCATTCATGAGAAATACGTATCCGGATTGAGACTTAGAGTCATCTGGATCGGTGTCAAAGCTAGCATCGACATAACACTTAGTGACGAGCTCTTCTTCACCTCCGTATACAAGAAACATATCCTTAGTTCTTCGCAAGTACTTAAGGATATTCTTGACCGCTTTCCAGTGATCCGAACCTGGATACGATTGGTACCTACTAGTCAAACTAATAGCATGTGCCATATATGGTCTTGCACATAGCATGTCGTACATTATAGAGCCTATGGCTGAAGCATAGGGGACTTTGTCCATTATCTTTCTTACACCGTAGTCGGACTTTTAGTCTTACTCAATGTCGTGCCTTGTGTCATAGGTAAGAACCCCTTCTTACTTTCGTCCATTTTAAACTTCTTTAAAATCTTATCAAGGTATGTACTTTGTGATAGCCCTATTAGGCGCCTAGATCTATCTCTATAGGTCTTTATGCCTAATATGTATGATGCTTCACCTAGGTCCTTCATTAAAAATTTGCTGTTTAGATAACTTTTAACACTGTTTAAAAGATCTATATCATTTCCGATCAATAATATGTCATCCACATATAGTATCAGAAATGCCACATTGCTCCCACTCACTTTCTTGTAAATACAAGCTTCTCCATAAGTTTGGACAAATCCAAACTCTTTGATCACCTCATCAAAGCGAAGATTCCAACTTCATGATGCTTGCTTCAATCCATAGATGGATCGGTGAAGCTTGCACACCTTGTTAGCATCCTTAGGATCGACAAAACCCTTTGGTTGTATCATATACAACTCTTCTTCAATATTACCATTGAGAAACGCGGTTTTGACATCCATCTGCCATATCTCATAATCGAAATATGCAACAATTGCTAACATAATCCTAACTGATTTTAGCATTGCTACGGGAGAGAGTGTCTCATCGTAGTCAATTCCTTGAATTTGTCGAAACCCCTTTGTGACAAGTCGAGCTTTATAGATGGTCACATTACCATCAGCATTAGTTTTCCTTTTGAAAATCCATTTATTCTCCATGGCCTTTCGGTCGTGAGGTAAGTCCACCAAGTTCCAAACTTGATTTTCATACATGGATTCCATCTCGGATTTCATGGCTTATAACCATTTGTTGGAATCTGGGCTCATCATCGCTTCTTCATACCTCGTATGGTCATCATTTTCATCAACCATGAAATTCATGATAGGATTTCCGTACAGCTCGGGAGCTGCACGCGTCCTGCTAGACCTGCGAGGTTAGTACTCTCTGTCGGAGTTTCATGATCATTATCATTAGTTCCTTCTTCAACTGGTGAAGCCAACTCCGGAACGACTTCCGGCGCTGCGCTACTCGCCATACTTTGAAGAGAAGGTTCAATAACCTCTTCGAGTTCTACCTTCCGACTACTCACACCTTTCGTGAGAAACTCTTTCTCTAAAAAGGATCCATTCTTGGCAACAAAAACCTTGCCCTCGGATCTGTGATAGAAGGAATACCCAATAGTTTCCTTAGGGTATCCTATGAAGACGCATTTTTCCGCTTTGGGTTCGAGTTTATCCGGTTGAAGTTTCTTCACATAAACATCGCATCCCCAAACTTTAAGAAATGACAGCTTAGGTTTGTTTCCAAACCATAATTCATACGGTGTCTTTTCAATGGATTTAGATGGTGCCCGATTTAAAGCGAATGCAGCAGTTTCTAGTGCATAACCCCAAAATGACAACAACAAGTCCTTCAGAGACATCATAGATCGAACCATATCCAATAAAGTATGATTACGACGTTCCGACACACCATTTCGCTGTGGTGTTCCGGCAGGTGTGAGTTGTGAAACAATTCCACACTCTTTCATGTGAGTGCTAAACTCGTAACTTAGATACTCACCTCCATGGTCGGACCGTAGAAATTTGATCTTTCTATTACGATGATTTTCCACTTCATTCTGAAATTCCTTGAACTTTTCAAAGGTTTTAGACTTGTGTTTCATCAAGTAGATATAACCGTATCTACTCAAATCATCCGTGAAAGTAACAAAATAACGATATCCACCTCGCGCCGACACACTCATTGGACCATATACATCAGAATGTATGATTTCCAATAAATCTATCACCCGTTCCATTGAACCAGAAAACGATGTTCTAGTCATCTTGCCCATAAGGCATGGCTCACATGTATCAAATGATTCAAAATAAAGTGATTCCAAAAGTCCATCCGAATGGAGCTTCTTCATGCGTTTAACGCCAATATGACCTAGATGGCAGTGCCACATATATGCGGATATATCATCATTAAGTTTAATCCTTTTAGCATCGACATTATGAATATGTGTAACATTATTATTGAGATCCAATAGAAATAAACCATTCATCATTGGTGCATGACCATAAAAGATTTCATTCATATAAATAGAACAACCATTGTTCTCGGATTTAAATGAATAACCACTTCGCATCAAACACGATCCAGATACAATGTTCATGCTTAGTGCTGGCACCAGATAACAATTATTCAAGTTTATTACTAATCCTGACGGCAAGTGGAGAGGTAGCGTTCCTGACGGCGATCCATTGCCGACACGCATCTTGACCTCACCCCTTGCTAGCGGTCGCTTGTTCCGCAGCCCCTGATCCAAGTTACAAATATTAGCAACTGAACCGGTATCAAATACCCAGGTGCTACTGTGAGCACTATCCAAGTACACATCAATAACATGTATATCATATATACATTTGTTTGCCTTGCCGGCCTTCTTGTATGCCAAATACTTGGGGCGATTTGCTTCCAAAGGCGATCCCTTACAATATAGCACTCGGTATCAGACTTAGGGCCAACTCAGGGTTTCTTTTCAGGCACGGCAACTGGCTTGCCGCCCTTACTTCCCTTCCGTTTTCCCTTCTTGTCTTTCTTGAAACCAGTGTTCTTATTGATCATTAACACTTGATGTTCCTTTTTGATCTCCACTTCTGCAGTTTTAAGCATTGACAGAATCTCGGGGAGAGACTTCTTCATGCCTTGCATATTATAGTTCATCACGAAGCTCTTATAGCTAGGTGGCAGAGACTACAGAACACGATGGATTCCTAAGTCAATGGGAATCGATATTCCCAAGGACACAAGCTTATCGGCGTAACCCGACATCTTGAGTACATGCTCACTAACGGAGATGTGCTCTTCCATTGTAGCACCCCGGCTAAAAGCACTACTAGAAAATCGCTGTTGTTTTTATTATGTGCATCATCATAACATCAGCATGCATCTGTTTGCCTAAAAGTATTTTCTAAAAGCCCGTTTTTGTTTTCCAAAATATCCTCTCTATTTCAAATGTAAAACCCTTGGTCCGTCCGGATCTTTTGTTTGCCTAAACTATTTTACCAAAAAGATATTTTAAAACTAAATAAAATAAATAAAACATTTTTGTCCGGGGGAGGCAGTCCATCCGGTCAGGCTTAATAATGTCTAATTGCATCGCATCTTTGCCATGTCATACATCATACATGCATCATGCTCGATCTTTTGCGGTAGCATTAAATAGTGCATCCGGTGTTTCTTCTAGTGCTTTGCTTCTTCACGGATTAGGCCGATGAGTTGATGCGAGCGTCGACCCGATCTTCGGATGAACCTTCGGCAATGTTTTCCAGGCGAGCATCTCCCTCTTTCTACCTATCTTACTTTTATAGTATTTATTCCCTCCTGTTGATCTATTGTTATCTGTGTTGCGATGCTCTAGTTTTTGTACCCGGAACATCCCTTGCAGCCTTATATTGCCTTGGACACATCCTATTACCTGTTGTTTGGTAGATAGTTGGACTTGCGTGTCGTAGTCGCTTGCTCAAGTGCTGATGCGTGTCGTCAAGTACCACAGTTGTTGGAGTATTGCTGTATGTTTAATGTTGGAGATGATCATGGCTTTAATTATTGTTTAATAACTAAAATTGAAAGTAGGTAAATGCAGAGGCACCGGTGGGTAATAGACAATATTTGGTTTTTAACCGCTCACTGGTGTCCCGTAGGACCCCGAGTTCTTGACACTGTTTTGATCGAGCGCTAACCACAGGTGGGGTGTGTGGGCACCCCCATCGATTTAGTACCTGATTCCAAGTACTGTACTGGGGGCCACAAAGTAGTTTGGGGCTTTATTACTATCCTGTACTTATGCCATGCTTTACTGCTTTATTTATGATTGTGCGTGGAGCGCCTGTACTGTTTAGGAACCCCGTGATACATTTTCGCTGTATCGACAAGCCCAGTCACACTTTCGGGTTCCCAGTCGTTTACAGCCGTCGACATTAACCCTGGGTCTGTCTCGGAGACCGGCCGACTTCGTTACGGGTAGCTTAGTGGGGTGGCCCCCGTGCTTGCTTTGGGTCTGGGAAACGTCGTCTCCGAAACCCCGTCGACATACCGTTGGGTGTATGTTTTGTGATCTTGTACCTACCTGATCTGACAACAAGGGTGTAGGTGCGTGTGGAAACTTTGGTGCACCCCTGCAGGGTTAAATCTTTTCGAGAAGCCGTGTCCGCGGTTATGGACGACTTGGAGCACAGTTCTCGATCATAGACAACTATAACGAAAGTTTACTGTTATAATTTGACTTGTATCCGACATGACTAGTAATCAGCTTCACTACAACGGAATGGCTAAATAAAAGTACCAACAACTGCTGGGTTTGGGATATCTCATGCTAATTGTATCTGACTAGTAAGTGTTGCAACTACAACGGAATGGTTACCTAAAAGTGCTCACTGCTTATTATATCAGGATGACTATCTATACCTGACTAGTAATTGCTGCAACGATAACTGAATAAATAAAACTGCCAACGGTGTGAGTTCCTCGGTTGACTTCCTCGTCTGGTTTCGAGGGGGAAATACCAGGATGGGTATGTTTGGTGGTAGTATCAGGTTGGATCCGGATAGGTCTTTCTTGCCCCTCTCTGATAGCCGCCAGTTGTATCGAGTCTCTATAGGTTGTTTAGTGCATGCTGCGCTTCATCCACCATACCTATGTAGGCGAGAGCCTGAATTCTAGTCTCGCCGTCTTGGCCTCAATCGACCGCTCTCTTTTCCTTTGCCCTTTGTCGGCACCCTTTTGTTTAAGCAGGTTTTGAGATCGACGTCTGCGGTGGTTACCCTTCCGGCTTGGCCTGGGCAGGGTTATGGACGCCATTGGTTATTCTTCAGGACTCTTAGCTCAATTTGCATCTTGTCCGTACTCGGACGCTGTATTGTTTTCAAGGTGATTTGGATCTTTGTATTGTATATCTGTATTCTTGACTCTTTGAGTCATTGTTGTATATATCTGTTCTGTGGGTTCCATCGTGGACTAATGTGTAATGATATTACTTCGTTTTCCACCCGCACGCAAGTGCCTGGTGGGCACCTTTGAATCGTTTCTATGCGGGTTTGGCGGGAATCGCTGAGACTTGCATAGGGGCGATTCTGAGGGTGTTATAGAGTGGTATCAGAGCTCAGCAGTTGCGATACCCCACAAGTCCAGCCTGTAGGATAACCTAGCTAACGGCCGAAGTAGAGTGTCAAAACTATTTTGGAAAATCGATTGGATAGATCTGATTAGGTCTGCTTTTACTCCTTACCCTTCTGCTATTCTTCTCTCACCTCAGCGTGTTTCGAAACTGCTCTCTTATCTTTTCTTCGAGTCTAGGATTTCTCGTGGTTGGTTTTCCGTCGTACCTTCAGGGTTTCGCTTCTTCCTTTGGTAACGGTGTTTTTACCTCCGGACTTCATGCTATCGGATGAATCTTTCATCTATTGTACCTTTTAGTGGACCGAAACTTCACTAAATTTTTTTCTTTTTATCCTCCGGTGTTTTTCGATACGACAAAGTCATCTGCATCAGATCTGATGAGTACTTGCATTCCCCTTTGTTTTCTGAACCTCGCTTGTCGAGATCTACAATCTGAATTCTGAGAGTTGGTTGCATAATTTCCTATTCATGTGCAGAGTAATGCTTTGGGTGCGCGATGGACTGATCACCATCCGACTACGCTTATCATTTGCTCTTGCACATTGAATGGTGAATCATTGCAGTTATACTCCTTCCGCGGAAGTTAGAGGTGGCCTTACCCTTTTGAGACCTTTACCTTCATCTTTGTTTCTCCGGAGTGTTCTCTCGACGAATGTGGAACAATCCTTGTTGGTGGTGTCGCCATTTTCAAGCTGAAGAAAGAACCCTTGTTAGTGGTGTCGCGAGGATCTACATGAAGCGCGAAGGATCAGGTCGTCGGCCTTCTTCCCTGTACCATGAGGCGGATCTCGAGGGCGAGATCCATTGTTAGTGGTGTCGAATTGTAGCACCCCGGCTAAAAGCACTACTAGAAAATCGCTGTTGTTTTTAGTATGTGCATCATCATAACATCAGCATGCATCTGTTTGCCTAAAAGTATTTTCTAAAAGCCCATTTTTTTTTCCAAAATATCCTCTCTATTTCAAATGTAAAACCCTTGGTCCGTCCGGATCTTTTGTTTGCCTAAACTATTTTACCAAAAAGATATTTTAAAACTAAATAAAACGTTTTTGTCCGGGGGAGGCAGTCCATCCGGTCAGGCTCAAAAGCCCAACTAGACAGACCACCTACTACCCCATATATAAAACCCTAACCCTAATCCCCATCCAAACCCTAGCTAACCCTGATCCCTCCTCCCCTTTTCCCCCAGCCGCCACCACGCACGCGACCCATTTCCTGCACACACCAGCACAAACATCGTGTGCACAGCTAGCCACCAACCACTCCCTGGTCATTTGCAGCTAGACCCCTCCACCGCCTTGGTCAAACGCCATCGGGTCCTCGTCTTCCTCCCGAGCAATCACATGAGCACTGCCGCCTCGACCTCGGTCTCCTCACTCGCCGCCGCCGCCACCGCCGGGTTCCTCTCTCCCCTCCCGCTGCCTCTGCTCGCCACCCTCCCTCAACCGTATTCTCCACCGCCGGCCTCCCAGGGCACCCCACCATCGACCTCACATGAGCACCGCCTCCGCTTCCGACCTTGCCTTTGGTCGCCATTGCTCACGCCAGAGCCCGACGCCCGCCTTGTCGCTTTCCCCTCGACCTCCTAGTTGTCGCACTCCTTCCCCACCTCCTCCGCCCTGCATCGCTCCTTCCCATCCAGCGCCGCCGCCACCTCTCTAGCTCGCCCGCTCCTTCCCGCCCTGGTCTCGTTCGCCATGCCACCTCGGAGAGACCGCCGACCCCTGCGCCTCCTTGTCCGCCACCGTCGCCAGTCCGGCCATCGTCGGCCTCTACCACGACCCGCCGCCTCCTCCATCCCCATGAGCGCCCTCACCGCGGGCTCCCTCCTGCTCTGGCCGGCCGCCAACGCCCAGCGCCGCCCCTTCCGCTGCTCCCCCTCCAGCCATCGCCGCGGGCGACCTCCGCTCGAGCCATCCCCGTCCGCCCTATCCATGTGTGTGTGTGCGTGTTGGTTCCCTACAGTGCCTCTGTCCACAAGCACCAAACGTTCCCACTTTTTGTTAATCCAGTTTGGTACCTCGCATTCTACCTAAAATGGACCCATTCGCTGCCATGTTGCAAGTGTGGAATTGTGCTCATACCAATGAGATGATGTGATGTTGTGTGGTACTGCAACGATGGCGGCCAAGTGAATCTGGTGCCTATCTCTTGACCTCCGGCGTGGGTGTCGAAGGATTAAGGCGTTGTTCGAGACCAAAGCCTCTCGAAGGAGGAGTACAACCAGTTGGGCAATGACCACCGCCAAGATCTATCTCGAGCCATCGTCAAGATCTACCTCATGGGTGCCGAGATCCCGAGTACTCCCTCACGGATCCGATGTCCGAGACCCTGAAGACCGATCCCGGCGAGCCTAAACCCGAACCCTCGGCAAACTCCAAGATCGCCGAATCCCTAATGTGTGATGCCCTTTCCAAGCACCGTATTTTTATAATATATGATATAAACTTGTTGCATTAAATCATTCATGTCGCATACATATTTGTGTGGTTTGGGGGCCTTATGCCGATTCACCTAATTAAATATGGAGGCCATATGCGGGCAAATCTAGTCTTATATTTGTCCCAATTAAAATTGTGTAGCGAACCGGTGACATGTTTTGGCTTGATAAGACAACATTTAAATTGCAGGGTATCTAAACAACATGAACCATCCAATAAATGTCGGGACCCCGGTTCCACTTAATAATGTCTAATTGCATCGCATCTTTGCCATGTCATACATCATACATGCATCATGCTCGATCTTTTGCCGTAGCATTAAATAGTGCATCCGGTGTTTCTTCTAGTGCTTTGCTTCTTCACGGATTAGGCCGATGAGTTGATGCGAGCATCGACCGATCTTCGGATGAACCTTCGGCAATGTTTTCCAGGCGAGCATCTCCCTCTTTCTACCTATCTTACTTTTATAGTATTTATTCCCTCCTGTTGATCTATTGCTATCTGTGTTGCGATGCTCTAGTTTTTGTACCCGGAACATCCCTTGCAGCCTTATATTGTCTTGGACACATCCTATTACCTGTTGTTTGGTAGATAGTTGGACTTGCGTGTCGTAGTCGCTTGCTCAAGTGCTGATGCTTGTCGTCAAGTACCACCGTTGTTGGAGTATTGCCGTATGTTTAATGTTGGAGATGATCATGGCTTTAATTATTGTTTAATAAATAAAATTGAAAGTAGGTAAATGCAGAGGCACCGGTGGGTAATAGACAATATTTGGTTTTTAACCGCTCACTGGTGTCCCGTAGGACCCCGAGTTCTTGACACCTGTTCCGAGATCGAGCGCTAACTAACCATTGTGTGGGTGTGGGCACCCCATCGATTTAGTACCTGATTCCAAGTCTTCGGGGCCACAAAGTAGTTTGGGGCTTTATTACTATCCTGTACTTATGCCATGCTTTATCGCTTTATTTATGATTGCGTGGAGCGCTCAGACTGTTAGGAACCCCGTGATACGTTTACGCTCTATCGACAAGCCCACCACACTTTCGGTTCCCGATCGTTCTGACCCGACACAAACCCCGGGTCCGTCTCGAGAACGGCCGACTTCGTTCTGGTAGCTTAGTGGGGTGGCCCCGTGCTTGCTTTGGGTCTGGAAACGTCGTGTCCGAAACCCCGTCGACATACCGTTGGGTGTATGTTTTGTGATCTTGTACCTACCTGATCGACAACAAGGGTGTAGGTGCGTGGAAACTTTGGTGCACCCTGCAGGTTAAATCTTTTCGAGAAGCCGTGTCCGCGTTATGGACGACTTGGAGCACAGTTCGATCATAGACAACTATAACGAAAGTTTATCGTTATAATTTGACTTGTATCCGACATGACTAGTAATCAGCTTCACTACAACGGAATGGCTAAATAAAAGTACCAACAAGCTGGGTTTGGGATATCTCATGCTAATTGTATCGACTAGTAAGTGTTGCAACTTCAACGGAATGGTTACCTAAAAGTGCTCACGCTTATTATATCGATGACTATCTATACCGACTAGTAATTGCTGCAACGATAACTGAATAAATAAAACTGCCAACGGTGTGAGTTCCTCGGTTGACTTCCTCGGTTTCGAGGGGAAATACCAGATGGGTATGTTTGGTGGTAGTATCGTTGGATCCGGATAGGTCTTTCTTGCCCTCTCGATAGCCGCCATTGTATCGAGTCTCTATAGGTTGTTTAGTGCATGCTGCGCTGCCGCTTCAGTCCACCATACCTATGTAGGCGAGAGCCGTCGAATTCTAGTCTCGCCGTGTACTGGCCTCAGTACTGACCGCTCCTCTTTTTCCTTTGCCCTTTGTCGGCACCCCTTTTGTTTAAGCAGGTTTTGAGATCGACGTCGTTAGCAGGGTTACCCTTCCGGCTTGTCCTGGGCAGGGTTATGGACGCCATTGGTTATTCTTCAGGACTCTTAGCTCAATTTGCATCTTGTCCGTACTCGGACGCTGTATTGTTTTCAAGGTGATTTGGATCTTTGTATTGTATATCTGTATTCTTGACTCTTTGAGTCATTGTTGTATATATCTGTTCTGTGGGTTCCACCGTGGACTAATGTGTAATGATATTACTTCGTTTTCCACCCGCACGCAAGTGCCTGGTGGGCACCTTTGAATCGTTTCTATGCGGGTTTGGCGGGAATCGCTGAGACTTGCATAGGGGCGATTCTGAGGGTGTTACATCCATCATGCAGCTAAAGAACTTTTCTGAAGCATTTATTAAACACACATGTATTAATGTTTCCGTATTAATACAATTATAACATGCAAAATGAACATCTATCATATACTTGGAATACACATAATAAACACTTTATTATTGCCTCTCAGGGCATATTCCCTTCAAAAAACCACATCCCACTATGGCCTCCCATACAAGCCTTAGCATGTTTAATCTCATATCACTGATCTCATCTCATCATCTTCTCCTGTCATACTAGATTATCTGCATCTGATACATCATCTGGATGAACCAGACTCAACAGCTAAGCATGGCTAACCAAGACACAGATAAAAGCTCTAGCATTGCACACAAGCCAAACCTAGTTATGCTAGGAGCAGTGGATAAGGTAATATAAGCTCAAAGGGAGTATGCAATAGATAGGATACTCTATCTATCGATAAAATACCATAGTAGAATCGTATGCATCATGGCAAGAATTGAAATGCTTTCGAAATCATAGGATTATATCGTGGTGGGGCTATGCTTTCCTTTGCTAGTTGATAACAGATAAGCAGATCTTCGGGAGCCTTGTACTTGACTTGGTTAGAGTTGGTCAAGTATTGTTCGTCGATCTTTGATGGTGTTGTCCTCGAGCTTCGATCTCGATCTCGATATCATATTCTACCGCGAAGAACCGAACACTGGAAAGAGAGAGAAACAATCAACACATGGCATCGATGCAATGCTCAAGCAATGATGATGATATGACAAGTTAAATTGCATTGAAATGTAACCCTAATACATGCTCGGCAATTTAATCGGGGTTTCGAGGGGTGAAAACCTTAACTCGGGGAAACTCTGAATGTATATGAGAGGGGTTACTATGTTCTTCTAATTATACTTGTCATTTAAGTTGTTTAACAATGCATTATTATAGTGTAATTATATAGTTCTAATTTTTCTGAACATTTTGATATATTATTTGTATTTTTCTGAATTACAGATTAAAAGTTATTGAATTTCCAAGTTTATAATAATTTCTGAAATTATTAAACCCTTTTTTTTGCGATATTATGACATCAGCGGGGCGTTTAATCTTTCTACACCGCAGGCACACCTAGCCTCAGCGACTGACAGAGGGGCCCTTAGCCACCTCAGCTTCCACGTGAGCAGGTGGGACCCAGAGGCTGTTAACCAGGGGCTGACCGTGCACGTGCTGGCGTCACGGTGACGTCAGCACGACGTCATGCCGGCGGTGCTTCTCAGATGGACGACGGGGACGGCGTTTGGATGCGCGCGGACAAGCGGGAGTGGGCGTGACTGGCTCAGCGTGACGTGGGCGACCGTTTAGCGGTGGCACCACTAAGTTTTGTTTGTCAGAACAACAACGACGACGGCTACTGGCGACGGAGCAAGGCGGCATTCGGCGACAGGGCAAACCAGAAAGGGAGGGGATGCGTGGGGTGGTTCCTGGGCACCGCTTTCTTACCAGAAGCGCGAAGAGGTGGTCAGCGAGGCGGGGCGCGGTCGGGTGTGGCCGGAATCGGCGATGGAAGCAACGGCCGGACTTCGGGAAGGAGCTCTCGATTAGCGTGATTGACGCATCTCCAGCTTGCGAACGTTGGCGAGAAGAAGGAGCACACCGAGCAGGCAATAGAGACTGAGACGGATGGCCACGGCGCTGGGGGTCTTATCCTCGTCCGAGAGCGGCGACGAGCATCGCGGCACGGGCGCGCATCGCTGCAGCGGCGGACGGTGGTGGCTGCGCCAGGCAGCTACTTGCCGCTCCTGAGGAAGAAGACAGGGGGAGAGGCGAAGGGGTATGGGCTCCGCGTGGGCCATGCTTGGGCCGGCTGCGGCTGCTACGAGCGGCAGGAAGAGAAGAGGGGAGGTAGGCCGGTCTGGATAGGTTAGCTGCTGCCCTTTTTTTTTAACAAAAGCCTTTCTCTTTTCTGTTTTGTAATTTCTATTTTCATTTTCAAATCCTTTTCAATTTTGAACAGTTTTGAAAATACTAGAGGGTTTTTGAAACCATTATAAATATTCAGGGGCCCTTTACACCATTTGGGCTCCAATAATTTTTGATACTTTTCAAAATATTCCAAATCATTTGAAAGGATTTGCAAATAGAAAGAGAGGGAAAAGCTAGGGTTTTAGGGTTTGATTTAATTCTTTAATGCACAATTTAAGTGATGATGCTCATTAATGCACAAACAAAACCCTAATGAAGGTTTAGCTAAGACTGGGGTGTTACAGCTCTATCCCCCTTACGAGAATCTCGACCTGAGATTCCAAAGGTAGGAAGAGAGACAGAGAGAAATAAACAGGGTCACTCTGAAGATAAGAGGGAAACACACTAACCAACTCATAGAGTATCTCATGGTCAACTCATGAGGGAATGTTCAAAAACAATTCTGAGATGACAAACATGAAACACATCAAGGTAACAGAGGAAACAAGAGGAGAAGGTTTCAAGTTGTTAGATAGATGGTCTTCATAAGGATTGAGATCATGGAACTTATAGGAGGTTTTGAAGCTTCTGAAGAAGAAAGCTTCCAACAGAAAGAACATGACCATAGACTTCGATAGGGAACCTCTACTAAACGTCTTAAGTAGAGATTTCAGGTTGCAGATATGTGGATCAACAAAACCAAGCTGTTGAACTACTTTGACATAGAAGGGTCATTCTTCATCCAACAGAAGGTCAAGACAGAAAGGTGTTTTGGTGGAGGGAACTCGTATGAGTCACAAGGAACATGTAGCAAGAGGAACTACTGACTAGCAAAATCATAGTCACTCTTAAAACATGGTTGAGAAAACGAAGGTAACTCTTTATTCATCTAGGTTTATCAAAATCTTTGCCAAAGATCATGACATCATATTGCACCACTAAGATGAATAGTTAAGAAGATTCCTGATGACACGAGAAGAAAGAAACTTCTTTCTTAGACTTCAATTACTTGGCACACCGAGATGATTGCCAACATAAAATGGTCCGGAGGATCGACCGAGAGACATTTAGCAACACTACTTTAAATGTTCTCCTTGATGTTCGAGAAATCGATCATCAAGTAAATATCAAACTTTGGATACAAGGAAACCATAAGCATAACTCCTATAGTAAGTCATAGAAGATGCCTCATGAAGAGTGGTTCTTATCGCTGAATCAAGGGATATGACAAGAGATCTTTACGGCTAAATGTGTCAACCATTACATCAATCTTGCCAGATTTACAAAGAGACCTATGTCAAAACCTTAAGGAACACCAACCATCATTGCTGCTTGAGATCCAGCTTTGGTTAGGTGAAATGATATTTTATTCTCAGCATATCTGAATAGATAGTTTGCAACATTTACTGCGAAGGTAAAGTTACTAGATTCTCAAGATATGGACTTTAGTGTAAAGCTCCAGAAGATGAGCTAGTTCAGTAGACTCGGGTATTTAGCATCTTGTCGAAAGACAACTGCATATACATGAGATGCTGACAATAAAACACACATGTGTCCTTACGGAAAGGGAGATAACTCTTCCTGAATCCACGGCGACATCTTTCAACATTTGCACATGAATCGGAGAAGGTCACTTCTAACATCCAGAACATATACTTCGAGATGACTCAAAGAAGGTCCTCGAAAGTTTCCAACATTAATGCCAAATGTTCCATATGAATCAAATCTAACATGGAAAGGATAAGAATTTCATTGATGGGCTCAACAACAAACTTATCGAGACACTCCAAGAAGATGGACTCATATGTTGCGTGAACAAGAAAAGAATACTGGTCAGACCAAAGGACATGAAGATGTATCCCAGTGAAACATCATAAGAAGAGACATTATCAAGATAGTTGACGAGGTTTAATCTCGTCAATGCCCATTGTTATGGACTTGGGTTTTGGAGAAGATGGGGATGCTGGAGATCGTGGCACGGTTAACAGACAAGCAACCAGGGGACACGAGATTTACCTGTGTTCGTGCCCGGAGCGAAAACCCTACTCCTGCTTGCCTGCTCTTTGATTACGGCGGAACCGAAGGTTACAGGGTGCACAGATTCGATCTGGCATGGATGCGTGTGCGAAAGTATGAGTCTGGTCTGTAGATCTATAGATCTGTCTATTGTGTACGTGCGTTTAGTCGTAATCTGTAGTCGTCTGATCTCTGCCCTCCTCGTTGGACCCTCCTAGCCTTTATATATGGGGAGGCTAGGTCTCAGGTACCGATACGAGTAGGTTACAAGTTAGATTCAAACTCTAGTCTTGAGGTATCCTTGTCTTGTGTGCTTTGGAGTCCGTGTCCATATGTGCTTCGTGCAGCCGAAACGTCTTGGGTGTCCTGGACCCTGGCAAGTCGTCGAGTGGGCCTTCTGTCGGGCTGGACCAAGTATGCTAACATCGGGTACCCGTAGGGCATATCCATGTTAGTAGCCCCCAAGTGTCCATCCGAAACGTAGATTCGGGTGGAGACTTAGTTGTCTTGAACCTTGTATTTGGATGTCGGAGTCGAAAGTTGTGTCGAGTGCGAAGCACTTCACCCGGAAGTTCATCGGGTCAGCTGAATTTGTTCGGCTGTTGTAAAGGAATCGACATCATGGACGTAGTCAACACAATGGACTATAGGGTGCGCGACCAGCGCTCCCTATGGGAGTAGCCCCCGAGTGTCTTTGTTCGAGTCGTAGTCGAGGAGAGACTTTAATTCAGCCATTGTTTGCTTCAGGTCCGTAGGACACAATTTTTTTTCTTCGGATGCTTGAATCAATCCTCCCTATGGGAGTAGCCCCCGAGTCCGTAGTGGAGTCGTAGACTCGTGAGACTCAAGATCTTGTGTGTGCGACCATCGCTCTAGTTTGGAATAGCCTCCAGTGTTCTGGCGGAGTCGTGACTCGGCAGAGACTCAGTCTTGTATCTTGTAGACGCAGTGGACAATCTCGCGGCGTCTGGCTGACCCGAAAGTACATCGGGTGCGCGACCAGCGCTTCTGATAGGAGTAGCCCCCGAGTGTCTAGTCGAGTCGCAGACTCGAGTGGAGACTCATGCGAGGACAAATCACTGACCCGGAAGTGCATCGAGTCAGCGTCTCATGCATAAGGAGCCAAGAATCGATGATGCAGTCGGAGTTGACGTGGCGGAGTCGTGCGGCGTTTAGCCGGAAGGACTCGACGTTGCGGATGAAGTCAACACTGTTGCTTCTGTCGGGTGAGCGACCAATGTCGTGTCTTCGTAGCATCAAGCGATGCAACCATCCAAGGAGGGACTCGACTCGGGTCTTGATTGTATGGCGTAGCTAGCTCTTTTGTCGACTCCTGTTGGAGGACCTAATAGAATAGCTCGACGTTGTCGATGTCCTTGCAAGCTGCAGAAAACATAAAGAATTGTGAAGTACTTGTATCTTGTAAAGAATATTTGCCTGTCGGCTTGTACAGTAAGATTCTGGTGCCGATCGAGTCGACACTTTTGCACTGTATGCTAGGCCTTTTCGTTATCCTGATTACCCTTAGTTCAGTACCTTGTCGAGGCACTCGGAGTTTAAGGATTCGACGATCAGGCAGAATCAGCTACTCGGGCTATCGCGTTCGAGGTGCTCGAGTGCGTGGAGCCGATGGCACATTAGGTTACTCGAAGAGGGCGCAGCCCCCGAGTGTTTCGAGTGCGAGTTAAAAAAGGAAATCAGCTCTGAGTAGAGGGAAACTTAGCTTTATTGGTAGTTGTCGTGGACGGAGTCGACGCGGTAGCGGGTCACACGGCGGACGTAGTCGACGCGGCGGACCACGGTCATAGCAGCGACGGGTTCCTGAGGTCGATGGCGATAGCGAGCTCCGCATCCGAAGATTGTTGCAATCGAAGGCCATGCTAGGTCGTCACATCCGAAGGATGTATCGGGTTACCGCAGCCGAAAGCCGCGGCTGGTCGCCGAAGCGGAGGGAGACCCCGAGTCATGGTCGCTGGAGCCGAGGATCGTATCGGGTCGCTGGAGCCCCCAAGTTTCCCACGGACGGCGCCAATTGACGAGGTTTAATCTCTTCCCACAGCCGGCGCCAATTGACGAGGTTTAATCTCGTCAATGCCCATTGTTATGGACTTGGGTTTTGGAGAAGATGGGGATGCTGGAGATCGTGGCACGGTTAACAGACAAGCAACCAGGGGACACGAGATTTACCCAGGTTCAGGCCCCCGGAGGGAAAACCCTACTCCTGCTTGTCTGCTCTTTGATTACGGCGGAACCGAAGGTTACAGGGTGCGCGGATTCGATCTGGCGTGGATGCGTGTGTGAAAGTATGAGTCTGGTCTGTAGATCTGTCTATTGTGTACGTGCGTTTAGTCGTAATCTGTAGTCGTCTGATCTCTGCCCTCCTCGTTGGACCCTCCTAGCCTTTATATATGGGGAGGCTAGGTCTCAGGTACCGATAGGAGTAGGTTACAAGTTAGATTCAAACTCTAGTCTTGAGGTATCCTTGTCTTGTGCGCTTTGGAGTCCGTGTCCATATGTGCTTCGTGCAGCCGAAACGTCTTGGGTGTCCTAGACCCTGGCAGGTCGTCGAGTGGGCCTTCCGTCGGGCTGGACCAAGTATGCTAACATCGGGTACCCGTAGGGCATATCCATGTCAATAGTCCTTGGAACTGAGTTTGATTTGACGATAACCCAAATAAAATCAAAGATAGGGGAAGATAACATGTCCACGAAGGAAATACTATCTTTCTTCAACACGAACAAAACTAGACAACCCTTTAAGAAGGAAAAAAGTCGGATAAAACTTTTGTCTTACAACTCTCCAAGTTGTTGTTTAAGCTCAACCCACTAGTTCAGGGGTATCCAGTACGGATCCTTGCAGAAAAGAACAGTTTAGATAACTGACTTGCCCAAGAACTTGACAACATGGTCATGTGGCAACATGGAGATACTTCTAGGAAGACATCCAGAATATCACGAACCACTGATATGTCACTTTGTTCTAGAGGAAACTTGTTTGCTAAGGCAAGAAGACATAGTCTTAGAGCTTCAGCATGAGCCTAACTCTTTGACTGAAGAGAGTGTACCATAATAAAGGACTTGGTAGCACAATCAAACTTCGCTTAGTGATAGGATTAACCAATCACGCTAAGAATGACACAAATGTCCTTAGATTTCAAAAAAAAATCTGCTAAGAATCTTAGACGACCACATTATTACGCACACACATCATTCACGAGCGCGAAAGCTCGAGGGAGGGTGGTAAATATGTGTGAAGGTATCACTTCATTAAGGGGTCATGAAAATTAGCACAACTTCTTACTATAAAAGAGTGTGATACCTTAAGGTGGAACAGATGAAAGACACTCAATGCCTCTTATCTGCGAATTACAACACTTTGACCTGGTCCTAGATATGACGAGGTACTAGAGTTTGATTCTCCTGACATCCCGAAATGGTTTGTCATGACGGACCACAAGAGTATCTTGCATCAGAAGACACCAATGCACATTTACTACTTGGCTACCAACTAGTAGACAAAGGTCAGAAAACAACAAGGGGAGAAGAACATGCTCGGGTTAGAATCCCGAGATGTGGATGCATAGATTAACAATCTTTTGAAAACCAATGCAAGGAAGGGAAAATGTGTGGCAGAGTCACGAGTATAGATGCAAGACTCACGATGAGTACTCTTGTCGTGATCTATTTGGTTCCATTGAAGAACATCTGCCATAGCTAGTGGTAGGGGAAGTCCTTAATTGTCACAATTCAATCGCGGCAATAACCACAAGCTTGAAGGCTAGAATGGTAATACCAGCCATCCTGGGGTAATGTGGGAACATTAACGACATGGGTCAAAATAATGGATCTTGGTTTAAAGGTTAGCTTCATGTACAAGATTCACAACACCAGAATCCAGCACAATCAGGGATCTTAGGTTCAAGTCCAAGGGTTAAAACCCAAAGAAAGGAATAGCTACTGCTTGAGTGACGTAGCGTACACTACAAGTTAGTAACCACGAGGTAGCTTCCAAGACAAGAAACGACTTCTAAAGTACCCAACAAACGAAAAGGAGGCACACAAGGAGAAAGGAAACCTCGAAGCCTGGAACAGAACACTGCAGATCCAACAATATAATATTGCAGGTCCGAAAGATAGAGAGATCATGATGGAAAGAAATCTCTCAGATGAACAAGAGAAAAGGGAAACAAGGAATTCACAACACACACAACTCTAGAGAACTCAACACTAGGTCAACTGGCTTAGAAACGACATGCCAAGGAGGCACCTAAGTTTTGAAAGACAAGAAGAGATATCAAAACTTTTCCAAAATCAACACCAGATAAGATAACTCAGAGTTGGGGCGAAACTGAATAGGGAGTAAAAGAAGCATATTAGAATTTTCACAAATACTTTTCAGCTTTAAAATAGTTTTCACAAACACTAGACTCAACATCGACCAATAGCAAGGTTTTCCTACAGTCGGTACTGCTCCGATACCAAGAACTGTGACACCCCCGGGATCAGGGCTAAACAAATCCCAGACCTCCGTCTGACATAAGCTTAACCTTGAGCTCGAGAATATCCAGTGAAGAATCGGTAACACAACAGTGACCTTATGACACAAAATTTATTACAGCAAGCTCATAACTGAGCAGAGAACCAAATTATTACAAGCAGAGGTCACTGACCACAAACATCAAACAACGAAAGGCAAATTATGCTATTAAGTATAGCAAACTTAACAAATGGCCTAAGAGGCCTGAAGCATAACGATGACGTCCCAGCCCATAGATTCCAGGCTGCCGGCCTGGAACCCCAAGCTACTCGTCGATGTCGATGTAGTACGGAACTTGTCTTCAGTGGAGCACTTACTCTGCCAAAAGTATCAACAAAGCAAGGGTGAGTACAGGGTGTACTCCGCAAGACTTATGGCTGGTGGAGTTGTTTTGCATAAAGCCATCCTTTGTTTATAAAACAAAAGAGAGAAGAAACTCGTCTAATCAGAGTATTTTAAAAGGGGATAAGAGAGCGACATCTCCAAAGTATTGATCATCATCTTTTCATATCCACTGAATCATCATCATCTAAGCTAGGATCACCCCCTCGTACCCATGAGGATGCATCCTTAAGCACACATTTATCTACCAAGTTTTACGATAAGGTTATAGTTCTCTATGATCTCCCATCCATTCCCAAGTCGTCCATAACCGTGGACACGACTTTCCGAAAGATTATTACCCTGCAGGGGTGTACAACTTTACCCACACGTACCAACCGACTCTTAATGCCTACTTGACACACTTCCTTGGTGTGCTGGCAGAGGGTGTGGTTGGACACGACCTTTATCTTGCTTTCACCGAGACCATGAGTCACGCAATAAGTATTGTTCCGCCATAACGGGTCAAATCCTGAAGCCGGTACTTAAAGATGTGAGGCGAGGTTGGTTTACCAGGGGCTCCATCGACCCCAAGCAACCCGGTCCACGCTTCCCTACCTGTTATGAATGCACCTCCTTCTTTCGAAAATGTTTTCAATGCGTATGTCGAATGGAACGCCCGAACTATGTGACTCATGAAATCTACTAGGCAAGTTAGTCAATCATGGGGTCCCCATTTACCCCGTGTGGTTGTACACTCGTCTTGGTTCAAGAGGTAAGAACCTAGGGTCCTAAGGGTGGCGAGCATGGGACTAGAAAAACCACATCCCACTGTGGCCTCCCATACAAGCCTTAGCATGTTTAATCTCATATCACTGATCTCATCTCATCATGTTCTCCTGTCATACTAGATTATCTGCATCTGATACATCATCTGCGTGACTGGCGCAGCGTGACGCGGACGACCGTTTAGCGGTGGCGCCGCTAAGTTTTGGTTGCCGGAACAACGACGACAATGGCTACTGGCGGTGTTCGGCGACAGGGCAAACCAGAGAGGGAGGGGATGCGTGGGGTGGTGCCTGAGCACCGCTTGCTTACCAGAAGCGCGAAGAGGTGGTCAGCGAGGCGAGGCGCGGTCGGGTGTGGCCGGAATCGGCGACGGAAGCGGCGGCCGGACTTCGGGAAGGAGATCTCGATTAGCGTGATTGACACATCTCCATCTTGCGAGCGTTGGCGAGAAGAAGGAGCACACCAAGGCGGTTCTGACAGTGGCCTCAGAGGGTCGAGGGGAGCACGGCAATGACGAAACGCCGGCAAACTCCGAAGCGAGGTTTTCGGTTCGAGGTGGAGAACTGCAGAGAGAGGGCGAGAGAGCGGGCAAGAGAGACTGAGACGGATGGCCACGACGCTGGGGTCTTATCCTCGTCCGAGAGCGGCGGCGAGCATCGCGGCACGGGCGCGCATCACGGCAGCGGCGGACGGCGGTGGCTGCGCCAGCCAGCTACTTGCCACTCCTGAGGAAGAAGACAGGGGGAGAGGCGAAGGGGTATGGGCTCCGCGTGGGCCACGCTTGGGCCGGCTGCGGCTGCTACGAGCGGCAGGAAGAGAAGAGGGGAGGTGGGCCGGTCTGGATAGGTTAGCTGCTGCCCTTTTTTTAACAAAAGCTTTTCTCTTTTCTGTTTTGTAATTTCTATTTTCATTTTCAAATCCTTTTCAATTTTGAACAGTTTTGAAAATACCAGAGGGTTTTTGAAATCATTATAAATATTCAGGGGCCCTTTATACCAAGTTGGGCTCCAATAATTTTTGGTACTTTTCAGAATATTCCAAATCATTTGAAAGGATTTGCAAATAGAAAGAGAGGGAAAAGCTAGGGTTTTAGGGTTTGATTTAATTCTTTAATGCACAATTTAAGTGATGATGCTCATGAATGCACAAACAAAACCCTAATGTAGGTTTAGCTAGAACTGGGGTGTTACATATATGCACTTTTAGATACATAGTCCGGAGGTTGGCACCCTCTTTTGGAAAAAAATAAGTGTTCTCCATGGTGTTTTGTGTTTCACGAAGTAGATATAACTTTTTTGTAGTTGTTTTGTTCTAAAAAAATGTTGTTTATTTTGTTGATGGAGACAATTGACTATTTGTTTATCTTGTGTCCTTTTGCACGAATTATTTGGCGCATGGCCATTTTTAAATGTAACTAGCATAAGCTGGACACTACCGTGTCAAGAGCAACAATAGCAGGATGAGGCGAAGATGCAACTGTTAAACTATCTCGTAGAAGGTTGTGTGCATTGATTGATGCAGATCGAGGCCGAAGAGTTTTACCCCATTTCAAGAGAGAAAATCTCGTACAAGGTAGTGATTCTAAACAAATAACGGTGTGACCACATCACAACACCAAACTAACACCAAGATAAGCATGGTTCGGTATTAAAAACCGGTAAATGTAGCATAGTACTGTCGAGCACCTCATCATAGCAAAGGAAATAAATAAGAGAAAAAATCGTTAACACGAATGAATTGGCGCTTCTGACAGGCGACACTCGTACCCACGACTCGCGTTCTTTAACTGGCGTGAGTACCATATCATCGACGACCACAACAAAGACGCACGGTTAAGGAGAAAGGATTACCGCAAGTAGGTTGATCCCCCGGCATCACATATTCTCTAATATTGTTGGAGATTCATGCAGAGTCCACGAAGTCAACAACATCAGATATTTACACTTAAGCCCTCCTAAAAAGTTGGAAACAACCTGAGCTCCACCAAGCAGTGAAACTTGTATGTTTTTTGACTGGGTCTGCTGAAATTTATATGTATCTCCCTCAAAAAAAAAAAAATTGTATGTATCATCAAAATTTTGTTAATTTTAGTTTTTTTCTAATTTTTTTATTTTAATTTGGTTGTTTTTCTTATTTATTCTACAATTGATATTGAATCTTGTATGTATCTGCAAGATTCAAATAAGTTTCAGATCTCTAATAAATCTCGTATGAATCTAGACTAAGGTGAAAGAGTCTTTCTGTAAAATAGTTTGCACGAATCTTCAACAAATCAATAAAAATGATGGTGCCGGAGGACCAACCTATGTGTGGTGTTGTATTTCCGGTGAAGCCCAGATATAAGCGGAAGCATAGTTCGGTATTAAAACCTGAATAATACATGGCAAAATCTTTGATCTATATATATGTCAGCGGACATACTCCAGTACTAAAGCACGCGCGGCCCATCCATCGAACTATATACGAAATTAATTTCTGTGCCATTGGCCATGGACGGGGCGATGAGCATGAGGAAGTCTCACCAGGACGATGAGGTCGGCTCCAATAAGCATTCCTTCAAGAGCGTGGCGCTGGTGGTCGGCGCCACCGGCATGGTGGGCAGCTCCCTCGTGGACATCCTCCCGCGGCCGGACACCCCCGGCGGCCCATGGAAGGTCTACGCGCTCTCCCGCCGCTCGCCACCGCCGTGGTCCCCAGCACCATCCTCCTCGGTGACCCGCGTTCTCGTCGACCTCACAGACACCGCCGCCGTCGCCAAGGCCCTCGCGCCGCTCGCCGACATCACCCACGTCTTCTACGTCACCTGGTCCCCTCGCGCCACGGAGGCAGACAACCGGGAGACCAACTCCGCCATGCTCCGGAACGTCCTCTCCGCCGTCGGCCCCAACCTCGCCCACGTCTGCCTCCAGACCGGGACCAAGCACTACATCGGGCCCTTCGACGCTGTAGGCGAGGTCACCGCGCCGGAACAGCCGTATACCGAGGACGCGCCGCGCCGGAGCTGCCCCAACTTCTATTACGACCAGGAGGACATCCTCTTCGACGAGGTGTCCCGGCGGCGGCTCGGCGGCGCCGACGTCAGCTGGTCCGTGCACCGGCCCAGCATCATCAACGGCGTCTCCCCGCGGAGCTTCGTCAACAACATTAGCAACCTCTGCGTTTACGCTGCCATCTGCCGCAAGGAGGCGCGCCACGCTTCGGTGGCCGGGGTCACGCAGCTTCTGGGACGGGTTCTGCACCGCCTCCGACGCCGACCTCATCGCCGAGCAGCAGGTCTGGGCGGCCGTGGACCCGGTGGCCAAGAACCAGGCGTTCAACTGCAGCAACGGGGACGTGTTCAGATGGAGGCAGCTGTGGCCGGTGCTCGCCGCCCATTTCGGGCTGGAGTGGACGGGGTACAACGGGGAGGAGAACCGGTTCAAGCTGTCGGAGGCCATGGCCGGGAAGGAGGCGGTGTGGGCGGAGATCGTGGAGGAGAACGGGCTCGTGGAGCCACGCCTCTTCGAGCTGGCGAACTGGGACCTCTTCGATCTCGTCTTCGGTTCCGATTGGCTGCTGTTGGACAGCATGAACAAGAGCAAGGAGCACGGCTTCCTCGGCTTCCGGAACACGCTCAAGTCCTTCGACACTTGGATCAGCAAGATGAAGGCGTACAAGATCGTTCCTTAATTATTTCTATCTTTATTCATTCACTGCTGCCGTCTCCGTCGTGTGGGCGTGTCGTCTTGTTATGTTCAACAAGGTTGTTTACTGTACTGTCCTCGAATAAGCACGAAACCTGCATGCAAAAGTTCAGCAATATGTGAAACAATGATTGTTTTTCTTTAATCAAGGCTTGTTCGCAATTAATTATGTGGGCAACATGAGCTGATCAAGAAACAGAGTTTGTTTTGAGAGGGAAAATTGTATGATCTCCTATTGAGATTATTGTGTCCTATATATGCTTGTTCTTGTTAAATTATGAGAGAGGCCGCAGGATTAGTCAAAACTCATGTTATAGTATGAGCTATCTGAGTTGATGAGTGATGATGAGCTGTATATTCTGATTCGGAGTGTACTACAATAGGTTATAAGCCTGCTGACATAGTATTTTTGTCTTATGTGGAGGAGAGAGATAAGCAAAAATGCATGTTATTGGCTCTCATATAAGAGCACCTCTACACGTGCTCCTTGTTAAAAACATTAAGTGAGAGGAAAAAGAAAAAGAAAAAATATCAACTAGTACTGCTAACCTGATAGTCAACCTTATAGCTAAATATATTACTCCCTCCCTCCGTAAAAGACTGTACGTATCGTTTTTCCGGAAAAGAGTGTACATTTGCCTTCAGTCCCTATAATTATTTGTTTAGATCCTGGTTGATACCTCGATACCAGCCCAGCCCAAAGACCGATGGACGGCACGGCCGCTGGAATTGGCCATGGTGCCATGCAGGATCTGTTTTTTAGGATCTGTTTTTTAGCATGTGCATTGAGTGTATACGTGAATCGAAGCAGTGCTACTAGCTGGCCGGTAGCTTAAATGAGAAAGCAGGAGGCTTTTTGCAAAATCGTTAATTTGTTTTAAAAATACAAACATCCACTCTTTTGCGGACGGAGGGAGTATACTACAAGATAGCTCTTGATGACATGACAACTTCATATAGCCCGCTTGCTAGCTACACTATTTTTCTTGCTCTAACTTATCTTATCTACCCTTCTCTCTTTCAACTCAGCATAAATATAATATTTTATTTCTTATAGCCATATGATACGGTACTTGCTCTTAGCCCAACCGTGACACCGGGCCACAAGCCAAGATAAACAAGTTGACTTTGAATGTCGTTCAGGATTTGGAGATGTACCAGCCGCTTGGTCTTCATAAATATATATAGGGCATAGGACAACTTCCTGATAGACTACGATTAGCCCAGCCGTCTCTATTTGGCGTCCTGTCACAAGCCAAGACAAACAGATTGACTTTGAGTGGTTTTTGGGATATACAAATGTACTCCCTCTGTCCGCAAATAAGTGTACTTCTAGCTTTCGTCTGAGTCAAACATTATCAGATTTGACTAACTCTATAGATAAATATAACAACATATATTATATCAAATTGACATATTATGAACTAAATTTGAAAACATATATAGTAATACCAATTTAGAGTCATAAATATTGCTACATTTTTCTATAAAGTTAGTCAAACTTTCCTAACTTTGACTTAAGATAAACCTAAAAGTACACTTATTTGCGGACGGAGGGAGTATCTGTCGCTTGGTCTTCTATCCAGAGGATAGGACAATTTCCAGTTGTACTACAATTAGCCTAGCCATCTCTATTTGTGGCCGGGCCACATGCCAAGTCAAGCAGGTTGACTTTGAGTGGCGTTTAGGTTGGTCCTAGTGGGAGTATCATACTCCCTCTGTTTGAGATTATAGGTCCGACGCGCATACCAAGGTTATTAATTTGACCAATAAAATATAACTTATATATCACAAAAGTTATACCATTAGAAAATATAACCTCTAAAGTTTTTAATGGTATAATTTTTATACTATATTATTTATATTTTGTTGTTTAATTTAGCAACCTAGTTATCCGCGCGGAACTTATAATCCCAAACGAAGGGAGTAACTAGTATCATGCATGCCATGTTGATAAAAATCTAATATGGCACAAGAATTAATGAAGAAAGAGATGGTTAGAATTTCATAGATAAATACCGTATCATAGCACATAAAACTAGAAAATCCCCATACAAATAATTCTCGTACACAGTTTGTATTAAGATTCTATAAATCATTAAATATAGTACTAATATGATACTACTCCCTCCTTCACGGTTTGCAGGGCGCCTAATCAAATTTGGATATTTCCAAACCTGCAACGTTTCTGGACGCATAAGAATTAATTATTGATTAATGTGACAGCTTTCCTTCCAACTTCCTATGCATGCAACAGTCTCCCACCAATGCATGCGGCTTAACCGTTCATTAATAAGCCTAATTTTCAGCCAATACGTGTACGCCTAGGTCCGTGGGATTTATAGAGCGCCCTGCAAACCGTGAAGGAGGTAGTACCATATGATACCACACACTATAGAGATAGTATCATACACTTGTATCATATGCATGATACTACTAGTATGATACTTTTACTAGAATTTTCATATGTATCTGGCCCTAGGTCTTTACAAATATATATAGGGGATAGGACAACTTTCAGTTGTACTACTAACTCAGCCGTCTCTGTTTGCTACCGGGCAACATGCCAAGACAAGCAGGTTGACCTTAAGTGCCATTCAGAATTTCTAGATGTATCTGGGGCACCTGAACTGGACGGCTTCAAAGTACATCTGGTTAGGCTAGTGATAGAATCTCAATATAAAATTATGTACAAGATTTATTTGTATGAGGATTTTCAAGTTTTACTTGCTATGATACGGTATCTACCTGTGATACTCTAACCATCTCTTTCTTCATTAATTGTTATGCCACATCAGATTTTTGCCAACAATATATAAATGATACTATATATGATACTCTCACTATGACTAGACTTATGTAGTGACCACATGGATTGATGGGGCACAAGATGACACAGATCCATCAGTCTTGGAATGCGTGTGGCACCATGCGCCGGTGTTTGATCAACATAGGCACTATATCCCCCCTACCACCGGTGGTCGTCGGCCGCCGCACGCATGACCTGTTGAATCAGAGAAATTAATAACGGGATGTGTGCATGGGGATAAAAATGTTCGATGCCGTGCCTCAACGAAATTGATGCCAGTCACGACCTCGCTCAGGTGTCTGGGATATAATCCTACTAGAAATAGTCTCATGGATTGAAATTGGTATTGACAGTAAGTAACTTCTCCCGATACAACGTTTTTGGTTTTCATTCACCCGATTGTATTCGTTTGTCATTATTCACACTAGTAGAAAAAAGCCTATTCGTTCGTGCCTCCTAACAGCATTAGTCCCGGTTTCGCCACGAATCGGGACTAATGCTGGCACGCGTCCCGGTTCAAGCGGGCACGGGGTCGGGAGGCATGCGTCCCGGTTGGTAGACCGGGACTAAAGGTTAGGCGTCAGCCACGTGGCATGGCACACATCTTTAGTCCCGTTTTGTGTTACAAACCGGGATGTATGCTCCGCCCTCTATAAATGCAACGCCCCAGCCCTCTGCCTCCACTCTGTTTTTTCTTGGTGGAAGGTGTGAGGGGTGTGCTAGTTTTTTTACCCTATGCATGCATTCAAGGTGTTTGATGAAATGTTTGAGTGAATGATCCCCGCACTTGAGCTTTCTCCTCTTTATTTCTCTCGATCGAGGTTAGCAATCTTATCCTTTCTCTGTCATTGATACAATGCATGTGTCGATGTGAATTGGTCATTTCACTATTTATGATGTCCTGTTTTTGATAAACTTACTGATATGATGCAGATGAACGGTCGGGAATGGATGTACGGTGACCGGCATTGTACCCGGGTATATGAAAGGCGTGGATAAATTTATCGATGTGGCTACGGCAAACAAAGAGAATGGTTTTATACGTTGTCCATGTGTTTAGTGTCGGAACAACAAGGAGTACTCTTCCTCGAAAATCATTCGCGGCCACCTGATTATGAAAGGTTTCATGCCCAACTATAATTGCTGGACCAAGCACGGGGAAAGAGGGGTTATGATGGAAGATGGTGAAGAAGAAGATGATGATAACAACTATCATCATATGTTTCCTAAATACAGTGATACTGCAATGGAAGACAATGGAGAGGAAGGAGGTGAAGAACGGGCATCAGATGAGCCGGCTGATGAACTTGGTAGGGTCATTTCTAATGCAAAGCGAGACTGTGAAACATAAAATGAGAAGTTAAAGTTAGAGGGCATGTTAGAAGATCACAAGAAATTGTTGTATCCAAATTGTGAAGATGGCAGCACAAAGCTCGGTACCACAGTGGAATTGTTGCGATGGAAGGCAGAGTGTGGTCTAATTGACTCCTCATTTGAAAAGATGCTGAAAATAATGAAGCCGAAGTTTCCAAAACATAACGAACTTCCCGAGAGTACCTACGAAGCAAAGAAGACTCTCTGTCCTCTAGGATTAGATGTGCAAAAGATACATGCATGCATTAATGACTGCATCCTCTACCGCGGTAAGGAGTATGAGAATTTATATAAATGCCCGGTATGCAATGCATTGCGTTATAAGATTATACGAGATGACCCTGGTGATGTTGAGGGAGAGCCCCTTAGGAAGAGGGTTCCTGCTAAGGTTATGTGGTATGCTCCTATAATACCAAGGTTGAAACGCATGTTCAGAAACAAAGAGCATGCCAGGTTGTTGCGATGGCACAAAGAAGACCGTAAGAAAGACGGGAAGTTGAGACACCCTGCTGATGGGTCATAGTGGAGAAAAATCAAGAGAGACTTCCCAGACTTTGCAGGTGACGCAAGGAACTTATGGTTTGGTCTAAGTACGGATGGCATGAATCCTTTTGGGGAGCAGAGCTGCATCAAAGACTGCCCGTGACTCTATGTATCTACAACCTGCCTCCTTGGTTGTGCGTGAAGCGTAAGTTCATTATGATGTCAGTGCTCATCCAAGGCCCGAAGCAACCGGGCAACGACATTGATGTGTACCTTAGGCCATTAGTTGAAGAACTCTTACAGCTGTGGGGCAAACCAGGTGTACGTGCGTGGGATGAGAACAAACATGAGCCATTTGATCTACGAGGGTTGCTTTTCATAACCATCAATGATTGGCCTGCTCTTAGTAACCTTCGTGATGACAAACAAGGGATATAAGGCATGCACACACTGTTTAGATAAGACTGAAGGTACATATTTGCATAAACGCAAGAAGGTTGTGTACCTGGTGAATCGACGATTTCTTCTGACCAATCATCCCGTAAAAAAGAAAGTCAAGCATTTCAAAGGTGAGGCAGATCACCGGAAGAAGCATGAACTCCCTGCTAGTGATGATGTATTTGGTATGGTCAAGGACTTAGAAGTAATCTTTGGAAAGGGTCCCGGCGGTCAATCAGTTCCGAACGACGTCGCTACATGACACACACCCATATAGAAGAAGAAATCTATATTTTGGGAGCTGCATATTGGAAAGACCTGCGTGTCCGCTCTTCAATCGACGTGATGCACGTGACGAAGAATATTTGTGTGAACCTGCTAGGATTCCTAGGCGTGTATGGGAAGACAAAAGATACACCAGAAGCATGGGAGGACCAACAAATTATGAAAGACCCAAAGAACATGCATACACAGAACAAGACGGATAAAGGGCGTCACTTAAGTCGTGCCAGCTATGCTCTTACCAAAGCAGAGAAGGAAATCTTTTTTGAAGTCCTTTACAGTATCAAGGTGCCGTCTGGCTTCTCATCTAATATAAAGGGGATAATAAATATGGCAGAGAAAAAGTTCCAAAACCTGAAGTCTCATGACTGTCACGTGATTATGACGCAATTGCTTCCGATTGCATTGATGGGGCTTCTACCGGAAAATGTTCGAGTACCCATTGTGAAGCTGTGTGCATTCCTCAATGTAATATCTCAGAAGATAATCAATCCATATATTCTGCCAAGGTTACAGAAGGATGTGGTACAATGTCTTGTTAGTTTTGAGTTGGTGTTCCCACCATCCTTCTTCAATATTATGACGCATCTCCTGGTTCACCTAGTGGAAGAGATTGCCATTCTCGGTCTGGTATTTCTGCACAATATGTTCCCCTTTGAGAGGTTTATGGGAGTCTTAAAGAAATATGTTCATAACCGTGCTAGACCAGAAGGAAGCATCTCCAAGGGATATGGAATAGAGGAGGTCATTGAGTTTTGTGTTGACTTTATTCCTAACCTTAAGCCGATTGGTGTTTCGACTATGCATGAGGGAAGACTATGGAAAAGGCACTGGGAAAGAAAGCAATGATATGTAGGGACAGGATTCTTTCACTAAAGCACACTACAGCTTCTACATAATTCCACCTTGGCAGCTCCAGATATCGAGGAACACAAGAATATTGTACGCCCAAAACCCGGGAAGCCTGAATCATGGATTACAGATGAACACATGAAGTCTTTCGTGGTTGGATGCGGACACATCTCTTGAATGACACCACTGTTGGAGATCAGCTATACTTGTTGGTCAAGGCCACCATCTTCTCGTATTGTATTTCCAAGGGTATGAATTATATGTGAATACATTCTACTCGATCGACCAAGATAAAAAGAGCACCAACCAAAATAGTGGTGTCCGCTTTGATGCAATAGACGAGAATGGACAAAAGGACACATTCTATGGTTACATAGAGGAGATATGGGAACTAGACTATGGAGTTTCTTTTAAGGTCCATTTGTTTCGCTGCAAATGGGTCAACCTGAATGGAGAAGGGGTAAAGATAGACCAGGTTATGGAATGACAACAAGGATCTCAACAATCTTGGTTATAGAGATGAACCATTCGCCCTAGCCAATGATGTGTCTCGGTTTTCTATGTGAAGTACATGTCCTCCGCATCAAAAAAGAAAAATATGCAAACGAATACATCATATGATGAGCCAAAGCGTCACATAGTTCTTTTAGGGAAAAGAAAAATCGTGGGAATCAAGGACAAGACAGACATGTGAGAAGATTATAATAAGTTTGATGAAATTCCGCCTTCACAAAGGAAAACCCACAAGCATTCTGTTAAGTAAAGAAGATGCTCCATGGTTACGTCTGCCAAGAAGTTCATGCTCATATTATGTAACTCTAGTTCATGTCTTTCGCGGTTTGTGGCTTGACCGAAGGATATCTTTCGCGGTTTTTGGCTTGACCGGGACTATATATAGGGGGGCCTTTAGTCCCGGTTTTGTAGTCTTAGTTTTTAATATTAATAAATGTTTTGAGTGTTAGTCCCGTTTTGTGGCTGGACCGGGACTATGAAGAAGTTGTCCCGATTCGTACTTACCATTAAGATCTGATTCCAAACGCCATGTCACATATTAGAGAGTGCCTCTATGACCAGTTTCTTGGAGATGCCAAGGATCGATCCGCGGCATCTCCGAACTGGGTCAGTGGTGTCCTCGCTCTCGAAAACCATCTTGCAGCTTGTAACTCTCTAACTAGATCAATACACCGAGCTAACTAATTTCACATATTAGGGTGTCTATGACCAGTTTCTTGGAGATGCCGGGATCTGGATCCGGCGGCATCTCCCTGAAACTGGTCGTAGTGGTGTCCCTGCTCTCGAAAACCATCTTGCATCTTGTAACTTCTCTAACTAGATCAATACACCTGAGAGCTAACTAATTTCACATATTAGGGAGTGCCTCTATGACCAGTTTGTTGAAGATGCTGGAGGGCTGGGATCCGGCGGCATCTCCCTGAAACTGGTCGTAGTGGTGTCCCTGCTCTCGAAAACAATATTGGAGATGCCTCAATCTGGCTGGAGGACTGGACTCACAAGGATGCCTATTTATAGTACAAGCAGCTCGGCATAGTGTCGACACTTACGACATAATATCGACACTCACACCTATTATTAGTGCTGACTCGTGTTTTGTCCCGGTTGGTGTCTCCAACCGGGACTAAATGTTCATCTTTAGTCCCGGTTGGTGACACCATCCGAGACAAGGTACACGCCGCACGACATAATATCAACACTCACCCCTATCATTAGTGCTGCCTGGCCCAGCCTACCGAAATCCCTCCAACCGGGACTAAAGTTGAACCTTTAGTATATTGAAAATCCGAACAATGAAAATCCTTCGCATGGTGTCATATTATGTGACATAGTTGAAAGGAAAAATACCAGACTTGGTATATTGATCATGTCTCGAAAAAACCTTCACAAAATGACCTATCATGTTCGAGGTTTCATGGCTTTCGGTCCAAATGACCGATGTTATGTGTTGAATCACGACATAGTTTGTGATGCTGTGCCCATATTATGCATCCATGTGGACATTGGTATGGAGAACAATGTTGCAGGAGGAAGTTTTCCGTTTTGTCGCACGGAAAAGCCCTTTTCCATTTTCCGAGCGCAAAAAACGGGTCGTTTTGTGAAGTAACCACCAAAATGCTATTTCAGAATGCTACCGTCCCATTTTCCTAAAATACTAGACCACCTTACATGGACTATCTCCCAACCGGGACATCTCAAACCTTTTCGTCCATCCCGGGTAAAAAGGACAAATGTCTGCCGAATCGATAGGAAGTGGGTCCGGTTTGTACTGCATGTACATGATCTATCGCCCGTGATTTTTTGAAAAAATCATTTTTAGACTCGCAATATGTGGTTTCTTCATAGATCCAATGCAAGTTCTAACGATGCTCGTCCCCTATCATCATGCACGCCGGTTCGACCATAGTTAGAAATTCAAAAAATTCAAAACGGGCATAAGAAATTCAAAAAAAAATCCGAACAATGAAAATCCTTCGCGTGGTGTCATATTATGTGACATAGTTGAAAGGAAAAATACCAGACTTGGTATATTGATCATTTCTCAAAAAAACCTTCACAAAATGACCTATCATGTTCGAGGTTTCATGGCTTTCGGTCAAAATGACCGATGTTATGTGCTGAATCACGGCATAGTTTGTGATGTTGTGCCCATATTATGCATGCATGTGGACATTGGTATGGAGAACAATGTTGCAGGAGGAAGTTTTCCTTTTTGTCGCAAGGAAAAGCCCTTTTCCATTTTCCGAGCGCAAAAAACGGGTCGTTTTGTGAAGTAACCACCAAAATGTTGTTTCAGAATGCTACCGTCCCATTTTCCTAAAATACTAGACCACCATACATGGACTATCTCCCAACCGGGACATCTCAAACCTTTTCGTCCATCCCGGGTAAAAATGACAAATGTCTGCCGAATCGGCAGGAAGTGGGTCCGGTTTGTACTACAGGTACATGATCTATCGCCCGTGATTTTTTGAAAAAAATCATTTTTAGACTCGCAATATATGGTTTCTTCAGAGATCCAATGCAAGTTCTAACGATGCTCGTCCCCTATCTTCATGCACGCCGGTTCGACCATAGTTAGAAATTCAAAAAATTCAAAACGGGCATAAGAAATTCAAAAAAAATCCGAACAATGAAAATCCTTCGCGTGGTGTCATATTATGTGACATAGTTGAAAGGAAAAATACCAGACTTAGTATATTGATCATGTCTCGAAAAACCTTCACAAAATGACATATCATGTTCGAGGTTTCATGGCTTTCGGTCCAAATGACCGATGTTATGTGCTGAATCACGACATAGTTTGTGATGCTGTGCCCATATTATGCATGCATGTGGACATCGGTATGGAGAACAATGTTGCAGAAGGAAGTTTTCCTTTTTGTCGCACGGAAAAGCCCTTTTCCATTTTCCGAGCGCAAAAAATGGGTCGTTTTGTGAAGTAACCACCAAAATGCTGTTTCATAATGCTACCGTCCCATTTTCCTAAAATACTAGACCACCATACATTGACTATCTCCCAACCGGGACATCTCAAACATTTTCGTCCATCCCGGGTAAAAAGGACAAATGTCTACCGAATCGATAGGAAGTGGGTCCGGTTTGTACTGCAGGTACATGATCTATCGCCCGTGATTTTTTGAAAAAAATCATTTTTAGACTCGCAATATGTGGTTTCTTCATAGATCCAATGCAAGTTCTAACGATGCTCGTCCCCTATCTTCATGCACGCCGATTCGACCATAGTTAGAAATTCAAAAAATTCAAAACGGGCATAAGAAATTCAAAAAAATACGAACAATGAAAATCCTTCGCGTGGTGTCATATTATGTGACATAGTTGAAAGGAAAAATACCAGACTTGGTATATTGATCATGTCTCGAAAAAACCTTCACAAAATGACCTATCATGTTCGAGGTTTCATGGCTTTCGGTCCAAATGACCGATGTTATGTGTTGAATCACGGCATAGTTTGTGATGCTGTGCCCATATTATGCATCCATGTGGACATTGGTATGGAGAACAATGTTGTAGGAGGAAGTTTTCCTTTTTTTCGCACGGAAAAGCCCTTTTCCATTTTTCGAGCGCAAAAAACGGGTCGTTTTGTGAAGTAACCACCAAAATGCTGTTTCATAATGCTACCGTCCCATTTTCCTAAAATACTAGACCACCTTACATGGTCTATCTCCCAACCGGGACATCTCAAACCTTTTCGTCCATCCCGGGTAAAAAGGACAAATGTCTGCCGAATCGATAGGAAGTGGGTCCGGTTTGTACTGCAGGTACATGATCTATCGCCCGTGATTTTTTGAAAAAATCATTTTTAGACTCGCAATATGTGGTTTCTTCATAGATCCAATGCAAGTTCTAACGATGCTCGTCCCCTATCTTCATGCACGTCGGTTCGACCATAGTTAGAAATTCAAAAAATTCAAAACGGGCATAAGAAATTCAAAAAAAATCCGAACAATGAAAATCCTTCGCGTGGTGTCATATTATGTGACATAGTTGAAAGGAAAAATACCAGACTTGGTATATTGATCATTTCTCAAAAAAACCTTCACAAAATGACCTATCATGTTCGAGGTTTCATGGCTTTCGGTCCAAATGACCGATGTTATGTGCTGAATCACGGCATAGTTTGTGATGTTGTGCCCATATTTTGCATGCATGTGGACATTGGTATGGAGAACAATGTTGCAGGAGGAAGTTTTCCTTTTTGTCGCAAGGAAAAGCCCTTTTCCATTTTCCGAGCGCAAAAAACGGGTCGTTTTGTGAAGTAACCACCAAAATGTTGTTTCAGAATGCTACCGTCCCGTTTTCCTAAAATACTAGACCACCATACATGGACTATCTCCCAACCGGGACATCTCAAACCTTTTCGTCCATCCCGGGTAAAAATGACAAATGTCTGCCGAATCGGCAGGAAGTGGGTCCGGTTTGTACTACAGGTACATGATCTATCGCCCGTGATTTTTTGAAAAAAATCATTTTTAGACTCGCAATATGTGGTTTCTTCAGAGATCCAATGCAAGTTCTAACGATGCTCGTCCCCTATCTTCATGCACGCCGGTTCGACCATAGTTAGAAATTCAAAAAATTCAAAACGGGCATAAGAAATTCAAAAAAAATCCGAACAATGAGAATCCTTCGCGTGGTGTCATATTATGTGACATAGTTGAAAGGAAAAAATACCAGACTTGGTATATTGATCATGTCTCGAAAAAACCTTCACAAAATGACATATCATGTTCGAGGTTTCATGGCTTTCGGTCCAAATGACCGATGTTATGTGCTGAATCACGTCATAGTTTGTGATGCTGTGCCCATATTATGCATGCATGTGGACATCGGTATGGAGAACAATGTTGCAGGAGGAAGTTTTCTTTTTTGTCGCACGGAAAAGCCCTTTTCCATTTTCCGAGCGCAAAAAACGGGTCGTTTTGTGTAGTAACCACCAAAATGCTGTTTCAGAATGCTACCTACCCATTTTCCTAAAATACTAGACCAACTTACATGGACTATCTCCTAACCGGGACATCTCAAACCTTTTCGTCCATCCCGGGTAAAAAGGACAAATGTCTGCCGAATCGATAGGAAGTGGGTCCGGTTTGTACTGCAGGTACATGATCTATCGCCCGTGATTTTTTGAAAAAATCATTTTAGACTCGCAATATGTGGTTTCTTCATAGATCCAATGCAAGTTCTAACGATGCTCGTCCCCTATCTTCATGCACGTCGGTTCGACCATAGTTAGAAATTCAAAAAATTCAAAACGGGCATAAGAAATTCAAAAAAAATCCGAACAATGAAAATCCTTCGCGTGGTGTCATATTATGTGACATAGTTGAAAGGAAAAATACCAGACTTGGTATATTAATCATTTCTCAAAAAAACCTTCACAAAATGACTTATCATGTTCGAGGTTTCATGGCTTTCGGTCCAAATGACCGATGTTATATGCTGAATCACGGCATAGTTTGTGATGTTGTGCCCATATTATGCATGCATGTGGACATTGGTATGGAGAATAATGTTGCAGGAGGATGTTTTCCTTTTTGTCGCAAGGAAAAGCCCTTTTCCATTTTCCGAGCGCAAAAAAAGGGTCGTTTTGTGAAGTAACCACCAAAATGTTGTTTCAGAATGCTACCGTCCCATTTTCCTAAAATACTAGACCACCATACATCGACTATCTCCCAACCGGGACATCTCAAACCTTTTCGTCCATCCCGGGTAAAAAGGACAAATGTCTGCCGAATCGGCAGGAAGTGGGTCCGGTTTGTACTACAGGTACATGATCTATCGCCCGTGATTTTTTGAAAAAAATCATTTTTAGACTCGCAATATGTGGTTTCTTCAGAGATCCAATGCAAATTCTAACGATGCTCGTCCCCTATCTTCATGCACGCCGGTTCGACCATAGTTAGAAATTCAAAAAATTCAAAACGGGCATAAGAAATTCAAAAAAAATCCGAACAATGAAAATCCTTCGCGTGGTGTCATATTATGTAACATAGTTGAAAGGAAAAATACCAGACTTGGTATATTGATCATGTCTCGAAAAAACCTTCACAAAATGACATATCACGTTCGAGGTTTCATGGCTTTCGGTCCAAATGACCGATGTGATGTGCTGAATCACGGCATAGTTTGTGATGCTGTGCCCATATTATGCATGCATGTGGACATCGGTATGGAGAACAATGTTGCAGGAGGAAGTTTTCCTTTTTGTCGCACGGAAAAGCCCTTTTCCATTTTCCGAGCGCAAAAAACGGGTCGTTTTGTGAAGTAACCACCAAAATGCTATTTCATAATGCTACAGTCCCATTTTCCTAAAATACTAGACCACCATACATTGACTATCTCCCAACCGGGACATCTCAAACATTTCGTCCATCCCGGGTAAAAAGGACAAATGTCTGCCGAATCGATAGGAAGTGGGTCCGATTTGTACTGCAGGTACATGATCTATCGCCCGTGATTTTTTGAAAAAAATCATTTTTAGACTCGCAATATGTGGTTTCTTCAGAGATCCAATGCAAGTTCTAACGATGCTCGTCCCCTATCTTCATGCACGCCGGTTCGACCATAGTTAGAAATTCAAAAAATTCAAGACGGGCATAAGAAATTCAAAAAAATCCGAACAATGAAAATCCGTCGTGTGGTGTCATATTATGTGACATAGTTGAAAGGAAAAATACCAGACTTGGTATATTGATCATGTCTCGAAAAAACCTTCTCAAAATGACATATCATGTTCGAGGTTTCATGGCTTTCGGTCCAAATGACCGATGTTATGTGCTGAATCACGGTATAGTTTGTGATATTGTGCCCATATTATGCATCCATGTGGACATTGGTATGGAGAACAATGTTGCAGGAGGAAGTTTTCCTTTTTGTCGCACGGAAAAGCACTTTTCCATTTTCCGAGCGTAAAAAACGGGTCGTTTTGTGAAGTAACCACCAAAATGCTGTTTCAGAGTGCTACCATCCCATTTTCCTAAAATAGTAGACCACCTTACATGGACTATCTCCCAACCGGGACATCTCAAACCTTTTCGTCCATCCCGGGTAAAAAGGACAAATGTCTGCCGAATCGATAGGAAGTGGGTCCGGTTTGTACTACAGGTACATGATCTATCGCCCGTGATTTTTCGAAAAAATCATTTTTAGACTCCCAATATGTGGTTTCTTCAGATATCCAATGCAAGTTCTAACGATGCTCGTCCCCTATCTTCATGCACGGCGGTTCGACCATAGTTAGAAATTCAAAAAATTCAAAACGGGCATAAGAAATTCAAAAAAAATCCGAACAATGAAAATCCTTCGCGTGGTGTTATATTATGTGACATAGTTGAAAAGGAAAATACCAAACTTGGTATATTGATCATGTCTCAAAAAAACATTCACAAAATGACCTATCATGGTTTCATGGCTTTCGGTCCAAATGACCGATGTTATGTGCTGAATCACGACATAGTTTGTGATGCTGTGCCCATATTATGCATGCATGTGGACATTGGTATGGACAACAATGTTGCAGGAGGAAGTTTTCCTTTTTGTCGCACGGAAAATCCCTTTTCCATTTTCCGAGCGCAAAAAAGGGTCGTTTTGTGAAGTAACCACCAAAATGCTGTTTCAGAATGCTACCGTCCCATTTTCCTAAAATACTAAACCACCTTACATGGACTATGTCCCAACCGGGACATCTCAAACCTTTTCGTCCATCCCGGGTAAAAAGTACAAATGTCTGCCGAATCGGTAGGAAGTGGGTCCGATTTGTACTACAAGTACATGATCTATAGCCCGTGATTTTTTGAAAAAATCATTTTTAGACTCGCAATATGTGGTTTCTTCAGAGATCCAATGCAAGTTCTAAATGAGACATTTTTCTTCCCGCCATTTCTTCCCGCCATTTTTCCCGAAGTTCTTCCCGCCAGTTTTTCCCGCCAGTTCTTCCCTCCAGTTATCTTCCTGCCATTTCTCACTATATATATATGTAGGGTTGGCCTCCATTGTCATTGCACATCTCTAGACTCATATGTGCAATCTCATCACTCTTTCCCATGACTTCCACCGTAGCACTAACTCCTAGGGAGGTGGAGGCGGTTTGCGCCTCATCACTACTCGCCCGGGCCATCGTGTCCCCGTCGGCTGGATGCTAAGCGTCCGAGGCGTGCCGGTTCCTCCTGTCCCTCTAGGTGTGGCGCGCCGGATGGCCATCACGAACCACTACTACTACGAGCTCACGCCGGAGCAGCGGAGGAATCCCAGATGGCATCCCGACTATTTCCCGACTAGGGAAGCCTTCTTCGTGGATCGGCGTGAGAGGGCGCTCGCCAGGCATGAGGAGGACGACCCACCTCCTCCGAACTTAAACAAGGCCGGCCGTCGGCTGTGGTGGTGCGGCCGGACTCTCCAGAGCGTCATGGCCTACGACACGGCCGCCGACTCTAGCCCCCGCCTGCGCTACCCTCAAGTCCAGCCCACTCGTACTCAGCTTTTAAGGTTCAACTACGGCGACCCCAACGACGACAGCGACGACGGCCGCGGCTAGTACGACGACTACAGTGGCGAGTATTACAGGTGTAGGTAGGAGCATGACTGAATCACTCCAACATTGCAACACAAGTTCGGCCGATTGTGGCTTAATCTGGCCATGTATTTTAATTTTCAGTTCTTCTATGTAACATTATTTTAGTTGCGTTATGTACTTTAATTCTAGTTCTATCCTAAATTTTTTTTCTTTCCGCCCATTATTTCCCGTCCTTTTTTTGCCGCCCATTAATATATAAAAAATATAAGTTAATTCAAATCCAAATTAAAAACAGAAAATGGTTTTGAATTAGTTATTCAAATTCAAACACTTTTTATGTTTAAAGTTTTTCTAAATTCCAAATTAATATTCAAAAAATATAAGTTAATTAATTTTTAATTTTAAATGGTTCATATTTTAAATGGTTACATTAATTATTTTTTAAAACAGAAAATGGTTTTGAATTAGTTATTCAAATTCAAACACTTTTTATGTTTAAAGTTTTTCTAAATTCCAAATTAATATTCAAAAAATATAAGTTAATTCATTTTTAATTTTAAATGGTTCATATTTTAAATGGTTACATTAATTATTTTTTTAAACAGAAAATGGTTTTGAATTAGTTATTCAAATTCAAACACTTTTTATGTTTAAAGTTTTTCTAAATTCCAAATTAATATTCAAAAAATATAAGTTAATTTATTTTTAATTTTAAATGGTTCATATTTTAAATGGTTAAATTAATTATTTTTTAAAAACAGAAAATGGTTTTGAATTAGTTATTCAAATTCAAATACTTTTTATGTTTAAAGTTTTTCTAAATTCCAAATTAATATTCAAAAAATATAAGTTAATTCATTTTTAATTTTTAATGGTTCATATTTTAAATGGTTACATTAATTATTTTTAAAAATAGAAAATTGTTTTGAATTGGTTATTCAAATTCAAACACTTTTTATGTTTAAAGTTTTTCTAAATTCCAAAGTAATTATCATTTAAAAAACATTACAAATTTAAACCCCAAAATAAAAAATAAGGCGAGAACGGAGAGAAAATTCCTGAAAAAATTTGAAAATAGGGTCATATGTCCCGGTTGGAGCCACCAACCGGGACTAAAGACCCCTGCGCGCGCCAACCCTTGGTCTGCTGAAAAAGGTGGAGTATACGTCCCGGTTGGTGGCTCCAACCGGGACGTATAACCCTTTAGTCCCGGTTGGAGCCACCAACCTAGACAAAAGGTCCTTTTGTTAATATCTGGGTTCCTCTCCTCTTCTTCTTCCCCATCTCACAATCTCTTCTCGACAGGATCGGTGACGCTGTGAGGCTGCCTGGCCGCCAAGACGCCTCTACCGCCGCTGCTCCGCCTCCGCCTCCTCGCCAGGAACCTCCTCACCGACGGAATCGACGAAGGGCGCCAGTAACCACCGCAATCGGGAGCTCCTCCCCGAAGTCCGGCCACCGCTGTTCTCGACGATTCCAGCCACGTCTGAGCTCGCTTGGTCGAGCTGGCCCCTCCACCGCCTCCGTGGTGAGCCCCTCCACCTCACAGTCCTCTCCTTTCTTCCTCTTCCTCTTCAGACGCTGCCGCGCTACAAAGTACTGCCACTGCCGTCGGCCGCCGTCGTGCTTCCTGTTCTGGCGACCAATCCAGAGCGGCGCCGCCACTAAACGGCTCGGTACGCTAGCCCGCATCCATCGCACCCGCTCCCGCTTGTCCACCCGCGCTCCAGAGCCCTTCCCGTCGACGATCTGGGGCTGATCCCCGGTGCATGAAGTCACGCTGACGTCCTGGTGACATCAGCGGGCGGGGTCAGCGCGGTCAAACATGCGGTGGGTCCTGCTTGCTTGCGTGGAGGCTGAGTTGGCACTGGGGCCCTTCTGTCAGTCTCACTGGCTAGGGGTCGCCCCGGTGTAAAAACTATTTGCCTTTTTGTTTTTAATTCCAGAAAATGATTTAATATTGTAAAATCAATAACTTATTGTTTATAAGTCAAAAAAATACAAATAATATATCAAATTGTTCAAAAAAATGAAACCTATCTATTTAACCTATAATCATGCATTGTTCAACAACTTAAATGACAAGTATAATTAGAAGAACAAATGCACCCCTCTCATATGTTCCGGAGTTTCCCCGAGTTAAGGGTTTTCACCCCTCGGAACCCCGATTAAATCGTCGAGCATGTCTTAGGGTTACATTCCAATGCAAATTAACTTGTCATATCATCATACTTGCTTGAGCATTGCATCAATGCCATGTGTTGATTGTTTCCCTTTCTTTACGGTGTTTGGTTCTTCCCGATAGAATACGATATCGAGATCGAGATCGAAGCCAGAGATCAACACCGTCGAAGCTCGAAGACAAATACTTGACCAACTGTAATCAAGTCAAGTACAAGGATCCTGAAGCTCTGCTTTCGGCTATCAACAGGCAAAGGCAAGCATAGCCCTACCATGATATAATCCTATGATTTCGAAAGAATTTCAATTCTTGCCATGATGCATACAATTCTACTGTGGTCTTTTACCGATAGATAGTGTCCTATCTGTTGCATTACTCCCGTTGAGCTTATATTACCTGATCCACTGCTCCTAGCATATTAGGTTTATTTGTTTGAATTATTAGGTTTATTATTAGTTAGGTATTATTAGGTTTATTAATTAGTTAGGTATTATTAGTCTTCGGCCCCACTGGTCAGTCACTGTGGGTAGCCCCAGACCCGATGAAAAACTACCTCCTGTGTTGATGTACATATTGATTGCGCATTGTATTATGCCATGTATTTATTGCCGCCTTTCTTTCCGGTATTGGTTCTTCGCGATAGGATCCGAGCCTGAGGGTTTCTTCGAATTAGGGTTTCTGATATTGTAAATTCATTTTTATTATTGTGTATGTATATATTAGGGTTTCTCTGAATTAGGGTTTATATCTCTCAACACCGAACCTAACATTCTCCCTTAGCCGCTTTGACTTATCCGTTTTGCCACCTATGCAGAAAATATGGACCCACACGACAGAGACGAAGAAAAGGAAGAGTTGATCCAAGGTGTGATCCGTGGGGAAGAAAATTTAGATGTATCGACGTTTCTGAACAACTCCGGTGAGGGTGTTCCTCTTTTTGCCGGAAGAGACGACTTGTTTGAGGTTGAAGGTGATGCCTTCCGCGAGGGAGAAGGCGATGCCTTGTGTAATCGAGAAGACGACCGCTCTAGCGAGGTGCATGTAATATAATTAATTCATCAATTAATCATCTGCTATCTATATAGAAATAGTAACGGCGATCTTTCTTCTTTTAGCCCTCCGGATCGAACAAATCTACTGAAAAGAGCGGACGAGGCCCAACCAAAAAGTTGGAAGACCATGAGAGGTTCAGGATCGAAGATATCGCTAAAGACGGCAAATCGATGGCTCCCGAAGTTGTCGCAATCAAATTTGTGGCACAATGCGGAGTAATCGTTAGGGACTTAATCCCGATCACCATTCAAATTTGGAATAGGCCTGCTGATGCGGAAGAAGAGGGAACATGTTTGTTTGTTTGTCCCTAACAAGGCCAAAGATTTACTGTGGAAGAGGCTCATGCTTAATTTCAAACTACCGAAGATAGAGCTGGATCCAAATGCGGAGGATCCAGTTGAGGACGCCTTAGAACATGGGAGAGCCATGGAGGCTAAGGTCAGGGAGTGGGCTATGAAGAAGATGGCCCAATATTTCACCAACTGGAAGAAAAGATTGCACCTTGACTATGTCGTGAAAGAGAAGACTCCGGATTTCAAGAAGATTCAGTTTGAGAAGATAAAACCATTCTGGGCTGAGTTTGTGAACTACAAGACATCAGAAAAAGCTAAGAAAATGTCTGCAACGAATAAGCTAAATGCTGCTAACAAGAAGTATCACCATATATGGGGCAAGGTGGCTACAGGGCTGGCATTCCTAAGTGGGAGAAACTTGAGAATGAACTGCGTGCTAAAAAGATCATCTCAGAGACAGACGATTGGGTCGAACGTGCAAGGAATTGGTTTTACGGGCATGGGGCACGTTGGACTCGGAAGGGATGTGTATATATAACATACGGCATAAAGAAGACCCCTTGCCAATCGAGAAGATGAGAAAAGTAGTAAAGGCTGTTAAATATGGGGACTTCATTCCCGATAGAGAGAATGATGAGCTCACACTCCCCCTTGGAAATAAGGAACATGATGGACGAACACGAGGCGCAAGCGGCTCCAAACCATGGAGGATTGGGTTTCCCGAAGAGAGGAATAAATATCCTGATAGAAGCCGTCAGAGGAGAAAGGACAAGGCGGAAGTTGAAGCAGATATTCAGAAAGAGCGAATGCGTATAATTGAAGAACGGATAAAGCAACAACAAGATGAAATTAACGCACTTAAAGAGCAAAGTACTACCAGCCCATCTCAGCAGCACACTGCATTCGATGCTACCGGCCTATCGAATAATCGAAAAAGCAGTGTGGCTTCCACCGAGGTCCCGGGTGATGACAATGACGATGACGATGGTGCACCGACGATGGCTCCTGTTGGCTACCCAGTGGATGATATCACAGAGATGACACACTGCGAGCTACATGTCAAAGTTGTGAACATATCAATGAAGGTGGCGGTCGGCTATGCCTTACCAATTGGACCCACACCAACTTACCACTGTCGTCCGGTTCCACAGGGCTACACTGTTGTCGGGGTGGATGAAATCATGCCCACCTTTGAAGTTTTGGATCTTGACTACCCTGCAGGTGAAGGGGATGTGACTGTACTAGGAGACGCAACAAACGTCACCATTCTATGGCCAAAGAAAGGTATCGTGCTTCGAAATCACACGCCAAGGCCATCTTCGCCGCCGCCTCACCCGTCTCCAGCGAGGTTGTCGCCGCCGCGGCAGCCGTCTTCGTCGCCTCACCTGGCTCCGTCGCCTCACCCGTCTCCGTCGCCTCACCAATCTCCGGCGCAGCCATCGCCGCGGCAGCCATCGTCGGCGCCTCAGGATAAAAAGCGTAAGCGTACCGCTACTCTGCGTCGTGGTAACCGATCGTCGAAACGTAAACAAGAGCCTCTTCCAAAAGTACCAAAGGTTCCTCCCAAGAGAGCTTATGACTGTACTGAAGAGGAGACTACGGCTATCGTTGATGCGGAAACGACAGCGTTTTTTGCTAAGCTGAGGCGGCCGAAAGAGCCAGAGTTCCCCAGCACCAAAGAAGAAAAAGCCAGAGTGTTGAAAATGCTAAAGACTCTTCATCAACCCGAGCCAAAGCTGTCATCAGACTATGAGCGTTCTATTCTCAAGTCACATGCGGCACAACAAGCCTCGAAGAGCAGTACTGATGCAAGCGAGAAATCTGTTGCCCAGCTCGGAGAACAAGCAAAACAGTCTTGCGCCCCTCTCAAGGTGATTTCCCATACCAATGTGGGGTCGAGCAAATATGGGGCCGAAGAGCAGTATGATCCAGAGGTAGTTACTGTCTGAGAAGCTGCAGCTGCTCAAGGTATGAGTATTGCCCAGTACTTATCCCAGTTAGAGTACTTCCCCGTGAGTGAAGTAGCATACAAATACCAGTACGGCAAACCTCTCGTCAAATCTGAGGAGGTAAATAATCTTCCAACAAAAATGCGAAGATTGCATAACTGGTACATGCATGCCATAAAGGCCGGGGCTAACTGGATAGTGCTGAAGGTTACAAAAAAGCATTATGGCAAAGAAATAGATGACATGATATCCATTGAATTTGCTGAACTATTTCAATTATTCAATCAAGACGCCTTGGACAAATCGATCATCAGTGCCTATTGTCTGTAAGTACTAATTCTGTAATTAATTTAGTCTCCAGCTATCTCACCTTGTTTATTGCATGTATATAATCATACTGTAATATGCAGAATGAAGATTCTCGAATGCAGCAGAGGACAAATCTATGACATTGGCTTCATTGACCCTATTGGGTTCATCAAGCTAATCTCAAAACAAGCCCCCAAGATACGGAGGATAATATAGTACACGCGTTAAGGCTTCAAGAAACCAGAAGGAAAATACTATTTCCTTACAACTTCGAGTGAGTGTTATTGTCTTGTATACACTTTCTATTTCGCTTACTCGATGTTAAGTATATAATTGATTAGTTATGCATTCGCAGCTTTCACTATATTCTGTTAATCATTCAACTTGACAAAGGGCGTGTACTAGTCATGGACTCGAAACATAAACCCCTTGAGCAGTGGAAGGACATGCAGATGCTTCTCCAGCGGTAATTCTAATAATTACGACACAACCTTCTTGAATTTTATGATATAAAGTAATTAATAACTTCTTTTATTCGTTTTCTTCGCCGGGCAGCGCTTGGAAACGGTTCACCAACAAGGCTAGGGGTGTTTGGAAAGAGGAGCTTACATTTCAAGCACTAGATATAAGCACCACTAGCTATATCCGCGCATCTCTTTGATTCTAGTTTTGATACCGTTATTATCATGCTTGATTATTATTTTGATTGAACTATGTTCTCGTAAAGTGGCTGACGCAGGGACCAGGTAACAATCTATGTGGATACTATGCTTGCGAGTTCATCCGGCAGACGTGCTGTGAGAAGGGCAGAAATTTAGAGCAACTCCACGTACGTAAACAACTTCTATAGTTTTTAATTACTATCAAATTGTGTTTAGTTTTATTCATATAGGCTGACTCCTTTTTTAAATCAGATCGAACGTCTACGGGACGGTCTTCTGCCAAAGGATCGCGTACGAGCAATTCAGGAGGAATTGGCGGGATTCTTGGATGCAGAAGTCCTAAATCCAAAAGGGGAATACTATTCGGATGTGTATAAACAATAGGGATTATACAAAGAGCAACTTTTGTATGTAGTGCATGAACTCGATCCGTGTATCGAATGTAATATTGTTATGATGATCTTGTGTAATATCATGGTTCCTTCGTTGATGAATGGAAAACACTAAATAAACAATAAAACAACATAAATGAATTCTCTGCAAAAAGTGGCCAAAATGCTGCCGCGGCAACAAAAGTTGCCAAAATGAATTCTCTATCGCGGCAAAGAAATGTGTCAAATCTCTGCTGCGGCAGAGGGTTATTTGTCCCGGTTCGTGTTACGAACCGGGACGGTTGCTCCACCCCCCTCGCCCTCTGCCGCGGCCACGTGTACCCCCTTTTGTCCCGATTGGTGGGGCAACCGAGACTAAAGGTTGAGCTTTTAGTCCCGATTGCCCCGTCCCGGTTGGGTAACCGGGACTAATGCCCCTTACCAACCGGGACCAATGGGGCTGTTCCCACTAGTGTCATTTGGGACTTTTTAATCGTTGGGGACATATGGAATCTTATGTGTTCACGTCTCTTATTCCTCATTAGCAAGGAAATCCTGTGGGAATTCCTTTTTCTGAATCAACAAGTGTTTTTAAGATATAAAAACATGTAATTTACGTAGATTGTTTCAACCTCTCAGCCCTCATGATGCAACTGACCACCGGTGGACACGCAACCGACAGCGCTGCAAGATCGATCAAAGACTTGCACCATACAGACAACTAAGAGCTAGGTAACGATCAAAGACGTTCTTCATGGAAACAGCGCAGAGATAGGTACATACGTAATTGTATTTGTCCTCTGTCCTTTGTTAGCTTCATATATCTTGTAGTACATCATAGAATCAGCATTAGCATCATCGGCGATGTAAAACAAGGGTGTGCACGTACCGTTAACACAATCGATCAATCCAAAAGGGTGCAATGTAGGAGCATTTGTTACCTAGTAGTTTTACGTGATGTCCTAATAAGTTTTCCTTGGCCCGTGATTCTTCAATAATGCAATTGGCATGGCTTCTACATCAGGTAAACCCCTTTCAAACAGCTGGACTCCTAATCCATGACTTAGCCGTCAAGTTTCTCAAGCAAGGTGATAGTCATTGTTGTCGATGTCAGAGTAGATTGGGATTGAGAAATGACATATATAAGAGACATGCACGGATCCAACAGCAGCAGGAGCCGGCAGAATCACGTGCTACACTACACCATGAAAAACATGACAACGGAATGGAAAATGTTGACATCATTTGTCGCTACGAAATTATGGCCCATACATCTCACGTTAAAATAGTATGTTCACACGGTTATACTCCTTATGGTATTAATATATTTACTTTCTCATATGTACATGACGGGATCCACTTTTTGTAAAGCTAACTTATATCATCTGCCAAAGCCGAGAGTTAAATATCCACCTTGGTATATGCACTCATCAGACACACCCCTAGCTGACTGACTTCAGGATCCTGTCACTTTGGTGACTTCCATATATGCTCTCCCCCTTTGCTACTCACTCACTTTGTAACCATGCTAGAAAATCCTAGGGCCCGACCATTCCAACTTAGATGCATTCTTGTAGGTAGGCCACAGTCTCACTGATGCTTCAAGTGTCGATGAAGTTCCCAACCTAGCAGTTGGCAAGGAGACACATGATGTCAATGGACTCTGGTGTCTCCAGAACTCATGAGTACATTTGGATTGAGCGGTATCAGGAAAACCTCTAGTGCAAGTTTTTCATCAGTATGAAAAGATGCACTTCATGTCTTTGCATGGTCTGGTTTTAGACCATTCAACCCGCCAATCCAACCCAAACACAACGGGCGTCATGCTCTGTGGAAAAATTGGGTTATCACGGGCCTCCACCGTCCTACCTCTCCATTGAAGGTGCATGAGACAACCGGCGACATGCATGCACCTCCATTGACGGGGAAGCAAATCTGTCTTTGTATCTCGTGATGGGAGGGTTGTGTGGCGCTAAAACCTACCTCTTGGACACATTTCAATTCAGCTGTGTTGTGCATCTCTTGGACGAGATTGTCCCCCCAGATCAGCTGACTACAAACCCAGAGGTTTGAATTATATGATCATCCTTGTCCAATACGAGATTTAGCTAGAGCGAAACATGTCCCCTTTCAATGACAAGATCGTACAGTTCCTCCTTGAAATAAGTTCTATAATATCCCAAATTTTGTAATTTGAATGTTAAGAAGATTCATAGAGAAAAATTTGGAACCAACAAAACTTTAGATTTTTTTCTTGCTTCGGATTGACTTTGTTTCACTTGCTTGTGATTGAAACCCTCCATATATGAACATGTGACCATAACCCACCCAAAACTCAAAAATTTGATCATCTCAAATGAGGAGATATTTTAAAAGTACTTTCACCCTATTTTCAAATTTAAAATCCTACTTAATTATTTTCATTCCAAAACCCTAAAACACTCTACTCCTAGATAAAATTATATTTTCAAATGTATAAATTGATGATTGAGGTATATCTTATATGTCACCTCACCTGGTTTCATAAATAAATTCATCAAAGGTATATAGAAAATTATTTGGCCCTAAAACAATTTAATTCTTTGCTTACCCAAAATTCTCAAAACTTATCTTCTTCTTAGAAGTTTGTTTTTCTACATAAGATTACTTTAACAGTTTAACTAAAATCATATTTGACACATATATAATATTCTATCTCTCTCTGCTAAAAAATAAAATACTTTTGAAGGTTAAATATTTATTTTTACCTATTTTTCATTATTGCAATAACAGGAAAAATGAGTGTTTTGATTATCTTAGCTCAGCAATAAATTATGGGATAATTACCCAAGTTGTATTATGGTATTTATAACCTATTTGCACCAAAACCCCACTTGGGTATGTTCAACTTTTCAAACTTTAATCAAAGAAATCATTTTTGACTTTTTGGATAATGAACCAAAATTCAATCAAAAGTCATTAGAAACATATGAAATAATTCCCAGAGAGAGGCACATGGTCATCCCTATCTACATCATGTTACTGTCCATGTCCTCCAAATCTTGTACAATAAATTCAAATCTTTAATCCTGATCGTTGCATGCCAGGGTTTCTCCCTTAAAACTTTGCATACTCATCTCTCTACCATCTCGTTTGTTTCCTCTCACTAACCAGTGTGGCGCCCTCACTAATCTTGAGTAATGTCCTGAATCATTGCACGCTGTAAGATGAAATGGGGAGTACTTGGTAACTGCTCAGTGCTCTGAAACTAGAGGTGATGCGTGCAGTGTTGGTGTGTCTGACTAGAAAGGGTCGACCTCTCATTTATAGGTACATGAGGTGTAGGTAAACAGTCGCATGGAGATAAAATGAAGAGATAGAGGTCGAACGCAACGGCTGAAGCCGAATAGTCCATATTAATATCAACTGAGTTCGTACTAAAACTCCACTTAGTGTATACCATTCATATTCTCATGCGTGACAAAAAGAAAACACGTGCACGAGGCATAGGTAGTTTCACGGCTCATCTCATTCCCGCAACCTACAACCCGCAGAACGCGTGCCCTGACAAGGCGGGCGATGGAGGAAGAGGAGTGCTTGTGCACGACTCTCTTCTTCTCATGCCCATAGAGTGGTAAAGTAGATCCTTTATAAGGTGGTTCAACTCCCATTATACTAGATTTTTGTCTCACCTATTGCCAATGCATGAACAGGGAAAATTGGTCTCTGAAATTATTACAGCAGAATAAATTTGATAGGGCCATATTTAGACAAAACTGTAACAAAACCTTATTCTTACTCTAAGATATAGCCGTCGCTTCACCATTTCAAATAAGACACGAGAAAACAGTCTAAACAACCAAGGAAATATCGTCGGTGAGAGTCCATAGTCCGTCACAACACCTTGAAGGCCCCAAGCAGAGAGGATCACATCGTGTTTCTGGCTGACGTGTGTAGAGTCTGGTGACCCTGCTGGCCGGTCACGGCAACGACTGTAGGTTCCTAACGTCCCAGCCGCCGGGCCGCACCGGACGGACACCCACCTCCCCAGACGGTTCTCCCCTCCTTGCGACGCCCTCCTCCCCGCCGCCGCCAATAACGTCACAGAGCAAAGCCCCCACGGCGCGGCGGCGACGGCCTTTGTCCTTGCGTTCTGATCTGATTCAGATCTCGGTGGCGGTGGCCTCGGCCTCGAGCGGCACGGCCTGCAGCTCGATCAGCGGAGGTGATGGCATCGTGGCGGCGGCCAGTGAGCGCCGGCGGCAGGGCTAAAGGCCGTTGGGCGGTTGGAGGCGGCGATCTAGGGTTTCTTGGATCGTCCTGCTACTCTATCCTCCATCGTCCTTGGTCAGACATCATGCGTCTTCTCTGGGCTGCTCGGGGCAGAGGCCCTGGGTTTGGTGGTAGTGGGCATATTCTCCGTCGAAGGTGGTCGGCCTGAGGCTGGTTTGTCGGATCTTGGGATCCATCATCTAGTCACGGCAGCGAGGCGGGGAGACCTGGGTGCCGGTGAAAACCGAGCCGTTGGCGGGCGATGGCGGCGTTAACACGTTGTTACATTGATGAAGGCATCGTCGTGCACCTAGTGTCGACATCAATCATGCTACTCCGGGGAAAACCCTAAGATCTTTGGACCGGGTGATGGCAGCGTCGCGGTGTCGTGTTCTCTCTTGGGAGCATCGCTTGTTGAGCAGCACTGGATGGAAGAGGCGGGCCTGGTGGAGCGGTTGTCTTGCATGGAGCTTCGGCGGCGATGTCAAGTCATGCTTGTACGATAGGTGCTATGTTGAGTCATGCCTATTTGGCGGGTGCTACGCACGACAGATCCTCCAGAGACTTCAAGCTGTGTTTACTGGTGGTACTTGGCGGCATGGTGCTGCGGGGTACCGGTGACAACCGCGAAGTTCTTTGGAGATAGTGCGCAGGGAGGTGGTGCTACTTGACATCGCGGTGGTGTCGATGGCTGGTGTGGAGAGAGTCTGCACATCGATATACATGCTGATGATGTTTTGGCGGAAGATAGTGGAGGCGGCGACATACGGAGTGTGTGCGTGGACACCGTTTCATGGATAGGCTGGGCGGATCTGGTCTCCTGGAGTGCATGAGGTAGCTAGGTGTTTGCTAGATCTCGTCGGGGAACTGGCGGTATGGTTATCGTTTTGCTTGGTGTTTTAGTTTGGCGGTTCCGGTTAATATGATCTTTGTAATGACTTTTGACACACTTTGTTGCTCTAATAATAAATAAAGGTTGTGTACATCACTTGATGCAGAGGCCAGGGCTTCACTCCCCATTTCAAAAAAGCTGCAAAATGGACATCAATGATACATGGAGGTCTAGAGTGAGAGGGAAGCACCTGAGATAATGACGCGCGATGGCCGAGGCCAGAAAACTAATAAAAATATGAGTATTTTAGACTTTAGTTAGCAGTAAGTATGTCCATATTTTGTTCGTATACAGAGTTGCATTACTTCTTTCAGTTCCTTGGGAGGTATGGAGGCGTCACCGCATTAGACCATCTGACTAACCCGCATGCTTGTTCATCGATTTGTTGTTAGGTATGGTCCTACTGAACTGATCTATGGCACTTACATTGTTTTTTCTTCAACCTGGAGAAACTGTTGACTACAACCATAATGTGTTAGGTTGACACCACAAACTAGTTAAAATTGGCTATAGGCTGCCTAGTATAAAGATGAGCCCGATGTACACGATCTCATAGACTACCTAGTAAGTGGCAGCCCTGCCATGTGAGTGAAAGATGAAACACATGAAAGTGTATACAAATAACTTCAGTTTTTTTTTTGAAAAAACGGGTGCATAACCCCGAACTCTGCATCGGTTGATGCACACAGTCTTTTATTAAAAGTTTATCATCTAGAGTTATTATAACATCAAGGACTGCTCAGAGTTGAAACATGAATCGACTAGCAATAAATAAAAAGCATATGACTACAAAATATCATGTAGCCGACTAGTATGCTGCCAGCCATCCTAGATGAAGATATGCTAAGCAACCATCAGGAGAATTTTGCATCCAATATCCATAGAATCCTGTTGGTCCTTCAGCGGTAGAAGCGCCCATACCTTCACTCAGTACGCCATCATATGAATAACCTGCGAAAGACTAAAAGTCCATGCCTTGTTAAAGATGATGCCATTCATGCATCTCCTAATAACCCAACATATGGAAACACGAATGTGAATTATATCCATAGATATAGTGTCAATTCCATTCAACAAATTCCCAACCATAGTTGTGATATTAGTTGGAGGAGGGAGATTATCTGTAAAGTTCACAATGCGCTATAAGATATGGGAAATAGGGCACGATATGAACAAATGTTCTACGGTTTCCTCTGACCGACAAAAACAACATTTGGTACACCCCATCAAATACCCATTCATCAAATTATCTTTTGGGGGTAACACTTTGTTGTTAAGAAAACACATAAATATTTTAATTTTAAGTGGTATTTCCAATTTACATTGCTACCGAAGGAACATTGTATGATCCTTCATCAGGTTTTCGTATATGGATTTTACTGAGAAGTGGGAAGACACCTGAAGATTTTAGATTCCAAGAAAATCTATAGGGTTCCTTAGAAAACGCACCATCATAAGATGTTAGCATAAGTGTAGGCTTGTTGTCCACCTACTACCTATTAGAACTCTCGCCAAACCAATATTCAGCAGTATTAACTTATGTATATGGTTTAAACCACTAGTCATAAATCTTGCCCCTTATTTCATCTAGAAACTCATATTTCCGTGGTCCATATATACTCGATTGCCAAGCCTACAACAACACAAGCCATGATTGTTCGTCGGGCCTAATTTGTTTGACGTTCTCTGCTGGAATTGGCAATGTACCTCGCAGCGATGAAAATCGGGGCAATGTACACTTGCTGGGAGTTTGGAATGGGTGGCATCAGCAAACCATACTCAACTACTTCCAATCCTTGCAGATAATATTTGTCAGCTGCGTGGAGTTCTAGAGCGCAGGCCCGCTCATGTAAAAGGTTTTAGCCAGATTTGTGCAGCTTTGAGCATACTATGAATGTGTACGAATCTTAGGACAGACAAGACTCAGTTTGACTTCAGGGTGCAGGTGGGACTGTCCGCGGGAGACCCGCGTATGCCCGCACAGTCCCGCAAAAGTTAGGTGGATATCCCACAAGTGCCCGCTATAAGTATGCGGGTGTCCATCATCCCACTTACGTTTACATATGTCCTAACAATTGTAATACTTCTATGAAAATAAAAATGGTACTTTCTTTGTCTCAAAATAGATATCCAAACGTATTTTGCATCTAGATATATTTAAATTTAGACAAATTCAAATCACTTCGTTTCTAAACAGAGGGATCCGGCTGCACTAGACGCGAATCGTGGGACGTGCACGCATGCGTTGGACACACTATTGTTCTCTATTCTGTAGGCCCACGCATGATTCTTGGCGTTTGGTGTTTATTGCCTTGCTACGTTGCTATGTTTGACAGATCGGGCTTCAAATTAAATACTAGCTAGTGATTATATGTTGCCTTCTGTTCTTCACTTCATGACACGTGTGCTCTAATCATTTTTATTTCGGCAGACAAGTACGGTAAGCCTAATAGAGCTTCTGAAGTGCGTCTGACACTAATCACTATGAAAAGAACGAAGCATAAAGTTGTCGTGGTATATGTCGGTAGAATATGTTTCACCATTACTTCAACCTTTTAAGTTTGAATTGACCTCAGAACAACGCGGGATCGATATGGAACGTGGAATAGCCCACTTATTTTTCTCCTTATCTGCGGGATACCCATTTAACTTTTTATGCGGGCTTGGAAAGCGGGTCCCGTGGGTAACCCACTACCACCTACAGCCTGAGTTTGACTAGTCATGTAGAGCATATAAAAGCCATGTACGGAATAGCCGCATGTTTGTGGTCCTCTCTTATCTCTTTTTAGTTCTTTCCTGCTCGCGAGCAAGACCCAGCGAGTAGCGGTGTATGTAGCACACGCAAATAGAGGCCACAACTTTCTCACGATCAGGCCTGACCATATTACCCACAAATGTATTGATGGTCCGTTCGCCTTCTTACCTTTTTGAAGCGGACAAAACAGACAACAATCACAATGCTCAACTTCTCCATGATGCGTTATTGGTTTAGTTTCCTCCTCAATCACGAACTGAGACTCACAAACCTCCTATATAAAATTCATCGTGGCCCAGCGGCGAGATAGAGGAAGATCGGGTGCCTCACCGGGGACGAGAATGTATGTATCATCTTCATCGCACACAACAACCAGGATAGGTTATGTCCTCAATTAATGTCTTTGTTCGAGGCAATCTACTATTTGGTGTGTCATGCACCCTCGTGTAATTGTGACTGTTATAGGTTTGGGAGATATATATCTAACAAGTTATACATGCTGACAGTTGACATGTTGAAGCTGTTATTTTTGTGATGGAAAGATTGATATGTCCAAATGGATAATGAAGCATCTTATTGACAAAAGGGGCAATGTTAAAGTGACTGAACCGCAAGCTTCGATGAAAAGGAGGATAATAATGTCACACCCGTGGAGTATGAACTTGGTTGTATATAGGAGTGACCATCTTCAGTTTTGTTGTCAAAGAGTGAACATTCTGTCGATTTTTTGGTTAATCAGAAGAGGTTCTTTCTGATTCTACAAGTTAAATTCTACATATTGAGTTGTCAAGAATGTGAGTTTCTTTTTGTTTAATTGGGATAGTTATCTCTGAACATTGCAAGTTTCGTCTATCAAGTATTTCAATCTTGGAAAATCTACTCCTGGGCACCGCACCCATGTCCTCCCGTGCGACACACATAGATTCAGGAACTACATCCGCTCGAAAGAGTTCTCGTGCTCCCCTCATGTTATCTTATCGGCTTGCAATTCATTATCGAACATGGGACTCCACGTCCCTTCCTTTTTTATCACACCCAGATCTGCCATCTTCTCAGCATAAAGGAGATAAGATCTATCACACCCAGATCTGCCATAAGGTCTATGATTGCTCACAAGGTTATTCGACCTACCTAAACTGCATTTATGCCTGAAAGGCATATTCTTAAAGGGGTTGTCATTTTACATAAAACTATTCATGAACTTAATTTGAAAAAGTTAGATGGTGTCCTTTTTAAAATTGATTTTGAAAAAACATATGACAAGGTTAAATGGTCATTTTTGCAACAATCACTTCACTTGAAGGGTTTTGATCCTTTATGGTGCAAGTGGATTGCAAACTTTATCCAAGGCGGGAGCGTTGGGATAAGGATGAATGATGACATTGGCCATTATTTCCAGACAAAAAAGGGGGTTAGACAGGGGACCCCTTATCTCCTATGATGTTTAACATTGTTGCAGATATATTGGCCATCCTCATAGCTAGATCTAAGGAAGATGGTCAAGTTGGGGGATTAATCCCGTATCTAGTTGAGTGTGGGTTATCAATTCTTTAGTATGTTGATGACACAATTCTCTTCATGGAACATGATCTTATGAAGGATGTCAATATGAAACTTATACTCAATATTTTTGAGCAACTTTTGGGACTTAAAATTAATTTCCACAAAAGTGAGATTTTCTATTTTGAAAAGGCTAAGAAACATGAACAGGAGTATAGAGATATATTTGGCTGTGAGTCAGGCTCTTTACCTTTCAAGTATTTGGGGGTCCCAATTCATCATAGAAGGCTCAGGAATTCCGAGTGGAATCCCGTTGAGAATCGCTTTGAAAGTAAGTTAGGTTGTTGGCAAGGCAAACTCTTGCCATATGGTGATAGATTAGTGCTAATCAATTTTGTATTAACAAGTATGCCTATGTTCATGTTATATTTTCTCGGAATACCAAAGGGTGTTAGGAAAAGATTGGATTTTATCGATCCAGATTCTTTTGGCAAAGTGATGAACATAAAAAAGAAATATAAATTAACTAAGTGGAAAATAATATGTAGACCCAAGGACCAGGGTGGATTGGGAATCGAGGTACTTGAGATTAAAAATAAGTTTCTTCTAAGTAAATGGATTTACAAACTTTTAACGGAGCAAGGGGTTTGGCAGGAATTACTCCATAACAAGTATCTAAAAACAAAAACTTTGGCATAAGTGGAGGCTAGGCCGACCGTTCCCCTTTCTGGAAATGACTAATGCAAGTAAAACCTGATTTTTTTACCAGAGAATCTTTTAGAGTTGGGAATGGGAGGGTGACTCGGTTTTGGGAAGATGTTTGGTTAGGGGAAGAGCCCCTTGCCCAACGGTATCCCTCGCTTTACAATATTGTGCATAGGAAAAATGTCTCGGTACATGAAGTCCTATCTCATAATCCTCTTAATATAGGTTTTAGGAGAAAATTGAATGGGGCCAAATGGAATGCATGGTTGCATTTATGTTAGAGGCTAATGCAAGTTATTTTGACGAATGAACCAGATGTGTTCTGGTGGAAACTAACCACTGATGGAGTTTTCATGGTAAAATCTTTGTGCAAGGATTTCATGAATGATCATCAGAATCTTCCCACAAAATATTTATGGAAACTTAAATTACCACTTAAGATTAAGATTTTCATGTGGTTTTTGCATCGAAAAGTCTTGCTGACTAAGGACAATTTGCTTAAATGAAATTGGAAAGGATGCAACAAATGTTCTTTCTGTGATGGAGAAGAGACAATAGAACACCTATTCATTTCATGCCCCTTTGCTAATATTATCTGGCGCATCGTTTTATTTACTTATAATCTCCCACCTCCAAGTAATATTACTGATATGTTGAAAACGTATCTTTAATTTTTGATGTTCCATGCTTGTTAGTGCCAGTTGTCTGTTTTCTACTGTTTTTGGTTTCAGAAAAGTTAGTAAAGAAATATTCTCGGAATTGGACTGGACAAACGTCAAAGTCAATAACTTTCCATGGGGAACAACAAGTCCAAAGGGGAGATAGAGAGGTGTGCCAGGGCAGCCAACCCCCCCCGTTGGAACTTAATCTAACATCTTTAAAGCAGTTGCCTGTTGCTTGCAACTTAATACTAGAGGGGGTTCGAATGATAACCTGAAGGTGGACTTCTAGTCAAAGATGCAGTTGGATGGCGGTCTATGTATATTGTTGTATTGCCCAATCAACCTTATAGGATCTTTCTGACTAGTAATTGCATTGTTATGCCTTGTTCAGTTCTTGTCAATTGTCCTGCTATAATTTGTTTACCCTTCATGCCATGTTGTTTATCTAAGGAGAGCACCTCTAGTGAACTATGGACCCCGGTCCAATCTTTACCATTGATACATCTTCCACTGTTACTTGTTTACTTGCTGCAAACCATTACCTTCCACACCATACGTTTAATCCTTTGTTACAGCAAACCGGTAAGCTTGACAACCTCACTGATTCGTTGCGGCAAAGTCTTGAGTTTGTGTTGTGCAGGTCTCCGTGTTGCTAGCAACACCTGTGTGATGTTTCCTTCCTCCTACTGGTTCGATAACCTCGGTTTCTTACTGAAGTAAAACTTGTTGTTGTGCTCATTACACCTTGCTCTTGGGGTTTCCAACGAAGTCCTCTCTGTCAGGCAACAAGCTTTTCTGGCATCATTGCCGAGGAGGCTATCGTCTTCACAAGGGGAGTCCTCCACTTCCTTTCTCTTTACTTTTTTTTAGTTTGCTTTGTTTCTTTTGCTTGGTTTTGTTTGCCTCTTTTCAAAAAACCCAAAAAATTAGTCTAGTTTGGTTTGCTTGCTTTATTCAAAAACACAAAAAATTAGTTCCTACTCTAGTTGCCACCTTGCTCTAGCTCACCATGCTGCTCCCCAAGTTCACCCTAAAGGATCTTGCAATAGGTAGTGGCTCCATAATTGGGAAAGATAATATTGAAGAATTCTTTAATCATGTTAGCAAACATGAGGACATTGAGGATAAATCTATAGCAGAACTTGCTCCTAATTATGAGATTGTTGCAACTTCTTTAGTTCATATGTTGGAGGCTAGGTTTGTTAGCCTTAACCGCTTCATATGATTCTTTTTCCTAAAACTAAAAGAAGAAAAGAATGCGGAAAAGAGAGAATTCATCCTTGAAACTTCATCAAAAGAATTTCATGACATTGCTAGGGAAGCCAAAAAGGTCTTTGAGCGTTTCAATATGCTAGGCTCAAGTGTAGATGTTGTGGGTATTTCTGATAAAACTAAGCCTAGAGAAAAATTTAAGATACCCATACCTTTTAAGCTTGTTGGAATGCATGAAGCCTTTGAAAAGAATTTTGATTGGATTGCTCCTGGAAATCTTTTTGATGAAAGTAGTAGACCAAGAGAAATGAGAAGGGATTCTCCAAAACCCATTTGGATGAGATACCTTTCATAGTTGAAGACTTTGCTAGTATTGATGTTAATGCTTCCTCATTTGAAAATACTTGATTCTTCTTGCTTCTTATGCCTAACTTAAAGGCGTTAAAGAAAAGTACTTGTTAGGAGATAACCCAAGAGTTTCATTGAGTCTTGGAAATTATTACTTCATTAATGACCTCTTCTTATCCTTTTTATTTGCTTTTTGTGCCAAGAATAACCTCTAATGAGAGGGAAGTAAGATTTGGGGAGTTGCTGTCCCGAAATAGATTTCTGTCCTCCACCAAAAAAAATTCATGAGGAGTCTTTCTAACTCGGATTGAGCTCAAACTTTAAGAATAAATCCCCCAGTATGTTAGATAACTTTCATTAGTTCAACACTTTTTGATTTGAGCAACAGAAGATGTTCGAAAATATCGGTTTCTACATGGTGGTCTGTTTTGACAGATTTCTGCCATTATTTGCATTTGCTTCTTATTGATTCATTTTTGGGTTATTTTTGGGAAATTGAGCTTTTTTAAGGAGTTACTACAGTAGCTTGTGTTTTTAGTGAAAAGCCTTACTGTTTCAAAGCTTTGCCAAAGGTCTAATGTCTTTTGAATACACTAATGTTGCTAATAAAGATTGTGTGATGTTTTGTATGAAGGATAAATTTTAGATGTAGAGAGAGAATGATGCAATGAGATGAAGAATGGACAAAAGCTCAAGCTTGGGGATGCCACCCCGGTGTCACCCCAAGAAATATCCAAGAGGTACACAAAGCTTGGGGATGCCCAAGGCATCCCCTTCTTCATCAATAAAAAATTCAGGTCTGTCTAGACACTTCGTTTTTATTGTTTCATGCACAGTTGTATTGTTTTTGGAGCATCTTAGTTTTCATTTGCTTTGCTTAGGTTGTTTAGTTTGCTTGAATAAAGTAGTTTGGACCCCCGTTCTCGCTGTGTTGTTTTGCAAATAAGTTGCTTGGTGTTGGAAATGAGTAGTAAGTTCTTGCTTGAAGTGCAAGAGGAGCTTACATTGACTGTGACTTAGACTTTAGCATGACATGCTAGGTGTTGTTTTGACCGTATGCTTAGTGATTATTGCTGTAGCATGTCTTGTTCCAAATAATTGGGATTGCTTAGTGTGTCTTGAAGAAATTATACGTTGTTTTAGCATGCAAAAGCATACTATTGTGGTATTCTCCTTTAATGCTTTGTTTGGGTTGACTTGGCACATGCTCACACCATGTTATGACTATGAACAAGTCACCATAGCCTCTATGATCATTTAGTCCTTGACTTGTAGTACCACTCTATGATTTGATTAGTAATGCTTTGTTGCTTTGCATGATTATGGCCATTATGCTCTCTTAGTTGGTTGCTCCCAGTCTTTTGCTAGCCTCCACTTGTATGAGTAAGCTCTACTCATGTTTCCAACTCCCAAGAAACCAAGTTATTCCAAAGTGTCCACTATAAACTCCTATGCATGGTGTGTTACACCATTTCAAGTATATTCTTGTTTTCAGCTATCTTCCAATTAAAAACTATTTTGTTATGTGAAAACTTAGTGATTAAAACCCTCACAAACTTGATGACATACTTTATATTCCTTGCCCCTAATAAATTTGAACCATTGTGTCATCTATGTTGTATATGCTTGCACTTATACGTTGGAATTAGTAGAACCGTGCTTTCATGGGAAACATTTTCAACATTGCACTTGTACTTTGTACTCAGTTGATATCATGCTCTTTTGTTTATGGATGTCACCACTGTGAAATAAAGAGGTAACTTGTAAGTCCATGGAGTTTGTATCCCGTGTTAGAGAAACGCTTGGGCCGCTAGCCTAAGCCATGCCTAATCATGGTGGAAACTTGCAGCATCACCATAGTGACATCTATGAAGCATTCTTCTTATATAAAAAAGAGAGACACATTGAGAAAAGAGGAAAGAGAGAAAAAAACACCAAATTCCCATGGTAAATAAGAAGATTGCTTTGATGCTTATTGTCTGCTTGCCTTGTCATTTTGGTTATGGGATAGCTCCTGTACCATGTGCAAGGGGTACCCCGTTGGAGGTTCTCAATGATATGCAAATACTTATAATGACAAGAACTTACAAGTGACTAAAGTTGAGTAGCATGACGTGTGGCCCTCGTATTCAAGGGACTTGAGATTGACAACTTATACTTCGTCAAGCATATACTCCATCTTTGTTCACTTTAACCTTAATCACTTCAAGATGCTTATGCTAGGGGCAATGAGGGCTGAAAGCTAACAAGTACCATAATTTTTGGAAGCTTTTTTTGAAACTTGAAATCCCTGCTTCCTTTACAAAAGGCTTTTATTCTTCCACCATTACTTGAGTCTCCACCTTCTACCTTTAGGCACCATTAAAGAGCATAGTTGTCATTCTGTGTGCACTGTTCCAAAGCTTATTGATTGATGCATATTGTGATACTACTTGTTCTTGTGCTATTTGTTTCTAGTCACCCTTGTGAACTTTGAAGGTGCCATATGCATCTATATTTCTACTCTATGAGGGACAAGCTGATTCTCACTATGCTATGTTTTCTGTATGTGAAACAAACAAACGTTTTTCAATGCATGTTATTCATGATCTTTGTTTGTAGCCTTTTATGTTGCATGCATATTTACTATGTCCTATTGTTAGAACTCCATCTTTCATGCACATGTTTAGAGTTCTTTGATCCCAGCTTTCAATGCTTGCAAATGGTTGGATCTTTATTGTGAGGGTGCATGACCCCTAAAAAAATATTCTTTTATCACTTACCTACTCGAGGACGAGCAGGAGTTAAGCTTGGGGATGCTTGATACGTCGGAAACGTATCTATAATTTTTGATGTTCCATGCTTGTTAGTATCTACTTTGCTTTGCTTTGTCTACACTTTGATGTGCTTTTTACATGTTTTCTGGTACTAACCTATTAACAAGTTGCCACAGTGCCTGTTGCCTGTTTTCTGCTGTTTTTGGTTTCAGAAAAGTTAGTAAAGAAATATTCTCGGAATTGGACGGGACAAACGTAAAAGTCAATAACTTTCCGTGGGGAACAAGTAGTCCAGAGGGGAGACAGATAGTCGTGCCAGGGCAGCCAACCCCCTAGGCGCGGCCAGGGGTGGGCCCACGCCTGGGAGGGGTGTGGCCCCCCTGGTCGCCTCCTAGGCCTCCCCCTTCGCCTATAAGAAGTCCTCGATGCAGAAACCCTAAGCACCCGATCAAATCTCCACGAAACCGTCTGTAGCCGCCGCCACCATCGTCCCTAGATCGGGGGGATCTGAAGTTCTTCCCGGCACCCTGCTGGAGGGGAGATCATCCCGGAGGCCTTCTCTCCGGTATTATGCGTGAGTAGTTCCACCTTGGACTATGGGTCCATTTAGTAGCTAGATGGTTGTATCTCCTCCTTGTGCTTTCATGTATAGATCTTGTGAGCTCCGTTCATGATCAAGATCTAATCTATTTGTAATCATGCATGCTGTGTTTGCGGGGATCCAATGGATATTGAGATTATTATATTGGTTTGATTAATGGTTGTCTTTATGATTCTATCATGTCTGTGTTTTTGTGATCTTGCATACTCTCCGTTGTTAGTAGCTATCTTAGCCTAGTAGTTGCTAGTGACTCCAAGAGGGGGTATTTATGCTTGATAGTGGGTTCATGCCTCTAGTTTCCAAGGGAAGTGACGATAATCTCTTCGGTTGTAGATGTGTTGTTGCTACTAGGGAGAAAACAACGGTCTCTTGTTCATGAAACATGTGGAGTGTTTAACTTACACATTTTGCTTAAAGCAGTTGTCTGTTGCTTGCAACTTAATACTGGAAGGGGTTCGGATGATAACCTGAAGGTGGACTTTTAGTCATAGATGCAGTTGGATGGCGGTCTATGTATCTTGTTGTATTGCTAATCGAATCTCATAGGATCTTTCTGACTAGTAATTGCATTGTTATGCCTTGCTCAGTTCCTGTCAATTGCCCTGCTGTAATTTGTTTACCCTTCATGCCATGTTGTTTATCTAAGGAGAGCACCTCTAGTGAACTATGGACCCCGGTCCAATCTTTACCATTGATATATTTTCCACTGTTACTTGTTTACTTGCTGCAAACCATTACCTTCCACATTATACGTTTAATCCTTTGTTACAACAAACCGGTGAGCTTGATAACTCACTGATTCGTTGGGGCAAAGTTTTGAGTTTGTGTTGTGCAGGTCTTCGCGTTGCTAGCAACACCTATGTGACGTTTCCTTCCTCCTACTGGTTCGATAACCTCGGTTTTTTACTGAGGGAAAACTTGCTGCTGTGCTCATCATACCTTGCTCTTGGGGTTTCCAACGAAGTCCTCTCTGTCAGGCAACAATTACTAATATGTTTGGGAATTGTTTGAATGGGATGGATAAGACTAACAAAGCTGGAATACGTATAGGGGTATCGGCTTTATGTTGGTCTATATGGAAATGTCACAATTCTATTATTTTTAAGCGGATACGAGTTCATTATTTTTTGCAGGTTATTATATCGGCGTCCCAATGGATCCAACTATGGGTTTTATTACTCTCAGAACAGCACCGCGAATTGATGGTTTCTGGATGCGGCCGTCTGGTGATGGTTGCTCAGGATATTTACTACCAGGCTATGTGGCGGCATACTAGTAGGTTGAGTGATGATTAGCCTTTGTATGCTTTCCGTCTTCAGTTTTCTGGACATTTTCAGATGGTTGGTGTTTGTATCAACCTTATCTGATACTAAATTGTAATGATGTCACTCTCGAACTAAGCAATAAAATGGTTGTGTGCATCCGAGGATGCAGAGGCCGGGGTCTATCCCCATTTCGAAAACTAAAGATCTGCCATCTTCATCTGTGGGGAGGATGTTACGAAGACCTTATGGCCTTCCGCGATGCATTTGCAATGGGATCATTTACGTCTTTTTTGAAACAAGGAAAATCGTTGCCTATTTCATTGAGAAAGGAGAGCTCAGAGCACAACCAAGCCAAACAATGAATTGGCATGGAGGCAAAGATTCATTAGACCCTCACATTTTTCTTATTTCAAATTTCTAAAAGGGCAAGGATAAGCAAGGCGGAGAGGCTCTTGTGTCTCTGACCATTCACCGTGGGGAAGGCGCACCACTAAGCCTCAACCGTGCCAAAATTATTCGGTTGGAACATGTCAAGATTGACCAAACCAATCGGCGACATAGGGTGCTCCATAATACTAGTTGGAGCAGGGAGATTATTTGTAAGTTTACAATGCCCCATAAGAGTCTGGGAAAAAGAACACGGTATAAACAAATATTCTATGACTTCCTCTGACCCATAAAAACAATATTCGGTACACCCGATCAAATTCCCATTTTCCGAATTTTCTTTTATGAGTAACACTTTGTTGTTAAGGAAACACATAAATATTTTAATATTAAGTGGTATTTCCAATTTACATCGCTATTTCCAAAGGAACATTGTACGCTCATTCATCAGGTTTTCGTATATGGATTTTACTGAGAAGACACCTGAAGATGTTAAATTATAAATAAGTCTATCGGGTTCCTCAGAAAGTGCACCATCATAAGAGTCGGTATAAGTGTAGGCATGTTGCCCACCTATCATCAAATAGAACTCTCACGAAACCAATATTCAGCGGTATTAACTTCTATAAATGGTCTAAACCACTGGTCATAAATCTTGTCCTTTATTTCATCTAGAAACTCATATTTCCGTGGTCCATATATACTTGCTTGGCAAAGCCTACCACACCGCAAGCCAAAATTGCTCGTCCAGTCTAAATTGTTTGACGTTCTCTGCTGAAATTGCCAATGGACCTCGCAGCAGTGCAAATCGGTGCAAGGTGCGGCCGCACTTGCTGGGAGTTCGGAATGGGTGGCATCAGCAAAGCATACTTCTCTTTTGCGAATAGCAAAGCATACTCAACTAATTCCAATCCTTGTCGATAATACTGGTCTACTGCTTCGAGTCCCACAGCGACAGATAGGTCATATAAAAGGGTTTAGCCAGATTTGTGCCGCTTTGAGCAATCTTAGTACGGGCAAGAATCAGTTTGACTAGACCCAGCAAGTAGCAGTGTTCGTAGAACACGCAGACAGAGGGCACAATCTTCTCCCATTCATGCCTGACCATATTCGTGGTCCGACTTTCTCACCTTTATGAAGCAGGCAAAACAGACAACAATTCACAATTCCCAACTTCTCCACCGTAGCGTCATCGGTTTAGTGTCCTCCTCGATCACGAACTGAGACTCGCAAACCGTAGCTCCCAACTTTCGTATGTCTTTGTATAATTTCTCGATTATAATTCCAAGGTGCTAAGTGCTAACCTTCAATACCTTCTGCCATAAGGTCCGAGCTGGCCTAACGATGAGGCAGACGAGGATCAAGTGCCCCATTGAGGGCGAGACCGGCTGCATCCTCTTCATCGCGACTGACAACCAGGGTAAAATAGTTCTCAATTAGTGTCTCTGTTCGATGCAATCTACTATTTGGCGTGTCATGCACGCATGTGTAATTGTTGCGTGTAATCACTTTGGGAGATATATTTAAGAAGATATGCATGCTGACAGTTGATATGTTGAAGCCCAGAAACATTGTTATTTTAGCGATGGAAAGATTGATATATCCAAAGGGATAATGAAGCATCTTGTTGACAGAAGGGGCCATGCTGAAGTGACAGAATGGGCCAGGTTCGACGAAAATGAGGATAGTAATGTCTCACTCATGGAGTGTGAACTTGTTTGTATTTAGGAGTGAACATGTTGTTCAGTTTTGTTGTCAAAGAGTGAGCATCGTGTCGGTTTTGCTGATAATCAGAAGAGATCCTTTCTGATCCTGCAAGTCAAATTCTACCTATTGACTTGTCAAGAATTTGAGCTTATTTTTGTTTAGTTGGGTTAGTTACGAAGAGCTTCTGGCCATCAACGATCCATTTGCAAAGGCATCATTTATTTCTTTTTTGAAACGAGTAAAAATCTTTGCCTATTTCATTAACTAAGGAGAGTCAGAGCACAACCAAGCCAAGTGGCCAAATAAATGGCCAAAATACAAAGTCTACTCTCACAACAAAATAGAACTCAAATGTATCACACTGATGACACTCCAAAGGGAAGTGTTACGCTTGATGGTTTCAATGACGACTTTTGGCATGGAGGCAAAGATTCTATAGACCCTTGCATTTTTCTCATTTCAAATTTCTCTAGGGGGAAGGAGAAGCAAGGAGGAGAGGCTCTTGCATCTCGGACCATTCACCCCGGGGAAGGTGCACCACTAAGCCTCAACCGTGCCAAAATTACTCTATTGGAACATGTCAAGATTGACCAAACCAACCGGCGCCATAGACCGATCCATAATAACTATCAATAGTAGAATAGTACAATCCATAAGAGATAATACTGTAATAACAAATAACTATCAATCCTACAATAGAACAATAACAACTGAGCATTATTGAGGCATTGGCTCTTGATTGAAGAATTGGTCATATCATCATCTTACAAAATATAATGTAACTCTGTGGTAGCCTTGTTGAAAGATATTGATGACATCCTCATCCTTCACTTGATTGAAAAAAATTCTCTCAACAAATGTAACAAAACAATGGTTCAAGTATTCATCACCCATTTTGTTTCTTACCTTATTCTTTGCAGAGTTCATTGAGTCTTTACTTTTATCATGTCCTCTAAATGCTAAGCCTTGCACAATAGAAACCTCAAAAACTCGAGTGTCCATGTCAAACAGAGCTTATACAAATACGTATACTATGAGGTGATTAAAGCAATATATTACTGGATTGATGTTTTTGGTGTGAACATATGAACTTTCACTTGAGCTTTAGCATGTGCACTACTAACATCACCTTCATGTCTCTTCAATCTCGATTTCATGTTCCAGTTCCTAAACCCGTTCTTCAAAATGAATCTCCACCTCAAAAAAATTATCCTTGAGTAGATGGCAAAGTAAACAAAAAGTGGCCTCTTTTACCACACTATATTCAATCAATGGAAATTCTTTAAACCAAACATGGCAAAAGCGACGATGAATTTCACTTTTATTTGTAAACTATCTTATGATTCTTTGGTTGACATAGTCTCATCTCAATTTATATCGTTCTTCGATTCCTTCTATCCTAGTCATTGACATCATACTTTGAGATGGGAATCCACTTTGCCAAATGGGCATGTTTGAGTGCCCCAAAATCTACTTCTTCTTTTGGTTCATCATCTTCATCCATTGTTTCATCATCTTCCATAATTGGGGCTGGGGTTGTGCCTCTGCTCTCCGCTTCATGTTATGCTTGTTGGTTGCACTAGCGCCAATTGCAGATTGCTCTCGGTCTGAATAGGAGAAGTAGTCGACAAAGTGGCAGTATGATTCAGCGCTGATGTTTCATCGTCTTTTTTCTTTTCTTTTGAAGCCTTTACCACAATGCAAATATGCTACTACCAATATCACTCTATCCTTTTATTTATATTACAAGAATACAAGGAAGAAGTTCAGAAAATTAGAAGCTTGCATCACATAAAATCTAGGGGGATCAAAAAAGACCAGATTTGCTACTATAATAAAATGCCTATCTACTAGGAAATGGTGAAGAGTACCTAGCAGCTCCATCCAGGGCATTGCCGCCGCGGTCGCCTGCTCTGATCCGCTTCTTGCCGCCGCCAGTCACTAGCTCGCTCCAATCGGCTGGGCCTCCCGCCTTCCCCTGCCGATGTGCTCCTATCTATGTGTTAGAGAGAGAGACGAGTGATGTAACCGTGCACGAGCTAACATCCGTTTGCGCCAGTAGATGTTGACTATTGGCCCTTTCCAGGTGTTTTCTTTTCGGCATATTGCTTTAAGAAGCAGACATAAGGAAAAGTTATTGTTGATGTTTTGTGCAAAAAATAGTGTTATTGCTTTTCTTGCATGCGTGAGACAATGTTTTAGACTGCCTAGTAAGTCGAGGTCCTGCCATTTGAGTGAAAAACGGAAGTGTATATAAGGCTAGTCATAGTAGGAGTAACTAAGGTGGTAACATGCAACTACATGCAATGCAAACTAGTCATTTTGATGATGTGGTATTTTATTAAATGATGAAAGAAAGCCTTAGGCTGGTCATAGTGGGAGTATCATAATACTAGTATCATGCATATGATACTTGTGTATGATATTATGTCTCTAGTGCATTGTATTATATAGTAGTATCATAATAGTGGTATATTTATTGGTTTGTAGAATCTCTATGTAAAATGTGTGTGCTAGATTTACTTGCCATTATGATTTCTAGTTTTACGTGCTATGATATGGTATCTACCGTACCTATGATACTCTAACCACCTCTATCTTCATTAATTGTCATGTCACATCAGATTTTTGCCAAGTTGGCATGCATGATATACCTTATGATACTAGCACTAGGACCAGCCTTATGGTAACTACTAGCTATATATGTTACCATAACGTCACCCACTCCAAGACAAGATGAGTCTAAAACCTAATAAATATAAACTTGCATATTACTAGACAAGTTACCATCCACTATGAAGGTGATAACTTATACTAGTGTGCATGGTACTAGTCCAAGTTACTCTCCACTATAACCAGCCTAAGTATGTTTCATAAGTATATGCTACTAAACCAGTGGCCATCAATAAAATTTATTTCCTGTACGGACTCATATTTTCCTGGTATATATATACACACACTTTGCTTGGCAAAGCCTACCACAACACAAGTCATGCTAGCGACCCGCGCCAATGCAAAAAGGAAAATAAAAGGAGCCACGATAGCTGGCCCAGTCTAATTAGTTATACCTAGCCTAAACCATGCATATGGATGATGAAGCAGTCCACTGCGACTGCGTAGTTGTGGTAGTTTTGAGTTCGGACTGAGCGGCATCAGCAAAGCAAAGCAAAGAATAGTCAAGTGCTTCGTGCTTTGACAGGAACCTGCACACTACACGAGAGCTCACTGGAGTTATCGATTTATACATCGCAGACATGTAGGGCTTTGTGCATAAAAAGTTGTCAGGAGAGAAAGTGTCACTACAGGAAATAAGGTAGACGCCGACGGTGTATGTATACGCCGACGGGGAAAGGTCGGGCCCGTCGGCCCACTTCCCCAGGTTCGTCAGCTGGGCCAGCCAGCCGTCGGCGTACACTTGCCATCGGCGTAGGGAGAGAAGCGCCGACGGTAGCCGTCGGCGTCAAACGGAAGCCTCCTGACGGTGACCGTCGGCCTATCCGGGGCCGTCGGCGTAAAGCCCTAGTTAACGGCCCACCTAACGGGGCCGTTGCACGCGCACATTCTGGCGGCGGACGTCGGCCTAGTCAGTGGACACCCTATACGCCGACGGCAAAGCCGTCGGCCTAGGTTTTTTTTCCAATGTCTAAAATACTGATAGTTGATTTATTTATTTATTTTCCACGTTAATTTAATGTAGATGTAATTTATAAATAAATTGGTGTTTGTAAATTAACCGCACGAATCTTCGCGTATCCCACCGGATTAGGGTTTCGTCGGAAAAGGACAGCCCGAGTGCCGGGATGCCACGGGAACATGCGTGTGGCCCTAGCATACATGCACAAGGGTGGTGGATTGCCCCTAGATGGAAAACCTAGCTCCCGGGTGTGACCGTCCACGTTGCATGCGATAACACCTATAGAAGTGTGCTGGACATGTAGGAGTAGGCTCCCGCCGCGGGTCAAACGAGGGTAGACCGGTGGAACCTTGGGCCTATCCTTGGTTTTCCATGTAGATATGACCTAAACAAACCTAAACCACCAAGAGAGTGCATTGTTCAACCCTCGTACGGAGAATGCTACGGGGATAGACCCACGGGTCCCTCGGATTAGGGTTTCGTCGAAAAAGGACCGCCTGAGTGCCGGGATGCCACGGGAACATGCGTGTGGCCCTAGCATACATGCACAAGGGTGGTGGATTGCCCCTAGATGGAAAACCTAGCTCCCATGTGTGACCGTCATAGAAGTGTGCTGGACATGTAGGAGTAGGCTCCCGCCGCGGGTCAAACGAGGGTAGATCGGTGGAACCTTGGGCCTATCCTTGGTTTTCCATGTAGATAAGACCTAAAAAAACCTAAACCACCAAGAGAGTGCATTGTTCAACCCTCGTACGGAGAATGCTACGGGGGTAGACCCGCGGGTCCCTCGGATTAGGGTTTTGTCGGAAAAGGACCGCCCGAGTGCCGGAATGCCACGGGAACATGCGTGTGGCCCTAGCATACATGCACAAGGGTGGTGGATTGCCCCTAGATGGAAAACCTAGCTCCCGGGTGTGACCGTCCATGTTGCATGCGATAACACCTATAGAAGTGTGCTGGACATGTAGGAGTAGGCTCCCGCCGCGGGTCAAACGAGGGTAGACCGGTGGAACCCTGGGCCTATCCTTGGTTTTCCATGTAGATATGACCTAAACAAACCTAAACCACCAAGAGAGTGCATTGTTCAACCCTCGTACGGAGAATGCTACGGGGTAGACCCATGGTCCCTGGATTAGGGTTTCGTCAGAAAAGGACCGCCCGAGTGCCGGGATGCCACGGGAACATGCGTGTGGCCCTAGCATACATGCACAAGGGTGGTGGATTGCCCCTAGATGGAAAACCTAGCTCCCGGGTGTGACCGTCCACGTTGCATGCGATAACACCTATAGAAGTGTGCTGGACATGTAGGAGTAGGCTCCCGCCGCGGGTCAAACGGTGGAACCTTGGGCCTATCCTTGGTTTTCCATGTAGATATGACCTAAACAAACCTAAACCACCTAGAGAGTGCGTTGTTCAACCTCAGACGGAGAATGCTACGGTGTAGACCAGCAGGTCCCTCGGATTAGGGTTTCGTCGGAAAAGGACCGACCGAGTGCAGGGATGCCACAGGAACATGCGTGTGGCCCTAGAATACATGCACAAGGGTTGTGGATTGCCCCTAGACGGAAAACCTAGCTCCCGGGTGTGACCGTCCACGTTGCATGCGATAACACCTATAGAAGCGTGCTGGACAATGTAGAGTAGGGCTCCCGCCGCGGGTCAAACGAGGGTAGACAAGTGGAACCTTGGGCTATCCTTGGTTTTCCATGTAGATATGACCTAAAAAACCTAAACCACCAAGGGAGTGCGTTGTTCAACCTCAGACGGAGAATGCTACGGTGTAGACCGCGGGTCCCTCGGATTAGGGTTTCGTCGGAAAAGGACCGCCGAGTGCCGGGATGCCACGGGAACATGCGTGTGGCCCTAGCATACATGCACAAGGGTGGTGGATTGCCCCTAGATGGAAAACCTAGCTCCCGGGTGTGACCGTCCACGTTGCATGCGATAACACCTATAGAAGTGTGCTGGACATGTAGGAGTAGGCTCCCGCCGCGGGTCAAACGAGGGTAGACCGGTGGAACCTTGGGCCTATCCTTGGTTTTCCATGTAGATATGATCTAAACAAACCTAAACCACCAAGAGAGTGCATTGTTCAACCCTCGTACGGAGAATGCTACGGGGGTAGACCCGCGGGTCCCTCGGATTAGGGTTTCGTCGGAAAAGGACCGCCCGAGTGCCGGGATGCCACGGGAACATGCGTGTGGCCCTAGAATACATGCACAAGGATGGTGGATTGCCCCTAGATGGAAAACCTAGCTCTCGGGTGTGACCGTCCACGTTGCATGCGATAACGCGATTAGGGTTTCGGATTAGGGTTTACGTGGGAAACTAGCACGAGAGCACGAGGATGTCTCCAATACTTGCATAATATAACTACATAAAAAAATTATGGATAGAAGTTTAATATTATATTTTTAGATTATTATATTTTTTAGAAGTTTAATAAAAAAATATTATTTTATATAATTTTATTTAATCTACGCCGACGGCTTTGCCGTCGGCCTATGTGTGGGCATCGTTTTTTGGGTCTGTCTACGCCGACGGCCTTGCCGTCGGCCTAGACTTCAAGTGGATAAGGAGCTACCCGACCCCGAGCCGTCCACACCCTTCTCTCCCACCCGACCCCGAGCCTCTCCTCTCCCTGCTGCCGCCGCTCCGCCGCCACCCCGTCGCCGTGCCCTCCCTCCCCCCGAGCCACCACCGCCGACCCCTCCCCCTCATCCTCCCACCCGCCCGCCTCCCCACCGGCCGCTCCCCCTCCTCCCTGCATCCCCTGCCTCCCTTCCTCCCCGCCGACATCCCCTCCACCTCCCCTGCATCCCGTGCCTCCCCCTCCTCCCCGCCGGCAGCTCCCCCTCCTCCCCGCATCACCTCCTCCCTCTGCCTCCCCTCCTCCATGCAAACCCTCCTCCCTCTGCCTCCTCTCCTCCCCACATCCCCTCCTCCCCTTGGTAGCTCCCTCCTCCCTCCTCATCCCTTGGCGCTCCTCCTCCTCCGCCTCCCCGCATCCCTCCTCCTCCGCCTCCCTCCTTCCTCCTCCCTCCTCCCTCCCTCCGCCTATTTAGGGTAATTAGTTGTGCTATAATTAGTTGTTGTGCTATAATTAGTTCTAGTATATTACTTGTTGTATATTAGTTCTAGTATAATTAGTTCTAGTATATTAGTTGTTCTAGTATATTACTTGTTGTGCTATAATTAGTTCTAGTATATTAGGGTAATCATGACTCTATTTACATTCACTAGGTCCTGTCGCTGTCCCGGAGGTCGCCGTCCCGGAGGTCGCTGTCTCGGAGGTCCCCGTCCCGGAGGTCGAGGTCGCTGTCCCGGAGGTCCCCGTCCCGGAGATCGCCGTCCCGGAGGTCGCCTACGACCTCTACCGCCGAGGGTGAGCTACAACTCTGTCTCCTCCCTCGCATTTTTTATGTCAGTAGATTCCATTTTCACGTCAAGTCGCGTCACCTAGGTGTCATATCCCGTCTGCGAGCATTACGCGGATAAATATGCATTAGAGGTCGCATATTATGAAGCGTAACGCTTGCGGCATTTACAGGACAGTCGGCGGATGCGTAGTTGGGTACGTTCTCAATGCTCTGTCCTGGTCCGAGTCAGGATTTTGGTAGCGCCTGCCCGTTGTTCTCCGGATGCACATCCTCTTGGCTTTTTGCCGAGACGTGTATCGGGAGAGCAGCGGGGAGGTGCTGCCGAAATTCTGGCTTGGAACAGGGTAGAGCATGGAGAACCTACTCAATCTACGGATCCGGCGGCTGCTAGGACCCTCTATACCTATTAGAGATGTAGGTTATGCGTTTTTCTCGGTAGATAAATAGAAAATATGATGCATTTAGTTTCATGCTATTATTTGATATGAAATGTTATGTTTATTGTTTGGTTCCCAATAAAAACAGAGGATGGCTGATCATGGGTGGATATACAGTGGCCGCACTAGTGTTGTTGATAGAACAGATGAGTGAACATGGAAGACTGATCTGTTAGTGAAGGAGTTAGCGCGTGGTTCAAAGGCAGGCATTCGTCCAACTTGCCATTGCACTCATTGCAATAAGCGTCATCATGAGTCAAAGGAGGAAATGAAAAAACACCTTTGGAGATATGGTTATATGCGGAACTTCGTCGCGACGGTTGACTTTACTCAGTACGAACGTGATAGAGGTGAGGTGATGCGGCAACGGATCAATGGCAATGAGGGCGATGGGATTAGAAATTTGCTAGATGATTTCCATGATGCCGACATGCCGGATTCGCCACCTTCACATGAACCGCCAGAACTGGAGGAACCTCGTGAACCAGAGGATCCGGAGCCAAGCGCGAAGGCCTTCTATGATTTGATGGCCTCGGCTAAGAGGCCTCTGTACGAGGGTTCAAAGATTTCTCAGCTCGATGCCATCTCGCAAGCACTAGCCAAAAAGCTCCAATATGGCAACACCCGTTCATGCTTTGAAGACCATCTGCAAACATATGGTAACATGTTGCCTGAAGGGCATTGTCTGCCTAAAGGGCTTGTCAGAGGTTGACACGGCAGCAGTTTTACAATCAGAAGCATACCACCACCAGTCTATACAGCTCCGAGAAGTTGGCCAAGAGGGCGCTGAAGCATTTGAATGTGAAGGCCCAACCAAAGATGACCGAGGAAGATTATGCCGGGGTAAGTAAATTGTCAATCAGATTCTATGTTGTTGCTAATTGCATTATCCATTCTTCAAATGAGTATTGTTTTTTCAGTTTATGCCCACGTGGGCCGATGGTAAGGAGGACGCATGGCTGGCGTTGTCAGCGAGGTGGCGTGGGGAAGACGCCGAGTTCAACGCCTTGAGCGAGCGGAACAAGGCAAACCGTGGCTTCGGGAGGACACACTGTGCGGGAAACCGCAACCATGGTCGCTTCAAGGCCCATATGGTATACATGTATACATGGAATAATCTGTATTTATTTCCCTTCGTGATCCTACTTGATACGCATAACATTTTTTGGCCATGCAGGAGACACATCTAGAGAGGCCTTGTTCTGACTATGAAGTATGGGAAATGATGAAGCAGAAGAAGCCTGATATGTCCTAGCCTCAGCCCTCACTTCCAGAGTTCTATGGCACTGCCAAGGAGGATGGTGCTAACTACCTCGAGGCGTTCACTGGTTTTCATCCGGAGGTGGAAGATCCTAGAGCAGAGGAGACCGACGAGAGAGCGGTGGTCGTGGCGGGGCGCGGCCGGGAGCACGGCCGTTTCAAGATTCTCGATAGGGTGATCCCGCAAACTCCTGCTTTGAGCCTCACGCGGATCAAGGCTACCCTCACCGCCGACGACCCTGCTATCCCGCCTCGACGGCCTTCCCGAGCGAACAACGATGTAAGTTTTTCTCATTTCCATCATATTTCCGAAAATCATTCGTGAGTGGCTAAGTTGACGAGATTCATTGTTTTTGAAATTGTAGCCTGCTTTGGACGCGGCCTACAAGGCCGCTTTTGCGGAACACTTGGTGCGCTCGAGACGTGGTCCCAGACCCGAGCGGCCTACGAGCAGTGGACAGAGTTACGCGATGATGTAAGTTTCCACCTTTATTTTTGCAAAATATGACAAGTCTCGCATTCTCTAGTTTGAATCTTTATTTCTGCAACGCCTCACATCTAAACTATCTTGCAGCTTTTGGAGAGGTTTTATGGCACTGGAGAGCGAGCCACTCTACCGCCACGGCCACCTAGGCCAGGGCCGCAGCCAATCTTCCCATCAAAGGACGAATATGCTTTGACCTTCTACTCAGGGACCCCGGTAAGTTTTTTGCCAAACCGGTTGTTACAACAAACGTGTGCCTTGGTGGTTGCTAACTCTGCCTCAAACATGTAGGGACTGGGATGCTCCGGCAATACACACTTTGGTCGTCCTGATGCCTCGCCGACTATCTCGCGCGCGATGACACCGGTTCATACCGGCCGTGCTTCTCCTGGTGCTTCCGCTGGTGGTGGTGGCGGTGGCGGTGGCGGTGATTCTCCTTCTTTCCATCGTGCTGAGGGTGGCAGTGCTTCTCCTTCTACCGGTGGTGGTGGTCATGGCGGTACTTCTCCTTCTTCTGGTGCTGGTTCGACGACGGCTACTCGACGTCAAGCTTCACCTTTCTTCGCGCGGGGAGACATAGGTCTCTCGAGTAGCTCTCCGGAGGTGTAGGGATGTGCATGTGTTAGGATGCACTTAGAGATGTACCTATGTGTGGATGTACTAGCTATGTTGTTTGGATGAGGATGTACCTATGTATGGATGATCTAGTTATGTTCTTTTGACGATGATGATCTTATGTTTGTCCATGTGCTGTGTCTGAAATCTGTGTCTTCTTTTGACGATGAATCTAGGAATATATAATTTGCAGGAAATGAATAAAACAAATGAAAAAAAATTTGCCAAGGCCTAAGCCGACGGCAAGGCCGTCGGCGTCGGGCTCCAGAGAGAAGAGCAACCTTTGCCCGGCATTGCCGTCGTTAAGAGGGTCGACGTCGGCCGTCGCATATCCGCGTAGAGGCAGCCAAGGCACGTGTCCCCTTAGGCCGACCGATAACCGTCGGGCGATCCGGCCAGAGGCAGCCACAAGGGAGGCACGTGTCCCCTTAGGCCGACGGCATTGCCGTCGGCGTATAGATCACTGTGCTAACGGCCGTTACCTGCTATAGGTGGGCCCCAGGTGGGCCTAGGCCGATGGGAATCTATACGCCGATGGGTTATTGGGATACGCCTACGGCCTATTACGCCGACGGGCATACGCCGACGACCCCCGTCGGCAAGCCTATGCCGACGGGGAACAGGGCCTACGCCGACGGGGTCCAGCCGTCGGCCTATTTAGCATTTCCTGTAGTGTGTGCAAAGCCTTGTAGACATCGTAGACATGTAACTTGTCTCTCGCGGTGGCGCATGTTGCCCCGAGCCTTGAGGGATCGCTGCGATAATCACATGCATCTTGGAAGCTGGTAATTAAAACCGACAACAATCATAATTCCGTGTCCTCCTCGATCACGAACTGATGCTCTCAAACGTCCTATATGCAGCGATTAATGAGAGTTCAACTTTTAGATGAACCTGATAGTTTTATTTGGCGATTGACATCTACAGGTTTATTTATGGTTAAATCTATGTACCTTGATATCATGAACGACCATACCATTTATTTACGAAAATACTTATGGAAGTTAAAAATCCTTCTAAAAATTAAAATCTTCATGTGGTTCCTTAGCAATAAGGTTTTGTTAACAAAGGATAACTTGGCAAAGCGCAATTGGAATGGATGTCAGAAATGTTGTTTTTGTGACTCTATGGAGACTGTGGAACACTTATTTCTTTCATGTCCTTTTGCAAAAATCATTTAAAGTATACTTTACTTATAATATTACGCCACCCTCCAATATTACCAATATGTTTGGAAATTGGCTAAATGATATTGATAAAAAAACTAAATCTAGAATTCGTGTTGGTATTTCAGCTTTATGTTGGGCAATTTTAAAATACAGGAACAATATCTATTATATACTAAAAGCAATATAAGGGTGTTTTTGAGGCACCATGTTAACCCACATTATCCAAATTTATTTTGATAGTTGGATCTATAATATAGGACTGGGATTTATCAAAGACTAATAGTTACGACACCAATCTGACACGCTCAATGGTTGTACCAGATTAAACATGAAAAGAAACTAACAAGGTCTATGGTAAAGACACGTATCTCCATAGGACTCGAGCTAATCTACAAACGTCTTGGTACGCCGATCGAACCGGTAGATCAGCCCGACGAATTGATTTTTTTTTTGAAAAGCTGAACTGGCAGATCTAAACTTCATCAGTAGTCCTATATATTGACGATAGCCAATCTATAATATCAGTTTGCCCTAACTGCCAGACCTTTTTTCCTTTGCGAAAAGCTGAACTGCCAGATCTAGATTTCAGTAGTCATAGATTTTAAAGCAAAATTGTATTTCTCAACAACTATTCATGTCAAAAGTTTTTTTCAGTAAATTTTTCAAGTCTCCACGGACTGAACGCGTCCGCGTGGATGTATAACGGAACAAAATAGATTATATAGTACTAATTTTCAATGGAGAGACATGTCTCCATTTTCATAGATGTGTCATGAAGAAAATAGATTTCTTAAATAATCTTCAATGGCCAAATGTGTGTCGCTTGGGGGTACGCGATCCATATGAAAACAAAAAGAAGAAGTGACAAAGAAGTTGTATATAGATGGAGGAAAAAATTACACATGTTTTCTGCATGTGTAAGAGACGGTAGGTCTAGCTGAATCAGGCCACGCATGAAAGCATTTTTTTAACCATGCATGCTCAACTATGCACATGCTTGCATTTGATTTAACCATGCATAAAACTGATACTCCATGCACTTGATTGATCACGATTGATTTTTAGGAGGGTAAGTTGCAGGAAACTTAGCCAGATTCATATATACTCCCTCCATTTCAAAATGTAAGATGTTTTAGGTTTGTAAAAAAATGTGTTTAGACTTCTTTTAGTGTGTAGATTCACTCTTTTTCTGAGTGAACCTACATACTAAAAAAATTGTAGATACATTTGTTACACAAAGTCAAAACATCTTATATTTTGAAACGAAGAGAGTAATCTTTTAGGCACACACAACAATAACTACAAAAATTAAGATGGGGGGCACAAAGGAAATTTAAACATAGTTTCATGTATACTTCATCCGTTTGAGTTTATATACAAGTCCTCGAGTTTGTATTCTAGAAGGTTACTTATTTTAAGACAGAGGGATAATATCATAAAGGAATTAAATATGATAAATGTCTATCAGAAGCAAGTGGTGTAGAAAATTATTATTGTTTGCAAGGGTTACATATCGAGGAGGGTAATTTTTTATTCAGGATCATAAAGAAATTTTACTTTCATGTTTAAATAGAATTATCACCTAAACAACAAACTAGACCACACGGGATGACTGTAATTCCTTTTTGGTTCATAAAATTTTAATTTCTTTGTTGATGCCCACCCATTTGATAATGAACATTTCTTAATATTCTAGCATCACATAATAATTATTATCTAGCTTGTGGGACCAAATTTTAAATGACACATGTGGTTATTAATATGATTTTTCCTAGAATGGGATAATAATCATTAACTTACAAATTTGAAATATATTTTCCACCATAGGATATTAATTTAGCATAATATATGTGTCGATTTCAGATATTTATCATTTTGTAAAATGGTATAGTAAACATGTCTATATATAGTTATAATTTTTTGCTAGACATTTTCGGTAAACCATATGCGACGCCAACAAACTAGACAACATAGGATGACCATAATTACTTTTTGAATCATAAATTGTAATTTCTTTGTTGATGACCACCCATTTGATAATGAACATTTCTTAATAGTCTAGCATCACATAGTAATTATTGTCTAGCTTGTGGGGCCAAAATTTAAATGAAACATGTGGTTATTAATATGATTTTCCGGGAATGGAATAATAATCATTGACTTACAAATTTGAAACATATTTTCCACCATAAGATATTATTTTAGTATAATATATGTTTTGGTTTCAGACCTTTATCATTTTTTAAAATGGTATAGTAAACATGTCTATATATATAATTTTAGATTTTTTGCTAAAATAAATACGACGCCCTCGCATTTGCGAGGGCCATCCTGCTAGTTATTCCGAAAAGAGAAACTTCAGCCTAGGAAAAATTATAATTTGGCCTTTTCACCTTGTTGTATTTTCTAGAAAAATCATAGGTTGCACAATTTAGAAATATGTTTATATCTCAGTTGGTTGAGATTTCCATTGACTTGAATTAATTTTGAAAAGAGGAACTTTAACTTAATAAAAAAATATAATCTGTACTTTTAAAACCAGCTTCATTTTAATGGAATTGAATCAATACTTGCACTTCTCAGCAAAAAAAAGGTGAAAGTGGAAAAGTACACCAAGACACAAGCACATGTCCACCTGCAGGCGGTGGCGGAAAACTTGGGTTATGTCGCCATGTACAACTTGGCAAAAGAAAAAGAAGTGATATCCTTTTCACAATTATATATTTATGACGCATCGGTCACACGATTGAACTCCTTCTGGTATTAATAAATATTTACTCTGCCACACGCACGTGACAAGAATCCACGTTTCATGCACTCATATCATGTACCAACTCCTAGCTCACTACTGGAAAAAGTCTTCGGTTCGATCTGAACAAAGCAAGCAGTTCCGGTCTGTCACGGCCTACGACTAGTGCTAGCACTAGTTCTGGGCCGTGAGGCCTCTAACGCCTAGAAATGGTCGTAGACACTAGTCCCGGGTCGGACCAGATCTCTAGTCCCGGTCCGTAATACGGTCCGAGACTAATAACCTGGAGCGGGCCAGCTGCTCTTTTGGGGGACTATTAGTTTCGGGTCGTATCACGGCCCGGGACTAGATGTCCATCAGTATATATACAGCTTTCTGTCTACCTGTCCTAAACCATATGGTGGCCATTTTACTCAAAAAAGCAAGTCGAGTTTATGCCATTTTTTTCTCAAGATTTGTCAAGATTTATTTTGCAACTCCTAAATCCAAAGTTTTAAAAGGTTAGAACTTCATCCTTTCATCTCTTATTGCTACTTTAGCTCTATAATTCTCTAAAAGTATAGAGATATGGATCAATGCATGCATGCTCTAAAAGTAGAAGGATTTTGATATGTGTAACAAATTTTGATTAGGCACATAGTTACTGAAAAATTGAAATGTGTAATTTTAGAATTTCAGAGCTTAGAATGGAATGAGGTTTTCACTGATAGAACAATAATCAAAAACTCCACATTTATCATGTTAATTCTTTTCTCCAATTCACAAATTGGTGCATGTAAATTTTTCAAAATTCAAAATTAATGCTCTAGAAGCTCTCAATATAACTTGTAATAATTTTATCATGTTGTGTAATGGTTTTTGATATACTTTTACTATAATACAGATGGTCCGGGAATGGATGTACGGTACTGACCGACGCTCTGGCGAGTTCATTAATGGCGTGCATTAATTCATCTGTGTTGCTGATGCAAACAAGCGCAATTGTTTTGTATTCTGTCCATGTAGTGGATGTAGGAATCAAAAGGATTACTCTGACTCAAAAACCCTTCACAGCCACCTGTTGAAGTCCGGCTTCATGCTCAGTTATAATTGTTGGACCAAGAACGGAGACATAGGGGTTATAATGGAAGACAATGAAGAAGAGAAGAAGGATGACAACTATCATAGTTTCCCTGAGTACAGAGATACTTCCATGGAGGATGCTGAAGGGGAGGATGAAGAAGAGACACATGATGAACCCGCTGATGATCTTGGTCGGACCATTGCCGATGCACGAAGAGACTGTGAAAATAAAAAGGAGAGGGAGAAGTTCAATCACATGTTAGAGGATCACAAAAAGTTGTTGTATCCAAATTGCGAAAATGGTCTGAAAAAGCTGGGCAGCACACTAGAATTGCTGCGATGGAAGGCTGAGTGTGCTATACCTGACTCCTGATTTGAAAAATTGCTGAAAATGATGAAGAATATGCTTCCAAAAGATAATGTATTGCCCGCCAGTACGTACGGATCAAAGAAGGTTGTCTGCCCTCTAGGTTTAGAGGTTCAGAAGATACATTCATGCCCTAATGACTGCAACCTCTACCGCGGTGAGGAGTACGAGAATTTGGATGCATACCAGGTATGTACTGCACTTCGGTATAAGATCAGACGAGATGATCCTGGTGATGCTGAGGGCGAGCCCCCCTCCCCCCGCCCTCTGAAAGAGGGTTCCTGCCAAGGTGATGTGGTATGCTCCTATAATACCACAGTTGAAACGCTTATTCAGAAACAAAGAGCACGCCAAGTTGTTGCGATGGCATAAAGAGGAACTTAAGTCAGACGGGATGTTGAGACACCCCGCTGATGGGTCGCAATGGAGAAAATTGATAGAAAGTATCCGGACTTTGCAGATGACGCAAGGAGTTTAAGGTTTGGTCTAAGTACAGATGGCATGAATCCTTTTGGGGAACAGAGCTCCAGTCACACCACCTGGCCCGTGACTCTATGCATCTATAACCTTCCTCCTTGGTTGTGCATGAAGCAGAAATTCATTATGATGCCAGTGTTGATCCAAGGTCCGAAGCACCCTCGGAAACGACATTGATTTGTACCTAAAGCCATTAGTTGAAGAACTTTTACAGTTGTGGCATGAATCCGTCATACGCGTGTGGGATGAGCACAAGAAGGAAGAATTTGACCTCCGAGCGTTGCTTTTCGTAACAATCAATTATTGGCCTGCTCTTAGTAACCTTTTAGGACAGTCAAACAAGGGATACAATGCATGCACGCATTGTTTAGATGAGACTGAAAGTATATATTTGGAACAGTGTAAGAAGAATGTGTACAATGGGTATCGTCGGTTTGTTTTGGCCAAGTATCCCTTAAGAAAGAAAGGCAAGCATTTCAACGGTCTGGCATGTCACCAGACGAAGCCTAAGGAGCGTACTGGTGCTGATATATTTGATATGGTCAAAGATTTGGTTCAAATAGTAACCTTTAGAAAGGGTCCTGGCGGAAAATCAGTTCCGAAGGATGCTGACGGACACGCACCCATGTGGAAGAACAAATCTATATTTTGGGAGCTACCATATTGGAAATTCTTAGAGGTCCGCTCTGCAATCGTAGGGATGCATATGACGAAGAATCTTTGCATGAACCTGCTAGGCTTCTTGGGCGTGTATGGGAAGACACAAGATACACCGGAAGCACGAAAGGACCATCAACATATGAAAGACCCATATGGCATGCATCCAGAATGGTTTCAAGGTCATGCCAGCTACGCTTTTACCAAACAAGAGAAGGAAATATTTTTTGAATTCCTGAGCAGTATTAAGGTCCCGTATGGCTTCTCGTCGAATATAAAGGAAATAATAAATATGGCAGAAAAAAGTTCCAAAACCTAAAGTCTCTTGACTGCCACGTGATTATGACGCAAATGCTTCCGATTGCATTAAGGGGGCTTCTACCGGATAATGTTCGAGTACCCATTGCGAAGCTATGTGCATTCCTCAATGCTATCTCTCAGAAGATAATCAATCCTGAAGATCTACCACGGTTACAGAATGATGTGGTCCAATGTCTTGTCAGTTTAGAGTTAGTGTTCCCACCATCCTTCTTCAATATTATGACGCACCTACTGGTTCACCTAGTCAAAGAGATTTCCATTCTCGGTCCTGTATTTCTACACAATATGTTTCCCTTTGAGAGGTTCATGGGAATATTAAAGAAATATGTTGGTAACCGTGCTAGGCCAGAAGGTAGCATCTCCAAGGGCTATGGAACAGAGGAGTTTATTGAGTTTTGTGTTGACTTCGTTCCTGACCTTAGGCCGATTGGTCTTCCTCAATCGCGGTATGAGGGGAGACTGAGTGGAAAGGGTAATATAGGAAGGAAATCAATAATATGTAGGGAAGGACATTCTTACACCGAAGCACATTATATAGTTCTATAGAATTCTATCTTGGCAGCCCCGTATATCGAGGAACACAAGAAAATTTTACGCTCCAACAACCCTGGAAAGCATGACTCTTGGATTAGAGATGAACACATGAAGAGTTTTGGCGGTTGGTTGCAACATCTCATAAAAATAACACACTTGGAGATCAGCTATACTTGTTGTCTAGGTCACCATCTTTGACTATATCGACTTTCCAAGGGTACGAGATAAATGGGTATACATTTTACACGATCGCCCAAGATAAAAAGAGCACCAACCAAAACAGTGGTGTCCGCTTTGATGCAACAGACAACAATGGGTCAAAGACCACATATTATGGTTACATAGAGGAGATATGGGAACTTGACTATGGACCTACTTTTAAGGTCCCCTTGTTTCGGTGCAAATGCCTCAAGCTGATAGGAGGAGGGCTTGAGGTAGACAAGAATTACGAAATGACATCATTGGATCTCAACAATCTTGGGTACTCAGACGAACCATTCGTCCTAGCCAATTATGTGGCTCAGGTTTTCTATGTGAAGGACATGTCTACCAGACCTAGAAAAAGAAAAAATAAGCAAAAGAATACATCAGACGATGAGCCAAAGCGCCACATAGTTCTTTCAGGAAAAAGAAACATCGTGGGAGTGGAGGACAAGACAGATATGTCAGAAGATTGTGATAAGTTTCATGAAATTCCTTCCTTCGTAGTGAAGGATGACCCAAGCATCATGTTAATGAATGAAGATGCTCCATGGATACGGCGGAATCAGAAAGGGACACACATGAAGAAATGATGTGTAATAATTGTAACATTTTATGAATGAAGATGCTCCATGTGCCCATTTTTATAGTGTTGTCTGCAAACCATCATGTTGTCCCGTTTTGTGGCTGGACGGGACTAAAGGGGGGCCTTTAGTCCTGATTCGTACTTACCATTAAGATCTGATCTCCAAACGCGTGTGGTCACATATTAGGGAGTGCCTCTATGACCAGTTTCTTGGAGATGCCGGAGGACTGGGTTCCGGCGGCATCTCCCTGAAACTGGTTGTAGTGGTCTCCCTGCTCTCGCACACCATCTTGCAGCTTGTAACTTCTCTAACTAGATCAATACGCCTGGGAGCTAACTAGCTAGTTTCACATATTATGGAGTGCCTCTATGACCAGTTTCTTGGAGATGCCGGAGGACTGGGCTCCGGCGGCATCTCCCTCAAACTGGCCGTAGTGTTGTCCCTGCTCTCGAAAACCATCTTGGAGATGCCTCAAACTGTTTGGAGGAATGGACTCACAAGGATGCCTATTTATAGTACAAGCAGCTCGACATAGTGTCGACACTCACGACATAATGTCGACACTCACCCCTATTATTAGTGTTGACTCATGTTTTGTCCCGGTTGGTGTCTCCAACCGGGACTAAAGGTTAATATTTAGTCCTGGTTGGTGTCTCCAACCGGGACTAAAGGTGTTGGGCCACGCAGAGATAAAACAAAACTTTTTCCTCTAACGTGGTGATCCCAAGATCTAGCTGAGGTAGAAGGCCACGAGGTTTACCACTAGTCGCACAGTTGCGGATTATTGATGTAACACGTCAGTTGATGCAATGCAGTCCTCACGATCCGATCGTCCTGGTGCTGAATGTACAACACCTCTGCTGGTATCCACACGTACAAGGAGGAGCACCGGTGGCGAACTACTAGGTTCGTATCGATGGTACGACTGCTGTGGAGCTAGGGTTTCCAACACATGGAATGACCTAACCGAACAACGATTAACCTTTCTGGGTTACGGTGCTCCACTATATAAAGGGAGTGAACGTGGGCTCCGCTCGCGCGGCCTATTCACTAAATCCCATATAAAACTAGTCATTGTGAGTCCAACTCACTAACTCAGTCCTAATCCGGTTTAGGTCCGACCCAACCAGATTACAGGTTCAGATCCAATCCAAACTTGCTCCCGCTCTTAAGTGTGTGACCCCGCAGGCTCATGGCTACTTGGATACGATTGGAGTCCGACTCTCAATCGATTAGTCGGTAGCGGCTCCTAGCAGAACGTTCCGACTCCCAAGTACCAAAGAGTCATGACGACTTGCCTTTCCAATGCGACTTGCGTCCGAGTCCCTTTTGCCTCATGATATACCTTGTCAGACTATAGGCGAATATTTATCATCCCTTAAATAGTCTGACTCTCTTCTCGATCCGAGATAAGTGATTCACCCGACTAACTCTTAGTCGATCGCCTCGGTTAACACTTAACCGAGTCGTGCATGGCCATGCTTTCCGAATCATATCTCACGAGAGGGCCCATAGAATATCTCTCCAAGTGGAGGGGCAAAATCCCATCTTGGTTATTCATATCACACAGCTTGATTCTCAGTCGACCCAAACTCTGCCTTTATAATTGCCCAGTTACGGATCAGCGTTTGACAGAACCTAAGTCGGTGATCCTCAACTCGGACTATGCAATAACCTCAGGTCTAAGGATTACATTGATTGAGATATACAAATGACAACTTGTTCGTTGTACCTCAATATGGGTCAATCCGACTCGCTAAACTCTTTAGCCTAACTGTAAGTTGGAATAGAATCTCCATGCCCATGACAAGTGGAACCGAGTCATCAAGCCAACTTTCACATTGGTCTAAGTTGTGTGTCCAGCACAACCTCAATGACCAAGGATATTTAGTATAAACAACATGAATGTATATTTCCACAACCGAATCACATATTCAATGATACACATTAGATGTTTATACAAGGACTACTTAATATCTTTATGAATACAATGGGAAATATCATCATACATGATTGCCTCTAGGGCATATTCCCAACAGTCTCCCACTTGCACTAGAGTCAATCTTCCGACATCACATGTCTAAGCATCTAATGCCCATGGCTCTTAGGTGCGCCTCATGCTTCGGCTGTGGTAGCGGCTTTGTCAACGGATCCGCAATATTTGCATCCGTGTGTACCTTGCATAACTTGATATCACCCCATCCATTTAACCGGCGAATCAGGTGGTACTGCATGAGTATGTGCTTGTTCTTCTGGTGCTGTCTAGGTTCCTTGGCTTGTGCAATAGCACCATTGTTGTCACAATACACGTCCAACGGATTGGACGAGCCCTGAACCACACCAAGATCCATGAGGAAATTCCTCATCCAAACAGCTTCCTTTGCTGCCTCCGAGGCGGCAATATACTCAGCCTCTGTTGTAGACGCAGGCACAGTCTCTTGCTTGGAACTCTTCCAGCTCACAGCACCTCCGTTTATAATAAACATGTATCCGGATTGCGAACGAGAATCATCAGAGTCGGTAAGATAACTCGCATCTGTGTAACCCTTTACACTGAGTTCATCTTCACCACCATAAACCAAGAACATATCCTTAGTCCTTATCAAGTACTTTAGGATATTTTTAGCCGCTGTCCAGTGGATCTCTCTAGGATCAGCCTGGTATCTGCTCACAACACTTAGAGCATAGGAAATATCCGGCCTAGTACAAATCATGGCATACATGATGGATCCGACTGCAGAAGCATATGGAATCGCACTCATCCGACTTTGCTCATGAGTTGTCGAAGGACACTGAGTCTTGCTAAGTTTTACACCATGGGACATCGGTAAGAACCCCTTCTTAGACGATTCCATGTTGAAATTCTTCAACACTTTGTCCAAATAAGTACTCTGACTCAATCCAATGAGCCTTCTTGATCTATCTCTATAGATCCGGATTCCAAGGATATATGTCGCCTCACCCAAGTCTTTCATTGAGAAACTCCTTTCCAATGAATCCTTGGTTTCTTGCAACATCTGGACATCATTTCCAATCAGTAATATGTCATCCACATATAAGATTAGAAAGTTTACTTTGCTCCCACTAAACTTCTTGTATAAACAAGAATCATGATCACTCTTGATGAAGCCAAACGATTTGACTACCTCATCAAAGCGAATATTCCAACTCCGAGATGCTTGCTTCAACCCATAAATGGATTTCTGAAGTTTGCACACCTTGTCAGCATTAGCCGGATCGACAAAACCCTCGGGCTGTATCATATACACGTCCTCGGTTATATTTCCGTTAAGGAAAGCCGTTTTGACATCCATCTGCCATATCTCGTAGCCGAAATTGGCTGCTATAGTCGAAATTGGCTGCCATATCTTGGAGAAGGTCTCGTCGTAATCAACTCCTTGAACTTGTCGGAACCCCTTCGCGACAAGACGTGCTTTATAGATTGAAACATTTCCATCCATATTAGTTTTTTCTTAAAGACCCATTTGCACTCGACGGGTCTTGCACTGTCTGGCAGATCAACCAAGTTCCAAACTTGATTTTCATCCATGGACTTTAACTCGGATCTCATGGCTCCAAGCCATGACTCGGAATCAGATCCCACCATCGCTTCCGAATAATTTGCTGGCCCATCATTGTCTCACAGTAACACATCACGAACACTTCGTAATCTCGCTGATCTTCGTAGTACAGGTGCTGTTGCCGGCTCAGCTACCACGACCGGCTCAACCTCCAAGGTTTTTATCGACTCGCCACTAGTCGGTTCCTCTCGAATTTCTTCGAGTTGCACCGTGCTCCCACTTACTCCCTGACTGAGAAACTCTTTCTCAAGGAAGACACCGTTCCGAGCGACAAACACTTTGCCCTCTTCTCGGTTGTAGAAGTAGTAACCCAAGGTTTCCCTCGGATACCCCACGAAAATACACTTATCCGACTTGGCTGTAAGCTTGTTCGACTGAAGTCGCTTGACAAATGCTTCACAACCCCAAATCTTAAGAAAAGTCAAACTCGGCTTTTTGCCTGTCCACATCTCATGCGATGTCTTCTCTACCGATTTTGATGGTACTCTGTTTAGTGTGAACGCTGTTGTTTCTAGACAATAACCCCAAAATGATAAAGGTAGATATGTCTGACTCATCATTGACCGTACCATGTCCAACAAGGTCCGATTCCGCCTTTCCGAAACACCATTCCTTTGTGGCGTTCCTAGCGGAGTAAGTTGGGGAACTATTCCACAACTTTTCAGATGGTCATCAAACTCATGGCTCATGTACTCGCCTCCTCGGTCCGATCGAAGAAACTTTATTTTCTTGCCGAGTTGATTTTGTGCTTCATTCTGGTATTCTTTGAACTTTTCAAAGGCTTCCGACTTATGTTTCATCAAGTAGATATATCCATACCTACTCAAATCATTAGTGAAGGTAATGAAGTACTCATAACCACCCCTGGCTGTCGTGCTCATTGGTCCACATACATCACTATGTACTAGTCCCAACAAGTCAAACGCCCTTTCGCAACTCTTTGCAAAAGGTGTCTTGGTCATTTTGCCGAGTAGGCAAGATTCGCATGTCTCGAATGACTCAAAGTCGAACAAAGTTAGGAGACCATCATCATGGAGCTTCTTCATGCGTTTCCAACTTATATGACCAAGCCAACAGTGCCAAAAGTAAGTCATATTCAGATCATTTGGTTTCAACCTTTTAACATTTATGTTATAAACCGACTCACCATCAAGATTCAAAATAAATAACCTGGCCCCGGACGGGTGCAAAGCCGTGAAACATATCATTCAAATACAAAGAACAACCATTATTCTTGATATTCGACTCATAGCCTTGCCTCATCAAACATGAAGCGTAAATAATGTTTTGATCGAGCATCGGAACATAATAACAATTATTCAGTTCCATAATGAATCCGAAGGTAAATGAAGTTGCATCGCGTCGACTTCCAACGTGGCAACTCTTGCTTTGTTGCCGACTTAATATCAACTCGCCTCTTGCTACGCCTCCTAGTTCTTACCAGCCTCGCAACGAGTTGCGATGTGAATAACTGATCCGTATCATATACCCAAGAACTATTAGGTGCATCAAAGATATATGTCTATAACATTGCAAACAAGTGTACCTGAGTCAAGTCATACCTCCACTCTTGGCTTTGTCGGCCAAGTACTTCTTGTTCCTCTTCCGGTGGCCATCCGCCTTGCGAGAAGCAAGTGGATCCTTGAAGGAGATGGTTTAGTCCCTGAGGAAGCGCTTAGGACCGGATCCTGAGCCTGCTTTCCTCCTGACTTAGCCTTCTTCTTAGTCCAAGAACTGTTCTTGAACTTAGCCTTATTCTGCACCATCAACACTTGACTGGCGCCCTTCTTGAGATCTGCCTCTGCCTGCTTGAGCATCCCATGTAATTCAGTGAGCTTCTTATCCATACCATGCATATGGTAGTTCGAAATGAACTGCCCATATGCACTAGGAAGAGAATTCAGAATTATATCCGTAGCGAACTCTTTGCTTATGGGGTAGCCAAGCCTCTCCAGAGACTGCACGTAACCAACCATTTTGGTCACATGCGGGCTCAGTGGATCACCATCCTTAAGCTTGCAACTCAGCAAAGCCTGAGAGACTTGATACCTCTCAGTCTTCGCCTGAGCCTGGAACATACTTTTGAGGCTTTCGATCATATCGTAGGCCTCAACATGCTCGAACTGCTTTTGCAAGTCCGGTTCCATGTGAGCAAGCATAAGACAGCTAATATCCGTGGACTCATCCTTAGTCCGACGGTAGGCATTGGTGGCAGCGACAGTCGCATTCTCATTTGGCTCATCTGGAAGTGGGTTGTCTAGGACATGGTCCTTCTTTTCTTGTTTGAGAACAATTCTCAGATTTCGATACCAGTTGGTAAAATTAGTGTCGTTCAGTTTATCTTTCTCAAGGATAGTTCTCAATGCAAAACCGGATATCTGAGAGTGACTGCTACTTGGTGCCATGATCTACAACAGAAAATATGCAAAACACTTAAGACATGTATTCATAAAAGAGCAAGCATATTAAATACTTTAATATTTTATGCTCCCACTAGAACCAACACCCCTCCGATGGTTACTTAGTGATTCAGGATCCTAAATAAGCAAGTCAGCTAGTGAGCTTTAGCATCACCGCTAGCCGCCAAGTGATCTAGGTAGACAACTCCTTGTCAATCGTATCTCATACGGCTCCTGTTGGACGGGTGGCATCACATGCCCTGGCTCCCATCCGACTTTTCCCCGAGTCCCACAACTGTTGTGATAGACCCGTCTAGCTTACCGAGTGTTTTCGCAGTAAGAGTCCGTCTAGCTTACCCACCTAGTCGTAAAGAATTCGCAGCACCTCAATTTTATGAGCCCACTACCAAAAATGTCCGACTTGTGATGGTGCAAACACTGGCGGGAAAACCGACTAGACCTTCTTTGAGGGATTGGATTTTACCGACTATCTAATAGAGGTAAAACAGAGACATAACAATAACACAAAAATAAAGCAATTATAATGTGAAATGGTATGGATCTCTTCATGGCGATCTCCATCTCCATAAAGCCCGTAATCCGACTCGTGCCAACTCTTGTCACTTGCCGTCTTACTCCATGTCGCCGACATGTACAGCGCCTTGCATGCCTTTCGGGTTCTCCAAACAGCTACACTAGCTTAGTAAAGTAAATTACATAGAGAATCCGACATGCAGGTCGTTATACAATAAAATGACAGCACCTAGGCTCCAGCCGGCTGACAAAAACCGTGATTCGCAGATCACGTATGGATTAGGCACATACATCACATGAACATGAACCATACCATTCACAACTTCCTGCAAAAGCAAGGTATGCATAGATACAATATCTACCGGCGTTGTGAAACTCGCAACGACATCTAAGGCGCTATGACAGGGCGAAGCCGGTGGTCCCGAAAAATGCAGATCTCATCTACGATCCGAACATGGATTCCGACCATCGTTCCGATTCGATCAAACTCTTTGATCTTCGATCGCCGCTTCTGGATTTACGTGTCATAGTCTACCCCGATGGCGGAAGCCGACAGGTAGGGGTATGTCGTTCCACGACCTCAGCAGTATGATCACGGAATCAGATCTACCATTCCCCGAGTACCGTTGATCCAATCAACCTCATACAAAACCGACCTATCTCATAGATCGACCACCAAACAGCATATAGATCTCATCTACAGCCAACCGCATATCACATATGAGAGATCTCGAGCCTAAAACCAGAAGCTATCGCTCTGATACCACTGTTGGGCCACACAGAGATAAAACAAAACTTTTTCCCCTAACGTGGTGATCCCAAGATCTAGCTGAGGTAGAAGGCCACGAGGTTTACCACTAGACGCGCAGTTGCGGATTATTGATGTAGCACGTCGGTTGATGCAGTGCAGTCCTCACGATCCGATCGTCCTGGTGCTGAACGTACAACACCTCTGCTGGTATCCACACGTACAAGGAGGAGCACCGGTGGCGAACTGCTAGGTTCGTATCGACGGTAGGACCGCTGTGGAGCTAGGGTTTCCAACACTTGGAATGACCTAACCGAACAACGATTAACCTTTCTGGGTTACGGTGCTCCACTATATATAGGGAGTGAATGTGGGCTCTGCTCGCGCGGCCCATTCACTAAAGCCCATATAACACTAATCACTGTGAGTCCAACTCACTAACTCAGTCCTAATCCGGTTTAGGTCCAACCCAACCAGATTACAGGTTCAGATCCAATCCGAACTTGCTCCCGCTCTTAAGTGTGTGACCCCGCAGGCTCATGGCTACTTGGATACGATTGGAGTCTGACTCTCAATCGATCAGTCGGTAGCGGCTCCTAGTAGAACGTGCCGACTCCCAAGTACCAAAGAGTCATGATGACTTGCGTTTCCAATGCGACTTGCGTCCGAGTCCCTTTTGCCTCACGATATACCTTGTCAGACTATAGGCGAATATTTGTCATCCCTTAAATAGTCTGACTCTCTTCTCGATCCGAAATAAGTGATTCACCCGACTAACTCTTAGTCGATCGCCTCGGTTAACACTTAACCGAGTCGTGCATGGCCATGCTTTCCGAATCATATCTCACGAGAGGGCCTAGAGAATATCTCTCCAAGTGGAGGGGCAAAATCCCATCTTGGTTATTCACATCACACAGCTTGATTCTCAGTTGACCCGAACTCTGCCTTTATAATCGCAGCGATTCGGATCAGCGTTGATGTAACCTAAGTCGGTGATCCTCAACTCGGACTATGCAATAACCTCAGGTCTAAGGATTACATTGATTGAGATATACAAATGACAACTTGTTCATTATACCTCAATATGGGTCAATCCGACTCGCTAAACTCTTTAGTAGAATCTGTGTAAGTTGGAATAGCATCTCCATGCCCATGACAAGTGGAACCGAGTCATCAAGACAACTTTCACATTGGTCTAAGTTGTGTGTCCAGCACAACCTCAATGACCAAGGATATTTAGTACAAACAACATGAATGCATAGTTCCACAACCGAATCACATATTCAATGATACACATCAGATGTTTATACAAGGACTACTAAATATCTTTATGAATACAATGGGAAATATCATCATACATGATTGCCTCTAGGGCATATTCCCAACAAAAGGTTCATCTTTAGTCCCGATTGGTGACACCATCCAGGACAAGGTACAAGCCGCACAACATAATATCGACACTCACCCCTATTATTAGTGCTGCCTGGCCCAGTCTGCCGCAATCCCTTCAGTCGTGGTTGGTTTCTCCAATCGGGACTAAAGATGAACCCTCTATTTATAGGCATTTCCCTCTATTTATAGGCATTTTCCTCTATTTATAGGCTGCTCGATCCAGCCTGCCCGCCCTTTCCCTCTATTTATAGGGCGACCGTCATGGCCACCCACACATACACACATTCCTCGCCGCCTACTTTAGGATGCCCATCCCGCATCCTCGTAGTCGACTCGGCGGCAACGATGGAGTACTGGGCTCCACCGGGCATGTCGGAGACTGGGCTCCGTCGGGCTGGCACTGGATGGTGCTACCTTCTAGGACGCGTAGCTTGGTGAGGAATCCGGCTGTCGTCTTTGACCCGAAGCTTCCTTGGTGGAGGTCGCCTGTTCCAGGAAGGGTGCAGAGGGAGCCGGCCACCGAGGAGGTGGTACGGCTTCGTGTCAGGGAGGAGGACGAGCACGTCCGTCGCTATATGGCTGCGTTGGACACCAGGGTCGACGATACCTAGCAGATTCTTCAGGGATCTCACCCGAGCTATGCTCGTGTGATGGTTCTGTCTCTTTGGGTTCTCACCACTCGCGGCTTAGGCACTGGGAGTCATCGTCTAGTTTGATTGAGCAAGATGTATTAGTTTCAAAAAAACAGCATTTGATCACCTGAGCGAACTCACAAGAATACAACAACATCTTCATATTTAGTCCCGGGACTAGGTAACACTCAAGACATTTATTAATATTAAAAATCGGGACAAAAGCCACCCCCTTTAGTCATAATCATGCCTAGTCCTATAGTACGCAGCTCCAGGGTCTTCTTTGCCATCGTCATCATCATCGTCATCGTCACCTGCCACTCCGGGGATCCTCAGCCAGCCATGGCATATACCGGGGGCACCTGCCACTCCGGCCTCAGATTCACAGCGGGCAGGGGAGGGGTCTCCTGGAAGACGATGCCGTTATTGCCGTGCGGGGGAGGGGCCTTCTTGTGGCTCTGTGGCGGGTGGACTTGTGGGCACCACAAGCGAGGATGGTCTCCCCCGGCGATGTAGCGCATCACTCCGATGATAGTACGGTTCGCCCACCATAGACGGAGGCCCTCTTCGTTGTGGTTCACCGGGGGCGGGCCATCACCCTCGTACCTGGCGAACTCCCTTTCCTGCCGGTTAGCGAAGAAGGCATTCCAGGTGTCGTAGTTGTCAGGATCCCACTAGGGATCCATCCGGTGCTCCGGTGTGAGCTCGTGGTAGAAGTGGTTCGTGATGGCCGCCTGGTGTGCGGAACCTTGAGGGACAGGAATCCCTCCAGCGCTCAGGATCCAGCCGGCGGGCGTCCGGTAGCTCGGCGGACAAGGGTAGCTGGAGGCGCACAGCGCCTCGGTCTCCTCGAGGGTCAGAATGGCCCAGTAGGCGTTGTCCATTGTTGTGAGAGAAGAAGGTGTGGATGTGTGGATAGCCATGCGCGATCGCCCTAGATATAGAGGGAAAGGGCAGGAAAACTTGGCGGGAAGCGGTGGGAAATGGCGGGAAATATCTTTAGTCCCGGTTAGTGACTACAACCGGGACTAAAAGCTCTAGTAAAAAGGAAAGGACGGGAAAACTTGGCGGGAAGCGGTGGGAAATGGTAGGAAATATCTTTAGTCCTGGTTAGTGACCAACCGGGACTAAAAGCTCTGGTAAAAAGGAAAGGGCGGTAAAACTTGGCGGGAAGCGGTGGGAAATGGCGGGAAATATCTTTAGTTTATAAATGATGCAAAGTTTTACAATACGAGATATGATTTTCCAAAGTTGTATATTTGATTTAGATTAAAAAAGAAAATTTACAAATGAAATAATTTATCAATTACGCAAACAGATGTATGGATATTATATTAAAATTCTTTATATTTTTCTAATAATAATAGACATATTATTTGTTTTATTTGGATCTTTACAATAGAAGATATGATTTTCCAAAGTTTTATATTTGATTTGAATTAAAAAAATAAAATTTACAAATGAAATAATTTATAAATGATGCAAACAGATGTATGGATATTATATTCATATTCTTTATTTTTTTCTGATAATAATAGACATATTATTTGTTTTATTTGGATTTTTACAATAGAAGATATGATTTTCCAAAGTTTTATATTTGATTTGAATTAAAAAAAGAAAATTTACAAATGAAATAATTTATAAATGATGCAAACAGATGTATGGATATTATATTAAGATTCTTTATATTTTTCTGATAATAATAGACATATTATTTGTTTTATTTGGATTTTTACAATAGAAGATATGATTTTCCAAAGTTTTATATTTGATTTGAATTAAAAAAAGAAAATTTTCAAAAATAAACTAGTCGCTGGTCGTTGCTGGACCCGGAAGTAGAGGGTGCCTGCGTGCGTAAAAACAAAGCGGCCGAAAAAACACACCAGTCCCGGGTCGTGGCTTAACCCGCGACTAAAGGAGGGGTATTTAGTCGCGGGTTAAGCCACGGCCCGGGACTAGAGACCCTCTAGTCACGACTAAAGGAGGGTCCCTATATATTCCACGCGCCAGGGGAGGTGCTTCCCAGCACTTGGCATTCCACGACAAAGAGGAAGACGAAGCACATCACAGGCGACACATCGAAGACACGCAGGGGAGGTGTTGTACGACCGCCGATTCCACCGCCAGGACGCTGCCATTTTGTGCCATTTTGTGCTGCCGCTGTGCCACGCCTCCCGAACACCGCCCGCCTACGCAGCGCCCGATCACGTGATGTCGCCGACGTCGGTGAGAGCTCGAGGGTGGTTTTTTTTACCACAAATAATATTAGCTAGGGTTATCATAATTAGAATTATTGTTTTAGTTATTAGTATTAGGATTAGGATTATTGTTTTAGTTATTTTTTGTTTTAGTTATTAGGATTATATTATTTTACCACAAATAATATTAGGGTTATTATAATTAGGATTATTGTTTTACCACAAATAATATTAGGGTTATTTTTTTGTTTTAGTTATTAGGATTATTTTTTACCACAAATAATATTAGGGTTATTAATTAGGGTTATTGCTTTTTTTGTTTTAGTTATTAAGATTATTGTTTTACCACAAATAATATTAGGGTTATTAATTAGGGTTATTGTTTTTTTTGTTTTAGTTATTAAGATTATTGTTTTACCACAAATAATATTAGGGTTATTGTTTTTTGTATTAGTTATTAGGATTATTGTTTTACCGCAAATAATATTAGGGTTATTAATTAGTGTTATTAGGGTTATTGTTTTTTTTGTTTTAGTTATTAGGGTTATTTTTTCTAACCTGTTTAACTCTCTTTCTATTATAGTTAATTAAGTCATGGATCCATCCGAAGATCCTGGTCGCATTGGTGAAGGTTTTCTTCAAGGCATGATAAGAGGTGAAATTCCTCTTAATATTACTACCGGTGAAGATATTTTGCTCGAGGAAGAGATTTCCTCATATCTGAATCCATCCGGTGATGGACTAGAGGAAAATCTGATATACCAAGGGGAAGACCGGATGGACGAAGGGCAAACAAATAACAACAATAATGATGGCCCCTCGACAGGATCCGGCGAGGTACATATATATAAAGCCTCGTGTTACTTCTATTCGTTAATTGATCTAGATATATCAATATATATATTAATCACTTTCTCTTCTTCTTTTAGCCCACCGGATCGAAGCAATCGATAGCTCGAACAAAACAAGGGCCGAATAAAAAGTTGGATGGTAATCATAGGTTCACCATCGAAGGAATAGATGATGATGGTGAACCGATTGCTCCAGAGAAGCACCGGAGGATGTTTACAAATCAATGCAGGGTGCTTGTTAGGGACAACCTGCCGATCACCATCCAAGAATGGAATAAGTCAAAGAAACCCTGTGAAGAATCCAACAACTATGTCACTGATGATGCCAAAGATGACCTTTGTCAAAAGCTCATAGCGCATTTCATACTACCTCCAGAGTATGAAGAATTTGAGGCAGATGGTATTACCCCAAGGCCCGATGGGCTTGAAAATAGAGCAAAAGTCAAGGAGTGGGATCTGAGAAAGATGGCCGAACTGTACCGGAACCACAAGAAAAGTTTATACGGGAAATATGTCACGAAAAAGAAAACTCCAGACTTCAAAGGAGCAAACGAGAATTTGAGAGAGCAGTGGCCCGATTTTGTAAAGTACAAGCAATCTAATAAAGCAAAGGCAAAGTTGGCAAAGAATGTGTTAAATGCTGCCCAAAAGAAATACCATCATAAAATGGGGACAGTTGGCTACAAGAGTGTTGTCCCTAAGTGGGAAACTATGGAGAAGGACATGAGGGCTAGAGGCGTCACTCATGGTACAGATGGATGTCCTGAGAGGTCAAAGCATTGGTGGTACGGGCACGGGGGATCGTTGGACCCAGAAACAAGGAAGACATCATTTCATAAAAAAATTCTAAAACCCTCTGAAGACCTTGTTCAAGCAATGAACGATGCTCAATTGGGATTGTTATGTCTCGAGAGAGAGAGCGATGAGCTCACACGCACCCTAGGGAATCCTGAAAAGGGTGGACGAACATGAGGCAAAGGCGCCCGTGTCTCGTGGAAGAAAGGGTTTCCTCAGTACGATGCCAGTTATAGAAGCCGTTAGAGAAAGAAGGACTGGGAGGCAGACCAGATCTCCAAGGTAGAGCAGGACCTAGCTGATCTGAAGAACCTCATGCAAGAAATTAGCCAAAGGTCGTCGTCAACTCACCCACAGGCTGATGATCCTGCATTGGATCTTGGCCAGCGGAGAAGCAGCGTGGCTTCCATGGAGGTCTGGGATGATGATCAAGCACTGCTGGATGATGCACCGGCTCCTCGCTACCCCGTGAATGATGTCAGAGAGATGGCACAATGTGAGCTACATCAGCCAATGAACAACTTTTCCTTCAAGGTGGCGATTGGCACTGCTTTACCTTGTCTACCTAGAGCACTCCACCATTCACATCCGATTTCACCTGGCTATGCTCGTGTCATGGTGGATGACATAGTGGAGGATTTTGCAGACCTAGAGATTGACATCGCTACGCCTGAAGGCCTTACGAAACTAGGAGATGTCAAGCGCAACATCATTCTATGGAAGAAGAAGTACATCAAGTTTCCAGGCTCGGCGCCAAGGCCACGGACTCCGAGGAATCCAAGTCCACCCCGCATCGAATATCGTCAACCTCCAAGTCCACCCCAACCCGATTATCGTCAACCTCCAAGTCCACCCTGCCCCGCTGACGATCGCCACAGCAGGAGTACATCAACTCGATCTCCTCCTCCGCGCAATACTCGATCTCCCCCTCCGCCTCCTTGCAATACTACTACCTCGTCAAAGAAACGGAAGGTCGACGCTCCCTCGTGCCCCACATCGAAGAAAGGTCAAACGGCGAAGATAGTCGACATCCTGCCGGCTCTTCCAAATAGACCTTATGACAAGACCGATGAGGAAACTAACGCGAATGTGGCTGCCCAAGTTAAGGCGCATTTTGCACCTAAAAAGCCTGAGCCAAAGACGGTATATGATTAAAAAACCCAAAAGTGGGCTAAGTCATTTCTTGAGCAACCATCCCAGATATCGACGAATCTGGAATCAGACTATGACCGGGAGATTATTAAGCAAGCAAAGAAGAAAAAAATCACAAGTGTAAAAAGCGGGAAGCAAGTTGCCTAGCTCGGAGCACAGAAGAATCAATCGGTCGCCCCGCTCAAAGTCATTTCATTCCTCGACAAGGCCTTCAGAGCTGAAATGGATATGGACATCCAAATAATGGACCCCAGAGCCCGTACTAATGCTGCACTAATGGGCATTACTGTATCGTAGGCCAAAGCACTTGGTACCGAAGAAAATATATCTCTTGGTTAATATTTAGGCTATGAAGATACGCCAATGGGTCAGATAGTACGGAAGTATGTCCAAGGGGAGCCTCTAGTCAGTAATGAGGAGCTCACGCGTCTATCCACAAATATACGAAATCTGCACGAATGGTACATGTCGCAAGCAGAAAAAAGCATCAGAAAGATTGGTTGCCGGTGGACGTTAGAAAGGAGCATCACTTCAAACCATACTCGATACAGGTTCAAATGACCGAACTGTTTCAGTTATACAACCAGCGTGCCCTCGACAAATCTATCATTGGTTGCTACTGTATGTAAGTGATTTATTTCTATAATTAAGTTTGTAGCTCAGCTCGTCCATTGCATTTAATATATTATCCTAACTATATATCTTTTTGTATGATATTATATTCTGCAGAATGAAGATGCTTGAATGCAAAAGAGCTAGAAGATATGACGTTGGGTTCATTGACCCATATATCGTTAATGAAAATACGTTAAAGAATCACCCCAAGAACGTGGAGGAAGACCTGTTCAGGTTCTTAACCAAGAATAATTTTGTTAAGGAAATACTATTTCCTTACAACTTCAAGTGAGTGTTTCTATCTTGTACATATTTTATTTTTGCTTACTCAATGAGCTATGCATGTATGCTTATGTAAACGTCCGTAGATTTTACTGGATCTTGCTAAACATTCAAGTTGACAAGTCCCTAGTTGAAGTCCACGACTCATTAAGTTGGGACCAAGAGCAGTGGAGCAACATGAAAGCAATGCTCCATAAGTAATTTCAATCATTATCGCATTATATCGGCCTCTTTCGTTCATTTACTGATATCAAGTAACTAATAACTCCTTTGTTCATTTTCTTTGCCGAGCAGGTGTTGGACACGGTTCAGACAAAAAATACCAGGTCCATTCAAAGAGGAGCTAACTTATAAAATGGTGAAGAGTTTACAGCAGCCACCGGAAACTCATTTATATCTGCGAGTACATCCGCGAGTTGACCAGTGAGCGGAAAGTTGACTCACATTATATTTATGGTTTGCGGGAGAAACTAGAGTCAGACCAGCGCATACGAGCAATTCAAGAGGAGCTGGCGGGATTTATGATGAAGGAGGTCCTTGCTGTACATGGAGAGCATTATGCGGATGATGTGGAACTCGATTTGCCTTAGTGATCTCCATGTAGTTGATATGATATATATATTTGAAAACATTTCTTTCTTTTGATACGATTGATTATATGTATGCTTGCAAGGGATCGATTAATTATATAGATGCATCAACGTGTAATGTGTATGTAGTAGTGTAGAATATATGTACTGAAATATATGTTTGAAATTATAGTGAAACACAAAACGAAAAAGAAACGAAATGGCAAAAAAAAAAGGAAACACTCCATCTCTGCCGCGGCAGAGAAACACACAATTCTCTGTCGCGGCAGGAAACCGTATAGTCCCGGGTGGTGTTAAGGCCCGGGACTAGAGGGTTTCCGCCCCCTGCGGCGCTGAAACAACCACGTGGCTGTTATCAGACACGGGCCGTAGCGAGCCGGGACTAGAGGGGGGTCTCTAGTCCCGTTTTGGCAGTCCCGGACCCAAAACCGGGATTAGAGCCAGTTTTCCAACAGTGGCTGAATATCCACCATAATTCGCTCACCGGACACAGCTCTAGCAGGCTTGCATGACTTTCATATATGCTCTTCCATTTTGGTACACACTCACTTTGAAACCGTGCAATAAAATCTTAGGACCTGTGTTTGTTATGTGTTGATCCTGGGAGTGTTTGGTGTTGTGAGTCCGTCCTTTTAGACTAGTTTGTGCCCCCTTGGTGGGCTGTGGGGTTGTTCTCCAGTACTTTGCTCTTAGGAGCCCTCCTTTATTTTCTTTTTGTTTTCTGTTGCTGGTTTGGCTCGTACTAAAGACATATGTTCTGTTATCCTGTGGTAATGTAACCCGGCTCAATGAAGTCGTAAGGAAAAAAACATGCATGCTCGCAGGTAGTCCACGCGGTCGCTCGATGATGGCTAGATTTGGATTGAGCGGCGTCTGGAAAGCATTGCGTACCACCAGGCAACCATCCAGCTAATACTTTGTGTACAGAATAGGTAATCACGGGCCACGACCGTTAAACCCGTGTGGCTAGGCATCTTCGTAGAAGAGAGGGCCTCAACGGGGTGATGTGCGCCATTTGGGTAATGCGGGTGCAGTGTGCTCGTTCGTTGATTAGTACCGTTCTCTGTTAGGCCGACCAAGACTGCAACATGACACATGAAACTGTGAGGAAATTATCGGGTGGCTGATCTATGGCAATTGCTTTGCTTTTTCCTTCAACCAATGGAACCTGTAGTAATAGTCTGACCCAAACATTGGAAACCCGTGCCTACAACGCTGCTGCGTTAGGTTTGCACCAAAAACTAGTAAAAATTGGCTACAGATTCCCACTAATGTTGTAAGAGTTCAAGCTTGTGTGCAGGCATCTTTCGTAAAATGAGATTTGTTTTTAGCTGAGTAACATTTTCTCTGTCAACTTGGAACTAGTTATTTCAAACTTAGATTGTAGTTGTCTGATTAAGGTTTTATTGTCCTTTGCATATTAAATCATAATGGTCAAATGAAATCGTTCATATCATCGAGTAGTATAATATTATTTAATGTTACATTGGCTAGATTTTTTTTGTTGCATCAGTTGGATGATGCATGTCGTGGAGGAAAAGAATACAAGGTCTAAAATCAAAGGCGGATGGAAGAAAGAGGACTCCGCAGAAACACACATGCTCTAATCTACGAGTTGTGCCCCCAGGGATAGTAGAGATTTATCCCAAAGGGCATCACCGAAGTGGTGACTGACTCTAGGATCTAGCGAAATTGGTTTAGAAATCCGAAATACCTTAGTGAAATGAATATGTTGAGCCGAGTCTCGAAACCGAGTAGTACGTCACTTGGAAAGCATGAATATAATAGAGAGTTGGGGTACAAGATGATCATTCTATATGGAATTCTAGTCTTTCTATGAGCATATCTTCGATGTCTCTAAGCCCAAAGCATCATGAATTGATTTACTTTTTTCCAATAGGGTATTTCCAGCATATTGCGTTTAGTAACAAAACATCAAAAAAATCATGATACTATTGCTTCTCTTGCATGCGCGATAGTATGCCTTAGACTTCCTAGTAAGTGGAAGCCCTACCATATGAGTGAAAGATGAAACTCATGAAAGTGTGTATATAAATACCTACCGTATATGGTCTAAAACACTCGCCATAAATCTTTTTTTCATCTAAACTACCAACGCAAATATTTTATTGGTTCATATAGTCTTGCTTGGCAATGCTTATTACCACAGCACAAGGGGAGCTATGCTAGCACGTCCAGTCCAATTTGGTTCACCTTCTCCTGGAATAGGCAATGGACTTCGCCTAGACCATGTATAATGAAGCAGTCCACATCAGGGCAAGGTGTGACTGCATATTTGTGATTGCGTGCGGAAACTTGCTGGGAGTTCGGCAGGGTGTCAAGCGGGGCGGGTTGCGGGTTTGACATTTGCTCTAATCTATTATATACTAAAAGCAATATAAGGGTGTTTTTCAGGCACCTGGTTGATCCACATAGGCTTAAAATATATAGTACGTTGATCTTAATTCTAATGGTTAAGATTAAAAAACAAAAAGGTGTTACGTAAAACATTAAACGTGTACATGTCACGGCAAGCACACACCCAATCGACTAGCACCGTGCGCTGGTACAAAGAGTCCAGCCATAGGCCGGGTCGCGCGTTCCGTGAATTGTTAAGAAGTCCCGATGGAGTACCAAGTTAGACTGGTCCTACAAATCCAATTGAGAACCAAGTTCCCGTTCCTTAAAAAAAAGGAGAACCACGTCCACGTAAAGTACTGCATGAAGCACAGTTTATTAGCATGTCAGACGAACTGTGTTCAATCTTTATAGAATTTTCTTTGCCAATAAGTTAATACATATTTGATAAAGACTAAAAAATATATATAAATGGAGAAACACAAGATTGTGGTATCATGCAAACTGAAATTCTCCAGAATTGCGCTCTACCAACAGAAGATTCATAAGAAGAGATTTGAGTGCAGTGGATAGTTACTCTTCAAAATATAATGAATGTGCGATTGGAAAGAGGTCTACTTCATTCCTCCCAAAATTTAACAAAAACCTATGAAATCTATAATCCACAAGAAAATAAATATACTACCTATGCCATGCAATAAGAACAAACGACATGATTGTACATTAGAAAGTAAAATTAAAAAAACAATCCACATCACCTAAATTATTGAGACACTTAGATGGGTACGTAATATACGGCTACAATTTAACTAGGGACTCGGCAGTATAGTTGCACAATCTTTTTGACATTGTAACGAGCCATGTGTATCACGATTCTAAGTAACTAACCGTGTTGTTCATGAACACTTAAATAAGAGCATGTGCACAACAAGGACCAACAATGGTTTATTTCCGTGTTTATAAAATACATGCATGTCAAAATGGTAGGGACTACAAAGTGTAAAGTTATTTATATTTACTAAACAGTAAAGTGCAAATTTATTTATTACATGAAACAAATATACAAAAATAATCAAGATATTACCCACACCTATATTCGATACATCGGGAGACAAGTAAATGGTGAGCATGTAAGGTTCATGGATAGTTTCTGGAAAAAAGGTAGTATATTGGAGAAACACAGACATAACATGGACTGGTATGTGTCTGTATCTCCACTAGGACGTTGTAGGTAAAGCTCGTACGAAACTTCGAAATGAAAATTTAACTTTTCATCCTAGAAACTTAATGATCCTAAACCATCAAACATTCATCTCAAGCCAGCACTTAAATTCACCTCTTAGGAACTGACAAAAAATAAAAGAAACCATAGAGATTAAATTATTTTTGGATGACTCCGCCTTAATTTTTTGTAGAAAGATGATTGTAAAATTTGAAGTACGTTTGAATATCTAAGACCTTACAAATTGGAATGTTACCAAAAAGTAAATCAATATCATGTGATTGTCTATTTTTCTTAGATTAAGAGTGTATAATTGCGGGAAAAGATTCAAGTACTGTCCGGTGGGTCCTAATTATTAGTTGCTCGACAAACAACACATTAATACCTCTGATCGACACATGTGTTGAACCACGTATTCTTGGCAAAGTGTACAACTATTCATTTGAGTGTTGCTCATGGTGTACATGAGCAACAATACTTGAAAGTTCAAAGCGTGAAGTCAAATAAGTTCAAATTTTCTTGGTTGTTTTGTTAATATGAACTTATGCAGGCTTCCTAAAAGAAGGATATTAGGGTGAAACATGGGAACTGCACACAATAACCTCATGAGTTACTATAGTTCACATATGAACTATATTTGAATATTTAAATTCGATTTTGAGATCGATGGCACCATCACCCATAATTGTCTAGCACAATTCATGTGAACCCAAAAAAGACATGGAGGGTGATGTTCACGATGGAGGTGGAGGCTCAATGATCATTAATTATCCACGTGCTTGCACAAGGAAACTATGATACAACTAGGGAAATATCAATACCAATAATCGATGTTGTTGTTAGGGTTATGTCTCAATAAGATTATCTGTGATGTACTGGTAACTCATCCATGAATCCATTCACATTCATTTTTTTTAAAATAAAATATGGAAATTTAATTCTCGGACGACAATAATAAATAGAATTTCATTGTTAATGACAACCTCATCATTATATTGGCAAAATAATCCAACATTACATAAAAATATTGCTTAGCTGGTGAAGTGAATTAACTTATTCAATGTGTTTAGCTAATGTAATGTAGAAAAGAACATGTGTGGTCCTTAATATTCATTGTGAGTTAACCTCATGTGATAAATTTTAAATCATAATGGGAAAAGAACATGTTTGGAGAATACCACATAAAATCTAATTTTAAATCATAATGATTATTATGGTATTATAATAAATAGATTTATCATTGTGAGTTAACCTCATGTAGATCTAATACCACATAAAATCTAATTATATTTACTAATCAAAAATCAGTAACAAACAAAAAAGAGTGTATTTTAATAGATGACTAAGGATGTTAAAGATGTTATTTACATTTGTGATACTTTATTTACCTTAATAATTTTATAGTCAAAGAATAATATTATTTTTTATCATTAAATGTGATATTCATCAAATAGTAACTTTATTTCAACCCACTAAAGATGATGCCCTCGCATTTGCGAGGGCCACCTTGCTTGTTATGCTTTAAAGCTGGTAGCTTCTGTTGTTTCTTTTTGCCTTGATTTTGTTTTGCGGGACGAAAAGCAGATGCCGCCTTCCACTCTAGAGTTCGACATGGACGGAAACAACAAAGCATACTCAACTTCTTCCAATCCTTGCAGATAATTTTTCTCAGCCGCCTGGAGTTCCCGAGCGGTAGGTTGCTCATGTAAAATGCATTAGCCAGATTTATGCCATTTTTGGCGAAAATTGAACTGAGCAGCGGTACAACAAAATTAAAACTAATAAAGATTACAAATAGGTCCATGGACCATCTAGCGACGACTACAAACACTTTGAACCCAAAGAATGCCAAAAAGAATGTGTACAAATCTTGGGACAAGACTCAGTTTGACTAGTCGTCTAAAGTATACGAACACATGTACGAAACATCTGCATTTTTTGACAAAGTGAATGTATTAATATTGCGAATATGTAGGTTAGACCAATCCTCCACAATAATAAAATATATTAAAGATATTTTGGATGCACATAACCCAATTACATAAGAACAACAAGAAAAGAAAAGAAAAAGATCCCGCTACAGTGACCAAGACATTGTAGCTGCAATACAAAAACCGCTAAGACAGCACCTAGAGTCGCCCTCACAAAATAATACCTTTAATAAGATAATTCCCAAGAACAACCAATTAAGGTTAGACCATGAATTTACACACTGTACCAAGTCCACCCTCTCAAAACAATGCCTTCAAACAAGACCATTGCCAGTCACAACCAATTAAGATTAGACATTAGATTTTCATTCCCGGGAAGATTTTCACCCTAAAAGTGAAGAATCACCAAGCAAGGTCCTCATCACCACGAAAATACAGCCAGCCGTTTGACATTCTCCATCATTGTTCGTCCATTCCATCAGAAACCGACATGTCCCATGATGGCAACAGTTAGTCAAGCTTTATGTCGCTCCATTCTAATATGGGAACACACGAACAAATCCCATCCGATCTAGCAATCTGCAGGAAATTTGTGTGCCAAAGGTGATCGTTGGCGGAGCCTTTCGGAACTCGTCACCAGCTAGAAAATGAGAACTGGTATCAACCAAACCATTGTCCACGCGCGAGAAGACCTAAAGATCGCCCCTTTATTGGGCAGATCGGTAGGCCCCAACGTCGCCGCCCGCCCGCCGACCCCCTCTGGTGGAAGTGGAGGAAAGCCTACGAACAAACCACGTGCACGCTCCATTCCTCTAGTTGCCGTCCCGAGCAAGATGACCATATGACACCGCATTAAGGACAACCGCGAGTACCATCCTGCCTCCCCATGCACCTCGGGGCCACCGATGACGAGTCTTGGAGGAGTCTAGACCTACAGCCGCCACACCCACCTCATGCACAGAAGCCCAACGGAAGCCACCAATGCCACATGACTAGGGCGCCGCCCCAATGCCATGAGAAGATCATCTTAACCTCGCACGGACGCCGCGCCTGAGGGAACACCAGATCCCACACACAGGATACCACCGCCCTCCATCCCCAATCGCCACCAGTGGTCCGCCGCCACGAAGCAACCCCCGCCACCTTACGCGCCAGGCCTGACACTACCGTGGTGCTCGCCGGCATCTGCGACGGCCACCGAGCCTTGGATTTTTTGGCGGCTAGGGTTTCGCCTTGGTGCCACCCAGAGGAGACGGCACGGGAGCATTTCCAGAGTCAAATGTGCCTATTTGTGACCCCGCAAGTAGCAGTGTAGGTATAGAGGCCACCATCTTCTCCGGTTCATGCTTGACCGTATCACCCACCAACGGGTTGACGATCGGTCTGCCTTCTCATCTTTCGAAAGCAGGAAAAATAGACAGCAATCACGTTGAGTACCCAACTTCTCCACTATAGAGTTATCAATTTAGTTTCATCCTCGACCGTGAACTGAAACTCGCAAACCTTCCTATATAAAACTCATTGCCACCCTAGATCCCCAACTCCTGTATGTCTTTGTATAATTTAATGATTACTCTCCACCGCTAGATAATCGTCATATGCTCGTCGCGAAGGTGCTAACCTCCAAGACCTTCTTCCCTAATGTCCGCGCTGGCCCAGCAGCACGAGGATCGAGTGCCTCATCGAGGACGAGAATGGATGCATCATCTTCATCGCACCCAATGTGAACTTCTGCAATCACAAACTAAAACCAAATCGCAGGAAATAGCAATTTCAGTGAGGGAGACAGAGTATTTACGTTGCGTGCAACCTTGCAACTTTTCGCTTTCTTCTTCTCCTTTTATTGAACAAGAAAACGATCGTGCGTGAGAACACGATGCCCACATCGGCCGTGCCATCCCACGTCCGGGCGATCGAGCTTACAGCGCAAGGATCGGGTCAAAGATGCTAACAGAAACTAGCTAATCCTCTCCTGGAAACTAGTTGACCCTAACTGAACTTAACTGAACTTATTGGACACGACAGACAGGAAAACGACTATATTAACTAACAAACTCCTCCTAATCTAGTTGTCCTTCATCTTGACGATCCCAATTCGACGGCAAAGCTCCTGGAACTGCACGCGACCCAATGCTTTCGTCATGATGTCAGAGAGCTGGTCCTCAGTGCGAACGAACTAGACAGTGATGTCGCCATCGTCGATGCACTAACGAATGAAGTGATACCTTGTTTGAATGTGCTTGCTCCGGTTATGAAACACCGGGTTCTTCATCAGCGCAATGGCTGATTTGTTGTCGACGCGCAGTTCCGTGGTACCGCCATCGACTCCAAGTAGCTCGCCGTGGAACCGCTTGAGCCAGACGCCCTGGCAAGCTGCAGCAGTGGCGGACACATACTCAGCCTTGCAGGATGACAGGACGACGATGCTCTACTTTGTCGACTACCAAGTTATGGGGCACTGTCCGAAGAAATACAGCACCCCACTGGTGCTCTTGCGGTCATCCACGTCTCCGGCCATGTCAGCGTCGCTGAAGCCGATGAGTGTGGCCTTGGTCTCCTGGCGAGTGTAGCAGCACCCAAGCCTGCGTGTCCCAGTGATGTAGCGGAGGAGGTGCTTCACAGGACTCCAATGATCGTTGGTGGGTGCCTCCATGAACCTTCTGAGGTATCCCACCGTGTAGCAGATGTCTGGGCGGGTGTGGACAAGGTAGCGCAGCCCGCCGACGACGCTCCGGTACAACGTGGCATCCACCGCAGCGCCCTCGCCCTTCTTGCTTAATTTCAGGCGAGGCTCCATGGGCACCGTTGCAGGGTTGCAGGTGCTCATCCCCATCTTCTCGAGCAACTTATCTGCATAGGCTCCCTGCCCAAGAAGGATGCGTCCTGGCTGTTGCACTACCTCGATGCCAAGGTAGTAGCTCAACAAGCCCAGATCACTCATTTTAAACAGCGTCATCATTTCTGATTTGAACTCATTAATGGCCTTCGTGGATGCACCGGTGACGACGAGATCATCAACGTACACCCCCAGCAGCAGTCTCTCGCCATCCTTGCTCCGTGTGTAGACAGCGTGCTCCGAGAGACACTTGACGAAGCCGAGCGCAGTGAGGCTGTTGTCGAGCTTGGCGTTCCACGCCCGTGGTGCCTGCCGGAGGCCATACAGGGCCTTCCGCAGCCGCAGCACCTTGCCTTCCATGTTTGATTTAACGAAGCCGGGGGGCTGCGCGACGTAGACTTCTTCCTCAAGCTCTCTGTTCAGGTAAGCTGACTTGACATCTAGGTGATGCACCTCCCACTTCTCCTGAGCGGCGATGGCGAGCAGCAGCCGTACCGAGTCGAGTCGAGCGACAGGTGCAAAGACCTCCTCGAAATCGATCCCAGCACGCTGCACGTAGCCTTTCGCAACGAGCCAGGCCTTGTGTTTGATGACGACGCCCTGCTCATCACGCTTTACCTTGAAAACCCATTTGAACCCAATGGATTTGTGACCTCGAGGTAGATCAGCGAGCTCCCAGGTGGAGTTTTCTTCAATCGAGCTCATCTCCTCGATCATAGCCTTCCTCCAGCACGGCTCCTTCAGAGCCTCCTCCACGTTGTTTGGTTCTTCAGCAGAAGTGATCAGCAGTCGTTCCACGAGCCTTGGGTCCGTGATGCCCGAACCAATCAGGTCAGTCACGCAGCGGAAACGATGTGGCTCGTCCGGGTCATCGTGCTCGTCGTACAGATCGGGGTCGCGCGTGGACGGAGGGGTGACAAACACCGGTGCCTGAGCTGCAGGTGATTCCTCTGGCGCCCGCGGGGGAGACGGTGGTGGCGTGTCTGGAGGCGCAGCAGTGGGCTTCTCCGTGCCGCCGTTCTGCCCGGCAACCCCAGCTCCAGTGCTTCGTGTGTCGCTCGGCGCGTCAGATACCGTGAACTCCACGGTGAACTCTTGGCCGCGGACGCCTGCTTCTGCTCCCCCGGTCCAGTCCCAGCTGGTAGCTTCGTCGAAGACCGCGTCTCGCGTGACGTAGACGCGCTTCGTCGCGGGGTCGTAGACTCGATATGCCTTCGAGCCTGATTCGTACCCGATGAATACCATTGGGTTACTCCTGTCATCCAGCTTGCGGAGGTGCGGCCGTGCGGACTTGACGTGCGCCATGCAGCCTAAGACATGGAGGTGGTCGACGGCGGGCTTCTTGCCATGCCACGCCTCGTAAGGCGTTCGTCCCTCGACGCTGCGTGTGTGTGTGCCATGTTGAGCACATAGACCGCCGTTGTCACGGCCTCCCCCAGAAGAGATTGGGCATTCCCTTTGCTTTGAGCATACACCTCGCCATACCAACCACCGTTTGATTACGGCGCTCGACGACACCGTTCTGTTGTGGAGAGTATGGTGTCGTCAGGTGCCTCTTGACACCGGTGTCGGCGAAGTGTGCAGCCAGGACGGTGGAGGTGAACTCTCTGCCGCGGTCCGTTCAGAGCGTGTGCAGCTTGCGACGTGCCTCTGTTTGCGCCTCCGCCTGGAAACGCTTGAGTGCCATCGCAGCCTTGTCCTTCGAGGAGAGGAGCACGAGCCACATGTAACGGCTGAAGTCATCGACCAGCAGGAGGAAGAAGCGTCGTCCACCTGGTGTCACCGGCGTGATCGTGCCGCAGAGATCAGCGTGCACCAGCTCCAGCTACTCCTCCGCCTGGTACTTAGCCTGCTGGGGGAAGGGTGCACGTCGCTGCTGCCAGCTAGACAGGCCTCACAGAGCTCGCCGGTGTGCTCAATGCCGGGAAGCCCGCGCACCATCCCACTGCGCGCCATCCGGTGCAACGCCTCGAAGTGCAGGTGGCAGAAGCGTTCATGCCAACGCCACGAGGCCGTGTCGTGACGGGCGGCGAGGCACGCCAGCCGCACCAGCTACAGGGTTAGCTTGTACAGGCGGTTTGGAGATCTCTTTACCTTGACCAGCAGGTTGTCCCGGTGGTCGTGAATGGTGAGGACGCCGTGGCGGATGTGTATGTCGCAGAAGTGTTCGTCGAGCTGGCCAAGGCTGACGACACTGCTCTTCAGCCGCGGGATATAATACATATCTGTGAACGCGCGCTGAGGCCCGTCGTCGATGCTGAACGCGATCGTTCCTCGTCCCATGATCTGCACCATCGATCCGTAGCCGAAGCACATGTTGCCCTTGATTGATTCGTCGAGCTCTGCGAAGGCACCGCGATCTCCAGTCATATGGTTCGAGGCGCCCGTGTCGAGGTACCAGGTGTGGTCGGTCTGCTCCTCCGCATGACCTGGCACCACCTTGGCCTTCTCCTCGTTGAGGAAGACCAGCGCATGTTCTGACGTCGCCGGTGTCGGTGACGTTGCCATGGGCAGCACCATGTCGAGCTCGACCTCTGCCAGCAACAACGTGGGGTCGACGTCATCGTCCTGCTTGGCGAGGTGGGCTTCCTCCTCGCGCTTCTTCTTGCGGCATTCGCGGGCCCAGTGGCCCTTCCTGCCACAGTAGCGACAGACGTCGTCGCGCTTCCCTCCACTGGAGCCACCGGAGCGATCCCCGGCAGGGCGCTTGTCATTGCGGCCTTTCCCGCGTCCCTTGCCTTGGCGGTTCTCGCCTCCTAAGGTGTTGCCGCCGGTGTCGTGCACAGCTTGTCGCTTCTGCCGGGCGCGCCACTCCTCCTCCCTGAGGAGCAGCTGCCCCGAGCCTTCCTCTGTGTCGAGGGCGTCGTTTTCTTCCACCACCAGCAGCCGCCCGCCGAGCTCCTCTATGGACATTGTCTTGACATCAAGGAGAGATTCAATTGACGATGCCATCTGGCGATACTTACGAGGGAGGACGCGCAGGAACTTTCTCACGGCCTTGGCCTCATCCTCAGGGTCGCCGAGGATTTCCAGGTCGCTCCGGATGGTGGAGAGGCACAACGCGAAGTCTTCGACGGTCTCGCCGTCCTTGAACTGGAGGCGATCATACTCTCGCGCCAGATCGCTGTACACGCCGCGCCCGGCGCGCAGGGTCTTCAGCGTGCCCCATGCGCCCTTTGCGGTGTCCTTGGCGGCAAGCGTGCGCACCAGCTCCGGCGGAACGGCACTGAGCAGCGCCGCGAGGTTCGCACGGTCGTCGTGGGCGTCGGCGTCGCCCTGATCCACTGCCTCCCAGAGCCCGTGGACCTGAAGCTTGACGCGCATGATCACCGCCCAGTCCGCGTAGTTAGAGCGCGTGAGCGTCGGCCAGTTGTTGCCGCCGCTGCTGTCCCTCACAACCCTCTCCCTCACTACCATTTCGAGCCCATGGGTTCTGCCCTGAGAACGGCCACGGCGAATTGGGGAGAGAGAGGATCTGCGGGGAGTGCCGAGCGACCCGGACCTTCGGGGAGGGCTCTGCTGTGGCTTCGAGCCTGGAGCGGCAGCCACCCCCTTTCCGGTGTCCTTTGAACCCGCCATGGATCCCGACGAGGCTCTGATACCACTTGTGGACTTCTGCAATCACAAACTGAAACCAAATCGCAGGAAATAGCAATTTCAGTGAGGGAGACAGAGTATTTGCGCTGCGTGCAACCTTGCAGCTTTTCGCTTTCTTCTTCTCCTTTTATTGAACAAGAGAACGATCATGCATGAGAACACGATGCCCACATCGGCCGTGCCATCCCATGTCCGGGCGATCGAGCTTACAGCGCAAGGATCGGGTCAAAGATGCTAATAGAAACTAGCTAATCCTCTCCTGGAAACTAGCTGACCCTAACTGAACTTAACTGAACTTATTGGACACGACAGACAGGAAAGCGACTAGATTAACTAACACCCAACAACCAGGGTAATATATGTCCTCAATTAATGTGTCTGTTCGATGCAAACTACTATTTGTTTGCATCCTCTTCATCGCACCGAACAACCTGACTACCCCATGGTCCAGCTCCGATGAGTTCTATATATATGGTCTTGTATTTTGGTACTCAGTTACTCACTCACTTTGTAGATATGCTAGAAAACTCAGGACGCGACAAATATTCCCACTCACAAGATCGTGGATAGTCCAGAAAATCCGATCACTTCCTATGTGTGGCTAAAGTTCCCAACCCGGCAGTGGACAAGAACACACATAATGCCAATGGAATCAGTGTCGCTGTGGGAACTCATGAGTAGCTTCGGATTGAGCGGCAACAGGAAAACATCTAGTGCTAGATTATATTCAGCCACTACAAGATGTCTATCTCTGGTTTTTCATGGGTCTAGTTTTGAACCATGCAGAGGTTGGGGATTTCCCCTTGTCAAAAAAATATCTTACCAAAACACAAGCCATGATCCAATGCAATCAAATGTAGAGAACCTCTAGTGCTACAATATCAATATATTTGGCCTTCAGATGGGCGATGAATCACTCCCTATTGACACGAGATGCAAGCGTGCGTGAGTGTGGCAGCATACGGAAATGTTTTAGAGTAGGCATGAGTGCCATGAGAAAAACATCTTTAGAGATGTTTCCAATCAATGGTCATCTCACGATCTACGTTTTCATGGCAGAAATATGTAACATTGTTAACCTTGCTTCCTTTTTCATTCACAAGGACAACTTGTTAGCATTGCGCGTATATCTTCTCTTGTGGGTTGTTGTGATTCATGTGTGGAAGTTGATGTCCCATAACATAGTGAACATTCTTGACAATGGTTCTACATGGTGCACTCGTAATACAGTCTCACGGTGTTGAAAGGTTGGATTAGCAATTTTTCGAAATGGGGAACATATCCCTGGCCACCGTATCAATTTATGCACACAACTTAATTAATGTATAGTTTCAAGTATTCAAAGTTAACACCTCATGGGTCACAAAGGGTATACATGAAGATCAACCAGTGAAAAAAAATCATTAGACGACGCCTATGCATCTCAAAGGCGGTTAGAAAGATGCCAGCCACCCACGTTGTAGATCATGTGGGAAACCATCTATAGACAGGTACAGCCAGAATTCATAGGTGCTCATTGTGTCTCTTGTAGCAGGAAGGACTTGTACAAGGAAGGACCGCTCTATCGTTGACAATTATTTGGTCGTTTTGGTTATGTAAAAATGACAATTTTTTTAATAATATTGTGTCTTCTCCCCTGCAGGTTATCTATCGGGCCACTGCTATCCTCCGTTAATGGACCACTCTAAAACGTATGGAGTTCCGCGACTTGTTGGCAGAGGGTTGTACGCAATTGGAGGACACGGCGAGGGATATCTTCTCCCGACATGGATGACAGCGTGATATACGGATAGATCTTCCTTAGCTCGTTTGGAGAAATGTGTTTTTGTTGACCTTTATTTCGAAGGGATACGGGTAGGCTACACTAGCGCAAATCAAAATTTTCTACCGCGTAAACCAAGATTACTGTTGTCATAGATCACGGGATTACCACTAGACGCGCAGTTGCGGAACTTGATGAAGCGCGTCGAGGCAGTGCAGACAATCTACGTCTCCTCCTCGTTCTCGTCCCACGAGCAGCTCCCCTTGCGCGGCTCGTCCAAGCGCTACAGATGCAGCGCCTCCGAGGTATCCACACGTACATGGTGGAAGCGTCAGACGCTAGGTCCGCGCGTGCAACATAGGCGTGAGGAGTGGCGGCTGGGTGAAATGGTCTAACCCTGGTCAGCACGCCCCACCCTCTCTTATATAGGCGTTCCTAGTGGGCTTCTACATTAGCAGCCCATTAGTAGCCTAAGCCTGGTCTAATTCGGATCCAATCCTTATTAGGCTTCCAGCCCCTTAAGTGTGTGACCCTATAGGTTTATATACGTATAGACATGACACGAATACACTTATTCTGTCAATAGTTGGTAGCGGCCTCTAGCAAGACGTGCCAACTCCTAAACGCATACAAAGATCATATCGAACGAACTATCATAAGGTTTAGTACATGTCTTTCCCTTTGCCTCACGATATTTGGTCTAGCTCCAAGCTGACCTCCCTTTTTTAATACTGTGATTCGGAATCCCTTTACTAGGTTAACTCTTAACCATATGTAGCACGGCCATGCATTTCTGGATCCGATCACTCGAGGGGCCCAAAGATATCTCTCTCAAGTAGAGAGGGGCAAATCACATCTTGATTGACCATGCCTTGCAGCATGCTTCAGGACAAACCCGAAAGCTACCTTTATAACTACCCAGTTACGGAGTAGCGTCTGATAGCCCCAAAATAGGTCGATCCACATCTCAAATTCATGCGACAATCTCAGGTCTAAGGACAAAACGTACACGATGTATAGAGAGAGAGCTGCAATTAATTGCCAGTATCAAGTTGGATCAGTCCAACCCCATGTTCATAACATGTGTCCACATCATTGGTTTAACATCTCCATTTCTATGATTTGCGAAACATAGTCATCAACCAATCGATGTGCTAGTCTAATATTCACATGTGTCCTCACATGAACTTCGACTAGGGACAACTCTTAAATAACCATACAAGTATAGAGTTTCACAAACAATTCATATAATTGCTAATCAATACAAGTTGCTTGATATGAATATTCAAGGAACATTACAATAACTCATGGATACATAAGAAATATAATCATCTCTATGATTACCTCTAGGGTATATTTCCTTCAGTCTCCCACTTGCACTAGAGTCAATCTAGATTGTATCTAATACCTATTGCTCTTGCGTGCGCCTCATGTGCAGGCTGCGGGAGTGGCTTTGTAAAAGGATCAGCAACATTTGAGTCTGTTGTATTTTGCATATCATGATACTACCATCCTCAACGAACTCTGGAATCTGATGGTAACGTATGCAAATATGTTTGTTCTTCTGGTGCTGTCTAGGTTTCTTGGCTTGTGCAATAGCACCATTGTTGTCACAATAAACGTCCATGGGATTGGACGCGTCCTAAACCACATCAAGAGCTATCAGGAAATTCCTAATCCAAATAGCTTCCTTTGCAGCCTCCGAGGCGGCAATATATTCAGCTTCTGTTGAAAAGGAGGCCACGTATCTTGCTTGGAACTTTTCCAACTCACAGCACCACCATTCATGACAAACACATAACCAGATTGCGATCTGAAATCATTTGAGTCGTTAAGGTAACTCGCATCTATGTAACCCCTTACACTAAGTTCATCCTCACCTCCATAAACTAGGAACACATCCTTAGTCCTTCTCAAGTACTTAAGGATATTCTTTACCGCTGTCCAGTGACCTTCACATGGATTAGCCTGATATCTGCTCGTAACACGTAGAGCATAGGAAACATCTGGGCGGGTACATATCATTGCATACATGATGGATCCAATAGCTGAAGCATATGGAACCCTACTCATGCGCTCACGCTCATCAATAGTCGAAGGACACTGAGTCTTGCTGAGTTTAATGCCGTGAGACATGGGCAAGAACCCCTTCTTAGCCTCTTTCATGCTGAACCGTTTCAACACTTTGACATTGTATGTACTCTGGCTTAATCCAATTAGCCTCCTTGATCTATCTCTATAGATCTTGATGCCCAGAATATATGCCGCTTCTCCTAAGTCCTTCATCGAAAAACTATTTTTCAACAAAGTCTTAACAGACTCGAGCATAGGAATGTCATTTCCAATCAGCAATATGTCATCTACATATAAGATTAGAAATACCAGCGCTCTCCCACTTTCCTTCTTGTAAACACAAGGTTCTTATTTGTTTTTGATGAAGACAAACTCCTTTACAACTTCATCAAATCGAGTGTTCCAACTCCGAGATGCTTGCTTTAGCCCATAAATAGACTTTAGAAGTTTGCATACCTTTCCAGCATTGTTTGGATCTACAAAACCTTCGGGCTGCATCATATACATGTCCTCAGTTAGGATTCCATTTAGGAAAGCCGTCTTGACATCCATCTTCCATATTTCATAGTCGAAATGTGTAGCAATGGCTAGAATGATCCGTATAGATTTAAGCATCGCTACGGGCAAGAAAGTCTCGTCGTAGTCAATTCCTTGAACTTGTCGAAAACCTTTTGCAACAAGTCGAGTTTTATGGATGTGAACATTTCCATCCATATCAATCTTCTTATTATAGATCCATTTGCACTCGATGGCTTTAAAACCATCAGACAGTTCAATCAAGTTCCAAACTTGATTGTCTCCCATGGACTCTATCTCAGATCTCATGGCTATTAGCCATTTCTCAGAGTCTAGGTCCACCATCGCTTCTGCATAGGTCGCTGACTCATCATTGTCTAACAATAATAATTCCCGCGTTTCGCGGAGCCTCGCCGACCTTCGTGGTTGTGGTGCTTCTATTACCACGGGTTCCTCAACTTGTTCTGCTATAATAGCATCACTGGTAGAAGCATCCCCGACTGACTCATCTTGAACTTCTTCAAGTTGCACCGAACTTCCAATTGTCCCATTTGTGAGAAACTCTTTATCTAGGAAAACACCGCTACGAGCGACAAACACTTTGCCCTCTTCTCGGTTGTAGAAGTAATACCACAAGGTTTCCCTCAGATATCCCACGAAAATGCACTTATCCGATTTGGATGTTAGCTTGTTCGACTGAAGTCGCTTGACAAATGCATCACAACCCCCAAATCTTTAGAAAAGACAAACTGGGATTCTTTCCAGTCCACATCTCATATGGTGTCTTAACTACGGATTTAGTTGGTACCCTGTTAAGTGTGAAAGCTGTCGTTTCTAGAGCATAACTCCAAAATGATAATGGTAAATCCGACTGGCTCATCATCGATCGAACCATGTCCAACAAAGTTCGATTGCGCCGTTCGGAGACCCCGTTTCTTTGAGGTGTTCTGGGCGGAGTGAGCTGTGGAACAATTCCGCAACTCTTAAGATGATTGCTAAATTCATGACTCAAATATTCACCTCCATGATCAGATCGCAAGGCCTTTATTTTCTTGCCACGTTGATTCTCTACCTCATTCTGAAACTCCTTGAACTTTTCAAAAGTTTCAGACTTATGCTTCATCAAATAGACATAACCATATCTACTGAAATCATGAGTGAAAGTAATGAAGTAGTGATATCCTCCTCTGGCTGTCGTGCTCATTGGTCCACATACGTTAGTATGTATGAGTTCCAACAAGTCTTTCGCTCTCTCGGGTAAACCCGAAAAAGGCGACTTGGTCATCTTTCCAAGTAAACAAGCCTGACATGTCTCGTATGGTTCAAAATCAAACTAAGTTCAAAGACCATCACCATGGAGCTTCTTCATGCGTTTTTCACTTATATGCCCCAAACGACAATGCCATAAATAGGTAGGACTCAAATCATTAGGCCGAAGCCTTTTAGCACTAACATTGTTAACAGATGCATCATCAAGATTTAAAATAAATAACCCATTCACAATGGGAGCATTAGCCATAAACATAGCATTCTTAGAGATTACACAACCATTGTTTGCACTCGCGAATGAATAACCATCCCTCATCAAACATGAAGGTGATAAAATGTTTCGACCCATCCTAGGAATGTAATAACAATTATTCAACTCCATAATAAATCCTGACGGAAGGTGAAGTTGCATGACTCCGACGAACAATGCAACAACCCTTGCTTTATTTCTGAAGCAAAAATCCACTTCGCCTTTCTGCACTTCTCTAGTCCTTATTAGCCCCTGCATCGAATTGCAAATATGAGCAACCGATCCGGTATCAAATATCCAAGAGTTAACATAGGAATCAGCGAGAAGAATGTCCACAACATTTACAACAAGCGTACTTGAGTGGGAAGTACTCTTACTTCCACTCTTCTTCAAAGTAGCCTGGTACTTGCTGCAGTTTCTCTTCCAGTGCCCATGTTCATGACAAAAGAAGCACTCAGTATCTTCTACAGGTCCAGCCTTTTGCTTGGGTGTAGGCTTAGGGATCGTATCCTTAGCCTTGCCCTTCTTCTTCCAAGAAGTACCCTTTTTCTTGAAGCTAGGCTTATTCTGCACAGCCATCACATGGCTATGCCCTGCACACTTCTTCATATCACTTTCTACTATTTTTAGCATCCCGCATAACTCATTAAGGCCCTTCTCCATCCCATGCATATGGTAGTTCGAAATGAACTACCCATAGCTAGACGGAAGAGACGCCAAAATGAAGTCAGTAGCTAACTCTTGGCCTAGTGGAAAACCAAGCTTTTCCAAATTATGACTGTAACCAACCATTTTGATCACATGGGGGCATACAGCTGCTCCCTCTGCCAGCTTGCATTCCACAAAGGACTTGGCAACATTGTACCTCTCATTCCTTGCCTGATCTTGGAACATGTCCTTAAACTCCACGATCATATCGTATGCATCCTGATCCTCAAACTTCTTTTGCAGTTCAGGTTCCATGCATGCAAGCATAGGACAGCTAACCTCAAGAGAATCATCACATGCTCTCTTGTAGGCGTTCTTTAGGGCAGAAGATGCATTATCAGCAGGTTCATCGGGGATTGGGGTATCCAGAACCGTTTCCTTTTTATCAGACCTGAGAACAATTCTCAGGTTACGGACCCAGTCCGAATAGTTTGTTCCATTTAGTTTATCTTTGTCAAGAATCGAACGCAAAGTAAATGGTGATGCAGTGTTTGGTGCCATTGATCTACAACAGAAAACATGCAAAATACTAAGCCATGTAACCATGAAAGAGTAAAACATATTAAACAATTTAATAGCATATACTCCCACTTAAATCAATATCCCTCTATTGATACTAAGTGAATCAAGATCCGTAGGGTTCGCAGCATAGAAAACAAAAAATTTCCTACGATGGGAACTAAGTACCAAGATCTATCTACTAGATACAAACAACGGGCGGATGTATATCCATAGAGAGCATACCCTTGAAGACCGACAAATCTTAACAAGTTCGACTCGTGGTTGATGTAGACGATCTCTTGCTGATCTCAAGATCGAGAGGAAGTCCTAGCGCCGCAAATCAGCAGCGCATCCGTGCTCGCACACACGTTCGAGGCACCGAGCAACCTCCGCCTCCTCGCTCCAGCGATGCAGCGGAAGCACAACTCTTTTTTGTTGAATAGCCACCGGGAAAATGTATCTCGCTAGTCCGAGACCATGGGGGATAAATTCTAGAGGGGGAGAGAGATCCTTCACGAGGAGGTGTGAGTGAGAAGTGATAGGAGGGGCTCCTTATATAGGGAAGGGGGCAGCCCAAGGGGGCATGGCCGCCGGCCATGGAGGGTGCCCCCACCTCTCCCTCATTCATGTGGGTGGACACTCCACTCACAAAATGGCCCTTCAATTTTCTCCACTCAAAAATCCACTCAAATTTTCATTAAATTTTCACCAAATTTAATGCAAACTCTCATTAAATAAAACTCTTTTATTTTATTCAGAATTTTGTCAATTACTTTAATGACAAACATTCACAAATAACCCCTTGCTAGAATTCTATTTCACATGCATAACCATTTTATGCAATTTCACCCGAAAACCTGTTTCGGTATCTAGTGAAATAAATTCCTGCGCGTGTTCATTCTTTCGGCATGAAACTTTTGCTCCAATTGGATGTCGATGTTGTAGGGGTTCGTAGCATGGAAAACAAAAAATTTCTACCGCATACAAACAAACAAGCCAAGATCTATCTACTAGATTGTAGCAACGAGTCGATGGAATAACTTACCCTCGAAGATTCCAAAGTGTTTAACAAGAGCAGATTCTCGTGGGTGATGTAGTCGTACTCTTGCCGATCTCAAAATCGCGTAGACGATTGTCGTGGGAATGACCACGGCAGATGCTGCAATCGGCAGCGAGTAGTAGAACGAAGGGCAAGGGCGGCCAGCCATCTGCGGTGCGAGATGAGGGCGGAGACACAGGGTTTTACCTAGGTTCGGCCCCCCGGAGGGTAAAGACCTACTCCTGCTAGATTGTATTATGATGGAGGTACAATGGGGCGAGCTCGTCGGCTAGGCGGCGAGTCGCTTGGGTGGATGATGGAACGTACGTTTACACGCCCTGTAGGGAGGTTTATATAGACTCACCCTCCCCTAGGATTTACATATCTTAACCGAATCAGTTAAGGTTTTGGTCCAGTCGAGCTAGGCGACTCCAATGGGGCTCCGGGTAGGCGTTTTTCGTGGACGTTACGAGACCTGGGGTAACCCAGTGCCCTCGTAACACACTACTTGGCCATGCCGATCGCTGTACCAGAGGTTGACTCCTGCAGTGAGCTTGGTGCTGTTATTACGAGTGCGAGTGGCACAAGACACGGAGAGTAAACACAATTTGTGGTGACCAATATGTTTTATTTCATAGCGACTGGAGGATACATATGTGGAGTTCTAGGAGTAGAACTTCCGTAGGAGGTTTACATTCCATGGTCGCTTGACGTCGAGTTTTCCGTCCCCGCGGACGTCGGTGAGGTAATAGGCGTCGTTGCCGAGTACTCGCCTGATGGCGAATGGTCCCTCCCACGGGGGGGAGAGCTTGTGCATGCCCTTCTTGTCCTGGATGAGGCGTAGCACCAGGTCGCCTTCCTGGAAGGTGCGAGTTTTCACCCGCCGGCTATGGTAGCAGCGGAGTCCTTGCTGGTAGATGGCAGCGCGGGAGCGAGCTAGGTCGCGTGCCTCGTTGAGTTGATCGACTCCATCTTGACGGGCGAGTTCGTTCGCAGCCTCCGTGTAGTGGACGGCCCTTGGCGAGTCATGCTCGAGGTCGGTGGGCATGACTGCTTCGGCGCCGTACACCATGAAGAAGGGGGTGAACCCTGTCGACCTGTTAACTGAGGTGCGGATACCCCAGATGACGGAGGGTAGCTCCTCGACCCAGCACCCGGCCGTGCGCTCGAGCGGTACTTGGAGCCGCGGCTTCAGGCCGTGGAGGATGCTCGTGGCCCGTGCTCACCGGGCCGTTGGACTCCGGGTGGGCGACTGACGCGAGGTCGAGCCGGATGTGGTGTTCCTCGCAGAACTCGGCCATGGCTCCTTTGGCGAAGTTGGTGTCGTTGTCTGTGATGATGCTGTTTGGGAACCCGTAGCGATATATGAGCTCGCGTAGGAATTTGGTGGCGGTCTTCCCGTCGCATTTCCGGACTGGCTTGGCCTCCACCCACTTTGTGAATTTTTCAACCGTGACCAGGAGGTGGGTGAAGCCGGAGGGGGCCTTTTTGAAAGGGCCTACCATATCCATACCCCACACGGCGAATGGCCAGGTGATGGGGATTGTCTTGGCGAGCGCTCGCACGCGTGTCCGGGTTGGCGTGCCGGCACCCGGCGCACCGCTGGACAATGTCGACGGCATCGGCGTGCAGCGGTGGGCCAGAAAAGCCGTCGCATAGCCTTTGCAACAGAGAGCGGCCCCGCGCAGGCCGCAGTCGCCGGAGTGGATGTCGTGGAGGATCTTGCGTCCTTCGACGGGTTGGACGCAGCGTTGGAACACGCCGGTCACGCTGCGCTTGTGGAGCTCGCCGTTGATGATGGTGAAGGATTTGCATCGACGTGCAACCATCCGGGCGTCTGTCTCGCCAAGCAAGGTGCCAGCCTCCAGGTAGGCGATGTACGGCTTGGTCCAGTCGTCTGGCTCGGCGATGAGTGCGACCAGGGCTGCCTCTGGTTGCAGCGGGACTCCGATGTCGATCTTCCTTGGGGGAGAGACTGACGGCTTGGTGATCGTGTCGAGGAAGACGCCGGCGGGTGGTGTGAGTCGAGCCGACCCGATGCGAGAGAGTGCATCGACCTCCTCGTTCTTCCGCCTGTCGATCCACTCGACGGAGTAGCCTGCGAAGTGTCCACCCAGCTTGTCTACAGCTTGGTGGTATGCCGCCATGGTGGGAGAGACGGCGTGGCAAGTACCGGCGACTTGCCCAGCGACGAGGTCGGAGTCTCCGTAGCAACGTAGGCGGTTGACATTCATCTCCTTGGTAGCTCGCATGTCGTGGAGTAGTGCCTCGTACTCGGCCATGTTGTTGGTGCAGGGGGTGAAGTCGAGGCAGAGGACGTAGAGGAGCTTGTCGCCCTTCGGGGAAGTTAGCACGATCCCTGCTCCTGCGCCATCCGTGTTCTTGGAGCCGTCGAAGTGCAGGCTCCAGTAGTGGAGGTATGGCAGCTTTTCCATCTGCTGGGCCTCTTCCCAGTCGGCGATGAAGTCCGCGAGAGCCTGCGACTTGATCGCTTTTCGCGGCTCATACTTGATGTTGTGGACGCCGATTTCGACGGCCCACTTGGCGACTCGCCCGGTCGCCTCACGGTTGCGGATGATATCCTGCAACGGTGCTGAGGAGACGACCGTGATCGGGTGCTCCTGGAAGTAGTGCGATACCGCCAGTGCTCAAGATCGCGTATACCGCTTCGGTATTATGGTACCGCTGGCGCGACTCGGTGAGGACCTCGCTAATATAGTACACCGGTCGTTGTACCGGGTGCTCCTTTCCTTCCTCCGGCCGCTCGACGACCATGACGGTGCTAACGACGCGCTCGGAAGCCGTGACGTAGACCAGCATGGGTTCTTTGTCGACGGGGGCGGCGAGTAGCGGTGCTGCGAGTAGCACCTTCTTGAGGTCGCGGAGTGCGTCGTCCGCCTCCTTGTCCCACTGGGAGGTGGGGTTCTTTCGCATCAGGCGGTATAGGGGCATCGCCTTTTCGCCCAATCGGGGGATGAAGCGGCTGAGAGCCGCGACTCGCCTAGCCAGCTTCTGGACGTCGTGCAGGCACTCGGGTTTGCCGAGTCGAGCGATCGTGTCGATCTTGGTGGGGTTCGCCTCGATCCCGCGCTTGGAGACGACATACCCCAGTAGTTGCCCTGCTGGTACACCGAAGGTGCATTTGCCTGGGTTTAGCTTTATCTTGTATTTCCGCAGGTTGGCGAATGTTTCCGCCAGGTCGGCGAGTAGATCGCTCTGGCGAGCGGACTTCACTACCACGTCGTCGATGTAGACGTGGATATTGCGGCCAATTTGGCTCGCAAGGCATTCCTGCATGCACCGCTGGTAGGTCGCACCGGCGTTCTTGAGGCCGAAGGTCATGGCGGTGTTGCAGAAAGCTCCAAATGGCGTGATGAACGCCGTCTTTTCCTCGTCCTCGACAGCCATATTGATCTGGTTGTACCCAGAGTAGGCGTCGAGGAAGCACAGCGACTCCGAGCCCGCGGTGGAGTCGATTATTTGGTCGATCCGTGGGAGGACGAACTGCTCCTTCGGGCAGGCGCTGTTTAAGTTTGTGTAGTCGATACACATCCTCCAGGTCCCATTTTTCTTCTCGACCAGGACTGGGTTTGCTAGCCACTTGGAGTATTTGATTGGCCGGATGAAGCCTACAGCGAGTAGATGCTGCACCTCCTCGGCGATGGCTCGGCGACGCTCTTCATTGAAGGGCCGCAGTGACTGCTTGACGGGTCGCACTTTGGGGTCGGCGTTGAGTTTGTGCTCAGCGAGTTCCCTAGGGACACCAAGCATGTCAGAGGGCTTCCATGTTCTCACGGAGGAACTCGATGAGCGCGCCTTCCTATGCTGGGCTCATGCATGTCCCGATCGTCACCGTCTGACTAGAGTCGCCTGGGACCAGCTCGACGGTACAGGTGTGCGTCATTGCCTCGAAGGCTGAGGTGTTGGTGCCCTCTGAATTGGGCTTCTTGAGTATGATGGGGCCGTCGTTGTTGACCCCGCTATGCATTTCGAGCGTGGTTGGCCTCTGCCGTGATGACGGCGTCGGCGAGTTCGGCTCCTATTGCCTCGCACTCGGCGGCCATGTCGGGGTCGCCGTTGATGGTGATGACGCCGCGTGGCCCGGGGAGCTTCATCGCGTTGTACGCATAGTGGGGCGCTGCCATGAACTTGGCGAACGCCTGGAGCCCTAGGACGCAGTGGTAGGGGTTGTCGAAGGGTACCATCTCGAAGACGATCCGCTCGGTGCAGAAGTTTACTGGTGTGCCGAAGGTGACTGGCAGCGTGACCTTGCCGATTGGGTATGCCTTCCGACCGGGGACGATGCCATGGAACGTGCTGTAGGTCGTCTCGAACATCGACTGCGGGAGCCGCAGTCGCCTGAAGGTGTCCAGGTACAGGATGTTGATTGAGCTGCCGCCGTCCATCAATGTCTTGGGGAGCCAGTAGTCTCCCACCTTAGGCTTGACCACTAGGGCGACTCGGCCTGGGTACTCGATGCGTGGCGAGTGATCCTAGCGGCTCCAGGTGATGGGCTGCTCCGACCAGTTGAGGAACTGGGGAACGTCCACCTGGGCCACCGTGTTGACGGCGACGGCGCGGGCGATGACCTTCTTCTCGCGCTTCGTGTTGAAGCCTGTGAAGGTGTGGAGCGAGCCGGCCACACTGCCGAATTTTCCGCCGTTTGGCGGGTTGTTGTCGGGGTCCTCCCGTGCTCGCCGTGCCTTCTCGATCTCCTTGAGAGAGTGGCAGTCGGTGGTCGTGTGCGTGGCGGGCTTCCCTTCCCTGCTGTGAAACGCACAAGGCTGGTTAAGGAGGGCCGCAGGGTCGAACCTTGGTTTCGCCTTGTAGTTGCCGCCGTCGCGGCGGAAGCTCTTGGGCTCGCGCTGCGCGTGCCCGGCGTTGGCGACAAAGTCGACTCGCCCGTCCCTGCGGCGCTTGCCGGTGAGGCGAGTGTTGCTGTAGCGTAGGTCGGACCGTCATCCGTTGTCGTTGCCGCTCGTGCGGCGTTGGCCTCCCGACTCGTTGTCGGTTTCCTGGTTTGGGTCTTCCTCCGCGTATCTTTTGGCGATCTCAAGGAGGTCTGGTATGTTGTCGAGTGTGCGGGAATGTCATTTGAGCTTGGTGACCAAGGGCTCGTAGCGGCACGAGGTCTTGAAGCAGTGGATCGCGGTGTCCGGGTGGATGCCGACCGCGTTGTACCATAGTTCTTGCCACCGCTGGACCCAGCTTGGGTCGACTCATGGGTCCCCGGACGACGTTCTAGGTCCTCGATGGTGGTGGCGCTGGTGTAGGAGCACTCGAAGTGCCCGAAGGCATCTCAGATCTCTTCCTGTGAGTCGATGCTATCCCGGGAAGGGTGTTGATCCACGCCGCACGCTCCTCCATCATCAGGGGGAGGTAGCGGGCGGCTAGCAGGTCGGTGTGGCCAGCGATCCCCATCGCCATGAGGTAGGTGTCCAGCCACACGGAGGGGTCGTACGAAGGGTCGTACTTTTCTATTTCCTTCGGCGCTTTGAAGTTTGTCGGGTATTTTTCTCCTCGGATCATCGGTCCGAAGCACCTGGGCCCGAGTCGGCTTAGCGACCCCATCGGCTCGCCGTCGGGCGATTGGTTAGGGTGTGTCGCAGGTCGTCGAGCTAGCATGCGCGCCAGCTTTGGTTGTTGACGATGTGGGTGCGGGCGTCGACGGGCTGACCGTTGGCGATGACGAAGTTGGTCGCTGGCCCGGGTCAGCAGGAGAGTGCCGCTCGGGTCGGTGTTGGAGCTGCTGGTTCGGTGGCGGCGATTAAGGGTGTTTGCCGCCAATGGACGGCCGCTGAGGCTGCTCACGTTCAAGAGCGCGAGTACACCCGACCTTGTGAGTCGGCGCCTGCGTTTGTTGCTCGACCGCTTTGGCAGCGTGGCCCCGACGCATCGGGATCTGAGGGGCGCCACGGTGGCCGTGATGTTGTCGGCCGATGCTCGACCTGCCACGAGGTTGTCCATCGGGGTGGAGAACAGTGGTAGGCCATTCGCGTCTCGCTCCCGTGAGGATACCACTATCCGCGGCTGGTCCCTGGGGGGTGCGCGGTTGGGTGGAGGTGGGGCGCCCATCGCCGTTGACCCTGGTGGGGGCCGGGCGCTTCCTCCTGGTGGCGTGTTCTCGCAGATCGCGCGCTCGGCCACGCGGGCCGGGTCGTTCTCATCGTCGAAGTTCAGGGCGCGCCCCTAGACGGTGGGGTTCAAGCGCGACCTGATTCGCTGCTGGTGGTAGCGCGACAGCTCCTGGCCACACCGCCGAGGCGAATTTTTCCGCCGGCTTGCTCCTTGCGGACTGCCTCCGCCAGCTTTAGGCAGAGTTCCTCGACCTCCGTTGCCGTGGCGTTAGGAGGGATCAGAGTGGAGAAGGGATCCTCCGGTGGATCGGTGCCAGTCGCCATGTAGGTCGCGGCGTGGCGACCGGTCCTGTCGGGGAGATCGGCGGAGTTTTCCGACCCGGAGTCGAAGTCGAAGATCCCAAGGATGGAAGGATCCTCGAAGTCTCCCACGTTCGAGACCTGGGTGATGGAGCCCGCGGGTGAAGCCGTGGTGATGGATCCAGCGAGTGACGCCGGGGTCGCTGAGTCGGCGTCGTCGTTGAGGGCCGCGTCTTCCGCGGCCGCGGTGTTTTCGGCCATGTCGCTGTGGGCCGAGTTGTACTCGGAGGCGAGGCGACGGATCGTGCGGACCTGGCTCTCGGAGAGCCAGTCGCGTGGCGGAGACTCACGGATGCGAGCCGAGTCCTCCGAGACGATGACGTCGGTGAGGCCGACGAAGAGGCTGATCGTGCCGACTGGCAAGATCATACTGTGCATGACGGGTTGCGCCGTCGGGACGTAGCTGCTCGACAAGATCTGAAGCATCTCGCCGATCGCTATCATGCGGCCGGTGGCGACCGACTCGTTGATGGGCAGATTGGATCTCGCCGCAGAACACCGGCCAGGCCCCACGGTGGGCGCCACTGTCATGGGAATGACCACGGCAGATGCTGCAATCGACAGCGAGTAGTAGAACGAAGGGCAAGGGCGGCCAGCCATCTGCGGTGCGAAATGAGGGCGGAGACATAGGGTTTTACCCAGGTTCGGCCCCCCGGAGGGTAAAGACCTACTCCTGCTAGATTGTATTATGATTGAGGTACAATGGGGCGAGCTCGTCGGCTAGGCGGCGAGTCGCTTGGGTGGATGATGGAACGTACGTTTACACGCCCTGTAGGGAGGTTTATATAGACTCACCCTCCCCTAGGGTTTACATATCTCAACCGAATCAGTTAAGGTTTCGGTACTCGTTTAACCTAATCCAACTGGGCCTGTCTACTCTCCTGGGCCTTCAACTTCCAGTCGCTTGGATCCACTCCGGGTCTTGATCCAGTCGCCGTCTTGCAGGCCCACTCGCCAGCCTTCTGGGCGATGAACGCGTCTGCTGGGTATACCCCGGTAGGCATATCCCCATCAACGATCCTTCCGGCGCTGCGTTCCGGCAGCACTTCCGCAGTCGATCACACGTTCGGTACTCGACGAAGACCTTCCTCTCCCTTGTTCCAGCAGGCAGCGGAGGTTGTGGCACTCTCCTCGCGATTCCGGCAGCACGACGGCGTGGTACCGGAAGTAGAGGGGAGATCCCGCGTGGCTTCGCCTTAAGCCGGAGCGAGTATTGTAGACTATGAGATAGGCTTGGCGATCTAGGGTTTAGAGGCACCAAGTAGAGGGAGCTAGGCTGGCGGCTAGGGCAAGGGGATTGCCCCAAGTCGGCGGCTTGGGCAAACCCTAGGGTGGCGGCGGCTATGGTGGAGGCCGGCGGCTAGGGTTTAGGTTTAGAGGAGAGAGGTGTAGGTCTAGGAGGGGCAGCCCTGCCCCTCCTTATATAGGTGGGAGGGCGCGGCCAAGGGGAGGGGAGTCCCTCCCCAACTTGGCCTCCTTGGCCGGCGGTGGAGGGAGAGGGACTTCCTCCCCAAGTAGGTTTCCTACTCTCCCTCCACCAAACAAAATAGCCGTTTGACTTTTTCAAATTGGCGTTTGACTTTTCAAACTAGGATTTGATTTTTCCCTTTATTTTGTTCAGCGATGACACCTAGAACATGATGCAACCATTCCAACTTGTAATGACACATTCATGTACCCTTCCCCTCCGGAGTGCCGGACATTTCGGAACCTTCTAGAACATTCCTGATGAAAACACCGGAATCATTCTCCAACCCCGAAACAGGACTTTCCTTATATGAATCTTATTCTCCGGACCATTCCGGATCTCCTCGTGATATCCTGGATCCCATCCGAGACTCCGAACAACATTCGGTCTCTTACTCATCATTCCATAACTACTCAACAACGTCGAATCCTTAAGTGTGTCTCCCTACGGTTCGTGAATTATGCGGACATGATCGAGACACTTCTACGAACAATAACCAATAGAGGAATCTGGAAATTCATATGGCTCCCACATATTTCTACGATTACTTTGCGATCGAATGAACCACTTACATATGATACCAATTTCCCTTTGTCTCACGATAGTTTACTTATCCGAGGTTTTGATCGTTGGTATCTCTGCATACCTAGTTCAACCTCGTTACCGATAAGTACTCTTTTCTCGTTCCCGTGATATGTGATCCCTTGTGAGCCAGTCACATGCTTGCAAGCCAATTGGATGACATTCCACCGAGAGGGCCCAGAGTATATCTATCCATCATATGGATGGACAAATCCCACTCTTGATCCATGCGTCTCAACCAATACTTTCCGAACACTCAATGCCACCTTTATAGCCACCCAGTTACGGTGTGGTGTTTGATGTCATCAAAGCATCCTTTCGGTGATGGTGCTAAGCATGATCTCATGGTCGAAGGAATTAGGTTACTATGTATCAGAAAGCATATAGAAATTGAACTATTAAAATGACTTGATCTTTATGCTACGCTTATCTATAGGAGTATGTCCATCATACCATTCTCCTAATGATATGATCTTGTTGTTAATAACATCTCAATGTTCATGATAGGGAAACCACAATCATTTATTAACCAACAAGCTAGTATTATGTAGAGGCTTTACTAGGGACTTCAATTTAAGTTTACAAATCACACAAGTATTAATGTTTCCTTGTTAATACTATTATAGCATGAATGTAAACATTTATCATAAACACAAAGATATAATAATAACTATATTTATTATTGCCTCTAGGGCATATCTCCAACAGTCTCCCACTTGCACTAGAGTCAACTAATCTAGATTACATGGTAATATACCGAACACCCATGGCAGTTTGGTGTTGGTCATGTTTTGCCCTCGGGAGAGGTTTAGTCAACGGATCCGCCACATTCAGATCCGTGTGTGCTTTGCAAATCTTTATGTCACCATCTTGGACATGTTCTCGAATAGCATGAAAACGTAGCTTGATATGCTTTAGCTTCTTGTGTGACCTTGGTTCTTGCGCATTGGCTATGGCGCCCATGCTATCACAGCAGATAGACATTGGGTCTAGCGCACTTGGAACCACACCGAGCTCTGTAATGAACTCTTTCATCCATATCGCTTCTTATGAAGCCTCCGAAGCAGCTATGTATTCCGATTCAGTTGAAGATCTCGCCACAATGCTTTGCTTTGCACTCCTCCAGCTAACTGTTGCACCATTCAAAATAAATACGTATCCAGATTGAGATTTAGAATCATCTGGATCGGTGTTCTAACTAGCATCGGTGTAACCATTAACAACGAGCTGTTCATCACCTCTATAAGAAAGAACCATATCCTTAGTTCTTCTCAAGTACTTAAGGATGTTTTTTACCGCTGTCCAATGATCCACTCCTGGATCACTTTGATATCTGCTAGTCAAACTAACAGCATATGCAATGTCGGGTCTAGTACATAGCATGGCATACATTAGAGATCCTATGGCTGAGGCATAGGGAGTCTTACTCATCCTTTCTCTATCTTCTGCGCTGTTGTACTTTGAGTTTTACTCAAGGTCGATAGCAACATGGGCAAGAACCCTTTCTTGCTATCTTCCATTCCAAACCTCTTTAGAACTTTGTCCAAATATGTACTTTGTGACAATGATATTAGGCGTCTCGATCTATCTCTATAAATTTTTATGCCCAATATGTAAGCTGCTTCGCCAAGATCTTTCATTGAAAAACTATTATTCAAATATTCCTTGACACTATTAAGAAGGTCTACATCATTCCCAATCAACAATATGTCATCTACATATAGTATTAAGAATGCTATAGAGCTCCCACTCACTTTCTTGTAAATACAAGCTTCTCCATAAGTTTGTATAAAACCAAAACTTTTGATTACCTTATCAAAACGTTGATTCCAACTTTGGGATGCTTGCTTCAATCCATAAATGGACCGTTGAAGTTTGCATACCTTGTTAGCATCTTTAGGATCGACAAATCCTTTGGGTTGCATCATATACAACTCTTCATCAATGTCTCCATTGAGGAACGCTGTTTTGACATCCATCTGCCATATTTCATAATCGTAATATGCAACGATTGCTAACATAATCCTCATAGACTTTAGCTTCGCTACTGGTGAGAAGGTCTCATCATAGTCAACTCCTTGAATTTGTCGAAACCCTTTTGCGACAAGTCGAGCTTTATAGACAGTAATATTACCATCAGCATCTGTTTTCTTCTTGAAAATCCATTTATTCTCGATAGCCTTCCGGCCATCCGGTAAGTCCACCAAAGTCCATACTTGGTTTTCGTACATGGATCCAATCTCGGATTTCATGGCTTCTTGCCATTTATTGGAATCTGGGATCATCATCGCTTCCTCATATGTCGCAGGGTCATCGGTGTTGTCCACCAACATGACACTCATAACGGAATCATACCAATCAGGAGTGGTACGAGTTCTCGTTGACCTGCGAGGCTCTGGAGTAACTTCAACCGAAGTTTCATGATCATCATCATTAGCTTCCTTTCTTATTGGTGCAGGCACCACAGGAATTTCTTCCGGTGCTGTGCTACTCGCAAGTTCGAGAGAAGGTTCGATAACCTCGTCGAGTTCTACTTTCCTTCCAGTCACTTCTTTCGAGAGAAATTCCTTCTCTAGAAAGGATCCATTCTTGGCAACAAAGATTTTGCCTTCGGATCTATTATAGAAGGTATACCCAATAGTTTCCTTCGGGTATCCTATGAAGACGCATTTTTCCGCTTTGGGTTCAAGCTTGTCCAGCTGTAACTTCTTTACATAGGTTTCGCAACCCCAAACTTTAAGGAACGATAATTTAGGTTTCTTCCCAAACCATAATTCATACGGTGTCGTTTCAACGGATTTAGATGGTGCCCTATTTAAAGTGAATGCGGTTGTTTCTAATGCATAACCCCAAAATGATAGCGGTAAATCTGTAAGTGACATCATAGAACGAACCATATCTAAGAGAGTTCGATTACGACGTTCGGACACACCATTACGTTGTGGTGTTCCCGGCGGTGTCAATTGTGAAAGTATTCCGCATTTCTTCAAATGCTCGCCAAACTCGTAACTTAGATATTCACCTCCACGATCAGAACTTAGAAATTTAATCTTCTTGTTACGTTGATTCTCAACCTCACTTTGAAATTCCTTAAACTTCTCGAAAGTTTCGGACTTATGTTTCATGATATAGATATACCCATATCTACTCAAGTAATCCGTGAAGGTAAGAACATAATGATAACCACCACACGATGCTACACTCATTGGACCACACACATCGGTATGTATGATTTCCAATAAGTCCGTAGCTCGCTCCATCATACCAGAAAATGGAGTCTTAGTCATTTTACCCATCAGACATGATTCGCATCTTTCAAGTGATTCAAAATCAAGTGATTCAAGAAGTCCATCGGAATGGAGTTTCTTCATACGCTTCACTCCAATGTGACCAAGACGACAGTGCCACATATAGGTCGAGTTATCGCTCGATTTCAAACGTTTAGCTTCAATGTTATTAATATGTGTATTTCCACTATCGAGATTCAATAAGAATAGACCATCTATCAAAGGTGCATGTGCATAAAACATATTACTCATATAAATCGAACAACCATTATTCTCGGACTTAAACAAGTAACCGTCTCGCAATAAACAAGATCCCGATATAATGTTCATGCTTAACGCAGGCACCAAATAACAATTATTTAAGTATAAAACTAATCCCGATAGTAGATGAAGAGGTAGCGTGCCGACCGCGATCACATCAACATTTGATCCATTTCCCACGCGCATCGTCACCTCGTTCTTCGCTAGCTTCCGTTTATTCTGCAGCACCTATTTCGAGTTACAAATATGAGCAACCAAACCAGTATCAAATACCCAGGCACTACTACGAGTACTAGTGAGATACACATCAATAACATGTATATATGATATACCTTTCTTCTTGATGTTGCCGTTCTTCAAATCCGCCAAGTACTTTGGGCAATTCCGCCCAAAGGACCTTCTCCCTTGGTAAAGCACTCAGATCAGGCTTGGGTCCAGCCTTGGTCTTCTTCGTTGGCGCGGTAACTTTCTTACCACCCTTCTTGAAGTGTCCCTTTTGGTTAGACTTTCCTTTCTTGAATTTCGTGGTCTTATTGACCATCAACACTTGGTGCTCTTTCTTGATCTCCACTTCTGCAGATTTTAACATGGAGAAGAGTTCTAGCAACTGCTTGTTCATGCTTTGCATATTGTAGTTCATCACAAAGTTCTTGTAACTTGGTGGTAGTGATTGGAGGACACGGTAAATCCCCAAAGCATTAGGAATCACTATACCCAAGCTTTGAAGTTTGTTTTAGTGCTGCACATCTTAAGCACATGCTCACCGATTGGAGCTGCCCTCTTCCATCTTGCAGTTAAAGAACTTTTCAGAAGCCTCATAGCTCTCAACTGCCGCGTGAGTCTCAAAGATCAATTTGAGTTCACGGACAATATCATGTGGGTCTGAATTCTCAAACCTTTTCTGAAGCTCCGATTCTAAACCATACAAGATAGCACACTGAACTGTGGAGTACTGATTCTTCTGAGCGAGGTAAACATTCTTTACTTCATCGGTAGCAGTAGCTGCAAAGGGTCACCAATGGTGCATCCAAAGACATAGGTCAAATTACCAGCATTGAGGACAATCCTCAAATTGCGGAACCAATCCGCGGCTTCCATTGTTTTTCAACTTTTCTTTCTCTAGGAACGCATTAAAATTGATGGTAGGGGCCTCCATTGATCTACAACATATTTGCAATAATTTAGACTAAGTTCATGACAAATTGAGTTCTAATTAATAGTTATATTAATCTAGGTGAACTCCCACTCAAAACAATATCCCTCAGATTGTTTTAGTGATCACACAAACCAAATCCACCACATCAAAACCGATCATCACGAGAGTTGATGTAGCTTCAATGGCGAACAATCGACATGTTCATCATATCTACTATATGACTCATGTTTTACCTTTCGGTGATCCGTGTTCCGAGACCATGTCTGTACATGCTAGGCTCGTCAAGATCAAACCTTAGCTTCCGCATGAGCAAATCTGGCTTGCCCACGTTGTATACACTTGCAGAATCTAACACACCCGATCATCACGTGGTGCTTCGAAGCAATAAGCTTTAGCAACGGTGCTTACTAAGGATGAACACTTTCGAACTTGAAATTTATGTGCATGAGGGATCATCTTATAATGCTACCGTCGTGAACTAAGAAATACAAGATACATAAAGGATTAACATCACATGCAATTCATAATATGTGATATGATATGGCCTTTCTTCTTTGTGCTTCCGATCTCCATCTTCAAGCACGAACATGATCTCCATCATCACCGGCATTGCATCAAGGTCAATGACGCCGCTCCATGGTTGTCGTCCACCAGCTTCAACTATTACAACTACTTTGAATAGACACGCGGGTCTTAACAGAAATTAAAGACAACCATATGGCTCCTGCCGGTTGCCAACTTACAATAAGGAACATTGCATACATCAAATATAATCACAATCATGGCCATATCACATCACAGCACACCCCTGCAAAACAAAGTTAGACGCCTCTAATTTCTTTGCATGTTTTACGTGGTTTGGGGCTTTCAATAAGTGTTGATCTAACTTACGAACAAGAACCACAACGTTGATGTTTGAACTATCAAGTGCCCGTTGTAAATTGGATCTATACTATGATGGGAGAGACAGACACCCACAAAGCCACTTATGCAATACAAGTTGCATGTTGAGCGTGGAGCAAGTCTTATGAACGATGTCATGTAAGGTTAGCCCGGGTCGCTTCATCCCATCATACCGCAAGATGCAAAGTACACAAGAAGCAATTGATAATAAAAGCACCACCGCCCACAATGACCATTGTGTTCTACTCGTGCAACAGATCTACATATAGACACGGCTCTGATACCACTGTAGGGGTTCGTAGCATGGAAAACAAAAAAATTCTACCGCATACAACCAAACAAGCCAAGATTTATCTACTAGATTGTAGCAACGAGTCGATCGAATAACTTACCCTCGAAGATTCCAAAGTGTTTAACGAGAGCAGATTCTCGTGGGTGATGTAGTCGTACTCTTGCCGATCTCAAGATCGCGTAGACGATCGCGCTTCCGCAGTCGGTCACACGTTTGGTACTCGACGAAGACCTTCCTCTCCCTTGTTCCAGCAGGCAGCGGAGGTTGTAGCACTCTCCTCGCGATTCCGGCAGCACGACGGCGTGGTACCGGAAGTAGAGGGGAGATCCCGCAGGGCTTCGCCTTAAGCCGGAGCGAGTATGGTGGACTATGAGAGAGGCTTGGCAATCTAGGGTTTAGAGGCACCAAGTAGAGGGAGCTAGGCCGGCGGATAGGGCAAGGAGAATGCCCCAAGTTGGCGGCTTGGGCAAACCCTAGGGCGGCGGCGGCTATGGTGGAGGCCGGCGGCTAGGGTTTAGGTTTAGAGGAGAGAGGTGTAGGTCTAGGAGGGGCAGCCCTGCCCCTCCTTATATAGGTGGGAGGGCGCGGCCAAGGGGAGGGGAGTCCCTCCCCAACTCGGCCTCCTTGGCCTGCGGTGGAGGGAGAGGGACTTCCTCCCCAAGTAGGTTTGCTACTCTCCCTCCACCAAACAAAATAGCCGTTGGACTTTTTCAAAATGGCGTTTGACTTTTCAAACTAGGATTTGATTTATCCCTTTATTTTGTTCAGCGATGACACCTAGTACATGATGCAACCATTCCAACTTGTAATGACACATTCATCTACCCTTCCCCTCCGGAGTGCCGAACATTCCGGAACCTTCTAGAACATTCCTGATGAAAACACCGGAATCATTCTCCAACCCCGAAACAGGACTTTCCTTATATGAATCTTATTCTCCGGACCATTCCGGATCTCCTCGTGATATCCCGGATCCCATCCGAGACTCCGAACAACATTCGGTCTCTTACTCATCATTCCATAACTACTCAACAACGTCGAATCCTTAAGTGTGTCTCCCTACGGTTCGTGAATTATGCGGACATGATCGAGACACTTCTCCGAACAATAACCAATAGAGGAATCTGGAAATTCATATGGCTCCCACATATTTCTACGATAACTTTGCGATCGAATGAACCACTTACATACGATACCAATTTCCCTTTGTCTCACGATAGTTTACTTATCCGAGGTTTTGATCGTCGGTATCTCTGCATACCTAGTTCAACCTCGTTACCGATAAGTACTCTTTTCTCGTTCCCGTGATATGTGATCCCTTGTGAGCCAGTCACATGCTTGCAAGCCAATTGGATGACATTCCACCGAGAGGGCCCAGAGTATATCTATCCCTCATATGGATGGACAAATCCCACTCTTGATCCATGCGTCTCAACCAATACTTTCCGAACACTCAATGCCACCTTTATATCCACCCATTTATGGTGTGGTGTTTGATGTCATCAAAGCATCCTTCCGGTGATGGTGCTAAGCATGATCTCATGGTCGAAGGAATTAGGTTACTATGTATCAGAAAGCATATAGCAATTGAACTATTAAAATGACTTGATCTTTATGCTACGCTTATCTATAGGAGTATGTCCATCATACCATTCTCCTAATGATATGATCTTGTTGTTAATAACATCTCAATGTTCATGATAGGGAAACCACAATCATTTATTAACCAACAAGCTAGTATTATGTAGAGGCTTTACTAGGGACTTCAATTTAAGTTTACAAATCACACAAGTATTAATGTTTCCTTGTTAATACTATTATAGCATGAATGTAAACATTTATCATAAACACAAAGATATAATAATAACTATATTTATTATTGCCTCTAGGGCATATCTCCAACAGTTTCCCACTTGCACTAGAGTCAACTAATCTAGATTACATGGTAATATACCGAACACCCATGGCAGTTTGGTGTTGGTCATGTTTTGCCCTCGGGAGAGGTTTAGTCAACGGATCCGCCACATTCAGATCTATGTGTGCTTTGCAAATCTTTATGTCACCATCTTGGACATGTTCTCGAATAGAATGAAAACGTAGCTTGATATGCTTCTTAAGGATATTCTTGACCGCTATCCAGTGTTCCGAACCTGGATCCGATTGGTACCTACTAGTCAAACTAATAGCATGTGCCACATCCGGTCTTGTACATAGCATGGCGTACATTATAGAGCCTATGGCCTAAGAATAGGGGACTTTGTCCATTATCTCTCTTTCTTCTGCCGAAGCCGGACTTTGAGTCTTACTCAATGTCTTGCCTTGCAACATAGGTAAGAACCCCTTCTTACTTCCGTCCATTTTAAACTTCTTTAAAATCTTATCAAGGTATGTACTTTGCGATAACCCTATTAGGCGCCTAGATCTATCTCTATAGATCTTTATGCCTAATATGTATGACGCTTCACCTAGGTCCTTCATTGAAAATTTGCTGTTTAGATAACTTTTAACACTGTTTAAAAGATCTATATCATTTCCGATCAATAATATGTCATCCACATATAATATCAGAAATGCCACATTGCTCCCACTCACTTTCTTGTAAATACAAGCTTCTCCATAAGTTTGGAAAAATCCAAACTCTTTGATCACCTCATCAAAGCGGAGATTCCAACTTCGTGATGCTTGCTTCAATCAATAGATGGATCGTTGAAGCTTGCACACCTTGTTAGCATCCTTAGGATCGACAAAACCCTTTGGTTGTATCATATACCACTCTTCTTCAATATTACCATTGAGAAACTCGATTTTGACATCCATTTGCCATATCTCATAATCGAAATATGCAGCAATTGCTAACATAATCCTAACTGATTTTAGCATCGCTACGGGAGAGAATGTCTCATCATAGTCAACTCCTTGAATTTGTCGAAACCCCTTTGCGACAAGTCGAGCTTTATAGATGATCACATTACCATCAGCATCAGTTTTTCTTTTGAAAATCCATTTGTTCTCCACGGCCTTTCGGTCGTGAGGTAATTCCACCAAGTTCCAAACTTGATTTTCATACATGGATTCCATCTCGGATTTCATGGCTTCTAACCATTTGTTGGAATCCAGGCTCATCATCGCTTCTTCATACGTCGCAGGGTCATCATTTTCATCAACCATGAAATTCATGACAAGATTTCCGTACAGCTCGGGAGCTGCACGCGTCCTCGTAGACCTGCGAGGTTCGGTAGTGTTCTCTTTTGGAGTTTCATGATCATTATCATTAATTCCCTCTTCAACTGGTGGAGCCAACTCCGGAATGACTTCCGGTGCTACGCTACTCGCCATACTTTGAAGAGAAGGTTCAATAACCTCTTCGAGTTCTACCTTCCGACTACTCACACCTTTCGCGAGAAACTCTTTCTCTAGAAAGGATCCATTCTTGGCAACAAAAACCTTGCCCTCGGATCTGTGATAGAAGGAATACCCAATAGTTTCCTTAGGGTATCCTATGAAGACGCATTTTTCCGCTTTGGGTTCGAGTTTATCCGGTTGAAGTTTCTTCACATAAACATCGCATCCCCAAACTTTAAGAAATGACAGCTTAGGTTTGTTTCCAAACCACAATTCATACGGTGTCTTTTCAACGGATTTAGATGGTGCCCGATTTAGAGTGAATGCAGCAGTTTCTAGTGCATAACCCCAAAATGACAACGGCAAGTCCGTCAGATACATCATAGATCGAACCATATCTAATAAAGTACGATTACAACGTTTCGACACACCATTTCGCTGTGGTGTTCCGGCAGGTGTGAGTTGTGAAACAATTCCATACTCTTTCATGTGAGTGCTAAACTCGTAACTTAGATACTCACCTCCACGGTCGGACCGTAGAAATTTGATCTTTCTATTACGATGATTTTCCACTTCATTCTGAAATTCCTTGAACTTTTCAAAGGTTTCAGACTTGTGTTTCATCAAGTAGATATAACCGTATCTACTCAAATCATCCGTGAAAGTAACAAAATAACGATATCCACCTCGCGCCAACACACTCATTGGACCACATACATCAGAATGTATGATTTCCAATAAATCTGTCGCCCGTTCCATTGAACCGGAAAACGGCATTCTAGTCATCTTGCCCATAAGGCATGGCTCACATGTATCAAATGATTCAAAATCAAGTGATTCCAAAAGTCCATCCGAATGGAGCTTCTTCGTGCGTTTAACGCCAATATGACCTAGACGGCAGTGCCACATATATGCGGATATATCATCATTAAGTTTAATCCTTTTAGCATCAATATTATGAATATGTGTAACATTATCATCGAGATCTAATAGAAATAAACCATTCATCATCGGTGCATGACCATAAATGATTTCATTCATATAAATAGAACAACCATTGTTCTCAGATTTAAATGAATAACCACTTCGCATCAAACACGATCCAGATACAAATCATGCTCAGTGCAGGCACCAGATAACAATTATTTAAGTTTATAACTAATCCTGACGGCAAATGGAGAGGCAGCGTTCCGACGGTGATCAAATCAACGCTTGATCCATTGCCGACACGCATCTTGGCCTCACCCCTTGCTAGCGGTCGCTTGTTCCGCAGCCCCTGATTCGAGTTACAAATATTAGCAACTAAACTGGTATCAAATACCCAGGTGCTACTGCGAGCAGTAGTCAAGTACACATCAATAACATGTATATCATATATACATTTGTTTGCCTTGCCGGCCTTCTTGTCTGCCAAATACTTGGGGCAGTTGCGCTTCTAGTGGCCAGTCCCCTTACAATAGTAGCACTCGGTATCAGACTTAGGTCCAACTCGGGGTTTCTTTTTAGGCACGGCAACCAGCTTGCCGTCCTTACTTTCCTTCCGTTTTCCCTTCTTGTCTTTCTTGAAACCAATGTTCCTATTGATCATCAACACTTGATGTTCCTTTTTGATCTCCACTTCTGCAGTTTTAAGCATTGACAGAAGCTCGGGGAGAGAGTTCTTCATGCCTTGCATATTATAGTTCATCACGAAGCTCTTATAGCTAGGTGGCAGAGACTGCAGAACACGATGGATCCCTAAGTCAATGGGAATCGTTATTCCCAAGGACACAAACTTATCGGCGTAACCCGACATCTTGAGTACATGCTCACTAACGGAGTTGTGCTCTTCCATCATGCAGCTAAAGAACTTTTCTGAAGCGTTGTAGCTCTCTACAGCAGCATGTGTGTCGAAAAACATTTTCAACTCACCCATTGTATCAAATGCATTGCCGTTTTCGAAACGCTTTCAAAGTTCCGGCTCTAGCCCATACAATATGCCGCAATGAACTAAGTTGTGGTCCTCCTGACGAGTCTGATAGACATTCTTCTCCTTGTCAGGGGCATCCTCAAAAGGTGGGGGGCCTAGCGGCGCTTCTAGCACATATTTCTTTTGTGCAGCAGAGAGGAGAATCCTCAAATTCATGGCCCATTCGGTAAAGTTGCTACCGTTCATTGCAAGTTTCTCTTTCTCCATGAACACATTGAAATTAAAAGCAGGTGGTGCCATCTACAACAGAATTTGTAAAGTTTAGACTAAGTTTATGATATATTGAGTTCAACTAATCTATATTACGAATGAACTCCCACTCAAAAACGACATCCCTCATGCCTTTTTGGTGATTACATGAACCAAATCCACTACACCAAGTCCGATCATCACGTGAGTCGGTGTAGCTTCAAAGGCGAGCATCAAATGGGCATCATATCAACTATATGACTCATGCTTAACCTTTCGGTCCGTGTTCCGAGGCCATGTCTATACATGCTAGGCTCGCCAAGTTAGAACCTTAGTATTCGCGTGTGTAACTGTTTTACATCCGAAATATGGTCGTGGATCCAGGAACACCCGATCATCACGTGATGTCTTGGAGCCACGAAAACATAATCAGTGCATAATAAAGGAAGAACACATTCTTATCTTGATATTTAAATGAGGGATCATCTTATTATGCTAACAAAGCGCTAAACAAGCAATATAAGATGCTATCAAACATCACATGTTTATTAGTGAAATGATATGGTTCCTGCATATGATCTCTATCATGTGCATCGTGGTATGATCACTACATACCTTTATGTGTAAATCCAAGGTCTATGGAGTTTACACGCTATGTGTGTTGTAAGAGTATCATCTCATACTTCTACTTACAACATCACCATATTATAACACTAGCCCAGCAACAATCTAAACTAGACGCCTCTAATTTATTCATTTCAAGTTTTACGTGGCTTAGGGCTTTCGAGATAGAACCGTTCTTACGTACGAACATGAACCACAATGAGGATAACTAAATTGTTGACAACTCATTGCAAAATATATATTGACTATAGTAGGAGAGACAGACACCCGCTAGCCACTTATGCAAACTAGTTGCATGTCAAGCATGGAACAGGTCTCATGTGCGAGGACATATAAAGTTTGTCCGGGCCGCTTCATCCCACTATGCCACCAATATCCAAAATTACAACTAAGGAGCAACAACATGATCATCATCGCCCATATACTCATATGTGTACTACCCGTGTAAAGCATCTACGCATAGATCCGGCTCTGATACCACTGTAAGATTCGCAGCATAGAAAACAAAAAATTTCCTATGATGGGAACTAAGTACCAAGATCTATCTACTAGATACAAACAACGGGCGGATGTATATCCGTAGAGAACATACCATTGAAGACCGACAAAGCTTAACGAGTTCAACTCGTGGTTGATGTAGACGATCTCTTGCTGATCTCAAGATCGAGAGGAAGTCCTAGCGCCGCAAATCAGCAGCGCATCCGTGCTCGCACACACGTTCGAGGCACCGAGCAACCTCCGCCTCCTCGCTCCAGCGATGCAGCGGAAGCACAACTCTTTCTTGCCGAATAGCCACCGGGAACATGTATCTCGCTAGTCCGAGACCATGGGGGATAAATTCTAGAGGGGGAGAGAGATCCTTCATGAGGAGGTGTGAGTGAGAAGTGAGAGGAGGGGCTCCTTATATAGGGAAGGGGGCAGCCCAAGGGGGCATGGCCGCCGGCCATGGAGGGTGCCCCCACCTCTCCCTCATTCATGTGGGTGGACACTCCACTCACAAAATGGCCCTTCAATTTTCTCCACTCAAAAATCCACTCAAATTTCCATTAAATTTTCACCAAATTTAATGCAAACTCTCATTAAATAAAACTCTTTTATTTTATTCAGAATTTTTTTAATTACTTTAATGACAAACATTCACAAATAACCCCTTGCTAGAATTCTATTTCACATGCATAACCACTTTATGCAATTTCACCCGAAAACCTGTTTCGGTATCTAGTGAAATAAATTCCTGCGCTTGTTCATTCTTTCGGCATGAAACTTTTGCTCCAATTGGATGTCGGTGTCTCTTAAGTGTGTCACCCTACGGTTCGTGAATAATACGGACATGATCGAGACCCCTCTCGGATCAATAATCAGAAGCGGGATCTGGAGACCCATACTGACTCCCACACATTCAGCGATGACTTTCTTATGATCGTCGGAACCTTTTACGCTAGTATCTTAATCCCTTTGTTTCACGATATATTACATGTCCGAGATTCGATCATCGGTATCTCCATACCTAGTTTGATCTCGTTACTGACGTGCACTCTTTTCTCGTTCCCGTGATATAACATTCTAGTGATCAAATCACTTGCTTGCAAGCTAACTAATGTGATATCACCGAGAGGGCCCAGAGTATATCTATCCGTCATCGGGATGAACAAATTCCATTCTCGATCCATGGGCCTCAACATAACACTTTATTAGTTCTGAATCCATCTTTATAATCACCCAGTTACGGTGTGACGTTTGATGTTATCAAGAAACTCTTCCGGTGTTAGTGATTGACATGATCTCATGGTCTAAGGATTAGGATCACTTCGTAAGTTGTTATAGCAATATAAACTCAATGACTTTGATCGTAATGCTATACTTCGGATGAATGTTCATCACACCATTACACTAATGTTGTGATCCCGTTATTAACAACATCCAATGTCCATGATCAGGAAACCTTGATCATCTTGTTAATCAACGAGCTAGTTTATGAGAGAGGCATAACTAGGAACTTTCTGTTTGTTTATTAAACACACATGTATTAACGTTTCCGTATTAACACAATTATAGCATGCAAAATAAACATCTATCATATACTTGGAATACACATAATAAACACTTTATTATTGCCTCTCAGGGCATATTCCCTTCAAGATCCACAATTAACAAGTCGACTAGTGAGCTTTAGCATCACTGCTAGAAGACAAGGTAAATCGGTAAGCAACACTTGCTAATCATATCACATATGACTCTTGTTGTTGGGTGACATCTCTATGTCAAAACTAGGCGCCCAACCTTTATGCTCCAAGGTCCTTAACTGTTAAGATGACCTTGTCAAGCTCACCAACCCTTATGCGTGTCGGTATCCGATACAGACCCATCCAGCCAAGGAAAACCGTGGCACCCTAATTTCATAGGCCCACCAACAATTGTACACGGCATAGGATGGTGCAAGGTTTGGTTGGGAGGGCACGGTTTAACTTAAACTTTGTGAGGGATCGTTCTACTTCTATCATCTAAGCATGCATAGAGTAAAACGCATAAGAATAGCATTCACATAGTTGTGACACAGTATGGCCCATTTTCCTATGGTGATCTCTATCGCCATAGAACATGTCCACCATGATGATCTCCATCTTCATGTTCCATGCGAGCCATCCTCCAAGTGATGAGTCCTCCAAAAACTAATACAAGCTATTACCCCTAACAACTAGTAATCAAAATTACATAGAATTGGGATCATTACAAGTTGGCACGCAGGCCATTACAAAAATTGACAACACATATGGCTCCAGCCGTGTTGCCCTACTCACGACACGCAGGTCATGATAAATTTCATACATGCATCACATACATATATGGGCCATACCGATCACATACATCCTGCAAAAACAAGTTATGCATAGAATCGCATTCTACCGGATCATGTGACCTCGCAGCACCTAGTTACCTTAACGAGATACAAAAAAAGGTGCTACGACTAGGGAGGGGTCTAGGGGGTCTCCTGCTGCGGGGTTCGAAGGGGCAGCGCCCCTCGCGGTATCTCCGGGCGTCCGAAAAACTGTGAAAAATGAGAGATCGAATCTACACAATTTTCTTTAAGAATTCTGATCGGCAAATCAAATTTACCATAAACCGTCTGTTGTTCCGATCTGATCAAACTCCTTTGATCACGGTACATCGATTTTAGATATAGGTTCCGATTTGATCAATCATATTGATCTTCGTGTGATTCAACAGGATTTATGTATCACTATCTACCCCGATGGCGGAAGCCGACCGGTAGGGGTAAGTCGTTCGACAACCTCAAAATCACGATCACGGAAAGCAAGATCATAGATCAATCCTGGACCACCGCCATATAAACGATCACATCATTCATATCAATATGCATATCACCATATGCAAACAACCCGAACCTATAACTGAACAGCATCGGCTATAATATCACTGGAGGGATACAGGTAGGCTACACTAGCGCAAATCAAAATTTTCTACCGCGTAAACCAGGATTACTGTTGTCATAAATCACGGGATTACCACTAGACGCGCAGTTGCGGAACTTGATGAAGCGCGTCGAGGCAGTGCAGACGATCTATGTCTCCTCCTCGTTCGCGTCCCACGAGCAGCTCCCCTTGCACGGCTCGTCCAAGCGCTACAGATGCAACGCCTCCGAGGTATCCACACGTGTAGGATGGAAGCGTCAGACGCCAGACTGCTAGATCAGCGTGTGCAACACATGCGTGAGGAGTGGCGGCTAGGTGGAATGGTCTAACCCTGGTCAGCATGCCCCACCCTCTCTTATATAGGCGTCCCTAGTGGGCTTCTACATTAGCCGCCCATTAGTAGCCTAAGCCTGGTCTAATTCGGATCCAATCCTCATGAGGCTTCCAGCCCCTTAAGTGTGTGACCCTATAGGTTCATATACGTAAAGACATGACACGAATATACTTATTCTGTCAATAGTTGGTAGCGGCCTCTAGCAAGACGTGACAACTCCTAAACGCATACAAAGATCATATCGGACGAACCATCACAAGGTTTAGTACATGTCTTTCCCTTTGCCTTATGATATTTGGTCTAGCTCCAAGTTGACCTCCCTTTCTTGATACTGTGATTCGAAATCCCTTTACTAGGTTAACTATTAACCATATGTAGCATGGCCTTGCATTTCTGGATCCTATCACTCGAGGGGCCCAGAGATATCTCTCTCAAGTATAGAGGGGCAAATCCCATCTTGATTGACCATACCTTGCAGCATGCTTCAGGACAAACCCGAAAGCTACCTTTATAACTACTCAGTTACGGAGTAGCGTCTGATAGCCCCAAAGTAGGTCGATCCACATCTCAAGTTCGTGCGACAATCTCAGGTCTAAGGACAAAACGTACACGATGTGTAGAGAGAGAGCTGCAATTAATTGCCAGTCTCAAGTTGGGTCAGTCCAACCCCATGTTCATAACATGTGTCCACATCATTGGTTTGACATCTCCATTTCTATGACTTGCAAAACATAGTCATCAACCAATCGATGTGCTAGTTTAATATTCACATGTGTCCTCACATGAACTTCGACTAGGGACAACTCTTAAATAACCATACAAGTATAGAGTTTCACAAACAATTCACATAATTGTTAATCAATACAAGTTGCCTGATATGGATATTCAAGAAACATTACAATAAATTATGCATACATAAGAAATATAATCATCTCTATGATTGTCACTAGGGCATATTTCCTTCATATTTGTAATGTTGATACTTTTGCATTGGTATGGAGTTCTGTGGTTGATCGGCTGTGTGCATCCTATCTATGCAGAGGCTGGGTGTAAACTTACTATTAAGTAATGAAGCGTCCATTTCCAAAAAAGAAGGAAGGACCACTCGAGAATCTGGTATACCTAAATACCTGACAGCTGACTGAACATCAACGGGATGATGCGCAAGATAAACCCATTGATCGGTGATGGGCATGATCGAGATATAGAGCGTGGAGACAAGAATAATCGAGATAGAGAAATAGCGCCCGGTGGATACCAACAACCAGGGTAAGATATGTCCTCAATTAATGCCTCTCTTCAGTGCAATCTACTATTTGGCTGCATCCTCTTCATCGCACCCAACAACCTGACTACTCCATGGTCCAGCTCTGATGAGTTTTATATATATGGTCTTGTATTTTGGTACTCGGTTACTCACTCACTTTGTAGCTATTCTAGAAAACTCTGGACGCGACAATTCCCACTCACAAGATCGTGGATAGTCCAGGAAATCCGATCACTTCCTATGTGTGGCTAAAGTTCCCAACCTGGCAGTGGACGATGACACACATGATGCCAATGGAATCAGTGTCGCTGTGGGAACTCGTGAGTAGCTTTGGATTGAGCGGCAACAGGAAAACATCTAGTGCCAGTTCGTACTCAAGAACTACAAGATGTCTATCTGAGGTTTGTCATGGTCTAGTTTCAAGTCATGCAACCCGTGGATCCAACCCAAACAAACCAGCATCACGAGATGTGAAAAGGCTGGGTTACTCCTAAACCGTCAAACGCGAAGAGAGAATCTTATAGGGATGATGCGACGGAGGACGTGGAGCGTAAGTGACTGAGACGAAGATGCGAGATGTCCAAAGCTCGAGAACAGCAATAGGAGCATAAGTGGCTTAGAATTCAGCGAAGCGACGACTGCAAAGTTCGCCTCGTGTGCAGAATTAGATTAGTGCTTGGTGTCCTTAGTTGGTTTTGCGTGTATATAAACATCCTTGGGAGGAGCCCCCTGGTGTATTATGTGTTGCCTTTTGGGTGTTCTGGTCTGAGGTTCCCGGCTTGGGTGCTAGAGAAGTTGTGAACCGGTGGCTGTTGGGTGATCAAATTTCCGCAGGTGCAAGTGGGTCGTGACTGATCTGATGGGTAGTGTAATCTTAGACACCGTGTTTGTTTTTCCTCTATCTAGACTCTTCTATTAGGCACTCTCTCTATTATGCTTTCCCTCGTGTACACATTTGCCCCAAAAAAATCGATCAAGGAGCACATGCATGGTACACTGGAGAGGAGGATGGAACAAGCTCATGTCAACATGTGCCCTACCTCATCTCTCATGACCTTTGTTAGCGACTATATATGCGTTTTTACCTCCACCGGCAGAGCCTGGCTCGCCAAAAGCTGGACCAAAGGGACATACATGTGCTCGTTGACACTGCGGTATATTCCTCTAGTCATAGCATGTGTGCCGTATGTGAAAAACAGAGTTGACATAAACGCTTTGACTGGATTAGAAGCCGTCAAGTTTCTTCATGCCAGGTGATACTCATTCAGCTAGTCGATGTAGAAGTAGACTGGGCTTGAGAAATGACATAAGAGACATGAACAGACCCGATAGCAGGAGCTCGCGGAATCCCAGGTTACACCACAACAGAAAGAAAAATGTTGATATCATTTGTCATTTACAAAATTATGGCGCATAAATATCATGTTCAAATGTCGGTTGAACTCCTTATGATATTAATATTTACTTTCTCACATGTACGTGACGGGATCCACTTTTTTATGAAGCTAACTGATAAATCAGGCAAGTTGGTGCAATCGTGCAATCAAACGATGCGGCCCGTCCGATCCACAAACCGTGACCCTGATTTAAATAGGAAAATGATACCGTTCCCTCGGGGGATCGTTTCCTTCGATCCCCCGGGTCGCTCGCTCCAGATCGTCTTCTTCGATCGTTTTCTTCCTTATCTCTTTCTGACGGTTCCACACAAACGTTTTCTTATCTCTTCCTATTCCTCTGCTCCGTTCGTTCCTCTTTACGCCCCGCGCCGCCGCAGCTGCTCCGTCTCACCTCGTCGCGCCGCCGCAGCTGCTCCGCCTCACCTCGCCGCGCCGCTGCCGCAACGCCTCGTCACGCGACGCCGCTGCCTCGCGCCGCCGCAACAACGCACGCTGCTCGGCCCGATGCGCGCCGTCCCTTGGTCCACCGCAGCGCTCAAGCCATGGAGGAGCTCTGAGCTCCGTCGCGCTTGCTCCGACAACGTCAGGCCACCGCACCCCTACCTCATCCTTCTCCTACAGTCGTCGCGTCCCCTCCAAGCTCTGCCGCTAGATTGACTGCTGGCTCGGAGGTTCCATCGGGGAAGACGTCGCCAGAGTCGTTGCCTTGCTCTGCCTCCAACCTCCTCCCATGTCGCAGTGCCTGGCTACTGACATGAGGTTGGCAATCTAAGTGTTGCTGCTTTAGGATGTCGGGGATGCTACCGATGGCGGACTGTTTTGCTACATACGTCGTCCGGTGTTGCTACCGCAGTTTAGAACGCTTGCTATTCTAGTACGTTATTTTTATGTCTGTCTTTGCTACAAACGTTTTGCTACCATAGCATATTAATTTTGCTATGTATACATATATATTTTGCTACTTTCGCACAAGTTTTTTGCTACAAACAATGTCTATGGTTTTGCTATGAGATCTTCAGCGAGAGTCTCCGGTGATGTCTCTGGCGATGTCGTTTTTGCTACATTAGAAAAAACATTTTGCTACAACCGTTTTGTGGTTTTGCTACAACAGCATAATTTTTTTGCTACGAGGTCTCCGGCGAGGTTTATCCCGGTGAGAGTCTCCGACGATGTCTCCGGCGAAGTCGGTTTTGCTACATTAGAACATTTTTTTTGCTACAAGGTCTCCGGCGAGGCCTCCGGTGAACTCTCCGGCGAGGTCCGGTCTATTTGTTCTTTTTCTAAAACGAACCGTTTTCTGCTACATGTAGCAAAAACGGGGCTATTTTGTAGCAAAAGCGGGTATATTTGTAGCAAAAGTGGGATGAAGAGACAGGAAGCAGATCTGATCGTTGATCTGCCTCGATCGGACGGTTAGGGACCCGGGGGATGGAAAGGACGCGTAGCACTGCCCATTTAAATAGGGTGCTCCCACCTCCAATTAGTTAGACTTTTGAGAAAAACCCCCTAGAACTTTAGTTTGAATTTTCAAAGCAGTCCCTAGAACCAATTGTCTTTCTTTCTTCTCCAAAAGATCGTTCTCTGCATCGACATTGGTTGCAGCCGTCGGCCTGACATAGGGTTCCCTTTCCCTCCTAGCGCCCTCTCCCCTGAGCGGATCCTCTTATGCCGCTATGTGTCCAGGCCCTATACGAGAGTACATGGTGTATGGGAGACGGAGTCCAATCAGAAGTATGATTCGTATGATAGATGCATCTACATTAGTGTTAGCAGCAGAAGGGTTATTTAGATCTTGATCGTGATCTTGTTTGGCGTCGAGGAGAAATTCATGAGGGCTGAGAACATAGACCATCCCGGGATGAAATTGGCCGTGCACAACATTTGAACATGTTCCATTAGGGGCGGAGCCAAGGGGGCGAGCAGGGGCTAGATCCCCCCTAATCGATCGCCCCCCTCAACGTTTGATAGTAGCTACTGGTACATCTATATTAGTGTATGTGTGTTGATGGCTGAAGATTAGTACATAATTAATTAGTCTATGGTTAACTTATTCAGTTGTGGACTAACGAACTAAGACCCATTAACCCATCTCTCGATCGTGGAATTATTGCCTCGATAAAAATAATGATCTTCTCCTAGCCATAGACATACAATAGATAGGAATTAGAGGATCGATCTATTGTGTATGTACCCTAATTGGTAGGAGTAGGAATTTGGGGTTGCTGCTGCTAGGGTGTCGCCTTCTACCGCTCACCGTCTGCATATGAATCTGTCGTCTGCCGCTCACCACCTACATATGCCTCCGACACATGAGATCAGACCAATTTATGGCCTGAACGCCTTGGTGGAAGCCGCTTTGGCGCTTCATTTGACGTCTATGTGGCTTTGTCGATCATGACCTTTATGAAATATGTGATTGCTGCCTCAGGTGTAGTCACACACATGATGTCTATACCTAAGGTATGTTGTGCATTAGATTTGCTAATTCAATTCGGATTTACCATTGGTTAATCATTTGTTAGATTAATAGAAGTTACATATTGATTTGTGTACGTTTCTATAGAGTTAGAAGACAAAATCAACAATAGATTTTTTTTGAAGAAATAGTTGATCAAAAATTGAAGAGAAATCTACAAAAGCAATTGTGCCAATTTTCATATTTGATATTGATGCTATTTGTTAAATATCCAAAATTGTGTTATATTATATTCTATGTTGTTCAGTCATGTAAAGAAAAAAAATTCTATTTCATTCACTCTGAAAAAATCTTCTATGGCGTTAAGTGGTCGTTGTCTTCTTCGTCCCCCTTATGGTCAAATTCTGACTCCGCCATGTGTTCTATGAATGGTTCACAAGAGAATGATTATACTCACGTATGTAGTGTCTGTGCACATGTGAGACTCGTACCATCGTGTGTAATCTAGCTATCAATTAACACTAACCTGGACATGAATTTGTTTGATGCAGCAGGCCGGCCGCTCCGCTCTTGAGTGAACGATCCCGTCCAGTCATGGCCTCATAGAATCCTCAAGTGGTACAAGACGAACAGAAGGCTATACGCCTTTGCAGAATCTCTTCCATGGCACCCGTTTGGATGCTGCAATTATAGAAGGATAGAATCAGACGACGCAGAGTAAGATCCAGAAAACGATCTATTTAGGGAAGAAAAACAGCCGGTTTTGGGACTGGTCAAAACGTCAATTAAAGTATAGGGGTTTTTTTTCTAAAAGATCTAACCGGCCGTGTGAAGGTGGGAGCGCGTAGTTAAATCAGGACCGTAATTTACAGATCGGACCGTCCGCATTGATTTGATTGCACGATTGCAGCACCTGCACGAGTGCACATCATACGCACCCCTGATATCATCTACCAACTCTGAGCTAAATATCCACCTTGGTATATGCACCCATCAAACACACCCCTACCTGACTGGCTCAAGGATCCTGTCATTTCGGCGACTTTCATTATGCTCTCCCCATTTGCTACTCACTCAATTTGAAACCGTGCTAGAAAATCCTAGACCCGACCATTCCCGCTTAGATGCATGCTAGTAGGTAGGCCACAGTCTCACTGATGCTTCAAGTGTCGATGAAGTTTCCAACTTGGCTGTAGGCAAGGAGACACATGATGCCAATGAACTTAGTGCGGCCAGAACTCGTGAGTACATTTGGATTGAGCGGCGTCGGGAAAACATCTAGTGCAAAATTTGCATCGGTACTAGGAGATGCGCTTCATGTATTTTCATGGTCTGGTTTTAGACCATGCAACCCGCCAATCCAACCCAAACACAATGGTTGTCATGCTCCGTGATAAGATTGGGTTATCACGGGCCTCCACCGTCCCACCCCTCCAATTAAGCAACTTGGTAGCCGAGAAAAAATCAACAGGGTGATGTGCATGGTGACCCCACTGTCGACGTTTCATGCGAGAACTGGTAAACAGCATCCACTTCTTTTGCTGATGTTCGGTGGGGAAGCAAGTCTGGCTCTGTGTCTCACGTTGGGAGGGATGTATGGAGTTAAACCCTGCCTCTTGGACACATTTCAATTCAGCTCCAGTGTGCAGCTCTAGGACGACACTGACCCGCCTGATCAGCCAAACCGGCGCACTTTCAATGACAAGATCGTACCGGTCCTCCTCGAAATAAGGTCTATAATATCCCAAAATTTGTAATTTGGATGTTAAGAAGATTCATAGAGAAAAATGTTGGAACCAACAAAAACTTTAGATTTTTTCTTGCTTCTCATTGATTTTGTTTGACTTGCTTGTGATTAAAATAATCCATATATGAACATGTGACCATAACACAACCAAAACTCAAAAGTTTGGTCACAGGAGACGAGGATATATTTTAAAAGTATTTTAATCCTATTTTCAAATTTAAAATACTACTTAATTATATTCATTCCAAACCCCTAAAACTCTCTACTTTCAAATAAAATTATATTTTCAAAGGTATAAATTGATGATTGATTTCTATCTTATATTTCACCTCATCTTTTTTCTAATAAATTCATTAAAGGTATTTTAAAAATTATTTGGCCCCAAAACGATTTAATTCTTTGCTTACCGTACCCAAAATCCTCAAAACCTATCTTCTTCTTAAAAGTTTGTTTTTCTACATAACATTACTTTACTAAAAATCATATTTGAGACATGTATTATACTCAATCTCTCTCTTCTTCTAAATAAAATATTTTTGAAGGTTAAATATTTATTTTTACCTATTTTTCATTTTTGAAAAAATAGGAAAAATGAGTGTTTTGATTATCTTAGCTCAACAATAAATTATGGGATAATTACCCAAGTTAGATTATGGTATTTATAACCTATTTGCACCAAAAACCCCCCACTTTGGTATGTTCAACTTTTCAAACTTTAATCAAAGAAATCATTTTTTGACTTTTTGAATAAGGAACCAAAATTCAATCAAATGTCATGAGAAACATATGAAATAATTTCCAAAGATGCACATGATCATACCCTATCTAGTAGACATCATGTTATTGTCCATATCCTCCAAATATTGTACAATAAATTCAAATCTTTAATCTGGCATGATCCTTGCATGGCAAGGTTTCTCCCTTAAAACTTTGCATACTCATCTCTCTAACATCTCATTTGTTTCCCCTCACTAACCAGTGGAAACCTCATTAACCTAGTGTAATGTCCCGACTCACTATGCATGCTGCACTAAAGCTGAATAGATCGTCTTCAATCTCCACTGAGTTTGTACTAAAGCTCCACTTAGCGCATACCATTCATATTCTCATGTGTGACAAAAACAAAACATGTGCACAAGGCATAGGTAGGTCCACGGCTTGCCTTATTCCTGCAGTCTGCAACCCACAGTGCATGTATATTGACTAGGCGGGCGGCGAAGAAGAAGGAGCGTGCATGCACGTCTCTCTTTTTCTCATGCTCATACAAGTGATAAACTAGCTCCTTTATAAGGAGGTCTAACTCCCATTCTACTAGAAGTGTGAGACTAAACTTTTGCCTCGCCTATTTCCAATGTATGAATGGCCAGATGGGTGTCTAAAATTTCAGGAATTATTATAATAGAATAAATTGACTGAGCCATATTTTAACAAAATTCTAACAGGATCTTATTCTTACTCCAGATGTAGCAGTCATTCACCATCTTGAAAAAGACTGGAGAAAACAGTCTAAACAACAAATAAAAACCCCGCCGATGAGAGTCCATGGTCCTTCACACCTTCAAGGCCCCAAGCAGAGAGAGCATCAACTGTGTCTAGTTGATGTATGTGAAGAGTCTGGTGACCCTGCTGGCCGGTCACGACAGCGACGGTGGGTTCCTAGCGTCCCATCTGCAAAATGGACATCAATGATACGTGGAGGCATAGAATGAGCAGGAGCGACTGAGATAATGATACGCAATGGCTGAGGATAGAAGAACTAATAAAATTATGAGTAGTTTAGACTTTAGCAGCAGTAAGTATGTCCATATTTTGTTCGTCTCGTCTACGGAGTTGCATTACTTCTTTCGGTTCATTGGGCAGTATGGAGGCATAACCACATTATACCATCCCGTTCATCGATTTGTTTGTTAGGTATGGCCTACTGAACTGATTTATGGCACTTGCGTTGATTTTTCTTCAACCTGGGGAAACATTTGCCTACGAGCCTGATGTGTTAGGTTGACTCCACAAACTAGTTAAAAATCGGCTATAGGCTTCCTAGTATATAGACGAGCCCGATGCCTAAAAGCCCGATGCAGACGATCTCATAGACTTCCTAGTAAGTGGTAGCCTTGCCATGTGAGTGAAAGATTAAACACATGAAAGTGTATATAAATAACTTTGGGTTTTTTTTTTGGAACAGGGTTGTATAACTCCAAACTCTGCATCGGTTGATGCACACAACCTTTTATTAAAAGTTCATCTAAAGTTATTATAACGTTAAGGATCTCTCAGAGTTGAAACATGAATCAACCAGCGAAAAATAAAATGCATATATATGACTACTAAATATCTTGTGGCCAACTAGTATGGTGCTAGCCATCGCTAAAGATATCCTGAGCGACCAACGGGAGAATGTTGCATCCAATAACCACAGAATTTCATTGGCCCTCCAATAGTAGAAGCGCCCATACCTACACCCAGTGCGACATCAAATAAATAACATACAAATGACTAAAAGTTCATGCCTTGTTAAAGACTACGATTATTCCTGCATCTCTAAATAACCCAACATATGGAAACACGAATGTGAATTATATCCTTAGATATAGTGTGAATTCCTTTCAACAAATTCCCAACCATATTTGTGATATTATTTGGAGGGTCCAGATTGTTTGAAAGTTACAATGCGCTATAAGAGACGGGAAAAAGGGCACGATATAAAAAAATGTCCTATGGTTTTCTCTAACCCACAAAAACAACATTTGGTACACCCCATCAAATTCCAGTTTTTAGAATTATCTTTTTGAGTAACACTTTGTTGTTAAGGAAACACATAAATATTTTAATTTTAAGTGGCATTTTTGAATTTCCATCGGTATTTCCAAAGAAAGATTGTATGATCATTCATCAGGTTTTCATATATGGATTTCACTGAGAAGACACCTGAAGATGTTAGATTCTAAATAAATCTATTCAAGAGAAAAGGATTCTAGAAAGATTCATAGAATTAGAAGAACTTTCTCTCTTGGACGAGATGATAAAAGAGAAACTAAAGACACATGTACAAAAACCTCCTATAGGAATACACAAGGAAATAATACAATTGGTCAAAATAGATAATGAGGATCATCTTCATATCATTTTGCATTTCTCGACCAATATAATTTGTTTAACTATTCGAAGTGGTTCTTTTTTTTGAGTAAAGAAGAACTTGTCATTTTTAATTCTTGGGTTCAGGAATTCTTCTAACGGGTTTCTCAGAAAGTGCACCATCATAAGTGACGAGGTTTGATCTCGTCAATGCCCATTGTTATGGACTTGGGTTTTGGAGAAGATGGGGATGCTGGAGATCGCGAAACGGTTAGCAAACAAGCAACACGGGACACGAGGTTTACCCAGGTTCAGGCCCCCGGAGGGAAAACCCTACTCCTGCTTGTCGATCTAGAAGTGGATGGTGCATGGACCCGAAAGTTTTTCGTATGTTGAGGGTCCGTTATCGCGATCGCGGCGCTGCCACGACTGTGTTGGGCGTCCTCCATCGCGGAAGTTGCCTCCGCGGTATCCGCTACTGTTGCGGTTGGCGTCGTTGCGGCGATCGGCGTAGCCGGCCGCGACCATGTCGGGTCCATCACGATCGTCGTAGACGCGCGATCTCCTCTTGCTATGGCGCTCTCGTCGTCGGCCGTAGTCGTCCTCTTCCTCCGATTGCGCCCGGTGGACGGAAATCTTCGCCGTCAGTCCACCTCTTGGCGATGTCCATGAGGTGGTCGAGTGTCTTGGGTTTGACGCGCCCAAGTTCCTCCTTGAAGTCCTGGCGCTTGACGCCGTCCTTGAAGGCGTCGATGGCCCTCTCTTCGGAGATGTGCGCCGCGGAGTTCTTGGTGTTGGACCAGCGTAGTATGTACGAGCGAATGGATTCGCCCGTTCGTTGAGTGCAGGCCCGCAACTCCTCGATCGAGGCGGGCCTCTTGCTGGTGCCTTTGAAGTTTCGAATGAAACTGTAAGCCAGCTCCTCCCAGCTTCGGATGGACCCTGAAGATAGGCTGCTAAGCCAGATCTGAGCGGCGCCTGTCAGCTGCAGCTGAAGGCATTGCATGGCGGTTTCCTTGTTTCCGCCGTGCAGCTTAACGGATGACAGGTGGTCGCTGAGCCACGCCTTTGGGTATTGTGTACCGTCGAACTTCGGAGTATCCGAAGGAAGCTTGAAATTTCATGGCACCGTGTTCGTCGAATAGATCTGTTGAAGCATCGGGCTCCGCAGAGTTCTCCTTCGTCTTCGTCCATCTCGGATTCAGACGAGCATGCGCGCTTGGCTCGCGCTTTGTCGATTTTGCGCTGTGTGAGTGCGTCTCTGGCGCCGTAATCGCGGTTGCGATGGTGCGAGCTCTTGTGCCTTCGGGGAAGGTCATGGTCCTCCTCTTCGGATGAAGGAGTGGGGCTGCGGTCGAACCTGACTGGAGGTTTCTTCTTCGGCTCCGTAGGAGCTTCCTGATGGAGCGCTGCTCCGACGAGTCCGAGTCCGGTAAGTGCAGACTTGTGCATGGCTCTTTTCGGGTCCCCCTCCGGAGGTGGGTGGGACGCTAGATACGCGGTGGCTGCCATGATCGCAGCCTGCGGCGTTTTCGGGATGACGTTGCCGTCGGCATCCATCTCCATGAAGGATGCGTGGAGGGTTCGGGTCACCTCACGGCGCTCCTTGGGATCCATGTTCTCCATCCGAGAGCGGTGCTTGTTGCCTTGGTTGCCGTTCGAGCTGGAGCCGATGCCCATGGCGGAGAGCGCAGCTCGTCGCGCGCTGGATTCCGAGGCTGCTTGCTTGTGTTTGTCAAGCACCTCTTGCATCTTGACCTGCTTCTTGTGCTCCTCGATGAGGAGTAAGTGGTATGCCATCATCAGGTCCCGTGAGGCGTCTGCAGGCAGGACCGTGCTGCCCGCCACGGCGGCGCGTGCCTGGGCCCATCCTTCTTTGTTAAGGCGGATGACGTGGCCGGTGTTATCCCCTTCGGGTGGGGGGGACTGGATTCTTCTGTTCCCTCTTCTGTCCTGCGGGTTAGGTGGAGGGTTGGGCGGCGGGTTGGGCGCTTGCTGATCCACGTCGCTCTGGATGACTACGGCGCATTGGTAGCGCTCGTAGATTGGTCCGCTGCTGCCGCAGCTTTCGGATCCGGAACCGTAGGTCCCTTCATCCGATGGCGGATCGCACAGATCGGAGTTGCAGCTGCTGCTGTCGTAGGACTCATCTGTTGATGATGATGTGCATAGCACAGGGTGTGGGGCCCATGAAGCGGGCCTGATCGATGGCAGGGGCACCCGCTCAGGGAGGAGGAGGGTGCCAGTTTGCCCCACCTGAAAGAAGAAGCTCCCGAACAGGACCTCGAGTCCGTCGCCTACGGGCTCTAAGTCCTTCATGGTGGCCGGCGAGTGGGCGGTGAAGTCGAAAGCGCCGAAGAGGAGGTGACTCTCCGTTGCCGCAGAGTTGTAGATCATTCGGGTTGGAACCGTCACGATCGCACAATCAGCGTCCCCAGTTCCCACAGACGGCGCCAATTGACGAGGTTTGATCTCGTCAATGTCCATTGTTATGGACTTGGGTTTTGGAGAAGATGGGGATGCTGGAGATCGCGGAACGGTTAGCAAACAAGCAACACGGGACACGAGGTTTACCCAGGTTCAGGCCCCCGGAGGGAAAACCCTACTCCTGCTTGTCTGCTCTTGATTACGGCGGAACCGGTGATTACAGGGGTGCGCAGATGCGATCTGGCGGGGAGGTGTGTATGCGAAAGTATGGGAGAGATCTAGGTCGTGCCCTCCTGGCCTTTATATAGACTTAGGCATGTCCCAGGCACAGATCTAGTCGATTACAGGTTCTAGGGTTTACCCCTTTGAATTTTCTATCTACTCTAGTCTTGCTCTCCAAGGATCCGAAGGCGTCATGGGCCTTGGCCACCCGAAAATCCTCATGGGCCAGCGTATATTTGCCGTGGTCCTTTCTTGGGCTGGACCAGGTATGCTGAGATTGTGTACCCGCGGGGTATAACCATGTCAATAAGACATTGGCATAAGTGTAGCCATGTTGTCCACCTACTAGCAATTAAAACTCTCACGAAACCAATATTCAGTGGTATTAACTTCTGTATATGGTCTAAACCACTAGTCATAAATCTTGCCCCTTATTTCATCTAGAAACTCATATTTCCGTGGTCCATATATACTCGATTGCAAGCCTACAACAAGACAAGCCATGATTGTTCGTTCGGCCTAATTTGTTTGACGTTCTCTGCTTGAATTGCCAATGTACCTCGCAGCAATGAAGATCGGGGCAAGGTGTGACTGCATGTTTGAGATAACGTGCGGACAATTGCTGGGAGTTTGGAATGGGTGGCATCAGCAAACCGTACTCAACTACTCTGAATCCTTGCAGATAATATTTGTCAGCTGCGTGGAGTTCTAGAGCGCAGGCCCGTTCATGTAAAAGGCTTTAGCCAGATTTGTGCAGCTTTGAGCATACTAATAATGTGTACGAATCTTAGGACAGACAAGACTCAGTTTGACTAGTCTTCTAGAGCATACGAAAGCCATGTACGAAACAACAACATATTTGTGGTTCTCTCTTATCTCTTTTTAGTTCTTTCCTGCTCGCGAGCAAGACCCAGCAAGTAGCAGTGTATGTAGCACACGCAGATAGAGGCCACAACCTTCTCACAATCAAGCCTGACCATATTACCCACAAAAATGTATTGATGATCGGTCCGCCTTCTCACCTTTTTGAAGCAGACAAAACAGACAACAATCACAATGCTCAACTTCTCCATGATGCATTATTGGTTTAGTTTCCTCCTCAATCACGAACTTAGACTCACAAACTATATAAAATTCCCAGCAGCGAGCCAGAGGAATTGATCGGGTGCCTCATCGGGGACGAGAATGTATGTATCATCTTCATCGCATAGAACAACCAGGATAGGTTATGTCCTCAATTAATGTCTTTGTTTGACGCAATCTACTATTTGGTGTGTCATGCATGCTTGTGGTAATTGTGCCTGTTATCGGTTTGGGAGATATATATCTAACAAGCTATACATGCTGACAGTTGACATGTTGAAGCTGTTATTTTTGTGATGGAAAGATTGATATGTCCAAACGGATAATGAAGCATCTTATTGACAAAAGGGGCCATGTTAAACTGACTGAACCACAAGCTTCGACGAAAAAGGAGGATAATAATGTCACACCCGTGGAGTATGAACTTGGTTGTATATAGGAGTGAACATCTTCAGTTTTGTTGTCAAAGAGTGAACATTCTGTCGATTTTTTCGGTTAATTAGAAGAGGTGCTTTCTGATCCTACAAGTCAAATTCTACCTATTGAGTTGTCAAGAATGTGAGTTTCTTTTTGTTTAATTGGGATAGTTAGCTCTGAACATTGCAAGTTTCATCTATCAAGTATTTCAATCTTGGAAAATCTACTCCTGGGCACCGCACCCATGTCCTCCCGTGCGGCACCCATAGATTCAGGAACTACATCCGCTCGAAAGAGTATTCGTGCTCCCCTCATGTTATCTTATCGGCTTGCAATTCATTATCGACCGTGGGCCTCCACGCCCCTTCCTTTTTTATCACACCCAGATCTGCCATCTTCTCAGCATAAAGGAGATAAGGTCTATCACACCCAGATCTTCCATAAGGTATGTGATTGCTCACAAGGTTATTCGACCTACCCAAACTGCATTTATGCCTGGAAGGCATATTCTTGAAGGGGGTTTCATTTTACATGAAACTATTCCTAAACTTCATTCGAAAAATTTAGATGGTGTGCTTTTTAAAATTGATTTGAAAAAGCATATGACAAGGTTAAATGATCATTTTTGCAACAATCACTTTTGCTTGAAGGGTTTTCATCCTTTATGATGCAAGTGGATTGCAAACTTTATCCAAGGCGGGAGCATTGGGATAAGGGTGAATGATGACATTGGCCATTATTTCCAGACAAAAAAGGGGGTTAGTCAGGGGGACCCCTTATCACCTATGATGTTTAACATTGTTGCAGATATATTGGCCATCCTCATGCTAGAGCTAAGGAAGATGGTCAAGTTGGGGGATTAATCGCGAATCTAGTTGAGGGTGGGTTATCAATTCTTCAGTATGTTGATGACACAATTCTCTTCATGGAACATGATCTTATGAAGGCTGTCAATATGAAACTTAAACTCAGTATTTTGAGCAAATTTCGGGACTTAAAATTAATTTCCACAAAAGTGAGATTTTCTGTTTTGAAAAGGCTAAGGAACATGAACAGGAGTATAGAGATATATTTGGCTGTGAGTCGGGCTCTTTACCTTTCAAGTATTTGGGGGTCCCAATTCATCATAGAAGGCTCAGTAATTCCGAGTGGAATCCCGTTGAGAATCGCTTTGAAAGTAAGTTAGGTTGTTGGCAAGGAAAACTCTTGTCATATGGTGATAGATTAGTGCTAATCAAGTCTGTATTAACAAGTATGCCTATGTTCATGTTATCTTTTCTCGAAATAATAAAGGGTGTTAGGAAAATATTAGATTTTTATTGATCCAGATTATTTTGGCAAAGTGATGAACATAAAAAAAAATATAGATTAACTAAGTGGAATATAATATGTAGACCCAAGGACCAGGGTGGATTGGGAATCGAGGTACTTGAGATTAAAAATAAGTGTCTTCTAAGTAAATGGATTTATAAATTTTTAACGGAGCAGGGGGTTTGGCATGAATTACTCCATAAAAAGTATCTGAAAATAAAAACTTTGGCACAAGTGGAGGCTAGGCCGACCAATTCCCCTTTCTAGAAAGGACTAATGCAAGTAAAAACTAATTTTTTTACCAGAGGATCTTTCAGAGTTGGGAATGGGAGGGTGACTCGGTTTTGGGAAGATGTTTGGTTAGGGGAAGAGCCCCTTGCCCAATAGTATCCCTCGCTTTAAAATATTGTGCATAGGAAAAATGTCTCGGTACATGTAGTCCTATCTCATAATCCTCTTAATATAGATTTTAGGAGAAACTTGAATGGGGACAAATGGAATGCATGGTTGCATTTATGTTAGAGGCTAATGCAAGTTATTTTGACGGATGAACAAGATGTGTTCTGGTGGAAACTATCCACTGATGGAGCTTTCACGGTAAAATCTTTGTACGAGGATTTCATGAATGATCATCAGAATCTTCCCACAAAATATTTATGGAAACTTAAAATACCACTTGAGATTAAGATTTTCATGTGGTTTTTGCATTGAAAAGTCTTGCTGACTAAGGACGATCTGCTTAAAAGGAATTGGAAAAGATGCAACAAATGTTGTTTCTGTGATGGAGAAGAGACAATAGACCACCTATTTGTTTCATGCCCCTTTGCTAAGATTATCTGACGCATCGTTTTCTTTACTTATAATCTCTCACCTCCAACTAATATTAATATGTTTGGGAATTGGTTAAATGGGATGGATAAGACTAACAAAACTAGAATACGTATAGGGGTATCGTATTTATGTTGGTCTATTTGGAAATGTCGCAATGCTATTATTTTTAACCGGATACGAGTTCATTCTTTTTTGCAGGTTATTATATCCGATGGTTTCTAGATGCTGCCGTCTGGTGATGGTTGCTCAGGATAGTTACTACCAGGCTATGTGGCGGCATACTAGTAGATTGAGTGATGATTAGCCTTTGTATGCTTTCCATCTTTAGTTTTCTCGACATTTTCAGATGGTTGGTGTTTGTATCAACCTTATCTGATACCTGAATTGTAATAATGGCACTTTCTAACTAAGCAATAAAATGGTTGTGTGCATCCTAGGATGCAGAGGTCAGGGTATATCCCCATTTCAAAAAAAAGATCTGCCATCTTCATCCATGGGGAGGATGTTACGAAGACCTTATGGCCTTCTGTGATGCATTTGCAATGGGTTCATTTACTTCTTTTTTGAAACAAGGAAAATCTTTGCCTATTTCATTGAGTAAGGAGAGTTCAGTGCACAACCAAGCCAAACAATGAATTGGCATGGAGGCAAATATTCAATAGACCCTCGCATTTTTCTTATTTCAAATTTCTAAAGGGGCATGGATAAGCAATGCGGAGAGGCTCTTGCGTCTCTGACCATTCACCCTGGGGAAGGCGTACCACTAAGACTCAGCTCAGCTGTGGCAAAATTATTCGGTTGGAACATGTCAAGATTGACCAAACCAATCGACGACATAGACTGCTCCATAATATTAGTTGGAGCATGGAGATTATTTGTAAGTTTACAATGCGCCATAAGAGTCTGGGAAAAAGGACACGATATAAACAAATGTTTTATGACTTCCTCTGGCCCATAAAAAAATATTCGGTACACCCCATCAAATTCCCATTTTTCGAATTTTCTTTTGTGAGTAACACTTTGTTGTTAAGGAAACACATAAATATTTTAATATTAAGTGCTATTCCCAATTTACATCGCTATTTCCGAAGGAACATTGTATGATCATTCATCGGGTTTTTGTATATGGATTTTTCTGAGAAGACACCTGAAGATGTTAGATTATAAATAAGTCTATCGGATTCCTCAGAAAGTGCACCATCATAAGACGTCGGCATAAGTGTAGGCATGTTGTCCACCTATCATCAATTAGAACTCTCACGAAACCAATATTCAGCGGTATTAACTTCTGTAAATGGTCTAAACCACTGGTCATAAATCTTGTCTCTTATTTCATCTAGCAACTCATATTTCCGTGGTCCATATATACTTGCTGCTTGGCAAAGCCTACCACACCACAAGCCGAAATTGCTCGTCCAGTCCAATTTGTTTGACATTCTCTGCTGAAATTGCCAATGGACCTCGCAGCACTGCAGATCGGGGCTAGGTGCGACTGCATGTTTGAGATAACGTGCGGACACTTGCTAGGAGTTCGGAATGGGTGGCATCAGCAAAGCATACTTTTTTTTTGGGAATAGCAAAGCATACACAACTACTTCCAATCCTTGCCGATAATACTTCTCTGCTGCTTCGAGTCCCACAGTGACAGATAGGTCATGTAAAAGGGTTTAGCCAGATTTGTGCCGCTTTGAGAAATCTTAGTACGGACAAGACTCGGTTTGACTAGTCTTCTAGAGCATACAAAAGCACTGTACGGAACAACAACATATTCATAGTTCTCTCTTATCTCTCTGTACTGTAATTCTTTCATGCTCGTGAGCAAGACCCAGCAAGTAGCAGTGTTCGTAGCACACACGCAGACAGAGGGCATGATCTTCTCCCATTCATGCATGACCATATTCGTGGTCCGACCTCCTCACCTTTATGAAGAAGGCAAAACATACAGCAATTCACAATGCCCAACTTCTCCATTGTAGCGTTATCGGCTTAGTCCTCCTCGATATGATCACGAATTGAGACTCGCAAACCGTAGCTCTCCCAACTCTCGTATGTCTTTGTATAATTTCTCGATTAGTATTCACTGATATGCCCCTTGTGTTCGTGAAGTTGGACCAGATCTCTCCCAGACGACCAGCGCCACATGCTCGACGCCAAGGTGCTAACCTCCAAGACCTTCTGCAGTAAGTTCCGTGCTAGCCCAACAATGAGGCAAACGATGATCGAGTGCCCCATCGAGGACGAGACCGGCTACATCCTCTTCATCACAATCAACAACCAGGTAAGATTGTCCTCAATTAATGTCTTTGTTAGATGTAGTCTACTATTTGGCGTGTCATGCATGCCTGTGTAATTGCTGCTTGTAATCAGTTTGGGAGATATATCTAACAAGCTATACATGCTCACAGTTGATTTTTGGATAACTGACTATATATTAATAATATAAAGATATCAATTACACACATCCTCTGCAACAACACAATACCCTAATGGCAATACGAATGCACACAATTAAAAAAAAGAAAAAAATTACACAGAAGAGAAGTCTCGCTACATTGACCCATTCTCTGTAGCAACCGTACTAACACCATCAAGATAGTACCAGAAATCCAATTTCTCCAATAACGACACCTCTAAGAAGGGATCAGTGCACAAGCGTCGTCGTCGTGCGATCGTAGATCATAGGTTTTCACCCTGAAGAAAGTTCATGTTCAAAAAACAATGTCTTCAATAAGTCTATTGCCATACACAACCAATTAAGGTCAGATATTAGATTTTCACCCTGCATGGTAGGACTTTGAAATCCTCCTTTGTTGTCACCCTCACTCGCCGACGCTGCTGCACCGATTCACGGATCACCAAGCTAGGTCTTCATCGCCATAAAAACTCGAACCACCATTGCGAGCTAACTCATATCATCTACCAACTCCGACCTAAATATCCACCTTGATATATGAACTCATCAAACACACCCCTACCTGACTGGCTCCAGGATCCTATCACTTCGGTGAATTCCATATATGCTCTCCCCCTTTGCTACTCACTCAATTTGAAACCGTGCTAGAAAATCCTAGGACCCGACCATTCCAACTTAGATGCGTTCTCGTAGGTAGACCACAGCCTCGCTGATGCTTCAAGTGTCGATGAAGTTCCCAACCTAGCAGTTGGCAAGGAGACACATGATGCAAATGGACATGGTCTGGCCAGAACTCATGAGTACATTTTGATTGAGCGGCGTCGGGAAAACATCTAGTGCCACTTGTGCATTAGTACGCGGAGATGCACTTCGTGTCTTTTCACGGTCTGGTTTTGGACCATGTAACCCACCAATCCAACCCAAACACAACATGCGTCATGCTCTATGAAAAAATTGGGTTATCACGGGCCTCCACCGTCCTACCCCTCCATTGACAGTGCATGCGAGAACTGGCGACATGCATGCACATATTTCGCCAGTCTTTTGTTGTTGTCCGGTGGGGAAGAAAATCTGGATTTGTGTCTCGTGATGGGAGGGTTGTGTGGCAGTAAAACCTGCCTCTTGGACACATTTCAATTCAGCTTTCTTGGACGACATTGTCCTCCCAGATCAGCTGACTACAAACCCAGAGGTTTGAACTATATGATCATCCTTGTCCAATACGAGATTTAGCTAGAGCGAAACCATCACACTTTCATTGACAAGATTGTACCGGTCTTCCTCGAAATAAAGTTTGTAACATTCCAAATTTTGTAATTTGGATCTTAAGAAGACTCATAGAGAAACCATGGGAACCAACAAAACCATTGGATTTTTCTCTTGCTTCTAATTGACTTTGTTTGACTTGCTTGTGACTTAAACCCTCCATATATGAACATGTGACCACAACCCACCCAAAACTCAAAGGTTTGATCATGTCAAATGAGGATCTATTAAGTATTTCCACCATATTTTCAAATTTTAAATCCTACTTAATTGTTTTCATTCCAAAACACTAAAACTCTTTTCTCTAAAATAAAATCATTATTTTCAAAGGCATAAATTTATGATTGAGGTCTATCTTATATGTCAACTCACTTGGTTTCCAAACTAAATTCATTAAAGGTAATTAAAAAATTCTTTGACCCTAAAACAATTTAATTCTTTGCTTACCCAACATCCTCAAAACTTATATTCTTCTTAAAAGTTTGTTTTTCTACAAAACATTACTTTATTAAAAATCATATTTTAGACCTATATTAATTATATCTCTTTATACTTCAAAATAAAATATTTTTGAAGATTAAATATTTATATTTACATATTTTACATTATTGCGAATATGGGAAAAATGAGTGCTTTAATTATCCTAGTTGAGCAATAAATTATGCGACCATTACCCAATGTATATTATTATATTTATAACCTAATTTGCAGCAAAAGCCCTCTTTGGTAGTTTCATATTTTCAAACATTAATCAAAGAGATATTTTTGGACTATTTTAAAAATGAACCAAAACTCATCCAAAAGTCATTAAAAACATATGAAATAATTCTTGGAGATGCATGGTCATACCCTATCTCATAAACATCATGCTACTATCCCTATCCTCCAAATGTTGTAAAATGAATTCAAATCTTTAATTTGGCATGATTCTTGCATGCCATGGTTTCTCACTTAAAACTTTGCATACTCATCTCTCTACCCTCTCATGTTTTCCTCAAGAACCAATGGCGCCCTCTACAATCTGGCATACTATCCTGGCTCACGCTGCATAGCGGAAGATGATATGGGCAAGACTTGGTGACTGCTCAGTGCTCTGGAACTACAGGCGATGAGTGTGATTGTGTGTCTCTCTGCAAAGAAGTGACCTCTCTATTATAGGAATAGGAGGCATAGGCGAGGCACAGGGAGATGAACTGAAGAGACAGAAGTCGAAAGCGGCGACTAAAGCCAAAAAGTCCATATTCAATCTCCACTGAGTTCATATTAAAACTCGTCTTAGAGCAGACCGTTCAAATTCTCATGTGTGGAAAAAAAAGGCAACACCTACACGAGGCATAGGTAGGTCCGTGGCTCGGCTCATTCCCACAACCCGCAGCATGCGCGCCATGACGAGGCAAGCGGGGTCGGTAGAGGAGCGTGTGTGTGCGTATGTATCCCTTCTTCTCATGCTCATACGAGTGGTAAAGCAGTCGCCTTATAAGGAGGTCCAATTACCACTGAACTAGCAATTCTAGGATTAAATTTTAGTCCGACCTCTTACCATGCACGAATGCACCAAATAACACTTTGTGATTTCTCGAATTACTGCAATAGAATAAATGGATTAGGACATATTTAGGCAAAATTCCAGCAAGACATTATTTTGACTGCAAGTCAGTAGCCGTGGCCTCACCATTCTATAGAAGACACGGTAAAATAGTTTAAATAAAGAACGGAACCCCGCCAGCGAGAGTCCTCTAAACCAAGCACAAGAGCATTAACTGGGGTCTGGGTGATGTGTGTGGTGACCCCGCCGGCCGGTCACGATGGCAAAAGTGTGTTCCAGCGTCCCGTCTGCAGAAAAAACTAATAAAATTATGAGTAGTTTAGACTTTAGCAGTAGTAAGTATGTCCATGTTTTGTTTGACTTCAGAGTTACATTACTTCTTACACTTCATTGGTATCCCACTAATGTTATAAGATAGTGACATGATTATGCGAAAAAACATTATTGTATTAAGCCTCAAGGCACAGTAGTATGGCGCTTGGAAAGCACAAATTTACTAGCGATTTGGGACACAAGATGGTGATTCTATATAGAATTCTTCTCTTTCTCTGAACATCTTTTGAAATGTCGCTTAGCCCAATGGGTGCATGTTAAGAATTCTAACAAGCACATTGTTGGTTGTTTTTCAGGAAAATAACAACTATGTACTTCAAATCGTTGGTTGAAAGAATCACGAAGGGATTTTTTTGCTTCCGATGGGGTATTTCTGCCAATATTGCGTTTAATAAATAATATAAAAAATCTTGTTAATGGTTCGCCTAATAATAGTATTGTCGCTTTTCTTGCATGCGCATAGACGGGCCTCACACCTCCCGATTGTCTCATACCTAGGCCCAAATCGATTATCCGAACGAACGGTAACATATTTGCGATGTCTTGATGCCCAATGTGTAAATGTCATGGATTCTCACAAGCATGTCATTAGTTTTTTTATAAGAAAACAACTATCGATTTGAAGTCACCGGTTGAAAGTATCATGAATTGATTATTTTTTCTTTGCTTTTTTTCTGAGAGGGACTTTTTCCTTTCCAATGGTGTGCTTTTGGCATATTGCGTTCTGATAAGAAAACATCAGAAAAAATGTTAATGGTTCACTTCAAAATAATACCATTTCTTTCCTTCATGCGCGCGAAAATCTCATAGACTGCCTAGTAAGTAGCAACCCTGCCGTGTGAGTGAAAGATGAAACTCATGAAAGTGTATATATGGTCTAAACCACTAATCATAAATCTTGTCCCTTATTTCATCTAGAAACTCATATTTCCATGGTCCATATATACTTGCTGCTTGGCAAAGCCTACCACAACACAAGCCATGATTGCTGGTCCAGTCCAATTTGTTTGACCTTCTCTGCTGAAATTCTCAATGGACCTCACAACAATGCTGATCGGGGCAAGGTGCGACTGCATATTTGAGATAACGTGCGGACACTTGCGGGGAGTTTGGAATGGGTGGCATCAGCAAAGCATACTCAACTGCTTTCAATCGTTGCAGATAATGCTTGTGAGCTGCTAGGAGCCCCGCAGCGACTGATAGCTCATGTAAAAGGCTTTAGGTTTAGGGAGCAGAAACATCGCATCCATCTCAAAAAAAAAGGGTTTAGCTAGCCAGATTTGTGCCGCTTTGAGCATACTAAGAATGTGTACAAATCTTAGTACGGACAAGACTCAGTTTGACTAGTCTTCTAGAGCATACGAAAGCCATGTACGGAACAGCAGCATATATTTGTGGTCATCTCGTATCCCTTTGTAATTCTTTCCTTCTCACGAGCAAGACCCAGCAAGTAGCACAAGCAGACACAGGAACGAGATCCTCTGACGTAGTGTCAACGACTGCAGACGGACGTCGTTGTACGCGGCAGCTCGAGTCCGTGAAAACTCTGCAACGCGAGTCAGCCCAAGTCAGCCCAAGGCCCAGATCAATGAAGGGAGAGGAAAAAAGGCACGCTCCAGCTCAGAAAAAAACAATCGCAAAATTCCCCTTCAGTCGCCATCGCCGTTCGCCCGCCGGAACATCCAGCTCCACGGTCGTGGTCGGCTTCAGCACGCCGTCGAGGTCACTCTCAGCCAGCGCTCAAGTCGTCCAAGTTGCCGTGCTCAACCTCTGCGTTGCCGCTGCCCTGGCGCATGTCGGCGGCGTCAGCCCATGTCGTCCTAGTCTCCGCACTCGACCTCTGCGCTGCCGCTCCGTGGCGCACGCCGGCCGCATCCCCAATAGCAGTAGCCCGTGTCGCCGTGCTTGACCTATGCGTTGCCGCTGCCCAGACATACTGTCAACTGAATTTGGAATTACAAAGTGCAGGAAGTGTCCATGATGTATAGTGTAGGAAACGTCCATGGTGTACCGATGTTAACTGAATCTGTAATTGTTAGAAATATTGAGATCACTCAATATTGTTGTTGATTGCATGTTATGAGTGAATAAAAACTCCAGTTTTTACTTGTATATGTGTAGAACTAACAGAGCAAATTCCAGTTGAACTGAATTGAACATATTCCAGTTTCTACTTATACTTGTGATGGAGAATTCTGAACCGAACTGAAAGATTGTGATCACTCAAAATGTGTAGTCGCTACTTTGTGCATATGCAAATTAAACAAAAGTACAGATGAAGAATTCTGAACTGAACTGGGTTGAAGAAAATGGAACCTGGAACTAAACTTGAAATGAAGTAAATGGCAACTATTGCCCATAATTTAACTAAAGTAAATGGCACAGAGAACTGAACTTGAGCTGAAGTAAAGGGCAGCTGTAGCACAAAATACTTTTAGAACTAGTAAAGAGTCGCTATATACAGTAGTTTTTGAATTCTTTTGCCACTAATGTACATCAATTCAGTTTATAGAGCACATGATAGTCTTAAAACTAAAACATTTCACCAGAACCCAGTAAAAAGTTCATCTGTGATTGGTCCCTGTACCGTTAATAATTGAGTGAAACTAAGATGGGCCTTGTGAACTTCAGATCCCTCCCCTTTGCCATCAGAAATACTATCATTTGCAACTTGTACATGTGCTTGTGCACTACCACTACCTGCCTCTTCCCCCACCTCTTCTGTCTATAATGAAAGGAAGTAGGAGGGTTATGAGAATTGATGGACATAATGATAAAATTGAAAATACAACTTTGTTTAGCAACATACCTTTCCCTCTTTTTTCTGATCGTGTGCTTCTTATCGAGCCAAGTTCTTCTTCGTTTTGAAGTTTTTGTTTCGAACTCCTTTTTCTGTAGGCATGCATTCATCAACAAGTCATTCGGTGGGCTAGCATCTGCAGGAGTTGTACTTGGATAGCGAGGTGTGCTTGTACATGCATTGATTTTGTCTTCAATCTGCTTACCAAGAATGTCAAGTGTACTATCTACCAACATGACACATTATGCAAAGTTGGATGCTCGATCCGTCAAATTATGAAATTTGTGGGACATATATCTGTAGCTAAGCATGGCATCCATATTTGGATTCTCGATTATATTTCTTCCATCTTTGATTTGGGCATATATCTGTAGCTAAGCTAGAGCGCGCCTTTTTTCCTCTCCCTTCCTTGATTTGGGCCTTGGGCTGACTCGCGTTGCGGAGTTTTCACGGACTCGAGCTTCTCCCGTCCGATGTGCATCGAGCGAACCGCGTACATCAACGTTCATCTGCAGTTGTTGACACTACGTCAGAGGATCTCGTTCCCAGACACAGGCTACGATATTATACCCACAAATGGATTGATGATCGGTCCACCTTCTCACCTTTTCGATGCGGGCAAAATAGACAACAATCACAATGCACAACGTCTCAGTGTTAGCGGTTTAGTTCCCTCAATCACGAATTGAGACTCCTAAACTTCCTATATAAAATTCAGCGCCGCCGTAGCTCCCCAACTCTCTGTCTGTCCCTGTATAATTTCTCGATTAGTCTCCATTGATACGCCACTTCTGTTTGTGAAGGTGGACCAAATTTCTCCCAGCACAACAGGCACATGCTCGTCGCCAAGGTGCTAACCTCCAGGAACTTCCGTCGTAAGGTCCGCGCTGGCCTAGCGGCGAGGTAGACGAGGATCGAGTGCCTCATCATGGACGATAAAACAAGGATGCATCCTCTTCATCGCAGCCAACAACCAGGGTAAGATATGTCCTGAATTAATTTCTCTGTTCGATGCAATCTACTATTTGGTGTGTCATGCATGCCCGTGTAATTGCTGCCTGTAATCACTTTGGGAGATATATCTAACAAGCTATGCATGCTGATAGATGATATGTTGAAGCCTGGAAACACTGTTATTTTCGCGATGGAAAGATTGATATGTCCAAAGGGATAATGAAACATCTTGTTGAAAAAAGTGGCCATGTTTCTGACGTGATGGCATCTTCTTCGGCCCAGGTGGAGCCGAAAGCTCAAGCGGTCCAGGAGGCGCAGGCCAGCGGACCATCGGCTCACACAATGGCCCAGACTGGGCCATTTTCGGATGGGGGTGGCCCGACCCAGGAGGGGTTGGGGTTTCTCCTATCTCCGGTGCGCTCTGGTGCTTTGGGTGTTGCTTCCCTGTGCACCATGCTGAGGGGTGGTACACCGTACAGGCGGAGGGTTCATCATGGGGTCGATTCCTCTAGTGTGTTAGCTACCGATGAAGATTTCTTGGTCAAGGTGATGCGTTCGGTTTGACTTCAACTTGTGCTAATGTTTTATTTTTTAGATATTTGTTGTGTAACAACTCTTGCCAGACACCCTCTTATGAAAGTAGCTTAAACAACCACTTGAGGAGTAAACATTTGTTTTTGAGTTCTAGCACTTTAATGCCCAATCCTCCCTGATCTTTACGTCTACAAATAATGTTCTAACGTGTTACTCTGTATTTCTTCTTATGTTCATCACATTGCCAAAAAAAGCGTAAACGGTAGAAGTCTAGTCTTTTCCTTACACCCTTCGGTACTTCAAGGATAGACAACATAAACATGGGCATACTTGTTAGGACTGAATTGATTAAGACAAGTCTATCCCCATAGGACAAAAGCTTGCCCTGCCAACATCCTAACCTTCAAAACGATTCTCTACAGGGTTCCACTCGGAATTGCGAAGTTTCCTGTAATGGATTGACACCCCCTAGGTATCTAAACGGTAGGGGAACCGATTCGCATCCATAAATGTCCCTATATTATTGTTCTTGTTCGGGAGCCTTTTCAAAACAATAAATTTCACTTTTGTGAAAGTTAATCTTAAGACCTGACAGCTGCTCGAAGATACACAAAATCAATTTCTGCTTTCTCTAGTTGGATTCTTTTTGGCCTATTTCCAGGTGTGTTTTTTTCGGCATATTGCGTTTAAGAAGCAGACACAAGGAAAAAATGTTGTTGATGTTTCGTGTAAAAAATGGTATTATTGCTTTTCTTGCATTCCTGAGACGATGTTTTAGACTGCCTAGTAAGTCAAGGTCCTGCCATGTGAGTGAAAAACGAAAGTGCATATATATAAATAACTTTCATATGAAAGTAGTAGCCCATATTTACTAAATCACTGGCCACCCATCTAATTTATTTCCTGTACCAACTCATATTTTTCTGGTCTATATACACTTGCTTGGAAAGCCTACCACAACAAAAGCTATGCTAGCGACCCGCAAAAGGAAAAAAAAAAGACAAGCCCCGATAGCTTGCGAACACTTGCTGGGAGTTCGGAATGAGCAAAGCATATACTCAAGTGCTCTTCGTCTGTACGAGGAACCTGGAAAGTATTTCAGAGCTCCTTGGAGTTATCGATCTATACATTGTAGACATGTTGTGCTTCGTGCATATTCTCTTGCGGTGGGGAGGAGTGAGCTCCTGAGATCGGCTTGGTTCTTAGGGGATCGGCTAATCAGATCTTGGAAGCAGGCAAAACCGACAACAATCATAATTCCGTATCGCTTTGGTGTCCTCCTCGATCACGAACTGTGGCTCGCAAACCTCATCTATGAAATCCACCGCCGCGGTAGCTCCCCGACTCCTCGTAATACCCTTGTCTAATTTCTCGATTAAACTCCATGGCTACGCCGCCAGTGTTCGTGAAGGTGAACCAGCTCAGTCCCAGCAGTACCGGAGGCCACACTCTCCTCGCCAAGGTGCTATCCTCCAAGACCGTCCGCCGCAAGGCCCGCGGCGGCAAGGCGGACCAGGATCGAGTGCCTCATCGGCGACCACACAGGCTGCATCCTCTTCATCGCACCCAGCGACGAGGCTATTTACCATCTGATCCCAATCAATTTCGCTATTCTATGTAATCAACTTTCTGGCAGATATCTAACGAGCTATAACTGTTGACAGTTGACATGTTGAAGCCCGGAAACACTGTTGTTATCCGCGATGCAAAGATTGACATGTCCAGAGGGATAATGAAGCTCCTTGTTGACAGAAGGGGCCTTGTTGAAGTGACTGAACCGGCAAGCTTCGACGTAAAGGAGGACAATAATGTCTCACTGGTGGAGTACGAACTTGTTTGTATTTAGGAGTGAACATATCATGTTCAACAAATAATGAGCAGTGTGTTCACTTTGTTGTTAGTTAATCGGAAGACGTGATTTCCAATCCTGCGGGTACAATTCTCAGATAAATTTTGCAGATCATAGAGATAATACTAGTTTCATTCATATATGTGATGCATATACTAGGTTCCCTTTGTTGTTTTCATGACAAACAAATTATGTAGACGAGTTGTGTAGTATTTCATATGCCGTCGGTTGCATGGACAAATTACGTAGACGTCTGTTTTATCAATACTTAAAGATACTTTAGCTCAAAATTCAATTATGCTGACATGTATATATTAAATGGCTCACTGTATCACAATCCAAATTGTGGTTGGGTGGCTAGGAGGGTGGTTATACTCCTAGCTCACCAGAGTTCAAACCTCAGGTTTGGCATTGTGTGTTGTATAAAGGCAGAATATTCTTTTTGTGGGAGACGACGTTTCCGTCGACAGCGAGACGACTGTGGTGACTTCGTCAATCTCAAGACCCGATCCGTCGGCTCAGTCTCATATAGGTAGTGATTACCTACCAACTTGCCACCTTGATATACCAAGTTCACTTTGTGTCACCTCCAACTTTTATGATTTATGATCTCTCCTTTTACTACCATATCCAGCTTGTTAGGTGAATCTATGGTTATCATAGCATAAATCAGCGAAACCTAATGGTTGCCTGTGCCCACCCCGAGATGAACTTGGATGTGTAGAGAAAACTCCAATTGTATGTCAGAGAGATTTAGGTACCCGCAACTCCAGAATGATGGACATCGGGAAGAAATCATCATCGGCTAAGCCATCTAGCGGCACTTTTCTTTTGCTATGTGCTGACACGTGTGACACATCCACTGCATGATGTGGCTCGAACTTCACATTGCCTTGAAGGGCAAATCTTAAAAAGATGTTTGAATTAACCGGGAAATTATATAATCCGTGTTAGTTTATCTTATAGAAAGGAATCTTGTAGAAGTATAGTACACCCAAAAAGATTAAAATACTTAAAATCAATGCAGCCTTTTCCCTACCATGAAGCGCCACACATGGGATGAATCAATAAGCGAACAGTGGCAGAGTCAGCTTGTTTCCATCAAAAAAAGGGAACATTGTTGCATATCTATGCCCAACGTATTTTTGGTGAACTTCTGGTGTACCTACTGGATGTGTATATGTAGTATGTGTACATGTAATTGTATATTTACTTTAAGATTTTTAGATAAGCGTAAATACCGATTTTGATTTTTCAAAAAAAAATAGGCACGGTTGCTCCTAGGAGCATTTAGCAGTTTTTGGGAAGGGTATGTCTTTAAGGCATCCAGGAAAGCAGATTTAGCGATTAGATGCCGAGGTGGCCGACAGCTAGAAACGGACTAACATGGAATTGAAACAGATAGAAGTGATGTGGCATGGTTGTATTTTGAGAGAAATATCTTTAGTGAGTTGCTTCTATTTAATTCTTATAGATATCCATTAGATATACTCTAGTATTATGGACAGCCATTATTATAGACACCCAACTCCAATATGTGATTGATCAACTATGTGCTTCTCCGCCACTAGTTATGCTCACTCGTCGAATGTACTTGCTACTGAAATTCTTGACGGACTCACACCAAACTATGGATAAGCATGCAACACATACCATATGATTTTTAGTAGGTGCACATACCTTATTTGTAATGAGGGGCATCAAAAAACAACTATAGCATGGTCTTTCAGTTTCGTGAGCATATATAACTCACGTGTGTATAGCTAGATTAGGAGGTATCTTGTGAGTTGTATTATTATTCTTAGGCTGGCTTCTTCCAATCAGTAATGGCGGGACTTCTTAGTTTTGCAAAGGCTTGGTGATGGTAGGAGTATTTACTTTCGGCGAGATGTGTGGCTTGGCAGAGTGCCTCTCTAAGTAAGATATCCCCTATTTTCGGTTGTTCTTCACATGATTGAATGGTCACTGGGATGTTTCGGAATAACAAATGTGGGCTTTCCTCTACACATGTGTTTGGTGATAAAAATGGGTGGAATGACTTAAAATGATGCTATAGATGCAGTATATTATGATTAGTTTGGAGGCTGGTAGAGCGTCTGTCCTGATACGTTGAAAACGTATCTATAATTTTTTATGCTCCATGCTTGTTTAGTATCTACTTACTCTACTTGTCTACACTTTGAGGTGTTTTTTATATGTTTTCTGGTACTAACCTATTAACAAGTTGCAACAGTGTCAGATGCCTGTTTTCTGCTGTTTTTGGTTTCAGAAAAGTTAGTAAAGAAATATTCTCGGAATTGGATGGGACAAACAACAAAGTCAAATACTTCCCGTGGGAAACAAGAAGTCCAGAAGGGAGCCGGAGGGGCCAGCCAGGGGGTCCAGACCCACCCTAGGTGTGGGTGGACCCTGGCCCGTGCCTGGCTAGGGTTTGTGGCCCCTGGCCGCCTCCTCGGCCTCCCCCTTCGCCTATAAGAAGACCCCGATGCAGAAACCATGAGTACCCGATCAAATATCCAGGAAACCGTCTGTAGCCGCCGCCACCATCGTCCCTAGATCCGGAGGGATCTGAAGTTCTTCCTGGCACCCTGCTGGAGGGGAGATCATCCCGGAGGCCTTCTCTTCAGTATGATGCGTGAGTAGTTCCACCTTGAGCTATGGGTCCATGTAGTAGTTAGATGGTTGTATCTCCTCCTTTGTGCTTTCATGTAGAGATCTTGTGAGCTCCGTTCATGATCAAGATCTAATCTATTTGTAATAATGCATGATACGTTGGAAACATATCTCTAATTTTTTATGCTCCATGCTTGTTTTGTATCTACTTTGCTTTACTTGTCTACATTTTGAGGTGTTTTTTACATGTTTTCTGGCACTAACCTATTAACAAGTTGCAACAGTGCCAGATGCCTGTTTTCTGCTGTTTTTGGTTTCAGAAAAGTTAGTAAAGAAATATTCTCGGAATTGGACGGGACGAAGGACAAAGTCAATAACTTTCCGTGGGGAACAAGAAGTCCAGAGGAGAGACGAGGAGGCCGGCCAGGGGGGCCAGACCCACCCTAGGAGCGGGTGGGCCCTACCCCTCTCCTGGGTAGGGTTTTCCTGCCCTGGCGGCCGCCTCGGTCTCCCCCTTCGCCTATAAGAAACCCCCGATGCAGAAACTCTTAGTACCCGATCAAAAATCCATGAAACCGTCTGTAGCCGCTGCCACCATCGTCCCTAGATCGAGGGGATCTGAAGCTCTTCCCGGCACCCTGCCAGAAGGGATATCATCCCGGAGGCCTTCTCTCCGGTACGATTTGTGAGTAGTTCCACCTTGGACTATGGGTCCATGTAGTATCTAGATGGTTGTATCTCCTTCTTTGTGCTTTCATGTATAGATCTTGTGAGCTCCGTTCATGATCAAGATCTAATCTATTTGTAATCATGCATGTTGTGTTTGCGGGGATCCGATGGATATTGAGATTATTATGTTAGTTTAATTAATGGTTCTATCTTTATGATTCTATCATGTCTGTGTTGTTTGTGATCTTGCATGCTCTCCGTTGTTAGTAGCTATCTTGGCCAAGTAGTTGCTAGTGACTCCAAGAGGGAGTATTTATGCTCGATAGTGGGTTCATGCCCCTAGTTTCCAAGGGAAGTGACAATAATCTCTTCGGTTGTAGATGTGATGTTGCTACTAGGAAGAAAACAACGGTCTCTTGTTCATGGAACATGTGGACTGTTTGCCTTACACACTTTGCTTAAAACAGTTGTCTGTTGCTTGCAACTTAATACTAGAGGGGGTTCGGATGATAACCTGAAGGTGGACTTCTAGTCATAGATGCAGTTGGATTACGGTCTATGTATATTGTTATATTGCCCAATCAACCTCATAGGATCTTTCTGGATAGTAATTGCATTGTTATGCCTTGCTCAGTTCCTGTCAATTGTCTCGCTGTAATTTGTTTACCCTTCATGCCATGTTGTTTATCTAAGGAGAGCACCTCTAGTGAACTATGGACCCCGGTCCAATCTTTACCATTGATACATCTTCCACTGTTACTTGTTTACTTGCTTCAAACCATTACCTTCCACACCATACGTTTAATCCTTTGTTACAGCAAACCGGTGAGCTTGACAACCTCACTGATTCGTTGGGACAGAGTCTTGAGTTTGTGTTGTGCAGGTCTCCATGTTGCTTCCAACACCTGTGTGACGTTTCCTTCCTCCTTCTGGTTCGATAACCTTGTTTTCTACTGAGGGAAATCTTGTTGATGTACTCTTCATACCTTGCTCTTGGGGTTTCCAACGAAGCACTCTTCCTCCCTGTTGAGTGTAGCATCAAGTAATTTCTGGCGCCGTTGCCGGGGAGGAAAGGTAAAAGGCACTCACACACGTTACCCCACGGCAACAGCAAGCCAGAAAGCTAATTTCTGGCACCGTTGTCGGGGAGGCTAAGGACGTCTTCACTAGGGGAGTCCTTTACTTCCTTTCTCTTTACTTTGTTTTTAGTTTGCTTTGTTTCTTTTGCTTGGTTTTGTTTGCCTCTTTCCTAAAAAAACAAAAAAAATAGTCTAGCTTGGTTTACTTTCCTTATTCAAAAACACAAAAAAATTAGTTCCTGCTCTAGCTGCTGCTGCTGTTTTTGGCTTGCCCACCTTTGCCAAAATGAACTCTGCTGAGAACACCAAGTTGTGTGACTTCACTAGCACCAACAACAATGATTTCCTAAGCACACCCATTGCTCCACTTGCTCATGATGCTATCTTTTATGAAATTAAGCCTGCTTTGTTGAATCTTGTGATGAGAGAGCAATTTTCCGGTGCTGGTTCTGATGATCCTGCTGCCCATCTTAATAGCTTTGTTGAACTTTGTGAGATGCAAAAGTATAAGGATGTAGATGGAGATATTATTAAGCTCATGCTTTTTCCTTTCTCCTTGAGGGGAAAAGCTAAAGAATGGTTGCTATCTTTTCCTAAAAATAGTATTGATTCTTGGACTAAGTGCAAAGATGCTTTTATTGGAAAATACTACCCTCCTGCTAAGATTATTGCTATGAGAAGTGACATTATGAAATTTAAACAGCTTGATAGTGAACATGTTGCTCCTGCTTGGGAAAGAATGAAATCTTTGGTTAAAAATTGCCCTACTCATGGACTCATTGCTTGGATGATTATCCAAACTTTTTATGCAGGTTTTAACTTCTCCTCAAGAAACCTGCTGGATTCTGCTGCTGGAGGTACTTTTATGGGACTCACCTTGGGTGCTGCAACAAGGCTCCTTGATAATATGATGGTTAACTACTCTGAATGGCATGTTGAGAGAGCTCCACATGGTAAGAAGGTAAATTCTGTTGAGGAAACTTCCTCTTTGAGTGAAAAGATTGATGTTATTATGGCTATGCTTGTTAATGGGAAAGCTCCTCTAGATCCTAATAGTGTTCCCTTAGCCTCTTTGGTTGCTCAAGAAGAGCAAGTTGATGTGAACTTCATTAGAAACAACAATTTCAACAACAATGCCTATAGGAATAATTTTGGTAGCAACAACAATTATAGGCATTATCCTCCTAATAATGGCAATTCCTATGGAAGCTCTTACAATAATGCTAGAAGTTCCCCCTCTGAACTCGAAGTCATGCTCAAGGACTTATTAGTAAACAAACCACTTTCAATAAGACTATAGAGGAAAAGCTTTTAACTGTTGAGAAAAATATATCCTCTTTGTCTGAAGCTCAAACTTCCTTGGTTAATAAAATGGCTGCTAAACCTGAAACTATGGAAATGACCTTTGCTACTGCTCATGCCATACAAGTTACTATTGATGAAAATGTTAGGCTGTTAGCTCAACTTCATGCTAGGTGGGAAAGGGAAGCTGAAATTGATAGAAACAATAGTGTGTGCACTATCACCACTAAACCACAAGTAGCTCCTATTCCTCCTCCTACTATGCCTAAGCCTACTGATCCTACTACTAGTGATGCTAAGTTTGATTTTGATATTGATGGTTGCAATATTTCTGAAGTGATTATGTTCTTGCAAAAGCTTGCTAGAAGTCCTGATGCTAGTGATATGCATGTTGCCTTTACTAAACACATTACAGATGCTCTTGTTAAGATTAAGGAAGAGAAGATAAAACACAAAGCTTCTATTCCTAGGAAAGTAGAAGATAGTTGGGAACCCATTATTAATATGCAAGTGAATGACTTTGATCACAAAGCTTCATGTGATCTTGGTTCTAGTATCTCTATTATGCCTAGGAAGATTTATGAAATGCTTGATTTACCACCATTAGAAGATTGTTATTTGAATGTCCCACTCAATGATAATGCTAAGAAGAAACTCATGGGGAGTATTAATGATGTTCTCATTATGGTTAACAATTCTTATGTCCCGGTTGATTTCTATGTTTTGGATGTTGAATACAATGCTTCTTGTCCTATTACTTTAGGAAGACCTTTTCTTAGAACAGTTGGTGCCATCATTGATATGAAAGAAGGCACCATCAAATATCAATTTCCATTCAAGAAAGGTATTGAATACTTCCCTCTGAGGAGAGAGAAGTTGCCTTTTGCTCCTCCTTTGAAAGCAAGATTTGATGTTAATGCTTCTTCATTTGAAAATACCTGATTCTTCTTGCTTCTTGTGCCTAACTTAAAGGCGTTAAAGAAAAGTACTTGTTGGGAGATAACCCAAGAGTTTACTTAAGTCTTGGAAGTTATTACTTCTATAATGACATCTCCTTATCCTTTTTATTTGCTTTTTGTGCCAAGAATGACCTCTAATGAGAGGGAAGTAAGATTTGGGGAGTTGTTGTCCCGAAACAGATTTCTGTCCTCCACCAAAACAATTCGTGAGGAGGCTCTGTAACTCAGATTGAGCTCAAAATTTACGAATAAATCCCCCAGTATGTTGGATAACTTTCGTTATTTCAACTTTCGTTTGAAACGTATCTATAATTTTTGATGCTCCATGCTTGTTTAGTATCTACTTTGTTTTACTTGTCTACACTTTGATGTGTTTTTTACATGTTTTCTGGTACTAGCCTATTAACAAGTTGCAACAGTGCCAGATGCCTATTTTCTGCCTTTTGGTTTTAGAAAAGTTAGTAAAGAAATATTCTCGGAATTGGACGGGACAAACAATAAAGTCAATTACTTTCCGTGGGGAACAAGAAGTCCAGAGGGGAGCCGGAGGGGCCAGCCAGGGGGACCAGACCCACCCTAGGCACGAGTGGGCCCTAGCCCACGCCTGGCTAGGGTTTGTGGCCCCTGGCCGCCTCCTCGGCCTCCCCATTTGCCTATAAGAAGCCCCGTCTGAAACCACAGTACCCGATCAAATATCCACGGCAAATGCATAATCGCGCCACCATCGTCCCTAGATCGGGGATCGAAGTTCTTCCGGCACCTGGAGGGGAGATCATCCTGGAGGTCTTCTCTCCGGTATGATGCGTGAGTAGTTCCACCTTGGACTATGGGTCCATGTAGTAGCTAGATGGTTGTATCTCCTCCTTTGTGCTTTCATGTATAGATCTTGTGAGCTCCGTTCATGATCAAGATCTAATCTATTTGTAATCATGCATGTTGTGTTTGCGGGGATCCGATGGATATTGAGATTATTATGTTGGTTTGATTAATCGTTTTATATTTATGATTCTATCATGTCTGTGTTGTTTGTGATCTTGCATGCTCTCTGTTGTTAGTAGCTATCTTGGCCAAGTAGTTGCTAGTGACTCCAAGAGGGAGTATTTATGCTCGATAGTGGGTTCATGCCCCTACTTTCCAAGGGAAGTGACAATAATCTCTTCGGTTGTAGATGTGATGTTGCTACTAGGAAGAAAACAACGGTCTCTTGTTCATGGAACATGTGGACTGTTTACCTTACACACTTTGCTTAAAGCAGGTTATGCTGCTTGCAACTTATCTTGGAGGGGGTTCGGATGATAACCTGAAGGTGGACTTCTAGTCATAGATGCAGTTGGATGGCGGTCTATGTATCTTGCTGTATTGCCCAATCGAATCTCATAGGATCTTTCTGACTAGTAATTGCATTGTTACGCCTTGCTCAGTTCCTCTCAATTGCCCTGCTGTAATTTGTTTACCCTTCATGCCATGTTGTTTATCTAAGGAGAGCACCTCTAGTGAACTATGGGACCCGGTCCAATCTTTACCATCAATACATCTTCCAATGTTACTTGTTTACTTGCTGCAAACCATTACCTATCACACCATACGTATAATCCTTTGTTACAGCAAACCGGTAAGCTTGACAACCTCACTGATTCGTTGGGGCAAAGTCTTGAGTTTGTGTTGTGCAGGTCTCCGCGTTGCTTGCAACACCTGTGTGACGTTTCCTTCCTCCTACTGGTTCGATAACCTCGGTTTCTTACTGAGGGAAAACTTGATGTTGTGCTGCTTCACACCTTGCTCTTGGGGTTCCCAACGACGCGCTCCTACATCAACTCAGCGCTGCATCATGTCCTGTGCTAGCTGAGTGAGGATATGAGCTCTAAATCACTCTATGATCTTATCCTCTTCTCATGTGTTCGTGAAACTTGGATGATGAACCTTTGGGAGTGTAACATATCTTTGAAATAGAATTTTTTTCTTATATGTGATTAAGTCTATGTTAGGTTAATCTCCTCCCAAGGTGGATTAGATATGATAAGAGGGGATTTGAGTTGCAAGGGACTAAATCTCCATCAATCCCCTCCAATTCCGAACAATCAGACAGTGGATATAAAAATCAGAGGCTTGACCGTGGGGAGCTAAGTTGTAATCTTAGCAACGAGGGGAGAGAATGCAAATCATCTTGTTTTCGGCTAGACACTGCTAGGGATGGATTCTTTGTTGATCTGGAGCACTCAGAATGAACTTCTTTTTAGGACAAGACAACATGATTTCCCAATGCAAGTATTTCATAAAGCGGTTGTCTTCCTATCTCATTGGATGCCACTCTTGTCGGCTAAGAGCAAGAGGACAATGGTGCATATGATCTTCGAATAAAGGAGAGGATTCATGACAAGTCAAAGGAACTTCATATGATTTGTGGATTTTGTCAAGGTTTAGAGTAGCCTTGGGCACTTGTGTGTGTGTGTGTGTGTGTGTGTGTTCTGTCATATGTGTCTTCTTTTCTTTGGTTGTAAGAACCTTAATGATGGATGGGATTTGCATCGAAGCTGAATCCTTTGCTTTCTATATTAAAAGTTGGCCCTATGTTTTCATTCCATGTTCCGTAGTTTAACTCCTAAGACATATGTGGATAAGTTAGATCATTGTTTATTCCAGCTGTAAAAGTATCTACTTTACGTACGCTATGCTATTTTTACAGGAATCTCCATTGGGCACATGGTTTGAGTGTGACATGGTCGTTCCATGAAGAGCATTATCAAGCTTTGCCCAACAAGAATTATGGGCACACCGAGAGGATAATGACATTACTTAGGAACCCAGCAAAAAATAGAAACATAGATCATATGAAAGATAAAAAACTGATAGACTACAACTCATAGAATGGTAGGATCAAAAAAAAAGTTGGACGGGATCACTTGCCCTTTTAGAAACATTCTCATAGCTTGATTTGGTTATAAGAGTAAGGACAGCAGAAAAACCTTAGCACTGCGATAGCTTAGTGTCCATAACCTATTATAGTCCTCTTGTCCTGTCAAAATCATTAGATAAACATATGGATCTTTACCGGTATCTTACAAGAAACAAGGATGTTGAAGTGCATGTCAACTGAAAACAAAAATTAAAAACAAGTTGATCCCACATGTCAAAGTTCATAGTACTCGTGTCGACCACGACATTAGCACTGAAATTATCAAAGACAATTGGAACGTAATCCTGTAACATAGAATGTCCCGAGAAACATACAGGCCACAAGTTAGAAAATACAAACCACACATATGTTATACATAGTTACTGCGTATTGATATCCACGTGGATGCCTCTGGAGAAATTCATAATACTCATTTTTTTGCCTATAAAATGGAATTATAGGGGCAACGAGAGAACAGTCAGGATAAGATTTTCTTGTTTGGGTATCCATGTGATGATAGTAACATATTCAAAATAAAAATAGTCATCAGTACATCTACGTGGTTTCTGCATGTGCACGGGAATTAGGATTGCTAGAGAAGCTCTACAAGTTGCATCCTCTTGGAAGGCCTCGAATGTTTTATTGCTTTTAGCTGAAGATTAGGTTGGCGTATAAGGCACATAGTTATTTTCTATACTTTGCTCTTTCTTACTGTCCTTTTCGATCTGAACTGAATGGCTCCAGCTAATATAGTAGCTTTATTCTAGAAAAACTATTTATAAGTTCGGCATGTCGGAGGACAATTCATGGGCAAAAAGTAGTCTTGATTCATTAGAGCAAAATGTGTTAACTTGCCACATATATATGAACTGAATGGCTCCAGCTAATATAGTAGCTTTATTCCAGAAAAAATATTCGTAAGTTCGGCAAGTCGAAGGTCAATTCATGGGCAAAAAATAATCTTGATTCATTAGAGCAAAATGTGTTAACTTGCCACATATATGAACACGAGAAGTTCTGAATAATAATCATGTGCCCATGATGTTTCAAGCTTGCACACACCAATTATAATTGATGTAAATTCTAAAATATCGATTAGTGGACTATGTGTCAACGTTTTGTTATTTGACATATTAGCATTGCTTTTTTAGGTCGTATTCCATTTTTCTGCTTAATTCGCATAATATTTGACATGTCCCAACATGAACCAATGAGAAATTAAAGCGTGGGATCACGTTTATGACTATATTTTCCTCATTTTTCATGGCTACAATTTCAAATTATTCAATGTTGACCAATGGTCCAACCCAAGCGGCAGTTTTACTGAATATACAACATCATTGCAATATGGTTGACTGACAAAAGGGTTTCAACTCTTGGCCTTCTAATATTCTATAATTATTATGTTGAAGTGTTTGTGGTTATGGTCATAGTTACCTGCAAAAAGGAAAAGGTATGGTCATAATTGTTCCAAAAACTTCAGTTTTTTATGAACCTGTAGGATTTTATTGTACAGAAACATTTAGGTTGCTCTCAAGCTACTAGATACATGCAGTTGAAGTAAACATGAGGAGCAAGCAATATTCACCTCATCGGTTACAATTTAATTGATTTTTTATTTTTCTCATACACAACTAGCGTCAACAAGAGGATATTAATCACAAGGTGATCGGCTTGCCGTCGCGCTGGACTTAGCTAGTTATTCCAACCACAGAAACATGTGTTTTCCAAATGCTATTTGTTGTGAGAAACCAGATTAATTCATCGCCCCACTTATATTAATTATGTCACCTGCCACTCCATTCCATCTATCTCTATATATGTGCCACTCCAATGTGTAATCGATCAACTATGTGCTTGTCCACCGGTAGATATGCTCACTAATCAAATGTAATTTATTTCACGTTGCCGCTAGAATTCTCGGCGACCGAGACATAGATAAGGATGCGCCAGTGGCGGACCCAAAAATTATTTAAAGCCTGGACAGATAGTGTATTTTAAGGCTACACGTCTTATTTGGAATGTGTGGCATCAGAAAAACGTCTATTATAAGATCTTTCTATGTTTCTCATAATCAACATGTGTGTAGCAAGAACTCACGTGAATGCAGGGTTGCTTCACCCAATCTGAAATGGTGGAGCTTCCCAAATTCACAAAGGTCTTTATGTGGCAAAAAGATGGATTAGGAGGGTCTTGCGTATCTATACTTCTTTATAAAGCAGAAACCCACTAACTAGCAATTATGATAGTATATCTTAACATGCAAGCTATCCACCTCACTCACTATTTTGGCCAATCAATTGGACATATCATCTCATTAGCATTTATTTATGGTACATGCAAGCTATCCATGTCATCTATTTTTCAGTCATGTTTGTCCATGCCGCAGATTTTTATTTATCAAATATAAAACATTTTTTATATCAATTAAATTTAGTCTCTCGGCTATTGTGACCAATCTGACAGATTTCTGTATAAAACTTCATATTTTATGCATTTTATACATATTTATTTACACAATCAATATGAGATTTCCCCCGCAACGCGCATGGTATTCTTCTAGTTATTTGGATGATGGAAGGAGCATTCACTTTCGGCCATATTATTGCCTGACCAAGTGCCTCACTAAGTCAGGTATCCCCTCATTTTTGGGGGCTATGAATCCTTGTTATTTGTACTGACCCGATGAGCTGCACATAAATATTTATATTTTAAAAGGAAAGTGCGGGAGGAGGGAACCCTCACAGCGAATTTGAGTTTTTGAAATAATAAAAACCCAATTTCGCATCTATGAGGACTTGAACCTAGGCGGCTAGGTCGTACATCAACTCCTCCGACCAAGTGAGCTAGACTCACTTCTTAGATCCACATATATTGCAACTAAGATTGAATAATGTCATATCTAAAACTTTAACTTAATTCTCAGTCGACTGGAATTGACCATTCTTTTCCTTTTTCTCTTTCTTAATTTGTATGAACTGTAAATGATATTTAGGATTTGTGCCCTAGTTGAATCTCTACTTTCCATGAAATAAAGTAGGGGCCCGTGGTCTAATTCCTCGTATAATTCCTATGATGGACAATAAGTTAGAAGCATCTACTTCCCAAATGCTAATGTTTATGTGAAATCTAATGAATTCATGTGAGGATATTTTAAAGGGGAATGCTAGACATCGGCCGCCCGACAAAGTTGTTAGAATTGGTCGTTGTCCACGTTGTCGGATTGTCATTCAACGTCCAAAAATAGCATAGTTTTTTTTTGCATTTTTTGCTCCTCGGTTTCTACAAAATTAACCCGCGGTCCTGGCTTTTCCACTGTAAAGAGTATATTGTTATGGCCCTAACCTTCTTGTTATTTACAACAAATATACCACTAAGTGATTTGCACCTAGAAGTGTTGCAACAAAAATCTATCACCCCGCATGCAAAAATGATATCCTATTTCAACAAATCGACATATCAAAATTATAAAAAGTAAATGCTATAAGAAGTGGTTAAACTAATTTTTTTGCTGCAAATCGACTGACAACAAAAATCACCAACAATCACAAAACGACAACAACAAAATTTCATGTGCTTGGAGCAATGAAAAAGTTCTACATAATATTTATTTCTTTAGATTCGTTTGTAACAAAATTTGCTAACTATGCCAACAAAAAACACAACGACTGGCACAAAAAACATGTATCCGCAACATTATAAAATGCATAGTAAGCATGATCGAAAATCAAGAAAACATACAACTTGTAGCAAACAACTATAATTTTTTTAATATATATAAACTCTACTACGATAAGCTTTGTCCAACTCCAATGATAGAGGGATGAGGATGGCTGCGCGCATTCGTCTCGTGCTAATGTTTATAGTCATCGTTGTAGGTGGTCAAAGACCTTTTTATAACCTTTATTAATTTTGACACTATTTTAGTGTTGTTGATAATTATTAATGGAGAGGAATTTGGCAAAAGGAAATTTGCACTGATAGCTCACAAGCACACTGTTGCACGATCTCAATGTGGATTAGTGGACATTATTTTACTGAAACGGGAATGGAGATAATCTTTTTAAAAGGGAGTTGAGCTAACCCACTTCCAAAGTGAAACCGGTAGGCCCTGCCGTGCCCAAGGGATCCAGGACGCGGGACTTGCGGCCCGCGAAACTTCCAGAAACACGCAGTTCGCACGATGAGAATCCAACGGTTCCGCTTCCCCACGGCGGCACCGACCCGGATCAGACGGTCCAGAAGAAACCCTAGCGTCTGTCGCTTCCCATATATAGGGCCCTCCCTCGCGCCCGAGCGCACCCTCTCAGTCCCCCCTCCCCGCCGCCTCCGCCACCCCCTCCTCTCGGTTTCCTTCTCCTTCCGTCGAGGTGAGCGTCCCGATCGCCCCTTCCCTGCCATGATTTCTCATGTTCCGTAGCTGTATAATCCGCGAGAAGATCGAGTTGTAGGCTATGTGTTTGCGCTGATGCATGTTGATCTCGTCGTTACTCCAAAGGATTTTGGCATTCGTCTCCTTAGTAGCTGTATAATCTGACTAGATCGCGTTCGCGACCTTTTTTTTAGCGCTGATCCATGTCTCGTCCTTGGTTAGAACGCGAGGCTAAATATTGGGTTCTTCTTAGCGCGATTGCTCTGCTTAGCAGCTGTAACTCTGCGATTTGGACTAGTTTTAGTTTCTTTTATACGCGGATGCATGTCGTTCTCGTCTATAATTTGGGTGCTTGCTTCAAGGTCGTGCCGTAGCCTTTCTATGAAAGTTATCAACGGTGGCTGTGTTCTTGTTGCCTCAAGGTCTGTTACGCAGTCCTTGCGTCTTTCGATCTATAGTTATATGGAACTGTGTGTTTCTTTTGTTAGGTTCTACGGGATTTTGTCCTGCCAAGTAAAATTCTTATCAAAATTTAGTCCTGAAACCTGCAGTCTTGTGCACATATATCAAGCACTCACATATTGTTGTTCTTACCGTGTTTGTATATCTGAGTAGTGCTTGCATTCTGTTTGCCTCAATTGTCATTCCATATTTTTAAACCCATTAAATTCCTATCTGCACGGTCATTTATTCATTGATTTAAGTTTGACAAACAGCTAAGGTGTACATTGTTTGTAAATCTAAGTAGTGCTTGCATTCTGTTTGGCTCAATTGTCATTCCATCTTTTGAAACACATTAAATTCTTATCTGCATGGTCATTTAGTGATTTAAGTTTGACAAACAGCTAAGGTGTACATTTGTGGTTCTGTTTATCTGTTGTATCTAACACCCTGTCAACTCTAATCTTGCAGTTCAGCCATGGGTAAGGAGAAGACTCACATCAACATTGTGGTCATTGGCCATGTCGACTCTGGCAAGTCGACCACTACTGGCCATCTCATCTACAAGCTTGGAGGTATTGACAAGCGTGTGATCGAGAGGTTTGAGAAAGAAGCCGCTGAGATGAACAAGAGGTCATTCAAGTACGCGTGGGTGCTTGACAAGCTCAAGGCTGAGCGTGAGAGGGGTATCACCATTGATATTGCCCTCTGGAAGTTTGAGACCACCAAATACTACTGCACTGTCATTGATGCCCCTGGACACCGTGACTTCATCAAAAACATGATTACTGGTACCTCACAGGCTGACTGTGCTGTCCTCATCATTGACTCCACCACTGGTGGTTTTGAGGCTGGTATCTCCAAGGATGGCCAGACCCGTGAGCATGCACTCCTTGCGTTCACGCTTGGAGTGAAGCAGATGATCTGCTGCTGTAACAAGGTATACATGCTATTCATATCTATGCTATTAGTTTTGATTAATATTCAATTGCATGGACTAATTTGCTATACACTTGATATGAATCTTCAGAATTACTTACATTAAATGTTAATGTTCAGTATCGTTAGGACCCTCTAAATCCTCAACAACTGATATATTGTGGTGAAGCTTGATTTGTTTTCATGTAACCAACTTCGCTGAATAGTTGATATCTCCTTAATGTTTTTTTATGTTGCTGTATCTTCCTGTAGTATTTCTTATATTTCTCATTTGATTGCTGCATTGAAATTAAATAATATTAAATTAACTAATTAGTAAGTGTTTGTTCTCTTCTTCCTTTTATATTATGCAGCATATACATCCTATGAAACATCACTTGAATGCTTTGGATTAATGGAAACTTAAAAATTCAGTAACATTTATAATACTCTGAATCTCTAGTGGTTTCATGTAATATACTTCACTTACTAGTTATGCCTTGAATGTTGTTGCTGTTTATGTTTCTGTTTTGGATTTATTTTACTTATGCCATAGTTTGTTTACCCATTACCTCTTTATCCATGCCACTTGTCCGGGATATTTTATCATTTGCCACACTTTACTTCAGAAATTTATTATTTGCCACTTGTCCATATGATATGTTTATTTCATTATACACATTATTTTCTGATATTTGAATGCACTGATGGAATGCTATTGCTTTTATCAGTAGTACTAGGACTCTTGTGCATTTATCTGATTGCAATGCTCTTCTGATCTGTTGCAGATGGATGCCACCACTCCCAAGTACTCAAAGGGCCGTTATGAGGAAATTGTTAAGGAGGTCTCTTCATACCTCAAGAAGGTCGGTTACAACCCTGACAAGGTGCCGTTTGTCCCCATCTCTGGATTTGAGGGTGATAACATGATTGAGAGGTCCACCAACCTTGACTGGTACAAGGGCCCTACCCTGCTTGAGGCGCTTGACCAGATCAATGAGCCCAAGAGACCTTCAGACAAGCCCCTGCGTCTTCCCCTCCAGGATGTTTACAAGATTGGTGGCATTGGAACTGTGCCTGTTGGCCGTGTTGAGACAGGTGTCATCAAGCCTGGTATGGTTGTGACCTTTGGTCCCACTGGCCTGACCACTGAGGTGAAATCTGTTGAGATGCACCACGAGTCTCTCCTGGAGGCGCTCCCAGGTGACAATGTTGGCTTCAACGTCAAGAATGTTGCTGTGAAGGATCTCAAGCGTGGGTTTGTGGCATCCAACTCCAAGGATGACCCTGCCAAGGAGGCTGCCAACTTCACCTCCCAGGTCATCATCATGAACCACCCTGGTCAGATCGGCAACGGCTACGCCCCAGTGCTGGACTGCCACACATCTCACATTGCTGTGAAGTTTGCTGAGCTGGTGACCAAGATTGACAGACGATCTGGCAAGGAGATTGAGAAGGAGCCCAAGTTCCTGAAGAACGGTGATGCTGGTATAGTGAAGATGATTCCCACCAAGCCCATGGTTGTGGAGACCTTCTCTACCTACCCTCCTCTTGGTCGTTTTGCCGTGCGTGACATGAGACAAACGGTTGCTGTTGGTGTCATCAAGGGCGTGGAGAAGAAGGACCCCACCGGTGCCAAGGTTACCAAGGCTGCTGCCAAGAAGAAATGAGCGGCTTAGTGTCTGACGCCTAGCAGCAGTTTTAGTTAAGTATTCTTTGGTGAATCTTAGTATATCCTATGTTTTGATCTTGGTTGTGTTGCTCGTATTGCTTGAGACTCTGCATGATCCTGGTTGTCGTTTAAGTTCTGAATTTCTGTTACTATTCTGCAAAACTTGTAATATGTCTCTGATGATTTGTGGCATCTTTGGTGGGAGTGCAATAGAATGTTAGGTGCATCTGATGGTTCTCTTGTTTTCAGTGACTCTGCAATGCATGCCTCTTATTTCAACTGTCGGCCTTTTGAGGTAGTATTGTTATTGGTTTCACAAGGCTCTCTTGTCAATTCGTTTATGTGGAGTGTTATAAATAAATTGTGTGCACACAATCTTGCTGTTAAAGACTCCTGAATTTTTGTGCCAAGTTGCAATGGCCATTTGTGCAGCTACTTGCCATCCAAGCAGAAGCATAATTCTTAACTCACTTGGAACTAAAGTAATCAGCACCAATTCCACTTTCTTGATCTTGTATCTTGGAACTAGATGATGTCTTTGTTTTTTACTATCCACTAGTGATATCCTATGATAGTTTTGTTTTCCAAGAATTATTTCAGTTAAAATGCACTTGCTTATTATCCGGTTTGATGATTGTCATTAGAAATCACTGTGGTCCTTCTCCATTTGTGCCTTGTTAACATCCTTAAACGCAGAGGGAAAAAATGGCACAAAACCTTTACTTATGTACCTCATTTCAAAATTGTTATGAAACCTATTGATCGGATCGGCCATGCCATGTATCCTCTCCTTTCTGTCCAATCTTTTGATCTTGACATTTTATGCAATGAACAAGGTAAGACTGCCCAACAAACTTGACATGGAAATATTTGGAACTAACTTTTAGCTAAAAAAATTCTCCATCCCACGGCAACAGACAACAGTAGTATGAGCTGGGAGGAGTAGCTGCTTGCATATCCTTCCCGGCAGAAACTGATACCTTGCTCTAAGAATACGAAAGTAAAGGAGAATACTCCACTTCCTTCCTTTATGTCATAATTAATTTTGGTGGAGTTACACCTGTGTTCATTCCTGAAGTTTACCATTACATATTCTTGCTAGAGTCCATGTGTTCCTATGGCTCCTAGCGCATAACAAACTGATGAATAGAGATAACCTTAGAAATCACAACTTAACAAACCAGAAGACTGAATTTTTTGTTCAGAGAATGAATCCATTTATCATTTGTTTTTTGATTTTTGATTGCATCATAGCTAAATAGATATGGAAAAAATCTAGTAGTTTCTTTGTCATCAGTGTTGGTTCTGAATATATTTTTTTGCCAAATTCTAGGTAGCTAACAAAAATCATGCATTGCTTAATTTTGTTCCTGCTGCTGTTTTATGGAGCACATGAAAAGTTAGAAATGACTTGATCTTTAATGGTAACTCTGGATTAACATTCATCAGCTTTGGAGAGTGATGCTGAACTCAGTGAAGAGATGGAGCTGATCTTCAAAGATCGAACGCTGGGGAAGACAAATATTTTCTGCTCCGGTTCTCCGGCCTTCTCAGATTGCTGCCAACACTAGGATGTGGTTAGATGCCTCGAAGCCAAAGATCCTGGAGCATGCCTTCAAACTGCATGAAGACAACTCAAGAGCTACTGCTAATGATCGCGTGAACTCCCTAAAGCCGAACGGGCCACGTAAAATTTAGCGTTTTACAAACCGCCACTAAGGGCACAAATAGCACAAGGAACAAAGTTTCTAAAGATTACAACACAAAAGCCTCACGACTGAAGCTCTGTTACTTCGTTGCCGACGAGATGGTGCCGGTGCAGAGGCATCTAAGCATGACGGCCTTGCGGTTTCCAGATCCCTTCTTCTCCACATGCTCAATGTTGAAAATCTAGTCGGGGTACTTGCACTGCAGTTTACGCACTTGGCCGTTTTTTTCTTTGACCTAATTGTCGTGGTATTGTTAATCAGTACGTCATAGAGGGTTCCTTACGGCGTATTTAGAGAGATGTGGGGGAAGGCAACGAATTTAGTGGGTACGAGGTAACACGGCTTATCCAGGTTCAAATCCCACAACGGTGGTGGAATCCTACTCTTGCTTCCAATCACTAGAATGGCAATATGCCGGGTTACAGAGATTGTATGGTTCGCTATGCAAGGTTGTATATTGCCCTAAAGGCTCCCGCAGATCCGTCTTATAAAGGCGTCAGAACCTAGGGCTACAGGATAAAGTCCATACCAAACATGTTATAGAGTGCTACACTAATACTAACCAGTCTTCACGTCTTGTACTCCAAGGCCCCGGCTTCGTCTACGTTGTTACCATAGCCTCCATGTTTATTCGGCATGGGCCTTCCTTTTGGATCCTAGTAATTAGGCCACCTAGCAGGCCATAGGCCATGCTACCATCTGTGGACTATCCGGGTTAGCCGGAATAAGACTGTGCTATGTTGATACCCATGATGCATATCCCTAACAGTAGCCTCCGAAGAACTTTAAGATTTGCGCTGTCTTATCATTGGTTTGTAAATGCTCCATCTAGGCATGTATGCAATCTTGGCAAGCAGCATGTTGAAGTCCTCCCAAAAATCACTACAAGCTTCTTCTCTGTCTTCAATGTGTAAGCCGGAGAAATGTTTGAGTCTTCCATCATCCTATCATAGCCAGATATTGTTCGGCTATCCCAAAGTCTTAAGACATGACCGTTCATTTGCATGTGTCAGGAGGATGACATGGGATACAGCCTAGTGTTGTCCTTACTTCCATCGACGCCGTATGGTGATACCCATAATCCATATCCCAAACACTAGTCATTAGTCTTGGGTTGAATTTTCTAGCCAATTGTGTTAGGTCTAAAACCGCCTTTTGTTGGCAACCGATGCACAACCAACTCTCTCCTTAAACATGACATTTCTGTGGTATTACCGTGCAAAAACAATCAATTTATTCTTACAACAGCACGATTAATACAACTTTACAATTAAGTTCAAGTTTTTGTTTATAAATATCGGCTTTGGTATTGTGCCATTGTTAGCTTAGCTTCGCCATAGACTAGAGTGGATCTATTCAGTAGCACTCTATCTTTAGTATCTAGACACTAGTCTGGGAGAGGGAGAGAGAGATCTGAGAGAAGAGAGAACCACCTGCGCCCTGGCTTGACAAGCACGAGCCAGAGGGGGTCCCGGAACTGGTCCCGGAGCTGGAGCCGCCGTCATTGGCCATGGGAATGGGGCGGCGCGCAGGTGTCTTGGTGGCGGTGCTTCCCGTCGGCTCGCGCTAACCCTAGATCGGTAGGGATGTAGGTGGGGTGTTGGCACAGCGGTGAACCTCGTACCGTGCGCTGCCAGCTCCCCACCACTTTATATAGCGCGGCGACAGGGGCCCACCAACCAGATAGGGTTGGGCGCCCCCGATCGTATGCTAGTAGCGTGACGGGCCGTTGGGCTTCGTCACGTTGAGATCTATCTAACATTCTCCCCCTAGATCTCGACTTTACTTTTAACTTTGTTCTTTACTTATTCCATCACAGAATGATACATAGAGCATGTTTCATCGTCTCAGCTCAATTGCCGATAGAATCAGACAACCACTATATACCTTCATGTTTTGAAACAAATCCTGTTACTTTTGGGCCTCTGTAGTCCAGGAATCATAGGCTTCCCATTAAACCCATGCCGGCTATGTGTTCCTTGAACACATTGGGTGGTAAGCCTTTCGTTAGCGGATCCGCAAGCATATCCTTTGTCCTTATATGCTCGAGTCTTATAGTTTGATCCTGGACTTTGTTCTTCACAACATAATACTTTATATCTATAGACTTTGTAGCATTACTCGACTTGTTGTTGTGAGCATAGAATACTGCGGGCTCGTTGTCACAAGACATCTTTAGTGGCTCGCTGATGCAACAACCACTTTCAAGTCGGGCAAAAATTTCTTTAACCATAACGCCTGTCCCATGGCCTCATAACATGCTATAAATTCTGCATACATCGTAGATGATGCAACTATCGACTGCTTACGCTTCTCCACGAAATAGCACCTCTGCGAGAGTAAAGACATACCGTCGTGGACTTTCGTGCCTTTATCTCCCGCAAAATCCGCATCTGAATACCCTTTTATCTCTAGGGAATTAGATCTTCTATATGTTAGCATGAGGCCTTTTGTGCCTTGCACATAACGCAAAGCTTTCTTTACCATCTTCTAGTGCTCTATGCCTGGATTCTCTTGATATCTACCAAGTACCCCGGTGATAAAAGCTAAGTCAGGGCGAGTGCACACTTGTGAATACTGTAAGCTTCCAACATCCGAAGCATATGGTACTGACTTCATTTGATCGATCTCATATTGATTCTTTGGACATTGGGATTTCCCAAAACTGTCGCCCTTGACTATGGGAGCAGGTGTTGCATTACTCGCATGCATATTGTACTTCTTTAAAATCTTTTCACAATACGCTTTCTGCGACAGTCCTAACACTCCATTCTTTCTATCTCGGTGAATTTCTATGCCCAAAACATAAGAAGCTTCACCAAGGTCTTTCATGTCAAAATTTGATGACAAGAATTTCTTTGTCTCTAGTAGTAGACTAACATCATCACTGGCAAGCGTAATGTCATCCACGCGTCTAATTAGGAAAATATATTTCCCACTTTTGAACTTTGCATAAATGCAGTTGTCCTCAACATTTTCCTTGAAACCAAATCTTTTAATGGTATCATTAAACTTTAAATACCACTGCCTAGAGGCTTGCTTTAACCATAAATGGATTTCTTTAGGCGGCATCCCATATGTTCCTTCCCCTCCATGAAAAAACCCTTTGGTTGTTTCATGTAAACATTTTCTTCTAAATCTCCATTTAGAAATGCCGTCTTAACATCCATTTGATGCAACTCTAAATCAAAATGTGCAACTAGTGCCATGATGATTCTGAAGGAGTCCTTACATGAGACCGGAGAAAAGGTCTCATTGTAATCTACGCCTTATCTTTGCGTAAAGACTTTTGCCACAAGTCTAGCTTTATACTTTTCTACATTCCCATTGGAGTCATACTTTGTTTTGTAGACCCATTTGCATCCTACTATTTTGGCTTCTTTAGGAATTTCCTCTAAGTCCCAAACATTGTTGGAACTCATTGATTTCATTTCATCTTCCATTGCCTCCACCCACTTGGCTGAGTGAGGGCTACTCATGGCTTCTTCATATGAGGTAGGATCGTCCTCCATATTAGCAACGTTGTAGACTTTGTAAATTTCTTTGGAAATGGCTGGTCTTCGTTCTCTTTTAGACGTTCTGAGTTCATCAGACTCTTTCTCATTTCTTGCCTCGGGTTCAGGCACATTTACTGTATGAGGCTGTTCTGGCTCCCTTTCATGCTCAACAGTGGGTTCAGGTGGCTCCTGATGGACAGGTTCCGAACTTTCGCCCATTGTTGTCACGTGTGGAGTCACAACAGGTGCCGGCACCACAACCTCAGGGGTTGTAGATGGTGGCACAATAGGTAGCGAGAAAAATGGCTCCTGAGTAATCGGATTAGGTGCATGCACCCTCTTCTCCTCAAGATCAATTTCCCGAGCTACCGTGCTCCCCCTCATCAATTCGTCCTCCAAGAAGACTGCATGTCTCATTTCTACAAACTTTGTGTATCTGTCAGGACAGTAGAAACGATAGCCTTTTGACTTATCTGGATAGCCAATGAAGTGGCAAGATATTGTTTTGGGGTCTAACTTTGCAATGTTTGGATTGAAAACTTTTGCCTCAGCTGGGCTCCCCCAGACCCTCAAGTGGTGCAGAGAGGGGACTCTGCCTGTCCACAATTCATACGGTGTTTTGGGCACCGACTTACTTGGTACTCTGTTGAGAATGTGAATGGCGGTTTTAAGCGCCTCCATCCATAATCTCAATGGGAGGGTGGAATAGCTCATCATGCTGCGCACCATATCCATAAGGGTATGGTTACGCCTTTCAGCTACTCCATTTTGCTGAGGTTCGCCCGGCATAGAATACTGGGCGACTATTCCATTTTCTTGCAGGAACCTTGCAAAGGGTCCTGGTACTTGACCATATGGAGTATGCCAACTGTAGTACTCCCCCCATGATCGGACCGAACTATCTTAATTCTTTTATCATGCTGATTTTCTACTCCAGCTTTGAAAATTTTAAATTTATCCAATGCTTCAGATCTTTCTTTAATTGGATAAATATAACCATACCGGGAGTGATCATCCGTGAATGTTATGAATGAATCATAGCCATCCACACTTTTCACCGGAAACGGTCCACAAATATCCGTGTGGATTATTTCGAGTGTAGCTATGCTTCGGTTTGCACCCTTTTTAATTTGTTTTACATACTTTCCTTTAATGCAATCTATGCATTGTTCTATGTCTGAGAACTCTAACGGAGGAAGAATGTCATTTTTAACGAGGCTTTCTATTCTTCCCCTCGAAATATGGCCTAATCTGTAGTGCCATAACTTCGACGAGTCAAGAGTTTGCTTTCTTTTCTTTTGTTCTTTGTTCGACAAGGGAACTTGTTCATTCACATCACACACAGAAAATACTTTCTCATGCAAAGATAATAAATATAGCTTGTCATGTAGGGTAGCAACACCCACACAAATATCTTTTAACCAAATGGCACATTTGCCATGTCCAAAATAACACTCATAAGAATCTTTGTCCAAGCACGACACACTTATTAAATTTCTGTGAATTGAAGGAACAAAAAGAACATCCTTAAGCAAAAGAGAAGAGCCATCAGCCAGCTCCAGAGGAATGTCGCCAACAGCCTCCACTTCTGCTTCAATCCCATTCGCCACTTCAATGAGTCTTTCTCTTTTTGGCAAAATCCTTGTCGAATGGAACCCCTGTAAAGAGTTGGCAACATGAATAGTTGCACCAGAGTCAATCCACCAAGTAGATCTAGAAAACTTTTCATATAGAGATTCATTAACAAAAGAGACTATATCTTTACCGTTTTTGGCCATTATGTACTTCAGCCATACTGGACAATCCTTCTTGTAGTGGCCAACCTTTTTACAAGCATTGTGTGCAATCGGTCTTTTCCCTGTGGTGGACTGGTCTTTGGTCTTCTGTGTGGGCCCTTGCCATGTGGCTTGGAAGGTGAGCCACCATGGTTACTGTTGGTGAAGCTCCTCTTCCTATTGTCCTTCACGAAGTTCAAGGAACCACCGTGAAGGGCCTTCAGCCTTTCCTCCTCTTGGGAGCACATCCCAATGGTCTTTTCAATGTCCCACTTTTCAGGGGACATGTTATAGTTTATTACGAAGTTCTCGAATGGCTGTGGAAGAGAGGCCATCACCAGGTGCACCAGAAGTGCAGGCTTTAGCTCGAGGTCCTCATCCAAGGGCTTCAGCTTGGCTGCCATGTTTGACATCCTTAAGATGTGCTCTCTTATTCCGTGTGGCCCTCCCGTGTACTTTTCAGTCACCAGCTGTTTTAACAGCTGGGTTGCATACATCTTTGAAGAGTCAGTAAACTGGCTCTCTATCTTGGCAAGGTATTCACCCACGGAGGCACACTCTCCAATTGATCCCACTATGGCGTTCTTAATTATGTTCTTTATAAAAGCCAAATATTTCTTGTTGGCGTTCATCCACTTTTGATTGTCTATCGAGTAGGCCAGCTCCAAAGGAGCATGGTCCCTCTTTCTTTTTTCAAACGCAGCACTTTCCTCAGCATCTCCTCTCATAGGGTTAGCAGGCTTGACTAGTTGCTTGGTGTCAACCACCCAGTCCATTTCGGCGCATACAAACGCCAGATCAACCTTTTTCCTCCATTCGGAGTAGTTGTCCCCCCTTAGCAGCGGGATGTCCTTCAAACAGCTCATGAGGTTGAGACCTCCTGAAAACCACAAAAAAATGTGAGATCACCAAAGAAAACAACTGTATGCATTAATCCAACGTTGGTATAAATTAAGCATGCAATTGTTTGTGTCATTTAAAATTACATCACCGTTGGGTAGAAATAAAATTAAATGCACCTTTAATACTCAATGAAAAACGATCATGACCATGCTTATTAATAACGTTGGTCAATTAATAACATGGGACACAATCAACTTTAAATTACTTTGTCACATCTTTATAACAAAATTTAAAACAAACTTTATTGCATTATTGCAATTTAAATCAACTATTTGCAGCGGAATCATTAATAATGACTTTCATGATACTTTGAACTTTACAGAAAAAATTCTGCCTTTAAATCATTCTCTAGTCAAAATATACTTGTAATAAAATGACTAGAGAAAAACTGTTTGAAATTGCTTAAAAAACTAAGCAAAAACAAATAAAACAGCTCTAAAAAGAAAAAAAAAAAAAAAAAGGCTATGCCCTTGTTGTGCTATGCGCCAGCACCGCCCACAAGGCTTGCTTGAGCCGCCACAGACGCTGCTGCCCCATGCGCTGCTCACAAGCGCCTGCCCACGCGCCACTGACCACAATGCTCAAGCGCAGCCCAGCTGCCGTTTGGCCCTTGATAGCAACTGCAGCCGCCCATGGCCGCTTGCGCCGCTTGATCCTAGCCACCCATCTCCTCTACCCTAGATCGGACGGTTCCCCGCGCTCCTCGCGGGGACAAAACGACCCCCTGCCGCATCCCCTCTAACCCTAGCCTCATTTCGCCCCCGCATCCACCCCGCGCCCCCGCTCGTCTCTGTGCGTGTAGCGGCGGCGGCGCAGCGCCCCGTTCTGGAAAGGCGGCGAGGCGGCAGCGACGACGAGCCCCTCCCCCTCAGCGGCGCACGCTCTAGTGGCCGAGGCGAGGTGGCCGCCCTACGGTGAGCCCCTCCCTCTCTGGCGGCCTCCTGCCCGCAGCCCGGTGGGGACTGAGGCGAGGCGGCGCCGCCCGGCGGCCCCTCCCTCTCCCACGAGCATGGCGTCCCCCTTCCCTTCTTGCCGGCTGCGCGTCCACCCGAGGGTGGGTGCACTGCCGTCAAGCGGCGCAGCGGCGGCGCCCATCGCGGCGCACGGCGGCGGGCCGGTGGGTGCTCCCTCTTTTTTTTTCATCTCCTATCTCCCCTTTCGAGCAGCAGAGACCAGAGAGGCCTCCCCCTTGGCTCATTGCCGATGCGTGCATCCATCCGAGGGTGGGTGCACCGTCGTCAAGTGGCCGATGTGGGGGGGGGGGGGCAGATCCTTTCTCCCTTTTTGTGTTTGACTTTTCTTTTGGGGATCTGTGGGTTTGGGGTTTGTCTTTGATTTGGGATGCTTTTTGGGGCTTAGATCTAGGGTTTCCTTTGCCCCCGAAGGAGTATTTCTTCTTCTAGATGTCTCCCAAAAAGGGATGCCCATCTAGATCAAGAGGAAAGGCGCGGCCATAGGGCATGCGCTCTTTAGATCTAGGTCTTTTTCTTTGAATTTCTTTTGCACCGAACAAATCTAGCCACTAGTGGCTCTGATACCATTGTTAGCTTAGCTTCGCCATAGACTAGACTGGATCTATTCGGTAGCACTCTATCTTTAGTATCTAGACACTAGTCTGGGAGAGGGAGAGAGAGATCTAAGAGAAGAGAGAACCACCCGCGCCCTGGCTCGACAAGCACGAGCCAGAGGGGATCCCGGGACTGGTCTCGGAGCTGGAGCCGCCGTCATTGGCCATGGGAATGGGGGCGACGGCGTGGGTGTGCGGTGGTGGCAGTGCTTCCGTCGGCTCGCGCTAACCCTAGATCGGTAGGGATGTAGGTGGGGTGTTGGCACAGCGGTGAACCTCGTACCGTGCGCTGGCAGCTTCCCACCACTTTATATAGCGCGGCGACAGGGGCCCACCAACCAGATAGGGTTGGGCGCCCCCGATCAGGGCGCAGTTAGGGGCGTGACGGGCCGTTGGGCTTCGTCACGTTGAGATCTATCTAACAGCCATCTCTAATGTCTATTTCTCCTAATGAACTAGTCAATGTGAAACTTTGTTCTAATTTATACATGTTTGATTCGTATATACCGATTTTGTATGATCGATACGCCTCTAGACGCTTCTGCAACCACTTGTCATTGAGATTCATCTACTATCAATCGAATACAGATATACAAGCCTAAATCCATTTCTTTAGGCAATCAAGAAATCGAACTTGGATAGGCTGTGTCCCGACATACACATAATATTAGGATGATGAGTCTACCAACAACTCGACCAAACTACACTGGCCGAGTTATCAGCATGGAAAATTTCTACTTCACCATCGACCCATTGTGTCAATTCCTGGTGATTAGTGGATGTCATACACTAATTGACATGGAGCAGACACATCCGAGAACATTGTAGTTCCCCTGCACATTAGCAACGAAGAAAGAGCCAAAGTCTTGCTCCACACTATGAGCTCTAAACTCAGCACACCTTTGGCTTCTACTCTTTTCAGTAGTACATAGCGACCCTAAGGACACCCTCTATGGAAACAACAATGAGGATATATATTCACCGTTTAAAAAAATTGTGTGTGGCCATAGGGGGCTAACAGGTCTAGGGCGTCGATGGGGCAATGACATTGCCAGTGGTGATAAACAAGGCCTTTTACAATGGATTTCACAACTGTTGCTATAATGACTTAGTCGCTGATATGAACTCATAAAAAATAAATTGGAGTATCTCCTTTTGCAAGTTTAGCACCATAAGTCGACCAGGCGGCACTTATAAAAATCCCCCCACTTCAGTTGCTAATAGTCTCACTCTCTCCCGAACCTAGTTGAGGCACACTCCCATCTCCACGCGATATTCACGATGGTGAACCCATGCGGTATCGGTGGGAGTAAGGACAACACATCCTCCTTCGCCAACCGCTGTCACAGATGCGGAGATGCAGTCCTAGCACCCACCCGCGGCGGAGAACGGCGGCGCGGCCCTTGTTGTAGCATATCCGGCCATCGCTCTGCCTCATCTGACTACATCCCGCGCCGTCAAAGCTGTCCATGCACAGTCGCCGCCATCGGCCGCCCCAATCTTGCCATATTTCTCATCCTCCTCGGAGGAAGGGGATTCCAATATGGAGGTGGGGTGCCTCCTTTCTCGTGCCAACTTGGAGTGCGGGCATGTCGTCGGGCTCATCCGAGAGTCCTCATTAGGGATGGTTATTAATAGTCTTTGTAACTGATGTAAATACATTAGGCTTTTGATTAATATACTATAGTTGCCAATATATTATGTCCAATGGCCACAACCTCCATCGCAATTGAGCATTCACATCGACGACATGTCTCGGGTGGCGGGATATTTTTATATTGTCGATGGGGCTTTAGAGTCGTGTTCATATAGTAGCTCTATACTAGTGTTATCCGCCCTCAAATACATTAGGCACCATATTGGTCTTCATGAGATTGTCACTGTCTAGCGTCAACTTCTTAAAGAACGAGTATGACATGAGATTCACCATGACACCACTATGGACTAACATCCGACGATCCGTTGATGTGACCCTTGAGGTACAAAGGTTTAGGTTCAACTAGCTTCTCGAACATGGAACTCTTAGGATCTAAGTCCACTTGAGTCACCTCCCCTTCTAGATCTACACCACGAAACTCAATAGGCAAGTAATAAACCATATTGATGTCCATACTTCCCTAGTTGTCATTTTTTCAAAGTCGGCCATATCATCCTAGCCCTTTGATGTGGGCATCGACTTAGAGGTCTTCGTCCCCACGTGTGAATAGAGAACATCGATGAATTCTTCGTCATCTCTGAGTGATGTAGGAGTCCATGGACTAGACTTGGGAACCACTTTGTGCACCTAGGCCTTTAGTGAGGTATCACATGCCGAAGTTCATTAAAAAGTATGTCCCTTTGTTTATCTTCTTCTCGTTCCACCTTTTCTTGACTCCTTCAGAATTGTAGCCTCTTTTTCATGAACTTGGATAACCCAGGAGGACACCACTTGGGCTAAGTGAACTTTGGATTACTAGGCTTAACTTTGCTCGTACTAGCCTCATGATTATTATCTACGATGCTCGACTAGATAGTGACTATAGCTCTATTGGAACTAGCTAGATTATGGATAAAAACCAAATGTTTGATTTTGAGAACCTAAGTACCTTTGATATCGGCGTCGAAATTTATATTATATCTTCGTTTCCTGACTAAGGTGCACATCACTTGGTGACTCTCCCATCATATTTTTTGCATACCACGATCATCCGGAGAATGCCGTGTCAGAAAAGTGATAGCGCGATTCACTCATCCTTGAGTAGGGCAAACAAGCCTCTTGCAAATAGGATTCTTGGAAGCTATCCATCCTAACTGCGGTCCATTCGGCTTCACATGCCTATGGATCTTATCATCACTCGACAATGACCTTGGGCGCTTTCCTCGTGATGGTCGATTTAAACTAGAACATGGTGACTGGTCCATGTACCTTGGATAGAAACAAAGTGTGCTTGGCTCGCATGTTATTGGCTTGGACTATGTTAGTCTTCAACTTGCCAACATGTGGACTATTGGGATTGATGAATTTTATAGGATAACCATCTCATATTCGTGGTTGTCTCCCGAGTGTATGATTCTGAATGGTGATATTCAATATCTCTTTTCCATCAGGGTGGCGACTGATCAGAGGCGTAGCCAGGAATTGATGACGCCACGGGCCAAAAACTAAAGGCTCAAAATTTCCCTAAAAAATACCCCAGTTTTAAGGCATAACAGGATGGAAGCTCAGTTGCATAAAAAATACAAATTTTAACACAATATTCCATGACTACATCCATAACGTAAGATATAACAAAATATAATATAAAGCATAAGATGATACCAAATCAAAGATCTTGTTGTCCTAAGCCTCCCATGACTACATCCAGAACTACATTTTGAATAGTCGAAGAACCTGAACCTTCAAATATAAATTTGACATGCCGATCAGTACATAAACAACAAGTGAAATAGTTAATAATGGATGCAAAATATGAAAACTTACCTCTAGAACGAGGTAAAATGCCTTTGCGATTGCGATAACCTTGAAATCTCTCTATGATCTTTGACTCTTCAATACTAACAAATACATCTCGCTCAATGTAACAGACCATTCTATGATTCATCCAATCATCACCCATCTTGTTCCTCAACCCAGTCTTGATAATGCTCATTGCTGAAAAGGCTCTTTCCAATCGTCAGTAGCTTGCAACCGGTAAAATCAATGCTAACTCAACAAGGCGGTAAACCAAGGGGAAAGTTGTATGCATATCCGCTAGAACCATCTTCATGGCAAGATGTCCAAGATCATTACAGTTCATCAAATGTGGATCAGCTCTTGCTTCCTGGATGAATGAGTCTAGTTGGTTTCTAAGAACAAAGGTAACTTCATATGTAGAGAAGTCAGCAACATACATATTAGCAAGATCAACTAGCTTGTCTTCATTATAATTGGCAAATGAATTCCTGGGATCAAGACAAGCTATGCATCTCAACAACTGAGTAGATCTTTCAGCAAAGCGGTTGTTTAACTCAACAATAATTTGATCATGGAGCACATTGAATATTTCATTTCTGAAATAATGATAGTAAGTTACCAATTGTCCACCCCAAGTCCTTGAACGACCATTAGAAGTTCTTGTATCTTCTATATTTGGCACTACAATATTGTATTTGACACAAAAGTCAGTTACCTCTTTAAGGAGCTCATCCCAACCATCCTGCCTTATCTCTTGAATTCTCTCCAATGTGGTTTTAATCAACCCCACAGCACGCACAATGTTCTGATTTTTCCTTTGCAAGCAATATGATAGATCGTTAGTCTTGCCCAATAATCTAATCATAAGATGCAATATGAGAACAAATTCAAATGTCTCCATGTGCTTTATCAACCCTCCGACTGTGGTTCTTTGTGCAACATTTTCTGCATCAATGAATAGATTTTCTAATACCTTCAAAACTGGTTTCCACATCAAAACAAGTCGACATAAGGTTCTATGATGCGATCCCCACCGTGTATCACCGGGTCTTGCAAGGTTAGTTAATTGGTTTTTCCCCTTACCACCATGAAGTTCCCCCGCCTCCAACTGTCGCACAATTTCATCATGTTGCTCTTGGGACAATTGATCATGTCTTTTACATGAAGCACTAACAATGTTGACAACCATGCTAGTGTATTCAAAAAAATCCCTTACTGAAGAACAACACTTTGCTACCGCAACAACAACTAATTGCAACTGATGCGCAAAGCAGTGTATATAATGAGCATAAGGATTTTCCTCCAAGATCAATCTTTGCAACCCACGAAATTATCCTCTCATGTTTGAAGCCCCATCATAACCTTGCCCTCTCAAATTGGACATAGATAAGCCATAAGTAGCAAACATACCATCCAAAGCTACCTTGAGTGAAGCTGCTCTAGTATCAGGAACATGCTCAATTGCAATAAATCTCTCAATCACCTCCCCTCGTTTGTTGACATACCTACATGAGAGAAAAGGAGCATGATTAATATGTAACAACTTTGATAAAATATAATTACAACACACAAACATACAATCAGATTTGCATACAATACAAGCCAAGGTACCTACCTCAAACACATAGCCATTTGCTCTTTGATAGATGCATCTCTGGACTCATCAACAAGCAAGGAAAATTTACTATCTCCAATATCCGCAATAATGGCCTTGTTGGTCTCTTATGACAAGCCTTGCACAAGTCCAATTGTATCTCAGGTGAAGTCAACTTATGGTTCTCCGCGGCTTCCCCAATCAATTTTTCTGCCTTTGGATCTTTCTTCGTGTACCATTCGAACATCTCCTTAAAGTTACCCTTATTCTTTGAGCTACTAGACTCATCATGTCCACGAAAAGCAAGACCTTGTAGAAGCAAAAATTTTACCACACCCAATACAATCAAGAGACGAGCTTTGTATTTTTCTTGGTCACTATTGGTTCCCCGATCAATCACATTTGGCAGATTTTGCCTCTGATTTTTGAAAGCCATATAATGTTGTCTAGCTTTATTATGAGCACACATGTTTACCAACATGGCGAGTAAGAACACTAGGACCATCCTTCCATGTTTTAAACCCATTCTTGGTGAATGCTTCAATACCATAGTTTTCAGCTCTTGGTTGCTTAAATGTAAAACAATAAAAGCAAAAGGCGGCATTTTTAGCAATGCTATACTCCAACCAGCCACGATGATCATTGTACCAATAATCATGAAAGCTTCTGTAACCATTTCCTACCCATTTCCGTTCATAAGTATGATTAGTTGGTTGGCATGGACCCCTACTAATGTACTCTCTTCTAGCCAGATCTCTAATATCTGGATCCAAATTCTCAATTGGTATTCTCAAACCAGGATCTGATTCAATATCACCAGGCCTAAGTTCAGCTGTAACACGGGGAACATTATCACTTGCTCGAGTTGAAGGACCCGAATCTGTGGTTTGTACTTGAAAAAAGCTATCAATTCTATTTCGTTTGTTCATCTTGTCTTCCTGTAAAGTATAAATCAAAGCAAGATTTACTAAAAGTCTAAAACTGCTCGGGACAGAGGTCATCTAGGCAGATTTGCGGAGTGGGCGACGGCACGGCGCCACTTGGCGGCGCTGGCGCCACGGCCATGGACGGCGCCGACGGGTCCCGCTGGACGAGCCAAGGGCGGGGATTTCTCGTTCTCGAAGCTGAACTCACTGCTTCCTCTGTGTTCGATTTGCTCCTGGGGCAAAATGTGGGGCAAGCAGCAATCACATGGCCAGACTTTGGTTTATTTCTTTATTGGGCTGGGCTACGCCCCGGGCCGAGCTATAATATTTAAACTAGTGGATTTCGTACGCCCCAGGCCATGGCCCGTGCAGCCTGGGGCCCAGCTCCGCCTTTGCGACTGATCATGACCTCTCTTCCTAAGATCTTGTCGTTCTCCTTATTATTCTTGGGATGACTAGTAGTAGCTTCTTCCCATCTAGGTCTAGTGCGTTCAATGGGAATTGTAGTTTCCCAATTTGCACATCGACAGAACTCAATACCACATTGTTGATCAGGTGCTTCGACTCTATAAGTTTTTACCCTTTATTTCTCCATTAACTAGATATCTCCAAAATAAGACTTCATCTTCATCCTCACTCTGCTTCGAGTTTCAATCAAGCTAGATTCACTCCATGATTCAAGGAAGCATCTGCGCCTTGTTTTCTTCAACCAGTATTATTTTTCAACATTGTTCAGCAACAAGTCTTCTTCTGCAATGATTCTTCATGTGTGCATGTAGGATCACATCTTCTTTAGGAAACGTCTATGTCTATTGGTCTTCAGCTCGTCATCACTGTAGGGTTTCGTAGCATGGAAAACAAAAAAATTCTACCGCATACAAACAAACAAGCCAAGATCTATCTACTAGATTGTAGCAACGAGTCGATGGAATAACTCACCCTCGAAGATTCCAAAGTGTTTAACGAGAGCGGATTCTCGTGGGTGATGTAGTCGTACTCTTTCCGATCTCAAGATCGCGTAGACGATCCTTCCCAAGGCGCTCGGCTAAGAGCGCTCCCGCAATCGGTCACACGTTCGGATTGACGAAGACCTTCCTCTCCTTGTTCCAGCAGGCGGAGGTTGTAGCACTCTCTCATGATTCCGAAAGACAACGACGTGGTACCGGAAGTAGAGGAGAGATCTCGCAGGGCTTCGCCTTAAGCCGGAGCGAGTATGGTGGAGTATGAGAGAGTCCCTCGGTGTTCTAGGATTTAGACACACCAAGGAGGGGGCAAGCCGGCGGATAGGGTTTAGCTAGGTGGCGGCGGCGGTTTGCCCTAGGGCCGGCGGCGGCTTGGGGCTAGGGTTTGGAGGAGAGGGTCTTGTGTGTCTCTAGGAGGGAGCCCTGCCCCTCCTTATATAGGTGGAGGGGCCGGCCGGCCAAGGGGAGGGAGAGGAGTCCCTCCCCAACTCGGCTTGGAGGTGGGCCGGTTGGAGGAGGAACTCCTCCCAACCTGCTTCCCTTCCTCCTCTTTTCCTCTTTCCAAATTTAGCCGTTTGACTTTTCAAACTAGCTATTTGACTTTTCAAACTAGGATTTGAATTAATCCTTTATTTGGTACAGCGATGACACTTAGTACATGATGCAATCATACCAACTTGATACAACACATTCATGTACCCTTCCCCTCCGGAGTGCCGGACATTCCGGAACATTCTAGAACATTCCCGATGAAAACACCGGAACCATTCCCCAACTCCGAAACGGGACTTTCCTTATATGAATCTTATTCTCCGGACCATTCCGGATCTCCTCGTGATATCCCGGATCCCATCCGGACTCAACAACATTCGGTCTCTTTCTCATCATTCCATAACTACTCAAAACAACGTCAATCCTTATGTGTCTCCCTACGGTTCGTGAATTATGCGGACATGATCGAGACACTTCTCAACAATAACCAATAGAGGAATCTGGAAATTCATATGGTTCTACATATTTCTACGATTACTTATGATCGAATGAACCACTTACATACGATATCAATTTCCCTTTGTCTCACGATAGTTTACTTATCCGAGGTTATGATCGCTGATCTCTCGCATACCTAGTTCAACCTCATACCGATAAGTACTCTTTTCTCGCTCCTGATATGTGATCCCTTGTGAGCCACCACATGCTTGCAAGCTAATTGGATGACATTTCACCGAGAGGGCCCAGAGTATATCTATCCGTCATATGGATGGACAAATCCCACTCTTGATCCATGTGTTTCAACCAATACTTTCCTAACACTCAATGCCACCTTTATAGCCACCCGCCACGGTGTGGTGTTTGATGTCACCAAAGCATCCATCCGGTAAAGGTGATATGCATGATCTCATGGTCGAAGGAATCAGATTACTATGTATCAGAAAGCATATAACAATTGAACTATTAAAATGACTTGATCTTTATGCTACGCTTATCTATAGGAGTATGTCCATCATATCATTCTCCTAACGATATGATCTTGTTGTTAATAACATCTCAATGTTCATGATAGGGAAACCACAATCATCTATTAACCAACAAGCTAGTATTATATAGAGGCTTTACTAGGGACTTCAAATTAAGTTTACAAATCACACAAGTATTAATGTTTCCTTGTTAATACTATTATAGCATGAATGCAAACATTTATCATAAACACAAAGATATAATAATAACTACATTTATTATTGCCTCTAGGGCATATCTCCAACAGTGTCCCACTTGCACTAGAGTCATCTAATCTAGATTACATGGTAATATACCGAACACCCATGGCAGTTTGGTGCTAGTCATGTTTTGCCCTCGGGAGAGGTTTAGTCAACGGATCCGCCACATTCAGATCTGTGTGTACTTTGCAAATCTTTATATCCCCATCTTGGATATGTTCTCGAATAGCGTGAAAACGTAGCTTGATATGCTTCAGCTTCTTGTGTGACCTTGGTTCTTGCGCATTGGCTATGGCGCCTATGTTATCACAGTAGATAGACATTGGGTCCAGCGCACTAGGAACCACACCCAGCTCTGTAATGAACTCTTTCATCCATATCGCTTCTTGTGAAGCCTCCGAAGCAGCCATGTATTCCGATTCAGTTGAAGATCTCGCCACAACGCTTTGCTTTGCACTCCTCCACTAATGCTGCACCATCCAAAATAAATACGTATCCAGATTGTGATTTAGAATCATCCGGATCGGTGTTCCAACTAGCATCGGTGTAACCATTAACAACGAGCTGTTCATCACCTCCATAAGAAAGAACCATATCCTTAGTTCTTCTCAAGTACTTAAGGATGTTTTTGACCGCTGTCCAATGATCCAGTCCTGGATCACTTTGATATCTGCTAGTTAAACTAACAACATATGCAATGTCGGGTCTAGTACATAGCGTGGCATACATTAGAGATCCTATGGCTGAGGCATAGGGAGTCTTACTCATCCTTTCTCTATCTTCTGCCGATGTTGGACTTTGAGTTTTACTCAAGGTCGTATTGCGCAACATGGGCAAGAACCCTTTCTTGCTATCTTCCATTCCAAACCTCTTTAGAACTTTGTCCAAATATGTACTCTGTGACAATGATATTTGGCGTTTCGATCTATCTCTATAAATCTTTATGCCTAATATGTAAGCTGCTTCGCCAAGATCCTTCATTGAAAAACTATTATTCAAATATTCCTTGACACTATTAAGAAGGTCTACATCATTCCCAATCAATAATATGTCATCCACATATAGTATAAGAATGCTACAGAGCTCCCACTCACTTTCTTGTAAATACAAGCTTCTCCATAAGTTTGTATAAAACCAAAACTTTTGATCACCTTATCAAAACGTTGATTCCAACTTCGGGATGCTTGCTTCAATCCATAGATGGACCGTTGAAGTTTGCATACCTTGTTAGTATCTTTAGGATCAACAAAACCTTTGGGTTGCATCATATACAACTCTTCATCAATGTCTCCATTGAGGAATGCTGTTTTGACATCCATCTGCCATATCTCATAATCGTAATATGCAGCGATTGCTAACATAATCCTCACAGACTTTAGCTTCATCGCTTTGTGAGAAAGTCTCATCATAGTCAACTCCTTGAATTTGTCGAACCCTTTTGCGACAAGTCGAGCTTTATAGACAGAACATTACCATCAAGATCTGTTTTCTTCTTGAAGATCCATTTGTTCTCGACAGCCTTCCGCCATCCAAAGAAGTCCACCAAAGTCCATACTTGGTTTTCGTACATGGATCCAATCTCGGATTTCATGGCTTCTTGCCATTTATTGGAATCTGGGCTCATCATCGCTTCCTCATATGTCTCAGGGTCATCGGTGTTGTCCACCAACATGACACTCATAACGGGATCGTACCAATCTGGAGGGTACGAGTTCTCGTTGACCTGCGAGGCTCTGTAGCAACTTCAACCAAAGTTTCATGATCATCATCATTAGCTTCCTCTCTTATTGGTGCAGGCACCACAAGAACTTTTTCCGGTGCTGTGCTACTCGCAATTTCGAGAGAAGGTTCGACAACCTCGTCGAGTTATACTTTCCTTCCAGTCACTTCTTTCGAGAGAAATTCCTTCTCTAGAAAGGATCCATTCTTGGCAACGAAGATTTTGCCTTCGGATCTATGATAGAAGGTATACCTAATAGTTTCCTTCGGGTATCCTATGAAGACGTATTTTTCCGCTTTGGGTTCAAGCTTGTCCGGCTGTAACTTCTTTACATAGGCTTCGCACCCCCAAACTTTAAGGAACGACAATCTAGGTTTCTTCCCAAACCATAATTCATACGGTGTCGTTTCAACGGATTTAGACGGTGCCCTATTTAAAGTGAATGCGGCTGTTTCTAATGCATAACCCCAAAATGATAGCGGTTAATCTGTAAGTGACATCATAGAACAAACCATATCTAAGAGAGTTCGATTACGACGTTCAGACACACCATTACGCTGTGGTGTTCCCGGCGGTGTCAACTACGAAAGTATTCCGCATTTCTTCAAATGCTCGCCAAACTCGTAACTTAGATATTCACCTCCACGATCAGAACGTAGAAATTTAATCTTCTTGTTACATTGATTATCTACCTCACTTTGAAATTCCTTAAACTTCTCGAAAGTTTCGGACTTATGTTTCATGAAATAGATATACCCATATCTACTCAAGTCATCCGTGAAGGTAAGAACATAACGATAACCACTCGCGATGCTGCACTCATTGGACCACACACATCGGTATGTATGATTTCCAATAAGTCCGTAGCTCGCTCCATCATACCAGAAAATGGAGTCTTAGTCATTTTACCCATCAGACATGCTTCGCATCTATCAAGTGATTCGAAATCAAGTGATTCAAGAAGTCCATCGGAATGGAGTTTCTTCATACGCTTCACTCCAATGTGACCAAGACGACAGTGCCACATATAAGTCAAGTTATCGCTCGATTTCAAACGTTTAGCCTCAATGTTATTAATATGTGTATTTCCACTATCGAGATTCAATAAGAATAGACCATCTATCAAAGGTGCATGTGCATAAAACATATTACTCATATAAATCGAACAACCATTATTATCGTTATTAAACAAGTAACCGTCTCGCAATAAACAAGGTCCCGATATAATGTTCATGCTTAACGCAGGCACCAAATAACAATTATTTAAGTATAAAACTAATCCCGATGGTAGATGAAGGGGTAGCGTGCCGACCGCGATCACATCAACCTTTGATCCGCTTTCCAACGCCGCATCGTCACCTCGTTCTTCGCTAGCTTCCGCTTATTCGCAAAGACTTTGTTCGAGTTACAAATATGAGCAACCGAACCAAGATCAAATACCCGAGCACTACTACGAGTACTAGTGAGATAGACATCAATAACATGTATATCGATATACCTTTCTTCTTGATGTTGCCGTTCTTCAAATCCGCGAAGTACTTTGGGCAATTCCGCTCAAAGGACCTTCTCCCTTGCAAGAAAAGCACTCAATATCGTGCTTAGGTCCAGCCTTGGTCTTCTTCGTCGGCGTGGTAACTTTCTTACCACCCTTCTTGAAGTGTCCCTTCTGCTTAGACTTGCCTTTCTTGAATTTGGTGGTCTTATTGACCAACAACACTTGGTGCTCTTTCTTGATCTCCACTTCGCAGATTTCAACATGGCAAAGAGTTCGCAACGCCTTGTTCATGTTTTGCATGTTGTAGTTCATCACAAAGTTCTTGTAACTTGGTGGTAGTGATTGGAGGACACGGTAAATCCCAAAGCATTAGGAATCACAATACCCAAGCTTTGAAGTTTGTTTGCGTCTGCACATCTTAAGCACATGCTCGCTGACGGAGCTGCCCTCTTCCATCTTGCAGTTAAAGAACTTTTCAGAAGCCTCATAGCTTTCAATTGCCGCATGAGTCTCAAAGATCAATTTGAGATCCTCGACAATATCATATGGGTCTGAATTCTCAAACCTTTTCTGAAGCTCCGATTCTAAACCATACAAGATAGCACACTGAATCAGGAGTACCGAGTCTTCCGAGTGAGGTAAACATTCTTTACTTCATCGGAAGCATCAGTGCTTAGTGGGTCACCCAAATGTGCATCCAACACATAGGTCAAATTACCACCGTGAGGATAATCCTCAAATTGCGGAACCAATCCGCGAAGTTGCTTCCATTGTTTTTCAACTTTTCTTTCTCTAGGAACGCATTAAAATTGATGGTAGGGGTTGCCATTGATCTACAACATATTTGCAATAGTTTAGACTAAGTTTATGACAAATTGAGTTCAAATTAATAAATTTAATCTAGGTGAACTTCCACTCAAAACAATATCCCTCACATTGTTTTAGTGATCACACGAACCAAATCCACCACATCAACACCGATCATCACGAGAGTTGATATAGTTTCAATGGCGAACAATCGACATGTTCATCATATCTACTATATGATTCATGCTTTACCTTTCGGTGATCCGTGTTCCGAGACCATGTCTGTACATGCTAGGCTCGTCAAGATCAAACCTTAGTTTCCGCATGAGCAAATCTGGCTTGCTCACGTTGTATACACTTGCGGAATCTAACACACCCGATCATCACGTGGTGCTTCGAAACAACAAGCTTTAGCAACGGTTCTAACTAAGGGTGAACACTTTATGACTTGAAATTCATGTCCATGAGGGATCATCTTATAATGCTACCGTTGTCTACTAAGCAATACAAGATGCATAAAGGATTAACATCACATGCAATTAATAATATGTGATATGATATGGCCTTTCTTCTTTGTGCTTCCGATCTCCATCTTCTAGGACGAACATGATCTCCATCATCACCGGCATTGCATCAAGGTCAATGACGCTTCTCCATGGTTGTCGTCCACCGGCTTCAACTATTACAACTACTTTGAATAGACACGCTGGTCTTAACATAAATTAAAGACAACCATATGGCTCTGCCGTTGCCAACTTACAATAAGGAACATTGCATACATCAAATATAAGCACAATCATGGCCATATCACATCACAAGACACCCTCGCAAAACAAAGTTAGACGCCTTTACTTTCTTTTGCATGTTTTACGTGGTTTGGGGCTTTCAATAAGTGTCGCTCTAACTTACGAACAAGAACCACAACATTGATACTAGTATTGTTAATCACCTGTAAATTGGATCTTAACTATGCTAGGAGAAACAGCACCGCAAAGCCACTTATGCAATACAAGTTGCATGTCAAGCGGAGCAAGTCTCATGAATGATGTCATGTAAGGTTAGCCCGGCCGCTTCATCCCAACATCCCGCAAGATGCAAAGTACACAAGAAGCAATCGACAATAAAGCATCAACGCCCACAATGACCATTGTGTTCTACTCTGCAACAGATCTACATATAGACACGGCTCGATACCACCGTAGGGTTTCAGAGCATGGAAAACAAAAATTTCTACCGCATACAAACAAACAAGCCAAGATCTATCTACTAGATTGTACCAACGAGTCGATGGAATAACTCACCTCGAAGATTCCAAAGTGTTTAACGAGAGCGGATTCGTGGGTGATGTAGTCGTACTCTTTCCGATCTCAAGATCGCGTGAGACGATCCTTCCAAGGCGCTGCGTTAAGCAGCGCTCCCAATGGGTCACATGTTCGGTTTTCGACGAAGACCTTCCTCTCCCTTGTTCCAAAGCAAATGGAGGTTGTAGCACTCTCTCGCGATTCCGCAAGACAACGGCGTGGTACCTAAGTAGAGGGAGATCTCGCAGGCTTCGCCTTAAGCCGGAGCGAGTATGGTGGAGTATGAGAGAGTCCTCGGTGTTCTAGGGTTTAGACACACCAAGGAGGGGGCAAGCCGGCGGCTAGGGTTTAGCTAGGCGGCGGCGGTTTGCCCTAGGGCCGGCGGCGGCTATGGAGGCGGCGGCGGCTTGGGGCTAGGGTTTGGAGGAGAGGGTCTTGTGTGTCTCTAGGAGGGAGCCCTGCCCCTCCTTATATAGGTGGAGGGGCCGGCCGGCCAAGGGGAGGGAGAGGAGTCCCTCCCCAACTCGTCTTGGAGGTGGGTCACGGTTGGAGGAGGAACCTCCCAACTGCTTCCCCCTTCCTCCTCTTTTCCTCTTTCCAAATTTAGCCGTTTGACTTTTCAAACTAGCTATTTGACTTTTCAAACTAGGATTTGAATTAATCCTTTATTTGGTACAGCGATGACACTTAGTACATGATGCAATCATACCAACTTGATACAACACATTCATGTACCCTTCCCCTCCGGAGTGTCGGACATTTCGGAACATTCTAGAACATTCCCGATGAAAACACCGGAACCATTCCCCAACTCCGAAACGGGACTTTCCTTATATGAATCTTATTCTCCGGACCATTCCGGATCTCCTCGTGATATCCCGGATCCCATCCGGGACTCCGAACAACATTCGGTCTCTTTCTCATCATTCCATAACTACTCAAAACAACGTCAATCCTTATGTGTCTCCCTACGGTTCGTGAATTATGCGGACATGATCGAGACACTTCTCCGAACAATAACCAATAGAGGAATCTGGAAATTCATATGGTTCCCACATATTTCTACGATTACTTTGCGATCGAATGAACCACTTACATACGATATCAATTTCCCTTTGTCTCACGATAGTTTACTTATCCGAGGTTATGATCGTCGGTATCTCTGCATACCTAGTTCAACCTCGTTACCGATAAGTACTCTTTTCTCGTTCCTGTGATATGTGATCCCTTGTGAGCCAGTCACATGCTTGCAAGCTAATTGGATGACATTTCACCGAGAGGGCCCAGAGTATATCTATCCGTCATATGGATGGACAAATCCCACTCTTGATCCATGTGTTTCAACCAATACTTTCCGAACACTCAATGCCACCTTTATAGCCACCCAGTTACGGTGTGGTGTTTGATGTCACCAAAGCATCCATCCGGTAAAGGTGATATGCATGATCTCATGGTCGAAGGAATCAGATTACTATGTATCAGAAAGCATATAGCAATTGAACTATTAAAATGACTTGATCTTTATGCTACGCTTATCTATAGGAGTATGTCCATCATATCATTCTCCTAACGATATGATCTTGTTGTTAATAACATCTCAATGTTCATGATAGGGAAACCACAATCATCTATTAACCAACAAGCTAGTATTATATAGAGGCTTTACTAGGGACTTCAAATTAAGTTTACAAATCACACAAGTATTAATGTTTCCTTGTTAATACTATTATAGCACGAATATAAACATTTATCATAAACACAAAGATATAATAATAACTACATTTATTATTGCCTCTAGGGCATATCTCCAACAATCATCACGCCATATTTTCCTCAAGAGCATTCAATTGGTTTCTTGTACTTTCTTGAGTGTTATCTTCATCTTGTCGTTGCTACAATAGATATACCTGGAGGAAGCCTTTTGAGTCGCTTGTATTAAGAAGATGGTTGCTCCTTGAGTTCTTCATTCAGTGATATCTTCATATTATCGTTTCTACATCAAATAGACTTCAATGACACATGTTTAGTTTCTTTCATCAAGTAGATGGTTGCGCCTTGAGTTCTTCATTGAGTGTTTTCTTCAACATTTTTATGTCTACATCAGATAGTCCTCAGGGGAAGGTAGTTGGGTTGTTTGCATTAGGCAAGAGTTTGTTCCTTGAGCAACATGTAGTACTCAAGAGTGGTCATTTTGTTTCTTGCTTCATGCAAGATTATGCATCTTGATTACTTCAACATTGTTCCTCCATAGTCTTCACGCATGCCTGATATGTTCATTGGCTGTGGTTATGTTCCTTGAGGCCTTGTAGAGGGATTGTTCTAATGGTATGGAACCATCTTAAGGACTGAGTACATGTGTGCACTAGATAGAAACATTAGTCTCTTAACCTTGTTGTCATAAATCATCCAAAACCCACTTGAGGGCACTAGATGCATTTTCAGAGACTTAGAGGGGAAGGAAGAGGATACTAAATGAAAATGGCAAGCTCTAGGGACACATGGAAGGGAAAACAATCCAATGGAAAGTGCATCACACACTGGTCAATGCAGGCAACAATGTGCACACGTGGTTAGGACATAGGAGAAGAAGGGGAGCACACCTTCAAGGTCAATGATGTCGCCTATGATGTAATGGAGCAATGTAGAACAAGTCAGTGGTCGATGATGGCTAATGGCGATGAGGGTGGTGTTTGGCACTCATGATGCGCTATTTAGCACTATAAAAATGCCAGGTGTGACACCAGTGCAGAGGAGGATGAAGGACATGGAATACGAGGTAGGTCTCTGGGTCACCGGTAGTGAGAGAGGAATATGTGTGTGAGAGAGATACTATGCATGGTAGCTGGTGAAACTAGTTAGGATGTGTAATGCACATTCTGGCCTGACGTGAAATAATGTAGTTTGGGAGAAATTTTCTTACTATGTGGTGAACATGAGCCAGGTAAGATATCAAGAAGACCGAGGGAGTGAAAGATGAGCATCTCCACGAATGTCTCCATTATTTACGGATTAATTTCCTAGAGAAAATTCATTGTTTGATTTTGCTTAGAACTCAAACCATTGACGAGTTTGAAAATGTTGAACGGGGGGTGGGGCGGGAGGGGTCCCATTTTCACTAAGAGATGTCATGATTATGATTATACATCATGAGTTACTTTTTATGATTTTTAGTTAAAAATATCATACGAATATTTCTATCTTTATTGATATGGAACTGGATAAAACATAACGATTAGTTTTTTAAAATTATTTTTGAACTGGCAGATTTTAAAACAATACATAATTAATATTTTAATGAATTTATTGGTTTGAAAAGTTTTATTAAGTTATTTAAAACATGGATTTTGTAGTTTCTTGCAAAAGATTATTTTAATTAGGGTTTTGTTTTCGAATAGCTTTTTGCTAGAATAATTGTCTCTTTTTTGGGGTGGGGGTGGGGGATTGTCTCTTTTTTTTGTGTGTATGGGGGGCGATAATTGTCTCTTTAGTGTTGAACTCTCGGTATACGCAAAGACAAGTAGTACTTACCATAGAGAACCAATCCGTTGTTGGATGGTTACGAGGGCAGTGGTACCCCATCCCACCAGAGTTCAAACCTCAGGTTTGACGTTTTGGTGTTTCATAAAGACGGAATATTTTTTCAGTGGGGAGGCGACGTTTCCGTCGCTAGCGAGACGCCTGCGGTGACTTCGTCAAACTCAAGACCCGCCGACTCAGTCTCTCGGAGATGCTCATAGGGGTAGGGTGTGCGTGTGTGTGTTCATAGGGGTGAGTGTATGTATGCATTGTGAGCGTCTGCGTTTGTACCGTGTTTCTCAAAAAAAAAGCAGTACTTACCATCAAAATGAAGAAAAAAAAATCTAAGAAAAGCCAAGCAACACAAAACCTATGTTTGGTCAAGTTTTCATCTTCATATTATTAATGAATTTATGATTTGAAAAAAAAGATGGAATACGATAATGTTGAACAAATCGTCCAATTACGAGAGAAGACAAAAAAAAATCATGTGTGTTTCTCTCTTCTCTTGCTTAGAAAATTATTCTACGTGATATGTGCTGAGATATTACCATTTATACACGCTCTTATTGACCAACCTATAAAAAAAGGCTTCATAGATTAGATACAAATCGCCTTTTTTTTCAGGGATGCTAAAATTTGGTACACAGATTATACAGTGGCACAACAGTCATTCCGTTGCCTCCCACGGGCCAAGGCCCACCTACCAGCGGGCATAGGCCCACATGCATGCTCTTAAAGTTTCAGACAAGTGCATGACCTGAATCATCATTATTAAATTTGTTTGGCGGATATTATTAAATGCAGCATGCATGCACGTAGAGGTCTCCACCGACGCTTAAACCCTTGAATTTCAATGGAGTACCTTTCTAGCTTACATGCAAAAAAAATGAACACGCTATGCGGCACACGCAGTGGACGGACTGGAATGAACTTACGTCTACGAATAAGTCTGACGTGACAGACAGGAGAGAAAAACTTAGCAAGCCATGGCAATAAGATGGATTAACTTGTATCTTCACGGCCGTTCGACAAGTCATATATACCTTGTGAGATTGAGCACGGCATGAGTGCAAGTAGACCAACAACGATTGATTCACCCAAATACATTGTATTTTCCTCGATTGTTCTCTATAACCGGCTTTGGATGCGCCGGAGGCTGCTGCTCATCTTATCCTCGAAAGCCTTGTCAAAGCGAGTTTAGTAATAATTAAGGATGTTTCACATGTACTTCCTATGTTACCTAACATAAGATGTTTTAACAAACTAAATTGGTTTGCTAAAACGTCTTATATTATAAAACAAAGAGAGTAAGTTGATGTCCTTGAACTATCCAATGGCACACTATGATTTGTGTTTGCATTTTCACCCATGTAAATCTTTGAAATTAACCCGCAATCCATTCTAGAGAAGATAACCCTCACCCGGTTCCATCAATCACCTCTCCTGCTGCACATGATCAACCTCTGCCCTGACCTTGAAGCCCGGCCCTTCCCTCCCCTGCATGACCTTGGAAGGGAGGCCTTTGATAGAACTTCAACCAAGCCAAATGTCCAGGGACAAAGCTAGAAGAAAATCTCAATGGGATTGGCCTTATGTTATCTACTCCGTATCTTCCATAGGGTTGATCTTGCTAAAGGCTTCACTACTTAGTACTCCCTCCGTTCAGAAATATAAGACGTTTTAGTTTTATGAAACGAGAGTATCTAGACAACTTTTATGTATAGATTCAGAGTGAACATATACGCTAAAAGATACCTAGATATATTCGTCTCACAAATTTAGAATGTCTTATATTATTTCTGAACGGAGCGAGTATGACAAATTTCGAATGTCTTATATTATTTCTGAATGGAGCGAGTATGACTTAATGAAGGGATTGCTAAATTGTACGGGTTGTTTGGTTGACCCAACGCACATGCAAGTTTTGTCCCCAGCACGATGATTGACGTCTCAAGGCCGGAGGGCAGCCCACCCAAGCAATGAACTAGTGCTGCCCCTCCTCTCCTCTCCCATGCTTGATTTTGGCACTAGGCGCCGCTCCTGGTTGTTGCGAGGCCAAGATCGAAGCAAAGTCATCCACGTCACTCTAGCTAGAGGAATAATGTATAAGATCTTCTCAGTCGTCTCCGGTGCAAAATAAAGGTTTGATAAAGGGTATATATATAGAAAAGGTATTAACATCTGAATGCACTACTGTATAAAATTTATTTACAACAATCCCGATAGTATTGATTTTATACTGTAAATGTTGTTTTTAATAGGAAAAATATTTTTTATTATAATCCTAATAAGCCCAGGCGGTGGCTGATTTACGCGCCATGGTCAACGTGAAAGCTAGGCCCCCACGCGGCGACTCATGGGTCATGGCTCGTGAGATTGATTCTGTTTCTTTTCGAGGGCAAGGATGTCCTTTAGCACGTACTAAAGCTGACTGTACATATAAGAGTCGCTAGCTGAAGCCTGAATACAAACCAAACATACCCATGCGCCTAGTTGGCCACCTCATCAATCACCCCCAGAAAAATGAGAGTTTACGAGTTGGCAGGCTCTCCGATCCGGGCGCCGGCCGGTCTGAGAGAAAATCTCCAAGATCGGCCGGCCGGTACGTCATCATCACAGCGTACGTAGGACGTCGTTCTCGTCTCCGACTCGCGCTGGCCGTCGTCACACATCCTCGGTCGCCGTCATATATTGGTACTACGCGCGCACCGCCATTGCATTGCCCATCCCGACCGACTCCACGAGAGGCTGATGAGGCTCTCCCTTCCGATCGAGCGTGCACACACACACACACACACATGGCGGATCGGATCGGAGGCCAACAGCAGGGACGAAAGCCGGCGCGCGTGCGTACGAGCACTTGTTCACCGGTCACGTGGGAAGGCCCAGCGTCGATCTGTTCCCGTCGCTCCCCGGCCGGCGTACGTGGCCAACGCGGTCACCGTCCACGCCACCGCCTCCGCAGTCCTTCCTAGGCGTCGACCGCCCTGGCCGCGAGGCGGACGCCGTCAAGAGGCTGTTCCGGCACGAGTCCCTGCTCGTACGTCCACCCTGACAAGAACCGCTCCGCTGCCGCTGCCGCTGCCGCCGAGGTCGCGTTCAAGCTGCTGCTCCGCTGCCACCGACCGGCAAAGCCACCGCCGCGCAGGAGTGGTTCCGATCGCACCACTCGACCACCCACCGGCAAAGCCACCGCCGCCATCATCGGGCAGGGCACCGCGATGCTCCTCCGCGTCCGCTGCCTGTGACCACTGCAAGACGGCACATATGCCAGGAAGGTCACCACCAGCGGATGTTGCCAGACACGCCCAGACCAGGCAGATCGAGGCAGAAACAACAAGCACATACTCAAGTCATCTGACCAATGTGTGTGCCACAAGTTCAGCACGCTAGCGTACTGTCTGGTTGCTGCTGTTTGAGAAGGCAAACCCAGCAGCAGAGGATAGCAGGCAATACACTCACTCTAAGAGCAGGACAGTTTTTTGAGCTCAACTGACAACACCGAAATAGCACGAGCCGTGCAATCGATGAGTTACTAAAGGAAGAGCCTACATATCATGCGTCATCTCTCTGCTTCTTCAAATTAAAACCATCTACTAGCAACACGTACTACATCTTGAAGACAACCATCTTGAGCAGATCGAGCAGCATCAATCCTTGTCAGGGCCGCCCGGATACGGCTGGTAGTGTAGTGCAGAGGACTTGCGGAGCATCATGCCGGTGGAGCTGCCACACTGCGAAACACCAACAGAGTTAGTTGTTACTCTTGTCTAACAGAGTTAGTAGTAGCTTCTAAAAGCATGGAGCAAACAATTTGACTGCTCTCAAAGACAGAGTCCAACTAACTGCCATTTAATAAGAAATAATGTTGTGCAAAATCCGACCTGCCTTGTCTTAGTAACCTTGTCCTTCCTTGAAAGTGCTGCAAGACACACCAGTAGCTTGACGCGTGTCTCCTCTGAACGGTCACCCTGCGCAACACAACCACGTACAAACAGGAGTTATTAGCACATAAAGCGGGAATCACGTTATAGTATCTAAACTTTAAAAAAAGGAAGTCTCCGTTGAATTGAAGCTGCATTTGTGACATGCATGAGAACACTTCAGTTTTGAACATACATTAAACTTCTTCAGAGATAACAATTTCTTCTCTCCTCCAGATGCATCAGCGGCAGTCTCATGTTTCCCTGTGTAAATGATATTTATTTCGCTCAGAGCAAAAATCTTCCAACACAAAGATTGTATAATATGGGTGTGGGTATATATATGACATCGGTGTAGTATATATCATAAGAAAATTAAGGTAACTGAGCCGAACTAAACATGAATAACTAAATAGCTAACCATGTAAGGGTAGCATATCAAAGATAAGAGAGTGTTTTTCTTGAAACCCACGTGTTGCTAACATAATTCCCATGAATGAATTAATAGGGCAATCTAAATAACATGACAGTGTACTTGCTGTATAGGGGATGCAAGTCAAATTCGCCAAAGGGAAAGTTACACCCAGAAAAATGATCACAACACAAACATAACTTATCATGTAGCTTTGTTGCGAAAAACTGAGAAATCAAGAAACTCCTTATTCACAACTATCGGCGAAAACAAATGGGCAGAATTAAGGGTTAAGGAAGACACCACAGGTTCAACAATATAAGTAATAAGGAAACAGATAACAAACGTTTTTTCACGCAATCGCAGAGTACATATATATATATATATGCTATACACTTGAGAAATTGTGGTATAGAAGGCGCTATTTTGGCTAACCTTTAAAATCCTGTACTTGTGCAGCAGCAGCAGCATTGTTTTTGGAGAACTTTCCATGGGTAGGTACAAACTTGCTATTGATAACAGTTGCCAAACTGAAACTGCAGAAAACGCAATAGACAATCAGAACATTTTGGGACCTTTTGGAGACAAGGGGCATATGCTACTCAACATCGAAGCTAAGATGTATGTGGTTGTATAGTAGAACCATTTTGACAGTACACAGACAGCACAACACACTCCTATTCGTTCATGAGCACAAGCATTCAAGTAGTGTGACTTATATATACCAGGTAAAATCAAACATGAGTCCTGCATATATAAGTCAGTCACGAAACTAGTTATAACAGTAGCTACACACAGGTCCTACGGAGAGGTTTACATGCATCATGGAGCTCGGGAGTCGGGATCACCTTGAGATGTGCTTGTGCTCGGTAGTTCTCAGCCCGTCGTAAAATCAATGTCGAATCAGTTAACCACAGGAAAATTGACACACAGATGGTGTGCGAGAGAGTAGAGAGCCACCATGCCGGAGACAGAGAGGAGGAAGGACCAGACAGCGAGAGAAGGAAGTTCCATCTGAACCAGGTCGCCAAAACGTAGAGTAGCAGGGAGGAGGGAGGGGAGGTGAGGTGAGGCGAGGTACCTCTGGAGGATGCGGTTGGAGCCGTCCATCATGTCGCGGCACCGCCTGTTGAACCGGAGCTCCTCGAGGTCGTCGGTCGTCCAAGTTCGCGGCGGCCAGCGAAGGGGTGGCACTGGACCGCGTGGCTCCTCGGCGTCCTCCTCCTCGGCCTCCTCGGAGTCCTCGGCGTCCTCCTCCTCGGCCTCCTCGGCGTCCTCCTCCTCGGCCTCCTCGGCGTCCTCCTCGGCGTCCTCCTCAGGTGCACGGAAGACGTGGATGGCCATAAGCGTGGTAGCGGCCACCATGATAGCCTGAGGCGAAGCTGCCCGAAGCAGCGCGGCCAGGATCGTCGCAATTGTCGGAAACACGAGCCCCCTCGGCATGGGAAGTAGGCGGTGTGGGTTTGTGTTCGTCCGAACCCCCCTTGTTGCCATCCACTTCCTGAAAACTAGCCAAACCCGTTTAGGGTCACCCCAGAGCTGTTTAACGAGTTCGATTGCAAACTGACGAGAGGCAGGGGATGATGATATGAAAGCTCGGACGATGTAGGAAATGGTGGTGTCGGGTATGGAGTCAGGCGAGCGGGCTGGGAGGTTGGCCGGTAGAAACAGAGGGGGTGGAGGTGGGCGGGGGAGAAGGACATGCGCTGGATACGCCATGGGATGGATGATTGTAGGAGGAGGGCGGAAGCAGAGGAGGGAATGGAGGAGGAAGAAGAAGAAGAAGAAGAGAAGGGAGAAGGGATATTTGAATTAGAAATCATAGTCGTAGCCGTGGACGTACCTTTCTCCCTGACGGTGGGCCCTGGACGCGAGATGAGCTGGATGCGGCCTGTTTGCTAACCGAGCCCGTCTGGCCCGAAGCTCGGCCCGACCAAGCCCGAACCGAATACAAGCCAAGCCGGCTCTCGACGTCTTCCCTGGCAGCGGCGGCGGCGGCAGCACGGAGCGGCCCGCCGAGATGAGGAGATGGGACGGATTCCTAGGAGCGGGTGGCCCGACAGAAGGGTCCCTGCGGTGCTTGGCGGCATGCCCTCGTGGCCTTGGCGGCGCGCGCGGCGACGTGCCGTCCTGGGTTAGCGGCGCGGCGGCGTGCCGTCGTGGACGTTGGTAGCGCGGCACCGGAGGCGAGCTGCGGCGCTGGGGAGGTGCTCCATGCGTGAGGAGGCATGGAGCATTACCGGCAAGGGGGTGGCGGCGCCCGGCGGCGGTGTGCCGTCATGATGGACGTTGGTAGCGCGGCGCTGGGGAGGTGCTCCGTGCGTGGGGCGGTATGTAGCATTACCGGCAAGGGGTGGCGGCGGCCGGCGGCCGGCGGCTTCGGTGCCCTAGGTGCGCGATCACACGGTCGCACCGAACCTTGTGTTAGGCAAATAGAGCGATCGCACGGTGGCAGCCCGACATCTCGACCTGTTGTTTTCCTCGTCGCCGTTTTTTTCTTCTAGATCATCTAATTTTCTCGGGGGTGAATTGCATACACAGTTTCCGGTAAATATGAAAGATTTCGTAATTTTACGGCCAGAATTAATTCAAATGAAGTATGAATTCAAAATTTTCACCTCTCAAATTGTTACGTGGATAACCTAAAATTGACATGATCTATCCAGCGCATTGCGGTCGATGTGTTTGCTTAGCATTACCGGCTCACGGGGTGTATAATTTACTTCACTCGTACAAAATCTATTTGATCAATGGTTACATTTAAACTTGTCAAAAAAATTTTTGACCGGTATTAAAAAAATTAGGCGTGAATTGTATTCTCAGTTTTCAATCGGTTAGTGGAAGACCCGAAATTTTCTTATGGGTGAAGGCTTTCTCAATTATCTCGGTCTATTAGGTTATCTCTAATAGCTGGTTAGGCCTTGTCATGGATTTTTTGATTGTACCCAACCAAACTGCCTTTCTAAAAGGTATAGGTACATCCATGAGAGTTTAGTCACAACAAACCGCCTCTACGACATACTTTGTGAATTCTCGGATGCGACCGGGCTCGCCATGAACTTATACAAGAGCACTTTCGTGACTATCGGTGTGCCGGACGCCGAGGCCCTACACCTGGACGGCATCTTGGGGTGCCCCGTGTCCTCCTTCCCCCCAGACATACTTGGGCCTCCCGCTCTCCGATCGGAAGCTCCCCGCGTCCGCGTTGGACTTCTTAGTTGTCAAAATTGAGCGTTGCATCCCGCCTTGGCAGGTTTGCGCCACCTCGCTGGGTGCCAGATTGCTGCTTTCGACGTTGGTTCTCTCCGCCCTTCCTACTTTTGCGATGTCCATGCTACGGCGGTCCCAAGGGACCATAGCCAAGATGGACCGTCCCCGCCGCGACATGCTGTGGAGTGCGATGACGTCCTTCTCTGGCGGCTCGTGCCAAGTCTCTTGGGAGGACGTGTGCCGCCTTCGGTCAGAGGGGGGTTTGGCGTCATTGACCTCCCCCTGCACAACACGTGCTTCCTCCTCAAGAGGCTGCACATCCTCCTTTCCGGGCAGCGCACACCATGGGCGGACTGGGTTCGATCCAACTCCGGAACACACCTGAGACTCCGGTCCACTCCGACGGGAGACTCCAGTCTAGACCAAATAAGAGGCAAACTTCAAATGGCGATATCTAGAGTTTGAAAACTCCGATTGACCCGAAACCAATTTTGTTGGAAAGAGGACAACAAGAGCTTGAAAATATTGGATACCACCAAGTGAGAACATTTCATGTATTATAATGTGAGATACCTCCCTTGGTGAGAAACCAGAAAACCTCAAAGATCAAAAACGCAATATGATATAAAAGGGAAATCCATTTTTGATGAACTAGAGCTTGTTATGAGTATTACCACAAGCTCTAGAACCTCACATGGATAAGATCCAAATAACAACCAATAAAGGATGATGCTAAGTATGAAAAGGTTTGAGCTCTCTCTGAAAGATATGATCGAGTTACTCACTTGAGAGCCCCTCTTGATAGTACGGTTATCTATCCTATAAACCGGTCTCCCTAACTAACACCACGAGACCAGTAAGAATGAAACCCTATCAATATCATACCTTTGTCTTGCGCATATTCCACTTGATCTTGATGTAGACGATCCTGTCCTTATTAAGATGGAACATCTTTCTTGATTGCTCTTGCACGCACTTGATTGATGAAGACTTGAAAGTTGCTCCCCATACAACATGGGGAAACCTTTACTTTGCCCTTGTCTTCATCGATCCATGATCAACGAGGATGGCAAGCTTCAAGCATGATATCTAGATATGGCACATCTTTAGCTTGCACAACATTACTTCTAACACCATTTGGATTATGTCTTGAAGATACATATGATGAACTCTATCTTCTTCTCCAAGACACCCTTGCAATAGGCTCAACTCTCACATGACCAATCTGTGGATCACTCTTTGAACACCTTAGTCACCACTTAATCCTATTCACTTTCTTCTTCTCCAAACCTTGAAGCCAACATATGGTTCAAGCATTGCCTATGGACAATTCCTACAAGTACAACTTGATACAAGCATTAGTCCATAGAGATTGTTATTAATTAGCAAAACCACACATGGGGGCCCACATGTTCTTTCACTTGGCGTGGGGTGGGAGCGGGGGTTTCAAGTTTGGTGCGATGTACAGGATGTTGAAGAGCTCTAGGTGCATTACTCCCCTCCATGACCTGAATTGGGCGGGTTTTGCACCACTTAAGGTCAAGGTTTTTGTGTGGATCCTGTGGCCCAGCAAGACACACACACGTGCTCTCCTGCACCATGTCGGGTGTTTGAACACTGATTGGTGCCCCTTCAGCCCCCGCGTGCCGGAGATGCTCGAGCACCTCTTCTTCACATGTCCCCGCCTCCGTGTCTTCTAGCGTCGCGTGCTTGGGCCCCGTAGGTGCGCCCTCCCCAAGACTGCCGAAGTTTCCTGGATGTTGATCCAGGCTAGCAATCCGGCATGGAGCGCTTCCATGTGCAACACCGTTCTCTCTGAGCTCATGTGGGTCATCTGGAAGACTAGGAATCAGATGGTTTTCGATGTTGTCTGCCTTCCCCTGTCGGTGATCCTCGAGCAAGTCGATATGCACCTGCGGCTTTAAAGGGTTCGGGTGCCGCCCCGCATTAGCTTCGAGTGCATAGAGCAGTGGTGTGTATCCCTCTTGTAACCAGGGATGTAACGCCCCCCTTCCCATGAAAATGTATTTTCTCCACCGCGGCGACACCCATCGCCTCCTTTTAATGAAAATTTTAGGTGGGCAGATCGCCCCTGTTGCGTAGTTCAAAAAAATAAGGGGGTTGTTCTTAAGTTAGACTATGAAGAAGCCTTTGACAACGTGAATCTTGATTTCTTAGATGAGATCCTTTCGCTGAGGGGCTTTGGGCCAAAAATTGCTCACTGGATACATTTATATCTAGGGGAGAGTCTGTAGTAGTTAAACTAAATGGTGTTGAGGGTAATTTCTTCACTACTAGTAATGGATTAAGGCAAGGAGATCCCATGTCTCCCATCCTCTTGACCTAGTAGTTGATGTCTTTACTAGAATGCTTATAAATGTTGCTCATAACCAACTTCTTAGAGGCTTGTGTACTCAATGTGCCATGGTGGTATCAACAACTTGCAATATGTTGATGATACTATCCTCTTTCTTGAAATAATATTGATTTTGATAGAAATCTTAGATGGATTCTCACTTGTTGTGAGCAAGTTTCTAGCATGAAAATCAATTATAGCAGGAGTGAATTAGTGCCCATTAACTTAGATGTCTCTGAGATTGTTGCACTGCAAGATATTCTGGCGTGTGGGGTTGGTACTTCTCAAATGAAATAGACTTGGATACATTTGCACCATGACAATCTCATGAGAGAGGACTTAAAACCTCTGATAGAGAATATTCTAAAAATAATAGCTGGAGATGGAAGCTTGATACGTCGTAAACGTATCTATAATTTTTGTTGTTCCATGCTTGTTTTGTATCTACTTTGCTTTGCTTTGTCTTTACTTTGAGGTGTTTTTATATGCTTTATGGACTAACCAATTAGCAAGATGCGACAGTGCCAGTTGCCTATTTTCTTCTGTTTTTGGTTTCAGAAAAGTCAGAAAATGAATATTCTCGGAATTGGACGGGACAAAAGCCAAAGTCAATATGTTACCGAGGGGAACATGGAGCCAGAATACAAGACAGAGGGGAGCCACGAGGGGCCCACACCCCTGGCCACACGGCTAGGCCTAGCCCATGCCTGGGAGGGGTGCAGCCACCTCAGGCGCCCCCTGCCTCGCCTCTTCGCCTATAAATACTCCCCGATACGAAAACCCTAAGGACTCGATCAATCTTCCACAAAACAGTCTGTAGCCACTGCCACCATCGTCCCTAGATCGGGGGGATTTGAAGCTCTTCTCGGCACCCTGCCGGAGGGGAGAGATCATCCCGGAGGCCTTCTTCATCACCATGCCAGCCTCTGGTATGATGCGTGAGTAGTTCCACCTTGGACTATGGGTCCATACAGTATCTAGATGGTTGTATCTCCTCCCTTGTGCTTCCATGTTTAGATCTTCTGAGCTCCGTTCATGATCAAGATCATCTTTGTAATCATTCATGTTGTGTTTGTGGGGATCCGATGGATATTGAGATTACTATGTCAGATTGGTTAATGGTTTTATCTTATTGATTCTATCATGTCTGTGTTGTTTGAGATCTTGCATGCTCTCCGCTTCTAATAGCTATCTTGGCCAAGTAGATGCTAGTGACTCCAAGAGGGGGTATTTATGCTCTATAGTGGGTTCATGACTCTATTTAATCTAAGGGAAGTGACATAAATCTCTAAGGTTTTAGATGTGTTGTTGCCACTAGGGAGAAAACAACGATCCTTTGTTTATGGAACAATTGTATTGTTTACCTTACACACTTTGCTTAAAGCAGTAATCTGTTGCTTGCAACTTAATACTGGAGGGGGTTCAGATGATAACCTGAATATGGATTACCAGTCATAGATGCAGTTGGATGGCGGTCTATGTATATTGTTGTATTGCCTAATCAAGTGTCATAGGATCATGAATGACTAGTATTGAATTGTTATGCCTCATTCAGTCCTGTCAATTGCCCTGCTGTAATTTGTTTACCCAGCATGCTTTGTTATCTAAAGGAGTGCACCTCTAGTGAACTGTGGACCCCGGTCCAATCTTTACCATTGATACATCTTCCACTACTACTGTTTACTTTCTGCAAACCACCATTACTTTCCACACCATATGTTTAATCCCTTATTTTCATCAAACCAGTGAGATTGACAACCTCATTGTAAGTTGGGGCAAAGTCTTGAGTTTGTGTTGTGCAGGGTTCCAAGTTGTTAAACAACACCTTTGGGGTTGTTTCTTTCCTCCTATTGGTTCGATAACCTTGGTTTCATCACTAGGGAAACTTGTTGCTCTGCTCATCATACCTTCCTCTTGGGGTTTCCTAACGAAGCTCTACAGTGACCTAAGCTCATCAAGCTATTTTCTGGCACCGTTGCCGGGGAGTAAGGACAACTTCACAAGGGGATTCTTTCACAAACACTCTATTTACTTTGTTTTTGTTTTTCTTAGTTTCTTTTGCTTTGTTTCTTTTGCCTTGTTTTGTTTGCTTCTTTTTATCAAAAATTCCAAAAAATCTAGTTTCCTTGGTTTTGCCTTTTCTTATCAGAAACACACAAAAAATTAGTTCCTACTATAGTTGTTGGTCTATTATTGCCTTGCTTTGTCATGCTTTCAATCAATGGTTGGTTTCTTTGAAACTAGTTCTTATTGGCAAGGTGGATTCACGGAAGAACACAAGTATTATTATAAGGAACACCGCTTGTCACAAAAGGGAAAGACTTATGGGAACAAATTGATAAATTGAATACTATTGCTAAAGACGTGTGCTCTACTTATAATGTTACTTATTGCTTTGATAAATCTTGTTGCTATAGGAGGTATAAACACCTCCCTTTTCAATGTGAGTATAATGATAATGTTACCATATCTTCTTATGTTAAGGGAAATTATGACTTTAATGATGTGGAACAAATTGAAGAATTTATTGCTTGGAAGGGTGCATTTGAACTTGCTAGTTTGCTTGAAAATATTGATGATGCACCTTATAAATATGAGGTTTATGATATACTTAAATTTTGCTTTGATAATTACAAGGAAGAAAATGGCTATATTCTTGAATATTTTAATAGATGCTTTCCACAAACGGAAGAGACTAATGCCTTGCAGGAGCTTATGGAAGAAGAAATTGTTGAAACGGGAAGCTCATTAGATGAAAAAGAGGAGGTGAGTGATGAACAAAAGGAGGAAGAATGGATTAGCTACCCATGCCTACCTTCCAATGAGAGTAACTCTTTATACCTTACATTGTTTGATTGTCCCCCATGCTTACCAAAGGAGGATGAATGTTATGTTCCTGTGGATTCTTTCGAAATATCTGCTATGGGTAAGACTTGTGATAATAGTTATGGTCCTATTATCTATGATAATCCTATATTTGTGCCTAACTTCAAAATGCATGGTACTAAAGAGTTTTTCTTAGAAAATGTTTATGATAAATCTCTAGATGATGGTCCTATATTAAATGATCAGTCACCTTATTATAGAATTGTTAAAAGTGGGTTTGAAGGTTTTAATCCCACTATTTGTGAGCTTGATAAAAAATATGTGTTTGAAGATCATGAAAAGCTTACTTTATGTGATAGTTATATTATTGAGTTTATTCACGAGGCTACTGAAAATTATCATGAGAGAGGAAAATATGGTTGGAGAAGTTTTCATTGTACTGAAAACCTCTCTATGTGCTTGTAGAGGGAGTGACCTTCAAATAAGATGGTGTCCCCTGTGTTTACAATGCTAGTCCCTGGATCAATAGCTAGCATCCACAGTTTAGATGTAATATCAAGAAACAAAGGTCATAATATAACTTTATAACCAGGAAATACATAATTTTATTACATCAAACATAGCTCATTTGGCTATTACATTACATTGCAGCGGAATAACTATAGTCATGGGGTCCTTCATCTTCAAAGTGCCACAGGCAGATGTTGGTTGTAGACTTTGTAATCCTAATCAAACAATTCTTCACTAAAATCAATCAAACCTGCAACATTACAAGTTACAGCCACAAGGGTCAATACATTTTGAATTGTATTGGCAAGTTTCACTACTATGTAGATTATAAGTAGATCCTATCATTACATGCAATTTTGGCTAAGTAGAGTTTAAGGCTTATTTGCACAAAGCAATATTTTATCCTATCTTTTCAAAATGGTTTTGGTCCTTTGTCAAATCTCTTTTTCCAAGTCCCTTGAACTCCTTGGTAGACACTCAAGTGTTCAAGTTCTTGTCAAAATCCCTTGAGATCCTTGGTAACCCCAAGTGCATCAAGTTTTATAAAATCTCATGAGTTCCTTGGTAACTCCAAGTGTCCATGTTTTCAACAAATCCCTTGAGTTCCTTGGTACCCCCAAGTACATCAAGTTTTGTTAAAGTCTCTTGAGCTCCTTGGTAACCCCAAGTGCATCAAGTCCTTAAAAACAATTTCTTTTAGAAATTAGAATGTCGAGATCTCCCATAGTTCAAACTTTAGTTGCTCAGTATTGTCCATAACCGGGGACACGGCTAAGTACTTAGATTTTATTATCTTCTGCAGAAGGAGTACACTTTACCCACATGTCACAATCCCATCCTTTTGCCACCAGTGGCCTACTGGATTAGTGCTCACCAAGATGGAGTACTGGCAGATTGAGAATGTGACGAAGTCTTTCCAAAGGGTCCTCCCATACACCATTGCTAGCTTGCCTTCAGCACCCATGAAGGATTCCAGGTCCCCATGTCCAGTTAACTGAAGACAGTGCATGGGTCTTCCCATTGTAGTTGACTAAGCCAGAGCCATAATAGCATGTGGTTGCACACGGAAGCCACAATTGGAGAAACATGTTCAATCTCTAAGTTTCCTAGGTGGTTTTCTTTTGGAGCACAACACAAGGTGATTCCCATAGACATGGTTCCTTTTGTTGCCACCTTCTCCAAAACTTAAAGTAGCCTCCACCTAGGTGGTTCATTGAGTCCTTGTTTTATTATGTAAAACACACGTCCTTTTCTCAACCTTTGTAAAAATCTCATCATGTGTCTCTTTTCAAAATATAGCATGGCTAAGCATGTGACAACTACATTTTTTTCTCTAAGGAATGTATAGAGTATCCTATTAGGATTTAGCATAGCATAAGTATAAAATTTGTTTTCATGCATGTTTCAAAATCCACTAAGTATAATGAAAATAGTAGGACTTTGGATGATAGTGTAACTTGCCTTTTTGGGTAGGGAATGATGGTTCACTCCTTGATCTTGCTAGTCTCACACTTTGCTAAATTCACTACAATCAATCAAGCAAACACCAAATCAACTAGCATTCCAAATAATCAACCAAACAACAATTCACACACACAATACTATGGGATCTAAGTCATGTATGTAAGCATGCAAGAGATGGTTCTAATTGCAAATATGGTCTCCACTAGGCTTCTAACCTTTGTAAGTTCCAAATTGGTCATTCTCCAAAGTGGTAAAGTCATTTGCAAAAAGGGTTTTGTTCAAAATCCATTTTTAAATCCAATCATCATTTTATGTAGTGGAAAATATTTTTATCAAGGTAACAACTTTAAGTTGTTCACCAAATGAGTTGCTATTGCAAAACTTGGTGTTTATGGTCAGTAGGTTTGTTTCAAATCATTTTCCCAAAGTTTTTACTCCAAAAACATTTTTAAAATAAAACCATTATTTTCATTTGGCTAGAAATGGCTAAGTCAAATACTCCATATTAAATTTTACCAAATCCATTTCCAAGACCATGGGTTGGTTCCTAGGGTCAGTAAGTTCACATCAAAACAATTTGCAAAGGTTTTAACCTTATAAACATTTTTTTGAATCATTTTTCTACTCTAAACAAGCACACAAAAGTTTCTGCAAAAACAATCACTCTAATGGATACTATTTGCTAAACCAAGGGCATGGTTGGCTAGGGTTTGTTCCACTGATTCCAACGGTACCAAATTTGCAATTTTTGGACGTGTGGATCGAAAGTTACAAAGGTTTGAAATTGCAACTTAAATCTGTTTTTCAAACTCTGTTTTAAACATATCTTTGGCGACACAGTAGCGTTACAGCGTGTACCGGTTCGGCCGGATCGGTGTTGCGGTGCATTGGATCTAATAAATCGTGCGGTCCAGAGAACTTACCCCTTCGCGGCTTAAGTGATCTATCGCAAGCGTTGGATCGTGATCCTACGGTGCTAGCGTGTTTGACCATATGCGAGCGGCGGCGGCGGTTGCTAGCGGCGGCGACGGTCAGACAGTGGCGGCGCTGGTGAAACAGGAAGCGAGAGAGGGAGGGAGTAGGCTCACCAGATTCGCAGGAGGCTGGGGAAGTTCGTCGTGTGGTCGACGGGGCAAGGGGCGCTCTGGTACAGCTGCGATTGCTCGCCGGAGTAGAGAACAACGTCGGGTGGTCCTGGTCGTGGTCGGACTCATTGCTACAGGTCACGAGAAGAACAACCGAGGGTATGGTTAGACGCAGGAGATCACGGAGATGCTGTGTGCGTGAACGAGAAGAAGAGGGGCGGCTGGAATCTACCTGTGGGGCTCGTCGGAGTTGGAGTGGACGGCGGCGTCGTTCAGAGCTCGTTGCAGACATTGCTCTGGGGCGCCCGCGGTAGAATGAAGAGGACAGGGAGATGTGTCTGGGAGTGGAGAATCTGCTAGCGTGCTCAGGGAGGCAAGGGGCGGCGAAGCTTGGCTGGATTTCGACGGGGAAGGTCGTCGGAGATAGAGGAGCTTGTGGAAGAATTGGGGCGTCTGGGAGCGCGTTGAGATGGGGCGACAGAGGGGAAATGGAGAGGAGACATGAGCGTTTAAAGCTGTGATCAGCGAATGTAGTGGTCGCGTTAAGGCGAATTAAGGCCGCGAAATCATCGGCAGGAACGGTGTCAAGGGGAGGGAGAAGGAGTCGCGCGGGTGAGGAGGATGAACAGGGAAGAGTGGGGTCTACCTGGCAGTGAGAAAAGAAGTGAGGGGAGGGTCCATCAGTCAGTCTCTCTGTGGGTTTGTGTTTTAGGTAGAAAAACGTTTCGCACGAGAGGGAGTGCTGGGTTGGTTCTGGGCCTTTCTGGCTGCTGGGTTGGGCCGAGTCCAGATCCTATTTTTTTCTTTCTGTAATCTTTTTCTTTTTCTAATTCCAATTTCTATTTTGAAGACCAAACAACAAATCAAAACAAAACAAATCAAACATTCATCAAACTTTCCATTTGAATTTGATTCTGTTAACACATAAACCAAAGTCCAAAATGAAATAATATTTTAAATCTTTTTAAGTTCCATTCATTAATTAAATAAAATGGACCATGGTTTATTATTCAAATAGGGTTTTGATTTATTTAATAAAATTTCTATTTGAAATCCAAATATTTTCAAAACCAATTCAGTAGGTTTTATTTGGGAATATAAATCATTTGGAAAACTTATTTAAATTGAATAAACAAGTTTTGATGGTTAAGTAAAATAATAGAACTTTTATTAATAAAACTTGGATATTAAATCCTTATTATTTTATTTAAATAAACCTTTACCATTTTTAACAAAACAAAATGTTTTTTATTTCAAAATGTTTGGCCAAGGTTTAATTTGGCTCTATAAAATAATTTCTTATTTTAAAATCCTTCCTTTTCCTTTGGAAACCAAAACCTTTTATTTGAAAGATTCAAAAAAAACAATTCCAAATATTTTATTTTCCTTTTATAAATGTTTAACCTTTTAAATCCCTTTAGGATTTTATTTAATCCAAATAGGTTTGAAGTTCCAATTGAATTCAAAAAGTTTCTTCTGGCTCTGAAAATCAAACAAAGTTTTATTTTTTATTCATTTATTTTCATATTACAAGATTTGGAAAATCTTGGGATGTGACAGTGCTGAAAGTTTTGATGTTACTCTTGTTTTATGTTCCTATGCTTGTCACTTTGTTCTTTGTTAATTTATTTGCATACAATATTCCTATGCGTAGGAAGTGGGTTAGACTTAAATGTGTTTCGAGTTTGCTTCTTGAACCCTCTTTTACTTCAATTCATATTTCTTATGTGAGCATCTTCCCAAGCTATCATGCCTAACTTAAAAGCGTTAAAGAAAAGTACTTATTGGGAGATAACCCAAAAGTTTTAGTTGAGTCTTGGAAGTTATTACTTCTGTAATAACCTCTTCTTATCCTTTTTATTTGCTTTTTGTGCCAAGAATAACCTCTAATGAGAGGGAAGTAATATTTGGGGAAGTTGCTGTCTCGAAACAGATTTTTGTGCTCCACTGTAAAAAATCGTGTAAAATCTCTTTAAGTATGATTGACTTGTAATTTTATGAATAAATCTCCCAGGTTGTTAGCTAACGTTAGTTAGTTGATAACTTTTTGATTTGAGCAACAGAAGATCTTCAAAAAAATGGTTTTCACCTGCTGGTCTGTTTTGACAGATTTCTGCCATTATTTGCATTTGCTTCTTATCGATTCCTTTTTGGGTTATTTTTGGTAAATTGAGCTTTTTGAGGGAATTGCTACAATAGCTGGTGTCTTTAGTGAAAGTTTTGATGTTTTTAAACTAAACCAAAAGGCCTATTATCTTTTGAATGCACTAATGTTGCTAATGAAGATTCTGTAAAGTTTTGTATGAAGAAAATTTTCAGGTGTAAGGAAAGAATGATGTAATGAGATGTAGAATGGACAAAAGCTCAAGCTTGGGTATGCCACCTCTTGTCACCCCAAGAAATATTCAAGAGGTAAAAGCGTCAAAGCTTGGGGATTCCCAAGGCATCGCCTTCTTCATCAATAAAAATCTTAGGTCTTTCTAGACACTTTGTTTTTAGTGTTTCATGCACTATTGTGTTGTTCTTGGAGCATCTTAGTGTTTGTTTTTGGTTTTTGCTTGCTTAGTTTGCTTGAATAAATTAGTTGGATCCTCGTTTTCGCCCTGTTGTTTCAAATAAGTTGATTGGTGTTGGAAAGGAGTAGGAAGTTCTTGCTTAGTAGTACAAGAAGGAGCTTGCTTTGACTGTGACTTAGACTTTAGTATGTCACGCTAGATGTTGTTTTGACCTTATGCTTAGTGATTATTGTTGTAGCATGACTTGCTCCAAATCATTGAGATTGCTTAGTGTGCCTTGAAAGAATCATGCGTTGTTTTAGCATACAAAAGCATAGTATTGTGGTATTCTCCTTTGATATTTTGTTTGGGTTGACTTGGCACATGCTCACACCATGTTATGACTCTAACCAGTCACCATTTGCCTCTATGATCATTTAGTTTTGACTTGTGGTACCACTTTATGCTTTAGTTGATAATGTTTTGTCGCTCTGCATGATTATGGACATTATTGCTCTCTTAGTTGGTCGCTCCCAGTCTTTTGCTGAGTAAGCTCTACTCATGCATCCAACTCCCAAGATACCAAGTAATTCCAAAGTGTCCACTATACATTCCTATGCATGGTGTGTTACACCATTTCAAGAAAATTCTTGTTTTCATCTACCATCCAATTAAAAAGTATTTTGTTATGAGAAAAACTAGTGATTAGAGCTCTCACGAACTTGATGGCACACTTTATTTTTCTTGCCCCTAATAAACTTGAACCATTGTTTTCATCTACCATCCAAGTTGTATATGCTTGCACTTATACGTTGGGATTAGTAGAACCGTGCTATCACGGGGAATGCTTTCAACACCTGTAAATATCTACCCCGTTGATATCATGCTCTTTTGTTTATGGATGTCGTCGGTGTGAAATAAAAGGGGAGCTTGTAAGTCCATGGAGTTATGTATATATGTTAGAGAAACGCCTAAGCCGCTAGCCTAAGTCATGCCTAATCATGGTGGAAACTTGCAGCATCACCATAGTGAGAAATCTATGAAGCATTCTTCTTATAAAAAAGAGATGTGAGATTCAGAAAAATAAAAAAAAATAAAAAAAGAGGAAAGAGAGAAAAAGCACCATATTCCTGATGGCGCTTTGTTGACATGGGAGTTTCTTCTTCTTCATTCCCCGGCAATGGCGCCAGAAAACTTATTGGCGGCGCCTGAGAGCGCTTCGTTGGGAAACCCCAAGAGCAAGGTGTGAAGAGCACAACAACAAGTCTTCCCTCAGTAAGAAACTGAGGTTATCGAACCAGTAGGAGGAAGGAAACATCTCAAAGGTGTTGCAAGCAACTTGGAGACCTACACAACACAAACTCAAGACTTTGCCCCAACAAACAGTGAGGTTGTCAATCTCACTGGTTTGCTGAAAACAAAGGATTAACTATATGGTGTGGAATATAATAGTGGTTTGCAGAAAGTAAACAGTAACAGTGGAAGATGTACCAATGGTAAAGATTGTACTGGGGTCCATAGTTGACTAGAGGTGTTCTCCTTAGATAAACAAACATGGCATGCTGGGTAAACAAATTACAGCAGGGCAATTGACAGGACTGAGCAAGGCATAACAATGCAATACTAGACATCAAGATCCTATGAGATTCGATTGGGCAATACAACAAGATACATAGACCGCCATCCAACTGCATCTATAACTAGAAGTCCACCTTTGGGTTCTCATCCAAACCCCCTCCAGTATTAAGTTGCAAGCAACAGACAACTGCTTTAAGCAAAGTGTGTAAGGTAAACAATCCACTTGTTCCATGAACAAGAGACCGTAGTTTTCTCCCTAGTGGCAACAACACATCTACTACCTTAGAGATTTTTGTCACTTCCCTTAGGTTAAATGGAGGCATGAACCCACTATCGAGCATAAATACCCCCTCTTGGAGTCATAACAACTACTCGGCCAAGATACCTACTAACAACAGAGAGCATGCAAGATCACAAACAACACAGACATGATAGAATCAATAAGACAAAACCATTAATCAATCTGACATAGTAATCTCAATATCCATCGGATCCCCACAAACAAAACATGCATGATTACAAATATATGAGATCTTGATCATGAATGGAGCTCACAAGATCTAGACATGAAAGCACAAAGGAGGAGATACAACCATCTAGCTACTACATGGACCCGTAGTCCAAGGTGGAACTACTCATGCTTCATACATGAGAAGAAGGCCTCTGGGATGATCTCCCCTCCGGCAGGGTGCCAGGAAGAACTTCAGATCAGCCTCCCCCCGATCTAGGGATGATGGTGGCGGTGGCTACAAACGGTTTCGTGGAATATTGATTGGGTACTTAGGGTATAGGCATCGGGGGCTTCTTATAGGCAAAGAGGGAGGCCAAGGGTGCCAGTGGCTGCACCCTCCAGGGCTGGCCAAACTGTCCAGGGGTGTGGCCCCCTCGAGGCCCTCCTCCGTCTCGTCTTCTAGATCCGTGTTCCCCACGGTAAAATATTGAGTTTGGCTTTTGCCCCGTCCAATTTCGAGAATATTGATTTTCTGCCTTTCTGGAACCAAAAACAGAAGAAAACTGGTAACTGGCACTATGGAATCTTGTTAATAGGTTAGTACCAGAAAACATATAAAAACACCTCAAAGTATAGACAAAGCAAAGCAAAGTAGATACTAAACAAGCATGGAACATCAAAAATTATAGATACGTTTCCGACGTATCAAGCATCCCCAAGCTTAACTCCTGCTCGTCCTCAAGTAGGTAAGTGATAAAAATAATAATTTTTGAGGTGACATGCACCATCAAAATCAAGATCAAAATGAAAGTTGGGATCAAAGAACTCTAAACATGAGCATGAAAGATGGAGTTCTAACAGTAAGACAAAGTAACTATGCATGCAACATGAAAGGCTACAAACAAAGATCATGAATAGCATGCATTGAAAAACGTTTGTTTGTTTCACATATAGAAAACATGGCATAGTGGCATTCATATTGTCCCTCATGGAGTACAAAACATAAATGCATAGGACACCTTCAAAGTTCATAAGGGAGACTAGATACAAATAGCACAAGAATAAGTAATATCAACAATATGAATCAATCAGTAAGTCTTGGGACAATGCACATATAACTAAGAATGGCAACTATGCTCTCATAATTGGTGCCTATGGATAGAAGGTGGAGACTCAATATAATAGTGGAAGAAAGTCCCTTCATAAGGAAAGCAGGGATTTCAAGTTTTAAAAAGAGCTTCCAAAAATTATGGTACTTCTTAGCTTTCAGCCCTCATTGCCCCTATCATAAGCATCTTGAAGTGATTAAGGTTAAAGTGAACAAACTATGGATCATAGGCTTGACAAAGTATAAGTTGGCAATCTCATGTCCCTTGAATACGAGGGCCGCTCCTCATGCTACTCAACTTTAGTTACTTGCAAGTTTTTGTCATAGTAAATATATGCGTATCATAGAGAACCGCCAACGGGGTACCCCTTGCACATGGTACGAGAGCTATCCCATAACCAAAATGACAAGGCAAGCAGACAATGAGCATCTCAGCGATCTTTTTATTAGCTATTTGCATAGGTTTTTATTGAGGATGCTTCACATATTTCTCATTATGGTTATTAGGCTAGCAGCCCAGGCGTTTCTGTGACACAAAATACATAACTCCATGGACTTACAAGCTCCCTTTTTATTTCACACCGGCGACATCCATAGACAAAAGAGCATGATATCAACTGTATAGAGATCCAAAAGTGTTGAAAGCGTTCCCCATGGCAGCATGGTTCTGCTAATCCCAATGTATAAGTGCAAGCATATACAACTTAGATGACACAATGGTTCAAGTTTATTAGGGGCAAGAAAAATAAAGTGTTCCATCAAGTTCGTGAGAGGTTTAATCACTAAGTTTTCACATAACAAAATACTTTTTAATTGGAAGATAGATGAAAATAAGAATATACTTGGAATGGTGTAACACACCATGAATAGGAATTTATAGTGGACACTTTGGAATAACTTGGTTTCTTTGGAGTTGGATGCATGAGTAGAGCTTACTCAGCAAAAGTGAAGGCTAGCAAAAGACTGAGAGCGACCAACTAAGAGAGCAATAATGGCCATAATCATGCAGAGCGACAAAACATTACTAATCAAATCATAGAGTGGTACTACAAGTCAAGGACTAAATGATCATAGAGGCTAATGGTGACTTGTTAGAGTCATAACATGGTGTGAGCATGTGCCAAGTCAACCCAAACAAAGCATCAGAGGAGAATACCACAATTCTATGCTTTTGCATGCTAAAACAACACATGATTCGTTCAAGGCACACTAAGCACTCTCAATGACTTGGAGCAAGTCATGCTACAGCAATAATCACTAAGAATAAGGTTAAAACAACATATAGCATGACAAGATAAAGTCTAAGCCACAGTCAAAGCAAGCTCACCTTGCACTATTTCAAGCAAGAACTTTCTACTCCTTTCCAACGTCAATCAACTTATTTGAAACAACACAGCAAGAACGGGGGTCCAAACTACTTTATTCAAGCAAACTAAGCAAAGCAAACGAAAACTAAGACGCTCCAAAAACAACACAACAGTGCATGAAACAATAAAAACGAAGTGTCTAGAAAAACCTGAGCTTTTTATTGATGAAGAAGGGGATGCCTTGGGCATCCCCAAGCTTTGACGCTTGTACCTCTTGAATATTTCTTGGGGTTACACGGGGTGGCATCCCCAAGCTTGAGCTTTTGTCCATTCTTTATCTCATTGCATCATTCTCTCTCTACACCTTAAAATTTTCGTTCACACAATCTTCATTAGCAACATTAGTGTATTCAAAAGATAATAGACCCTTGGGTTTAGCTTTAGAACAGCAAAACTTTCACTAAAAACACAAGCTACTGTAGTAACTTCCTTTTAAAAGCTCAATTCCCCAAAATAGAATTCAAAAAGAAATCAATAAGAAGCAAATGCAAATAATGGCAGAAATATGTCAAAACAGACCAGGAGGTAGAAACCGATTTTTTCGAAGACCTTATGTTGCTCAAATCAAAAAGTGTTGAACTAACAAAATTTAGATAACATTCTTTGGGATTTATTCGTAAAATATCAGCTCAATACGACTTACAGAGATTCCTCACGAATTTTTACGGTGGATCACAAAAATCTGTTTCGGGACAACAACTCCCCAAATCTTACTTCCCTCTCATTAGAGGTCATTCTTGGCACAAAAAGAAAACAAAAAGGATAAGGAGAGGTCATTACTGAATTAATAACTTCCAAGACTCAAGAAAACTCTTGGGTTATCTCCCAACAAGTACTTTTCTTTAACGCCTTTAAGTTAGGCACAAGAAGCAAGAATCAAGTATTTTCAAATAAAGAATCATTAACATCAAACCTTGATTTCAAAGGAGGAGCAAAAAGAAACTTCTCTCTACTCATAGGGAAGTGTTCAATACCTTTCTTGAATAGAAATTGATATTTAATGGTGCCTTCTTTCATATCAATAATGGCACCAACATTTCTAAGAAAAGGTCTTCCCAAAGTAATAGGACAAGAAGCATTGTATTCAACATCCAAAACATAGAAATCAATAGGGACATAAGCATTGTAACCATACTGAGAACATCATTAACACTCCCCATGAGTTTCTTTTTAGCATTATCATTAAGTGGTACATCCAAATAATAATCTTCCAAAGGTGGCAAATCAAGCATTTCATAAATCTTTCTAGGGATAATAGAGACACTATAACCAAGGTCACATGAAGCTTTGAGATCAAAGTCATTCACTTGCATATTAATAATGGGTTCCCAACTATCTTCTACTTTCCTAGGGATAGAAGCTTTGTGTTTCAACTTCTCTTCCTTAATTTTAACAAGAGCATCAGTAATGTGTTTGGTGAAAGCTACATGCATATCACTAGCTTTAGGACTTCTTGCAAGCTTTTGTACGAACATAATCACTTCAGAAATATTGCAACCATCAAGATCAAAATCAAAATTATCATCACTTGTAGTAGACTCATTGGTATTAGGCATTGTAGGAGGAGGAATAGGGACTTCTTGTGGTTTAGTGGCATCCATATTGGTGGTGGTGATGGTCCACACGCTATTGTTTCTAGAAATTTCAGCTTCCCTTTCCCACTTAGCATGAAGTTGGGCTAACAGTCTAATATTTTCATCAATAGTAACTTGTATGGCATGAGTAACAGCAAAGGTACTTTCCATGGTTTCAGGTTTAGCAGCCATTTTATTAATCAAAGAGGATTGTGCTTCACACAAAGAGGAAATATTTTTATCTACATTCAAAAGCTTTTCCTTCACAATCTTGTTGAAAGTGGTTTGTTTACTAATAAAGTCTTTGAGCATGACTTCAAGTTCATAGGGGGCACTTCTAGTGTTTTTGTAGGAGTTTCCATAGGTATTTCCATTAGGAGGATAAGGCCTATAATTGTTGTTACTACCAAAATTATTCCTATATGCATTGTTGTTGAAATTGTTGTTTCTAATGAAATTGACATCAACTTGCTCTTATTGAGCAACCAAAGAGGCTAAGGGAACACTATTATGTAGTGTTTGTAGCATAGAAAACAAAAAAATTCCTACGATGGGAACAACTATGTACCAAGATCTATCTACTAGATACAAACAACAGGCGGATGTATATCCGTAGAGAACATACCCTTTAAGACCGACAAAGCTTAACGAGTCAAACTCGTGGTTGATGTAGACGATCTCTTGCCGATCTCAAGATCGAGAGGAAGTCCTTAGCACCGCAACTTAGCGGTGCCTCCGTGCTCGCACACACGTTCGAGGCACCGAGCAACCTCCGCCTCCTCGCTCCAGCGATGCAGCGGAAGCACAACTCTTTCTTGCCGAATAGCCACCGGGAACATGTATCTCGCTAGTCCGAGACCATGGGTATAAATACTAGAGGGAGAGAGAGATCCTTCACGAGGAGGTGTGAGTGAGAGAGAGGAGAGGGGGCTCCTTTTATAGGAGGAGGAGGCACTGGTGACTCCTTGATGGCGCCAGAAAACTTGGTGCTTGAAGTGGAGTCTTGTTGGGAACCCCAAGAGCAAGGTGTGAAGAGTATAGCAGCAAGTCTTCCCTCAGTTGAGACCGAGGTTATCGAACCAGTAGGAGGAAGGAAACGTCACACAGGTGTTGCAAGCAACGCGGATACCTGCACAACACAAACTCAAGACTTTGCCCCAGCGAATCAGTGAGGTTGTCAAGCTCACCGGTTTGCTGTAACAAAGGATTAAACGTATGGTGTGGAAGGTAATGGTTTGTAGCAAGTAAGCAGTATGATGGAAGATGTATCAATGGTAAAGATTGGACCGGGGTCCATAGTTCACTAGAGGTGCTCTCCTTAGATAAACAACATGGCATGAAGGGTAAACAAATTACAGCAGGGCAATTGACAGGAACTGAGCAAGGCATACCAATGCAATTAATAGCCAGAAAGATCCTATGAGGTTGATTGGTCAATACAACAATATACCTAGACCGTCATCCAACTACATCTATGACTAGAAGTCCACCTTCAGGTTATCATCCGACCCCCCTCCAGTATTAAGTTGCAAGCAATAGACAACTGCTTTAAGCAAAGTGTGTAAGGTAAACAGTCCACATGTTCCATGAACAAGAGACCGTTGTTTTCTCCCTATTAGCAACAACACATCTACAACCAAAGAGATTTTTGTCACTTCCCTTGGAAACTAGAGGCATGAACCCACTATCGAGCATAAATACCCCCTCTTGGAGTCACTAGCAACTACTTGGCCAAGATAACCACTGGAAACAGAGAGCATGCAAGAACACAAACAACACAGACATGATAGAATCATAAAGATAAAACCATTAATCAAACCAACATAATAATCTCAATATCCATCGGATCCCCGCAAACACAACATGCATGATTACAAATAGATTAGATCTTGATCATGAACGGAGCTCATAAGATCTATACATGAAAGCACAAAGGAGGAGATACAACCATCTAGCTACTGCATGGACCCATAGTCCAAGGTGGAACTACTCACGAATCATACCGGAGAGAAGGCCTTCGGGATGATCTCCCCTCCGGCAGGGTGCCAGGAAGAACTTCAGACCCCCCGATCTAGGGACGATGGTGGCGGCGGCTACAGACGGTTTCATGGATTTCTGTTCGGGTCTCAGGGTTTCTGCATCGGGGGCTTCTTATAGGCGAAGGGGGAGGCCGAGGAGGTGGCCAGGGATGTCAAACCCTATCCAGGCGCGGGCTAGGGCCCACCCACGCCTAGGGTGGGTCTGGCCCCCTGGCTGGCCTCCCGGGCTCCCCTCTGGACTTCTTGTTCCCCACGGAAAGTTATTTACTTTGTCCTTCGTCCCGTCCAATTCCGAGAATATTTCTTTACTAACTTTTTAGAAACCAAAAATAGCAGAAAAAAGTCATCTGGCACTGTGGCAACATGTTAATAGGTTAGTACCAGAAAACATGTAAAAAGCACCTCAAAGTGTGGACAGGTAAAGCAAAGTAGATACTAAACAAGCATGGAGCATCAAAAATTATAGATACGTTTCCAACGTATCAGGCACCCAAGGGGGTGGCCGCCGGCCATGGGGCTGCCCCCTCCCCTCCTCCATTCACGTGGGTAGACACTCCACTCACTCAAATGCCTTTCAATTCCCTCCACTCAAAATCCCACTCAAATTCCCATTAAATTTCCACCAAATTTAATGCAAACTCTCATTAAATAAAAATCCTTTTATTTATTCAGAATTTTGTAAATTACTTTAATGACAAACATTGACATATAACCCCTTGCTAGTATTTCATTTCACATGCAAAAACACTTTCTGCAATTTCACCCGAAAACCTGTTTCGGTATCTAGTGAAATAAATTCATGCGCTTGTTATTCTTTCCGGCATGAAACTTTTGCTCCAAATGTATGTTGGTGTCTCTTAAGTGTGCCACCCTACGGTTTGTGAATAATGCGTACATGATCGAGACCCTTCTCCGATCAATAATCAGAAGCGGGATCTGGAAACACATATTGACTCCCACACATTCAACGACGACTTTCTTGTGATCGTCGGAACCTTTTACGCTAGTATGTTAATCCTTTTGTTTCACGATATATTACATGTCCGAGATTCGATCATCGGTATCTCCATACCTAGTTTGATCTCATTACTGACATGCACTCTTTTCTCGTTCCCATGATATAACATTCTAGTGATCAAATCACTTGCTTGCAGGCTAACCAATGTGCTATCACCGAGAGGGCCCAGAGCATATCTATCTGTCATTGGGATGAACAAATTCCACTCTCGATCCATGGGCCTCAACATAACACTTTAGTAGTTCTGAACCCATCTTTATAATCACCCAGTTACGGTGTGACGTTTGATGTTATCAATAAACTCTTTCGGTGTTAGTGATTGACATGATCTCATGGTCTAAGAATTAGGATCACTTCGTAAGTTGTTATAGCAATATAAACTCAATGACTTTTGATCGTAATGCTATACTTCGGATGAATGTTCATCACACCATTACACTAATGTTGTGACGTCGTTATTAACAACATCCAATGTCTATGATCAGGAAACCTTGATCATCTTGTTAATCAACGAGCTAGTTTATGAGAGAGGCATAACTAGGAACTTTTTGTTTATTTATTAAACACACATGTATTAACGTTTCCGTATAAATACAATTATAGCATGCAAAATAAACATCTATCATATACTTGGAATACACATAATAAACACTTTATTATTGCCTCTCAGGGCATATTCCCTTCAGTCTCCCACTTGCACTAGAGACAATAATCTAGTTACATAGTGATGAATCTAACACCCATGGAGTTCTGGTGTTGATCATGTTTTGCTCTAGGGAGAGTTTTAGTCAACGGATCTGCTACATTGAGACCCGTATGTACTTTACAAATATTTATATCTCCATCCTTGACATGTTCACGGATGGAGTGAAACCAGCGCTTAATATGCTTGGAATACTTGTGAGACCTTGGTTCTTTGGCATTGGCAGGCACCATTGTTGTTACAATAGATCACCATTGGGTCCAATGCGCTTGCAACCACACCTAGTTCGGATATGAACTCCTTCATCCAAATCGCTTCCTGAGCCACTTCCGAAGCAGCAACATATTCGGCCTCCGTTGTTGATCCCGCCACCATGGGTTGTTTGGAACTCCTCCAACTAACCGCTCCGCCATTCATGAGAAATACGTATCCGGATTGAGACTTAGAGTCATCTAGGTGTCAAAGCTAGTGTCGACATAACACTTAGCGACGAGATTTTCTTCACCTCTGTACACAAGAAACATATCCTTAGTTCTTCGCAAGTACTTAAGGATATTCTTGACCGCTATCTAGTGTTCCGAACCTGGTTCCGATTGGTACCTACTAGTCAAACTAATAGCATGTGCCACATCCAGTCTTGTACATAGCATGGCGTACATTATAGAGCCTATGGCTGAAGTATAGGGGACTTTGTCCATTATCTCTCTTTCTTCCGTCGTAGCCGGACTTTGAGTCTTAATCAATGTCTTGCCTTGCAACATAGGTAAGAACCCTTCTTACTTTCGTCTATTTTAAACTTCTTTAAAATCTTATCAATGTATGTACTTTGCGATAGCCCTATTAGGCGCCTAGATCTATCTCTATAGATCTTTATGCCTAATATGTATGACGCTTCACCTAGGTTCTTCATTGAAAATTTGCTATTTAGATAACTTTTAACACTGTTTAAAAGATCTATATCATTTCCGATCAATAATATGTCATCCACATATAATATCAGAAATGCCACATTGATCCCACTCACTTTATTGTAAATACAAGCTTCTCCATAAGTTTGGACAAATCCAAACTCTTTGATCACCTCATCAAAGCGGAGATTCCAACTTCATGATGCTTGCTTTAGTCCATAGATGGATCGTTGAAGCTTGCACACCTTGTTAGCATCCTTAGGATCGACAAAACCCTGTGGTTGTATCATATACAACTCTTTTTCAATATTACCATTGAGGAACGCGGTTTTGACATCCATCTGCCATATCTCATAATCAAAATATGTAGCAATTGCTAACATAATCCTAACTGACTTTAGCATCGCTACAGGAGAGAATGTCTCATCGTAGTAAACTCCTTGAATTTGTCGAAACCCCTTTGCGACAAGTCGAGCTTTATAGACGGTCACATTACCATCAACATCAGTTTTCCTTTTGAAAATCCGTTTATTCTCCACGGCCTTCCGGTCGTGTGGTAAGTCCACCAAGTTCCAAACTTGATTTTCATACATGGATTCCATCTCGGATTTCATGGCTTCTAACCACTTTTTGGAATCCGGGCTCATCATCGCTTCTTCATACGTCGCATGATCATCAATTTCATCCACCATGAAATTCATAACAGGGTTTCTGTACAGCTCGGGAGTTGCACGCGTCCTGCTAGACCTACGAGGTTCGGTAGTACTCTCTTTCAGAGTTTCATGATCATTATCATTAGTTCCCTCTTCAACTGGTGAAGCCAACTCCAGAACGACGTCCAGTGCTGCGCTACTCGCCATACTTTGAAGAGAAGGTTCAATAACCTCTTCGAGTTCTACCTTCTGACTACTTACACCTTTCGCGAGAAATTCTTTCTCTAGAAAGGATCCATTCTTGGCAAAAAAAAACTTGCCCTCGGATCTGTGATAGAAGGAATACCCAATTGTTTACTTAGGGTATCCTATGAAGACGCATTTTTCTGCTTTGGGTTCGAGTTTATCTGGTTGAAGTTTCTTCACATAAATATCGAATCCCCAAACTTTAAGAAATGACAGCTTAGGTTTGTTTCCAAACCACAATTCATATGGTGTCTTTTCAACGGATTTAGATGGTGCCCGATTTAAAGTGAATGCAGCAGTTTCTAGTGCATAACCCCAAAATGATGACAACGTTAAGTCCGTCAGAGACATCATAGATCGAACCATATCCAATAAAGTACGATTACGACATTCCGACACACCATTTCGCTGTGGTGTTCCGGCAAGTGTGAGTTGTGAAACAATTCCACACTCTTTCATATGAGTGCTAAACTCGTAAATTAGATATTCTCCTCCACGATCAGACCGTAGAAATTTGATCTTTCTATTATGATGATTTTCCACTTCATTCTGAAATTCCTTGAACTTTTCAAAGGTTTCAGACTTGTGTTTCATCAAGTAGATATAACCGTATCTACTCGAATCATCCGTGAAAGTAACAAAATAACGATATCCACCTCGCGCCGACACACTCATTGGACCACATACATCAAAATGTATGATTTCTAATAAATCTGTCGCCCATTCCATTGAACCGGAAAACGACGTTCTAGTCATCTTGCCCATAAGGCATGGCTCACATGTATCAAATGATTCAAAATCAAGTGATTCCAAAAGTCCATCCGAATGGAGCTTCTTCATGCATTTAACACCAATATGACCTAGACGGCAGTGCCACATATATGTGGATATATCATCATTAAGTTTAATCCTTTTAGCATCAACATTATGAATATGTGTAACACTATTATCGAGATCCAACAAAATTAAACCATTCATCATCGGTGCATGACCATACAAGATTTCATTCATATAAATAGAACAACCATTGTTCTCGGATTTAAATGAATAACCACTTCGCACCAAACACGATCCAGATACAATGTTCATGCTCAGTGCAGGCACCAGATAACAATTATTCAAGTTTATTACTAATCCCGATGGTAGGTGGAGAGGTAGCGTTCCGACGGCGATCACATCAACACTTGATCCATTGCCTACACGCATCTTGACCTCACCCCTTGCTAGCGGTCGCTTGTTCCGCAACCCCTGATTCAAGTTACAAATATTAGCAACTGAACCGGTATCAAATACCCAGGTGCTACTGCGATTACTAGTCAAGTACACATCAATAACATGTATATCATATATACCTTTGCTTGCCTTGCCGGCCTTCTTGTCTGCCAAATACTTGGGGCAGTTGCGCTTCCAGTGGCCAGTACCCTTACAATAATCGCACTCGGTATCAGACTTAGGTCCAACTCGGGGTTTCTTTTCAGGCACGACATTCGGCTTGCCGCCCTTACTTTCCTTCCGTTTTCCCTTCTTGTCTTTCTTGAAACCAGTGTTCTTATTGATCATCAACACTTGATGTTCTTTCTTGATCTCCACTTCTGCAGTTTTAAGCATTAACAAAAGCTCAGGGAGAGACTTCTTCATGCCTTGCATATTATAGTTCATCACGAAGCTCTTATAGCTAGGTGGCAGAGACTATAGAACACGATGGATTCCTAAGTAATGGGAATCGATATTCCCAAGGACACAAGCTTATCGGTGTAACCCGGCATCTTGAGTACATGCTCACTTACGAAGTTGTGCTCTTCCATCATGCAGATAAAGAACTTTTTTGAAGCACGGTAGCTCTCTACATTAGCATGTGTGTCGAAGATCATTTTCAACTCACCCATTGTATCAAATGCATTGCCGTTTTCGAAACGCTTTCGAAGTTCTGGCTGTAGCCCATACAATATGCCACAATGAACTAGGTTGTGGTCCTCCTGACGAGTCTGATAGACATTCTTCTCCTTGTCAGGGGCATCATCGAAAGATGGGGGGCCTAGCAGCACTTATAGCACATATTGCTTTTGTGCAGTAGAGAGGAGAATCCTCAAATTCATGGCCCATTCGGTAAAGTTGCTACCGTTCGTTGCAAGTTTCTCTTTCTCCATGAACACATTGAAATTAAAAGCAGGTGGTGCCATCTACAACAAAATTTGTAAAGTTTAGACTAAGTTTATGATAGATTGAGTTCAACTAATCCACATTACGAATGAACTCCCACTCAAAAACGACATCCCTCATGTCTTTTTGGTGATTACATGAACCAAATCCACTACACCAAGTCCGATCATCACGTGAGTCGGTGTAGCTTCAAAGGCGAGCATCAAATGGGCATCATATATACCATATTACTCATGCTTAACCTTTTGGTCCGTGTTCCGAGGCCATGTCTGTACATGCTAGGCTCGCCAAGTAAGAACCTTAGTATTCACGTGTGTAACTGTCTTACACCCGAAATATGGTCGTGGATCCAAGAACATTCGATCATCACATGATGTCTTGGAGCGACGAAACATAATCAGTGCATACTTAAGGAAGAACACATTCTTATCTTGATATTTAAATGAGGGATCATCTTATTATGCTAATAAAATGCCAAACAAGCAATATAAGATGCAATAAAACATCACATATTTATAAGTGAAATGATATGGTTCCCGCATATGATCTCCATCATGTGCACCGTCGTATGATCACTATCATACCTCTATGTGTAAGGCCAAGGTCTATGGAACTTACACGTCATGTGTGTTGTAAGAGTACCATCTCATACTTCTACTTACAACATCACCATATCATAACACTAGCCCAGCAACAATCTAAACTAGACGCCTCTAATTTATCCATTGCAAGTTTTTACATGGCTTAGGATTTCGAAGATAGAACCTTTCTTACCTACGAACATGAACCACAAAGAGGATATCCAAAATTTTGACAATTCGTTTCAAATTAGATATTGACTATAGTAGGAGAGATAGACACCCGCTAGCCACTTATGCAAACTAGTTGCATGTCAAGCGTGGAACAGGTCTCATGTGCGAGGATGACATGTAAAGTTTGTCCGGGCCGCTTCATCCCACTATGCCACCAATATCCAAATGTAAGATCCCTCCTTTATAAAGGAAAAGGATCCCTGTGATTGCAATGCTAGTCCCTGGATCAATGCTAGCATCCACAGTTTAAGATGAAGTACACAGAAACAAAGGTCATTATTACAGTCATTCCAGAGACAAACATAGTCTTTACAACTCCAAGTCCACATGCCTAGTACAAGAGTTTAAATAAGTAAATAGATAAAAGTCTTCATCTTCATGTGCCACAGGCAAACATGTTGAGTGTAGACTCATGACTCCTAATCCTCATCAGAGTAACCTGAAACATCACAAGTTACAGCCACAGCGGGTCAATACATTGGAATAGTATTGGCAAGTGATACCTTAGTATAATTTTGGTGGACTAGATACTATATGCAATTTGGCTAAGTGTAGCTTAGGCTTGCTTTGCTCAAAATAGGTTTTGCCTATTAGTTGAAATCACTAAGTTTTTCTTTATCAAAACTTTTCCCAAGGAACCACCAATAAACATTGAGGTCCTTCACCCTTGTTCACCCACAAGTTTTTACTTAGAAATTGGGATGAGGAGATTCTTGATAGCTTCCATGTCTTGATGCTCAAGTTGTCCTTTTCCAGGGACATGGCTAAGTACTTAGATTTTTCCATCTGCAGAGGTTGTGCACTTTCCCACCAGACTTGATTTTCACCAAGACAGGACTTTTCAGAAGCCTTCCCTTAGACCAAATGGACGCGTTCCAACCTATCATCCCACTACCACCAATTGTCCAAATGGCTAAGTTCTAGCAACCTATGTGATCCAGGCAGAGCCCATATTGCCAAGTGGCTGCACTAGAAGCTTCTTAACACTTGGCCTCTAAAATCTCTTTGTTCCTGGGTGGATTTCCACAAGTGAGATACACAAGGTAAACCATAGAAATGGGCCTTGTGTAACCACTCAACATAAACCATTCCTTCCATTCCACCCAGGTGTTTCATTCACTTAGTTGTTTTATTAGGCAAAACACAAGTCCAAAGACTTAGAAATATTTTCATCATAGCATGTATATTTCACCACCCTTGGTTGCTACTAGCTAGGCTAAGCATGGCATAGATAACATCTTAACTTAGAAATTTCCTAGCAATTCTACAACTACTAGGATTTCCCAACATGGCATATAAGCAAAATATAACATGCAAGACTATCAAAATACTTCTAATGCTTAGTAGAAAACATAGGGATGAAAATATCATGAATCACCACTTGCCTTGGTAGTTTGGAGAGTATCTACACTCCTCACAATCACAATCACTATTGGCACCAAAATCTACACATAAAATCATAGCAACAATCACATACACAATATATACAAACAAAAATATATGAATGCATGCAATATAATATGTGATGATTTTTGAAACTCAACAAAGCAAGTGTACAATAATGGTTCATAAACAAGTTCAAAACTTGCCAAACAACATTTATTTAAACCTTAAAACATTTCTCAAACAATTCATTTACTCAAAATAGCCCTACACATGTTTCTGTAAATAAAACCATTTTAACAGAAGAAAAACATTAAACACATTGCATATTTAGAAAGGGCTTGTTCTCCTGATTCCATTGATATAAAATTTGTCAAATTTGAACGTGGGGATCAAAAGTTATAGCTAAAACAAATTCAAACCACTAATAGATTCAAATCCTGTTTTTAAACCTAATCTCTAGCCACGCGTCTTAATCTGATTGGTGCGTACCGGTTCGCTCAGGATCGCGTCTGTGAGCCGTTAGATCTACTTAATCTGCATGGCCTAGATCTACTCATAACGCTTCGATAAGTGATCTGTTATGTATTTGGATCTAGATCCTCTTGTCTGGATCAAGCGACCACAATGGGGCCAGCGGTGGCTCTGGCGGCGAAGCTCGGTCACGGCGCGGCGCTACAGGTGGCTCTGGGGTCGTCGGATATGCTTACCAGAATCGTGGCGATGCACTGATGCTCAACCTGGCGACGGCTTGGCAAGGGGCGCACGGACACGGCTGCACGGGCTCGTCGGAGTTGCTGGCGCTTGCTCGTGGACGGTGACGGCGCGGCGACGCTCCTGGTCACCCTAGCATGAACAAATGGCATCGGGACATGCGCAAGACTACGGCGAACTCGTTCGTGTGAATCAGAGGCGAAGGGGAACAAGGGGCTCACCGAATTTAATCGCCGGAGTTGAGGACGTCATCGGAACCTTGCCGTAGCAGCGAAGACGACACTGGGCGGTATAGGAGGAACCAACGGTGTCAGAAGGTGCGCAAGGAAGTGGCGAAGCTGTCTGCGAGAACTAGAGAAGAAGGGGCGCACGGGGCTCACCGGGATTGGTCGTCGGAGTGAGCTCTGTCCGCGGCGGTGCGAGGATGATTGCGGGCAGCCTAGGGGCGCTTTGTGCTCGGAGTCTGGGGGAAAATGGAGAGGGGGCAGAGGGGGTTTAAGTAGGCGAGACAGGGGCGTGATTTACTCCTGCAATCAACGCGAATTGACGAGCGAATCAAACCAGGAAACACACGGCGTGATTTGGGGAAGAACACGTCGCGGGGTGGACACGACGACGCCGTGTGGGCCCCGGCTGTCAGCGAGAGGAACAGAGAGGGAGTGGGTCCTGTCTGTCACCACTCGGCAAAAGTGTGATGAGTAATAACGGTTCGCGGGGTGGGTTGCTGGGCTTAGTTGGGCCAGTTGGGCCAGATTCGCCTGTTAGCTTATTTTTTTCCCTTTTGACCTTTTTCTTTTTCTGTTTGATTTTTCTGAAATGATTTTAAACTCCAAATCAAATGAGTTTGAATTCAAAAATTCTCTAGGTTTTTATATTGCAAACCTTGCACTCAAATGTGTGTCAAACACTACTGTCTACTCAAAACACTTTGATCAAATGAAAATAAAAATAAAACCAAGCCTTTATGTGATATATTCAATAGGCATAATATTGGTTTTACTTACTCATTTTGTTTTGAAAACTTTGCTCAAGCTTTTGAAGGTGCCTAAGTTTAATTCAAACCTTACTGAACCAAACAAAGTACTCTTCTCATTGGAAGATAGCACTAAGGCTAGAGCAAACTTACATGAAATAATAAGCATATATGCTTCTGTTTTGAAATGATTTGTTTGAAATGAATTTCATATGATCATGGATGCATTGATGATATGCATGAGTTTGAAACATGTCTTTAGGGATGTTACAAATCTAACCCCCTTAAGGTGAATCTCGCCCTCGAGATTCGGATTGGCTAGCAAATAGGTGAGGGTGGTATTTCCGAAGATCATCTTCTCTTTCCCATGTTGCTTACTCTTTGGAATGATGGTTCCGCTGAACTTTGCAAAACTTGATAGTCTTAGTCCGTGTGACTCTTTCTGCAGTCTCAAGAATCTTGATAGGTTTCTCCTCATAGGTGAGGTCACTCTCCAACTGAACCTCTTCTAAAGGTATAGTATCCTTCAAAGAAGTTTCTTCCATTTCTGGATGACATTTCTTAAGCTGACTCACATGAAACACATTATGGACAGCTGACAAAGACTCTGGCAATTCAATTTCATAAGCAACTTCTCCTTTAAGACTGAGAATCTTGAATGGTCCAACATATCTTGGGGCCAACTTCCCTTTGACTCCAAACCTCTTCACTCCACAAAGTGGTGACACTCTAAGATAAGCTCTATCACCAACTTCATAGGTGACTTCTCTACGCTTAGGATCTGCGTAGCTTTTCTGTCGGGACTGTGCTATTTTTAATCTGTCCTTAACCAACTTGACCTTCTCCTCAGCTTCTTTGATAAGTTCTGGTCCGAACAAACTTCTTTCCCCCACACCATTCCATAGTAATGGGGTGGTACATTTTCTCCCATAGAGAAACTCAAATGGTGCCATCTCAATGCTGGCTTGATAGCTGTTGTTATAAGAAAATTCTGCGTAAGGCAGACTTTCATCCCAACTGGCTCCATAGTCTAGGGCACATGCCCTCAACATGTCTTCAAGAATTTGATTAGTCCTTTCTGTCCGTCCATCAGTTTGAGGATGAAAAGCAGTGCTGAATTCCAACCTCGTTCCCAATGGCTCATGTAATTGCCTCCAAAAATGGGAAGTGAATTGGGTTCCTCTATCTGACACAATACTCTTGGGTACACCATGTAGACATACAATTCTACTCATATATATCTTGGCTAACTTAGCACTAGTGTAGGTTGTCTTCACGGGTATGAAATGAGCCACTTTAGTTAGGCGATCCACCACTACCCAAATAGAATCATATCCTGACCGGGTCCTTGGTAATCTGGTAATGAAATCCATACCAATCTTATCCCACTTCCAATCAGGAATAGGTAGTGGTTGAAGCAAACCTGCTGGTTTCTGATGTTCTGCTTTCACTCTACTACACACATCACACAAAGCAATATGTTCGGCGATGTCCTTCTTGAGATTATTCCACCAAAATCTTTCCTTCATGTCCATGTACATTTTGGTGTTACCCGGATGAATGGAATACGGTGAGTTATGTGCTTCTTGCAAAATCATTTTCCGAAGCTCCGGATCTTGTGGAACACAGATACGTTTCCCATGCCATAAAGTACCCTGTTTGTCTTCATGGAATCCTTTGGCTTTTCCTTTGCCAACCTTTTCCTTAATTTCTTCAATTTCCTTATCAGTCTTCTGGGCTTCTTTGATCCTGTCCAACAAAGTGGGTTGAACATCCAAAGACATGAGATGTCCTTGAGGCACAATCTCCAATCTGAGATCTCTAAATTGGGCACACAGATCATCTGGCAATTCTCCCTTAGTGAGGCCATTTACAAAAACTTTACGGCTTAGAGCATCTGCTACAACATTTGCTTTATCGAGGTGGTATTGCAAACTCAAGTCATAGTCCTTGATGAGTTCTAGCCATCTTCTTTGTCTCATGTTAATTTCCTTCTGGGTGAAGATATACTTCAGACTCTTGTGATCTGTGAACACTTCACATCGCTTCCCCAAAAGATAGTGTCTCCATGTTTTGAGTGCATGGACAACAGAGGCTAACTCTAAATCATGAGTAGGATAGTTCACTTCATGAGTTTTGAGTTGTCTCAAGGCATAAGCCACAACTTTCCCGTCTTGCATAAGTACTGCACCCAAACCATGATGAGATGCATCACAATATACTTGGAGATCTTTTTCCAAATCTGGCAAACACAAGACTGGTGCTGTCACAAGTCTCTTCTTCAATTCCTGAAAGCTGAGTTCACAACCTTCAGACCAGTCAAACTTCTTGTCTTTCTTTAGCAATTCTGTCATAGGTTTAGCTACCTTGGAGAAATTCTCAATGAACCTTCTGTAGTAACCTGCTAAGCCCAGGAAACTACGAACTTCTTTCACTGACTTGGGAGATTCCCATTCACATAAACTGAAACTTTAGCAGATCAATCGCTACACCATCCCCTGACACAACGTGTCCGAGAAATCCAACTTCATTCAACCAGAATTCACACTTGCTGAATTTGGCATAAAGTTTATGCTCTCTAAGCTTCTCAAGTATCAAACGCAAATGTCCTTCATGTTCTTCTTTGCTCTTGGAGTAGATCAAAATGTCATCGATGAAAACGACAACAAACTTATCAAGAAATTCCATGAACACCTTGTTCATCATATTCATGAAGTATGCTGGTGCATTGGTCAAACCAAATGGCATCACGGTATACTCATACAATCCATACCTTGTAGTGAAAGCTGTTTTAGGTATGTCTTGTTCTCTTATCTTGAGCTGAAAATAACCTGACCGGAGATCAATCTTTGAGAACACACAAGCTCCTTCTAGTTGATCAAACAAGTCATTGATTCTTGGCAAAGGGTATTTGTTCTTGATAGTCACCTCATTGAGTGAACGGTAATCTATGCATAACCTTTGACTTCTATCTTTCTTCTCCACAAACAAAACTGGGGCTCCCCAAGATGATGAACTTGGTTGAATAAATCCTTTCGCAAATCGCTTCTCCAAGTTGTTTCTTGAGTTCTTTCAGTTCATCAACTGACATCTTGTACGGTCTCTTTGCTATTGGTCCAGATCCTGGTAACAAATCAATAAGAAACTCCACATCTCTATCTGGTGGCATTCCCGGCAATTCTTCTAGAAACACATCCGGATATTCACTCACAATTGGCACACTGTCTATGCTAACCCCCTTAAGAGAATTTAGCATACCCCTTTTTGTTTCAAAGTTGGTCTTGAATCTGATCCTTTTATTTTCTGGAGTTGTGAGTGAGACAGTATGGTTGGCACAATCTATTACTCCCTTGTGCTTAGTCATCCAATCCATTCCCAGAATAACATCCAATCCTTGGGAATTTAGGATTATCAAGTTAACGGGAAACTTATACTTCCCAAACTCTATGACTAGATCATGACATCCTGAATTCACTATCATTTCTCCGCCAGGAGAACTTACTTTTATAGGGCACCCAATAGTTTCTACCGGTAGTTCATTTCTTTCAACAAATGCTCTTGATATTAATGAATGAGATGCACCAGTATCAAAGAGAACAAATGCTGGAACAGAATTGAGTTTGAACTTACCAGCAACAGCATCAGGCTCCTCATAAATTTCCTCCACATTGATGTGGTTCACTTGTCCCTTTTGAAAAGGGTTGGGTTTGTTGGGTCCTTCAACTTTATTTTCTGGGCATTCATTAGCATAATGCCCCACCTTCTTGCACTTTAAACACTCAACCTAACTAATATCCTTCTGTGGTGGCTCTTATATCCACCCTTGTGGTTCTTGTACTTGTCATTATCATGACTACGGTGATGCTTGTTGTCATGAAGGTTGTGGTTGTGGTGCTTATTGAATTTCCCATGCTTGTGGGATCCTGAGCTTCCACTATCATCATAATGGGAATGCTTGTGAGACGATCCCGAGCTGTGCTTGTCAGAGTGCTTTCTCTTCCTGCTTTCAACTTGCTTCATTTTGCTCTCCAAAATAGCAGCCTTATCACAGAGAGACTGATAAGTGGGAACGCAGGATACTGATAGCTGCAAGTTCAGTTCATCATTTAGGCCTTCAAGGAACTTTTCCTTCCTCTTAGCATCAGTGTCAACTTCGTCCGGTGCATAACGCGCCAGATTGTTGAACTCCTCAATATATTCAGCCACGCTGCGGTGGTGCTGCTTCAGATTATGGAACTCTTTCTTCTTCAAACTCATCACTCCGGATGAGATGTGAGCAGTACGAAAACCATCTTCAAAGATATCCCATGTCACATCTTCGATGGGAGTGGTGATCTGGAAGTTATCCCACCAAGTGGCGGCTGGTCCTTCCAACAAATGTGCTGCAAATCTGACTTTTTCTGCATCAAGATGTTCCACAGTTACCAAGTCCTTGTTCACAGAGCGTAGCCAATCATTGGCCACCATTGGATCAGTTGTTCCTGAGAACTTTGCTGGCCTCAATCTCAAGAACCTGGTAAGCATGTCAAAACCCGGTGGGTTGTTGTTGTTGTTGTTATTATTATTATTATTATTATTATTATTATTATTATTGTTGTTGTTGTTGTTGTTGTTCTCGATGAACGTAGTCATCATTTGCATCAGCTGAGTCTGAGCTGGCATCATTTGCTGCATCTCAGGGGTGATGTTGTTATTGTTGTTGGGGTTGGGATTTGCACGACGGGGAGGCATCTATGGTTTGTTCAATAGAGATAAAAATAAAATACCCATAGATTCTTTCATGCACAATACATCAAATAAACAATCACCAAGCATGCATCATAACAATAATAGTTCAACAACAGAAACGACAAGTTTGCAAAGTAAACACACCAATAACAAGCCATCCACATGTTGGATGGTCATTGTGACTCAAATAAAGTATGATAGATAAATGATAAATGAGTAGTCATCACTACTCCTCGGCATCAACCTCCTCCTCAATAAAAGTAAGACCTGCATTCTCCATAGAGGTCTTGTATTCCTCGACATTGGTGGTCAAGGTCTCTACTTTGGCTTTGAGGGCCCTCTTCTGAGAATGAAGCCTCTCTATCACAGTCTGCTGATGCTCGAGCTCAAAGTCCTTGGCCTGCAGTTCTTCAGTCATGTCCCGAATCCTCTTGTTCCTATCTTGGACTCGCTTCTCTTGACTCTTGAACTTTCTGTCCTGGCTCTCGAACTTTGCCTCCATCTCCTTGACTATCTCATCTTGCTCTGCGAAGAGCTTGTCCTTCTCACGAAGCTGCACCTGGAGTTCGTCATTGCTAAGCATGACGTTGGTCCTATCAGTGTCCACGTGCCTAAGAAGAACCTCTAAGTCCTGGAGGTATAGGCGAATCGGCTCAGCTGTATCCCTCGAAGTGTCCTCGAAGTCGATGGCCTCTCCATCCTCATCACGTCTACCAAAGACGTGGAAGTGAGTACCTCTAACCTGTCGAGAGTGTCTCCCTAACAGACGTCCAATCAAGTCCTGCATGACTACCTCTAGGCCTCTCTCCTTATCATCGTGCATGAGCTTGAAGATGATGGCCTCCGTAGTAGGCTCAGTCTGGCGTCCGGGCTGATTGACCTTGAAACCCCAAAGGTCTTTCCTCTCAAACTTGGTGAGGGGAAGCACCATGATGGTAGGAAGAGGGAGATTGAGCAAAGTAGTGAGCTCAATAATACGTGGACCAAAGCGAGTTCCCTGGAACTCCTCAACAGTGCTGATGGTAACATTAGGCATCTATTTATAAGATAGAAAAGGTTAGAACAATACAATTTAAGATAAAAACACAAGACAAAGCATCACATACATATCCTTGGAAATCAAAGCACACAAGTCATGGCATACATGGATCCATTACAACAACCAAGGTTCAACTTATTTTAAGTAACATTTGGAAAATAAGGTGATAAGTGGTGGTCCAACTAGCGAAGTACGCTTACAATCCTATCTCACTAGATATGTTGGCTAACAAAATATTTCTAGAAGCTATCACTCTATCTTGAGCACATGACTCCATTACTAAGTCTATAATGTCTCCTCTTAAGGTTTGGTTGGTAGCCTCCAACTCTTGGGTATGTTTCTTCTCTTCTTTTAGGCTATTTTGGATGTTGAACATTCTGCACTTGACTCTATCACCAAGTTCTTTGATGGTCTTCCAAGCTGCATCCCTTGCTGAATCAAAGAATGTAGGGTGCATCACTAAATTGGTGAACATGCAGAATCCTGATTCCTTGTGGTTGTCTTCCTTGTTTTTATACAAGTGAAGTTGCACCCACCAGTACTCAACTCCTTCATCCATCACAGGAAAGCCTTTTTACACAGCTGCACCATGTATTTCCATTGCAACCATGAGGTCCTTGAGAGCCTTGGGGAATTCTGTTTCACACTCTAAAGTCATTGTCATGAGTGGTCCTTTCCTTACGGCTTCGTTGATGGAGTTCATCTACAAATAGAAATGAGAAAGAAGATTAGAAAAGTTTACGAGAAGAATAGACAAGTGTAGAAGTTGTTGAAAAATTTTCCTTAGTGGTTTCCAATCCTAGGGTCATAATCCTACAGGCAACACAAAGGTTTCGATACCATCTGTAAGATCCCTCCTTTATAAAGGAAAAGGATCCCTGTGATTGCAATGCTAGTCCCTAGATCAATGCTAGCATCCACAGTTTAAGATGAAGTACACATAAACAAAGGTCATTATTACAGTCATTCCAGAGACAAACATAGTCTTTACAACTCCAAGGCCACAGGCCTAGTACAAGAGTTTAAATAAGTAAATAGATAAAAGTCTTCATCTTCATGTGCCACAGGCAAACATGTTGAGTGTAGACTCATGACTCCTAATCCTCATCAGAGTAACCTGCAACATCACAAGTACTAGCCACAGTGGGTCAATACATTGGAATAGTATTGGCAAGTGATACCTTAGTATAATTTTGGTGGACTAGATACTATATGCAATTTGGCTAAGTGTAGCTTAGGCTTGCTTTGCTCAAAATAGGTTTTGCCTATTAGTTGAAATCACTAAGTTTTTCTTTATCAAATCTTTTCCCAAGGAACCACCAATAGACATTGAGGTCCTTCACCCTTGTTCACCCACAAGTTTTTACTTAGAAATTGGGATGAGGAGATTCTTGATAGCTTCCATGTCTTGATGCTCAAGTTGTCCTTTTCCAGGGACATGGCTAAGTACTTAGATTTTTCCATCTGCAGAGGTTGTGCACTTTTCCCACCAGACTTGATTTTCACCAAGACAGGACTTTTCAGAAGCCTTCCCTTAGACCAAATGGACGCGTTCCAACCTATCATCCCACTACCACCAACTGTCCAAATGGCTAAGTTCTAGCAACCTATGTGATCCAGGCAGAGCCCATATTGCCAAGTGGCTGCACTAGAAGCTTCTTAACACTTGGCCTCTAAAATATCTTTGTTCCTGGGTGGCTTTCCACAAGTGAGATACACAAGGTAAACCATAGAAATGGGCCTTGTGTAACCACTCAACATAAACCATTCCTTCCATTCCACCCAGGTGTTTCATTCACTTAGTTGTTTTATTAGGCAAAACACAAGTCCAAAGACTTAGAAATATTTTCATCATAGCATGTATATTTCACCACCCTTGGTTGCTACTAGCTAGGCTAAGCATGGCATCGATAACATCTTAACTTAGAAATTTCCTAGCAATTCTACAACTACTAGGATTTCCCAACATGGCATATAAGCAAAATATAACATGCAAGACTAGCAAAATACTTCTAATGCTTAGTAGAAAACATAGGGATGAAAATATCATGAAGCACCACTTGCCTTGGTAGTTTGGAGAGTAGCTACACTCCTCACAATCACAATCACTATTGGCACCAAAATCTACACATAAAATCATAGCAACAATCACATACAAAATATATGAATGCATGCAATATGATATGTGATGATTTTTGAAACTCAACAAAGCAAGTGTACAGTACTGGTTCATAAACAAGTTCAAAACTTGCCAAACAACATTTATTTAAACCTTAAAACATTTCTCAAACAATTCATTTACTCAAAATAGCCCTACACATGTTTCTGTAAATAAAACCATTTTAACAGAAGCAAAACATTAAACACATTGCATATTTAGAAAGGTCTTGTTCTCCTGATTCCATTGATATAAAATTTGTCAAATTTGAACGTGGGGATCAAAAGTTATAGCTAAAACAAATTCAAACCACTAATAGATTCAAATCCTGTTTTTAAACCTAAACTCTAGCCACGCGTCTTAATCTGATTGGTGCGTACCGGTTCGCTCAGGATCGCGTCTGTGAGCCGTTAGATCTACTTAATCTGCACGACCTAGATCTACTCATAACGCTTCGATAAATGATCTGTTTATACGCGCTGGATCTAGATCCTACGGTCCTGGATCAAGCGACCACAGATGGGCGGCGCTGGCGGTGGCTACTGGCGGCGGCGAGCTCGGTCTATGGCGGCGCGGCGCTATAGGTGGCTCTGGGGTCGTCGGAGATGCTTACCAGAATCGTGGCGATGCACTGATGCTCAATCTGGCGACGGCTTGGCAAGGGGCGCACGGACACGGCTGCACGGGCTCGTCGGAGTTGCTGGCTGCGTCGGGCTCGGGTGGATGACGACGTTGGCGACACTCCTGGTCACCCTAGCATGAACAAACGGCATCAGGAGATGCGCAAGACTACGGCGAACTCGTTCGTGTGAATCAGAGGCGAAGGGGAACAAGGGGCTCATCAAATTTAATCGCCGGAGTTGAGGACGTCGTCGGAACCTTGCTGTGCTTGACGAAGACGACGACCTGGGGCTGTATAGGAGGAACCAACGGTGTCAGAAGGTGCGCAAGGAAGTGGCGAAGCTGTCTGCGAGAACTAGAGAAGAAGGGGCGCACGGGGCTCACCGGGATTGGTCGCCGGAGTGAGCTCTGTCTGCGACGGTGCGAGGATGATTGCGGGCAGCCTGGGGGCGCTTTGTGCTTGGAGTCTGGGAGAAAATGGAGAGGGGGCAGAGGGGGTTTAAGTAGGCGAGACGGGGGCGTGATTTACTCCTGCAATCAACGCGAATTGACGAGCGAATCAAACCAGGAAACGCACGGCGTGATTTGGGGAAGAACACGTCGCGGGGTGGAGACGACGACGCCGTGTGGGCCGCGGCTGTCAGCGAGAGAAACAGAGAGGGAGTGGGTCCTGTCTGTCAGTCACTCGGCGGGTGCGGGTGTGAGTAACGAATAACGGTTCGCGGGGTGGGTTGCTGGGCTTAGTTGGGCCAGTTGGGCCAGATTCGCCTGTTAGCTTATTTTTTCCCCTTTTGACCTTTTTCTTTTTCTATTTGATTTTTCTGAAATGATTTTCAACTCCAAATCAAATGAGTTTGAATTCGAAACTTCTCTAGGTTTTTATACTGCAAACCTTGCACTCAAATGTGTGTCAAACACTACTGTCTACTCAAAACACTTTGATCAAATGAAAATAAAAATAAAACCAAGCCTTTATGTGATATATTCAATAGGCATAATATTGGTTTTACTTACTCATTTTGTTTTGAAAACTTTGCTCAAGCTTTTGAAGGTGCCTAAGTTGAATTCAAACCTTACTGAACCAAACAAAGTACTCTTCTCATTGGAATATAGCATATAATAAGCATATATGCTTCTGTTTTGAAATGATTTGTTTGAAATGAATTTCATATGATCATGGATGCATGGATGATATGCATGAGTTTGAAACATGTTTTTAGGGATGTTACACCAAAATACAACTAAGAAGCAATAACATGATCATCATCGTCCACATACTCATATGTGTACTACCCGTGTAAAGCATCTACGCATAGATCCGACTCTGATACCACTGTAGGGTTCGCAGCATAGAAAACAAAATTTTTCCTACGATGGGAACAACTATGTACATAGATCTATCTACTAGATACAAAAAAGGGCAGATGTATATCTATAGAGAACATACTCTTGAAGACTGACAAAGCTTAACGAGTTAAACTCGTGGTTGATGCAGACGATCTCTTGCCGATCTCAAGATCGAGAGGAAGTCCTTAGAACCGCAACTTATTAGTGCATTCGTGCTCGCACACACGTTCGAGGCACCGAGCAACCTCCGCCTCCTCGCTCCAGCGATGCAGCGGAAGCACAACTCTTTCTTACCGAATAGCCACCGGGAACATGTATCTCGCTAGTCCGAGACCATGGGGATAAATACTAGAGGGGGTGAGAGATCCTTCACGAGGAGGTGTGAGTGAGAGAGAGGAGAGGGGGATCCTTTTATAGGAGGAGGGGGGCACCCAAGGGGGTGGCCGCCGGCCATGGGGGCTGCCCCTCCCCTCCTTCATTCATGTGGGTGGACACTCCACTCACTCAAATTCCTTTCAATTCCCTCCACTCAAAATCCCACTCAAATTCCCATTAAATTTCCACCAAACTTAATGCAAAATCTCATTAAATAAAACTCCTTTTATTTATTCAGAATTTTTTCAATTACTTTAATGAAAAATATTCACATATAACTCCTTGCTAGTATTTCATTTCACATGCAAAAACACTTTCTGCAATTTCACCCGAAAACCTGTTTCGGTATCTAGTGAAATAAATTCATGCGCTTGTTATTCTTTCCGGCATGAAACTTTTGCTCCAAATGGATGTCGGTGTCTCTTAAGTGTGCCACCCTACGGTTCACGAATAATGTGTACATGATCGAGACCCTCCTCCGATCAATAATCAGAAGAGGGATCTGGAGACCCATACTGACTCCCACACATTCAACGATGACTTTCTTGTGATCGTCGGAACCTTTTACGCTAGTATCTTAATCCTTTTGTTTTGCGATATATTACATGTCCGAGATTCGATCATCGGTATCTCCATACCTAGTTTGATATCGTTACTGACATGCACTCTTTTCTCGTTCCCGTGATATAACATTCTAGTGATCAAATCACTTGCTTGCAGGCTAACCAATGTGATATCACCGAGAGGGCCCAGAGCATATCTATCCATCATTGGGATGAACAAATTCCACTCTCGATCCATGGGCCTCAACATAACACTTTAGTAGTTCTGAACCCATCTTTATAATCACCCAGTTATGGTGTGACATTTGATGTTATCAAGAAACTCTTCCGCTGTTAGTGATTGAAATGGTCTCATTGTCTAAGGATTAGGATCACTTCGTAAGTTGTTATAGCAATATAAACTCAATGACTTTTGATCGTAATGCTATACTTCGGATGAATGTTCATCACACCATTACACTAATGTTGTGACCTCATTATTAACAACATCCAATGTCTATGATCAGGAAACCTTGATCATCTTGTTAATCAACGAGCTAGTTTATGAGAGAGGCATAACTAGGAACTTTCTGTTTGTTTATTAAACACACTTGTATTAACGTTTCTGTATTAATACAATTATAGCATGCAAAATAAACATCTATCATATACTTGGAATACACATAATAAACACTTTATTATTGCCTCTTAGGGCATATTCCCTTCATATTAGGATCTAAAGAAGATTTTCCATTAACAAGCATAGCCATTATAACATCTATCTTATCACTCAAAGAGGAGGTTTCTTCAACAGAATTTAACTTCTTACCATGTGGAGCTCTCTCAGTGTGCCATTCAGAATAATTAACCATCATATTGTCAAGGAGCTTTGTTGTAGCACCCAAGGTAATGGTCATAAAGGTACCTCCAGCAGCTGAATCCAATAGGTTTCTTGAAGAGAAGTTCAAACCTGCATAAAAAGTCTAGATAATCATCCAAGAAGTGAGTCCATGAGTGGGACAATTCTTAACCAAAGATTTCATTCTTTCCCAAGCTTGAGCAACGTGTTCATTATCAAGTTGTTTAAATTTATAATATCACTTCTCATATATATAATCTTAGCAGGAGGGTAGTACTTCCCAATAAAAGCATCCTTGCACTTAATCCAAGAATCAATACTATTTCTAGGCAAGGATAGCAACCATTCTTTAGCTTTTCCTCTCAAGGAGAAAGGAAACAACTTGAGCTTAACAATATCTCCATCTATATCCTTATACTTTTGCATCTAGAGCAGGAACTAATTTTTGTGTGTTTTTGATAAGACAAAGCAAACCAAACTAAAGTAATTTTTTTGGAGTTTTTGATAAAAAGAGGCAAACAAAACCAAGCAAAAGAAACTAAGCAAAACAAAAACAAAGTAAAGAGAAAGGTTGAGAAGGGCTCCCCTTGTGAAGATGTCCTTAGACTCCTTGGCAACGGCGCCAGAAAACTTGTTGATGGCGCTTTGTTGACGTGGGAGTTTCTTCTTCTTTGTTCCCCGGCAACGGCGCCAGAAAACTTATTGGCGGCGCCTGAGAGCGCTTCATCGGGAAACCCCAATAGCAAGGTGTGAAGAGCACATCAGCAAGTCTTCCCTCAGTAAGAAACTGAGGTTATCGAACCAGTAGGAGGAAGGAAACGTCTCAAAGGTGTTGCAAGCAAGTTGGAGACCTGCACAACACAAACTCAAGAATTTGCCCCAACGAACAGTGAGGTTGTCAATCTCACTGGTTTGCTGAAAACAAAGGATTAACTTCATGTTGTGGAAGATAACAGTGGTTTGCAGAAAGTAAATAGTAATAGTGGAAGATGTATCAATGGTAAAGATTGGACCAGGGTCCATAGTTCACTAGAGGTGTTCTCCTTAGATAAACAGACATGGCATGCTAGGTAACAAATTACAGCAGGGCAATTGACAGGACTGAGCAAGGCATAACAATGCAATACTAGACATCAAGATCCTATGAGATTCGATTGGGCAACACAACAAGATACATAGACTGCCATCCAACTGCATCTATAACTAGAAGTCCACCTTTGGTTTCTCATACGAACCCCCTCTAGTATTAAGTTGCAAGCAACAGACAACTGCTTTAAGCAAAGTGTTTAAGGTAAATAATCCACTTGTTCCATGAACAAGAGACCGTTGTTTTCTCCCTAGTGGCAACAGAACATCTACTACCTTAGAGATTTCTATCACTTCCCTTAGGTTAAATAGAGGCATGAACCCACTATCGAGCATAAATACCCCCTCTTGGAGTCACTAGTGATACGTCGGAAATGTATCTATAATTTTTGATGCTACATGCTTGTTTAGTATCTACTTTGCTTTGCTTTGTCTACACATTGAGGTGTTTTTATATATTTTCTGGAACTAGCCTATTAACAAGATGCCACAGTGCCAGTTGCCTGTGTTCTTCTGTTTTTGGTTCCAGAAAGGCAAAAAATCAATATTCTCGGAATTGGACGGGACAAAAGCCAAAGTCAATATTTCACCGTGGGCGTCACAAAGCCAGAAGGGGAGACGAAGAGGTGCCAGAGGGCCACCACACCCCCAGGCGCGGGCTAGGGTGGACCCGTGCTTGGGCAGGGTGTGGCCCCTCTGGGCGGCTCCCAACCTTGCCTCTTCTCCTATAAGAAGACCTCGGGGAGAAAACCCTAAATAATCCATCATACTTCCAGAAAAAGTTCCACTGCGCTGCCGCCACCGAAGGGGAGATTCGGGGGATAGAAAGTCTCTATTCCGGCACCCTGCCGGGATAGGGAAGTGCCCCCGGAGCCATCTCCATCGATCTCCATTGCCATCTTCATCACCGTTGCTGATTCCCATGATGAGGAGGGAGTAGTTCTTCCTCGAGGCTAAGGGCTCTACCGGTAGCTATGTGTTCATCTCTCTCTCTCTCTATGCATGGTCATATTGTGATCATGAGCTTTGTAATTAAGTAGATCTACCTTGCTACTCAAGTGCTTTAATAGATCTCTGCTCTCCTCATGTGTGTGAAAGTGACAGCATGCACGCCATGGTGGCACTTAGGTTTGAGTCTACATAAATACTCATTGTGCTTTAATAGATCTATGCTTTTCCCCACGTGTGTGAAAGTGACACCGTGCGTGGCACTTTGGCTAGATTGAATAATTGTTATGAGTTATATTTGGAGTTGGATGTCTCTATGAAATTGTGGTGTTTGTTGGAACCATCTAGCGCTCAAGGTGACAGTGTGGGGTTATCTAGATTGGGGAAGGCGGACTATGAGGAGTATTGTTATAGCCCTACCATGGATTAGAGTGTCAAACCGGAGAGTAGTTAAGAGTAGTATAATGAAGAGAGGATATTTATATGAGAGAGTGTTCACTAGTGAAAGTATGATCGCTAGGCCTTGTTTCTAAACATTAAAACACCGTTTGCATCTAGATCTGTTGCATGTTTGCTTGCTTTAGTCTTTACCTCACTCACACACGTTATCCCATGTTAACAACAAGTCAGAAGCTATTTTCTGGCACCGTTAACACTTGTATTTCACTATCTCTTCACCGACCTAGTGCACCTATACACCCGACAAGTGTATTGGGTGTGTTGGGGACACAAGAGACTTCTTGTATCTTGATTACAGGGTTGCTTGAGAGGGATAGCTTTGACCACTTCCTCCCTGAGTTCGATAAACCTTGGGTAATCCAGTTAACGGAAACTTGTTGTTGTTCTACAAACCTCTGCACTTGAAGGCCCAACAATTGCCTACAAGAATAGAAGTGCGTAGACATCAAGCTATTTTTGTGCTCCACTGTAAAAATTCATGTAAAATCTCTTTAAGTATGATTGAGTTGTAATTTTCTGAATAAATCTCCCAGGTTGTTAGTTAACGTTAGTTAGTTCAACACTTTTTGATTTGAGCAACAGAAGGTCTTCGAAAAAATCGGTTTCTACCTGCTGGTCTGTTTTGACAGATTTCTGCCATTATTTGCATTTGCTTCTTATTGATTCCTTTTTGGGTTAATTTGGGAAATTGAGCTTTTTGAAGGAGTTGCTACAATAGCTTGTGTCTTTATTGAAAGTTTTTCTGTTTTGAAACTAAACCCAAAGGTCTATTATCTTTTGAATACACTAATGTTGCTAATGAAGATTGTGTGAAGTTTTGTATGAAGGAAAATTTGCAGGTGTAGAGAAAGAATGATGTAATGAGATGAAGAATGGACAAAAGCTCAAGCTTGGGGATGCCACCCCGTGTCACCCCAAGAAATATTCAATAGGTACAAGCGTCAAAGCTTGGGGATGCCCAAGGCATCCCCTTCTTCATTAATAAAAATCTCAGGTCTTTCTAGACACTCCGTTTTTATTGTTTCATGCATTGTTGTGTTGTTCTTGGAGCGTCTTAGTTTTAATTTTCTTAGTTTGCTTGAGTAAGTTGGTTGGTTACACCACACTTCTTTTGGAGAGAGACACACTCTGTTTCCATTGCCTAGAACACTCTAGTTTCATTCTTATTGTTCTGTAAGTGTTCACTTTTGCTAGCACTATGTTTACCCTTAGTTTTCTTGTGCTTTCAGCTTAGAACTTCTTAAGTTCTTATTTGTGGATTTGTGATACAATCTCACGGGTCTTTATTTATTATTATCTTTGTCAGTTGTTTCAAATAAATTTTTTGGTGTTGGAAAAGAGTAGAAAGTTTCATGCTTACAGTGGTACCAAAGGAGCTTGATTTGACTGTGGCTTAGACTTTATCATGTCATGCTAGATATTGTTTTGACCTTATGCTTAGTGATTATTGTTGTAGCATGACTTGTTCCAAACAATTAGGATTGCTTAATGTGCCTTGAAGGAATCATGCGTTGTTTTAGCATACAAAAGCATAGTATTGTGGTATTCTCCTTTGATGCTTTGTTTGGGTTGACTTGGCCCATGCTCACACCATGTTATGACTATGAACAAGTCACCATAGCCTCTATGATTCCTTGACTTGTAGTACCACTCTATGCTTTGATTAGTAATGTTTTGTTGCTCTGCATGATTATGGCCATTATTGCTCTCTTAGTTGGTTTCTCCCAGTCTTTTGCTAGCCTCCCCTTGTATGAGTAAGCTCTACTCATTCTTCCAACTCCCAAGAAACCAAGTTATTCCAAAGTGTCCACTATAAATTCCTATGCATGGTGTCTTACACCATTCCAAGTATATTCTTGTTTTCGGCTATCTTCCAATTAAAAACTATTTTGTTATGTGAAAACTTAGTGATTAAAGCTCTCACAAACTTGATGGCACACTTTATATTTCTTTGCCCCTAATAAACTTGAACCATTGTGTCATATATGTTGTATATGCTTGCACTTATACGTTGGAATTAGCATAAACGTGTTGTCACGGGGAACGTTTTCAACATTGCACTTGTACTTTGTACTCAATTGATATCATGCTCTTTTATCTATGGATGTTACCGGTGTGAAATAAAGAGGGAACTTGTAAGTCCATGGAGTTTGTATTTTGTGTTAGAGAAACGCTTGGGCCGCTAGCCTAAGCCATGCCTAATCATGGTGGAAACTTGCAGCATCACCATAGTGAGCTATCTATGAAGCATCCTCAATAAAAAGCTATGCATATAGTAAAAAAAGATCATGAGATGCTCATTGTCTGCTTCCCTTGTCATTTTGGTTATGGGATAGCTCCTGTACCATGTGCAAGGGGTACCCCGTTGGCGGTTCTCTATGATACGCATGTACTTACAATGACAAGAACTTACAGGTGACTGAAGTTGAGTAGCATGAGGGTTGGCCCTCGTATTCAAGGGACTTGAGATTGCCAACTTATACTTTGTCAAGCATATACTCCATAGTTTGTTCACTTTAACCTTAATCACTTCAAGATACTTATGATAGGGGCAATGAGGGCTGAAAGCTAACAAGTACCATAATTTTTGGAAGCTCTTTTTGAAACTTGAAATCCCTGATTCCCTTTACAAAGGGCCTTTCTTCCACTATATTGAGTATCCACCTTCTACCTTTAGGCACCATTAAGAGAGCATAGTTGTCATTCTATGTGCAGTGTCCCAAAACTTATTGATTGATGCATATTGTGATAATACTTGTTCTTGTGCTATTTGTTTCTAGTCACCCTTTTGAACTTTGAAGGTGTACTATGCATTTATTTGCTACTCTATGAAGGACAAGCTGATTGCTACTATGCTATGTTTTCTGTATGTGAAACAAACAAACGTTTTTCAATGCATGTTATTCATGATCTTTGTTTGTAGCCTTTCATGTTGCATGCATAGTTACTATGTCCTATTATTAGAACTCCATCTTTCATGCACATGTTTAGAGTTCTTTGATCCCAACTTTCAATGCTTGCAAATGGTTTGATCTTGGTTTTGATGGTGCATGTCACCTCAAAAATTATTCTTTTTATCCCTTACCTACTCGAGCACGAGCAGGAGTTAAGCTTGGGGGTGCTTGATATGTCGGAAACGTATCTATAATTTATGATGCTCCATGCTTGTTTAGTATCTACTTTTCTTTGCTTTGTCTATACTTTGAGGTGTTTTTATATCTTTTCTGGAACTAACCTATTAACAAGATGCCATAGTGCCAATTGCCTATTTTCTTCTGTTTTTGGTTCCAGAAAGGCAGAAAATCAATATTCTCGGAATTGGACGGGACAAAAGCCAAAGTCAATATTTTACCGTGGGCGTCACGAAGCTAGAAGGGAGACGGAGAGGTGCCAGAGGGCCACCACACCCCCCAGGCGCGGGCTAGGGTGGACCCGCGCCTGGACAGGGTGTGGCCCCTCCGGGCGCCTCCCAGCCTCGCCTCTTCGCCTATAAGAAGCCCCTAGGGAGAAAACCCTAAATAATACATCATACTTCCAGAAAAAGTTCCGTTGCGCCGCCTCCATCGAAGGGGAGATTCGGGGGATAGAAAGTCTCTATTCCAGCACCCTGCCAGGACGGGGAAGTGCCCCCGGAGCCATCTCCATCGATCTCCATCGCCATCTTCATCACTGTTGCTGATTCCCATGATGAGGAGGGAGTAGTTCTTCCTCGAGGCTAAGGGCTCTACCGGTAGCTATGTGTTCATCTCTCTCTATGCATGGTTATATTGTGATCATGAGCTTTGTAATCAAGTAGATCTACCTTGCTACTCAAGTGCTTTAATAGATCTCTGTTGTCCCCATGTGTGTGAAAGTGACAGCGTGCACGCCATGGTGGCACTTAGGTTTGAGTCTACATAAATACTCTTTGTGCTTTAATAGATCTATTCTTTTCTCCACGTGTGTGAAAGTGACAACATGCACACCGTGTGTGGCATTTTGGCTCGATTGAATATTTGTTATGAGTTATATTTGGAGTTGGATGTCTCTATGAAATTGTGGTGTTTGTTGGAACCATCTAGCGCTCAAGGTGACAGTGTGGGGTTATCTACATTGGGGAAGGCGGACTTTGAGGAGTGATGTTATAGCCCTACCATGGATTAGAGTGTCCAACCGGTGAGTAGTTAAGAGTAGTTGAAAGGATCGTATGGGCACCTAGAGGGGGGGTGAATAGGTGCTACTTCAAATTTTCTTCTTTTTCAAATTAAGGTTTGACAATAAGGTAAATTCTCTAGATAATGCAACTATGGTGAATTTACCTATATGACAATTTTGCAAGTGCTACCACAACACAAAGTAGTAGCGAGTAAGTAAGGTGCAGTAAAGGATAGAAGTAACCGAAGAGTGGACGCGCAGACACAAGGATTTGTTTCTCGTAGTTCCTTCCTTTTGAGGGGAAGTACGTATTTGTTTGGAGAGGGGGTGGTTTCAAACCACCAACGCCACGAAAGGCCTCCCTTGTTCTCCGATGAATCTCACCCCAACGGGATTGATTCACCTTCCACTATATCGGCAACCTTCAAGGTGGAAGCCGGCACCGTTACAAGTTTGGGGCACACATCCACAACTTAATCGGAGGCTCCCAAATACAAGCAAGCTGTCAAAACAATCAAAGACAAGCTTGTAAGAACCAAAACAAGAACTAGGGTTTCCAAGAAAACACTAGAGCAAAGGGGCCCTCAATGAAATGAGGGGGAAATGAAGATCTCTTTTGGTGAAGTAGTAGATCATCGGGGCCTCCTCCTTCGATTCCCCAAAGATCAAGGACTTTGGGTGGTGGAATGAGGAGATCTTGAAGATTGGGTGGCTCCAATGGACTCCAATGGTCGTCTTTGACTTAAATGAGCTGAGCACCTTGTCCCAAGGTAGGTGGAGGGGTATTTATACCCCTCCACCAAAATATGGCCGTTGGAGCATTTATTGAAGCGGTAGTACCGGAAGTTCAAGCGGTACTACCGGACCTGGTACCGGACCACCCTCTTTCAAACTTTATGAAGCACATCCCACAGCGGTACTACTATTGATGCTACCGTTAAGCGGTAGTACCGCAACTGGCAACCGGTACTACCGGACGAGCAGTGGAAACAACATCTTTAGACGAAAAAACATTTTGTCACGCCAGGTAGTAAAATGCGGTACTACCGCATTTTGCTACCTAGGCGGACAGAAGCTTTTTGCCAATATACAAAAGTTTCTGCCTCGAGCGGTACTAAAATGCGGTACTACCGCATTTTAGTACCGGAGCAGGCAGAAGCTTTTGACAACATCCAAAAAGTCTCTGCCTCGTGCGGTACTAAAATGCGGTACTACCGCATTTTAGTACCGGAGCAGGCAGAAGCTTTTGACAAGTTGTCAAGAAGCTACTCTCGTGCTAGGTACTAAAATGCGGTACTACCGCTTTTTAGTACCTAGCCCGGCAGAGGCTTTTTGATAGATCGTCACAGCCTTCTGTCGCATCCGGTAGCAAAAAGCGGTACTATCGCTTTTTGGTACCACGCCAGGTAGACAGTTTTTTGAACATTGCAGATCTTTTTTTAATGCACCTGCGACACACTTAGCAAAACATTAGTACGATATGTGTGTTGTTATCAAACACCAAAATCACTAGGGATAGCAAATGCTCTTTCAATCTCCCCCTTTTTGGTGTTTGATGACAACACACATTTTGCAGGGAAATCTAGTGATGACAAGATATAGATGGGGCTCCCCCTAGATATGTAGAAACAAGCCCCATACACTCTAACAAGCTACCTGGGAGTAGAAGTCACACATAGAGCACATACCTTTGCTAAATAACATGTGATGAACAATATTGATTAGGAATGGGAAAGGTCGTCTCATAGAATGGATCCAAACGAGAATAGCCATATTACACACAAGATGGATCCATACGATAACCACATAGTCTTACCATACATAGCACACATAGTTAGTTCACACATAGTAAGTCACACATAATAAGAGGCAAACAAATAAAGTTCACAAGCGAATAAAATCAATGGAAGAACGAGCTTGTGACTTTTCCCTTGCAAATCTCGCATACCTAATGTGCAACTTCTCCCCTTTTGGCATCAAGACGCCAAAAAGGGACAAGAGCAACACTAACGCCCCGGAGATCACTCATCATCATCATCATAGTCTTCCCATGCATCATCATGAGGTGGCGGGGCACGGAAGGAGGAGGTGGCATCATCTTCCTAGTTGTTGTGCTTGGAGATCCATTGGTCTTCTGGGGTAATGTTGTTCTCTGAGCCCTTGGAAACAGTCAAGCCTTGAGCCTCCATTATTTCCTTCTGACGAACAACATATTTCTTGGCATAGACATGGGCCTCGTACATGCGTTTCTGATTGTCCACTTGGAGGCAGAATATTTTCTTGAGTTTGGCCTCAAATCTCTTGGCCCAAGATGGCTGAGCGGGCTTGCGGCGAGAGACCACATAGTCAGTATCCTGCGGAGCATCATCAGCATCACCGGATTCCTCCACAATGGGGTTCCCATCCTCATCAACAATCTGACCATCGGCATTGCGTGGTTTGAGATGGGTCTTGATCAACAGATTCTTGTGGCGGTGAGTGACAAGGCGAAGAGAAGGCAAGTCACGGGAAATCACAGGGCACTTGCTAATGATGAGGGCCATGATATACGGAGCAAAAGGAGGCACCCTCCTTTGAAAAGTGGCACATACCATTTCATTCCAAATGACATCCATCACATTGTAAGGTTCCCAACCTTTAATAAGGTAGAGATCCCTGTGTTTACAATGCTAGTTCCTGGATCAATAGCTAGCATCCGCAGTTAAGATGTAATATCAAGAAACAAGGTCATAATACAACTTTATAACCAGGAATAAATTTTTTTATTACATCTTACATAGCTCATTGGGCTATCTCATTACAATGCAGCAGAATATAACAATGGCATGGGGTCCTTCATCTTCAAAGTGCCACAGGCAAACATGTTGGTTGTAGACTTGTAATCCTAATTCAACAAACTTCACTAATATCAAACAAACCTGCAACATAACAAGTGACAGCCACAAGGGTCAATACATTTGAATTGTATTGGCAAGTGATACTATGGTAGTATAGTGGAGTCTATCATCTATATGCATTTGGCTAAGTGGAGCTTTGGCTTGCATTGCTCAAAATAGATTTTCCTTATCATTTGAAAAACACTAAGTTTTTGCTTGACAAAATCACCCAAGGCATCTTCCAATAGAAATTGGTGATCCTTCAACCACAAGTTTTTAGCTTAGAAATTTGGATGAGGAGATTCTTGATAGCTTCCATGTCTTGATGCTCAAATTGTCCTTTACCAGGAACATGGCTAAGTACTTAGATTTTACACTCTGCAGAGGTGGTGCACTTTCCCCACAAGACTTGGTTTCACCAAGACAAGATCTTTCAGAAGCCTTCCTTTAGACCAGAATGGACGCGTTCCAACCTATCATACCCCTACCACCAACTGTCCATTTGGCTAAGTTATTGCAACCTATATGATCCAGGCAGAGCCCATAATGCCAAGTGGCTGCACTTAAAGCTTCTCAACATTTGACATCTCAGATCTCTTTGTTCCTAGGTGGCCATCCACAAGTGAGATATCAAGTTTTCCCCGGTATACTGGACTTGCATAACCACTCAATACAAACCAATCCTTCCAATCCACCCAGGTGATTCATTCACTTAGTTGTTTTATTAAACAAAACACAAGTCCTTGACTTAGAAATATTCTATAGTATGAATATATATTCCACCCTTGTTTTCTACTCCCTCCGTCCCGAAATAACTGACGCGGTGGCGTTTTTGCAAAAACAACCCCGAACTTTTTCACCTGATGCCCGTGGTCCCTGGCCTCCCGTCCCCTACCTCTACTCCCTGCGTTCCCCTCCGTGTTCTTCCTTGTCGGCATCCTCGGACAATTCCGACTGCTCCGGCGACTCCGGACACCGCGCAACCACCGTACCTGAACCACCTCGTCCTTCCTCTCTCGATCACATGGTGTGGAGCACATATCCGCAACCCCACCACAAACCCTAGCTCGGCTCCTACAAGGTTCGGTTTTGGGGATCAATGGCGGCGTCGGCTGTGTCGAGCTTTGGAGGTGGGACCATGGATCATCCATGGATATGTCTGCATCCTCCGGCTCCGCAAAGCTTCGATCTTTTCCCTAGGGCCCTCACCATCCATCAGGTTCACGGCACGGGAGGGACCAAGAACAGTCGGTGAGAGGGCACCCTCCTTCACCGCATTCTCCCCTTCCGTATAGCGCCTAGGCTCCATTGTCGCGGTCTCCTCGGACGGCCGGTGAGACATCTGCTTCTCCCCCAACCATTAGCCTCCTGATCTTGTGCATCTTGTACTGATTTGATTAGATCTTCCTTAATATAGATAACGTACTGTACTGATTTGATTGCATCTTGTCTCAAAAACATGCATGCCCAAAATCAGGATCCTCAATGCTTGCTTGTCTCGAAAACTTGCATGACTGTAGATATATAATGTATCGTACAATACTGATTCAGTCTGATTTAGCTACTACATAGTGATTCATCTTTTTTAGGGGGACAAGTGAGGTTTGCAGCTGCAGTTTTGCTGAACTACTACACAGTGATTCATCTTTTTCTGATCATATTGCATCAAGGTAGAAGTTCATTTGAGGTATTTTTTAAATCAAGAAAATACAAAAGCTTTCAAGATATTCATTGGCAAGTGAAACTGCACTGCAAGACAATACCGTGTAACAACTAGATTGTTCTTTCTTACCAAGTAGAATCCTTGCAAGACAGTACTATGTAACAGCTAGATTGTGACAGCTAGATTTATACACTCATGAAAATATATGTTGCATTAGTTTACTACGAGCAACTGCTAATTTGTTAGACTGTGAATAACAATACAAATACCGCCCTTTCATTTGTTTCTAGCAAACAAAAAATCCTAATTTCTTAAGAGTCCTATGGTACACTCTTCTTGGATGTAATCATGATATCCTTAGTTGTCCTTTTCTACTCAGTAGTTGTTCTGCAGTTCGTTTGTTTTTTTCAATTTTTACCGGGGGGAATTAATCTCCACCTGGATATTTTATATACCAGAAAAGACCACAAAGCCATATGGGTTTTACAGAGAGGATGTATCAGGGGTACTGCAGAAGGGGAAAGTAGCCAGAACACACGGCGAGGAAACAGAGCCAGCTATCGACGTTGTCACACCGCGCAGCAGGGAGGCGATGACGCCAGAGAGCTGCGTCCTCGCGTCAACCGGCGCGTAGACCAGAGTGAGTGCGCAGACAGCCGCCGGTTATAAACTGGACCAAATGGGCAAAACGTTTGCTATATTCATTCTGACCATAAAATACTGTGGGTTAGTTATAAGCTTGCTAGGTTCGTGTATTGACATACCAGCAATGACTACAAGTTAGATTCATGCCTGACTATTTAGAATAATTTAGGTTCTTGCTTCGAGCAATAACAAGATCTGGTGGGGTGTAGATGATTTAGATTAAGTTACATGACTGGAGAGTTTTTTCCCCTTCGCTCCCTTCCTCGTCGCTCCCGTGGGCGACGGGAGGGAGACCTAACCCCGCTGCCTAACTCCCTCTTCCCTCCACCTCCTCCCTCCCCTCGCCGCCGCCGGCCGAAGGCCGGGCGCCGGCGGCGGCGGGGCATCTCCCTCCTCCTCGCGTGGGGATCTCGGCACGGGCCGAGGGCCTTGGCTTGGGCGTCGTGCTGGGCATGGGGTGCGGCGGCACGGCGACCCTGGTGGCTGCGTGGTGGCCAGCGGCGGCGGAGCAGTCCTCTGGCGGCAGCGTTCGAGCAGCGACGTTGGCCTAAGCTGCTGCTTGGGGCAGGGCCATGGCCATGGCGGTTGGAGATCGATGGGGCGCGGGCTGTCCCCCGGCGACCATGGCGGGACGTGGACGGAGGTGGTGTTGCTCCAGGTGGCTGACGACGGTGACGGGAGGGAGCGCTGCAGCTGGGTTCGTCAGGGGCTTGCAGACCCAGATCTAGGCCCATACAGGCCTGATCTGCGGCAGGTGGGCCCTGTTCGATGGACTGTTGCGTGCACCTACCCGGAGCTTGAGGGCGACCGAGTTGAGTGGCGGAGGTCTCGGCGGTTGTGCGGTGGTGGCCGGAGCCTTGGCTCGAGTGCGTGGAAGCAGGGCGGCGGCCCCGGAAGGTGGTTCGCTCGGTCGTTCCTTCGGCCATGGGATGGCGAGGTGCAGTCGTTGTTCCTCAGACCGACAGCGGTCCGAGTGGTCTCGGTGGCGACGGTGCTGCTGCTTGGCGGCGGGGATTTGTCAAGGTAGCGGATCCACTGGTGGAGGAAGAAGTTGAGCCTGGTGCTAGGGTGGCGTGTGCGGAGGCACCCTTGCTGCAGTGCGGCGGCGGGACTTTACGAGCCTTGACAGGCTCGGCCGGGCCAAGAAGGCCTGGTATGGCCTGCTGCTGCATCCGGTCGGCTACCACCTTCTGGCGGTGGAGGTAGTTCTCTCCCGCGTGCTGATGCCATGCCTACCCTCGTCGATGGCCCTGCTCTCTCTCTCCTACTGGCCTCGTTCCGTGGTTCACTGTGTGACGGCGGTGAAGACTTCAAGACCGTGTGGGCGCGTGCACGTGGGCGGCAAGCTTGGTGGAGAAATACAAAGCGGATGGGAGGGTCGTTGGAGGGATCGGGAGAAATCTTTGTCAATTTGACACCGGCGTGGTGACGCCTTCGGGTATCGCCGTCCTTCTTGAAGGGCGTTGGGGGCATCTCCTCCGCGCCTCCCGTGGTGTACCGGGGGAAACCCTAGGACTTGTCCGGGCAGCAGTGTCGGCATCGTCATTGCCCTTCTTGGAGGTGCTGCTTTGGTACGCGGCGCTCTGGATTACTAGAGGTGTGGGGGTACTTCTCCGGTGGGCGCAACGGTTGCGAATCTTCTCAGTGGTCGTCGTTCCGCCGATGTCGGCTTTGTTTTCTTCTCTTTCTTTTTGTTTTTGTGTTGGACTTGCCTGTTCGGTCCCTGTATCGTGTCGGTCCTTTGGGCGTTGTGCTGTCTGGCCCAGCAGCAGTCTCACCTGTGTGCTTTATTTATAAAGCGGGGCGGAAGCCTATTTCGAGAGTTACATGACTGGATAATTGATCTCTTAAGCATTTTTCTATCATGATCTGATCCCTTTCATGACTGAATGGTTGTTTTGAATCACTTCCTTGAATATTTTATATCCCTTTTGTCTTCTGTCCTTGATCATGGAGAGTTCTTCAAATGTTTATAATATTTGAAGGATGACAGGACCTAGTACCATATTTGTTACAGTATTCTTTGTCATTTAATAATATTATAATAAGAGACTATTAAATAAAAATGAGAATACTACTAATTAGAACCTAATTAAGATAGAAGGACTAATCTATGCAGTATAATGAGAAGTAATACTATAAAATAAAAAAATAACTCTATTTTAGAACTATGAGACAGAATATTCTGTTTTTTTATTTACTCTTTACTTTATTTTTTCTAAAGTGGATCAATTTAGATCATGTATATATAAGCAAAGTACTAAAATATAGAACTTAAGCAGTTCTTCAAATGATAAGGTTGTATGTGGTGCTGTCATAAACAACGATGTAGTGCAGGAATTTAAGAAGTCCTTGACTTTTTTACTGACCTTTCATGGATACATCTTTGTATTCATTTGGCATGGATTAACATTATGCTAAGATAAACCCTTCATTTTGTTGTTGCCATGCAAATTCATAAACCTTTAATTATGTTGGGTGATCTGTACCTAATGTAACATATCCTACCTTTCAGCTAAGGAAACCGATAAAAATGGGAGCTGTAGTACTCTTCCTGGAATGATGATTGGGTCCTAGAGAACATCCAGGCGAAGATCAAAGAGTTCCTTGAGAAGATACTTCGCAGTGTAAATGGAGGTAATCACATAATTGATGTTATATCAGTCATGTGCAGTTATATTATGTTCTCTGATTGAAATCACGATGAACTGAAAATAGATTATGATCTGCTAGTATACATGATAGATGAACTGGACCGGAATGAGTGGTTTTTATATTAAATTGTTTCTTGCACTTTCAACAGCTATGATTCAGATTCTTTATGTTCTTGTTTTTCAGGTTCTTGTTCAGCGCAGCCCGAAGTTCTCCTCGTACTTGCGCAGCCGGAGAGCCGAGCTCCGTCTCTCCATGTCGACTTGTGCAGCCGAAGTGGCCGGCCCGGCTAGATGCGTCCGCTGGTGGAGATCTGCAACTCGACCTTGGAGGCTAGGCGCTGGGGCGGGGCGACTTTGGGGGCGAGGCGCTGCCGTGGCGATCTGTAGCACGACCTGGGAGGCGCTGGGGCCGACGGCGCGGCTGGAGCTCGCCTGGAGCAGAGGGGCGGCGGCGGGACCTCCCTGGCCTGGAGGGCTGGAGCAGTAGCAGGGGCGTTGGGGATCAAGAACTCGTGGAGGGGTGCTGGCGAGGGAGGAGCTCGCCTGGAACAGAGGGAGGGCTGGAGCTCGCTTGGAGCAAGGGAGCTCGCGCAGGGGCTTCGGCGCCGGTGCGCAGGGGCGGTGCAGGGGCGCCGGGGATCAGGAGAGCTTGTGCAGGACGCCGGCGATCAAGAGCTCGTGCAGGGGCGTCGGCGCCGGAGCGCAGGGGCAGTGCAGGACGCCGGCGAGCAGGAGCTCGTGCAGGGGCGCTGGCAGGCGATCGCAATCGCTGATCGCTGGCAAGGTATCATGAGATCGTGGGCGCCGATCGCGGGCGGATCGTGGGTGCTGCCGGCGGGCAGATCGCGAGCGGATTGCAGTTCACGAGCTAGCTAATTACGGACCGGAGTTGATTCATTCTAAAATGCGAAGGGTTTTACTGTAAAATGGTCTACAGCTCAAAAAATTTCTCCCCCGCGTCAGTTATTTCGGGACGGAGGGAGTACTAGCTAAGCTAAGCATGATAGTAGTAGGAATCTTAACTTAGGAAATTTCTACTATGGTTTCATCTACTAGGATTTCCCATAGCATAGTTTATACTTAGCAAAATTCCATGCAAGTCCTACTTAGAAATATCACTAATGCATAGTGAAAATAATGGGACAAAAGTATGAAGCATCACTTGCCTTTTTGGTAGAGAATATAGGTTCACTCCTTGATCTTTGTAACAATCACACTCTTCAAGTTCCACTACAATTCAATCAAGCAAGCAATATTTCAATCTACCATTCAAGCAAAACATCACATAAAATGATAGAAACAAAACAATGCATGCAAGCATGCTAAAGATTGTTTTATTTGTAAAAGTGGTTTCTAATGGGTCATAAACATTTGAAAACACTTATTGGTCATTTTATAAAGTGGCAAAACCATTTGCAAAAGATTTTACTTCATAAACCATTTTTAAACCAAGTCATTATTTTATGTGGTTGAAAATGTCTTTAGCAAAGTAATATTTTTTATAGGGTTCACCAAATACATTTTAAAATCATAAAACTTGCTATTTGGGGTCAGAGAGTTTAAATCAAAACATTTCTCAAAGGTTTTCTTCAAAAATCATTTTAAACCATAATCAACATTTTTATTTGGCTAGAAATGTTTTTAAATCAATGATTCATTCTTTTGCTTCACCAAATACATTTTTGAAACCACCAATTGATTTCCATGGTCAGTAGGTTCAAAACAAACCATTTGCCAAAGATTTCATCTCACAATTCATTTTAGAACAAATTTTATCTTCTAAACATGCCTACACAAGTTTCTGCAAAAACAAACAATTTAACAGAAACATTTTACTAAACAAAGTGTATGGTCAGAAAGTACTTGTTTTGATGAATCCATTGATATAAAGTTTACAAAATTTGGACGTGTGGTTTGAAAGTTATGATTTTTGCAAGTTTACTAATACAATAGATCAAATTTTGTTTTTAAATCAACACACTGGCCACGCGTCGTGTTGCTATTGGTTGGTACCGCTTCGTGCGGATCGACAGATGCGAGCCATTGGATCTAAGTTTAATCGCGCGACTCATATCACTCGATACCCCTTCGGTTAGTTCTAATCTTAACCGTCAGATCAAGATCCTATGGACCTCACTGCTTTGACCATGAAGCAGCGGCGCTGGCGGCGGCGACAGGCGGCGCACGGTCAGATGGTGGTGTTGCTGGCGATGCAGGAAGCGAGAGAGAGTGGGAAGAAGCTCACCAGGTTCGCAGGGTTGCGCTGATTCTCGACGTGGTCTTATCCTGGACAGGGGCGCACGAGGACGACCAAAATTTCTCGCCGGAGTTCTGCCTGGCGTCGGGCACGCACTGGCGTTGTGGTTGGCGAGGCTACAGTCCATGGAAAGGCAAAATAGGGGGTCCGTTAGACGCGCGAGAGAGAGGGGAGCATAGGAGTATCATCCTGAGAGGAAGGGGAGGTCGGTGTTACCGGGGAGATGTCGCCGAAGTTGAAGACAGACGGCGGCGCGTTCAGTCAAGGTTGCTGCCGACGATGGGGGGCACGCGCGAGTGAGCTGAGGCCACTAGGAGGTGCGGTGGTTGATGGGGAACAAGTCAGCTTGGTCGAGGAGGCAAGGGGAGGCGAGGTCTGGTCGGATTCGTCGCCGGAGTATCGTCGGGCAGAGGGACTTAGAGGTGAAAATTGTAGCAGCCTGGTGGTGAGTGAGGTCTGGGGAAAAGGAGAGGAGGCCAGGCAATTAATAGGGCAATTGGCGAGTAATGGTCATGCATCAACGCAAATTGAAGCTGTCTTCAAATGCCAGTAACGGCGAGGAGGAAAGAGGGGGCGGGTTTCACGCGAGGAAGACGATGCCAGCATGGCACGGGTCCGGGTGTCAGCGAGATGAGTGGGTTGGTTCGCGCGTGAGAAAAGGGAATAGCCAGAGAGAGGGGAGGTGCCGGGTGGGCTGGCTGCTGGGCTTAGTGGGTTGGGCTGGCTAAATTCATTTTTTTGTACTGCTTTGTTTTTCTTTTTCTATTTCCATTTCTGTTTTGATTTTGTCTAAACAATTCAAACAACTTTTGAATTTCAAACTTCAACAAAACTTTGTGTGGATTTAAATGCTGATTAGTAATATAATCTGAAGTCAATTTTGGAATAAAACTTTTATTCTTTTTGGGGTCTTTTAATTATTCAAATAGGCCCTTGTTTTGAATCAAATAAGATTTAATAATATTTTCAAACACCATTTAAGTTTCTAAAAACCTTCCAAATATTTTAGTAAGTTTTATTTACTTAATAGGGTGTCAAAATATTCACCTAGAATCATTTGGAATAAATTTAATATGATTCATAAATCATTTGAATTGGGTATTTGTTTTATTTCCAATGATATTAAATATAGTTTTAATTCCATAATTTTTATTTAGAAGTTTCCTTTGATCTTATTATTTAAGTTAATTAAACAACTTTTAATCCACTTGGGTAAATTCCAAATATCTTTTCCCATGATTTAATTAATCATTTCTAATAGGGATTTTGTCTTTATTCAAATGGAAATGAAATTTGGTTAATGCCACTTTATTTTTATTTTGGAAAATTCTTTATCCATTTATTTTATTTGGGTTTTGGATTATATTCATTCCATTTGTTTATGGATTAGGCCAAGATTTAATTTGGTCTTTAAATATTCCTTATTTAATATTTCTTTCTTCATCTTATAAAATCCATATCTTTTTTATTTAGAGATCCAAACTTGGTGATTCCAATTTGTGAAATCTTATTTGATATTTATTTATCACTTTAAATATTTTTAGGATTAATGGCTCACCATTTGGTTTGGATTTTAGATAAGTGCTTTATTAGCTTTGGAATTTACTTTTCCTTATCTTATTAAATTCATAAGATTTTATCTATGGCTCCAAATTAAGTGAAACCAATTTCTATGGTTTACAATATTTATATTTGTCATTCTTGATCTTTTGTAAATGTTTGTTGACAAATTTTTATATGGATCAAATCCATAGGCTTGGAGATAACTTGGAAATGATTTTTATTCCATTAGGGTTTGGGGTTTGGATTTATTTTCCAAGTGTTTAAATTTCAAGATACATTCATTGAGGAATGCATTTCTCTTTATTTGGATTTTGTTGGTTTCAAACTTTAATTAAAGTTTGTTCAAGATGGGATTTTAAGTTTCCATTTAGAAACAAAAGTTTCTTCTCACCCTAAAATTCAACAATTCTTTATTTTGTTTATTTATTTTTCACATTACAAGATTTGGAAAATCTTGGGATGTGACACACATCCATGGGAATTCCAGAGTCACGGTGGTGATAGGTGGCAAGCATAATATCCACCATGAAGGCATGTATCTCATCAACATTTCCAGCACGGGGGGCGATGGTCTCACGGAAGATGCGATGCAAGATATCATATGTAGGTAAGAGTCCTTTGATCTTTCCAGGGATACCACGCCCCCGGATGTACAGTGGTGCAAGAGCATCTTTCTTCTTGGGGCGATCATTATCATGGCACCAAAAACCAACAGGAATGTCTTTGCCGCGGTCTCCGTACCCGAGAATGGTTGTGAACTCAGCCAACGTTGCTTGCTTGACAACACCCTCAGTCATCCAGGTGAGAGTGCGAGTATCATTCTTGGCAAAGTGAACGGTGGCATAGAACTGAGCAATGAGAATTGGATCATAGTTGCACCGGAACTCCATAATGGGAAGCAAGCCAATGTTGGTGCAAATGTCAAGGGCCTCACCAAAGTAGTTCAGGTTCTTCCTCACATGATTCATCTCGATCCATTTTTGAGGAACCACAATTTTGTCATCCTTCATGAGTATCTCATGGAACACCCGCTCCTGGAAATCCGTAAAGAAGAGGCTGCCTTCCCGAAGGTGAGAGCGAGCAGTCCCATATGTACTGACAACCCGTAGGTCATGAAATGTTGTCTCAGACAAGTCAGACAGCAGCTTTGGCCCTGATGGCCCGGAACTATGGCTCTTGCGAGGACCGGAGAGAGGAGGAGGTGGAGGAGCTTTACCACGACCAGCACTTTGCTTGACCCCTCCACCCCGACGACCACGAGTTGTTGGCAGTTTCAGACGGGCACTAGGTTGAGGCATGATCTCCTCTTCTGACTCAGTCTCTGATTCCGACTCATAGTCCTCGATCTCATAGTGAGCTTTGGAACGTTTGCGTGATCCCCGGGAACCCCCTGCACCTGTGAAAGAATGAGGGAGATAGCATAGAGGTAAGGGCACAAGAACCTGAGACAAACAGGGGATGGAGCTCTTGGTGTTTTAAAAACTATTTGCTGCCAGTACTAGGCGGTAGTACCGCCAAGTGGTAGTACTGGAAAAGATTCCCGGTATTACCGGCCCGCGGCCACAGTGCGGATCTGACCTAGAGATCCATGTACGTGCAGTAAATTGGTTGTAAAACACGATTTCCATCGGATAAAGTGGTGGATCTGGGAAATAGCACACGATACAACCTCAAGAATACAAGTTTTAACCAAGAATCGAAGTTACCCTAGATTCAATGGAGAAAACAAGGGAGAAAATGAGGAGGGCGGTAGTACCGGTGTCCATGATGGTGGAGAAGAAGGAGGAGCCCGCGGGAAGGCCGAATCCGGTGTGGATCCGAGAGAGGGAGAGAAGAATGGGGCTCCTGCGGTGTCTTGTTGCTCCTATGGTGGCGCTGGTGAGGAGTGGAGACGAGGGATGAATGAGGCACTGAGGGGTGCCTCACCCCCGTCTCCAATCTTAACCGACACGCACAAGCGGTAGTACCGATGCCAAGGGCGGTAGTAGATGGCTATGATGCGGTACCGAAAGTACCAACCGTAGTATCAAGACTGGAAGTTTCAGGAACACTGAAACTGAACCAGAGGCGGTAGTACCGCTAGCAATGTCCGGTAGTACCGTTTGGTGGTAGTACCGCCTATGGGACCCGGTAGTACCGTAACCATCAGGAAAGAGAGCCAAGATACATAAAATGGAAGGTTCTTGTGCAGAGTAGATGAGTTTTGTTGGGGGATAAGAATGGTATGGGTTTAGAGAGTCACACTGATATGGGCCAATGCACTCAAAAATTACTAAAAACATATGAAGAGCCAAATGTGAGTGCATGACCAAAGGAACAAAACCAACTAGAGGATGACAAACATGAGTAAGAACCAATTCAAAAAGTGACAAACATGAGTAAGCACTTCAACCTCTCGAATGAGAGGGGGCGGTGGCCTAGGCCACCATATTTGAGTATACTCGGCTTGGCACCACGAAGATATATCTTGGGTCCATTACCGAAACTCATCATTAAGCTCACATATCACAAAATGATATTAAGAGGAATGATTTTGTTTGCTTTGCGCATAATGGGGGGAGGGATGGTCGAATCAATTAGGACCGCACTCCCCCTATATCCATGCCTACACCTAAACCAAATATGGGTCGAGTATTAGGTGAGAGTGCGAGAGAATCTAGTCAAGCTCCTTGAATCTACGATATTTAGTTCATTCCTCAAGTAGCAAAACCTTGCTTCATCAAGTGGCTTCGTGAAGATATCGGCAAGTTGATGTTTGGTTGAGACATAAGATAGATCAATATCACCTCGAGCAACATGATCTCTAATGAAGTGATGACGAATATCAATATGCTTTGTCCTTGTGTGATCCACCGGGTTGTATGAAATTTTGATGGCACTTTCATTGTCACATAGAAGAGGCACTTTGTCACAATGGACACCGTATTCCTTTAAAGTTTGCCTCATCCATAGCAATTGAGTGCAAGCACTAGCGGCAACAACATACTCGGCTTCGGCGGTGGAGAGAGATATACAATTTTGCTTTTTAGAAGACCAACATACCAAGGACCTACCAAGGAATTGGCAAGCCCCGGATGTTGATTTTCTATCATCCTTGTCCCCCGCCCAATCCGAATCCGTGTATCCACAAAGAGAAAATGTTGAGCCTTGAGGATACCAAAGACCATAAAATGGGGTATGAACTAAATATCGAAAGATTCTCTTGACCGCCATTAAATGGCTTTCTTTAGGAGCCGCTTGATATCTTGCACACACACCTACACTCAACACAATATCGGGTCTAGATGCACAAAGGTAAAGCAAAGAACCAATCATAGACCGGTATACCTTTTGATCCACATCTTTACCATTTGGATTTTGTTCAAGATGAGTCTTTGTAGCCATGGGAGTAGGAGCTCCATTCAAATCTTGCATTTTGAATCTCTTGAGCATATCTTGAGTATACTTGGCTTGATTGAAGAATGTTCCACCTCTAACTTGCTTGATCTCAAAGCCAAGAAATACTCTCAACTCCCCCATCAAGGACATCCGGAACCTACTAGTCATAAGCTTTGAGAATTCATCATTAAAAGCTTTGTTAGATGAGCCAAAGATAATATCATCAACATATATTTGGCATACAAAAAGCTCCCCATTGATCCTTAGTAAAAAGAGTGGGATCAATTTTCCCAACCTCAAAGCCACGGTCAAACAATAACTCTCTAAGGTGCTCATACCACGTGCGTGGGGCTTGCTTGAGCCCATAGAGCGCCTTATCAAGTTTGTAGACATGGTTTGGGAAGTTGGGGTCCTCAAATCCCGGGGGTTTCTTAACATATACCAATTAATTTAAAGGACCATAAAGGAATGCACTTTCTACATCCATTTGTTGCAACTTAAAGTTGTGATGTGCCGCATAAGCAAGAAGGATATGGATGGACTCAAGGAGAGCCACGGGTGCATAAGTCTCTCCATAATCAATGCCTTCAATTTGAGAATACCCTTGTGCAACCAATCTAGCCTTGTTCCTTACTATAATTCCATGCTCATCTTGCTTGTTCTTGAATATCCACTTTGTTCCAATAACATTGCGGCAATCCTTTGGCTTCTCAACTAACTTCCATACTTTGTTTCTCTCAAAGTTGTTGAGCTCTTTGTGCATAGCTTCTAACCAATCGGAATCTTCAAGAGCTTCCTACACTTTCTTTGGTTCAATCATGGAGATGTGTGCTTGGTGTTCACTGAACCTCTTCAATTGTGCTCTTGTGGAAATACCTTTCCTTAGATCTCCAACAACATTTTGGAGGGTGTGGTCTCTTATTTCCAACATTCTTTCCTTTCTAGCTTCGCGACGAGCGTGGATCTCCGTATTGTTTCTTGGAGGACCCTCTTCATAATTTTGATCCTCGTCTTGACCATCATCTTAACCTTGATCATCATTAGAATCATCCTCTTCATTGGGAGGCAAGGATTGACCTTGGTCTTGATCAAGTGCTCTTCTAGCATCAATTTGAGCTTGTCTCAAAATAGTTTGGATGGATCTTCCTTGACAAATTGACTTAGCACCACTTGACAACCCATCGAATGGACCAAGCTCCCTTTGACTAGAGTTCACACATTGATCATCATGTTGAGGGTCCACATCTTGTCTTTGGCTTGGGTCAATGTCCTCTTCGGTGGATGGAGCATGTTGAGGTTGTGAAGATGAGGGCTCCACTTGAGTGGGGCATAGTTCTTCTCGATCCGCCATAAGGGGTTCCTCAACAGGACAGATATATCCCACACCCATTCTTCCTATGGCATCCTGAGGCATTTCATCATCTGCATCACAAGCATCAACACGCCCCCCTTGGGGACCATCATATTCTTCGAAGGTCACACTACAAGATTCTATGACGGCTCCGGAGAGCTTATCATAGATTCTATAAGTGTGAGATTCGAGACCATAGCCAACAAAAATACCCTCTAATGCTTTAGACTCGAATTTAGACAAATGAACACCTTTGATGAGATAGAAACACTTACAACCGAACACCCGGAAATAAGATATGTTGGGCTTGTTACCGGTAAGTATCTCATATGGAGTCTTGTTGATTTTCTTGCGGAGGTAGAGTTGGTTTGAAGCATGGCAAGCGGTGGAGATGGCTTCGGCCCAAAAGTTTTATGGAGATTTAAACTCCGCCAACATGGTCCTAGCCATCTCAATAAGAGTCCGGTTCTTCCTCTCGGCCACACCATTTTGTTGAGGGGTGTATGCAGCGGAATATTGATGTTTAATCCCCTCATCACTAAGGAAATCATTCAAGGTGTAGTTCTTGAACTCGGTGCCGTTGTCACTTCTTATAATCAACACGGGAACATTGTATTACCGTTGAACCAAGTTGATGAAGTCGATAAAGGTATTTTGAGTCTCACTCTTCAACTTGAAGAAATAAACCCAAGAATATCTTGAAAAGTCGTCAACAATCACCAAACAATATTTCTTCCCACCAAGACTTGCATGAGATGGTGGACCAAATAGGTCCACATGGAGAAGTTCCAAGATCTTGTTAGACTTGATTTGGTTCGGGGGCTTGTGAGGAGCGTCGTGCATCTTCCCTAGAACACATGCCCTGCAAACACGATCTTTGGCAAAGGAAACATTTTCTTTTAGTCCAACTATATGGCCCTCTTTATGGAGACTTTGCAAAGTTCTCATATTGACATGGGCTAGTCGGCGATGCCATAGCCAACCCACATCGGCCTTTCCGAATAAGCACATTGGACCGGTAGTGGTTTGCTTCGAAAAGTCCACCACATACAAGTCATGTTCGACGTACCCAACTAAAGCGACCTTGAGAGACTTGCTCCACAAGAGGACCACAATATCTACAGCAATGAAGACAGCAAAGCCCATCTTACTAAGAGCAAGGACAGAAAGTAAATTGTATCCAAGGGTCTCAACAAGCATGACGTTCACGAGTGTAATGTCGTGAGTAACCACAACCTTGCCGAAACCCATTACCTTAGACTTTGATTTGTCGGCATATGTCACGGTGATTTGATCATCATTAGGCTTTAACTCCTTGACAATAGATGAGCTTCCGGTCATATGACATGTGCAACCACTATCAAGCACCCACTTTGACCCTCCGGAAGCATAAGTCTACAAGAGATCAAGCTAGTTTTTAGGTACCCATTTTGCAATGGGTTCTCTTTTGTTAGCAACAAGGGTCTTGGGAACCCAAATAGACCAAGCAATATAACCATCAAGAGGACCAACATATTGTGCATACACATCACCATAGTAATCACGCATTAGAACATAGTGAGGGTTAGCACTTCGCGCAAAGTCATCATGAGACATAGTTTTACCACTTGTGGTCTTACTCTCCACAATGGTCTTGTTGGTCTCTTGTGCGGGCTTGGCCTTCTTCTTCTTATTGTTCTTCTTCTTGGTTTTGGAAACAAAACCAATGCCCCCTTTGTCACCACTACGCCTTTGCTTGCTCAAAAGCTCATCAATTGACTTGTTGCCTTGTGGAAATGTGGCCTTAGCAAGCTCCCCCTTCAACCTAGCATTCTCTTCAATAATAGTTGTGCTACTAGATGGAATGAAGTTACTAGGTGAGGGTATATTGACCAATTGAGTTTGAAGCGTTTCATGGGACTTTGTGAGAGACAAGAGTTCACCTTCCAAGGCCTTGTGAGCCTTGTTAAGCAAGCTAAAGTCCTCGGCAAGTTTTTCATGAACCACATCAAACTCAATCTTGTCCTTTTTAGCCCTTTTGTATTTAGCAATAGCATGATCACGCTCTTTGATGAGTTTGTTAACAATGAAGTCATTGGACTCATCAAGCCCTTCAAGTTTTGACTCAAGGGATAACCTAGTCTCTTGTTCTTCTTCTAGAGCATTGCTTAAAGCCTCTAGCTCAATCATATGTTCATGCACAAGTTTACATCTTACATCTAGAAGCTCTTGAGTATGTGAGAGTTGGTCTAGGATGTTCCCAAAATGTAGCTTAGCATCACCTTCTAGGTTAGTCATAAACTCATCAAAGGCAATTAATTCCTTTTTAACATCAAGAGACATTTCATCATCAATTTCATCATTATCTAAGTGAGTAGAGCGGGATGATGAGGATACCTCCGTTCCTCTTGCCATAAGGCAAGTGACGTTCTTGGTGGAAGAGTTCTCATTTGGAGAATCGAAGAGTGAGAGTGTCGGAGTAGAGGTGGTGGCTAGAGCAGCCACACCATGTGAAGTTTCTTCTTCCTCATCTTCATCATGTTCATTGTCGGAGGAGTATTCTTCATGAGTGATCAAGACAATTTCTCCCGACTTCTTGTTGACGGGATTCTTTTTGATGAATGGTTTCTTGTAAGGTGCCTTGAGCGTCTTCTTCAACACAAGCTTACCACCATGATCTTCTCTCTTCTCATAGGGGCAGCTTGCCACAAAGTGATAGCGGTCACCACAATTGAAGCAAGTTCTCAACCTAGTGGTATTCTCTCTTTTCCCATTTGGATTGCTTCTTCGTTGCATTTCCATCTTGGCTTTGGCGGGGTTCTTCCAAAAGTTCTTTGCATAGAAAGCCATATATTGACCATGAGCAATCTTGACTTCATCGGGATGGTCCATGGAGAGTCCTTCATCACTGTCATCTTCATCCCCAAGGTCCACAACCTTGGCCTTCAAAGCAACATTGACCACATTGCTCATACCAAGGGAACGAGCACGGGCATCTTTGGCATTCTTGGCGGCAACCTTGAAAGCAGCCATCTCTTGCACAACTTCATTTGAGGTCATGAGATGGTAGTTGTGTCTTCCTTGGAGGCTCTTCAAGTCGGTGGACTCGAAAGGCATGAGTGCACTCACATATTTTCTTTTTATCCATGCATCATCCACATGTGAGGCACCCACATTTCTAAAAGCGGTGGCGGTGATCTTGAGCCTTCGATACATGTCTTCGTGATCTTCACCTTCTTTCATGTAGAAGCCTTCGGCTTCATTGCTTAGAGCATCATATCGGTTCCTCCTCATACTCTCATTTCCAACAAACAACATAGTGAGAGCATCCCAAGCTTCCTTGGCAATGCTAAAGTGCTCAATGTGTGGATAATCCTTTGTCCCAATCCTTATTGAATCATGTGCAAAGCAGTGGCATTGAGTTGACTATTGACAATCTCTCTTCTTGTCAAGTTGTTTGGATCCTCAATTGTGAAGATCAATGCCCCAATTGTGAAGAGAAACATCCAACTGACCAATGCCCCACATCTCAAGCTACTTGTTTCCTATGTGAAGGAAATAATCATGTCCCTATCCAATGCCCCATCTATTCCATAGTTCAACAAAGGAAACAAGGTGGAGTGCAACAACTGATTGCAGACTACCATGAGAGAGCAAAGTCTACCAAGAAGGATGAAGACAAAGGAAAATCTCAGCTTACACTTCCATGCAATATGACTCAATTTAAGGGACCAAAGAGGAGACATATGTATTATCCAAGGAAAAGGTCAAGGAGACTAGGAACTTTTCCTACCTTTGAGATAACATATGAAGAACATGAACTAGAAGCACTCTTAGCTTTGGAGAAACCCAAGAAGAAGAAGGACAAAAGCCAAGTGCAGTGTTGCCATTGCAAAGAGATGGGACACTATGCCAATGAATGTCTAGAGAAGAAGAAAAATTATAAAGAGATTAGCCAAGTATGGTGCAACAACTGCAAAGAGTTAGGCCATTATGTGTCAACTTGTCCACAGAAGATACGTGATGAACTCAATCTTATCACATGTTACAATTGTGGTAACCAAGGTCATTATGCAAGCAATTGTACAGAAAAGATGAAGCACAAGATAAAGCCTATGAAGGATCTCAGCCTTGTCACATGTTTCAAATGTGGAAACAAAGGACACTATGCAGATGTTTGCCCAGAGAAGTTTCAACAAGATCCCAAGCAAGCCAAGATGTAATCTAGTTGGAAAAATTTTAAGGGTGGTAGTACCCTAGATTCTTTGAGCCAACTTGTAACCCCTAGCCTCCCCAAATCTCGGGACGAGATTTATTTTAAGGGTGGTAGCCTGTCACATCCCAAGATTTTCCAAATCTTGTAATGTGAAAAAAATAAATAAAAAAAATAAATAATTGTTGAAATTTAGAGTGAAAAGAAACTTTTTAAATGGAAAACTTAAAATCCCATCTGGAACAAACTTTGGTTAATGTTTGAATCCAACTAAATTCAAATCAAAGTGGAATGCATTCATCATAAAATGCATCTAGAAATTTAAACACTTGGAAAATAAATCCAAACCCTAAAACCCTAATGGAATAAAATCATTTCCAAGTTATCCCCAAGCCTATGGATTTGATCGATATAAAAATTTGTCAACAAACATTTACGAAAGATCAAGAATGACAAATAGAAATATTATAAAACCATAGAATTTGGTTTCACTTAATTTGGGGCCATAGATAAAATCTTATGAATTTAATAAGATAAGGAAAAGTAATTTTCAAAGCTAATAAAACACTTATCTAAAATCCATACCAAATGATGAGCAATTAATCCTAAAGAGATTTAAAAGGATAAACAAATATTAAATAAGTTTTTACAAATTGGAATCACCAAGTTTGGACCTCTAAATAAAAAGATATGGATTTTATAAGATCAAGAAAGGAATACTAAATCAGGATTATTTAAAGGCCAAATCCAAACTTGACCTAGTCCATAATCAAATGGAATGAATACAATACAAATCCAAATAAAATAAAAGGATAAAGATTTTCCCAAAATAAAATAAAATGGCATAAACCAAATTCTATTTGAATAAAGGCAAATCCAATTTTAAATGATTAATAAAAACATATTGAAAATTATTCCAAATAATTCAAGGTGAATTATTTGACACCCTATTAAATAAATAAACCTACTGAAAAGGTTTAGTGAGAATTTAAATTAAATAAGGGATTAAAATATATTTGATATTAATTAAATTTAAATGTAAGGGCCTTTTGAATAATTAAAAGACCCCAAAAAGAATAAAATTTTATTCCAAAATTGACTTCAGACTATATTACTAATCAGCATTTAAATCCACACAAAGTTTTGTTGAAGTTTGAAATTCAAAATTTGTTTGAATTGTTTAGACAAAATCCAAACAGAAATAGAAATAGAAGAAGGGAAACCAACCAGATCAAAAAAAATGGAAACAGACTCAGCCCAGACTAGCCCATATCCCCCTCCCGTAGTGAAACGTTTTTCACCCGCGAACTTACCCCCAGCGCCGCTGACGACCAGACCCCACCTCCTCCTTCTCTCTCTCGCTGCCATGCGACCCCACTGCCCCGTCAGCTTCTTCCTCCCCGCGGTGACCACGCCTCCAACACCTCCTCGCCGTTTCTGGCCGTTGAAACCGGCGTCAATACGCTTTACTGCCTGCGTTACTCCACCCCGCGACCATGCTATCTTAAGCGCATGCGTTTCCTCTCTCTTTCCCCAGGCCTCGCCCCACCCAGCTCCCCAATTCTCCCCCACCTCCCTACACCACACTCCAGCAGCAGCTCCAACGGCTCCTAACCTCCTCGCCTCCTAGAGCACACGAACGTGACTCCCAGGCCTTGGCGCTTCTCTCTGCATCATCAGCTTGCTCGCGCTTGACCCCCAGCCTCAACAACGACCAAGACCGTCACCGCCACCGTCTGTCTCCAACTCCGACGAAGCCTCCAGGTAGTCTCTGACCGCGCCGCCCCCTCTCTTTGATGCTCCCACACTCCCTACTCTCTTACGCGTCTAACACACCCTTTGTTTTGCATTGGCGCGCCCTGTAGCCTCGTCCCCGACAATGGCCGAGCGAACCCGTCGCCAGGAGCAACTCCGATGAGGAATTGCCATCACCACCGTGCGCCCCCTCGACGAGCTATCACCACGTTGAGCTTCAGCGTCACCCCGTGAAACTGGTGAGACACTCCCCTTCCTCCCTCGCTTCGCCAAAGACCGCCATCGTTCGACCGCTTCATCCGCCAAATACCACCGCCGCTTGCCTAAGGTCATCGCGTCTGGACCGTTGGATGTTGATCTGTCGGCTTAGATAGAAAGTTAGCGAAAAGGTATCTATTGATCTGGTTCGTGCGTTGTTAGTCAGATCCAACGGTCGTAACTGCGTGATCCACACGAAGCGGTACCGACGAATAAAAACACGTCGCGTGTCATAAAGTCTGTTTTAAAAACAGGATTTGATCTATTTGTGATTCAATTTTGTAAAATTCATAACTTTCAAATCACACGTCCAAATTTTGCAATTTTATATCAATGGAATCAGCAGGACAAGTACTTTCTGACCATGCGCTTTGTTTAGTAAAAGTCTTCTGTTAAATTGATTGTTTTTGCAGAAACTTGTGTATGCATGTTTAGAATATAAAATTTGTTCTAAAATGATTTTTGAGATAAAACCTTTTACAAATGGTTTGTTTTGAACCTACTGACCATAGGAATCACTTTGTGATTTCAAAAATATATTTGGTGAAGCAAAAGGATAAACCTTTGATTTAAAACCATTTCTAGTCAAATAAAAATATTGTTTATTTGTTAAAAATGCTTTTTAGAGAAAACCTTTGGAAAATGTTTTGATTTAAACTCTCTGACCCTAAAAACCAAGTTTTATGATTTGAAAATGTATTTGGTGAACTCTATAAAGATTATTACTTTGCTAAAAGCATTTTCAATCACATAAAATAATGATTTGGTTTAAAAATAATTTATAAGTAAAATATTTTGCAAATGATTTTACCACTTATATAAGATGACCAATAGGTGTTTTCCAATGTTTGTAACCATTAGAAACCACTTTTACAAATAAACCATCTTTAGCATGCTTGCATGCATTGTTTTGTTTCTATTATTTTATGTGATGATGCTTGATTTGTAGATTGAAATATTGCTTGCTTGATTGAATTGTAGTGATTTGAAGAGTGTGAATATTGCAAGATCAAAGAGTGAACTCATATTCTCTACCAAAAAGGCAAGTGATGCTCCATACTTTTGTCCCATTATTTTCACTATGCATTAGTGATATTTCTAAGTAGGACTTGCATGGAATTTTGCTAAGTGTAAACTATGCCATGGGAAATCCTAGTAGATGAAACCTTAGTAGAAATTTACTAAGTTAAGATTCCTACTACTATCATGCTTAGCTTAGCTAATAGAAAACAAGGGTGGAATATATATTCATACTATGGAATATTTCCAAGTCAAGGACTTGTGTTTTGTTTAATAAAACAACTAAGTGAATGAATCATCTGGGTGGAATGGAAGGAATGGTTTGTGTTGAGTGGTTCACAAGGCCCATTTAAATGGTTTACCTTGTGTATCTCACTTGTGGATGGCCACCCAGGAACAAAGAGATTTGAGATGTCAAATGTTGAGAAGCTTCAAGTGCAGCCACTTGGCATTATGGGCTCTGCCTGGATCATATAGGTTGCAATAACTTAGCCAAATGGACAGTTGGTAGTAGGGGTTTGATAGGTTGGAACGCATCCATTCTGGTCTAAGGGAAGGCTTCTGAAAGATCTTGTCTTGGTGAAACCAAGTCTTGTGGGGAAAGTGCTCCACCTCTGCAGAGTGTAAAATCTAAGTACTTAGCCATGTCCCTGGTAAAGGACAATTTGAGCATCAAGACATGGAAGCTATCAAGAATCTCCTCATCCCAATTTCTAAGTTAAAATCTTGTGGTTGAACAAGGGTTAAAGGATCGCCAATTTCTATTGGGAGATGCCTTGGGTGATTTTTGTCAAGCAAAGACTTAGTGTTTTCAAATGATAAGGAAAATCTATTTTGAGCAATGCAAGCCTAAGCTCCACTTAGCCAAATGCATATAGATGATAGACTCCACTATACTACCATAGTATCACTTGCCAATACAATTCAAATGTATTGACCCTTGTGGCTGTAACTTGTTATGTTGCAGGTTTGTTTGATATTAGTGAAGTTTATTGATTAGGATTACAAGTCTACAACCAACATGTCTGCCTGTGGCACTTTGAAGATGAAGGACCCCATGCTATTGTTATATTCTGCTGCATTGTAATGAGTTAGCCAAATGAGCTATGTAAGATGTATTAAATTATTTTAATCCTGGTTATAAAGTTGTATTATGACCTTTGTTTCTTGATATTACATCTTAACTGTGGAAGCTAGCTATTGATCCAGGGACTAGCATTGTAAACACAGGGATCTCTACCTTATTAAAGGTTGGGAACCTTACAGATGGTATCAGAGCATTGTGTTTCCTGTAGGATTTGTAACCCTAGGATTGGACAAAGCCCCTTAGAAAAATAGGAGTTGTATTTGTTCTTGTGCTATTTGTTTCTAGTCACCCTTGTGAACTTTGAAGGTGTCCTATGCATTTATTTGCTACTCTATGAAGGACAAGCTGATTGCCACTATGCTATGTTTTCTGTATGTGAAACAACCAAACGTTTTTCAATGCATGTTATTCATGATCTTTGTTTGTAGCCTTTCATGTTGCATTTATAGTTACTATGTCCTATTGTTAGAACTCCATCTTTCATGCACATGTTTAGAGTTCTTTGATCCCAGCTTTCAATGCTTGCAAATGGTTTGATGTTTGTTTTTATGGTGCATGTCACCTAAAAAATTATTCTTTTTATCACTTACCTACTCGAGGACGAGCAGGAGTTAAGCTTGGGGATGCTTGATACGTCGGAAATGTATCTATAATTTTTGATGTTCCATGCTTGTTTAGTATCTACTTTGCTTTGCTTTGTCTACACTTTGAGGTGTTTGTATATCTTTTCTGTTACTAACCTATTAACAAGATGCCATAGTGCCAGTTGCCTGTTTTCTTCTATTTTTGGTTCCAGAAAAGGCAGAAAATCAATATTCTTGGAATTGGACGGGACAAAAGCCAAAGTCAATATTTTACCATGCGCATCACGAAGCCAGAAGGGGAGACGGAGAGGTGCCAGAGGGCCACCACACCCCCCAGGCGTGGGCTAGGGTGGACCCGCGCCTGGACAGGGTGTGTCCCCTCCGTGCGCCTCCCAGCCTCGCCTCTTCGCCTATAAGAAGCCCCCAGGGAGAAAACCCTAAATAATCCATCATACTTCCAGAAAAAGTTTCGTTGCGCCGCCGCCACCGAAGGGGAGATTCGGGGGATAGAAATTCTCTATTCCGGCACCCTGTCGGGACGGGGAAGTGCCCCCGGAGACATATCCATCGATCTCCATTGCCATCTTCATCATCGTTGTTGATTCCCATGATGAGGAGGGACTAGTTCTTCCTCGAGGCTAAGGGCTCTACCAGTAGCTATGTGTTCATCTCTCTCTATGCATGGTCATATTGTGGTCATGAGCTTTGTAATCAAGTAGATCTACCTTGCTACTCAAGTGCTTTAATAGATCTCTGCTCTCCTCATGTGTGTGAAAGTGACAGCGTGCACGCCATGGTGGCACTTAGGTTTGAGTCTACATAAATACTCTTTGTGCTTTAATAGATCTATGATTTTCCCCACGTGTGTGAAAGTGACAGCGTGCATACCATGTCTGGCACTTTGGCTAGATTGAATATTTGTTATGAGTTATATTTGGAGTTGGATGTCTCTATGAAATTGTGGTGTTTGTTGGAACCATCTAGTGTGGGGTTATCTACATTGGGGAAGGCAGACTTTGAGTAGTGATGTTATAGCCCTACCATGGATTAGAGTGTCCAACCGGAGAGTAGTTAAGAGTAGTATCATGAAGAGAGGATATTTATATGAGAGAGTGTTCACTAGTGAAAGTATGATCCCTAGGCCTTGTTTCTAAACATTGAAACACCGTTTGCATCTATATCTATTGCATGTTTGCTTGCTTTTGTCTTTACCTCACTCACACACGTTATCCCACGTCAACAACAAGTCAGAAGCTATTTTCTGGCACCGTTACCACTTGTATTTCACTATCTCTTCGCCGAACTAGTGCACCTATACACCTGACAAGTGTATTGGGTGTGTTGGGGACACAAGAGACTTCTTGTATCTTGATTGCAGGGTTGCTTGAGAGGGATAGATTTGACCACTTCCTCCCTGAGTTTGATAAACCTTGGGTAATCCAGTTAAGGGAAACTTGCTGGTGTTCTACAAACCTCTACACTTGGAGGCCCAACAACTGTATACAAGAATAGAAATGCGTAGACATCAACTAGCAACTACTCGGCCAAGATAGTTAATAACAACGGAGAGCATGCAAGATCACAAACAACACGGACATGATAGAATCAATAAGACAAAACCATTAATCAATCTGAAATCGTAATATCAATATCCATCGGATCCCCGCAAACACAACATGCATGATTACAAATATATGAGATCTTGATCATGAACGGAGCTCACAAGATCTAGACATGAAAGTACAAAGGAGGAGATACAACCATCTAGCTACTACATGGACCCGTAGTCCAAGGTGGAACTACTCACGCTTCATACCGGAGAAGAAGGCCTCCGAGATGATCTCCCCTTCGGCAAGGTGCTGGGAAGAACTTTAGATCCCCACTGATCTAGTGACGATGGTGGCGATGGCTACAGACGATTCCGTGGAATATTATTCGGGTACTTAGGGTTTAGGCATCGGGATCTTCTTATAGGCGAAGAGGGAGGCCGAGGGGGTGCCCGACGCGGCTGCAACCCCCAGGCGCGGGCCAGGCCTGGCCGCACGACCAGGGGTGTGGACCCCTCGAGGCCCTCCTCCGTCTCGTCTTCTGGCTCCGTGTTCCCCACGGTAAAATATTGACTTTGGATTTTGTCCCATCCAATTCCGAGAATGTTGATTTTCTGCCTTTCTGGAACCAAAAACAGAAGAAAATAGGCAACTGGCACTGTGGCATCTTGTTAATAGGTTAGTACCAAAAAACATATAAAAACACCTCAAAGTATAGACAAAGCAAAGCAAAGTAGATAATAAACAAGCATGGAACATCAAAAATTGTAGATACTTTTCCGACGTATCAGGGGGATCTAAAGCTCTTCCCGGCACCCTGCCGGAGGAGAGAGATCATCTTGGAGGCCTTCTTCATCACCATGCTAGCCTCCAGTATCGTGAGTAGTTCCACCTTGGACTATGGGTCCATACAGTAGCTAGATGGTTGTATCTCCTCCCTTGTGCTTCCATGTTTAGATCTTGTGAGCTCCGTTCATGATCAAGATCATCTTTGTAATCATTCATGTTGTCTTTGCGGGGATCCGACGGATATTGAGATTACTATGTCAGATTGGCTAATGGTTTTATCTTATTGATTCTATCATGTATGTGTTGTTTGAGATCTTGCATGCTCTCTGTTTCTAGTAGCTATCTTGGCCAAGTAGATGCTAGTGACTCCAAGAGGGGGTATTTATTCTCGATAGTGGGTTCATGCCTCTATTTAATCTAAGGGAAGTGATAGAAATCTCTAAGGTTGTAGATGTGCTGATGCCACTAGGGAGAAAACAACGATCCTTTGTTCATGGAACAATTGTATTATTTACCTTACACACTTTGCTTAAAGCAGTAATTTGTTGCTTGCTACTTAATAATGGAGGTGGTTCGAATGATAACCTGAAGGTGGATTACTAGTCATAGATGCAGTTGGATGGTGGTCTATGTATATTGTTGTATTACCCAATCAAGTCTCATAGGATCATGAATGACTAGTATTGCATTGTTATGCCTTGTTCAGTTCTGTCAATTGCCCTGTTGTAATTTGTTTACCCAACATGCTTTGTTATCTTAAGGAGTGCACCTCTAGTGAACTGTGGACCCCAGTCCAATATTTACCATTGATACATCTTCCACTGTTACTATTTACTATCTACAAACCACCATTACTTTCCACACCATACGTTTAATCCTTTGTTTTCAGCAAACCAGTGAGATTGACAACCTCATTGTAAGTTGGGGCAAAGTCTTGAGTTTGTGTTGTGCAGGGTTCCAAGTTGTTAAACAACACCTTTGGGGTTGTTTCCTTCGTCCTACTGGTTCGATAACCTTGGTTTCATCACTGAGGGTAACTTGATGCTGTGCTCATCATACCTTCCTCTTGGGGTTTCCCAACGAAGCTCTACAGTGATCTAAGCTTACCAAAGCTGATTTCTTGGATTGGGGTCAAAACTTTTTTTGCTAGCATCCCTATCTATTTGTTGTCCTTTTTTCAAATTCTCTAAGTGGGCATTGGATCTCATTCACTCCCAAATGACCAGTTGTCTTTGGAATCATTAAAAAGACAAAAGGAAACTCCATCTTGCTAACTGGAAAATGGTCTTTATGCCCAAAAGCTAGCCATGGGGATTGGAAATTCCTAACCTTAGGAATTTTAATATTTGTATGTTAGCTTCTTGGCTTAAGAGATACGCCTATAATGGAGACAAATTGTGGAAGAAAATCATATACTCACATGCCCTCGGGAGACAATAATCTAGATTACATAGTAATATACCGAACACCCATGGCGTTTTGGTGTTGGTCATGTTTTGCCCTCAGGAGAGGTTTAGTCAACGGATCTGCCAAATACAAATTTGTGTGTACTTTGCAAATCTTTATGTCACTATCATGGACATGCTCTCGAATAGCGTGAAAACGTAGCTTGATATGCTTCAACTTCTTGTGTGACCTTGGCTCTTGCGCATTGGCTATGGCACCCATGTTATCACAGTAGATAGCCATTGGGTCCAGTGCACTGGGAACCACACCAAGTTCTGTAATGAACTCCTTCATGTATATCACCTCTTGTGAAGCCTCTGAAGCAGCTATGTATTACGATTCAGTTGAAGATCTCACCACAACACTTTGCTTTGCACTCCTCCAGCTCACTGCTACACCATTAAAAGTAAATACGTATCCAAATTGAGATTTAGAGTCATCTAGATCGGTGTTCCAACTAGCATCGATGTAACCATTAACAACGAGGTTTTCATCACCTCCATAAGAAAGAACCATATCCTTAGTTCTTCTCAAGTACTTAAGGATGTTTTGACCGCTGTCCAATGATCCACCCCTGGATCACTTTGATATCTGCTAGTCAAACTAACAACATATGCAATGTTGGGTCTAGTATATAGCATGGCATACATGATAGATCCTATGGCTGAGGCATAGGGAGTCTTACTCATTCTCTCTCTATCTTCTGCTGTAGCAGGACTTTGAGTTTTACTCAAGGTCGTATTGGGCAACATGGGCAAGAACCCTTTCTTGCTATCTTCCATTCCAAACCTCTTTAGAACTTTGTCCAAATATGTACTCTGTGAAAGCGATATTAAGCGTCTTGATCTATCTCTATAAATCTTGATGTCTAATATGTAAGCAGCTTCGCCAAGATCTTTCATTGAAAAACTATTATTCAAATAATCCTTGACACTTTTAAGAAGTTCCATATCATTCTCAATCAACAATGTGTCATCCACATATAGTACTAGGAATGCTACAGAGCTCCCACTCACTTTCTTGTAAATACAAGCTTCTCGATAAGTTTGTATAAAACAAAAAACTTTTGTTCACCTTATCAAAACGTTGATTCCAACTTCAGGATGCTTGCTTCAATCCATAAATGGATCATTGAAGTTTGCACACCTTGTTAGCATCCTTAGGATCGACAAAACCTTAGGGTTGTACCATATATAACTCTTCAACAATGTCTCCATTGAGGAATGCTGTTTTAACATCCATCTGCCATATCTCATAATCATAATATGCAATAATTGCTAACAAAATCCTCATAGACTTTAGCTTTGCTACCGGTGAGAAAGTCTCATCGTAGTCAACACCTTGAATTTGTTGGAATCCTTTCGCGACAAGTCGAGCTTTATAGATGGTTACGTTACCATCGTCATATGTTTTCTTCTTGTAAATTCATTTGTTCTCGACAACCTTTCTGCCATCCGGTAAGTCCACCAAAGTCCATACTTTGTTTTTGTACAGGGATACAATCTCGGATTTCATGGCTTCTTGCCATTTATTGGAATCTAGGCTCATCATTGCTTCCTCATATGTCGCAGGGTCGTCGGTGTTGTCCACCAACATGACACTCATAATGGGATCATACCAATCGGGACTGGTACGAGTCCTCATCGACCTGCGAGATTCAGTAGTAACTTCAATCGAAGTTTCATGATCACCATCATTAGCTTCCTCTCTTATTGGTGTAGGGGCCACATGAACTTCTTCCGGTGTTGCGCTACTCTCAAATCCGAGTCGACTTCTACTTTCCTTCTATTCACAACCTCGTCGAGTTCTACTTTCCTTCCAGTCACTTCTTTCGAGAGAAACTCCTTCTCTAGAAAGGATCCATTCTTGGCAATGAAGATTTTGCCTTTGGATCTATGATAGAAGGTATACCCAATAGTTTCCTTTGGGTATCCTATGAATACGCATTTTTCCGCTTTGGGTTCTAACTTGTCGGGCTGTAACTTCTTTACATAAGCTTCGTGACCCCAAACTTTAAGGAATGACAATTTAGGTTTCTTCCCAAACCATAATTCATACGGTGTCGTTTCAACGGATTTAGATGGTGCCCTATTTAAAGTGAATGCAGTTGTTTCTAATGCATAACCCCAAAACGATAACGTAAATTTGTAAGTGACATCATAGAACGAACCATATCTAAGAGAGTTCGATTATGACGTTCGGACACACCATTATGTTGTGGTGTTCCCGGTGGTGTCAATTGTGAAATTATTCCGCATTTCTTCAAATGATCGCAAAACTCGTAACTCAGATACTCACCTCCACGATCAGATCATAGAAATTTAATCATCTTGTTATGTTGATTCTCTACTTCACTATGAAATTCCTTAAACTTCTTGAAAGTTTCGGACTTATGTTTCATGAAATAGATATACCCATATCTACTCAAGTCATACGTGAAAGTAAGAACATAATGATAACCACCGCGTGATGTGATACGTCGGAAACGCATCTATAATTTTTGATGCTCCATGCTTGTTTAGTATCTACTTTGCTTAGCTTTGTCTACACTTTGAGGTGTTTTTATATCTTTTCTGGAAATAACCTATTAACAAATTGCCACATTGTCAGTTGCCTGTTTTCTTCTGTTTTTTGGTTCCAGAAAGGCAGAAAATCGACATTCTCGGAATTGGACAGGACAAAAGCCAGTTGCCTCCCCTTGTATGAAACAAGATCACTGATCTTTGTTGATTATTATCTTTGTGAGTTGTTTCAAATAAGTTGTTTGGTGTTGGAAAAGAGTAGAAAGTTTCATGCTTATAGTGGTACAAAAGGGAGCTTGTTTTGACTGTGGCTTAGACTTTATCATGTCATGCTAGATGTTGTTTTGACCTTATAATAAGTGATTATTGTTGTAGCATGACTTGTTCCAAACAGTTAGGATTGCTTAATGTGCCTTGAAGGAATCATGCATTGTTTTAGCATAGAAAAGCATAGTATTGCAGTATTCTCCTTTGCTGCTTTGTTTGGGTTGACTTGGCACATGCTCACACCATGTTATGACTATGAACAAGTCACCATAGCCTCTATGATCATTTAGTCCTTGACTTGTAATACCACTCTATGCTTTGATTAGTAATGTTTTGTTGCTCTGCATGATTGTGGCCATTATTGCTCTCTTAGTTGGTTGCTCCCAGTCTTTTGCTAGCCTCCACTTGTATGAGTAAGCTCCACTCATGCTTCCAACTCCCAAAAAACCAAGTTATTCCAAAGTGTCCATAGAAAAATCCTATGCATGGTGTGTTACACCATTCCAAGTATATTCTTGTTTTCAGCTATCTTCCAATTAAAAAGTATTTTGTTATGTGAAAACTTAGTGATTAAAGCCCTCACAAACTTGATGGCACACTTTATATTCTTTCCCCCTAATAAACTTGAACCACTGTGTCATCTATGTTGTATATGCTTGCACTTATACGTTGGAATTAGCAGAATCGTGCTGTCACGGGGAACGTTTTCAATATTGCACTTGTACTTTGTACTCAGTTGATATCATGCTCTTTTGTCTATAGATGTCACCGGTGTGAAATAAAGAGGAACTTGTAAGTCCATGGAGTTTGTATTTTTTGTTAGAGAAACGCCTGGGCCGCTAGCCTAAGCCATGCCTAATCATGGTGGAAACTTGCAGCATCACCATAGTGAGCTATCTATGAAGCATCCTCAATAAAAATCTATGCATATGGTAAATAAAAAGATTGCTGAGATGCTCATTGTCTGCTTGCCTTGTCATTTTGGTTGTGGGAAAGCTCCTGTACCATGTGAAAGGGGTACCTCGTTGGCCGTTCTCAATGATATGCAAATACTTACAATGACAAGAACTTACAGGTGACTAAAGTTGTGTAGCATGAGGCGTGGCCCTCGTATTCAAGGAACTTGAGATTGCCAACTTATACTTCGTTAAGCATATACTCCATCTTTGTTCAATTTAACCTTAATCACTTCAAGATGCTTATGATAGGGGCAATGAGGGCTGAAAGCTAACAAGTACCATAATTTTTGGAAGCTCTTTTTGAAACTTGAAATCCCTTCTTCCCTTTACAAAGGGCCTTTCTTCCACTATATTGAGTATCCACCTTCTACCTTTAGGCACCATTAAGAGAGCATAGTTGTCATTCTGTGTGCAGTGTTCCAAAGCTTATTGATTGATGCATATTGTGATATTACTTGTTCTTGTACTATTTGTTTCTAGTCACCCTTGTGAACTTTGAAGGTGTCCTATGCATATATTTGCTACTCTATGAGTGACAAGCTGAATGCCACTATGCTATGTTTTTTGTATGTGAAACAAACAAACGTTTTTCAATGCATGTTATTCATGATCTTTTTTTCGTAGCCTTTCATGTTGCATGCATAGTTACGATGTCCTATTGTTAGAACTCCATCTTTCATGCACATGTTTGGAGTTCTTTGTTCCCAGCTTTCAATTCTTGAAAATGGTTTAATCTTGGTTTTGATGGTGCATGTCACCTCAAAAATTATTCTTTTTATCACTTACCTACTCGAGCACGAGCAGGAGTTAAGCTTGGGGATGCTTGATATGTCGGAAACGTATCTATAATTTTTGATGCTCCATGCTTGTTTAGTATCTACTTTGCTTTGCTTTGTCTACACTTTGAGGTGTTTTTATATCTTTTCTAGAACTAACCTATTAACAAGTTGCCACATTGCTAGTTGCCTGTTTTCTTCTGTTTTTGGTTCCAGAAAGGCAGAAAAACAATATTCTCGGAATTGGATGGGACAAAAGCCAAATTCAATAACTTTCCGTGAGGGACACGAATCCAGAAGGAGGGGCGGAGAGGCACCAGAGGGTGGCTAGACCCCCCTGGGCACGGCCAAGCCTAGCCCGCGCCTGGGGAGGGTTTGGGCCCTCTGGCCGCCTCCTCGGCCTCCCCCTTCACCTATAAGAAGCCTCTCACCCAAAAACCCTAAAACATCCAGAAGAAATCCACGAAAACCTCTGTAGCGCCGCTGCCACCGAAAGGGAGATTTGGGGGACAGAAAGTCTCTGTTCCGGCACCCTGCCGGGACGGGGAAGTGCCCCCGGAGCCATCTCCATCGATCTCCATCACCATCTTCATCACCATTGCTGATTCCCACAATGAGGAGGGAGTAGTTCTTCCTCGAGGATAAGGGCTCTTACTGGTAGCTATGTGTTCATCTCTCTCTATGCATGATCTTGTGGTCATGAGCTTTGTAATCAAGTAGATCTACCTTGGTACTCAAGTGCTTCATTAGATCTCTGCTCTCCCCATGTGTGTGAAAGTGACAACGTGCACGCCATGGTGGCACTTAGGTTTGAGTCTACATAAATACTCTTTGTGCTTTAATAGATCTATGCTTTTCCCACGTGTGTGAAAGTGACAGCGTGCATACCGTGTGTGGCACTTTGGCTAGATTGAATATTTGTTATGAGTTATATTTGGAGTTGGATGTCTCTATGAAATTGTGGTGTTTGTTGGAACCATCTAGCGCTCAAGGTGACAGTGTGGGGTTATCTAGATTGGGAAAGGCGGACTTTGAGGAGTGTTGTTATAGCCCTACCAATGATTAGAGTGTCCAACCGGAGAGTAGTTAAGAGTATTATCATGAAGAGGGGATATTTATATGAGAGAGTGTTCACTAGTGAAAGTATGATCCATAGGCCTTGTTTCTAAGCATTGAAACACCATTTGCTACTAGATCTGTTGCATGTTTGCTTGGTTCCATCAGTTTGCCTTTAGTCTGTTCCTCCACGCCATCAGCTATTTTCTGGCACCGTTACCCCACGTCAACAACAAGTCAGAAGCTCTTTTCTGGCACCGTTACCACTTGTATTTCACTATATCTTTGCCGAACTAGTGCACCTATACACCTGAAAAGTGTATTGGGTGTGTTGGGGACACAAGATACTTCTTGTATCTTGATTGCAGGGTTGCTTGAGAGGGAATAGCTTTGACCACTTCCTCCCTGAGTTCGATAAACCTTGGGTGATCCACTTGAGGGAAACTTGCTGCTGTTCTACAAACCTCTGCACTTGGAGGGCCAACAACTGTATACAAGAATAGAAGTGCGTAGACATCACGATGCCACACTCATCAGGCCACACACATCGGTATGTATGAATTCCAATAAGTCCGTAGCTCGCTCCATCATACCAGAAAATGGAGTTTTAGTCATTTTTCCCATCAAACATGCTTCGCATCTTTCAAGTGATTCAAGAAGTCAATCGGAATGGAGTTTCTTCATACGCTTCACTCCAATGTGACCAAGACAACAGTGCCACATGTGTGTAGAATTATCATTCAATTTCAAAGTTTAGCTTCTATATTATAAACATGTCTATCACTACAATCGAGATTCAATAAAAATAGACCATCTGTCAAAGGTGCATGACCGTAAAATATATTACTCATATAAATCGAACAACCATTATTATCAGACTTAAACAAGTAACTATCTTGCAATAAACATGATCCGGATATAATGTTCATGCTCAACGCAGGCATCAAATAACAATTATTTAAGTATAAAACTAATCCTGATGGTAGATGAAGAGGGAGCGTGCCGACTACGACTACATCAACTTTTGATCTGTTTCCAACGTGCATCGTCACCTCGTCTTTCGCTAGTCTCCGTCTATTCTGTAGCACATGTTTCAAGTTACAAATATGAGCAACCGAACCAGTATCAAATACCCAGGCACTACTACGATTACTAGAAAGATAAACATCAATAACATGTATATCCAATATACCTTTCTTCTTGATGTTGCCGTTCTTCAGATCCGCCAAGTACTTGGGGCAATTCCGCTTCCAGTGACCTTCTCCCTTGCAGCAAAAGCACTCTGTATCAGGCTTAGGACCAGCCTTGGTCTTCTTCTTTGTAGGCGCGGCAACTTTCTTGCCTCCCTTCTTAAAGTTACCCTTTTTCTTAGGCTTGCCTTGCTTCTTGAAATTGATGGTATTATTGACCATCAACACTTGGTGCTCTTTCTTGATCTCCACTTCCGCAGACTTCAACATGGAGAAGAGTTCAGGTAACGACTTGTCCATGCATTGCATGTTGTAGTTTATCACAAAGTTCTTGTAACTTGGTGGTAGTGATTGGAGGACACGGTGTATCCACAAAGCATTAGGAATCACTACCCCAAGCTTTGAAGCTTATTGGCGTGCCTAGACATCTTAAGCACATGCTCACTGACGGAGCTACCAACTTCCATCTTGCAGTTAAAGAACTTTTCAGAAGCCTAATAACTTTGAACTACCGCATGAGCCTCAAATATCATTTTGAGTTCACGGACAATATCATGTGGTCAAAGTTCTCAAACCTTTTATGAAGCTCCGATTCCAAACCATACAAGATAGCACATTAAACTGTGGAGTACTGATTCTTCTGAGTAAGGTAAACACTTTTCACCTCATCGGTAGCAGTAGCTGTAGGTGGGTCACTTAGCGGTGCATCCAGCACATAGGTCAACTGACCAACATTAAGGACAATCCTCAAATTGCGGAACCAATCTGCGAAGTTGCTTCCATTGTTTTTCAGCCTTTCTTTCTCTAGGAACGCATTAAAATTGATGGTAGGGGCTGCCATTGATCTACAACATATTTTCAACAGTTTAGACTAAGTTTATGACAAATTGAGTTCTAATTAATACTTAAATTAATCTAGGTGAACTCCCACTCAAAACAATATCCCTCACATTGTTTTAGTGATCACACGAACCAAATCCACTACATCAAGACCGATCATCATGAGAGATGACGTAGTTTCAAAGGCGAACAATCAACATGTTCATCATATCTACTATATGACTCATGCTTTACCTTTCGGCGATCCGTGTTCCGAGACCATGTATGTACATGGTAGGCTCGTCAATATTAACCTTAGTTTCTGCATGAGCAAATCTAGCTTGCTCCCGTTGTATGCACACGTTGATTCTATCACACCCGATCATCACGTGGTGCTTCGAAACGACGAGTCTTGGTAATGGTGCTAACTAAGGGTGAACACTTTACTTGATAATTTTGTGAGAGGGATCATCTTATAACTCTACCGTCGTGTTCTAAGTAATACAAGATGCATAAAAGGATTAACATCACATGCAATTCAAAATATGTGGTATGATATGGCATTTCTTCTTGTGCTCCCGATCTCCATCTTCAAGAAAGAACATGATCTCCATCATCACCGGCGTGGCATCAAGGTCAATGGCACCGCTTCATGGTTATCGTCCACCAGCATCAACTATTACAACTACTTTGAATAATAGACACACATGTCTTAACGGAATTAAAAGATAACCATAAGGCTCCTGCCGGTTGCTAACTTTCAATAAGGATCATTGCATACATCACATATAATCACAATCATGGCCATATCATATCACAGCACACCCCTGCAAAACAAAGTTAGACGCCTCTAATTTTCTTTGCATGTTTTACGTGGTTTGGGGCTTTCAATAAGTGTCGTTCTAACTTATGAACAAGAACCACAACATTGATACTAGTATTGTCAATCACCCGTTGTAAATTGAATCTTAACTATGTTGGGAGAGATAGACACCCGCAAAGCCACTTATGCAATACAAGTTGCATGTCGAGTGTGGAGCAAGTCTCATGAACGATGTCATCTAAGGTTAGCCCGGGCCGCTTCATCCCACAATCCCGCAAGACGCAAAGTACACAAAAAGCAATCGACAACAAAAGCATCAACACCCACAATGACCATTGTGTTCTACTCGTGCAACAGATCTACATATAGACACGATTCTAATACCACTGTAGGGGTTCGTAGCATGGAAAACAAAAAAATTCTACCGCATGAACACACTGTAGGGGTTCGTAGCATGGAAAACAAAAAAATTCTATCGCATGCAAACAAACAAGCCAAGATATATCTACTAGATAGTAGCAACAAGTCGATGGAATAACTCACCCTCGAAGATTCCAAAGTGTTTAACGAGAGCGGATTCTCGTGGGTGATGTAGTCGTACTCTTGCCGATCTCAAGATCGTGTAGACGATCCTTCCGGCGCCGCGTTCAGCGCCCTGATCGGTCACATCGTTGGTACTCAATGAAGACCTTCCTCTCCCTTGTTCCAGCAGGCAGCGGAGGTTGTAGCACTCTCCTCAATTCCGGCAAGATGACGTGGTACCGGAAGTAGAGGGGAGATCTCGCAGGGCTTCGCCTTAAGCCGGAGCGAGTATGGTGGACTATGAGAGAGGCCTCGGTGATCTAGGGTTTAGACACACCAAGGAGAGAGGGCTAGGCCGGCGGCTAGGGCTTGGGGAAAGCCCCAAGTCGGCGGCTAGGGTTTTCCCTAGGGCGGCGGCGGCTGCAGGAGGGCCGGCGGCTAGGGCTAGGGTTTTGGGTGGTGGAGTTGTGTGTTTAGAGGGGCAGCCCTGCCCTTCCTTTTATAGGTGGAGGGCGCCAGCCAAGGGGGAGGGAGTCCTCCCCCAACTCGGCCTCCAAGGCCGGCGGTGGAGGGAGAGGGACTTCCTCCCCAAGTAGGTTTCCTACTCTCCCTCCACCAAGCAAACTTGTCGTTTGACTTTTCAAATTGGCGCTTGACTTTTTCAAACTAGGATTTGATTTATCCCTTTATTTTGCTCAGCGATGACACTAAGTACATGATGCAATCATTCCAACTCGTTATGACACATTCATGTACCCTTCCCCTCCGGAGTGCCGGACCTTCCGGAACCTTCTAGAACATTCCCGATGAAAAACACTGGAACCATTCTCCAACCCCGAAACAGGACTATCCTTATATGAATCTTATTCTCCGGACCATTCCGGATCTCCTCGTGATATCCCGGATCCCATCCGAGACTCTGAACATCATTCGGTCTCTTACTCATCATTCCATAACTACTCAACAACATCGAATCCTTAAGTGTGTCTCCCTACGGTTCGTGAATTATGCGGACATGATCGAGACACTTCTCCGATCAATAACCAATAGAGGAATCTGGAAATTCATATGGCTCCCACATATTTCTACGATTACTTTGCGATCGAATGAACCACTTACATACGATACCAATTTCCCTTTGTCTCACGATAGTTTACTTATCCAAGGTTTTGATCGTCGGTATCTCTGCATACCTAGTTCAACCTCGTTACTGATAAGTACTCTTTTCTCGTTCCCGTGGTATGTGATCCCTTGTGAGCCAGTCACATGCTTGCAAGCTAATTGGATGACATTCCACCGAGAGGGCCCAGAGTATATCTATCTGTCATATGGATGGACAAATCCCACTCTTGATTCATGTGTCTCAACCCATACTTTCCGAACACTTAATGCCACCTTTATAGCCACCCAGTTACGGTGTGGTGTTTGATGTCATCAAAGCATCCTTCTAGTGATGGTGATAAGCATGATCTCATGGTCGAAGGAATTAGGTTACTATGTATCAGAAAGCATATAGCAATTGAACTATTAAAATGACTTGATCTTTATGCTATGCTTATCTATAGGAGTATGTCCATCATACCATTCTCCTAATGATATGATCTTGTTGTTAATAACATCTCAATATTCATGATAGGGAAACCACAATCATCTATTAACCAACAAGCTAGTATTATGAAGAGGCTTTACTAGGGACTCAAATTTAGTTTACAAATCACACAAGTATTAATGTTTCCTAGTTAATACTGTTATAGCATGAATGTAAACATTTATCATAAACACAAAGATATAATAATAACTACATTTAAAGCCAAGATCTATCTACTAGATTGTAGCAAAAAGTCGATTGAGTGATCACCCTCGAAGATTCCAAAGCGGTTAACAAGATCGGATTCTCGTGGGTGATGTAGTCGTTCACTTGCCGATCTCAAGATCGTGTAGACAATCCTTTCGGTGCCGCTTTTCGGAAGCGCTTCCGCAATCGGTCACACGTTCGGTACACGATGAAGACCTTCCTCTCCCTTGTTCTAGCAGGCAGCGGAGGTTGTAGCTCTCTCCTCGTGATTTCGGCAGCACGACGGTGTGTGGTGTTGGAAGTAGAAGGGAGATCTTGCAGGGCTTCGCCTTAAGCCGGTGCGAGAAGGCGAAGTAGTAGGGTTCCCCGACATTCTAGGGTTTAGAGGCCGGAGAGTAGGAGGTAGTCGACAGCGGCTATGGCAGCGGTGACTTGGTGCGGCGGCGGTAACGCTGGGCGCTGGGTGGGGCTTGGAGAGGTCTGTTGGAGGGCAGCCCCCTCCCCTCTATTTATGAGAGGGAGGGGTGGCTAGGGGAGGGGAAGGTCGAATCCTCCCCTAACTCCCTCTCCTCCTTGGCGCGTGGTGGAGGGAGAGGAGGTTTCCTATCCTTCCTCCACCAGGACACATTGTCCTAGTTTGACTTTTCAAACCTACCTTTTGAATTTTTATTTTGGAGTTTGATTTCTCTCTTTTATTTGCACAGACCATTGACCTAGGTGTAAGATCCCTCCTTTATAAAGGAAAAGGATCCTTGTGATTGCAATGCTAGTCCCTGGATCACTGCTAGCATCCACAGTTTAAGATGAAGTACACAGATACAAAGGTCATTTATTACAGTCATTCCAGAGATAAACATAGTCTTTACAACTCCAAGGCCACAGGCCTAATACAAGAGTTTGAATAAGTAAATAAATAAAAGTCTTCATCTTCATGTGCCACAGGCAAACATGTTGAGTGTAGACTCATGACACCTAATCCTCATCAGAGTAACCTGCAACATCACAAGTTACAGCCAAAGTGGGTCAATACATTGGAATAGTATTGGCAAGTGATACCTTAGTATAATTTAGGTGGACTAGATACTATATGCAATTTGGCTAAGTGTAGCTTGGCTTGCTTTGCTCAAAATAGGTTTTGCCTATTAGTTGAAATCACTAAGTTTTTCTTTGTCAAAACTTTTCCCAAGGAACCACCAATAGACATTGAGGTCATTCACCCTTGTTCACCCTCAAATTTTACTTAGAAATTAGGATGAGGAGATTCTTGATAGCTTCCATGTCTTGATGCTCAAGTTGTCCATTGCCATGGACTTGGCTAAGTACTTAGATTTTTCCATCTGCAGAGGTTGTGCACTTTCCCCACCATACTTGGTTTCACCAAGACAGGACCTTTCAGAAGCCTTCCCTTAGACCAAATGGACGCGTTCCAACCTATCATCCCACTACCACCTTCTGTCCAAATGGCTAAGTTCTAGCAACCTATGTGATCCTGGCAGAGCCCATATTGCCAAGTGGCTGCACTAGAAGCTTCTTAACACTTGGCCTCTAAAATCTCTTTGTTCCTGGGTGGCTTACCACAAGTGAGATACACAAGGTAAACCATAGAAATGGGCCTTGTGTAACCACTCAACATAAACCAAACCTTCCATTCCACCCAGGTGTTTCATTAACTTAGTTGTTTTATTAGGTAAAACACAAGTCCAAAGACTTAGAAATATTTTCATCATAGCATGTATATTTCACCAACCCTTGTTTGCTACTAGCTAGGCTAAGCATGGCATAGATAGTAACTTAACTTAGAAATTCCCTAGCATTTCTACTACTACTAGGATTTCCCAACATGGCATATAAGCAAAATAGTAGCATGCAAGTCTAACAAAATATTTCTAATGCTTAGTAGAAAACATAGGATAAAAATATTCATGAGTACCACTTGCCTTGGTAGTTGGGAGAGTAGCACTCCTCACAATCACAATCACTAGCACCAAAATGTACACAAAGAATGGTAGCAACAAATTACACACAAAACATATACAATCAAAAATATATGCATGCATGCAAGATGATATGTGATGATTTTTAAAACTCAACCAAGCAAGTAAACAGTACTGATTCACTAACAAGTTAAAAACTTGCCAAACAACCATTACTCAAACCCTAAATTATTTCCTAAACATTTCATAAACTCTAATTAGTCCTACACAAGTTTCTGCAATTAAAACCTTTTTAACAGAAGCTAAACATTAAACACGTTGCATATTTAGAAAGGGCTTGCTCTCCTGATTCCAATGATATAAAATTTGTCAATTTCTAACGTGGGGATCAAAAGTTATAGCCAAATCAAATTCAAACATTAATCAGATTCAAATTCTGTTTTAAATCTAAACCCTAGCCACGTGTCTGTTTCTAATTGTCCCGTACCGGTTCGGGTGGATCGATCTCTGCGAGCCATAGGATTTAAGTCAGATCTAGTGGCTCAGATGCGCTCATACCTCTTCGTTTAAGTTCTAATCTTAGCCGCAAGATCTACATCTAACGTTCCTGAATGCTTTGACCAGAGATGAGCGGCGCTAGCGCGGCGGCGAGCGACGGAGCTCTCTGTCAGTGGCGGAGCCGACGAACTAGGTCGATCGGGGAGGGGGAGGATGCTCACCAGAACCATAGTGACGAGGTGAAGCTCAACGTGTCCCTGGTTGGCGAAGGGGCGCTCGGAGTCATCGCGGATTGCTCGTCGGAGTAGTCCCTGGCGGCTGTGGCTTCGGCTCGTCGACGTTGGCGATGTTCTGAGCCGCGCTAAGACAAGGGGAGGGCACCGTTAGATGCGCAAGACGCTGAGGATCCTATGCGTATCAAACAGAGGGCAAGGGGAGGCTGGAACTTATGGGAAAAGGTCGCCGGAGTTCGAGCAGAGAGCGGCGGCGCTCAGTTGTTGTTGTTGCTGAGGCTACAGGCCATGCGCGGACAAACGGGAAGTGTCAGTAGATGCACACAGAGATGCAGAGCATGATAGCATGAACCACGGACAGAGGGGGGTGCGGTGCTCACCGGAATTCGTCGGCGAGGTCGTCGGAACAACGGGGTTGCGGCGAGGAATACTCGTAGCCTGGGGGCGCTTCGGGTTGGCTTTGTTGGGGGAAATGGCCGCGAGGGGGAGGGGTTTAAGTAGGCAGGGGCTCGACAGGAAACGCCTGCAGAATCAATGGCAATTAAGCCGCGGAATCAACACCAGCAACGGCCAGCGGCGATGTGTTCTTCGCGAGATTTGGGGAAGACAACGGTGACGTGGACGGGGCCCAGTTGTCTGCGAGAGAAACAGAGAGGGGGTGGGGTCCTGGCATCAGTCGCTTGCTGGGTGCGTCTGCGAGTGAGAGAGGGAGAGAGGGAACCCGGGTGGGCTTAGTGGGCCGCTTTCTCAGTTGGGCTAGATTAGCAGCGCTAGCCTTTTTCCTTTTCTTTATTCCTTTTCTATTTCTGTTTTGAATTTCTGGAATGAATTTCAAAATGGTTTCAAAAGCTTTTTGAATTCAAACTTTTTCAGGATTTTGTAGGGTGCAACATTCACACTTCTGGGCATAAAAACATGTGGTCTCTCTGTTCAAGCTTGGTTCTATTGAATAAACAAAATAAACAGGCTCTAGCACTTGATTTGGAAATGTTTTGAAAATGGTTTTGAAACCATATTTTTTCTGTGAATTTTTGTCCAAACACCACATTCAAACCAATCAACAAGGAAGCAAACAAAACTTGGTTTAAAACACTTATGCTCTCAATTGAGGATAGTCATTTGATTTATGTTTGCTCACATAAAATAATGAGCTCATATGCTCCTGTTTTTGGAAGTGATTTGTTTGAAATGAAAATCATATGCTCATGGATGCATGGATGCTATGCATAAGTTTAAAACATGATTTTAGGGATGTTACACTAGGACATGATGCAACCATTCCACTTTGTCATGAAACATTCATGTACCCTTCCCCTTCCGGTCCGGTGAACCTTCTAGACCTTTTTAGATCATTCCGGTGAAAACATCGGAATCATTCCCGAACTCCGGAATTGGACTTTCCTTATATGAATCTTATTCTCCAGACCATTCTGGATCTCCTCGTGATATCCCGGATCACATCCAAGACTCCAAACAACATTCGATCTCTTTACTCACATTCCATAACTACTAAACAACATCGAATCCTTAAGTGTGCCTCCCTATGGTTTGTGAATTATGTAGACATGACCGAGACTCTTCTCTGATCAATAACCAATAGAGGAATCTGAAAATTCATATGGCTCCCACATATTTCTACGATTACTTCGTGATCGAATGAACCATTTACATACGATACCAATTTCCATTTGTCTCGCGATATAATACTTATCTGAGGTGTGATCATCGGTATCTCTGCATACCTAGTTCAACCTTGTTACCGGTAAGTACTATTTTCTCGTTCCCGTGATATGTGATCCTTTGTGAGCCAGTAACATGCTTGCAAGCCAATTGGATGACATTCCACCGAGAGGGCCCAGAGTATACTATCTGTCATATGGATGGACAAATCCCACTCTTGATCCATGTGCCTCAACACATACCTTCCGAACACTCAATGCCACCTTTATAACCACCCAGTTACGAAGTGGTGTTTAATGTCATCGAAGTATCCATCCGGTGATGGTGATTAGCATGATCTCATGGTTGAAGGATTTAGGTTACTATGTATCTGAAAGCTTATAGCAACTGAACTATATTTAAAATGAATTGATCTTTATGCTACGCTCAATTATTAGGAGTATGTCCATCACATCATTCTCCCAATGACGTGACCTTGTTGTTTACTAACATCTCAATGTTCATGATTAGGAAACCATGATCATCCTTTCAACCAACAAACTAGTTAAACAAGAGGCTTTACTAGGGACTCTTATGTTTACAAATCACACAAGTATTAATGTTTCCGGTTAATAAAATTATAGCATGAGATATAAACTTTCATCATAAACACGAAGATATAATAATAACTATTTTTTATTATTGCCTCTTGGGCATATCTCCAACACCCACGTCCCCCGCTCCCGCTGCCGGATGCCGTGGTAGCAGGATGCGGCGGCGGAGGCAGCGGGAGGTTGACGGAATGGTCCTGTGAGCCGCCATGACCTCGACTAGCGCTGCGGATAGGAGGTGGAGAGCGGCGGCGGGAAGGTCCGGCCATATCCGGAGCGAAAGCGGTGGTGGCGGTGGATTTTGCGGCGGCCGGAGCAGAAGCGGTGGGTGGTGGGGATTTTATTCCTCAGCTTGGCAACCGCTATATTTGGGAGGGGAGGGTGAGGTTTTAGTCTGCCGAATCCCATTTATAGTCTTTTAACGGATTTTAGGGTTTCGGTTAGGTGCAACATCGGACGTTAGCTGCCTAAATAAAGGGAAATGATAGGACTCCCCTGGGGGATCGTATCCCCCGGGTCGCTCGTTGCACGTTCATAGTGCGCATGCGGCCGTCCGCGCTGGGCCCACCTCGCTTCGTCCTGGTTGTTTTGTCAATCAACGCGTGGAGCCGCAGCGGTTCCTGTAGGTCGCGTCGCCGCACCACTTGTCTTTTCTTGCGCGTCGCTCGCCCCTCGCCGCTGCAGGTGGCGCCACCGGCACCCCCGCGGTTGCTGCAGGTCGCGCTGCCGCGTCAGTCGCTTATGCTTGCGTGCCACCTCCTGCAGGTCACGCCGGGGCGCCGACCGCCTCCACGCTGCCTTAACTCTCGCCGTCACGCCGGGGGCGTTGCTGCAATGGCTTGAGTTTTTCTACGTGCGGCTCGAGTTCTGCTACACGTGGCCGGCGGCGCTGCTACGTGTGGTGTCGATATTTGCTACATGCGTCCAATGGTGGTGCTACTTTGACCGTGTGGCGGTGCTACAAACGGTTATGTGTTTTGCTACATGCGGCGGATGGTGGTGCTACAAACGGCCACAAGTTTTGCTACAAAGTCTCCGGCGAGATCTCCTTCAAGTTGTTCGACGAGGTCGGATTTTCTAAATATGATATTTTTCTACATAGTTTTGTGGTTTTGATACAATGGCATAAAGTTTTTGCTACACGGTCTCTGGCGAAGTCTACCGGCGGAAGTCTCCGACGAGACTCCGGCGAAGTCGATTTTGCTATATTAGTTCAATTTTTTTGCTACATGGTCTCTCACAAGGTCTCCGGCGAACTCTCCGACGAGATTTAGTATGTCTGTTATTTTTTTGGGTTGAACCGTTTTCTGCTACATGTAGCAAAAACAAGGCTATTTATAGTAAAAAAAGGGACTTTTTGTACTCCCTCTGACCTATATTAGTTGACTTGGATTTGTTAAAATTTAGATGAACCTATATACTAAATAGTGTTTAGATTTATCTAAATCTAGATAAATTTAAGTCAACTAATATGGATCAGAGGAGTAGAAAAACAGAGTTTTATATAGACATAAAAAGATGAACACGTGGTTGACCGGGACCCGGCATGAAAACCACCGATCCGGGGACGCGTCTAAGTTGTTGAAGGGTGATCGGTTAGAGTTTTAGTATGTAAAATTTGTCGAATCCAGGAACACAAAGTGGAATTAAACAATTGATCTTACTGTATAATTTTGTTAAGTTTGAACAGGTTTGTACTCCGTAGAAAAATTAAACCCCAATCCGCAAATATATTGGAAATAGGAAACCCTCGTGATTTTTGTTGATGAAAAATGTGTTAAAATTTGATGGAGAAAAAGGTCACTCGCGGGATGCTTTGCTCAGCTCTCAATGCGCGGATCCAGTGAGTCCCTATAGCGGCCACAACCCCGTGCGCGCGCGCCGTCTGCACTGCACGAGCCCTAGTGCGTGCGATGTCTTGGAGCCAGCCGGTGGAGATCCCGCGGGCGATGAGCTCAGCGAGAAGGAGAAGCGCGGCGGAGCCTCGCCCGTGACAGCCGAGAGCCGCCCTGATGGACCGGGCCCAGATCCGGGAGCTGGTCGGTCGGTTGGCCTTGGTCCGGCGCGGCTGACGCCATCGCCATGCTTCCGAGACAACGGCAGCTTCGCCACAGGTGAGCTCCTGCTCATCTTCTTTCCCAGAATACGGCGGATGTTCCGAATTAAAAGCTCTACTCTGTGTTGTCCATTAAAATCTGGGACATCATGCATGAACCGGGAGTTAGAATTTGGGGTAGGAATCTCTTCTCCGTTTGGTCGGGTCGGTTGGGTACTACTCTGCTCAAGATTGGCAAAGTCGTCGCCGTTGCAGTGCAGGTGTGCGTACTCAGTGGAGTCGGACTAGAGATACACAACATACTCCATGTTAAACCTTTGGGTGCGTATAATATGCGAAGTTGCGAACTAGAGATTTCAAGTTCCTGGTTGTCTCCCTCGCCGAGCAACCAAAATTTTGAGGGATTCTTTTCCTTGGCTAGATAAATTCACGTCTTGTCAATCATGACACCTATATACTCATGTTCCTGAAAGTTTGGACTTGTATCCAAATCTGAATTCAGTTAGACTCCTAGTTGGATTAACCAACCCCCAGCATAACCAACTAATTTCCGAGTCAAATTCATTTTCCATCCTTACGCACATATGTGAGTCTATGTGGTTGAAACAAGTTTACCTCTTGTTTAAACATATGGATTCTATCAATCTACAATGTGGATTGTACATGATATTTCCAACGGCAAACCATGCCAGGCAAAACAGTTCCAGCAAATAAAACCATTGCTATTTTGGGTGCAATTGTTACCAACAACCTTGATTAAATTTCCTCAAGTATAACAGAGCAATATGCCAACATTACGAACGTTCCACATTGTATAAAATTCCACAATGCCAACTGAATATATACGTAACAAAGCATAATTTTTTGGAAGACACCAAAATTTCCTACAGCGTGAACTATGAAGCAGCTTATCAAGGCAGCCACCTTTTCTTCCGTCACATTTACTAATTACTGTATGTGTTTTTTCCCCATAAACAGACATGCAGTTTGTCTTGACAAATTTTCTGTGCACGGATTTCGATCTGTTCTCCATGCAGAAATTTCAAATGCAGCAAGGGAGGAAGGACATGCTCTTGGTACAGAAAGTGCATCGTTTTTACGTAGTTGAGAAAGATCTACTTAAAGAGCAGCTTTTGGGTACCTTGGAGGCCTACCAGATGTGGGCGATTTGACCATCTGTTGCCAACATTACAGGGAGACGCGGAGGAACTGCTGCCAGAGGTGCTGCCTCCCCGAGCTCCTACCCCGTGCGCAACGGCCGCTTCGACAACGCCCTGGAGCTCCGGCCGTCTTCCGTCAGCATACACGGAAGTAGTAAGGTACTCGTCGGATTCCTAGCCACATTGCTATTAACTATATTTGTGTTTGTGTCAGATGGAGAACTGGACCTTGTGTGCGGCAGTTTGCATTTTTTTCTGTAATTTATTTGGGAAACAAGGAGGACAAGCCTTCAGTTTCTGGTACTCAAATAGGACAAGAGGGATTTAGGAGTAGTTTGTATCCTGCGCTGTTTCGATCAGATGTGTCAGCTTGGTGTTTTGGTAGATTTGGGGGCAGGCAGAAGATCTATGAGTAGTTTTACTTCCCTTTTTTTAGTTTGTATAACACATAACCAAGTAAAATTCTGAGGAAAATTAAATACAATGAAAATCGGAGTGTACCTGTTTTTGTGCGTGTGTTGCGTTGAGTGTATGACATCACCAATAACCCACCTAGATGTGAACAGAGGGATGCTCAGTACACATGAATGTTCTTCAGTTCTTATTTATGGATATATGCATGCATGCCCAGTCCATGGCTACATTGTGTCTTGTCTATGGATATAAGTTGACTTGCAATCACCAGTCTTTCTCGTTTTTCGTTTTAAGTGCAAACATGCACTTGTTAACCAAGTATTTTCACTAGGGTTTAATTTAGGATGATGTTCTGCTCATTATACTCTTTCCTCATTTCATTATGTGCGGAAAATATGACATGTTCTTTTGCCTCATTTTAATTAGTTTCAACCATTTGCTTTGTTAAGATAAGCTACCACACACAAAAGTGAAGTTGTAAAAACTGAAACTGAAGTTTTATTTGGTTCATGTTGATGGTGCTGTAAAAGCTGAAGTTGTGGTTTGAAGAATGGACTCAGCAAGTTCACGATATGCTGAACAGAAAGAAGTTTGGTTATATTCCATTAGACATAAGGAGTACTTTGTGTTGGTATCATAATTTTTTCAATGCCCATACATTGTTGTTGCAGGATGGTTTGTGCTCAAGTCAAGTTAGTTTGGAACTTTATCATACTCCAAACTAACTGATGACTATTCTACACTTGAGTTCTATTTATGAGAGAACATCTCGGTCAGCTAGCAGACCCATTTTGACAACTATATCTTGCCTGTGATTGATTTACATGAACTAAAATCAGTGCATAAATCCAGTTCAACTGCTTGTGATTTCAAACTATTCATTCAGATTAAGCTATAGTGTTGTATCACTTTCACACTCTGCATTACTGAATGGCATGAAAATAAGAGCAAGAAAAAGCCAGAGCATTCAGTTAATTAGCAATATATTCCCTTTATTGGGCGTTAAACTGTGATCACATTCAGTTACTTGCATCTACATCTTCATGTGATTGTTCCTATTTTCTTCCTCAGGTCAATTTTCTTCTTCGGGAGGAGTATAGTTGAGGTCTGGAAGAAGCATAGCTGCTGATGGGGCAGAGGAGAAGCAGCAGCTGCTACTGATGGGGCAGAGCTGAAGTTGCTGCTGATGCTGATGGGGCAGAGCTGAAGTTGCTGCTGATGCTGATGGGGCAGAGCTGAAGCTGAGTTTCTGGGCGAGCAGGAGCACGTAAGTGAGGAGAACCTGGACGGCGAGTCGCTGCTCGTGGACGTGGTGCTGGGCGAGCACCTGGCCGGCAAGAAAGGGGCGCTAGGAAGAAGAGAGCACCTGGGCGGGCGATCAGGATCTTGGCGGCGACGCGGGGAAGAAGGCAGGGGAGGTGCTGGGGGAGGAAGCGAGGGGAGGTCCTGGGCGATCAGTATCTAGGCGGCAACGCGAGGAAGAATACTTTGAATTTGAAACTGATTGATCCGTCCGGGGGTATATAGTGCTGGAATAACTAGCTGTTTAGTTTCAGTTTCAGTTTCAGTTTAGTTTTCAGACTTTTCTAGTTAGCGATCAGGCCGGGTTTGAGCGTGACTTGCGCGTCTTGATCCGGCAGTGGGTGTGATCCAGCACGTGGGATGCCTAGTATGGAGCAGGATCTCCATGCTGCCACGTTGATTGTAATCCTCCAAATAAATAGGAAGAGCAGAAAAGCAGTAACACTGCACGCTGCACCAAATCCCCCGTTTTCATCTCAAAAAAAAAAATCCCCCGTTTCATAGCGAGATACGACATTTGGTATCAGAGCCCACATGAGAGATCCCTCTGGCGACCATGTCTGGCAAGTCAGGCAAGACCCATGTGTCCAAGGTCGATGACGGCTCCAGCGCGTCCAAGGTCGGCAACTCACCTCCACGGGCGACACTAGTGAATCCTCCCATGATGACACCTATGCCACTTGCGGATCGGTAGTGCCCCACTCAAACGGCTTGTCCCCTTGTGGGCATGGCCGCCTCTGATCTCACACGCTAGACGTGTTGCCGGCAGGGTGGGAAGGGCCAACACGTGAGCTCTAGGCAAGGAACGAACGGTGTTTGGTTGTCGTGTTGAGATACCATGCTCCGGGAGAAAGCCTTGCCTCGGGGCTGGTTATAGCGACGCCTGAGGGCGTCGTTCCCTTATGAGGCGTCATCGAGGAGTTTTTCCCAGGTCCTCATGTTACGGGTGAGAACCTCATATTGGCTAGCCAGATCGGGCGACGACGTGTCTTTGACGTCGTCCTCTCCATGGAGGCATTGTCTTGGGGACTTGACTCTAGTTTAGGTTGTGCTTCTTTGTCATGAATCCAGGTGTTAGCCACATAGGAGGTGTCTTGCGGTGTTGGCGTGCCGGCCTCTTGAGTGGTATCGTGGTGGCTCACGCGACGAGGATCTTCCTTGGACAGCGCAAGCAAACCTCCGGACATGCGGTGGTGGGTTGGCCTCTGTGCTTGATGGAAGGGTGGTGAAGATTGGACGATTATGTATGTTGAGATTGATGGGAGGTAGCCGTTGCACCGACGACGTACCCTAGATTTTGGATGAGGCTGGAGCAATAATGCTCCTAGGTGAGCCTTTGTTGGCTCAGCGGGATTCTGGGGAAACACGTATTGGTTGTGACTTGACTGGTAGCTTCTTGGCAATATCGACAATGCACAAGCACTATGACTTTCATCGGCAAGGATTTTGTTTAGCGAAGGAGCTGACTTTGTGGCATCTCTTGGTGGAGGAACACTTGACGGATTTCAACCACTTAGTCATAGTCTTGTTTGAGTGGTGGGTGTATGTGCACGCCTTTCTTAGGATTATAAATATGGGTGCTTTGGCCTTTTTGTTAGGCTTGTAAATCGAACTTCTTTTCTATCAATGAATTGAAGCTTTGCGTTTTCATAAAAAAATTAACTCTTATTTAACCACGTGTATCCATACGGTATCGTGCTTTCTGATTGACGTACCCCTCCTGCATGTCTAATTATAAGTTTGTATTGCCATGATGTTTGAGTATCTCTAATCGAACCCCTAAATGTTAGAGGAGAAAGCGACACACTATTCAACGATGAGAAAAAATTTACTTTGGCCGTCGGAATCGAACCCCTAAATCTAAACTCCTATATTTGATTCTTCGGCTAGACATTTCATCAAACATGTTGCAAAATTGTACGTCGTTACTCTAAAACTTTCCCCGTCGATCGACATCTAGCTGTGATTGATGAGGCCGCCGGTGGATGACTAGGAGGCACCGCGGGCACAAGTCGTGGAGGACTGCCGTGGCGTGCTGCAGCTGCTCAGCGACGAGACCACCGTCCGCTCCGCGACTATGCCTAGCTGTCGGTGCCGGTCTACTTCCATGGTGGCGTCTGCATCGGCAACTACGTCTGGCCCAGATTCCACGCTTGTTGCCTCCGCTTCGCCGACGAGCTACACGCCATTGTGCTCTCCTTCGACTACCGCCTCGCGCCGGAGCATCGCATCCCGGCCGCCCACGAGGATGCCGCCGCCGCTCTCCTCTGGCTCCGCGACTGGCTAGTCATGCCCCAGGAGCTCCAGGAAAAGTGCCTCCTGCAGAACATGCGGCAGCTCGAAGTCCCGCTGTAGCGCTAGGAAGGAGAGGGGCAGCGACGAGGTTGGGGATTGGGTGTGGAAAAGCTTGTGGGAGGGTAGGGTGTCTTGGCCGACATCGGGGAGGGCAACCAGCGGCGGGGGAGGACATCGGGGCCGGCCTGGGTTGCTCCGGTGGCGGCAGAGAGGGAAGCCGGTGGTGGAGGAGGACATCGGGGCCGGCATGGGTTGCTCCGGCGGCGGCGGACGGGCGCAGCGGGAGCGAGCAAAATTATAGGCATCCACCTCGTGGCCGAGCAAATTCGGGAGAGAGGGGAGTAAGATTATAGGAGTCACTATCCTATATTTGCTCCTCTAACCGATTTTTGAGCTTCGGTTAGAAACGGTTTGGCAGTTAGAGGAGCAATTTTTCTCATCCAGGCGCGGAAATGGGATGGATTAGAGATGCTCTTAGGAGGGCCAAGTTTTGTTGGACAAGGTACTATATGTTCTCCAAATTTGCAAGGCCATTTCGCCAAGATTTGTCACGGATTGCATGGAATTCAGATCGAGACGCTACATCTTTACATGGTATGGGAAATACCGGTGGGTTATTTTATCCATGGCAGTAACTTCTCTGTACAATTCCAACGCTTCCTTCATAGTCTTGCCTTGTGATAAAAGCTGCAATCTTTTCTCGGTCTTAGGATGAATGAAAATGTATTCATCCCATACATAAAGCCTTGAAACATTTTCTTTCTTGGCCATTGCCACGAGGGCCCATTGTGGATGGATACCAGCAGCAGCCAGTAACAAGATTCCAATATAATCCGCCTCTATCTCCATCCTACATACATACATACATGGGCAACATTGTTAGAAAAAGTCTGTAATTAACAGAATCATTTGGCCCATAATATAAGATGTTGTTGCAACCAATAGTAATACTCCCTCTGATCTAAAATAAGTGTTGGGGATGTAGTATAAAGTTTGTACTAAAACAGTCACCGACTCTTATTTGGATCGGAGGGAGTATCTTATAAGTATTGTGCAAGGAAACGAATATGAAGTAGCTGCATATATAGGTTTTGATGCTAAAAATGGTATACAAACTATGGAGCACACACAGGCTAATACACAGGAAAAGGGCTACCACAAAAGCAGGGAGGGGGTAAAGTTGAACGGCAACTAAAATTTCTAAAAACTCAGCATGCATGCGTTTCATGTGTAGAAGGGTAATGGCTTATTTCTTAAACCAGATAGATGGACCAAGAGTAGGACTTCCATTATTGCTACTGCCGCCCTAGAAACACATGCATCTTACTGGAATTAAAACAGTTTATGCAAGGTAGGAAGGCCATGGTCCATGGATGCATTATTTGGAGGGCTGAGAACAAGTAGCAAACCTACATTATATATATTATTTTTTTCATGTACCACACGTACGTCGTAACATATATAAATAATCACCTGCAGGAAGAACAAGTAGCAAACCTGCGTGACATGATTCTGGCCAGAGGCAGTGGGAAGCAGACGCTGATATCCGAGTTATGCCTTGCAATGATGTGTCCAACCTATATATAGTACGATAGCAAAAACAAGAGCAATAATAATGTCAGATTGAGTCGATCTGCCGGCCGAAAGCGAACCGAGTGGATGGAGAAATAAACCCTAAACCCTAGCTGCTACCTCATGAGCAAGAGCAGCAGCAATCTCCTCATCGGTGAACAGGTCGAGAAATCCAGTGGAGACCATGATCTTACCACTGGGCACCACTCCTAGTTCAGGGGTGCCATTTATGACAACGACCACCTCCCAGCTGAGCGCACGGAGGTGACCCGTGTGCGGCTGCTGCTGCTGCGGTGCCACTGCCGACGACGACCATTTTCGGGTTACGCGGAGCATCGGGGCGTCGTTGCTGTCGTAGATGCCGAGGCCACGGTGGACGGCGTGGACGATTCTCTCGGCGACGAGACGGACACGGATGGTCCTGGGATCGCTTGGGTCCAGGATCGCGAACCTGGCCACCACCTCAGCGAATACAGAGTCGCCGATGTCGCGCTCTTCCTGAGGGGAGTAGACGACCATGTGGGAGCGGTTGGTGCAGGGCACGATCTCCCGGTCGTAGCGGCTGCATGCTGCCATCGCGGTGGCGCTCAGGGTGATTGCCGTGGCCGCGGCGACCTTCCGAGGATCGTGGTACCACCGTAGGACGAAGCTCCGCCGCCGCGTGTACGTGGTGGTGGTGCAGTAGTACTGCCCATATAGCGGCGGCACCGTCGACGATGGAGCAGGCCTGACGCGGGGGAGGGGACTGATGAATCCTCGGACGGAGGAGAAGAAGCAGTCAACCAGCCGTCGCCCCTGCGGAGAGGGAGAGGGAGAGGGAGAGGGAGAGATTGGTTGGTGGTGGTAGCGGCGGAGGATTTGGGGGAGGATCAGGGGCCGCGAGTTGTTCCTCAAGCGGTTCATCATCGATCTTGCGAAATCTTTTGCTTGCCCTCTTTTATTTGGGTACTACTAGTAGTAGTAGTAGTGTTTTATATTACGAGCGGATCGGTTATACGAGATCGAGTATGAATATGCATGCATGACGGGAACGTGCCAGCAAACCCGGCCTGGCCCGACTTGGAGTGCGAGATGGAAACTGAGCGGGTCGTGCGGACGCGCTCAAACATCTAAAAGTATAATTGGGGCAACCCCTGGCCGATTTCACAGCGATTAGCCCGTCTCCGCCGTTTGATCACGTTCTAAAACGAAATCTGGACTGTTGGTTCATGGTTAGACGGTTTTATCCAGTCAACAGTAAAATGACAATTTGTCGCGTGCACCCGCTTTTCGTACCCAGAACCGCATCTCCCTCTGCCCAGCCTCGTCCCCTCCCTGCCGGAAATAGCCCGGACCCACATGTCGGCCTAGCTGGTACTAATTGCGGTGGAAATTCGCGTGTGCTCCCGGTCTCGCAGGGGCAAAGCTCCGTGTGTGGCCATCCTCTCTCAACCTAATTAATCCCCACATCTCCTCTCCTCGTCCCAGAGCCGCCGCCATGGACCTCGCGCGACGGAGCACGCGCCGCCGATGCCTACGTCGTCTTCCCCTGCTGCCACCTTCTCCTCCACGTCCTCTCCATCAGCCTGCTGCCTCCTCCTCCTCCTCTCGTCCTCACCACGCACGCCCACGCGCCGACTCGCCGCTCGAGTCTTCTTGTCCCGGCCATGGCGACAGGGAAGCGCCTGATTCGGCGACGCTCGAGCCGGATGGGCTCGCAGAGGTCGGACGGCCCGATGCCACATGCTTTCACCGGGAGGAGCGGACGGTAGGAGAAGCACAGACGCCTCAGCCCCCTATCCTCCGTGAGTTCCCTGCCCCTTGTCCATGGTCCCCTCTCTCCCTCTCGCGAGCGTGCGTGCGCGCCGCCGTGCTCCATCAGGTTGTGCTCTCTAGGGATGAGCTTGCTCGCTCCAGGAAGCAGAAGAGGAGAAGACAACGGTGATGGGAAGAAACCCTAAAGGCGGATGAAGGGCGGAAAAATCGGTGGCAGACGGCGGCGGGATCATGGGGTGCATGGAGGTGGTGGAACCGCAACAGCAAGGACGCCTTGCGGCGGCAAGCATCACTTCTCCTATTCAGCAGGTCCAGCTTGTGCAGCCTCATGCAGTCAATGCGTGTTTTGTCTACTTTTTCTGCAATGGCGTTTTGTCCATTGATCAAGGAATTAGTCAATAGTGTAGATGATTTTTTTATTTGCACTCTATTTACAATCTCTAAGATGCATCAAGTTCGTCTGTTATTAGTCAATGATAGACGAATATTTTATCTAAGTAATGATAGTCTATATGAAATGGTTAGATGAATTTGGTTTGATATAATATATTTATATGGATTATTAAGATAAACTGGTTTGATGAATTATTTATAGGAATCTAATAATGAACAGTTTCGATGATTTTCTTACTAACGTTTAAATGAAGAGACATGATTTCTTAATAGCAAAATAATAGCTTATAGTTTTTAGTTTGTTAGTAAATACTTGTAAGTTTTATATGACTTATATCTGAAAGTGCTAGAAGTTGTTTAGACCTGTGATTAATTTCATTGCATAACTCTTGAACAAAAACATCTCAATCAGACCATTATCAGATGCTGACCATGTGAAGGTTGGGTTTATTCTATCAACTATCGTATTGTTTATTTGAATTAATGTTTAAGTTGTAGTTTTGAGCTCAATCTTCAATTCACAAGATTCCCTCCTTTTCTCCACTGGCCAGGTCAAGAAGGCTTTACATGGTGTAAAGGTTGAGGTCACACATAGAGGCAATATGTGCAGAAAGTATCATATATTTGTACTTACCTCTTGCCGCTCGGCTCGCGGCAGAAATGCAGCACGCCACCGCCCATAGGGAGGAGCATCTGCGCTCCATATCTTCCTCCACCTCGGGACCAGACAGGAGGAGCACAACACCATCCTCGTCGTCCTCGACAAAGGGATTTGGATTGCATTCACCCCTTGCCTCTCAGTTCATAGAGCCATTCACGCCACCACCACCGCGGCCACCTCTTGAATAAATTTGTGCTTAAGTTTGCCTTTGGGTCTCTTTTGTCCTCCAAATGATTTAGGAGGCAGTCAAGTTTCAACCTCTATTTTCCTATGATATAAATAGGAGTGCATTGACTGTTTTTACCCAAAAATGTGCCACATTTATTTCATGCATTTCCTATTTTTGTTGTTTCATACCACTATACTTGCTTGGACTGATATATCACATATGCATATTTCTTATATAATGGAACTTTGGATTTAACCTGTCATAGGTCTGGTACCTTATGCTGAATGCTTGATTTGGTACTCTCTCACTACATGGAAACGCTAGAAGGTTGATGATCCATGCTGATATTATCCTCCTTGGCTTTTACTGATGGCCCGAGTTGTAGGTTCCATGGGTTATCGGAGTATGATGTCTAGGTACTTTAGTTTATCTGTGTTGCTGATCATTTTACAGAGCAGATTTTAGTGATCCCAGTCCCACATCTGTTATCTCTGAATGTTGCAGTATATATACAGTTCTTTTGATGTTTAATTTGCTTACGGTTTCATTTACGGCATGGTAGGGATTATTCTTTTGATGTTTAATTCGCTTACATTTTCATTTATGTTGAATACAGTTGTAGTGTCTACAAACATCGGACAAAAACTAGAGTAACTACATTTGCCATGGCATCTGGCCAATAGACCAAATGAATGTACACTTAAAATTTTAACCATGCAGATGCATGTTAGCTTCCGTGTTCACATATATTGTTTTATACATTTTGATCTTTTGGTTGAGCAGAGATAAACAAAGTTTATTTTTATTATTTAGGGGCTTGTGATTATTAAGCTGGCAAGGTTAGTTATGGTCATCATTATCAACCACAAGGAAACAGAAACATAATGATCAATTGTCTCAGAAACACATCAGTCAAGCGTGAATTCTGGTATTCTTCTCATTTGTGCAATCTGGCAGCGAGGTCAGAAGAATATATTATCCATATTTGCTGAAATCCAGGTAACTCAAAATTATTGTTTTATTACATAACTTTGTGAAGTTCATATAGATCTTGCTTTCATCACATAATGTTAATAGCTTTCTGCATAGCTTACTCTCATTCCCCGCAAGATGAAGCCTGCAAATGTTGGAGCTACACAATTTTATCCCTCCTTGACAACATATTAGGCGCTATTCCTATTAGCCAACTCTTCTATGTAGATAAAGGTCTTATATATGTCCACTGCAACACTTAAAATAGGCTGGGCATAACTCAATAAATATATACAGTATGCAACTAGCTAGCTTTCCATGCCAAACTGTCTTTCGCATGGTCTTATATCTGTTCACTGCCCACTGACAATCATATTTCCATAAGAAAGTAGACTAGCTTGCCATCCAAGTGAATGTTCTTTCTATGTTGTTTGCATAACCTGGATTCCAAAGATGATGTTGCTCCCTTCCGTAGTTGCTGTGTAAATATGAACTAAGGTGTCTTTACCAAGAGACTGACACGTTTGTAGACTTTTGGTTTAGTGGCGTTATAGGTGTTGATTACAGTAATTATGCCAAGTATAGTGATGTTGTGGAGATTACTAATGCTCCACTTGACTTTTTTTGTTCATGTATATATTCTCAGATTTGTTTAGTGTGTCATCATGTGTTTTTGTAATTCTTATTACCAGGAATTTAGGACTAAAAAGCTTGCATAAATAATTGTGTGCCTTTTAGTGCAGCGATCTGCATGGCACTAAAATTCATTTTTTTCTATTGTTTCTCTAAATTGACTAGAGTATTCATCTTGAGATATTTCTACACATCGTTTCTTGGTATCAAAATTTCCATTCTCTCTTATTTATGGTTGCAATATTACAAAGGTGGTAGTATCAGAATAACACTCATTTAAAGACGAGTGCATCTACCACTGACTTCCTTTGGAAGCTGCTCATCCATCTACCCTTGATCGTAAACTGGTTTGCAGTTGCATCTTCTGAAAAATCTACTGCCAATACCTTGACTCACTTTGTCGATGCTCAGATATAAGCTTGCTTGAAGATATTTTTCATGGTAAATGGGTGGTTCTGAGGTGAGTATGCATGTTTCCTTTCATGCGGAGCTTGTCTTTTTGAGGTGCCTGGTCATTATGATTTTCAGACCCTTCATCTGTATATCTACTTTTATGTATAAAATCTTCAATGGAACGCCGGTAGGTTATAGTGTTCTTTACATTGTCGCATTGGATTTAAACAAAAAACTATCTATTGTCTCATTTATTCAATTGTCTATTTTCTGGATTCATGAAAGGACAAACTCGTTTTTCATTAATGTCGTGCCTTGTTGCTTTTGTTTTCCTTCCTGTTTGTTACTGATACAAACATACATACCCCTTCAGCGCTTCCAGCTATGACAGATGGCCTGAGCTTAGATATGTTCTCACATATAGTGTGCCACCGAGAATACGCTTAAATTTCTCACCTAGATAATTTGTTAAATTATTAAAATGGGTTTTGCAAAATCATTGTCTAGAGGGCTCTGTTCCGAGGGTTGAACCAGACTGAATCGCTGTGGAATGTTTAAACATCTATTTGTAAGCCCTAGACAAGATGGCACCATGTGACTCTCTGTCTTGTGATTATTGCTTCGGCCAAAGATATTTTATTTTGGAGAGAATCCTTTCCTATTTTTGTTATGGAGTTCATGGCAGTGATGATGTGTGGCGTATACTAAATGACACAAGGTGTGTTCCCTGGCCTATTTTTTCATTTGACTCTTCATTTTATAGCACCTTATGTGTTACGACATGTTTGGCTAAAAGTTTGAATAACACTATCAAAATAATTTGAATAAAAGATAGCTTGATGAGTGGATGTGTAATAAGATCCATTTATTATTTTGGGAAATAGTTAAATCATATATGATGGATTCTTTCTATCAATTGTATTCTCGGTTATAAGGAAGTGTTAGTAAAATTTAGTTCTTTGCTCTGGTTGACAAAATAGCAATTTTAAGTTTGCTTTATTCTTGCTATGCATTAACTAATTGAGCATCGGTTATTGCCATTGTGGATATGGACATCAATATTTTCATCTGTTCTAATTTAAGAATATAAAAGCTTCCTTTTTTTGTATAATGTGGTTTCGATTTTCTGACATGTAGTGGTTGCGTACATGTGAGGTTCTTATAACCTGTCACCAATATAGTGATTGTTTGGTTAAGTACTAATGCATCTATGTTATCCTTTGCACTTTCCTCTCTACGGTATTTCAGAAGTTGGTTATGTGTATTGCGATATGCGCAGAAATGTGTAGTCACCACTGTCCTGGGGAAAATCTTGAGTTCTTTTATTCAGATTTATTGGTTCATGTGGTTTACGACTTGTTTGAAACTATGTAACATGCTTCCTTATTATTCTGTATGCTCATGTTATTTGTGTGAGTTAAAATTTTGGATGATCAGTGACATTAAGCCACTATCTAAATGTGATTCAGTTTTGCTGTTACATGATCTTATTGGGAAACTTCTTGCATTCACTTGCCATGTATTTTGTTCATTATTATCTTTTAACTACTCAACCGTTGTTTCAGGTCCTTATGGATGATATTAATGTCGTTTACAAAAGTATGAACTGCAGGTATTTTCCTATAATAAAATCATTTTAGTAGACACCACGGATCCTTAGTGACCTTTGTAGTCATCTCAACTGACCAGCCTTCGTGATGTAATGAGGTAAAGAAGGTGAATGGTTTTGAGGTTGATAACCTGAAGCAATCGTGCAGTAGTATCGAGGATTGCGCTAAAGAAAACTCAAGATTTTATTTGGATGATCCTTCTGAAATTTCAGTACGCAAAACTTGCCACGTCTCGGATCCTGAAGTGGCACAGGATTCCATCGGCCATGTCAAATGACCTGTTCGATGACAAATGACTAATGGTGAGACTGAGGATTCATGAAGATCCTGAAGCGGCACAGGATGTACTAACTGACATATTTGTGCAGACGTAGCTCCACAGTTTTCTGCAGGAGAACCGATGTTAGTGTGGTTATTTTTCCAGACACATGTTGTAGGCCAAGGACTGCCTGGAGGTGTCTCCATCTGTTGCGGCTGCTCCTGTTTTGCTGACTCAGTTTTGATCGAAGGAAGAGGGCAAGTCTTCAGCAAATAAGAAGCCAAGTTATTCAGCCTGAGATGTAACCAATTATAGATGTAACACTATAATTGTTTTCTCCCCAACTATTTATCATTCTTTCATTAGTCACCTGTGTTGAGTTCAGATACATATCAGCACAAAATCACATGATTGGTTGTTTTCTGCTGTTAAAAACATAAGTGGGTGCCTCCTGCTGCTCGGTTTTTTCAGACAGGAGTTTGATTGTGAAAAGTCTGATTGCCTAAACATGTACAGTATTATTCTGGTGGTTGGCCCTGTCAAGGAAGTAATATTTACCTGCTGCTCATAGTTGATTTTCTTTCATAACACTATACTCCAGTGCTACTCCACTACCGACTAACAGCACCCGAAGGAAGGGTTGTAGGAGTGGAAGGAGGTTGTAAACTACCTCCAGTTTCAAGGTTGTTTTTGTAGTAGTAGTAGTTAGTTTCCTATTACCGGTGAACACTAAACAAATTCACAATGTGATGTTGATTCGGAAGTCAAGTTCAGTTCAACCATTGTCACGTAAATGATTTTCATGCATGGTTAATATAGTGTTTTTTAAAACGTTTACAAGTACAAAAATCGAAACGAGAGCCACGGGATCGTGCGCCAAGGCGCACCCCTGAATCTAGTATACTAGAATTCGATCGCCAGTCCGAGATGTCCACGTCTCTCCTCATCATCACATAATTAATCGTCATTGTTTCATGTCTGGTTCAACATTGTTGAAGAACTTATTCATTCAGAGCAAGTTCAATAGTACTAGCAGTATAGTCTCCGGCCTGCTGGCAATAAGCAAGCGTCACATCTCCTATAGCCAGTCCTCACGTACAATTGTTAGGCCCCGTTTATTAGCATCAAAGTAGTTTTGAAGTATTCAGAAAATACTTCGGTTTTTGAAAATATTTTGAGGTGTTTAGGTCCTGTGATTTTTAAACTAAAATATTCTCCAAAACTGTGACATTTTTTAAGTATTTGAGAAAGAGGACGGATCCTCTTTTTTCCCTTATTAAAACTTAGAAAGGAAAATATTGTGCTATTCGTTAGCCGGGCGTTGGAATATTCTGGTTTCGGGATACTTCGTTTTACAAAATACTGAGTTATCAAACAAAGTCTTAGCTATAAAAGTGTACTACATTATCAATACATGGTATATATTTCACTCTCACAAAATCCTGCGGAGGAGGTACACGACCCCCCATCTCTATGGGCAGCGACCAGCGAAGGGTCGAATTAAGGTGAACGTTGATGTTGGATGGCATGCGAGCTCGGCAACTGGTGGTATGGGCATGGTTGTGCAAGACTCGAGTGATAATGTGTTGTATTCTGAGTGGAAGACGTTGGTCGCATTTGCAAGTGCTGAAGAGGCTAAAACCCTTGCATGTTTGAAAGGCATCAGGTACCTCGCGGCGCATTCGCAAACTTTTGGTAATCTAGAGTCAGATTGTGCGTGTGTAGTATCAGTGCTCTCGTCCGCTGTTCCTGGAGGCAAAGGTGATGATAAGCCTTTTGACAGACTTTAGATTGAGCAAGATTGCTCGAGTGAGTAATAAAGTAGCGCATGATTTGCGAAGTTGGCGATTGAGTCCATGATAACCAACTTGGCCCCAGGGCCAGACGGTCTTCCAATCATCTTCTTCTAGACCTTCTGGGAGAAGCTGTAGTCGGTCGTCATGAAGATGTTCCAGGAGTTTTACACTGGGACTCTTGTGATGTCTCGACTGAATTTCGTGTGATTACCTTGATCTCCAAATTTGTGGAGGCCACGGATATATGTCAATTTAGGCCGATCACGGTGATCAACATCATCCAACGTATCTTTGCAAAGGTCTGTGCATCCAGGCTCACTCCAGTTATGGAGCGTCTCACTCATCCTCTCCAGTTCGCCTTCTTGAAGGGGCGCTTGATTCATGAAGTCAAAGTATGCCATTAGAAGGAAGTGTTACTTAAGTTGGACTTCAAGAAGACCTATGACCATTCGGACTAGGCCTTCCTCCGGTTAGTTCTGGAGAGGAGGGGACTCGATGATACAATGATCTGCTAGATCATGTAGTTCGTTATGAGTGGTAATACAATGATTAATGTCAATGGGGGATATTAGTCCTTACTTTAGACCATCCTACGAAGTGAGACAAGGGAATCTCATCTCGCCCCTCTTGTTTAACTCTGCGGTGGATGCCCTTGTAGAGATTTTGATAGAGCCAAAATCACTGGCAACATCTCTGGTGTGGTTGGGCATCTTATCCCCAGAGGTGGGATCTCGCACCTCCAGTATGCGGACGATACCATGATCATTGTGTAGGGCTCAAATCTTGACATCATCAATGCAGTGACCCAGCATACCACTGCATGATGTAGTACACTATAGTCATTGACATAACACCAATGAAACACCGTTCACTAGTATTACATCCCTCAGAGTGGTACAACAGAAATACAACAGGTCCAAGATATGACTATAGGTTACAACTCGACTCTTTACAAAAGATCCAGAGAACACTCTAGGTTAAAGAGAGAGAAAGAAACTTCTTTACAAAGAAGTTTCAAAAAATAACAAATCAAAACCATCATACTATTAAGACTAGTATCTGAACTATTGGGATTGCATTGTTGCTATTGCAATACTCTACAGAAGTAGGTTCTATGGCTAAAGATTATATTCCTAACTGTAGGGTTCGCAGCATAGAAAACAAAATTTTCCTACGATGTGAACTATGTACCAAGATCTATCTACTAGATACAAACAACGGGCGGATGTATATCCGTAGAGAACATACCCTTGAAGACCGACAAAGCTTAACGAGTTCAACTCGTGGTTGATGTAGATGTTCTCTTGCCGATCTCAAGATCGAGAGGAAGTCCTAGCGCCGCAAATCAGCAGCGCATCCCTGCTCGCACACACGTTCGAGGCACCGAGCAACCTCCGCCTCCTCGCTCCAGCGATGCAGCGGAAGCACAACTCTTTCTTGCCGAATAGCCACCGGGAACATGTATCTCGCTAGTCCGAGACCATGGGGGATAAATTCTAGAGGGGGAGAGAGATCCTTCATGAGGAGGTGTAAGAGACAAGTGAGGAGGGGGCTCCTTTTATAGGAGGAGGGGGGCACCCAAGGGGGTGGCCGCCGGCCATGGGGGCTGCCCCCTCCCCTCCTTCATTCATGTGGGTGGACACTCCACTCACAAAATGCCCTTTAAATTTCCTCCACTCAAAAGTCCACTCAAATTCCCATTAAATTTCCACCAAATTTAATGCAAACTCTCATTAAATAAAACTCTTTTATTTTATTCAGAATTTTGTCAATTACTTTAATGACAAACATTCACAAATAACCCCTTGCTAGAATTCCATTTCACATGCATAACCACTTTATGCAATTTCACCCAAAAACCTGTTTCGGTATCTAGTGAAATAAATTCCTGCGCTTGTTCATTCTTTCGGCATGAAACATTTGCTCCAATTGGATGTCGGTGTCTCTTAAGTGTGTCACCCTACGGTTCGTGAATAATGCGGACATGATCAAGACCCCTCTCGGATCAATAATCAGAAGCGGGATCTGGAGACCCATACTGACTCCCACACATTCAACGATGACTTTCTTGTGATCGTCGGAACCTTTTACGCTAGTATCTTAATCCCTTTATTTCACGATATATTACATGTCCGAGATTCGATCATCGGTATCTCCATACCTAGTTTGATCTCGTTACCGACATGCACTCTTTTCTCGTTCCTGTGATATAACATTCTAGTGATCAAATCACTTGCTTGCAAGCTAATCAATGTGATATCACCGAGAGGCCCGTAGTATATCTATCCGCGTCATCGGGATGAACAAATTCCACTCTCGATCCATGAGCCTCAACATAACACTTTATTAGTTCTGAGTCCATCTTTATACTCCCCGTGTTACGGTGTGTCGTTTGATGTTATCTAGAAACTCTTCCGGTGTTAGTGATTGACATGATCTCATGGTCTAAGGATTAGGATCACTTAAAGTTGTTATAGCAATATAAACTCAATGACTTTGATCGTAATGCTATACGGATGAATGTTCATCACACCATTACACTAATGTTGTGATCCGTTATTAACAACATCCAATGTCCATGATCGAAACCTTGATCATCTTGTTAATCAACGAGCTAGTTTATGAGAGAGGCATAACTAGGAACTTTCTATTTGTTTATTAAACACACATGTATTAACGTTTCCGTATTAATACAATTATAGCATGCAAAATAAACATCTATCATATACTTGGAATACACATAATAAACACTTTATTATTGCCTCTCAGGGCATATTCCCTTCACTAACTAATCAGCAACTTTGTCTTCACTTTACTTGATGCATATATTGACTTCTTTGACTTTATTGAAGAACTTGATCTGTTGATGATGATTCCCTTGAGTATAAGTTGATGTAGACGTCGTCTGTATTGGCTTCAAAATCTAGCAAGGGTTAAGAAGATACGCTGAGTAGGAGCGTACTCAGCAAGTTTACTAAAAAGAAGTGTTTGATGCACTATATCTACAGCCACAGACCATAGGTCATAGGCAATGCAGGTTTTCATAAATATTTCTTCAAAGGTTGCTTTTATTCTGAAAAGCTATGTCCGTTAGCCTTCACAGGTTTACCAGAACTTTCGTGGAGTTCCTTTTCCGCCGCGTTCGTAGCTCCTTTCCGGAACAGGGAGTAACAAGTTATAGTTCTTACACTCTGCAGAGGTGCGTTACTTTACCCATGAGAGACCTTAGCCTTGTTGCACAACCAATACATTACCTTGTCCATACTTCCTTGGTATGGGGCCCAGTCTAAGATCCAAGCCAATCACTGCCCCCTTCACGACCCCGCATGTCTCCTTGGTGTACACCATGCCCACACATTGAATTACGGCAATGGTTTGTACAGACCGTTAGATGCCAGAACTATCATGGGACGTTGAGGGTTCCCACCCATATGTTGCATATCCTCTACGAATTACCAATTAATATGCATGCTATGAGTGATAACAGCCACGACCTGCACATCTGGCTACATGCGAGAGGAAGAAGATACAGCTGACTTCTCTGTCCCATTCCAAATCTCATGGTTAATGCATGATATACTGCGCTAGAATCACTGATGATATTGGTTGTTAAGTCCTAGATAATAGGTTCCTTTACCACTGAAACTTTCATAATAGGTTATTACCTCATGGTAAATAACCTATAATCATATTATTATGAAAATAGTGTTTTCTGACCTTTTTCAAATGCAGATGATGACAACACTGGATTTGCAAAATACTTTACAGAAAATAATCAAAGGACATGAGCAAGTGTGAACTTGCCTTTTGTGATTGCAAGATTATACACTCATGAGCTTCGAGACAATATAAGATACAAAATCTGAAATCAGCATCATTGATCCGGTAAGGACTAATATTTAAAGAAGCAAGATGCTATTGTGTATATTAATGTAATGCGATTTGATAAACTCGAATCCCGAGATAACGTTGTTCTAGGTTTTGATTGCTAGGAATGGTTTCTTTGGAATGTGTTGTCCTTTTAGATTAAGTTTCACACATGTGCTTCTTATTAAGGCTTGAGAGTGTGTGTGAAACATCATGTAATTATAATACCATAAAACAATGAGATACACAAATGTGGAATGCTACTCAAAGACTACTTATATAAGAATTGCCTTACCTTCAAATCTTACTTTACAAGTATTGGCATTTATATGTAACTTAAGTGTTAACAATCCTAAGTATATAAGTAAAGCTTAATGTAATGTGATTATTATTAATTTTCATTAGTTGTTTGAAGTGGAAAAAAGAATAGCATTTGAATAAAGGACTTCCTTACTAAGGTTTAAACAATCCTGATAGCTTTTAGAATATGATTATAGAATGTGATTAATGTGGTTTATGCTTGCTTAAATAGTCTGGACTTGAGATGCTTTAGGTCTTAATTAAAATAGACCAAAGTTAACTATAAAACACATAACAAAGTCTTTAGCCTTATATTTAAAGTCTTGTAGACTAAAGTTAACTTTAAAGACATAGATGGACTTTAAGATACAAAACTTATGGTATTTGTACTTTGTTCACTTCATAATATTTCCTTAAAGTTACTTAAGATTAGTATTACTTCTATTTGAGTAGTGGTTTCTTAATTTTATAATGGAATATAAATTTTTATCTCTTTATAAAGGTGTGGTTATGATTTGTAATCAAGGAAATAACATACTTAACTACTTATGGATTTACTATAGTGTGGTGGTATGTTTATAAACTTGTAGTTGAAGTAATGGAAACAAATTATTTAGTCATAAATTATTCTTGGAGATTTTATATTGGATAAGGATGTTTTTAGAAAATATACTACACTTATGGTTGAATGATAATTCAATAATATTGTATCTAATATGTGTTGAACCATTTTGACTTCATATTATCAATATTCAAGACTAATATTATTTATTAGACTCAATTGACTAATTTTAGAAATATTATCAAATTTTATTTAGCCTTATATGAATTATTAACTAAAGGAATAGGTTTAAATTCATGTTGTTAAAGTGTTTAAATTTTTATTTACCTCAAAAGTGGAATATTCTATTTTTAACATGTAGGTATTATTTTTGTGATCATTTTGGTATATTATATTTATTTTTATGAATTTTAAATAATAAGATATGATTTTTATAAGTTTTATTATTTTATAAATAATTAATAAATAAATAATATTTAATTAAGTGAAATAATTATATATGATTATGGTATTAAATTATGGTTCTTATTTTTCTAAGATTTTTGGTATTTTATTTATATTTTTAACATTTACTAATATTAAAATATGAATTCTCAAAGTATTTAATACTTATAAAATCTTTATTAAATAGTAAGTATTTAAATTATTAGCATAACAATGTTTGATAATAGTTTAATGTTTTAGATTTTATTTTTCTGAAACTTTACATATATTAAACATGTTTTTTGAATTATAGAACAATAGTTATTGAATTTATAATGTTTAATCAATTTCTAAAAATATTAAAAGGAATTACTGCGTCATTGTGACATCAACATGATACCACTGTTTGGATAAAACATTTTGTACCCAGCCTGAATCTACCCACACCGACACTGACTGGTGGGGTCTCCACCATGTCAGTACGCCACATCAGCGAAGCGGGACCCGACAGAGTTTGATTGGGCTTGACCACACGCGGTGACATCACCCTGGCGTCGCGATGACGTCACCCCGCCGGAGTTCCTCTCCAGTTGAGCGCGGACACAGCGAGCTACCGCGCGTGATACGTCCAAAACGTATCTACTTTCTCGAACACTTTTGCTTTTGTTTCTCCTCTAAACTTGTGCGATTTGGATACAACTAATACGGACTGACGCTGTTTTCAGCAGAATTACCTCGGTGTCTTGTTTTTGTGCAGAAAATAAACTATCAGTAAAAATTCCGGCAAAAATGCCAAAAATTATATTTTACCAGAAGACCCACGGAGCCAGAAGATGAGACAGAGAAGGGGCCTGGGGGGGCCCACACCCCTACCATGCGCGGGTGGGCCCTGCCCCGCGCCTAGGGGGTGCAGCCACCCCAGGCACCCCCTCGGCCTCCCTCTACGCCTATAAGTTGCCTTTCGACCTAAAAACCAAGGGGGGTTCGATAGTTTTCCAGAAAGAGTTCCACTCCGCCGCCGCCACCAGAAACCAAGATTCGGATCCAGAAACTCCATTCTGGCACCCTGCCGGGACGAGGAATTTGGAGAGGGTCATCACCATCGTCATCACCAACGCATCTCCATCAACCACCGATGTTTCCCTTATCCATGAGTGAGTAATCCCCTGCTGTAGGCTTGGATATGGTAGGGATTGGATGAGTTCTATCATATAATCGAATAAGATCTGTTAGGGCATAGTGCCTAGTATCTCTATTAGTGATACTTGACTTTGTTGCAACTTGTTATGCTTAATGCTTGTCACTAGGGCCCGAGTGCCATAATCTCAGATCTGAACTTATTATTGAATCATTATGATAGTATTGTTTGTGATCTTATCTGCAAGTTATGTACACATATCATTGTCCGGATCCAAAGGCCCCAAAGTGACAATAATTGGGACAACCGGAGGGGATGGCTGTGGTGTGAGGATCACATGTGTTCACGGAGTGTTAATGTTTTGCTCTGGTGCTCTATTAAAAGGAGCACCTTAATTGCCAGTAGTTCCCTAGAGGCCCTGCTGCGACGGGCTGGCTGGACAGAAGATGTTGTGCAAGTTCTCAATACGAGCACGTATGACTATATTTAGAGCACATGCCTAGGATTGTTTAGTACTTGGATGCTTGTTATTATTTATCTGCAATGCCCTAGTTCTTGAAGTTACATGTTTAGACTCATCCATGCAACGCCCATTCATCCATCTCTCTGGCTACCGTGCTCGAATCCCATTGTTACCGTTACTATTACTATTTCTCCTGTTTAACTGTTGATGTTGCTTTGCTGTTGCTACTACAAACTATTACTACTGGTAAACTTCTGTGAGCAAGAACTATTTCCAGATGTAGCTGAACTGACAACTCAGTTGTTAAGGCTTGCAAGTATTCTTTGGCTCCCCTTGTGTCGAATAAATAAATTGGGTAATACTACCCGCGAAGACCGTTGCGATCCCCTACACTTGTGGGTCATCAAGACTACTTTCTAGCGCCGTTGCCGGGGAGCATAGCTTTATTTGTAAGTTTACTTGGATCTATTATTGTTCATTGCTACTTCTTTCATCATGGGGAAGTCTCGTGATGGAAAGTTCCCTATTTTAGCATCCACTACAAGAAGAGGTAGAGTCCTAAACACCTATGTTGCTCTTGATTCATCGTCTATTATAAGTAAGCTTGTCACACCACCACCACATACTCATGCTACACATACTGCTACTACTATTGAATCTGAAACTAATTTTGATGCTCATGATGTTACTTCTACTGTGCTTGATGCGAGTGGTTCACTAGGTCCTTTTCTAGATGCTACTATGGCTAGTCTAGGAAATACTAAAACTCCTAGTGAAGACACTGTTACACCTGTTAGATCACATGAGTCTGGAGAAAGTTGTGATATTAATGATGGTTACATTGAGTTCACTGATGAATTTGTTGAAGAGTGCTGAAACACACATGGTACTAGTGATATTAAGAGTCTCCTTGATAGACGCACCATTATGCCTAAATTGTCCTCTGATCCTAAGTTTGCCACCTCTCCCATAGATATTAAAGATAAAGATTATGATTTCTCTCTTGATTTATCCTATTTGGACATTGTTGAGAAAGAACCTTTTTGTGGGACTAAAAATGAGAGTGTTGTGGCTCATATGAATGAGCATTCTACTATGAGTGCTTTGCTCTCTGATGATTTTAAGATGTGCTAGGGCTTGGTTTAATATATTACCTCCTGGTTCCATTGATAGCCCTGATTGTTTGATTGCTTCTTTCTTCCAGAAATATTTTCCTCCCAGTGCTAGACATGCTGCTTTACAGAGACTTTTTAATATTAAACAGGGAGAAGAAGAGAAATTTCTTGAGTCATGGACAAGGTTTTGTGCCTTGATTCATGCACATCTGATACGTTGGAAACATATCTATAATTTTTTATGCTCCATGCTTGTTTAGTATCTACTTTGCTTTACTTGTCCACACTTTGAGGTGCTTTTTACATGTTTTCTGGTACTAACCTATTAACAAGTTGCAACAGTGCCAGATGCCTGTTTTCTGCTGTTTTTGGTTTTAGAAAAGTTAGTAAATAAATATTCTCGGAATTGGACGGGACAAAGGACAAAGTCAATTACTATCCGTGGGGAACAAGAAGTCCAGAGGGGAGCCCGGAAGGCTAGCCAGGGGGAGCAGACCCACCCTAGGCGCGGGTGGGCCCTAGCCCACGCCTAGCTAGGGTTTGGGCACCCTGGCCGCCTCTCGGTCTCGCCCCTTCGCCTATAATAAGCCCCCGATGCAGAAACCCTGAGTACCCGATCAGAAATCCACGAAATCGTATGTAGCCGCCGCCACCATCGTCCCTAGATCGGGGGGATCTGAAGTTCTTCCCGGCACCCTGCCAGAGGGTAGTTCCACCTTGGACTATGGGTCCATGTAGTAGCTTGATGGTTGTATCTCCTCCTTTGTGTTTTCATGTATATATCTTGTGAGCTCCGTTCATGATCAAGATCTAATCTATTTGTAATCATGCATGTTGTGTTTGCGGGGATTCGATGGATATTGAGATTATTATGTTGGTTTGATTAATGGTTTTATCTTTATGATTCTATCATGTCTATGTTGTTTGTGATCTTGCATGCTCTCCGTTGCTAGTGGCTATCTTGGCCAAGTAGTTGCTAGTGACTCCAAGAGGGAGTATTTATGCTCGATAGTGGGTTCATGCCTCTAGTTTCCGAGGGAAGTGATAGAAATCTCTTTGGTTGTAGATGTGTTGTTGCTAGTAGGGAGAAAACAACGGTCTCTTGTTCATGGAACATGTGGACTATTTACCTTACACACTTTGCTTAAAGCAGTTGTTTGTTGCTTGCAACTTAATACTGGAGGGGGTTCGGATGATAACCTGAAGGTGGACTTCTAATCATAGATGCAGTTGGATGACGGTCTATGTATATTGTTGTATTGCCCAATCAACCTCATAGGATCTTTCTGGCTAGTAATTGCATTGTTATGCCTTGCTCAGTTCCTGTCAATTGTCTCGCTGTAATTTGTTTACCCTTCATGCCATGTTGTTTATCTAAGGAGAGCACCTCTAGTGAACTATGGACCCCAGTCCAATCTTTACCATTGATACATCTTCCACTGTTACTTGTTTACTTGCTACAAACCATTACCTTCCACACCATACATTTAATCCTTTGTAACAGCAAACCGGTGAGCTTGACAACCTCACTGATTCGTTGGGGCAAAGTCTTGAGTCTATGTTGTGCAGGTCTCCGCGTTGCTTGCAACACCTGTGTGACGTTTCCTTCCTCCTACTGGTTCAATAACATCGGTTTCTTACTGAGGGAAAACTTGATGTTGTGCTTCTTCACACCTTGCTCTTGGGGTTCCCAACGAAGCGCTCCTACATCAACTCAGCGTTGCATCAAGCTTTTCTGGCGCCGTTGTCGGGGAGGCTAAGGACGTCTTCACTAGGGGAGTCCTTCACTTCCTTTCTCTTTACTTTGTTTTTAGTTTGCTTTGTTTCTTTTGCTTGGTTTTGTTTGCCTCTTTCCAAAAAACCCCAAAAAAAATAGTCTAGTTTGGTTTGCTTGCTTTATTCAAAAACACAAAAAATTAGTTCTGCCTAGTCTGCCTTTGCTTTTTGGCTTGCCCACCTTTGCCAAAATGAACTCTGATGAGAACACCAAGTTGTGTGACTTCACTAGCACCAACAACAATGATTTCCTAAGCACTCCTATTGCTCCACCTGCTCCTGATGCTACCTTTTATGAAATTAAGGCAGCTTTGTTGAATCTTGTGATGAGAGAGCAATTTTCTGGTGCTGGTTCTGATGATCCTGCTGCTCATCTCAATAGCTTTGTTGAACTTTGTGAGATGCAAAAGCATAAGGATGTAGATGGAGATATTATTAAGCTCAAGCTTTTTCCTTTCTCCTTGAGAGGAAAAGCTAAAGAATGGTTGCTTTCTTTGCCTAAAAATAGTATTGATTCTTGGACTAAGTGCAAAGATGCTTTTATTGGAAAGTACTATCCTCCTGCTAAGATTATATCCATGAGAAGTGACATTATGAAATTTAAACAGCTTGATAGTGAACATGTTGCTCCTGCTTAGGAAAGAATGAAATCTTTGGTTAAAAATTGCCCTACTCATGGACTCACTGCTTGGATGATTATCCAGACTTTTTATGCAGGTTTGAACTTCTCCTCAAGAAATCTGTTGGATTCTGCTGCTGGAGGTACCTTTATGGGCATCACTTTGGGTGCTGCAACAAGGCTCCTTTATAATATGATGGTTAACTGCTCTGAATGGCATGTTGAGAGAGCTCCACATGGTAAGAAGGTAAATTCTGTTGAGGAAACTTCCTCTTTGAGTGAAAAGATTGATGTTATTATGGTTATGCTTGTTATCGGAAAACTTCTCTAGATCCTAATAGTGTTCCCTTAGCCTCTTTGGTTGCTCAAGAAGAGCAATTTGATGTGAACTTCATTAGAAACAACAATTTCAACAACAATGCCTATAGGAATAATTTTGGTAGCAACAACAATTATAGGACTTATCCTCCTAGTGGAAATGCTTATCAGGATAGATCTGGAATGCCTAGTGAAGAGAGGATTCTATAAGTTGAGAAATCCACTAAATTTTTTATGCATATGCAATATGAGAAAAACAAGATTTTCACTAAAACTATGGAGGAACAATCTATTATCTTGAAAAATATTAGTCTTCAGCTTGAGAATCTGAATAGATAAATTCCTAGTTTACAATCAAAAATTTGAGTGCTGAGAAAAATATATCCTCTTTGTCTGAAGCTCAAACTTCCTTGGTTAATAAAATGGCTGCTAAACCTGAAACTATGGAAAATATCTTTGCTACTGCTCATGCCATATAGGTTACTATTGATGAAAATGTTAGGCTGTTAGCTCAACTTCATGTTAGGTGGGAAAGGGAAGCTGAAATTGATAGAAACAATAGTGTGTGCACTATCACCACTAAACCACAAGTAGCCCCTATTCCTCCTCCTACTATGCCTAAGCCTAGTGAGCCTACTACTAGTGATGCTAAGTTTGACTTTGATATTGATGGTTGCAATATTGCTGAAGTGATTATGTTTCTGCAAAAGCTTGCTAGAAGTCTTGATGCTAGTGATATGCATGTTGCCTTTACCAAACACATTACAGATGCTCTTGTTAATATTAAGGAAGAGAAGCTAAAACACAAAGCTTCTATTCCTAGGAAAGTAGAAGATAGTTGGGAACCCATTATTAATATGCAAGTGAATGACTTTGATCTCAAAGCTTCATGTGATCTTGGTTCTAGTGTCTCTATTATGCCTAGGAAGATTTATGAAATGCTTGATTTGCCACCATTAGAAGATTGTTATTTAAATGTCCCACTCAATGATAATGCTAAGAATAAACTCATGGGTAGTATTAATGATGTTCTCATTATGGTTAACAATGCTTATGTCCCTGTAGATTTCTATGTTTTGGATGTTGATTACAATGCTTCTTGTCCTATTACTTTGGGAAGACCTTTTCTTAGAACAGTTGGTGCCATCATTGATATTAAAGAAGGCACCATTAAATATCATTTTCCATTTAATAAAGGTATTGAACACTTCCCTATGAGGAGAGAGAAGTTGATTTTTTCTCCTCTTTTGAAAGCAAGGTTTGATGTTAATGCTTCATTTGAAAATACTTGATTCTTCTTGCTTCTTGTGCCTAACTTAAAGGCGTTAAAGACAAGTACTTGTTGGGAGATAACCCAAGAGTTTCCTTGAGTCTTGGAAGTTATTACTTCAGTAATGACCTCTTCTTATCCTTTTTGTTTGCTTTTTGTGCCAAGAATGACCTCTAGTGAGAGGGAAGTAAGATTTGGGGAGTTGCTGTCCCAAAACAGATTTTTGTCCTCCACCAAAACAATTCGTAAGGAGGCTGTGTAACTCGCATTGAGCTCAAAATTTACGAATAAATCCCCCAGTATGTTGGCTAACTTTCGTTACTTCAACACTTTTTGATTGGATCAACATAAGATGTTCTAAAAAAATCGTTTCTACCTGCTGGTCTGTTTTGACAGAATTCTGCCATTATTTGCATTTGCTTCTTATTGGTTCCTTTTTTAGCTCCCTTTAGGTAAATTGAGTTTCTTTGAAGGAGTTACTATAGTAGTTTGTGTTTTTAATGAAAAGCCTTGCTGTTCCAAAGCTTTGCCAGTGGTCTAATATCTTTTAAATAAGCTAATGTTGCTAATGAAGATTGTGTGAAGTTTTGTATGAAGGAAAAATTCCAGGTGTAAAGAGAGAATGATGCAATGAGATGAATAATGGAAAAAAGCTCAAGCTTGGGGATGCCACCATGGTGTCACCCCAAGAAATATCCAAGAGGTACAAGCGCCAAAGCTTGGGGATGCCCAAGGCATCCCCTTCTTCATCAATAAAATCTCAGGTTTGTCTAGACACTTTGTTTTTATTGTTTTATGCACAGTTGTGTTGTTCTTGGAGCGTCTTAGTTTTCGTTTGCTTTGCTTAGTTTGTTTGGTTTTCTTTAGTTGTTTGGATCCCCGCTCTCGGTGTGTTGTTTTGCAAATAAGTTTGCTTGGTGTTGGAAAGGAGTAGTAAGTTCTTGCTTGAAGTGCAAGAGGATCTTGCATTGACTGTGACTTAGACTTTAGCACGACATTCTAGGTGTTGTTTTAGCATTATGCTTAGTGATTATTGTTGTAGCATGTATTGTTCCAAACAATTGGGATTGCTTAGTGTGCCTTGAAGAAATTATGCGTTGTTTTAGCATGCAAAAGCATAGTATTGTGGTATTATCCTTTAATGTTTTGCTTGGGTTGACTTGGCACATGCTCACACCATGTTATGACAATGACAAGTCGCCATTAGCCACTATGATCATTTAGTCCTTGACTTGTAGTACCACTCTTTGCTTTGATTAGTTTGCTTTGTTGCATTGCATAATTATGGCCATTATTGCTCTCTTAGTTGGTTGCTCCCAGTCTTTTGCTAGCATCCACTTGTATGAGTAAGTTCTACTCATGCTTCCAACTCCCAAGAAACCAAGTTATTCCAAAGTGTCCACTATAAACTCATATGCATGGTATGTTACACCATTCCAAGTATATTCTTGTTTTCATCTATCTTCCAATTAAAAACTATTTTGTTATGTGAAAACTTAGTGATTAAAGCCCTCACGAACTTGATGGCACACTTTATTCTTTGCCCCTAATAAACTTGAACCATTGTGACAACTTTGTTGTATATGCTTGCACTTATAAGTTGGAATTAGCAGAACCGTGCTGTCACGGGGAACGTTTTCAACATTGCACTTTTACCTTGTTGCACTCAGTTGATATCATGTTCTTTTGTCTATGGATGTCACCGGTGTGAAATAAAGAGGGAACTTGTAAGTCCATGGAGTTTGTATCCTGTATTAGAGAAACGCCTGGGCCGCTAGCCTAAGCCATGCCTAATCATGGTGGAAACTTGCAGCATCACCATAGTGGCATCTATGAAGCATTCTTCTAAAAAGAGACACATTGAGAAAAGAGGAAAGAGAGAGAAAAAAGCACCATATTCCCATGGTACATAAGAAGAATTGCTGAGATGCTCATTGCCTGCTTGCCTTGTCATTTTGGTTATGGGAAAGCTCATGTACCATGTGCAAGGGGTACCCCGTTGGCGGTTCTCAATGATATGCAAATACTTACAGTGACAAGAACTTACCTGGATCCAAAGTTGAGTATGCATGAGGTGTGGCCCTCGTATTCAAGGGGCATGAGAAATCCACGAAACCTTCTGTAGCCACCGCCACCATCGTCCCTAGAACGGGAGGGTCTGAAGTTCTTCCCGGCACCCTGCCAGAGGGGAGATCATCCCGGAGGCCTTCTCTCTGGTATGATTCGTGAGTAGTTCCACCTTGGACTATGGGTCCATGTAGTAGCTAGATGGTTGTATCTCCTCCTTTGTGCTTTCATGTATAGATCTTGTGAGCTCCGTTCATGATCAAGATCTAATCTATTTGTAATCATGCATGTTGTGTTTGCGAGGATCTGGTGGATATTGAGGTTATTATGTTGGTTTGATTAATGGTTTTATCTTTATGATTCTATCATGTCTATGTTGTTTGTGATATTGCATGCTCCCCGTTGCTAGTGGCTATCTTGGCCAAGTTGTTGCTAGTGACTCCAAGAGGGAGTATTTATGCTCGATAGTGGGTTGATGCCTCTAGTTTCCAAGGGAAGTAACAGAAATCTCTTTGGTTATAGATGTGTTGTTGCTACTAGGGAGAAAACAACGGTCTCTTGTTCATGGAACATGTGGATTGTTTACCTTACACACTTTGCTTATAGTAGTTGTTTGTTGCTTGCAACTTAATACTGGAGGGGGTTCGGATGATAACCTGAAGGTGGACTTCTAGTAATAGATGTAGTTGGATGACGGTCTATGTATATTGTTGTATTGCCCAATCAACCTCATAGGATCTTTTTGGCTAGTAATAGCATTGTTATGCCTTGCTCAGTTCCTGTCAATTGCCCCGCTGTAATTTGTTTACCTTTCATGCCATTTTTTTTATCTAAGGAGAGCACCTCTAGTGAACTATGGACCCCAGTCCAATCTTTACCATTGATACATCTTCCACTGTTACTTGTTTACTTGCTGCAAACCATTACCTTCCACACCATATGTTTAATCTTTTGTTACAGCAAACCGGTGAGCTTGACAACCTCACTGATTCGTTGGGGCAAAGTATTGAGTCTGTGTTGTGCAGGTCTCCGCGTTGCTTGCAACACCTGTGTGATGTTTCCTTCATCCTACTGGTTCGATAACCTCGGTTTCTTACTGAGGGAAAACTTGCTGTTGTGCTGCTTCACACCTTGCTCTTGGGGTTCCCAAGGAAGCGCTCCTACATCAACTCAGCACTGCATCAACATCCCGGATGTCCATTACCTAAAAATGAGCTTCTTGATATTTATTATAATGGACTAACCAATAATTCTAGGACATACCTAGATAGATTTGATGATTGTGTTTTCAGGAAAATAACTCCTACAGATGTTGAAGAATTAATGGCGAAGCAAGAATTATGATGATTGGACTTCAACTGAGTTAAATACACCTAAGCCTATTACTCCTGAACCAGTTGTGCTTGAACCAGTTCCAACACCAGCACCAAAGAAGAGGGGAGTTATTGCATTAAATGATGAAGTGATGAAGGAAGCTAAGAAATGTCTAAAGGAGAAAGGTATTAGAGCTAAAGATGTGAAGAATTTACCTCCTATAGAAGAATTATGTAAGCCAAATTTCCACTCATCTACTATTGAGGTACACTCTATCCACTTTAATGAAGGTGATATTCCTTATGGTAAGACTCCTGATCAATGCTTAGAGGAACTTGACACATTTATTGTTAAACAGGTTAATTTTAATATACAAGTTCAGAATCATTTATTGGAAAACTCTAGAGCTATTTATGAGTTGAAAGATATTGTGGAAAGAACTTCTAATGATATTAAAATTCTTTGTAAACACTTTCAAATGGTTCAAACTCAACTTGATCAACTTGCTAAGGTACAAAAGGATACGCTAGTTAATGTCTCAGGAAATAAACATGCTTATGGAATTAGAACTAGGAGTGGTATAGCTACTCAAGATCCTTTATATCCTGAAGTACACCCTAAAAGAATTGAGCAGGATTCTCAACAAGGTGAGAGTAGTGGTAGTCCTCGTAAGAGAAAGAAAAAGAAACATAAGATAGTTGAGGAACCACTTGAACCTGCTGTAGATCCTAATAGTATATTTGTCTCTGATGCTGAAACTAAGAGTGGTAATAATAATGATGCTCCTGATAAGGAGGAAGTTGAGGAAGAACCTGAGAAGCACACTAAGAACACTAGGTACACTAAGGAAGATTTTATTGCTAAGAACATGGTAAAGAGAGAGAACCTTGGGTGCAGAAACCTATGCCTTTTCCAGGTAAGAAACACAAGTCAAAGGAGGAAGAACACTACAACAAGTTTTGTGAGTGGATGAAACCTTTATTTTTGCAAATTCCTTTGACCGATGCTATTAAGTTGCCTCCTTATTCAAATTATATGAAGGATATTTTCTCTAATAAAAGGAAGATTCCTAATGAGGATATTTCTACTTTGCTTGCTAATTACTCCTTCAATGATAAGGTTCCAAAGAAACTTGGTGATCCAGGTATACCAACTATTCCTTGCTCTATTAAGAATAATTATGTTAAAACTGCTTTTTGTGATTTGGGAGCTGGAGTTAGTGTTATGCCTTTTTCTCTCTACAAGAGACTCCAGCTAGAAAAGTTGATACCAACTGATATATCTTTGCAAATGGCTGATAAGTCAACTACTATTCTTGTTGCTATATGTGAGGATGTTCCCGTTCAAGTGGCTCATAATTGCTTGGTTTTGACTGATTTTGTTGTGCTTGAAATGCCTGAAGATGATAATATGTCTATTATTCTTGGGAGACCTTTTCTTAATACTGCAGGTGTTGTCATCAATTGTAATCAAGGAAAAGTAACATTCAATACTGATGACAAAGAACATACTGTTTATTTCCCCAAGAAGGTTGTTAGAAGCTATTGCCTGAATTCCAATGGAAATATTGAGAGCATTAAGGTTGGAGAAATATATTGTCCCATTCCACAGGAAAATTTTGAAACTATTATGATTGGGACCATTTCTATCAAGTATGAGGTAAGATAATCACCTTGTGGAATGCAAAGTTTTGTTTCATATAAGATTGTTTTGGTAACAAGACTTGATCAACCTTGTTAACAAAAGGATTTTAATGAACAAAATAATGTTTTCACTGTGGTTATACTTGCTTTCTTTTACTTTTCTCCTTCCTAGTCTTTGCCTTTCTTTTGCTAGCTTTGATTTTGCTAGTTGTTTGCTTGTTAGTTTGTCTTAGAGCTCCTGTAGTTTGGCTTTTGGTTTGCTTTTGCTTCTTCTGAAAAAACTGTTTTTGTGAGAAAATCAATTTTCATACCCTAAAAATTGGCCAAAAATAAAGTTTCCCGAAAAATCCCAGAAAATTCAAAATAAATTTTTCCTCGAAAAAAGGGGCAGAGGGACACCTAAAGTGACCCAGGGGGCCACCCCAGGACACCACACCCATGGTAGGCACGGCCTACTAGTGGGCGGCGCCTAGGGGGGTCTAGCCCACCTGGGCCCCTCCAGGCTGCCTCCTCAAAGCCATCTTATTTCTCTCTCCCAAAAACACCGGAAAACTTGCTCAAGCTCGAGTTCTTATTGTTCTTGCTCGCTATTTTCGATCTCCTTGCTCAGCCCATCTTTGCTGCTGATTTTTGGAGGGATTGTTCCTTGGTATGTGTCTCCTCCACTTGTCCAATTAGATTTGTGATTGGTAGATTGTATCTTGAGTATTTTGCTGCTATAGGTGACAGGTTGTTTGAGCTTGCATGCTTGTTCTATGCTTAGAAACTTTATTTTGATGCATGTGTAGCCCTCTAACAAGTTCCTATAGTAGTTGCTCATCATTTATCAACTTAGAAATCACTTGGTTTGATGCTTGTCTAAAATTTCAGAAAAGAGAGGTCATGGATCACCACACATTTGGTGAAATATTTGAGGGTAATGCACCTAGAAGGGCAAGGCTTCCAAGATCATCCACTAGTGTCAGGCCCTCATACAATGAGGATCTCATCACTCCGCGATTTGGTGATGAGGGAGATGAGGGGGATGCGCATGCCTCCGCCTTTCCTTGCCAAACCTTCTTGCGGGCTGCTGGGATTCTTGATGATTTTATGACCTTGGTGCGGAGGGCTGGTCTAACAAGTCTTATGCAGGATGAGAGCATGCAATATGCTACGCTCACTAAAACATTTGTGGAGAGTTTCTCCTTTACTAACAGTGTGTTCCATCTAGATGTTTCTTTCAAAGTTTATGGCAGGTATTACCATATGACATTAAAGAAATTTTGTGGGGATCTTGGACTTGGTACAGCTGGGTCAGCAAAGAAGATTCTAGCTCAACCCGCTGATTTGTTGGAGCTCTATCGCGGAATAACCAATGACGATAACCGTAGAGCTCAACGGGGAAAGATAAGAAACATTCAGCTTCCAGCCATCAGGTATTTCACTTACTATCTTGCCACTAGTGTTCTTGGTAGGGAGAACACTAGTAATACTTCCAGTTATCATTTGGCTTTCTTAGCTGTTGCGCTCAACAATGAAACCAAGTATAATCTTGGTTCTCTCATTGCTCATCGCTTAACAGCTAAGGGACCCATTTATGGTGGAGTTATTGCTATGCGTGTTGCTGCTTCTTTGGACATTGCTATTGATCCAAATGATACAATTTTGGCTCCTCGGAGGCTTGATCTTGCTTCCATGAAGGCGCACCATTTTGTCACTAATGGCTCTACCCTTGAGAACTTGGTCTATAAAATGTTGTTTATTAACGGGGAAGAGAGAGAGAGAGATCCCTCTCCCCCAAACCACTTTGTTCAGTATTTCTCAGGGAACTTTGTCACACTCCAAGGAGGAGATGGATGAGTTGTTGCGCTCTCTTGCCTTCCATGGGAACTATAAGGAGGAAGCGCCCTCTTACGACCCCGCGGTACACTACACAGGGGAGTCCTCGAGCTCGTATCAGGACGAGGGAGCCTCCTCGTCATACTACGAAGGTGCACCTACTTGGGCACCATGGGATTGAGCCCCACATAGGCCAAAAGCCTAAGCTTGGGCGGAGGTATACCGACATCACACTCATCTATATATCATGTTCGGTCGGTTCTTTGTATATCCATTATTTCGATTTCTTTTTGGTTCTTGTTGCTTCTTTCTCAAAAAACACAAAAATACAAAAAATATTTTTGTTGTTTCTCTTGGTTTGTTTCTTTGTTTCTTTGCTTTGGTTTGCCTTAAAAGAAAAATCCAAAAAGATTTTGCTTTGCTTGGTTTGTTTTTGCTTTGCTTGTTTTTTGCTTTGTTGGCTTCTTTAAAAAATCGAAAACACCAAAAATATTTGTTGTTCTTCTTTGGTTTTGTGAGTTCTTTGCAGGGTTCAGCCATCCTCAGTGGACTTTGATTTTCATGTTATTATTCAAGTCACATAAGTGAAGGACAATAATGAATATTAAGACAACTTGAGGAGTGGTAAGAGGCTGGTAACGAACTCTATTTGTTTCATTTTTGTACATATACTCATCATTGTGAGCATGCTTAGTATGTTCATGGTAAGGAGTGTGTTACTGATGGATGCTTAGTAGTTCTTGCTTGTCTATGATTAGCTCCAGCTTGCTACTGGTTTGTAGCATGTCGTATGAATGTTTGCTTGCATTGTTTTATTCATATTTTGGTATGATATTGTGGTATCCTCCTCTGGAAGTTTCATGTGAATCGACTTGGCACATGCTCACGCATGCATATGACTAATCAATAGTCAGTAAGCCTTGATGATTTATTTTGCCTCAGAGTTCTTGTATCACTTTCATGCCATAATTAGTCATGTTTTGTTGCAAGCATGATTATGACAATTATTATTCTCTTGTTTGTCGCTCCCTCTCTATTGCTAGCCTTCACTTGAACTGAGCATGAGCTCTACCTGTGTTTCCAACTCCCCAAAAAACCAATATTGCCAACTGTGTCCACCATACCTACCTATTAGCATCGTTTGCTATTTCAGTGCATATTCAATATGCCGTGTTTTCTTCCAAATAAAATGTTTGTCCGTCTTGAGAAAGTGAGTTAGTAAAGCTCTCATGAACTTGATGGCACACTTTATTCATTGCGCTTAATAATCCTGAACCATTGTGACTTGTCCATAAAAGTTATATGCTTGCAAATTATATGCTGGGAGTCAGCAGAACCGTGTTGTCACGGGGAACGTTTTCAACACTTTTTGGATATCCTATCCAGTTGATACTTTGCTCTTTTGTTTACGGATGTCGACGATGTGAAATAAAAGGGGAGCTTGTGAGTTCATGGAGTCTATACATTATGTTAGAGAAAAGCCTAGACCGCTAGCCTAAGCCATGCCTAATCATGGTGGAAACTTGCAGCATCACCGTAATGAGCATCTATGAAGCATCATCAATAAAAAGCTATGCATATGGTAAATAAAAAGATTGCTGAGACGCTCATTGTCTGCTTGCCTTGTCATTTTGGTTATGGGAAAGCTCTTGTACCATGTGCAAGGGGTACCCTGTTGGCGGTTCTCTATGATATGCATGTATTTACAATGACAAGAACTTACAGGTAACCAAAGTTGAGTAGCATGCGGAGCGTCCCTCGTACTCAAGGGACTTGGGATTTTCAGCCTATAGTCTGTCAAGCATATGATTTAGAGTGGACCTCACTTTCACCTTAACAACATGAAGATCCTATGATAGGGGCAATGAAAGCTCAAAGCTAATGAGTACCTTCCTTTCAGCATTAGGAAGCCTTTCAAACTTTCCAAAACCGTTTTCACAACTTTGTTGAGTCACCACTTATTCTATGAGCACCTTCTTGAGAGCATAGTTGTCATTCTTGTGTTTGTTCCAAAACTTGGTTAATTATGTCATGACTTTGATGCTTGTATCCCTGATATCTTTACTTCTAGTCTTCACTTGAACTTCAGAGGTTCCTCGGCATTTATATTGTGCTCTATAAACAAAGTCAAGCGAGATACCACTCTATCATACCTTACTATGAGCATTGCAATGTTGCTTATGTTTATGTTCCATGCTACTTATTATTATTGAGTTGGTTTCTCTTCATAGCTTGCATTGATTATTGAGTAGACTTGGTTGCATACTTCTTATTATGAATGGTTTAAGCATCTAATCTTGTGCTGAGAATATATACATCATGTGAAGCAAATGTGTTCGTGAAAGTTCTTTTATCGCACTCAGTTTTCAACTGAAATTGCTTGAGGACAAGCAATAAGCTAAGCTTGGGGGGAGTTGATACGTCCAAAACGAATCTACTTTATCGAACACTTTTGCTATTGTTTCTCCTCTAAAATTGTGTGACTTGGATACAACTAACATGGACTGACGCTGTTTTCAGCAGAATTACCTTGGCGTCTTGTTTTTGTGCAGAAAATCAACTATCAGGAAAAATCCCAGAAAATATGCCAAAAATTATATTTCACCAGAAGACCCACGGAGCCAGAAGGTGAGACGGAGAAGGGGCCTAGGGGGCCCACACCCCTGCCAGGCGCGGGTGGGCCCTTCCCCGCGCCTAGGGGGTGCAGCCACCCCAGGCACCCCCTCGGCCTCCCTCTGCGCCTATAAGTTGCCTTTCGACCTAAAAACCGAGGGGGTTCGATAGTTTTCCAGAAAGAGTTCCGCTTCGCTGCCCGAGAAACCAAGATTCGGATCTAGAAACTCCATTCTGGCACCCTGCCGGGACTGGGAACTTGGAGAGGATCATCGCCATCGTCATCACCAACGCATCTCCATCAACCATCGATGTTTCCCTCATCCATGAGTGAGTAATCCCCCGCTGTAGGCTTGGGGATGGTAGGGATTGGATGAGTTCTATCATGTAACCGAATAAGATCTGTTAGGGCATAGTGCCTAGTATCTTTATTAGTGCTATTTGACTTTGTTGCAACTTGTTGTGCTTAATGCTTATCACTAGGGCCCGAGTGCCATGATCTCATATCTGAACTTATTATTGAATCATTATGATAGTATTGTTTGTGATCTTATATGCAAGTTGTGTACACATATCATTGTCCGGATCCAAAGGCCCCAAAGTGACAATAATTGGGACAACCGGAGGGTATGGTTATGGTGTGAGGATCACATGTGTTCTAATGCTTTGCTCCGGTGCTCTATTAAAAGGAGCACCTTAATTGCCGGTAGTTCCCCAGAGGCCCCGCTGCCACGGGCTGGCTGGACAAAAGATGTTGTGAAAGTTCTCATTGCGAGCACATATGACTATATTTGGAGCACATGTCTAGGATTGTTTAGTACTTGTATGCTTGTTATTATTTATCTGCAATGCCCTAGTTCTTGAAGTTACATGTTTAGACTCGTTCATGCAACGTCCGTCCATCCATTCCTATGCCTACCGCACTCGAATCCCATTGTTACCATTACTGTTACTATTGCTCCCGTTTCACTGTTGCTGTTGCTACTACCAAACTTTTGCTACTGATAAACTTCTGTGAGCAAGAACTATTTCCAAGTGCAGCTAAACTGATAACTCAGTTGTTAAGGCTTGCAAGTATTCTTTGGATCACCTTGTGTCGAATCAATAAATTGGGTAATACTACCCGCGAAGACTGTTGCGATCCCCTACACTTGTGGGTCATCAGCGCGCGAGGCTTCCTAGCTAAGCGCGTAGAGTGCAGGGGCGCGTGCTGAACAATAAAGGGGAAGCGCCGCTGGGTTTTGGTCACTAGAAGGTGGTGCACGACGGCGACTGGTGGCGGTGCACGGCGACGTATGGTGGTGGCTCAGTACCGGAAGCAAACAAATTAACGGAAGGCAGTAGCATGCTCAGCAGCTCACCAAGAAGCTCGTGGAAGGCTCGGTGAAGGATATCATGGCCGAAATGAAGGTGGACGATGGCGGCCGGACTTCGGGAAGACAAGGTCGCTGCATCGATTTGAGGCGCCCTTGTTCAATTCCTTCGGCTGGCAGAATCAGGGGAACAAGGAGAAGCCATGTGCTTGATCAATGGAGAACGAGAGAGCTCAAAGCGGCTGCAATCGACGGTGAACCGAAGCTAGGGTTTCGGCTAAAAGGGAAATTTGGGAGGAAAGAGGGGAATTGGGGTCTAGGGTTCCTTGACGGCGGCGCTGGAGCTTTTTATAGACGTTGATCAGCGGCGGCACGAATCTGGACGGAGGGGGACGTCACGGCGTGGCGGCAGATGGCGGTGATGCCGATAGGCAGCTGCTTGTGATGTTGCGGGGAAGACGACGATTGGCGTTTTTGCAGAAAACCCCCTAACACGATTTCAAACTCAACCCGCAATCCTTCATTTGGTCCCTGCGGTGACCCAGCATACCACTGCATGTGTAGTACACTATAGTCGTTGACATGACACTCATAGAACATCGTTCCATAAATATCACATCCCTCAGAGTGGTACAACAGAAACATTGCGGGTCCATATTACAAACATTCACACATTATTATTATTACAATACCAGAAGTTCAAGACTTCAAAAGATTCAACTTACAAACCAAATTATAAAGTGTTTCAGCGGATTTTAAAAATAGCTACTCCGACTAGGAGTTGAGCTCAGTAGCTTATTCTATAGAGTTCATGCTGCTCGGCTCCATTAGTTACTACTAACTAGGTACTTAGTTGGACTCGTTATCGTCAACCCCGTAGCGGATTTCGTAATCCACTCCTTCCACACCTCCGGACAGATCGGGTTCCTCGTAGAACACATCTTCTTGACATTCGGCTGCATACATCGGCACGTCTTCGGGATCCTTAGAGTCTAAGCAAGGGATCAAAGGAAAGAATGAGTAACAGCGTTACCCAACAAGTTCATTATATGCAAGGTGGGAAGTTTGATGCTCTAACTACCACCTCGCTTTATAAATCCTTGGCACTATGCAATTTTTGTAAATCTTTCTTCAAAGATTGATTTTATTCTGAAAAACTATGACAATCAGCCTTCACAGGTTGACCAGAACTTTCATGGAGTTCCTTTCCTGCCGCGTTCATAGCTCCTTCCCGGAACAGGGAGTAACAAGTTACAATTCTTACACTCTGCAGAGGTGCGTTACTTTACCCATGAGAGATCAACTCCTTGTTGCACAACCGGGCGTACTTTCCCGTCCACAATTCCATGATGTGGGGCCTAGTAGTTGGTCCAAGCCAATCACTGCCCCCTTCGTGAACCCGCATGCCTCCTTGGTATACACCATGCCCACATAATGAATTACGGCAATGGTTTGTACAAACCGTTAGATGCCAGAACTATCGTGGGACGATGAGGGTTTCCACCCATATGCTGCATATCCTCTACGAATTACCAATTAATATGCACGCTACGAGGATAACAGCCACGACCTGCACATCCGTCTTCATGCGAGAGGAAGAAGATACAGCTGACTTCTCCGTCCCATTCCAAATCTCATGGCTAACGCGTAATATACGGCGCTAGAATCACTAATGTCAGGGGTTATTAAGTCCCTAATTGTTCATCATTAGTGCAAATAGAATGCTAAGTTCTATTGCTCCATCAAATCATCACTTAGGATGATATCAATGATTTCTTTTATTTGTGAAAATAATATTTTCTTTCTTTTATAACATATATGATAACACACAATTTGCAAATACTTTGATAAAGACTCTTCAAAGGACATGAGCAAGTGATGAACTTGCCTTGTGATGGCAAGGTAGTGAAGTCTGATGCTTGCACTGGCCCTTGAGCTTCTATGTCTACAAAAACATCATTATTGCCTAGTAAGGACAATATTTAAAGAAGCAAAATGATTATGCAATAATGTAATGCATCATTAAACTTGATATGCATTCACCCCATTATTATAAAAAGTTCTATTTAATAATAAAGGATTTATAAATCTTACTTTTTAATATTTATAACATATATTGAATTATTTTATTTTATTTCCCTTTTATTTGACTTTTATTGATTTAGTAATTCTTTTTAGGAATTATCACTTAAATATCAAAAATTGTTATTAAATATTTATTTAGTATTTTCAAAAATACTACAATATTAATATATAATGAAAGTGATTTTTATTTATTTTTCTCACCTTTCAATAATTTTGTAAAATTCCATAAGGAATATATAAATTACAAAATTCTTAATAAAATTTAAATGTCTAAAATTTTATATCTTAATTTATTTGGATAGTATGGATTATTGTGAATCCAAAAATATTTTATTTATAATTTTTGGAATTTTATTTTATTTTCTAGAATTTAATTAAGTTTAGGGGTATTTTAGTCTTTTCCTATTTATTAAAACAGCCCTTAAAAGATTTCTGGGCTGGATTATTCTTATTGGGCCCTAGTGGCCCATTAGACATAGTCAAAAATGACCACCCCGAAGGGTCTGGCCCAACTCATCCCACTCCACTGCTGCCTCTCTCCCTCGAGCTCATCCTCTCCTCTTCTAACCTCGACCCCGTGGTCGGTGATGTCGCCGCCGGCGATTCCCGCCGCCGTGGGCTGTTCTAGTCGCCGCCGTGGTGCAACAGGAGGTTATCGATGATGCTCTTTCTTTCTATCCAACTGGATTTGGGTATGGGGCTCTCCTGTGACGGATCGATGTCGTCCCGAACCCTAGGGTTTGGGGGGTGGCGTGGATCTTGGGGCTGTCGCCGCCACCGTGCGTCGTGGTGATGCTCCTCGCCTCTATGCATGTTCATGGTTACCGCCGTATGGGTTGTAGTGCCCCTCCTGGGGTGCTCCCCGTGCCGCCATGGTTGTCGGCCCCTCTACTTCCTCTTCTAGGCTTCAGCGAGGACCTATGGTGAGTTCGATTTGAAGGGTTCGCAGCATAGAAAACAAAAAATTTCCTACGATGGGAACTAAGTACCAAGATCTATCTACTAGATACAAACAACGGGCGGATGTATATCCGTAGAGAACATACCCTTGAAGACCGACAAAGCTTAACGAGTTCAACTCGTGGTTGATGTAGACGATCTCTTGCCGATCTCAAGATCGAGAGCAAGTCCTAGCGCCGCAAAGCAGCAGCGCATCCGTGCTCGGACACACGTACAAGACACCGGGCAACCTCCGCCTCCTCGCTCCAGCGATGCAGTGGAAGCACAACCCTTTCTTGCCCAATAGCCACCGGTAACATGTATCTCGCTAGTCCGAGACCATGGGGGATAAATTCTAGAGGGGGAGAGATCCTTCACGAGGAGGTGTGAGAGACAAGTGAGAGGAGGGGCTCCTTTTATAGGAGGAGGGGGGCACCCAAGGGGGTGGCCGCCGGCCATGGGGGCTGCCCCCTCCCCTCCTTCATTCATGTGGGTGGACACTCCACTCACAAAATGGCCCTTCAATTTTCTCCACTCAAAAATCCACTCAAATTCCCATTAAATTTCCACCAAATTTAATGCAAACTCTCATTAAATAAAACTCTTTTATTTTATTCAGAATTTTGTCAATTACTTTAATGCCAAACATTCACAAATAACCCCTTGCTAGAATTCCATTTCACATGCATAACCTCTTTATGCAATTTCACCCGAAAACCTGTTTCGGTATCTAGTGAAATAAATTCCTGCGCTTGTTTATTCTTTTGGCATGAAACATTTGCTCCAACTGGATGCCAGTGTCCCTTAAGTGTGTCACCCTACGGTTCGCGAATAATGCGGACATGATCGAGACCCTTCTCCGATCAATAATCAGTAGCGGGACCACGGAGATCCATCTCGACTCCCACACATTCAACGATGACTTTTCCTGTGATCGTTGGAACCTTTTATGCTTGTATCTTAATCCCATTGTTTCACGATATATTACATGTCCGAGATTCGATCATCGGTATCTCCATACCTAGTTTGATCTCGTTACTAACATGCACTCTTTTCTCGTTCCCGTGATATAACATTCTAGTGATCAAATCACTTGCTTGCAAGCTAACCAATGTGATATCACCGAGAGGGCCCAGAGCATATCTATCCGTCATCGGGATGAACAAATTCCACTCTTGATCCATGATTCTCAACATAACACTTTAGTAGCTTTGAAGCCATCTTTATAATCACCCAGTTACGGAGTGACGTTTGATGTCAACAAGAAACTCTTCCGGTGTTAGTGATTGGCATGATCTCATGGTCTAAGGATTAGGATTACTTCGTAGTTTGTTTATAGCAATATAAACTCAATGACTTTGATCGTAATGCTATACTTCGGATGAATGTTCATCACACCATTACACTAATGTTGTTATCTCGTTATTAACAACATCCAATGTCTATGATCAGGAAACCTTGATCATCTTGTTAATCAACGAACTAGTTTATGAGAGAGGCATAACTAGGAACTTTCCGTTTGTTTATTAAACACACATGTATTAACGTTTCCGTATTAATACAATTATAGCATGCAAAATAAACATCTATCATATACTTGGAATACACATAATAAACACTTTATTATTGCCTCTCAGGGCATATTCCCTTCACGATTCCTATCCCCTAGTGCTCTCTGTGCTTGCTGATTCGATGCTAGATGCTGGCAATGACCTCTCTGGTTACTGTCTTGTCCTGATTATGATGATTGATTCCATTTAGGGTTCTTATCCTGTGGTTGATCCTATACTGGATGAATTAGATCATGTTTGGATTGTCGGTAAGCATGCTAATTGGTTATTGGAGTGAGGCTTGTTGCTTGAGATGAACTATAATGGTTCTGGTGGTTGATTAGATGATTTTATGCTTGGTTTGCATATGATTCAGATGGTATATTGGCTTTGGAATCCATGTTTGGTAAAGTTAGTGACTGGATAACTTCCCGCTGTCATTTCTTGGTTTCTGATCATGATTATGGTGTGATGAAATCACTGTCTTAGTGCTGTTGGCTTAGAAATTAATATGTGGTATCTCAAACAGTACAGATAAACATTGAAATGTTTTTAGTTATGATTCCTGACAGGAAAATGATTAGTAGATTGATTTATTGAATCTGTGATGATTGGATATTTATCCTGATGCATATAGAATTGTTCTTGTGACACCATCTTGGTATGGCACACAAGATTGATTCTTATTCATTGATTGGGTTGGTTTAAGCTTAAGACAATCTTGTGATTAATATTGGCAACATGAAATGAAAGCTTCTTTTAACTATACTGCCTATGATGTTGGTCTGAGGCTCTAGGATTTTAAGTCCTAGTTAGTTAAGCAAATAGTTTGTAACTTGCAAGATTAGAGGTGCTAATACCTCTGGGAGATGTGCCCTGGTCTGATAAGATCAAATGAAAAAGTATTTGAGTTGCAAATGCTAAAACTAAACTCTGTGATGCTGGTATGAGAGATTGGTGCTTTTGGCTGAGTTTGATTTCTTATCTTTATACTTGAAATCTCTTGGATAGATTCACCTCACTTGGGTGATTATTGAGAGACTGTTTCATAAAATAACACATGCTTCTATCTAGATAATATGATTATATCATGTGAGGGTTTTATGATGCTCACCACAAAATCTGATGATTGTGGAGTAAGGTGGTGATGATCTTGATCTGGTTTTGCTGGACTCCTGTGCTTGCCCTTGAGCTAGCCTGCTCCTCCTAGCTCCTGTACTTGATCTTGTTGTCCACCTGATCCTTCCCCCTCCTTATGTCACCATCCTGGTGATGTGATCTGGGCTTTGGTTGGTTTGGTTGATGGCTATTGTGCTTGGTTAGATGCTGGATGTTCTTGTGTGTAAGCAGTGGAGAGATGCACTAGTGCCTCTCGACGGCTGTGTTGCTGGTTTTGTGAGTTGGACCTGTGCTGTGAAGCTGACAGCACATCACATGCATTTAGTTGTGTGTCCTGCTTGTGTGCCTGCTGTGCACTTGTGGATATGTTCAGAATTTTGAAATTGATTGTTACCTGGTTACTTTTACCTGGCTGGTGAAACTTGCCCCTCTTGGCTGTCATTTGACTTCTGGCTTAAAAATTATGGAAGATTTATTCTTTCATATTGGTGAAACTTGCCCCTTCTATGATTTCTCAATGATGAACTTGTTCAGTGCACTTCACTGACATGTCTGAGAGAAAAACAGTACTAACCCTAACTTTCCTTTTTCTATTTAGTTACTATTTGTTTTGCAGGTATAGATTTAAAGTGAAGATTTCAGTTTAGGTTTAGTTATAGAACAACCCAATGTAATCTTCTTCATATTTTTGTAATTTTTATTTTATTATTTTGTAATCTTCATTTTATTCTTTTGTAATAAAGATTATATTATTATCAATAAAGAATATTCTTATTCTTTATTTATTTGCTTTTGTGAATTGTGTGGATGATTTCAATAAGTTACAATTTTGTAACTTATTTATAAAATAAAAATATGAAATAAGTTTTCATATTCTTAATTGTTTTCTTTAATTAAAATTTGAGTTATAATAATTAACTCCTAATTAAATCAAGATTCAAATCTTATTCTTTATTTATTTGAATTATAATTCAAACACTCAAGTTTAAAATTCAAATTCATTTTCCAAAAATACATAATTCCTCAGAGATCATCTCAAAGTCTATAGCAATCATCCTTTAAGACTAAACCTAATCTCAAAGTATGAAAGAAACCTTGATCACTTAAGGTTTTTATTTGGTGAAAATTTTACCCACATTTTCATAGATGAATGCATGCAACATTCCAAATTCCTAAATATACCCTTCGTTAGTTCCTAAATGCTGGGATGTTACAGTCCCACTCGTCAGTCCAGAGAGATGCCTCGAGTTATCCTTGTTGGGCCGATTCTGGGCTGATATTGATCGAGTGCACCTGGCGGTAGACAGGAGAGGAGAAAGTCTGGGCCGGCCTGCTGCTCGGGCCTGGTTTTTTCTTTTGGTTTTCCTTTTCTATTTTCTGTTTCATTTTCATATTTGTATTTTTCATTTGTTTCAGAATCTTTCTTCATAGGATTTATTTGCTGAATAATTGTAGTAATATTGAAATGTATTTATTATCATTTTGTGAACTTTTATTATATATTGTTATGTTTCTTTATTTTCTTTATAAAAATCCTTTTTAATATTTTGTAAGGGCCTTGGTTATTAATTTTCTTTCTATAATAAACCATGGATTTATTATATGATACATAAAGTTCTAGGGAATTAATATGGTTAATAGTATTCTCACGAATCTAGGAAATAGCAATGTATATATTTTATTATAACCAACAAAGTAATTAGGGTTTGAAATTATAAATGCTTACCCTAGGGTTTAGGGTTCTTAATATACTTATATTCTTTTGTTGATGTGAGTACATATTAATGGCTAAACATATTGTCTTTATATTTGTGATCTTTAATGATATCCCCTTTAAAATAGAAAGTTATTCTCTGAAATGAATTATGAGAGAGAATTGATAACTATAATTTCTAGGTATATATGATTTTAATGTTTGAAAGTGACAAAGATATGCTTAGGTGATTTACTATAGGAAAATATTCTTATAAACCATTGTGGAAATAAGATGATTTATCAAATATATGAAATGGATATTAGGTTTGGTTATATAATTAAGGTTGCATGTTTACCAAGAATTCCTATCTTCCATATTTCATAATTCTAGACTTCTACTTAAATAATTCCTATCCTACATATACTACTTCTTCCTATCCATCATCATGCGTTAACATGATGAACTTTACTTCACAAGAATATTCTTATCCACCTTTTATTCTTCTAAATCATTTATAAACCCAATGAGCTTGACACTAAAGCTCATCATAATCTTCACATAGTTATACTTGGTTATATCCACTGCTCTACTAATGATAACCCCTATTCCAACAAGGAATTACTTCTAACTCCATTTATACCCTTCCTTCATCATCCCTTACTAACATTACTCAAAGAGATATATATATATCAAATCCTACTTCACCTCAAGGGTTTAGTATTTCCCAAGAGGAAAATACTATTTCTATAATCCAATGTTGCTCTAGCATCATCTTGATCATACTATCTTATCTCTACTTGACTCCAATATCTTATACTCAAACTTCACATTATATCATGGTGACTTGTCATGGATAACCTAGAATAACATGTCTATATTGGGGTTCAATCATGTTCTACCCACCAATTTCACTTATACATGATATAAGCATACAATGTTGGTGACTAAAGCATGATCATTATAATCCTTTGATCCTTTATGGTTTAGGTTTCCAGTTGGCTAATCAAGGCTTTCATCCATACAATATTACAGTTGTATTATAATTATCTTCTCAGTATCTCTTACTGAATAGAAGATATTATTCACTGATTATGCCTACTTAATCCAATAGGATTACTCCTTGGTAACTATCTTCAATATTCATCCTTGTAATCTTATTTGTTACCATACAAATATACATTTTCCATATAACTCTTTTTTCATTTCAGGAGTGAGTTAACTCCATCAATTATCACTTTGATCTTATTCTCTTCCAACACTCCCATCCTATAAATGATATTTAAATCTAGCATTACCACCTACCTCTTCTTACTTCTTTCTCTAAAGGACTTTAAGTGAATGCTATGATAAGGACAAGAGTTGATAGATCAAGAATTGATAGGTTAAGAATTGGTGAATTGATGCTACACTCAACAGGGAGGAAGAGTGCTTTGTTGGAGACCCCAAGAGCAAGGTATGAAGAGTACAACAGCAAGATTTCCCTCAGTAGAAACCGAGGTTATCGAACCAGAAGGAGGAAGGAAACATCACACAGGTGTTGGAAGCAACGTGGAGACCTGCACAACACAAACTCAAGACTCTGTCCCAACGAATCAGTGAGGTTGTCAAGCTCACCGGTTTGCTGTAACAAAGGATTAAATGTATGGTGTGGAAGGTAATGGTTTGCAGCAAGTAAACAAGTAACAGTGGAAGATGTATCAATGGTAAAGATTGGACCGGGGTCCATAGTTCACTAGAGGTGCTCTCCTTAGATAAACAACATGGCATGAAGGGTAAACAAATTACAGTGGGGAAATTGACAGGAACTGAGCAAGGCATAACAATGCAATTACTAGCCAGAAAGATCCTATGAGGTTTATTGGGAAATACAACAATATAGTGCATCTATGACTAGAAGTCCACCTTCAGGTTATCATCCAAACCCCCTCCAGTATTAAGTTGCAAGCAACAGACAACTGCTTTAAGCAAAGTGTGTAAGGTAAACAGTTCACATGTTCCATGAACAAGAGACCGTTGTTTTCTCCCTATTAGCAACAACACATCTACAACCGAAGAGATTATTGTCACTTCCCTTGGAAACTAGAGGCATGAACCCACTATCGAGCATAAATACTCCCTCTTGGAGTCACTAGCAACTACTTGGCCAAGATAACCACTAGCAACGGAGAGCATGCAAGATCACAAACAACACAAACATGATAGAATCATAAAGATAAAACCATTAATCAAACTAACATAATAATCTCAATATCCATCGGATCCCCGCAAACACAACATGCATGATTATAAATAGATTAGATCTTGATCATGAATGGAGCTCACAAGATCTATACATGAAAACACAAAGGAGGAGATACAACCATCTAGCTACTACATGGACCCATAGTCCAAGGTGGAACTACTCACAAATCATACCAGAGAGAAGGCCTTCAGGATGATCTCCCCTCCGACAGGGTGCCGGGAAGAGCTTCAGATCCCCCTGATCTAGGGACGATGGTGGCGGTGGCTACAGACGGTTTCGTGGATTTCTGGTTGGGTCCTGAGAGTTTCTGCATTGGGGGCTTCTTATAGGCGAAGGGGGAGACCGAGTCGGCCGCCAGGGTGACCAAACCCTAGCCAGGCGCGGGCTAGGGCCCACCCGCGCCTGGGAGAGGTCTGGCCCCTCTGTACGGCCCCTCGGGCTCTCCTCTGGACTTCTTGTTCCCCACGGAAAGTTATTGACTTTGTCCTTCGTCCCGTCCAATTCTGAGAATATTTCTTTACTAACTTTTCTGAAACCAAAAACAATAGAAAAGAGGGATCTGGCACTGTTGCAACTTGTTAATAGGTTAGTACCAGAAAACATGTAAAAAGCACCTCAAAGTGTAGACAAGTAAAGCAAAGTAGATACTAAACACGCATGGAGCATCAAAAATTATAGATAAGTTTCCAACGTATCAGCATCCCCAAGCTTAACTCCTGCTCGTCCTCGAGTAGGTAAGTGATAAAAGAATAATTTTTGAGGTGACATGCACCTTCACAATAAAGATCCAACCATTTGCAAGCATTGAAAACTGGGATCAAAGAACTCTAAACATGTGCATGAAAGATGGAGTTCTAACAATAGGACATAGTAATTATGCATGCAACATGGCAAGCTACAACCAAAGATCATGAATAATATGCATTGAAAAACGTTTGTTTGTTTCACATGCAGAAAACATAGCATAGTGACAATCAGCTTGTCCCTCATAGAGTAGCAATATAATGCATAGGACACCTGCAAAGTTCACAAGGATGACTAGAAACAGATGGCATAATAACACAATATGCATCAATTAGTAAGCTTTGGAACACTGCACACAGAATGACAACTATGCTCTATTAATGGTGCCTAAAGGTAAAAGGTGGAGACTCAGTAATGATGGAAGAAAGGCCTTTTTATAAAGGAAGCAGGGATTACAAGTTTCAAAAGGAGCTTCCAAAAATTATGGTACTTATTAGCTTTCTGCCCTCATTTCCCCTATCATAAGCATCTTGAAGTGGTTAAGGTTAAAGTGGCAAAGCTGGAGTATATGCTTGACAAAGTATAAGTTGGCAATCTCAAGTCCCTTGACTATGAGGGCTACACCTCATGGATACTCAACTTAGGGCCCAGGCAAGTTCTTGTTACTGTAAGTATTTGCATATCATTGAGAACCGCCAACGGGGTACCCCTTGCACATGGTACAGGAGCTTTCCCATAACCAAAATGACAAGGCAAGTAGATAATGAGCATCTCAGCAATTCTTCTTATGTACCATGGGAATATGGTGCTTTTTTCTCTCTTTCCTCTTTTCTCAATGTGTCTCTCTTTTTTTTATAAGAAGAATGCTTCATAGATGTCACTATGGTGATGCTGCAAGTTTCCACCATGATTAGGCATGGCTTAGGCTAGCGGCCCAGGCGTTTCTCTAACACAGAATACAAACTCCATGGACTTACAAGTTCCCACTTCATTTGACACCGGTAACATCCATAGACAAAAGAGCATGATATCAACGGTGTACAAAAAGTACAAGTGCAATGTTGAAAACGTTCCCTGTGACAGCATGGTTCTGCTAATCCCAACTTATAAGTGCAAGCATATCCAACAAAGTTGCCTCAATGGTTCAAGTTTATTAGGGGCAAAGAATAAAATGTGCCATCAAGTTTGTGAGGGCTTTAATCACTAAGTTTTCACATAACAAAATAGTTTTTAATTGGAAGATAGTTGAAAACAAGAATATACTTGGAATGGTGTAACACACCATGCATAGGAGTTTATAGTGGACACTTTGGAATAACTTGGTTTCTTGGGAGTTGGAAGCATGATTAGAACTTACTCATACAAGTGGAGGCTAGCAAAAGACTGGGAGCAACTAACTAAGAGAGCAATAATGGCCAAAATTATGCAATGCAACAAAGCAAACTAATCAAAGCAAAGAGTGGTACTACAAGTCAAGTACTAAATGATCATAAAGGCTAATGGTGACTTGTCATAGTCATAACATGGTGTAAGCACGTGCCAAGTCAACCCAAGGAAAACATCAAAGGAGAATACCACAATACTATGCTTTTGCATGCTATAACAACGCATAATTTCTTCAAGGCACACTAAGCAATCCCAATTGTTTGGAACAAGACATGCTACAACAATAATCACTAAGCATAATGCTAAAACAATACCTAGCATGTCATGCTAAAGTCTAAGTCACAGTCAAAGCAAGCTCCTCTTGCACTTCAAGCAAGAACTTACTACTCCTTTCCAAACACCAAGCAAACTTATTTGCAAAACAACGCAGCGAGAACGGGGGTCCAAACTACTAAAGCAAACGAAAACTAAGACGCTCCAAGAACAACACAACTGTACATGAAACAATAAAAGTGAAGTGTCTAGACATACCTGAGCTTTTTATTGATGAAGAAGGGGATGCCTTGGGCATCCCCAAGCTTTGACGCTTGTACCTCTTGGATATTTCTTGGGGTGACACCATGGTGGCATCCCCAAGCTTGAGCTTTTTTCCATTCTTCATCTCATTGCATCATTCTCTCTCTACACCTGAAATTTTTCCTTCATACAAAACTTCACACAATCTTCATTAGCAATATTAGCTTATTCAAAAGATATTAGACCGCTGGCAAAGCTTTGGAACAGCAAGGCTTTTCACTACAAACACAAGCTATTGAATTAACTCCTTCAAAGAAACTCAATTTACCTGAAGAGGGCTAAAAAAGGAATCAATAAGAAGCAAATGCAAATAATGATGTAAATCACAAAATGCATCAAACGGTAGAAACGAATTTTTTCGAACATCTTCTATTTATCAAATCAAAAATTGTTGAACTAACAAAAGTTAGCCAACATACTGCGGATTTATTCGTAAATTTTGAGCTCAATCCGAGTTACAAAGCCTCCTCACAATTTTTTTTGGTGGAGGACAAAAATCTGTTTCGGGACAGCAACTCCCCAAATCTTACTTCCCTCTCATTAGAGGTCATTCTTGGCACAAAAAGCAAACAAAAAGGATAAGGAGAGGTTATTACTGAAGTAATAACTTCCAATATTCAAGTAAACTCTTGGGTTATCTCCCAATAAGTAATTTTCTTTAACACCTTTAAGTTAGGCACAAGAAGCAAGAAGAATCAAGTATTTTCAAATAAAGAATTGCCCCTCTTATTCCTTCTTTTCTTACCTTTCTTTTTCTATTTCTTTTTAGGGAAGATATGATTGCTTACCGGGGGAATAAAGTGCATGATGCCTTCTCCCATGTCTATTACCGCCCCAAGGTGTTTCAGTAGAGATCTTCCAAGTGTGATTTGTCCTTTGCCTACACATTCGATAACAAAATAATCAGTAGACACCATTTTCCCTGAGATTTTTGTAAACACACCTTAGCTATTCCAATGGGTAATATAGTGGCATTGTTGGTAAGAGAGATTTCTTCTCCTCCTTTAATAAGCCCCCAAAGACTCAAGGAATCAAAAATATCTTTGGGCATGAGATAAAATTCAGACATGATATCACAACGAGCATTAAAGAGTGTAGTGTTTATTGAGACTTTAATTGTGGGAAACCAATTTGAAGGCTCAGAACTTATGGGAACATAATCATGGTAAGCCCTAAGAGTGTGATAGCAACTATTCATGACAGCAATACTGGTCTCAAGATGGTTCAACCTAGCAAAAATACTTGTGAAAGAGGAATCAGACTTGCCAGGTATATCATAGACCATGATTAATTTTCTTATAGCATCATAAGCTTCATCCTCAGTACAAAGCAAAAAATCTTTTCCAGCCACAGCATCCAAAGCATATCTATAACGAAGAGCAATACCGCGGTAAAAACTATCAATAACCAAGCTAAGACTCATCTTAGGCTTAGTTTCCCTTTGTAAAGCAGAGATTCTAGACCAAGCTTCTTTGAAACTCTCTTCACTTTTTTGCTTAAACGTAAAGATCTTTTCCATAGGTGTCACAGAGATTGGATCAAAACCAGACATGGTAGTAACTAAGGTAGGAACTATTTTTTTTGTGTTTTTGAATAAAGAAAGCAAACCAAGCTAGACTATTTTTTTGGGGTTTTTTGGAAAGAGGCAAACAAAACCAAGCAAAAGAAACAAAGCAAACTAAAAACAAAGTAAAGAGAAAGGAAGTGAAGGACTCCCCTAGTGAAGACGTACTTAGCCTCCCTGGCAACGACGCCAGAAATTACTTGATGCTACACTCAACAGGGAGGAAGAGTGCTTCGTTGGAAACCCCAAGAGCAAGGTATGAAGAGTACATCAGCAAGATTTCTCTCAGTAGAAACCAGGGTTATCGAACAAGAAGGAGGAAGGAAACGTCACACAGGTGTTGGAAGCAACATGGAGACCTGCACAACACAAACTCAAGACTCTGTCCCAACGAATCAGTGAGGTTGTCAAGCTCACCGGTTTGCTGTAACAAAGGATTAAACATATGGTGTGGAAGGTAATGGTTTGCAGCAAGTAAACAAGTAACAGTGGAAGATGTATCAATGGTAAATATTGGACAGGGGTCCATAGTTCACTAAAGGTGCTCTCCTTAGAAAAACAACATGGCATGAAGGGTAAACAAATTACAGCGGGGCAATTGACAGGAACTGAGCAAGGCATAACTATGCAATTACTAGCCAGAAAGATCCTATGAGGTTGATTGGGCAATACAACAATATACATAGGCCGTAATCCAACTACATCTATGACTAGAAGTCCATCTTCAGGTTATCATCCGAACCCCCTCCAGTATAAAGTTGCAAGCAACATACAACTACTTTAAGCAAAGTGTGTAAGGTAAACAGTCCACATGTTCCATGAAAAAGAGACCGTTGTTTTCTCCCTAGTAGCAACATCACATCTGCAACCGATGAGATTATTGTCACTTTCCTTGGAAACTAGAGGCATGAACCCACTATCGAGCATAAATACTCCCTATTGGAGTCACTAGCAACTACTTGGCCAAGATAACCACTAGCAACGGAGAGCATGCAAGATCACAAACAACACAGACATGATAGAATCATAAAGATAAAACCATTAATCAAACTAACATAATAATCTCAGTATCCATCGGATCCCTGTAAACACAGCATGCATGATTACAAATAGATTAGATCTTGATCATGAACGGAGCTCACAAGATCTATACATGAAAGCACAAAGGAGGAGATACAACCATCTAGCTTCTACATGGACCCATAGTCCAAGGTGGAACTACTCACAAATCATACTGGAGATAAGGCCTCCGGGATGATCTCCCCTCCGGTAGGGTGCCGGGAAGAGCTTCAGATCCCCCCAATCTAGGGACGATGGTGGCGGCGGCTATAAACGGTTTCGTGGATTTCTGGTTGGGTTCTGAGAGTTTCTGCATCGGGAGCTTCTTATAGGCGAAGGGGGAGACCGAGGCGGCCGCCAGGGCGGCCAAATCCTAGCCAGCGAAGTGGGGTCTGCCCTCGGTCTCTCCTCTAGACATCTTGTTCCCCACAGAAAGTTATTGACTTTGTCCTTCGTCCCGTCCAATTCCGAGAATATTTCTTTACTAACTTTTCTGAAACCAAAAATAGCGAAGCGGCATCGCATCCAATCTTGCAACTTGTTAATAGGTTAGTACCAGAAAACGTGTAAAAATCACCTCAAAGTGTAGACAAGTAAAGCAAAGTAGATACTAAACAAGCATGGAGCATCAAAAATTATAGATACGTTTCCAACGTATCATGAATCAATAGTTGTTTACTCAACATTGATGAACAACAGATATTAGAATAAGATTCAATAGAGATGATAATGATTGATATGGGAAGAAATATATATGGTGAATGATCTTGACTTGGTTTCTTTCCTACTCAATCTCACTAAAGAGTTAAAGTTAGGTATTACCATGATACTCATGGTATAAGTAGATAATATTAAGATAGATCAAGATTTGGTTGTTACATTCCCATTACTTAAGTTATATTCATAACTTGGTATTCATGGGTTGTGTAATGAATACTAGGATATGATCTCTTAAAGATTAACATCAAACATTAAGTAATATGTGGTGGTTTAGTTTTAGTACATTTGATTTACCCTTAGAACAAATCATGATTACCCAAAATAATGTTTTTAGCAAAGGTCATATTGAAACTTATCGCAGTCAACTTAATGATCTACTTCAATTCCATCAAGTTGAGAGAAGCTTCAATTACTTTGACAAGTTTTTATTTAAAAGCGCGAGAATTATTCGGATTTTCTATGCATGAATGCAATGCACACATTTGTGTTCAGCTTATCTCTAAGCTCTAATGCTAGGATGTTACAATCAACCTCAAATTCCTACTCTTCTTTGAATCCATGTCAATCCTAAAGATCAATTTCGATAAGAGCGAGGTTATGATCGTGGGTTTCTTAGATGAGGACAGACAACACATAGCTGACAACCTCAACTGTAGATTGGCTGACTTCCCTATCACATACCTAGTGACGAGGTTCGTCTCATCAATGCCCATTGTTATGGACTTGGGTTTGGAGAAGATGGGGATGCTAGAATTCGCGAGACGGTTAACAGGCAAGCAACACGGGGAAACGAGGTTTACCCAGGTTCAGGCCCCCGGAGGGAAAACCCTACTCCTGCTTGTCTGTTCTTGATTACGGCGGAACCGAAAGTTATAGGGGTGCGCAAATGCAATCTAGCGTGATGTGTGTGTATGAGTTGAAGAGATCCTTCTCGCGGTGCCCTCCTGGCCCTTATATAGATAGGCCAGGTCCCGGGGATAGGTCGAGTCGGTTACAAATTAGGGTTGAACCCTTTAAAATTCTATCTATAGCCAGACATGTCCTCCAAGGAGTCGAACTTGTAATGGGTTTGGGCCACCCGAAATCTTCTTCAGCAGCAAGTATTCACGTGGTCCTTCCCTAGGCTAGACCGGGTATACCAATGTAAGGCACCCGTAGGGTATATCCATGTCACCTAGTGATTCCCATTTAGGAGACACGTATGTTGATCAAGGACCTTGCTCCCCTGGTCACGAGGGTTCGGTCGAAAGCTGAACCATGGCCAGCTAGACTCACGACTAAGGGAAGCAATACGATCTTGATCAACTCATGCCTGTCCAGCGTCCCCATGCACCCGATGGAATTGTACCTGCTTTCATGAGGGAACTCATGAGGACTTCGCAAAAGAGTTGTTTGGTTCTTCTAGGCAGCTAGGGACGGAAGCCATAAGTACCATATGGTTAAATGGGCTGACATTTGCGCTCCCAAATTCTTGGGGGCATAAGTATTCTTGACTCGGCCCTACTTTAATGTGGCCTTGATGCTATAATGGGTATGGCGTATCCTGAAGGACGATGGAGGTTTATGGATGCAACTTATCAAAGCCAAATGCCTCTAGGACCCCGCTTGCTAGCATGCGACTGCAGTGAGGGCTCCCAATTATGGCGAGCCATTTAGAACATCAAGCAGTTCGTTCGGCATGGAGCCTCCTTTAATATAGGCGATGGGAGGGAGGTTCTTCTATGGATAGACCCATGCCTGGTGGATTCCCCTCTTTGTGAGGAGTTCTCTGCCTAGTTCGCCATTAGTTCCCCGTTCGATGATGGTGGTCGAGGCCTTCCATGAGGGTCACTAGAACATCCCGTTTTCGCTGGACTTTAGCATGGCTAAGACTAGAGATTACCAGAGATTGAGGGCCACTCTCCTCAAGTCCCTCTCATCTGAGAGGGACTCTGTCTCTTGGCGGATTACCCCGACGGGAGAGTTCTCCGTTAGCTCAGCGTACCGGTCCCTCTTCCAGGGCCCTGAGCTAGGTTGGACCCAGGGGCAGAGCTGGAAACTATTCAAGTCTGGTGCTAATACTTGCTTACTGATGCTAATTACCTAAAAAATTCTTATTTATAGCCTTGAAATTAGACATGCTCGCTTCAATGCAGCTCCTAGACGGGTGCTATAGCACGTGTAGAACCAGGCCTAGCTCCGCCACTGGTTGGACCACCCCCTCTAGAAGGCCCATATTCCCCTTAGCATTCGTATCTTTGTTTGGCAACTTCTCCGTGATCGTTTTACCTCAGGAGTCGATGTGGCTAAGCACAACGACCCTGGAAATTGCAAGTTTCTACTATGTGGGACATCGTAGACATGCACCCATATTATGTTCACTTGTCCCGCGGCTCAGTTTCTGTGGAGCTTTGTCCGAGAAGCCCTTAGGCCTGCCTGGCAGGCCCAGGATCTCGGGGAGTTCCTGAAAATTGAGGCAAACCGCACTGGAAGGAGGCGCCACCTCTTTTGGCTAGTGTTTGCAGCCTTAGCCCGGACCTTATGGAATGTGCGAAACAAGATGGTGATTGAGCGGATCTTTCCTAGCCGCGCTTTTGACTCAATTTTCTCTTTTCTGGCCTACCTACATCAGTGGTACCCGCTAGCTAGACAACGAGATCGGGAGCACCTGGACGGTACCTTCCAGGCTCTGAGAGTGGTGGCGCACCTCTTATCGGACCCTGAACACACATGATTCGAGCGTCCACTGTGCATCTGGGCTGGCTCCGTCGTCTCTTTTTATTTTTTTTGGGCTTTCTTGTGCTGAGGCCCAGCGGACTGTGATGCTTTTTATTTTCTTTGGCTCTGACCGGTTGTTTGTTGTGTTTTTTTTGCGGGTAAAAAGGATGTATTAAGCAACAGGGGTTACAAAGAGGTCATCGTGAAAGCACTGTGATAAGCATTCAGTCCGCGAGCCACACAATCGTACGACCCTATGCTCTCGCAAAATTTGCGAGGCAGTGACTAGCCCTGTTTTGCGAGCGATCTGCTTTTACAAGAATAATGTTTCTACTACCATAAACTAAAGCTTTTATATCCGAGATCAAATGTGTGAGAGAAGAGCGATTCTGAGTCTTTAACTTGATGGCATCTAGTAGACAAGAACAATCTAGCTCCAACTCAATGGATTTATTGCTACGCATGAGAGCTAGTGAAGGCCCTCAAGACAGTCTTGTTTCGCCTGTAAGGCATGCACAATCCATCAAATTACGACAAGCTGAGAAGATTACTTGACCCATGTCATCTCGGAGTACCATGCCACCTCCCGCGGTGCCATTTTCCTTCTTGAAAGAGCCATCACAATTCAATTTGACCTATCCAGGAGACGGTAGAATCCATTTCTTGTCAGGCTCTTTATTCCTAGAATTTGTAGTTGTGTCTTTCACTGAATTAACAACAAGAATAGATTTGCCCTTAACTATTTCTTCCGTCGACATCTCCTTTAAATTCCACTGAATTTTCAAGTAGCTGATTAGAAAGCGTTTTGAGCCTTCGATCGATGGTATAGGTTTGTCATGAGTAGCTTCATTATGGGCATACCATACTCTCCACGCTACCAGCAGAAGGCAATCAATAACATATGGCTGAGTTGAGTTAATCACTGATTTAAACCAAGAGATAGAATCTCCCTTCATATCCTTTTCTAGCGGCAACTGCCAACACTCACGCATGACAGACCATAGTTGTGTTGAAACTCGGTTATATCTGAATATTGTTTTATTTATAAAGTGGGTCGCATGCTTGTTTTGAAGATTTGCAAAGTTAGACAAGTATGAGTGTGGTGTGTTGCAAAGGGCTGTTCTCCCTGCGTACTGGATTCTGTTAAAAGATACACATTTGGTTTTTGTCTCAGAGCGCATGTACACAATACTCCGTAACGCATTATTAATACTCCGTAACCATTTGTCAGGACGACAGCCATTGAGTATTTCAGAAAGAAAGTAAGAAAACGTGATCGCAAAAGAAAAAAGAAAGAAAGAAAACGTGCATTGCACGTTATAGCGAGAGAAGGGAACAAATCCTCCGTAACCATTTCCCACGACGACAGCCATCAGATCCAGATCGAACGGTGAAGATGAAACCCTAACACCCATCGCTTGCCATATATAGACCTGTTCCTCTCGCCCGAACCCCTCCTTTTAGTCCCCCTCCGCGCCGCCGCCGTCTCCTTCCACCACCGAGGTGAGCAACCCGATCCGCACCCGTCTCTGCTTTGATCCGTTGTTCGTTCCCTCGATTAATGTCAGATCTACGGCCATGCGTCTGTTTAGCAGATGTAATCTGCGAGTTGATCGAGTTTTAGGCTCTTTTTTGCGCTGATGCATGCTGTTTTCGTCGATTGATTGAAAGAATTTCTCTAGGATAGTATATGGATATACTTGTGCGGATGTCTCTGTTTAGTAGCTGCAAATTCGCGGGTAGTTGTAGTTGCATGATCTTTTACGAGCGGATGAATGCTGTTTCGTCTGTAATTCCCAGAATTGCCTGTACGCTCATGCGGTAGCTTCGATCTGGAGGTTTCTACGGGTTCTTTGCATTATTTTTGTTGTCACAAGATTATCTCCTTATTATCGTTTCGTTGATTCGTATATTACTTTGTTGGGTTCTGTAGGATCTGTGGGTTCTCTAGTAAGATTGACAGCATGTACTCTGTCATGTACTTGTACCGTGAATTGACTACAATTGTTTGTTGTTACTGTTCCTAGTGATTACTGACTTGTTTCTACAGAGTTGAGGATTAACAGGGATGTAGTTTATTTTATGGTGTTTTACAGATCAAATAAATACCTGCAACCTTGTTGGCTAGTATAACTCTGTTTGATTAAACACATACTGCTATTATATAAGAAATAGCTAAGATAATTGCTATTCTAGGGCACTTGTTCACTACTGTTGTTGCTTACAATTGTTCACTTTGATCATACAGTTTGCTAGATAAAGAGTTCAACCATGGGCAAGGAGAAGACTCACATCAACATTGTGGTCATTGGCCATGTCGACTCTGGCAAGTCGACCACCACTGGTCATCTGATCTACAAGCTTGGAGGTATTGACAAGCGTGTGATCGAGAGGTTCGAGAAGGAAGCCGCTGAGATGAACAAGAGGTCATTCAAGTACGCGTGGGTGCTTGACAAGCTCAAGGCTGAGCGTGAGAGGGGTATCACCATTGATATTGCCTTGTGGAAGTTCGAGACCACCAAATACTACTGCACGGTCATTGATGCCCCTGGACACCGTGACTTCATCAAGAACATGATTACTGGTACCTCACAGGCTGACTGTGCTGTCCTCATCATTGACTCCACCACTGGTGGTTTTGAGGCTGGTATCTCCAAGGATGGCCAGACCCGTGAGCACGCACTCCTTGCTTTCACTCTTGGAGTCAAGCAGATGATCTGCTGCTGTAACAAGGTATACATGCTACTCATCTATATGCTGCTTCTTTTGAGTAACATTCAGTTGCATGTACTAATTTTCTACTTGCTTGATATGAATCTTCAGAATTGCTTGCATTAAATGTTCAGTATCATTACTACCCTGTTAATCCTTTTATATATTGTGATGAATCTTGATTTGTTTTCATATCACCCACTTCACTAAATACATAATATTTTCTCAATGTTGTTTCATATTCTGCTGTATATTCCTCTAATATTTATTAGAATTCTCATTTGATTGCTGCAATGAAATTGAATAAGATGCAATTTAATAATTAGCAAGTCTTTGTTCACTCCTGCATTTATTTTATGCAGCAGCATATACAATTCACTTAATAGTTATGCCATGAATATGTTGCTGGATTGGATTTATTGTACTTACTCTAGGAATGCCATAGTTTGTTTACCCATTACCTCTTTATCCATGCCACTTGTCCATATGATTATTTATTATATATGAACACTATTTTCTGATATTTGAATGCACTAATGGAATGCTATTGTTTTTATCAATAGTACTAGGAATCCCTCTTGTGCATTTATCTAATTGCAATGCTCTTCTGATCTGTTACAGATGGATGCCACCACTCCCAAGTACTCAAAGGGCCGTTATGAGGAAATTGTTAAGGAGGTCTCTTCATACCTCAAGAAGGTCGGTTACAACCCTGACAAGGTGCCGTTTGTCCCCATCTCTGGATTTGAGGGTGATAACATGATTGAGAGGTCCACCAACCTTGACTGGTACAAGGGCCCTACCCTTCTTGAGGCGCTTGACCAGATCAACGAGCCCAAGAGACCCTCAGACAAGCCCCTGCGTCTTCCCCTCCAGGATGTTTACAAGATTGGTGGCATTGGAACTGTGCCTGTTGGCCGTGTTGAGACAGGTGTCATCAAGCCTGGTATGGTTGTGACCTTTGGTCCTACTGGTCTGACCACTGAGGTAAAATCTGTTGAGATGCACCACGAGTCTCTCCTGGAGGCCCTCCCTGGTGACAATGTTGGCTTCAACGTCAAGAATGTTGCCGTGAAGGATCTCAAGCGTGGGTTTGTGGCATCCAACTCCAAGGATGACCCAGCCAAGGAGGCGGCCAACTTCACCTCCCAGGTCATCATCATGAACCACCCTGGTCAGATCGGCAACGGCTATGCCCCGGTGCTGGACTGCCACACGTCTCACATTGCTGTGAAGTTCGCTGAGCTGGTGACCAAGATTGACAGACGATCTGGCAAGGAGATTGAGAAGGAGCCCAAGTTCCTGAAGAACGGTGATGCTGGTATAGTGAAGATGATTCCCACCAAGCCCATGGTTGTGGAGACCTTCTCTACCTACCCTCCACTTGGTCGTTTCGCTGTGCGTGACATGAGACAAACGGTTGCTGTTGGTGTCATCAAGGGCGTGGAGAAGAAGGACCCCACCGGTGCCAAGGTTACCAAGGCTGCTGCCAAGAAGAAATGAGTGGTTCAGTTTGTGTGATATCTAGCTTAAGTTTTAGTATTAAGTTTTGTTCGTGCGCATTGCTCTTATTGCTGAAGACTGTCTAAACCTGCAAGCAATGATCTGGTCTGTTGTTTAAATACCGTATTCCTATTTGATGTTCGGCTAAAGTCTAAAGTCTGAGTTGTGGAATGCAAGTCCTTAAATTGCAATTTCCTAATGCCTGTTTCTTCATTTGTTTTTTCATTGATTCTTCTGCGCTTGCCACTGCAGAATTTGTTTCTTGTTGTTCAACTTTTTAAGATTCGTCAAATTGATGTCCTCAAAATTTTGTATCCCAGTTCTTCATTTTGTTATTAGGACTGAGCATATGATACTACTAACTGGGACGAACCATTGCACTAATTTCGAGTGGCATATGGTCATCCAGCATTCCTGTTCTGATGCAATGTACAGCAATACCTTTGCTTGCTGCTGGTTTTGAAGGAAAAAATCTCTCCTGATGATCTCCCTTTGAATGCCAAGAATTTGCGAGGAAATACATGGGACACGGCTCCATATTCCTTTGTCTCTTCATACTCTCGGCCTCACGCGTTCGCCCAGAAGGCCAGAACCCTAGTGGCCGCTTGCTGGGTTGGCTGTCGCCGGCCTTCATCGCCCTGGGTGCTACCGTTCTCGGCCTCCTTTGTAGGCTTGCGCCGCCTCGGCTCTTGGGTGTTGTGGTGCTTCTGTCACTTTTGACCATTCTCTCCCTCATCTTTTCCTTGCCTATCTGCAAATCAATCTGATTCATATGTAATCTGCACCGCCAGAGGTTTGATTAGTGTGGAGAAATACTCTGACCCTGCAAACATGTACCAGATATATGTTTTACAGCACTACTTCAGGCTTACGGCAGAGCATAAACTTGTCGATTTGTTCCACAAGTTTTAATTTGAAGTAGGGAGAAAACCGGGGCCTGCAGCTCACACCACACGGCTACGCCCCTCCCACCTTGCAGCTGTCACCAGATCAGCCCAGATCTGGAGATTACAATTTTCATAGTAATGGAGTTCTGAGACCCCAAGAGCTGCTATTCAGTTTCCCTACCCGATATTCCTGTTCCAGAGGCGTGTGTTTTTCCCCCACCAGAAAATATCCGACGCCTTTTACTCCAATGTTCCAGAGGCGTGTGTTTTCTCTTGGATCAGCAAGCTAGCTTGATCGCAGGTGTTATGAACCACTCCTACTAGTACTGAGGAACAGGTACACTATAATTGAGTTCGACCGGATTTTTCACACGTCCTATGTGCCTGCAGACGTAATTACATTCTACTACTCGTAGTAGAATTTACGACCTTATAAATGAACCAGTGCCTTCTCACCATACACCAGAAACAGAGTGACAAGATTGTTTACTAGAGAAAGAGAGTAGTACATGTTTTGTCTACCTCAGAAACAATATTTCAAACTTAACTGAAATTTCTCTAACAGATTGACAACTGGATTAATGAAAGCTGTAAGTAACGCTGGTTACACACCCACATTAAAGATTGACATAGTAGTACATTCCAATTCCGATGCGACGGGATAAGATTAAACTGTTTTTGATAACAGGACCGTAGGAGCATAGAACCCCCACTCCAAAGTTCATCGCAAAATTGAATACAGTTTTTAATTGTAGCAACATCGTTAATCATGATTGAGTTTGCAGCAGCGTTTACATGCTCCCACGAAAAAACTCTGCTCGAGGAAAAAAGTTATGCTATTGGAGCAAGTCTAGTTCCCTCCCAGATCCTACAAATGCTTAAGCAAAAAAAAAAGAAACTGTTCAGAGTAACATTATTTTGCTATTGTAGCATCTTCCAGCAACTTTTTCCATGGTGGGTTAAACTCACACAAAAAATTATTCGGTATTTTGGTCGATTTGCACATACCAAGGAGTGTAGATCCCTTTGGTCGATTCAGTATCTGTGATATTCCAGAGAAGGATGAGAGTGTGTTCTCTGGGAGATCGAAGAGGGTGGAGTACCTCTTCTTATTCTGCCCCTTTGCTGCATCGATGTGGGCTTCAGTCAAAGATCACTTCCCTGTCAAGCTCTGTAGGAAATCTTTGTTGAACAACAGTGGCTGTTTGGGTTCCTGGGCAGAGCAAGTGACATTCAGGCCACAGTCTTGGCGTGCATATCTCGGAAGCTCGTAACAACGCCAGGAACGATAAAGGACTCCTACACCCAGATCGTATTGCTGGGAAGATCAAGGTGTACGTTGATAACATTGTGCAACACTTCAACAGACTGGTCTGGTATGTTGATGCAACCTTATTCCAAAATCCTAATTGGATGGGCTGGGGTGCTGTCATACGGGATCATACTGGTGCTTTTAAGTTGTCTGCCTGTGAAGGGATCGATGGTATTTCTTTCACCTTAGGTGCTAGAGGTGATGGCTATTTGTGGCGCGCTGAACATTGCTGTCATTTATGGTTTCAAGGATATTATCCTGGCTTATGATTGCCTTTCGATGCTTTGGTTCCCTAGTTATGGATTGTTCGGCTGTTGGTGTTGTAGTGTTGGACATCAAGGCCTTGGCGGAAGGGTTTAATACTCGTTCCTTCAAGCATTACGGTCGCAAAATTATTGTTGCTGCTCATATTTTAGCTCACAAGTGTGAGAATTCGGTTTGTAATATTTCCCTTGATGTAATCCTAGAGTGCATCAGCTAAGTACTTTATAATGTTATGCTGTTATCAATAAAAACCGAAGTTCTCTCAAGAAGAAAATGCCCTCGAGTCCCCAAGTTGACACAGATAAATAAACCTACATCAACTTAAAAAGTACAACAAAACATCTATGCTATAACAACAACAAACTCAACTTTTTGCCACATTATCTCTCAGTAGGCTGTATCACTCTGAGCTGGCTGCTAAGAGAAGCTAGCTTGGCCACTATGCAACAAAGTGAAAGAAATGGGGCAACCACTCGTTGAATACCACATGGATGCTTCTGCAGTTCTCCTGATGCCACCCATTTCGAGTTATGTCTTGGATGCAAATAGTGCGTGATGGGATAGGTATTTGGGTGAGGTCTATGGTTGCCATGCGTACATCAAAGGTAGCAAATATATAGTACCAAGGAAGAAAAGACAAGTTGGTAGTAAAATATATTTGGGTTAATTACATAGATACCACTCCAATTTCTAGCTATTTGAGAAACGCCACTATAATTTTCATCTTTAGAAAAACGCCACTACAATTTTGTGTACATTCAGTAGATGCCATTACATACATTTAAGCCCATATATTGGCCAATATACACACATATTTCCATCGTATATACGTATGCATGTTGGGGTCCACCAAAATTAGACTTAGACGGGAGAAACCATGCAATAAAATATAACTAATTATAACCTGAAAAGTAAAAATAAAACTCACATAGCTCCAAGCTAATTTGCCAATAAACACATACGAGACATGCATACAGGAACATCAAATATCCATCACAAAATAATTTCCTAATCATATGCATATATAAATCATAAATCTAATTACAGTAGAGAGGAGGAAGAAAGGTGATTTTCTATCTAGGTTGAGCTAGTACTCACTTGAAAAAAAAAGGTTGGACTAGTACTCTGGGAGCAAGGAGGAAGAATGATGTTTTTTTAATTGATTGTGAAAGTCCAGTACTCGCCTGATTCTGATGGACCCTACTATCTAGATGTACAAATCAAAGAAATACATGTGTATATTGGTCTGTATATGGGGTTAAATGCATGTAATGGCATCTATCAAATGTACACATAATTGCAATGGTGTTTTTCTAAGAATAAAAGTTGCAATGGCGTTTCTCAAATAGCCAGAAATTGGAGTGGCATCTATCTAATTAACCCAATATTTTTTGGTGTGGTGTTTTTTTGAGGAAGTGCCACCATAAATTAGAGCTTCCTCATTTTGGCAAATTTTAGGGTCAGTTTGCATTTATCCCCACTTCACCCTTCAATTTTTTGTCATGACCAAATCAAGGGCATGAGCAAAACATTGGCAAATCTAGGCTCTTTGGATTGTAGGCTTGTATAGCCATATAATATGTCAAAAGAATTGGCAAGATGTCTAGTTCCCAAATGACTGGCCAAATCTTCAGTTAACATATGTATGTCTGAATGAACACACAAGACTGATTTAGAATTTCAGTTTGACACAATTCACATATATTGTTACATACAGTGCGCCCATCCACATGAAAAGCATACTAATCAACCTTCCACGAGACAAAATTAATCCATAAATCTTACCCTAGGTTAAAATTTGAATTTCTCTTCCATTTTGTTTCTTTGACATTTAATTTTGTAGGTCAATGTGATCTTTTTAAAATGGTTCATTTATTTCCAGAACACTCGAGGAAATCTCACGCAGCGCTATTACTAGATTTATTACATTGTTAAGAATGGTAAATGAAATATCACAATCCTTCTAGAGATTTCAAATGCATATCATAATCGTGTTGCAACATTATTGAAGGCATAAATATTATATTTTGCAACCTTTTTTCATCACTAAGAAACTCATGTGCTTTCAACTTGGTTCTTACACTTCATCATGATCTATCTTTGTAGATTTTTTTTACGCTACCTTGGTACATGAAAATCATACATGGGAGTACCAAACATATTTGGGCATTATCCTGTCATCTTGACTGAGTGCATCTCTCACCACTCAACGACCCCATGTCCCTCCATTGCTGGCAATTTGCGCATTGTTGAGGATCCGCAACATCAAGGGAGAGAGAGCGGCGCGAGCTCTCATACCGCTATCCCTAATTTGATTCGACTTGGGAGAGGTGTAAAGCAGCACCGGGGGAATTCATGGAGAATTAGGATGCACAAGGGGACGACCTTGATGGTTTAATAAAGTTTTTTTTTAAAATTCTGTTGTATACACACTCATGAAAAGAGAAAAAATATGGAAAATAGATAAATGTTTTTTTGTTCTTATGAAGGAATTCATATTTTGTTTTGGTCGCACCAAAACATACCAGGATACCCTACATATACATAATATGTCAAAAAAGCTTGACACTAAGGTTTGGTGGACATCAAGCTAGCTAATGGAAAGCGCATTCTCTTCTAGAAAGATCGATGGATCAATGGAATGTCAGCTCAGGACATTGCCCCTTCGATCGTACAACTTGTTAGTACACTGACACAAAATTTGCAGATGAGCTGAGCAAGGTCTCCAGGAGCGCAGATGAGTCCTTGACATATCGCAAGGCCTTTTTCAGCAGAGTGCAGCTCAATGATGTGATTATGGGTGTCTATTTATGCAATGGATTTCCAAGTCACTAGGAGTGTCAGCGGATGTCCGGGGAATTGGCGAGACCCTTCTGGCTTGGTGGACCACAAAGAGAGACATGCCAGGGAAGCAAGTTAAGAAACAATTTGATGCTTTGGTGATCCTAATATGTTGGACTCTATGTAAGAAATCGAAACACCTGGGTATTTTTCAATCAGGACCAGATGGGTTACCAACTGAGTTTTATCAGACTTTTTGGATGGTATCAAAATGGATTTAATGGCCCTTTTCGATCAGTTGAAGCAAGGAGAATTGCCTCTTTTAAAATTGAACTTTGGGGTGATCACATTACTTCCAAAAAACTAAAACACTGTCCAAATACAACAGTACAAATCGATTTGTTTACTAAATGTTAGTTTCAAAATATTCACAAAGGTAGATACTAATCGCATTACCGAGTTGGCTCATAAGGTGATTAGACCTACTCAAACCACTTTTATGCCAGGACAATATATCCTTGAAGGGATTGTTGTTCTGCACGAGACTATCCATGAACTTCATCGAAAGAAACTGGACGGTGTGATTTTCAAAATTGATTTTGTAAAGGCGTATGATAAGGTGAAATGACCTTTCTTGCAACAAGTGCTACACATGAAGGGTTTTGATTCACAATGTTACGAATTGATCAAACAATCTATGCAAGGCAGTAGTGTAGGAATAAGGGTTAATAATGATATTGATCATTATTTCCAAACTAGAAAAGGTTTGAGGCAAGGGGATCCTTTGTCTCCAATTCTTTTCAACATTGTTGCCGACATGCTTGACATTCTCGTTGCTCGTGCAAAATATGATGGCCAAGTTGGAAGCCTTATACCACATTTGATGGCCAAGTTGGAAGCCTTCTATTCTTCAATATGGGAATGATACCGTACCTTTTATGAATCATGATTTAGAAAAGGTTGTTAATATGAAGCTAATTCTCTCCACATTTGAATAGTTGTCTAGCTTAAAAATTAATTTCCACAAGAGCGAAATCTTCTGTTTTGGTAAAGCTAAAGAGAGGGAATCAGAGTATAGGCATATTTTTGGCTGCGTGGCTGGTTCTCTTCCTTTTCGGTATCTTGGAGTACCTATCTATTATAGAAAATTAAAGAATTCAGAATGGAATCCCGTGGAGAGTGATACGTCGTAGACGTATCTATAATTTTTGATGCTCCATGCTTGTTTTAAATCGACTTTCTTATGTTTTGTCTACACTTTGAGATATTTTTATACATTTTACGAAACTCCTGTTGATAAGATGTCGCAATGCCAGTTGCCTGTTTTCTGCTGTTTATGGTTTTAGAAAATCTTGTAAGGAAATATTCTCAGAATTGGACGGAACAAAAGCGAAAGTCATTATTTTTCCAGACGCAACACGGAGCCCGAAGGAGAGACGAATGGGAGCCACGAGGCGACCACACCATAGGGTGACGCGGGCCCACCCTAGGTCGCGCCAGCCCATGGTGTGGGCCCCTCAAGGCTCCACCGACCTTGCCCTTTCGCCTACATATACGTCTCCCTGATACGTAAACCCAACGCGCGCAGAAATCTACGAAAAGATCCGCAGCGCCGCCGCCACCGAAGGGGAGATTCGGGGGACAAAAGTTTCTATTCCGGCACCCTGCTGGGACGGGGAATTTCCCCTGGAGCCATCTCCATCGATCTCTACCACCATCTCCATCACCGTTGCTGATTCCCATGATGAGGAGGGAGTAGTTCTCCTTCGAGGCTAAGGGCTCTACCGATAGCTATGTGTTTATTTCTCTCTCTATGCGTTTTGATCTTATTGTTATCATGAGCTTTGTAATCAAGTAGATCTACTCTGTTACTCAAGTGCTTAAATCAATCTTCGGCTATCCCACGTGTGTGAAGGTGACAGTGTGCACACCGTGTGGCACTTAGGCTAAAGATTACAGAAATACTTATCATGAGTATAATTTGAGTTGGATGTCTCTATGAAATTGTGGTATTTGTAGAAACCATCTAGCGCTCAAGGTGATAGTGTAGGGTTATCTAGATCGGGAATGCGAACTTTAAGGGGTGCTTTTGTAGCCCTACCATGGATTAGAGTTGTCCAACCGGAGAGTAGTTCAGAGTATCATAATGAAGGGAAGATATTTATATGAGAGTGTCACTAGTGAAAGTATGATCCCTAGGCCTTGTTTCTAAGTATTGAAACACCGTTTACAACTAGTTCTACTACATGTTTGCTTGCTTTTATCTTTATTTTAGATTGCCTTTAGTATCTTCCTCCCCGTCAAGCTCTTTTCTAGCACCGTTGTCTTATAATCATCCATACTACTTGTATTTTACTATCTCTTCGCTGAACTGGTGCATTTATACACCTGACAAGTGTATTGAGTGTGTTGGGGACACAGAGACTTCTTGTATCTTGATTGCAGGGTTACTTGAGAGGGATACCTTTGACCAATTCCTCCCTGAGATTGACAAACCTTGGGTGATCCATTTAAGGGAAACTTGCTGTTGTTCTACAAACCTCTGTACTTGGAGGCCCAACACTGTCTACAAGAATAGAAGCGTGCGTAGACATCAAAGAGCCGTTTTATATCCAAGCTAGGGTGCTGGCAAGGGAAAATGCTATCTTATGTGGATCAGTTGGTTCTGATTAAATCGGTTTTTACTAGCCTACCCATATTTATCTTATCTTTATTAGAAATAGCTAAGGGTGTTAGAAAACGCCTAGATTTTTTAGGGTCCAGATTTTTTTTGGCAAAGTACCGATACTTATAGGCTATCAAAGTGGAATATTGTGTGTTGCCCACAATATCAAGGTGGGCTAGGCATCGAAGTTCTTGAGATCAAGAATAAGTGTTTAGTTAAAAAATACCCTTTTAAACTACTAATGGAGGAGGGAATGTGGCAACAATTATTGCATAACAAATACCTCCACGATAAAGCTTTATCTCAAGTTGAAGGAAAACCTACAGATTCTCCCTTTTGTAAAGGCCTTATGCGAGTGAAGGAAATGTTCTTTTCTAATGACTTCTTTAAAATAGAAATGGTGAAAATGTTCATTTTGGGGAGGATATTTGGTTGGGCCATACATCATTAGCACAACAATATCCCTCGTTATATAATATTGTTCAAAGGCAAAACTTCCTAGTGGCTAACGTTCTTTCTCAGACACCTCTTAATATTTCTTTTAGGAGAGCTTTGATTGGTAATAAATGGATAAGATGGTTACATTTATGCCAACGTCTAATGATGGTTCATCTTACATATCATCCTGATCATTTTGTATGGAATTTAACTACCACAGGAATGTTTACTGTCAAGTTTATGTATTTAGATTAAATGAATGGTCATACAATATTCTTATATAAGTACTTGTGGAAGCTAAAAGTTCCTCTAAAAATCAAAATATTCATGTGGTTCCTTAAGAACATTGTGTTGTTAACTAAAGACAACTTGGCTAAGCGCAAATGGAATGGATGTCAGAAGTGTTGTTTTTTTGATTTATTAGAGTCCATAGAACATTTATTTCTTTCATGTCCTTTTGCTCGCATTATTTGGAGAATTATTTACTTTACTTACTATAATATACCTCCACCATACAATATTACAAATATGTTTGAAAATTGGCTAAATGGGGTTGATAAGAAGAACAAAGCTAGATTGCGTATTGGAGTGTTTTCTTTATGTTGGTCCATATGGACGTATAGAAATAACATTGTCTTTAACAAAAAAAATAGGCACTAATTTTTTGCAGGTTATTCTATTGGCGGCGCATTGGATCCAACTATGGTCTTTCTTACTCTCGGTGGATCAGCGGGAGTCGATGGATACTGGATGCAACTGAAGGGAATATGCCCTGAGAGGCAATAATAAAATGTTTATTATGTGTATTCCAAGTATATGATAGATGTTTATTTTGCATGCTATAATTGTATTAATACGGAAACGTTAATACATGTGCGTTTAATAAACAAACAGAAAGTTCCTAGTTATGCCTCTCTCATAAACTAGTTCGTTGATTAACAAGATGATCACGGTTTCCTGATCATAGACATTGGATGTTGTTAATAACGAGATCACAACATTAGTGTAATGGTGTGATGAACATTCATCCGAAGTATAGCATTACGATCAAAGTCATTGAGTTTATATTGCTATAAACAAACTACGAAGTAGTCCTAATCCTTAGACCATGAGATCATGCCAATCACTAACACCGAAAGAGTTTCTTATTGACATCAAACGTCACTTCGTAACTGGGTGATTATAAAGATGGCTTCAAAGCTACTAAAGTGTTATGTTGAGAATCATGGATCAAGAGTGGAATTTGTTCATCCCGATGACGGATAGATATGCTCTGGGACCTCTCGGTGATATCACATTGGTTAGCTTGCAAGCAAGTGATTTGATCACTAGAATGTTATATCACGGAAACGAGAAAAGAGTGCATGTCAGTAACGAGATCAAACTAGGTATGGAGATACCGATGATCGAATCTCGGACATGTAATATATCGTGAAACGAAGGGATTAAGATACAAGCGTAAAAGGTTCCGACGATCACAGGAAAAGTCATCGTTGAATGTGTGGAGTCGATGGATCTCCGTGTCCGCTTCGATTATTGATCGGAGAAGGGTCTCGATCATGTCCGCATTATTCGCGAACCGTAGGGTGATACACTTAAGGGACACTGGCATCCAGTTGGAGAAAATGTTTCATGCCGAAAGAATAAACAAGCGCAGGAATTTATTTCACTAGATACCGAAATAGGTTTTCGGGTGAAATTGCATAAAGTGGTTATGCATGTGAAATGGAATTCTACCAAGGGGTTATTTGTGAATGTTTGTCATTAAAATAATTGACAAAATTCTGAATAAAATAAAAGAGTTTTATTTAATGAGAGTTTGCATTAAATTTGGTGGAAATTTAATGGGAATTTGAGTGGACTTTTGAGTGGAGGGAATTGAAAGGAATTTTGTGAGTGGAGTGTCCACCCACATGAAGAGGGTAGGGCAAGGGGGCAGCCCCCATGCGCCGGCCACCCCCTTGGGGTCCCCCCTCCTCCTATAAAAGGAGTCCCTCCTCTCACTTGTCTCTCACACCTCCTCGTGAAGGATCTCTCTCCCCCTCTAGAATTTATCCCCCATGGTCTCGGACTAGCGAGATACATGTTACCGGTGGATATTCGGCAAGAAAGGGTTATGCTTCCGCTGCATCGCTGGATCGAGGAGGCGGAGGTTGCCCGGTGTCTTGTACGTGTGTGCGAGCACGGATGCGCTGCTGCTTTGCGGCGCTAGGACTTCCTCTCGATCTTGAGATCGGCAAGAGATCGTCTACATCAACCACGAGTTGAACTCGTTAAGCTTTGTCGGTCTTCAATGGTATGTTCTCTACGGATATACATCCGCCCGTTGTTTGTATCTAGTAGATAGATCTTGGTACATAGTTCTCATCGTAGGAATTTTTTTGTTTTCTATGCTGCGAACCCTACAGTGGTATCAGAGCCGGATCTATGCGTAGATACTTTACACGGGTAGTACACATATGAGTATGTGGGCGATGATGATCATGTTGTTGCTCCTTAGTTGTAATTTTGGATATTGGTGGCATAGTAGGATGAAGCGGCCCGGACAAACTTTACATGTCCTCGCACATGAGACCTGTTCCACGCTTGACATGCAACTAGTTTGCATAAGTGGCTAGCGGGTGTCTGTCTCTCCTACTATAGTCAATATCTATTTTGCAACGAGTTGTCAACAATTTGGTTATCCTCGTCGTGGTTCATGTTCGTAGGTAAGAACGGTTCTATCTCGAAATCCCTAAGCCACGTAAAACTTGCAATGGATAAATTAGAGGCGTCTAGTTTAGATTGTTGCTGGGCTAGTGTTATGATATGGTGATGTTGTAAGTAGAAGTATTAGATGATACTCTTACAACATACATAATGTGTAATCTCCATAGACCTTGGACTTACACATATAGGTATGATAGTGATCATACCACGGTGCACATGATAGAGATCATATGCGGGACCGTATCATTTCACTAATAAACATGTGATGTTTGATAGCATCTTATATTGCTTGTTTAGCGCTTTTTTAGCATAATAAGATGATCCCTCTTTTAAATATCAAGATAAGAATGTGTTCTTCCTTTAGTATGCACCGATTATGTTTTCGTCGCTCCAAGACATCACGTGATGATCGGGTGTTCTTGGATCCACGACCATATTTGGTGTAAAAGCGATTACTGCGAATACTAAGGTTCTAACTTGGCAAGCCTAGCATGTATAGACATGGCCTTGGAACACGGATCGAAAGGTTAAGCATGAGTCATATAGTTGATATGATGCCCATTTGATGCTCGCCTTTGAAGCTACACCGACTCACGTGATGATCGGACTTGGTGTAGTGGATTTGGTTCATATAATCACCAAAAAGGCACGAGGGATGTCGTTTTTGAGTGGGAGTTCATTCGTAATATGGATTAGTTGAACTCAATCTATCATACACTTAGTCTAAACTTTACAAATTCTGTTGTAGATGGCACCACCTGCTTTTAATTTCAATGTGTTCATGGAGAAAGAGAAACTTGCAACGAACGGTAGCAACTTTACCTAATGGGCCATGAATTTGAGGATTCTCCTCTCTGCTGCACAAAAGCAATATGTGCTAGAAGCACCGTTAGGCCCCCCACCTTTAGAGGATGCCCCTGACAAGGAGAAGAATATCTATCAGACTCGTCAGGAGGACCACAACTTAGTTCATTGCGGCATATTCTATGGGATAGAGCCGGAACTTCGAAAGCGTTTCAAAAATGGCAATGCATTTGATACAATGGGTGAGTTGAAAATGATTTTCGAGACACATGCTGCTGTAGAGAGCTACAACGCTTCAGAAAAGTTCTTTAGCTGCATGATGGAAGAGCACAACTCAGTTAGTGAGCATGTACTCAAGATATCGGGTTACGCCGATAAGCTTGTGTCCTTGGGAATATCGATTCCCATTGACTTAGGCATCCATCGTGTTCTGCAGTCTCTGTCACCTAGCTATAAGAGCTTCGTGATGAACTATAATATGCAAGGCATGAAGAAGTCTCACCCCGAGCTTCTGTCAATGCTTAAAACTGCAGAAGTGGAGATCAAAAAGGAACATCAAGTGTTTATGATCAATAGGAACACTGGTTTCAAGAAAGACAAGAAGGGAAAACGGAAGAGAATTAAGGGCAGCAAACCTGTTGCCGTGCCTGAAAAGAAACCCCGAGTTGGACCTAAGTCTGATACCGAGTGCTACTATTGTAAGGGGATCGCCATCGAAGAATCGCCCCAAGTATTTGGCAGACAAGAAAGCCGGCAAGGCAAACAAAGGTATATATGATATACATGTTATTGATGTGTACTTGACTAGTGCTCGCAGTAGCACCTGGGTATTTGATACCGGTTCAGTTGCTAATATTTGTAACTCGAATCAGGGGCTGCGGAACAAGCGACCGCTAGCAAGTGGTGAGGTCAAGATGCGTGTTGGCAATGGAGCAAGCGTTGATGTGATCGCCGTCGAAACGCTGCCTCTCCACTTGCCGTCGGGATTAGTTATAAACTTGAATAATTGTTATCTGGTGCCTGCACTGAGCATGAACATTGTATCTGGATCGTGTTTGATGCGAAGTGGTTATTCATTTAAATCCGAGAACAATGGTTGTTCCATTTATATGAATGAAATCTTTTATGGTCATGCACCAATGATGAATGGTTTATTTCTTTTGGATCTCGATAATAATGTTACACATATTCATAATGTTGATGCTAAAAGGATTAAACTAAATGATGATATATCCGCATATATGTGGCACTGCCGTCTAGGTCATATTAACGTTAAACGCATGAAGAAGCTCCATTCGGATGGACTTTTGGAATCACTTGATTATGAATCATTTGATACATGTGAGCCATGCCTTATGGGCAAGATGACTAGAACGCCGTTTTCCGGTTCAATGGAACGGGCGACAGATTTATTGGAAATCATACATTTTGATGTATGTGGTCCAATGAGTGTGTCGGCGGGAGGTGGATATCGTTATTTTGTTACTTTCACGGATGATTTGAGTAGATACGGTTATATCTACTTGATGAAACACAAGTCTGAAACCTTTGAAAAGTTCAAGGAATTTCAGAATGAAGTGGAAAATCATCGTAATAGAAAGATCAAATTTCTACGGTCCGACCGTGGAGGTGAGTATCTAAGTTACGAGTTTAGCACTCACATAAAAGAGTGTGGAATTGTTTCACAACTCACACCTGCCGGAACACCACAGCGAAATAGTGTGTCGGAATGTCGTAATCGTACTTTATTAGATATGGTTCGATCTATGATGTCTCTGACGGACTTGCCATTGTCATTTTGGGGCTATGCACTAGAAACTGCTGCATTCACTTTAAATCGGGCACCATCTAAATCCGTTGAAAAGACACCGTATGAATTGTGGTTTGGAAACAAACCTAAGGTGTCATTTCTTAAAGTTTGGAGATGCGATGTTTATGTGAAGAAACTTCAACCGGATAAACTCGAACCCAAAGCGGAAAAATGCGTCTTCATTGGATACCCTAAGGAAACTATTGGGTATTCCTTCTATCACAGATCCGAGGGCAAGGTTTTTGTTGCCAAGAATGGATCCTTTCTAGAGAAAGAGTTTCTCGCGAAAGGTGTGAGTAGTCGGAAGGTAGAACTCGAAGAGGTTATTGAACCTTCTCTTCAAAGTATGGCGAGTAGCGTGAGCGGAAGTTGTTCCAGAGTTGGCTCCACATTGAAGAGGGAACTAATGATAATGATCATGAAACTCGAAGAGAGTACTACCGAACCTCGCGCGTCAGCGGGCTCAGCTCGAGCTGTACGGAAATCCTGTCATGAATTTCATGGTTGATGAAAATGATGACCCTGCGACGTATGAAGAAGCGATGATGATCCCGGATTCCAACAAATGGTTAGAAGCCATGAAATCCGAGATGGAATCCATGTATGAAAATCAAGTTTGGAACTTGGTGGACTTACCTCACGACCGAAAGGCCGTGGAGAACAAATGGATTTTCAAAAGGAAAACTGATGCTGATGGTAATGTGACCATCTATAAAGCTCGACTTGTCGCAAAGGGGTTTTGACAAATTCAAGGAGTTGACTATGATACTTTCTCTCCCGTAGCGATGCTAAAGTCAGTTAGGATTATGTTAGCAATTGCTGCATATTTCGATTATGAGATATGGCAGATGGATGTCAAAACCGCGTTTCTCAATGGTAATATTGAAGAAGAGTTGTATATGATACAACCAAAGGGTTTTGTCGATCCTAAGGATGCTAACAAGGTGTGCAAGCTTCAGCGATCCATCTATGGATTGAAGCAAGCATCACGAAGTTGGAATCTCCGCTTTGATGAGGTGATCAAAGAGTTTGGATTTGTCCAAACGTATGGAGAAGCTTGTATTTACAAGAAAGTGAGTGAGCAATGTGGCATTTCGATATTATATGTGGATGACATATTATTGATCGGAAATGATATAGATCTTTTAAACAGTGTTAAAAGTTATCTAAACAGCAAATTTTCAATGAAGGACCTAGGTGAAGCGTCATACATATTAGGCATAAAGATCTATAGAGATAGATCTAGGCGCCTAATAGGGCTATCGCAAAGTACATACCTTGATAAGATTTTAAAGAAGTTTAAAATGGAAGATAGTAAGAAGGGGTTCTTACCTATGACACAAGGCACGACATTGAGTAAGACTCAAAGTCCGGCTTCGGCGGAAGAAAGAGAGATAATGGACAAGGTCCCCTATGCTTCAGCCATAGGCTCTATAATGTACGCCATGCTATGTACAAGACCGGATGTGGCACATGCTATTAGTTTGACTAGTAGGTACCAATCGGATCCAGGTTCAGAACACTGGAAAGCGGTCAAGAATATCCTTAAGTACTTGCGAAGAACTAAGGATATGTTTCTTGTATACGGAGGTGAAGAAGAGCTCGTCGCTAAGTGTTATGTCGACGCTAGCTTTGACACCGATCCAGATGACTCTAAGTCTCAATCCGGATACGTATTTCTCATGAATGGCGGAGCGGTTAGTTGGAGGAGCTCCAAACAACCTGTGGTGGCGGGATCAACAACGGAGGCCGAATATGTTGCTGCTTCAGAAGCGGCTCAGGAAGCAGTTTGGATGAAGGAGTTCATATCCGAACTAGGTGTGGTTGCAAACGCGTTGGACCCAATGGTGATCTATTGTGACAACAATGGTGCCATTGCCAATGCCAAAGAGCCAAGGTCTCACAAGCATTCCAAGCATATTAAGCGCCGGTTTCACTCCATCCGTGAGCATGTCAAGGATGGAGATATAAAGATTTGTAAAGTACATACGGATCTCAATGTAGCATATCCGTTGACTAAAACTCTCCCTAGAGCAAAACATGATCTACACCAGAACTCCATGGGTGTTAGATACATCACAATGTAACTAGATTATTGTCTCTAGTGCAAGTGGGAGATCAAGGAATATGCCCTGAGAGGCAATAATAAAATGTTTATTATGTGTATTCCAAGTATATGATAGATGTTTATTTTGCATGCTATAATTGTATTAATACGGAAACGTTAATACATGTGTGTTTAATAAACAAACAGAAAGTTCCTAGTTATGCCTCTCTCATAAACTAGTTCGTTGATTAACAAGATGATCACGGTTTCCTGATCATAGACATTGGATGTTGTTAATAACGAGATCACAACATTAGTGTAATGGTGTGATGAACATTCATCCGAAGTATAGCATTACGATCAAAGTCATTGAGTTTATATTGCTATAAACAAACTACGAAGTAGTCCTAATCCTTAGACCATGAGATCATGCCAATCACTAACACCGGAAGAGTTTCTTGTTGACATCAAACGTCACTTCGTAACTGGGTGATTATAAAGATGGCTTCAAAGCTACTAAAGTGTTATGTTGAGAATCATGGATCAAGAGTGGAATTTGTTCATCCCGATGACGGATAGATATGCTCTGGGCCCTCTCGGTGATATCAAATTGGTTAGCTTGCAAGCAAGTGATTTGATCACTAGAATATTATATCACGGGAACGAGAAAAGAGTGCATGTCAGTAACGAGATCAAACTAGGTATGGAGATACCGATGATCGAATCTCGGACATGTAATATATCGTGAAACAAAGAGATTAAGATACAAGCGTAAAAGGTTCCGACGATCACAAGAAAAGTCATCGTTGAATGTGTGGGAGTCAGTATGGATCTCCAGGTCCCACTACTGATTATTTATCGGAGAAGGGTCTCGATCATGTCCGCATTATTCGCGAACCGTAGGGTGACACATTTAAGGGACACTGGCATCCAGTTGGAGCAAATGCTTCATGCCGAAAGAATAAACAAGCGCAGGAATTTATTTCACTAGATACCGAAACAGGTTTTCGGGTGAAATTGCATAAAGTGGTTATGCATGTGAAATGGAATTCTAGGAAGGGGTTATTTGTGAATGTTTGTCATTAAAATAATTGACAAATTTCTGAATAAAATAAAAGAGTTTTATTTAATGAGAGTTTGCATTAAATTTGGTGGAAATTTAATGGGAATTTGAGTGGACTTTTGAGTGGAGGGAATTTAAAGGAATTTTGTGAGTGGAGTGTCCACCCACATGAAGAGGGGAGGGCAAGGGGGCAGCCCCCATGCGCCGGACACCCCCTTGGGGTTCCCCCCTCCTCCTATAAAAGGAGCCCCTCCTCTCACTTGTCTCTCACACCTCCTCGTGAAGGATCTCTCTCCCTCTCTAGAATTTATTCCCCATGGTCTCGGACTAGCGAGATACATGTTCCCGGTGGCTATTCGCAAGAAAGGGTTGTGCTTCCGCTGCATCGCTGGAGCGAGGAGGCGGAGGTTGCCCGGTGTCTTGTACGTGTGTGCGAGCACGGATGCGCTGCTGCTTTGCGGCGCTAGGACTTCCTCTCGATCTTGAGATCGGCAAGAGATCGTCTACATCAACCACGAGTTGAACTCGTTAAGCTTTGTCCGTCTTCAAGGGTATGTTCTCTACGGATATACATCCGCCCGTTGTTTGTATCTAGTAGATAGATCTTGGTACATAGTTCCCATCGTAGGAATTTTTTTGTTTTCTATGCTGCGAACCCTACAGCAACCAGTTGCTGACGGTTGATCAGGATTTGTATTTTCAGGCCACTGGATGACGACACACTAGTAGACTACCAGATGGATAGCTTCTTGTTGTTTATCATTTTTAGATGGTTGATACATGTATCGACCCTATCTGATCCATGAGTGTAAGACTATGATACTTTTCAAATAAAGTACTAAAATGGATGTATGCATCACTTGATTAGCCGGCGAATAGGGTGTTGGGGGAACTCAAGTCTGATGTTTTAGCTAGGAGGGGTGTCACAAGTGTTCTTTCGGATAATGCAAGAGAGTAGCGCGTTTGTTTGGTGCACTCTGCCCTATATCGTTTGGGATTGGGGCATGATCTTGTAGTTATTTCTGTCTTCTATAAAACTATGGCATCCCACATTGGCATGCTCTGGAAATTATTATTTTTGACCAAAATACAAGCTTAACCACAGTTGTTTTTTGATATAGTGGGTCTACTGTTTGCCACTAGTAGGAACCAAACAATAACATAAACTACTCCAGCACCTCCAGCTTTTATTAAGCCTGTGCATATAATAGACTCGTGGATGTACAATATGATTTCCTCATTTACTACTATGTACCTGCTTACATACCGTAAAGTTCATCATAAAGCTAACGTGTTTTTCCAACCAACAAAGTTTCACTGAGTTGTTCGCCTTGTTTCTTCTTTGTAGCGCTTGTCTTCATTTAGTTAGCACAACGAAGCATGCTACCTATACAATCCTTGCAAGTATATATAGCACACATTTAGCTATCTTTCCTACATGTATGGACTCATTTCATCTTATTTTTGCCCCATCGATACCAAAAAAATATGTTAGTTTCTGCTGTAGCAATTTGTCGCCAATTGTTTAGAGTGTCTAGCTAAGATCTACTACTTCCGACTTGCATTCTTGCATACTTTTGTAGATACTGAAGTGGATGCTATGTGAGTTAGAAATCTATATCTTTGGAATGCGCGGCATCAGAAAAGCAAATAGTTGTGAAACTTCTACACGTTGCAGCATGCACGGGACAGAACAACATAGCTGACATGCGACCTGCACGGCAATGTGGATCGATCCAGGGGCAACAAGTTCATTACTGCTGCGACCTATGTTCGGAGAGGAACATGTAGACGGATCGGTGTTTGATCGAGTGGCAAGCCCGGAGGAAAATTTATAAGGACGAGATACAATGGTCGTTATACTTGCTTTCCTGAATTAGCACTATAGCTTGATTATAATACATAGCTCTTTTGTCAAACAAGGCTTTCGTAATTTCCAAACCACCCTATAAATTTGCCTTATTAAGCGGAGGAGCCAGTTCAGGTCACACCACTATGTATGTTAATTACCGTGTGTGAATATTGCAAGTATATTTTGCCCTGGGAAAAACTTGAAATCAAGGATGTCCTTGACAAAAGTTTTAATGAACTAATTTGATAGTCTACTAGTACTTGCCAATCGATCACATTCTTACATCATCTGCAATTCCTTTTGTTTCTTAGTAAGTGAAAAAGGTTTTAGGGTATAATATTTATGCCTTCAACAATGTTGCAATACCATTATGATATGCATTTGAAATCTCTTGAAGGATTGTGATATTTAATTTATCACGATTAACAATATAATAAAGCTAGTATTAGTGCTGCGTGATATTTACTTGAGTGTTCTGGAAATAAATGAAACATTTTCATAAGATCTCATTGGCCAAGAAAATTGAATGTCAAAGGAAAAAAATGGAAGAGAAAGTTAAATTTTAATCTAGAGTAAGATTTATGGATTAACTTTGTCTCATAAAGGGTTGATTAATCTGCCTTGCAGGTGGATGGGTGCAATGTAAGTAACAATATATGTGCACTGTGCCAAATCGAAACTCAAATCAGCCTTCCCAGCAGGCCCAAATGCCCTGCTGCGTGTTCATTCAGGCGTACATATGTTAACTAGAGATTTGGCCAGTTATTTGGGGACTAGACATCTTGCCAATTCTTTGACATATTATATGGCTACAAGCCTACAATCCGAACAGCCCACATTTGCCAATGTTTTGCTTATGACAAAAAATTCGTAGGGTGAAGTGGGGACCAATGCAAATTGACCCTAGAATTTGCCAATATGAGGAAGCTCTAATTTATGGTGGTACTCCCTCAAGAAAATTTCACCACACCAAAAAAATTATTTTACTACCAACTTGTCTTTTCTTCCTTGGTACTATATATTTGCTACCTTTGATGTACGCATGGCAACCATAGACCTCACCCAAATACCTATCCCACCATGCACACTATTTGCACCAAACACATAACTCGAAATGAGTGGCATCAGGAAAACTGTAGAAGCATCCTCACCATGGTCGGCGAGTGGTTGCCCCATTCCTTTCATTTTGGCCAATGTAGCTTCTCTTAGCAGGCAGCTGCGAGTGATACAACCCGTCGAGAGATGATGTGGCAAAGAGCTGAGTTTTTTCTTATTCAGCTCGTGATACCTACAAGAGGCTACACGGGGGACTGCATCTGGAAAAATGGATCGTTGATCAATTGCAAGATCTTCCCTTGGCTAGACATGGGCTTCAGGGTCATCCATCTCCGTGCTTTGTCTCCCTACAAGAGAAAGAAGACAACGTAATTGACATCCTTATCCAATGCGTACATGCTAGAGGTATGGCTCAAGATTTTCTAGTGGCTAGGCGAGACAATGGCTGTCCACGGCAATGGCGACACCCTTCAGGCTTGGTGGACCACGGAGAGAGACATGATGGGGAAGCAAGTTAATTAAGAAACAATTCGATGCTTTGGTGATCCTAATATGTTGGACAGAATGGAAGAATCGAAACAACTGATCAGCTGGCCAACCGGGTGTTGGGAGAACTCAGGTCTTAGGTTTTAGCTAGGAGCGGTGTCACATGTGTTCTTTCGGATAACTGTCGAGTTTGTTTGGTGCACTCTGCCCTATCGTTTGCGATTGGGGGCATAGTCTTGTAGTTATTTTCTGCCTTCTATAAAACTATGACACGCTCCATTGGCGTGCTCTTGAAAAAAAATATTTGAGCAAAATACAAGCTTAACCACAATTGTATTTTGAGATAGCGAGTCTACTATTTGGCACTAGTGCAAACCAAATAATAACATAAATTACTCCGTACCTCTAGAATTTATTCAGCCAATAATAACATAAATTACTCGGTACCTCTAGAATTTATTCAGCCTCTTCGCAGAATAGACTCGTGGATGTACAATATGATTTTCTTATTCACTACTCTGTACCTATTTATATACTGTAAAGTTCATCGTAAAGCTAACGTGTTTTTCAAACCAACTACTACACAGTGAGTTGTTCCCCTTCTTTCTTCTTTGTAGTGCTTGTCTTCATTTAGCTAGCCCAGCGAACCATGCTCCCTATACACTTCTTGCAAGTATATATTTTTTTTCCGAGAAGGGGAATAAGACTCCTTGCAAGTATATATAGCACACATTCTCCTATCTCTCCTACATGTTTGCATCCATTTCATCTTATTTTTTGCCCCAACAATACAAGAAAAACCGTTAGTTTCTGTTTTAGCAATTTGCCTCCAATTGTTTAGACTTTAGAGTGTCTAGCTAAGATCTAGGACTCCTGACTTTCATTCTTGCATACTTTTGTAGATACTAAAGTGGATGCTCTGTGTGAATTCTATATCTTTGGAATGTGTGGCATCAGAAAAGCAAATAGTCGTGAAGCTTCTCCACAGTGCAAGAATAGGTTCCCATCCCCTCCGCCGGCAACGTCGGCTGGAGGAGGGGTAACCCATGGACAGAGGAGATGGAGTTGTGGCAGCTAGGGTTCGTGGAGGAAGTAAAACGACGACGGCCTGAAATAGTTTGAGAGGATATTAATTACCTTTTTATGTTTATTTGAAAAGGTTAACAGAGCATTACATCCACCTGAACAATTTGCATTACAACAAAACGATTGGGCAGGGATCAAATCCGATGATTACAGGAGGTGGTGGTTGACCGTAACAACCGTCCAAAATAAAATAAAATAAAATAAAATAAAATAGCCTCCTACAAGGCTGCGCAGCTTTATGCTCACGTCTCAGACAGATTTGGTTGTATGAGTATCTGATGGCAGGTGCAAAGGTCCATCATTGAAAAGAACTGACTTCAATACAACAACAAGTTAAAGTATGCACAGGAAATGCACAAGCGTGAGAATCAAATTAGAATCAAGGTACTATCAATTAATCTTGCCTTTTGTTCATGGGACTACTCGACCATTAGTATACTGGACCCGATAAGTCTCGAAATAGGCTTTCGCCCCGCTTTATAAATAAAGCCACATCGGCCGAATGGATACAAGGTGATGAAGAGACCCCTTACAAAGCAGATCCAGATAAAACAAGAAAACGCGAAAGACCAAACTTGCCACCAAAGATAACGGTCCGAGACAAGGATGAACCGGGGCTCCACGACGACGCCCCCAAGAGGGTAACGACGTTCCGCGCCGTCGCCGCCGAGACCGAGGGTCAAGGGTTTTCACCCGGAGCCCTATCGCGAAGAAGGTAGCCTCAGCGGCGCCCCCAAGAGGGTAACGACACCCGCAGGCATCGCCGCCGTTGGTGCCGAAGCACAGGACTTTCGCCCGGAAAAACCTTCATGTCGCTCCCCGTCATCCGCCCGTGCCCGTTGTCCCCGAGTTAAGCCTCCGACACACGATCCGGGAGATGCCGACGCCGAAACGCCGCCAACACCAAAGCCTCCCAACGTCCGCTCCTCGCCATCCACATGACCGAAGAAAGGTACCATCACCACCGCCACGTCGCTCGCCGAAGAGTCGACCGCGCAGTCCACCTTCCAGGGCCACCGCCCCGGTATCCACGAACTCGAGCTGAAGCTTCAACCAACGCCACATAGCACCGCCGGCAAGAAGGACAGGTAGGTTAAGCACGAAGTTGCGGGCAGCGAGCCGCATGGCAGCCTAGGGGAGGGGAACTGCCCTCCATCACCCGCGGTGAGCCGGTGATTGCTGACCGGACACGGTAGCAGTGCCAATTACCTAGATCAGGCCCAGATCAGGCCCGGCTAGGCCCGGATCAGGCTCGGCCAGGCCCGGATCAGGCCCAGATCGGGTGAATCGGCTCCGCCATCGCGCTGCTGCAGCCATGCCGTCGTCGCCGCCGGCCACCTGCACACCCGCGCTGCACATACCTGATGTCGTTGTGCCGGCCGTGCAGCCATGCCCGCCGTCGTCGCTGCTCAGCCGAGCCGCCGCTGCAACACCCGCCCCCGAGCCGGCCGCCGGCCGAGGCCTGCGCGCCGCAACCGGGAAGGGCCTCACTGCGCCGACGCCCGCGGACCACGCACCTAGACGCGCAGCCGCCGGTCGAGATCGCCATCACCACCTGGTCGCACCGCCGCCAGCTGCTCCGTCCAGATGGAGCCCGTCATGGTAGAGAACGCCCCACCGCCAGTAACCACCGGGCTTTGCTGGCGGCGCTAGCCGGCGGGAAGGCGGAGGGGGAGGGTCGGGGCGGCGTGATTTGGGGCTCGCGTCTCGGTCGCCCGCGCGGGGGGCGACGCGAGACGCACGGGACTTTTCCTGGACCCGATAAGTAGAAGAATTGATGTTGTGCATTGTATGAATACTTTCGTCTTGTGTGCATGCATGCTCTCTAGGATCTTTAAAGGACCACTGAAAGGACGCTTCATTACATGTTTTCCTAGTACTATGTTCACCTCAGGCATGTGCCACCACTTGTTGCATGTATTTCCCCCTTTATATATTCTACCAGTACAACCAGTCCTACAATGAACTACAGTTTTACAATGAAGTGATGAATCACGCCCAAGATGAAAGCTGAAGATATAGGGGGAAACTGAAAAGAAATATCAGATGTTTCTCTAGGAATGAGCCGCACCAGGAAAGCCAACTGCACTAGACTGGGGGTAATTGGTTGTCCTTCTCTTCAGACCAGTTGATCGAGAAGGAGAATTCGATGTACTCCTACAACAAAATGAAGGTACAGATGGGAGATAAACCCACTCTACAGTCGTTAATGGAGAAGGGCACGTCACATGTTGCCATGTCAACGGATTTAACATGTTTGGGCTTCACCCACATCTGCAAAGCTACCCACCCGATCAACCGCTTGCTCTCAAGTAGATTGCAAGTTGAATGCAAAAAGTATTTATCTCTCTTATTTTCGGAAAGGTTACCATGATCTGTTGATTTGGGTAGAAGAAAACTGAATGGTAAGTGCAAAACATTCTCTGTGAATGACCCGTCTTGAGAAAATCGATCTGTTCCAAATGACAATCAGACCACCTGAAGCCCCAACGGATGGCACAAATTCAAAATTTCCAAATCTACATGGGCAAGCTTTACCAAGAAATGAGTGATCAAAACTCCTTTTTTTTTGTTTCCTGAAGACAAACAATTGCACATCCGGATTCATCTATCTTGTTTTTAACCACCAAACATTTTTCCTCTGAATTAAAGCCTAAGATATTCCACCAAAGCACCATCCATGCTCTATGAAGATCCATAAAAGCAATAAGTAAAAAGATTCACTTTAAGACCCATAGGGATTCCAAACCAAAATGAGATAAAGTGCAACAAAGAACATTGGCTGACAGACTGAACTAACAGTGAGGAAACCTTCATAACACCAAAGACACCATCCACTAATAACGACAATTATATTTTAATAAAGGCAAACTCAAGTAGTGGTTGCAGTGTTATACCAGGCTTTTGGATCTTCTAGTCTAGATAGTCACGGTAGTACTAATTAGGTTCGACCTATGAGATCTGAGAGAGTAGAGAGAGGAGAAGAGAGAGATCCGAGAGGGACTACCTGCGCCTTGGCTCGAGGAGCACGAGCAAGAGGGGATGCCTGAGCTGGTGGCCATGGCGGAGAGGGGCGACGGCGTGGGCGTGGGTGAGAGTGGCGGCGGCGGAGTTTCCCGTCGGCACAACGCTAGCCTAGATCGGATGGGCGTGTCGGTGGGGCAACTAGGGCACGACGAACCTCGTCAGGCGTGCCTCCGGCCCCCACCTCTCTTTATAGCGCTGGCGACAGGGGCCCACCAACCAGAGGAGGTTGGGCGCCGATCAGGGTGCGGATGAGGGATTCCGTTCGAGCCGTTGGGATCGTATGGGAGAGATCAATCTAACATTCTCCCCCTTGATCTCAACTTTTCTTTTAACTTTATACTTCATACTTTACTCGTTTCATCATGAATCAGTACATAGAGCATGTTTCATCGTCACAGATCAATTGCCGATAGAATCAGACAACCACTACACACTTTTCTATTTTGAAACAAATCATGTTACTTTTGGGCCTCTGTAGTCCAGGAATCATAGGCTTTCCATTATCCCATGTCGGCTAAGTGTTCCTTGAACACATTGGGTGGTAAGCCTTTCGTTAGCGGATCCGCAAGCATATCATTTGTCCTTATATGCTCGAGAATTATAGTTTGATCCTGGACTTTATCCTTCACAACACAATACTTTATATTTATTGATTTTGTAGCATTACTCGACTTGTTGTTGTGAGCATAGAATACCACAGGCTCGTTGTCACAGTACATCTTTAGTGGCCTGCTAATGCAGTCTGCCACTCTCAAGTCGGGTAGAAATTTATTTAACCATAACGCCTGCCCCATGGCCTCATAACATGCTATAAATTCTGCATACATCGTAGATGAGGCAACTATTGACTGTTTGGCGCTTCTCTATGAAATAGCACCTCCCGCGAGAGTAAAGACATATCCTGTCGTGGAATTTTTATCATCTTTATCTCCCACAAAATCTACATCTGAATACCCTCTTATTTCTAGGGAATCAGATATTTTATATGTTAGCATGAGGCATTTTATTCCTTGCACATAACGCAAAGCTTTCTTTACCATTTTCCAGTGCTCTATGCCTGGATTCTCTTGATATCTACCGAGTACCCCGGTGATAAAAGCTAAGTCAGGGCGAGTGCACACTTGTGCATACTGTAAGCTTCCAACGACTGAAGCATATGGTACTGACTTCATTTGATCGATCTCATATTGGTTCTTTGGACATTGAAATTTTCCAAAACCGTTGCCCTTGACTATGGGAGCAGGTGTGGCATTACTCGCATGCATATTGTATTTCTTTAGAATCTTTTCACAATATGCCTTCTGCGACAGTCCTAACACTCCATTCTTTCTATCTCAGTGAATTTCTATGCCCAAAACATAAGAAGCTTCACCAAGATCTTTCATATCAAAATTTGAGGACAAGAACTTCTTTGTTTCTAGTAGTAGACTGACATTGCTGCTAGCAAGCAAGACATCATCCACATACAAAATTAGGAAAATATATTTCCCACTTTTAAACTTTGCATAAATGCAGTTGTCCTCAACATTCTCTTTAAATCCAAATCTTTTAATTGTATCATTGAACTTTAAATACCACTGTCTAGAGGCTTGCTTTAACCTATAAATGGATTTTTTTAGACGATATCCCATATGTTCCTTCCCCTCCATGAAAAAACCCTTGGGTTGTTTCATGTAAACATTCTCTTCTAAATATCCATTTAAAAACCCTTGCGAGACATAACAGATTGGATATCACTGTACATCATCCATTGCAAACCATACATAAGGTCTTACACAAATAACATTCTCTTCTAAATATCCATTTAAAAACCCTTGCGAGACATAACAGATTGGATATCACAGTACATCATCCATTACAAACCATACATAAGGTCTTACACAAATAAGGATCACATGATCTAGTCTTAATACAATCATAGCAGCGGAATAACGTAATAATAACGGTAACGTAGGCGAGACTCCATCTTCATGGTCACAGGAAATGCTGATGATGGGAGATGATCCTAGTTGTCGTAACTTTCCTGCTGTCCGCCCGCCTGATAGTCCTCTTCATAGTCTGGCCACGGGAATAGCCAGGGACAAAGCCATGAGTACTCTTTAAGTACTCGCAAACTAATACTAACAAGTGAAGTGGTTTTGAGTAGGAAATACTAAGCTCTAGGATTGTTTTGCAAAAAGCCAAATTTATCTCTACTGAGTTCAGAAGCAAAGAAAGCTAGTTGAAGTTTTCTAACACCTAAGTGGGAACTTGAATTTCATATCACAACCCTATTGTGGTCAAGTCAAGTCATGAATCATTTCTCAATTCGTTTTGAAAACATCTGACGACGAAATAGTATGGCCACTCCAACTGTCCATAACCGCGGACGCAGCTATTCGAATAGTTTGACACTCTACAGAGGTGGTACACTTTCACCATAATATTTGATACATCTGTCAGGAACAATCCTGAATCCACCATACTCAGTATGCGGATAATCAATCCTAACCTTCAATTACACGCCCTAGTATAGGTACCTCTCCTGTGAGTTTGGCCTCCCAACCATGACCAAATGTCATCTTGGGTACTGCACAGGTGGACAATCTTCACAAGGTAGCCTCATCTCAAACCTTGGCCGCAAGGGAACCCATACTAAGGTATATAAGTTTCCAGTCAAGCCCTACCCAATTTTTGGGTATTGTGGTTGTACAAAATTGGAATGGTATCGCATCCAGACAACCATCAGTGTTATAAAGGGCTAAGTCTCATGCCTTAACATTTTCATCATCAAAATCATCTGGTGTTCAAGAACACATGTCAAAACATTTCAGTAGAATGACTCATCATTCTAAGGTTTTCATAATCAGTTTCACCAAGTATTCCCATCTAAAGTTGATCAAGTTTTATGCTTAGAACTAGCATCTACAAGTGGGGGTAAATACTAATGAAGGGTGGTAAACAAGTGTATCCTATCTAATTTAAATCTCATGCCTCAGGATGACATCAAGATTATCTAACTTAGGCCAAGTTTTATGCTCTTTATGCTACCTTCATATATATTTCTAAAATCTACAAGTCACTAAGTAAACTCTAATAGAAAGCTTTGATAAAGAAATAAAATACTAAACTTGCAAGTAAAACTAGGATTGGGTATCAAGTGAGGTAAGCTTGCAAATAGAACTTGCATAGTTTAGCTTAGCTTGCTAAGATATTAGTATAGGCTTGCAAAGTCAACTTGTAGCGTTAGGCTTGCCTTGTGTAGAGCAGTGGTTGAAGTTCTCATCGGCTTCTTCCTCGTAGTATTCTCCTTCCTCCTTGTAACATCCCAACATTAGAGCTTAGAATTAAGCTGAACACAGTTGTGTGCATTGCATTCAAGCATAGAAAATTCGAATAATTTTCGCGCTTTTGAACAAAACTTGTCAAAGTGATTGAAGCTTCTCTCAACTTGATGGAATTGAAGCAGATCATCAAGTTGACTGCGATAAGTTTCAATATGACCTTTGATAAAACCTTATTTTGGGTAAGGGAGATTTGATCTAAGGGTAGATGAAATGTAATAAAAGTTAAACTCTAATACATTATTTAATAGTTTATATTTGATCCTTAAGTAATCATATCCTAGTATTCATTACACCACTCATGAATACCAAGTTATAAACATAACTTAAGTAATAAGAATGTAACAACTAAATCTTGATCTATCTTAATCTCATTTACTTATACCATGAGTATCATGGTAGTACCTAACTTTAACCCTTTAGTTATATTGAGTAGGAAGGAAATCAAGTCAAGATCATTTACCATATATCTTTCTATCCATATCAATCTTCACCATTCCTATTGGAATCATATTCCAATATCTGTTGATCATCAATGTTGAGCAATCAACCATTGATTCACCAATTCTTAATCTATCAATACTTGATCTATCAACTCTTGTTCTTATCATAACATTCACTTTAAATCCTTTAGAGAAGGAGGTAAGAAGAGGTAAATAGGAATACTAATTTCAGATATCATCTATAGGATGGGAGTGCTTGAAGTGAATTAAATCAATAGGATTATTGATGGAGTTAACTCACTCCTGAATGGGTATAAGAGTTATCTTGAATAAATATATATGTGGTAACAAAGAAGATTATAAGGATGAACATTGAAGATAGTTACCAAGGGGTAATCCTATTGGATCAAGTAGGTTTAGTCAAATAATAATACCTTCTTCTCAGTAGAGATACTGAGAAGATAATTATAATACAACTGTAATGTTGTATGAATGAGAGCTTTGATTAGCCAACTGGAAACCTAAACCATAAAGGATCAAAAGATTATAATGATCATGCTTTAGTCACCAAGATTGAATGCTTATATCATGTATAAGTGACATTAGTGGGTGGAACATGATTGAACCCTAATATAGATATGTTATTGTAGGTTAGCCATAACAAATCACTATGATATAATGCAAAGTTGAATATAAGTTATTGGAGCCAAGCAGAGATAAGATGTTAGGAATAAGATTATGCTTAGAAGCATTGAGTTATTGAAGTACTGTTATTCCTCTTAAAGGAATAGTAATATTTTGAGGAAAGTAGTTTGATATATACATCTACTGGAGTAATATTAATGGTGGATGATTAAGAAAGAGTATGAATGTAGTTAGAAGTAACCACTTGTTGGATTGGAGGTTATCAGCAGTAGAGTGGTTGATATAACCAAGTATGGATATGAGAAGATTATGAAAGCTTAAATGTCAAGCTCATTTGATTTATAAATGGATTAAGAAGAATAAAAGGTGGATAAGAATATTCTTCTGAAGTAAAGCTCATCATGTTAACACATGATGATGGATAGGAAGAAGTAGTATATCTAGGAAAGGAATTCCTTAATTAGAAGTCCAAGATTGTGAATTATGAAAGATGGAAGGTAGGAATTCTTGGTAAACATGCAAACCTAATTCTATAACCAAACCTAATATCCATATCAAATGATTGATTTATCATCTTATTTTCACAATGTCTTATAGGAATAATTTCCTATAGAAAATCACTCAAGTATATCTTTGACACTTTCAAACCTTTTAAAACATGTGTATCACATAATTGGAAATTGCTAGAAACCATTATCCCCAATATTATATCCATATATTAATCACACTTAAGCAAGTAATGAATAGCTAGTTCCAGAAAACAACTATGCATATTTTAAATAAGAAGGGTGGTTAGGATTCACCTGTTAGTAGGTTTTGAATAATAGAATTCACCATTCTGAGAACCCTAATAATTAAATTCTCTTATTTAATGATTGTTATATAATAATAAAGATGGATACATGCTTTGCATATATTTAGCTACCTTAAACCATTATCATTATGTTCATTAGGAGGAAATACAAATCATTCTATAAGGGTGTAATATGATTAATAAATCCCTAAAAACCTAACCTGTATTAGTTATAATAAAATATATACATTGCTATTTCCAGACTCATGAGAGTAATATTAACCATATTAATTCTTTTGTTTGTCATACATCAAATAATGCCATAGGATCATAATATAAAAATTTCTCTCCAAACTATAAGTTAACGAGAATTAAATTCTATCATTAAATAAAGAAATATCATAATATAAATCCATGGCTTACTATAGACAGAAAATTAATAGTAAATGCCCTTATAAAATATTAAAAGGATCTATATAAAGAAAATAAAGAAATATTACATTATTTAATAAAAGCTCACAAAATGCTACTAAATACCTTTTAATATTGTTATAGTTATTTAGCAAATAAATTCTGTAAAGAAAGATTATTAAACAAATGAAAAATACAAATATGAAAAATGAAACAGAAAAGGGAAAACTAACAGAAAGAAAATAATAATAGAGGAATTAGATCTGGCACACGGCCCATTCCCTCTTCGCTCTATTTGTCGTCATGCCAGCCACGAATTTTTTTTTCCCGCTCAGCTCACTTCGACCCAAAGACCAGCCCACCGGTAGCCATACCACTTGTGTTCGTCTTCGCCGCCAGCGATGGTGGAAGCAGCCGACCATCGCCGACCATCGATCGGCCGACCGTGATTCCCTTGGCCGAGCTCGAGAGAGAGGATAAGAACCGCCGGGGTGCCCTCTCTCATCCTTATCTCCCCACAACCTCTCTCTGAACCTCCCTCTTCCTCTTCCACAAGAACACCGGACCCTAGCTCGTTAGAGTCCAATGGAAACCGCTGGTACCAAGCTCCCCTAGCCACCCTGAGGGCACCGCTAAACTCATTTTGTTGTTATAGATCAACCTGCAAAAGGAATCGAACCTCCGTGCCCTCTACCGTCGACACCGATCTCGAACTCCGCCGCTCGCCGTCGACGACGGCCACCTCATCCGGCAACGCGTGGCTTCGCCGAGCCTCTCGCTATGCTCCTGGTGAGCGCGCGAAGACCAGAGCGTTCCACCGTCGGAGCTCATCGAAGCTGGTGCTCCGGCGACCAAAAACCAGCTGCGCCGCCACTATTCGGCTTCCCGCATCCCGCTGATTCGAACATGACCAAACCCGCGTGCCCACATGCCCTCAATCCGTGGATCAAACCACGATCTGAGGATCATCCTCAGATGAGGTCAGCGTGACATCACGCTGATGTCATATTTCATTTTTTATCATTTTAAGAAATTGTGATAATGTTTTCTGTAATAAATAAAAAACATAGAGATGACGTGCCATAGGCCCCACTGATCAGTGACTTGGGATAGCTGTGAGTATGGTGTAAAAGTTCTGTGTCTGTTTCAAAAATAAAAAACAATATACATTAAAAAACAAATAAATTCTAGAAATTAAATAAAATGAATAAATCTTGTTAAGTTAATAACTTTTGTTGTATAATTCAGTAAAATACATATAATATATGAAAATTTGTAGAAAAATAAAATATATAACTCAAAATTATTAGCAAACATTATTATGTTAACAATTTAAATAATTATTGTTTAATAAAGATTTTAAAAGTAATAAAACTTTGATAATTCATATTTTAATAATGGTAAATGTTAAAAATATAAATAAAATACCAAAAATATTAGAAAAATAAGAACTATAATCATGCATTATTATTTCAATTAATTAAATATTTATTATTTATTAAGAATTTATAAAGTAATAAACCTTGTAAAAATCGTATCTTATTATTTATAAGTCACAAAAATAAATGTAATATACCAAAATGATCATAAAAATAATACCTACATGTTAAAAATATAATATTCTACTTTTGAGTTAAATAAAAATTTAAATACTTTAATAACTTGAATTTAAACCTATTCACTCAGTTGGTAATTCATATAAGGGTAAATAAAATTTGTTAATATTTTAAATTGCCAATTTAGGTCTAATAAGTAATACTAGTCTTAAATATTGGTGGTATGAAGTCAAAATGGTTTAACACACTTTAAATACAATTTTATTGAATTATCCTTCAACCATAAGTGTAGATTATTTTATAAAAGGATCATGATCCAATATAAAATCTCCAAGAATAATTTGTAGTGAAATAAAACCCATTCCTTTACTTTAACCACAAGTTTATCAACATCTCAAAACACTATAGTGAATCCATAAGTAGTTAAGTAATATTACTTCCTTGTTTACAAACTATAACCACTCATTTATAAAAAGGTAAATGATTCTACTCCAGTATAATAATAAGAAATCACTACTCAAATAAAAGTATAACCACTCTTAAAGTATCCTTAGGGAAACATTATGAAGTACACAAGGTACAAATAGCATAAGCAATATACCTTAAGTCCATCCATGTCTTTAAAGTTAACTTTAGTCTACAAGACTTTAAATATTATGATAAAGACTTTACTATGTGTTTTATAGTTAACTTTGGTCTATTTTAATTAAGACCTAAAGCATCTCATTACCAAACTAACCAAGTTAAAAACCAAGATAGATAAGTCTCAAATACTACTAATATCATTATTCAAATGGAGTAATTATTGCTTACTTAAGGACTATAACTAGAAAGAACACCTAATAAGGTTAACTTAAAGTTAAATACTTCTGCTTATTTAAGTAAGATTTTCTTCAAAAGTTATTCATTTTGCCACTTTAGTCAACTGATGATAATTAATCATAATTACGTTACTTTATACTTTAATTATACACTTAGGATTGTTAACACTTAAGTTCCTTATAAATGTCATTACTTACAAGGTAAAAGTTGAAACTAAGGTAATTCTCATATAAGCAATCTTTGAGTAGCATACCTCAATAGTATATATTATGGTTGTATACCATTATTTTTACATGTTGTTTCACACACACACACACACTCACAAGCCTTAATAAGAAGCACACGTATGAAACTTATCTAAAAGGACAACACATTCTAAAGGAACCATTTCCAGTTTCCAAACCCTAGATCAACGTTATCCCCGGGATTCGAGTTTATGAAATTGCATTACATTACTTATGCATAATAGCATCTTGTTTCTTTAAACATTAGTCCTTACCGTACCAATGATGCTGATTTCAGATATTGGATCTTATATTGTCTCGAAGACCGTGAGTGCATAATCTTGCAATCACAAAAGGCAAGTTCACACTTGCTCATGTCCTTTGATTATTTTTGGTAAAGTATTTTGCAAATCTAGTGTTGTCATCACCTGCATTTCAAAAAGGTCAGAAAACACTATTTTCATAATAATTTTATTATAGGTTATATACCATGAGGTAATAACCTACTATGAAAGTTCCGGTGGTAAAGGAACATATTATCTAGGACTTAACAACCAATGTCGCCAGTGATTCTTGCGCCGTATATCACGCGTTAACCATGAGATTTGGAATGTGAGAGAGAAGTCAGCTGTATCTTCTTCCTCTCGCATGTAGCTAGATGTGTAGGTCGTGGCTGTTATCCTTGTAGCGTGCATATTAATTGGTAATTCGTAGAGGATATGCAGCATATGGGTGGGAACCCTCAACGTCTCACGATAGTTCTGGAATCTAACGGTCTATACAAACCATTGCCGTAATTGAATGTGTGGGCATGGTGTACACCAAGGAGGCATGCGGGGTCACGAAGGAGGCAGTGATTGGCTTGGATCTTAGACTGGGCTCCATACCAAGGAAGTATGGACAAGGTCATGACTTGGTTGTGCAACAAGGCTAAGGTATCTCATGGGTAAAGTAACGCACCTCTGCAGAGTGTAGGAACTATAACTTGTTACTCCCTGTTCCGAGAAGGAGCTGCGAACGCGGCAGGAAAGGAACTCCATGAAAGTTCTGGTAAACCCGTGAAGGCTGACGGACATAGCTTTTCAGAATAAAAGCAACATTTAAAGAAATGTTTATGAAAACTTGCATTGCCTACGACCTATGGTCTGTGGATGTAGATATAGTGCATCAAACACTCCTTTTCTAGTGAACTTGCTGAGTACGCTCGTACTCAACGTATCTTGTTAACCCTTGCTAGATTCTGAAGCCAGTACAGACGACGTCTACATCACGATATACTCCAGGATTCTTCACCATAAGCTAAAAGCTCTTCAATGAAGTCAAGAAAGTCAACATATACATCAACTCGAGTGAAGAAGAAGTTACTGATTAAATAGGAATATAATCTCTGGCCATAGAACCTATTTCTGTAGAGTATTGCAATAGAAGCAATGCCAGACCATTAGTTAAGATACTACTCTTAATAGTATGATAGTTTTTGAGTTATCTATTTCTCATTCTTCTTTGTAATAAGTTTCTTTCTCTCTCTTTAACCTAGAGTGTTCTCTGGATCTTGTGTAAAGAGTTGAGTTATAACCTATAGTCATGTCTTGGACCTGCTGTGTTTCTGTTGTACCACTCTGAGGGATGTAATACTAGTGGACGGTGTTTCATTGGTGTTATGTCAACGACTATAGTGTACTACATCATGAAGTGGTATGCTGGGTCACCACAGTTGGTATCAAAGCATATGCTTTGACCTTAGGATTAAAACCCTTTTTGGAAGATCTGTAGGTTGGATAGTGACTATAGAAGCCATCTTACTTAAACCAAATACTCTGATGACTTGTGATGAGTATCCACTTGAGGATAACTTTGTCACTAGATACTTAAGTCATTCTTTCTTAGGAGTAATCATTTTATCTTTTCTCAGTATAGTGCTATTTAGGGTCTTCCAAAGGAGACATAAACCACCAAGATATTGTAGGAAAGTTTAGGACATTAATTTAAGTAGTCTTAATGGTGTAGCCTAACCCTAGAATTCAAGTATGACAGTGGAATCTTTTGGTTAGTTGATAACCAAAGACAACATGGTGTAAATCATTAGGATAAGTATTGATGTAATGAGTAGTAATCATGTGGGATTCACTTGAGAATTCTAAGTTATGAAATGAAATTATGTTAAGAACCAATGATAGTGTAGTGAGAAACTAAGTCATCATGATGTGATTAGATCTTAAATCACGATGAGTAAGTAAAACATAACAAGATCATGGTGAGATTAGCTCCAAAACCCTGATGTCGGTATAAATATGATAAGTAATTATTTGATTATCTTGGAGTAGAAGTATGAAAATAACATGGTAAAACTATGATAGAAGTCATAGGTGTCATAATTCCGGATAAATTTTTAGTTTTAGGTGCTCAATAGGAACTTATTAGCCTTTTTAAGAGATCATGTGTGGTTAGTTTACTAATAAAGAAATGTTGGTTATAGTTAATCATTCCATAGGTGAGACAAAAAGTTAGTCGAAAACAAATTGAGACCACTTTGCTTAAATTTATCTTGTTGTAGTTGAGCAATCTGAGTAAATACTTAGACAAAGAATAGTTTGACCCTATGTGCTAAGTATCACAACATAAACCTATATGAGGAGGTGTCATATACTACACAACTAAGCCTGAATTTTAGAGATATTATACTCAACTACTATATTCCGGGCTTAGAATATTGTGTGCTATATGTACCACATTTGGATTTATTTGCTTTTCTTGGATCTTCTTGATTGACTAGATATGTACATGAAGTTTGACTTGGTGTGAAAATGCATATTGCAACATCTAGTTACTACTTGATGTTATAGACCTAGATAGGGATGGAAAGTCGTGTAAGGGAGTGACGATTTTCAAAGACCAAGATGAAGACTTACATGAAGAATGAAGCCAAGTGTAAGGATTATCAACTCAATTTGGAGGATGAATCAAGCTCAGATCATTCTTAGCCAACTATAAGAAGGAATATTAATGTAGGAAGTATCCAAATCCCTGCCACTATCCTATCCATACCTACGACGAAACCAACAGGCCCAAGGAGCATTTGTTGTAGTGTGCAGTTTGGAGAGAAACTTGGAGAGGAGGGCAGAATTTTGAGAGTGGAGGGAGAGGATTCCCATTCCACAAAGATTTTTTGGGGAATAGACAGTGGGCCAAGCAACTTTGCACTGTCCCCCGGAGCAGGATTCTTCTCCTATCCAAAGGAAAGCACGCCGACGTTTATCAATGGCGTCAATGACACCGGCCGGATGGAGGCCGACACCCATGGTGTGGGAGAGCATAGCAGAGAGAATGGAATTGACCAGGAGAAGACGTCCACCAATAGGGAGGGAACGACCCCGCCAGCTAGAGAGGCGTATGTCACTCTTAGAGATGATAGTAGCAAAATCTAAAAGGCAGAGTTTGTGAGTGGACAAGGGGATACCAATGTAGGTCTGGGGGAAAGAGGAAATCTCACATCCAAAGGAGGAGGCCATGGCCGAGGCGGTAGAAGGATCGGTTTTAATGGGAACAAAGGTACGTTTGTGAAAGTTGATCTCTAATCCTATTGCCACAGAGAAACTGTCCAGGAGAGTTTTGATATTTTCAACATGGTCAGGGATATCTCTAATGATGATGAGGGTGTCATCCGCATATTGGAGAATAGGGCAGGGAAGGTCATCCACAAGACGGTGAAGAAGGAGCCCATCCCTAGAGGCTTGAAGAAGAAGTTGCTGCAGGACATCGACAATAATATTGAAAAGGAAGGGGAGAGGGGGTCGCCTTGCCGAAGACCGCGATGACATTGAATCCAGCGGCCGGGGATGCCATTGAGAAGGACAGCCGTAAGGCTAGATTCATTAAGGATCTTGATCCACTTTTGCCAAAGTATCGGGAACCCTTTAGCCATAAGGATACGATCGAGGGCTTCCCAACTTATGGAATCAAAGGCTTTGCGAAAGTCCAGCTTAAACACAACTGCAGGGGACGAACACTTGTGGCAAGATTGGACAATTTCTGTAGCATGGACAAAGTTTTCGGCGATCGAACGACCAGAGATGAATCCCGTCAGGATGAACCAAGAAGGGAATAAGCTTGCGCAAGCGGAGGGTCAAGCATTTGGAATGGAATTTAAGACAACTTTTTGAAGGGAGAATGGACGAAAGTTGTCAGGCTTATTGGCACCCTCTTTTTTTGGAAGGAGAACAATGTAGGATTTATTAATGGGACGAAGGTCGGTTTTGAGCGAGTGGAAGTGGTGAAGAGAATTAAGGAGTTTGTGTTTGACCAAATCCCAGTGACGTTGGAAGAAGGCGGGGCCAAAACCATCTGGGCCAGGGATAGAGTTTCTGTTCATGGAGAGAACCGCAGCCTAAAGCTCATCCATGGAGAAGGTCCGGACAAGAGAGGCAGCCTGGAAGGAGTCCAGGGAGGTAGACGTGACAAGGGAAGGTAGGTCCAAATTATTATTGGAGATCTTGGGCTGCCCGAGAAGATCTTTGAAAAAGGAATGGAGGGTAAGGGCTTTTGCATCGTGAGAGAAGGTGGGGTTGCCATCCTCATTGTCCAGAACCTTAATTTGGTTTTCCGAAGTCTGCTAGAAGCACAATGATGAAAATAACACGAGTTTTCATCTCCAAGAACACAATGACGGATCTTAGCTCGTTGTCGCCAATAGGTAGCACGAGCGGCATTTTGTCGGCTCAGATGGGTTTTTGCTAGAAGTATAAGCCGAGATTCAAGAGGATAAATAGTGCGACATTCCTCAAGGCGGTCAATAAGCTCTATAACATTGCGGCAATCGGAGAGGCAGACATAGGGAAGCTTACGAGTCCTAGACCAAGCACGAGCCGCAGAGCGAATACGTTTGAGCCTGAGGCAGAGACGACCAACATTAGAGAGGTGGGCATGGGAAGGGCCAACACTACCCCAATTGTTAGTGACAATAGCCGAGAAGCCGGAGTGAAGAAGCTAGGTGTTCTCCATCCTAAAGATGGAGGTGCGAGGATCTTGAGAGGAGGCCTCAAGGCAAAGGGGAATATGATCAGAAGTGGGTCTAGACGAGGAAGTTAACATAGAGTCAGGGAGGGCCAAACTCCAAGAATTGTTAACAAGAACACGATCAAGCTTAGACATGATGGGAGGGCATTGCTGATTGGACCAGGTAAATTGGTGATCGAGCAACGGGATCTCTATAAGGCCAGCATTATGAATGAAATCATTAAAAAGAGAAGCTTCAGTATTGTTGAAGTTATCATTGGACATTTCTTTCGGTAAGCAGATGAGATTGAAATCCCTCATAATGGCTACAACAGAAGAGAGGGGGCGAGAATGTGTTCAAGAGAGGAGAGGAAGAGAGGCTTTTGTGTGTGCAGACAGTGACCCTAGACATTGATAATAGAGAAAACAAGGTTGTTGGGTGGAAGGCGAAAGTAGTGATAATAGAGAAATCATCAATGGAGTGGTGGATGAGATCAACCAAGGAAGCATCCCAAGCCGTCATGATACCGCCGGAGGCGCCATCCGATGGTTTGAAGACGAAGGAGCGAAGGGAAGGAGGGAGAAAAGTGGAGGCAAAGAAGGAGGAGATAGTCTGGAGTTTAGATTCTTGGAGGCAGAGAATAGAGGGAAGGAAGGTGTCATTAGCAGCCCGAACATCGTCACGTTTCTGCTTGCGTCCAAGGCCCCGTACGTTCCAAGAAGTAAAAACAAGTTTGATTAACATTTAGACTGGAATGCAACAACAAGATAGTAGATACGTACGAGGGAAAGAACAATAGGCTGCCACAAATTAGCAGTACCACAAGTCTTAGAAGCAGTCTCGGTTACAGGGGCAATCACATCCCAAATAGGAAAGGGAAAATCGTTAAGTAAAATAGAGACTCGCACAGCCAACATGGCCTGATTAGGAGGCCTCAAGTAGATATCACAGAATCTGGAGTGGCCGTAGAGGGCCAGGCTAATAGAGGAGATGGCAGCAAGGATGACCCAGAGGGCTCGGACAGGAGGGTGCCGTCCGATCATGGAGATCTTGCGAGCTCCGGTCAGAAGGGGCAGGTCCAGTGAGCTCATTAGCAGCAATGTCACAGGCATCTGCAAACATCAAAACATCGCGTCAGGAAGAGGAGCATCGTCCGCAAGAGCAATTGCAATAAGATCAATGGAAGGGAGTTCGCCAGGGAGGCTTGGCTCCGTCTTGCTTGAGCCTTCGAATCAAACTTTTTTGCGAAGGGAAGCTCTATCAAGGACAGAAATATAGGTACCTGGGACTCGAAGCAAGAAGAAGGAGCTGCGGCGAGGCTCAACAGTCTTCTTAGGCTTGGGCCAAGCCGTGACACGGATAGGGACATCATCCAGCACCGGGGAGAGCGGGGTACCGATCTCGGCATCCCTAGGAAGAGCAGCCGCAGACTCATTGTGAAGGACCTCAGCTTTGTCGATTTCAGCGGCTCCAATGAGCGGCAGGACAGAGTTGTCAGGAGTTTGATCATCATCAACCACCGCAGTGGCAGAGGCCATTTCATTGCCCATCAGCAGGTCAAAGGCGAAGGACAGGGACACGTCAATTTCCTGCTATGGAGGGAGGTCACGAGCAAGAATATCCGCGGTGAGCGAGCGCCGTTTCAGCGGACCAACATCAGCAATGGAATGGATGACACCCACAGAAGCCGAAGAGAAGTTGACGACCATCATTCCTTTGCAGCTAGGGAAGGGAGAGGCATGGCGCATCGGAATGCGGAAGGCAACGCATTCCGCATTGAACTAGAAAATAAATCAACCATTTTCAAAAGATCTCATTGAACTAGAAATTAAATGTCAAATGAACAAAATGGAAGAGAAAATAAAATTTTGATCTGGGGTAAGTTTTATGGATTAATTTTGTCTCATGGAGGGTTGAATAGTCTGGCTTGCATGTGGATGGGTGCAATGTATCTTTCCTAAATTAGGATGCATATTAGGTTTGATCAAAGTCAATCTTTATAAAGTTTGACCAACTATATGTAAAAACATACTAACTTTTCTAATATCAAATACATATAATATGAAAATATATTTCATAATGATTCTAGTAACATTGAGTTGATGTCATAGATGTTCATACTATTCTCTAAATATTTAGTCAAAGTTTATAAAAATTGACTTTGATCAAAAGTAATACTTGTTCTAATTTGGGAAGGAGGGAGTATGTGCAGTGTATCAGACCGAAACTCTAAATCAGTCTTCCCTGCAAGCCCAAATGCCCCGTTGCATGTTCATTCATTCAGACATACATATGCTAACCGATGATTTGGCCTGTCATTTGGGAACTAGACATCTCGCCAATTCTTTAACATATACTTCCTCCTTTTAGAAATATAAGATGTTTTAGGTTATTGAATGAGATGTATCTAGACACCTTTTAGTGTCTAGATTCATTTGAACCTATACACTAAAAGATGTCTAGGTACATCTCCTTCACAAACCTAAAACATCTTATATTTCTAAACGGAGGGAGTATATCGCTACAAGCCTACAATCCAAACAGCCCACATTTTTCAATGTTTTGCTCATGCCATTGATTTGGTCATGACAAAAAGTGGGCATCAATGCAAAATGACCTAGAATTTGCCAGTATGATAAAGCTCGAATTTATGGTGGTACTTCCTCATGAATTTTTCACCACACCAATTTTTTTATTTTACCACCAACTTGTCTTTTCTTAGTACTATATATTTGATACCTTTGCTGCACGCATGGAAACCATAAATCTCACCCAAATACCTATCCCATCACACACTATTTGCATCAAACACATAACACGAAATGAGTATTAAAAAAACTCGAAATGAGTGACATCAGGAAAACTATAGAAGCATCCAGATGGTGTTGGGCGAGTGGTTGCCCCATTTCTCTCATTTTCTCGCATAGTGGTCAAGCTTTTCTATTAGCAGCTAGCTAGGAGTGATATAGACTGTTGAGAGATGATGTGTCAAAGAGTTGAGTTTGTTGTTGTTATAGCATAGGCGTTCTGTTGTACTTTTTAAGTTGATCTAGGTTTTTATCTTAATTAGCTTGATGGACAATGTTTTTTGTTCTTGTGAGGGAATTTATCTTTGTTTTGGTCGGACCACGAATACCCCACATAGGCATAATACATCAAAAAAAATACTTGACATTAATGTTTGGTGAACATCAAGTAGTAAAATCAAACTACTAAGAACCCCCAACAACTAGCTAAACAAGATCAACTTGTAGAACATCTAACCCTTGAAATCAAATCGAGCAAGTGAGATAAAATAGACTAGAGAGAGTAGTAGAGATTCATAGAGAGAGAGAGGGTTACCTTCAGAAAGTGGGAGCCTAACTCACCACTGATGGAGAAGGGGAAGAAGATGAGGACCGCAGCGATGGCGGCCATAGGGAGTTCCCCAAGGGGCATCTCACCTTAGGTAAAGCCACACCGGCGGAAAGGTTACGCCAGCGACGTGTACCAGTATCCAGTAGTCACTCGAGAAGCACCAGTGTGCGGAGGCTATGCCATGAACGAAAACCTAAACATGGATTATGGTTGGGCACAACCAGAGTAGGGCTCGAGGAGCAAATAAAGTTGGCTCTATTGTAGAGCGGAGGAGGAAAGTAGTTGAGCACGAGTGCGGCGACGGAGACGGCTGGAATCTCTAGGGTGACGCCGACGGTGATGTAGTTGCTATATATATATATATATATATATATATATATATATATATAGAGAGAGAGAGAGAGAGAGAGAGAGAGAGAGAGAGAGAACGTGGGTGAGAGAAAGAGAGGTGACGAAGTCTGGTCGAACTAGACCGTTTTGGGGATGGTGTTTGCCAGTGGGCCCAATGCCATTTTGATCATTTCCCAAAATGCTAAAATATAAAAATAAGTATATCTTTCATTTCATATGTTAGAAAAAACACAGAAATCGGAAATTGTGTGTAGAATCCAAAAAAGTATTTTTGCTAGAATTTTACAAAATTCTTTAATTGGAGTGAAAATTTTAATTAATTAAATCACTCAAAAGAAATGGATAAATAATCCTAAAAAGGATTTTTTTATCCAAAAATGTCAAAATACAAAATAAAAGAGTAAAAAAACAATATTCTTGAATTATGGAAATTCTGAAGTGAAATTCCACTATAACCGAAATGGCAAATAAATAAATAATTTATATACTATTAAACCCTAAAAGGAAAATTTGGTAATTCAACCTAAATGGAGAAGAAATGCATATTTAGGGGGGATTGGGGGGGGGGGTAGCAACACACTTAAATTAAGCATCTCCTATATCCTTATCATGTGGATTTGGATTTTAAATATTGTTCTTACTAGAAAATGAGGTTCAAATCCTAACGGACGCGAATTTGGGTTCTTATTATTTTCCTCCGCCACTTTCCTTTCAAACAATGATGGATTTTTGACCCGAGGTTTAGGGTCAAGTAATCTTTCGAACTGCATTATCTTGTAGTTACCAGGCAAATTCAATATTGCATGTCCTTTGATTTAATTTAAAAATTATTTCAAAAACTTATCATCTTCATTCACAGAAATATCGTTTCTCGAATTACTTGAATTAAGAAATGATGGACGATGGAATCATGGGTGGAATACATGATGAAAAATTATGTGGGTGGAGATTCCATTGTACTAGGAAAGTAAATTTAGGACTAACAACAAAAGTAGTCAGACATTCTTGCACATATAGAAAGAGCTGACCATAGATCTTGTTATGGGGCAAGTGAGTCGAATGAATTTCTTGCTTTTGTATGTCCTCATACACTAAGCCGGGTTGTGATCCAAGGAGAAGATTAGCGGGTGGGAGCCCGCAACGTCTCCATGATGTGCTGCAGGATGAAAACTTAGTTGTATAGGAAGATATGGTAATTGAATATAGGTCCCTCGATCGAACCTCATTACAAAGGGTGGACAGCGGGGCTGTGGAACAGGACTCAGCATGACTTTGATGATATACTTGGTGTGTGCCCCATACCTAAGGAAATGTGGATGAGAGTAATAATACCAAGGAAGTTTGTGGGAAAAGTAGAGAATGTAGAAAATATGACATGTTACTCCCTGTTTGGTAAAAGAACTATGAACTTAGCAGAGAGGGACTCCATAAAGTCCTAGCAATCCATGGAGACTGACGGACTTAATTTTTCTAAACTAAAACTCACCTTTTCTAAAAACCTGATTCCGAAAACTTGCGTAAGCCCATAATTCTTGTCCACGTACTAAACCGTGCCTTCTTAAACCCTTTCTTAGGTTGTAAGTAGACAAGAAGCCAATGAAAAGGAGGAATTCAATGATAGGATATCAGATCTTCAGAAGACAATAGAGGTTTAGATATAGCAGAAATAAAAATTATAGATATAGAAATCACTAAAGCAAGCATAGGTAGATGAGATCGCAATAGATTAGCTTACTCCGTAAGTTGCAAGCTCCAATGATGCTAAGCTTAGTAGTATTATTGATTAGGAAGTTACTCCATCTGAATTTTAATTTCAATTGACATGTGAATCCTCATTGGACCGAGAAGGATCTCGAAGCTTCTGTACATTTTTGGATCTTGGAATGAATACATGAGAAGTACCATGTTTCTATTGTAGCACTCCGAGGGATGTAATATTTACGGAAGTGAACTTTCGTAAGTGTTATATCAATGACTTGTACACTTTTTTTTCGAAATGGGGAGCGTAGCCCCGGCCTCTGCATCAATTGATGCACACAGCCAACCTTTTATTACATAGTTCTCAAGAAGTAATTTATTACAATCAAGGATCCGCTAGGGTTGAGACATGTATCAACCAGCGAAAAATAAAAGGCAATATGAAGCTATCCATTTTGAAGTCTACTAATATGCCTCCATCCAGTAGCCTGAAAAAAGAAATCCTGTGCCACCATTAATAGGCGGTTGCATCCAGTAAGCATTGGTTCCTGCTGGTCCACCGGTAGCAAATGAGACCAAAGTTGGATCAGTACACAGCGAGTCGGATAACCTGCAAAAGTTTGTACCCATTTGTTTGTTAAAGATAATGCTATTGCGGCTTGTCCAAATGGACCAACATAAAGCTGAAACCCCGACACGGATCCTAGCTTTAAGTTTTTTGTTCATACCATTCAACCAATTACCAAACATATTAGTAATATTTGTTGGAGGGGTTATGTTGTATGTAAAGTATATCAGGCGCCATATAATTTTTGCAAAGGGACATGAGATAAAAAGATGTTCTATAGTCTCCACCGAGTCACAGAAACAACACTTTTGACACCCCTTCTAGTTTCGTTTTTTTAGATTGTCTTTTGTTAGCAGGACTTTTTAATTAAGAAACCACATGAATTTTTTTATTTTTAATGGAATCTTCAACTTCCATAAGTACTTGCTTAAGAATCTAGCATGACCATTCAGTAGGTCGAGATACATAGATTTGACTGTAAAAATCCCGTCGGAAGTAAGTTGCCACATGAACATATCCCTGCCTTGGGTAAGTTGTACCGTCATTAGTCTCTGGCATAAGTGCAACCAGTTATTTCACTTACCACCAGTTAAAACCCTCCTAAAGGAAATATTCAAAGGGGTTTGGGACAAAACAGTTGCAACGAGAACATTCTTCCGTTGAGCAATGTTATATAGTGACGGGTATTGAGCCGATAAAGGTATGTCTCCTGACCAGGTGTCTTCCCAAAATCGCACCGTCGTCCCATCTCCAACTTTAAAAGAGCCTTGTTTGAAGAAATCATTTTTCACTCTCATAAGGCCTTTCCAGAAAGGAGAATCCATGGGCTTGGCCTCTACCTGCGCTAAAGTCTTATTTTTTTAAATATTTGTTATATAAGATCTCTTGCCACATCCCTTCCTCTGATAATAGTTTAAAAAACCATTTTCTTAACAAACACTTATTCTTTAACTCTAACTCTTCGATTCCCAGCCCCCCTTGATCCTTGGGACGACATATAATGTTCCATCTCGTTAACCTATATTTTTTTTGTTGTACCATCGCTTTGCCAAAAAAAAACACTGGGTACACTACACTATAACATGCAATTGCGTACTAGGCTATCGCAACCACTGGGACCAAAACCTTTGTCGTGCGTTAGGTCCACGAGCTCCTGGCCGGCCTCGCGGATGGATGGCTTGATCGCTTGATCGATGTTTCCTTGTCAGATCATTCACAGTGCTCATCCTCATAGTGTTGTATCCCGGTGTGTTCGTAGGGTCGTCGGCGGTCTCCTTGAGCCGCCGCTAGCGAAGGTACATGGCTAATACAGACTCCTCCTCATCTGGCTCCGGCTTGGGAAGGCGAGGCTTGTCGATGAAGAGTCCTCACGCCGGGCTGCGCATCATCACCGATGGTGTGAACTCCTCCCGCACCTACCTTTTGGGGTCAGGGTAGGGGGAGGCGTGAGGAAGACCGACTAGAGGAACACGCCTCAGCTCGCTCGAAGACGAAGAACGCGAGGAGGATCCTGATGTTTCTATCGAAGCTCTTGGAAGCTAGTGGGCTTCTTGTGGTGGCTCTCGTAGTAGTGAAGGTGTTGGCGATGACATATCCAGGCGATGGCCTAAGATCCTCATGTGCTCGATAACGACATCCAGGGTGTGGGTGATGCACCTTAGAACCGGTTGCACCCCTCCACGTTGAAGGAGTTCGGGCCCAATGAGGTCGTCGAGTTCTGCCATGCCCTTCGTCCACTGTCTTTGGAAGACGTTGAGAAACCACTCATTGTTGTTGTCGATGACCCACACGGGAACACACGCTCTTCCGTCGACAGCCTCCGCTGGTGCTCGTGTATCTGATCCCACCATGCCTTGCTACTTGCATAGTGGCGGGATGCCGATGCCTTTCGGCGCTATCGTGCAGCTGTCGCTTGGGAGGCGGTTGCACGATGGGCATGGGTACCGCACTCGGTAAAATGCCCACACTTGGTCGACGGTGAGGCTACGCGGCACAAAGCCATTCGCGGCGGCACTGCCGGTGCGTCTGCTGCTTGACATGGCGGTGTGGGTGTAGTGCTCGAGAGGTAGCCATGGTTTTCTCGAGAGACAGGCAAGGAGAGACTGCGACGATGGGTGGTGCCAATTTATAGGACTGGCCTGCCACTCGGGCCGCGTCGCTAGCGCGTTGCGTCCGGGTGCCGAGCATGTCCCATGTGGAGCGGGGATGCCCTCAAAGGCACCAAACACCGCGTGGACCGAAAATGCTCTAGGGCATGCCAATGTGCGTTTTTTCTGCCCAGCGTGCCGTATTGGCCTTTGGGGCGTCCTTTGGGACACGTGACTAAAGATGCTCTTAGACGATACTAAAGGAAAAGATAGGAAAAAAAAGGGACAGAGAAAAAGCAACAAAAGAAGTGGAAAGCCTTTGAGCTGTTGAGCACACACGTCCGCATCAGGAGGCAGGAGTAGTCTGTTCCGTGTCCAAGCCGTAAAAGCGACACAAGACGGAGGTGTCCGTTTGCTGCTAGCTACACGGAACAGCTACTACTGAAATTTGATAGGCATCTACTAGTACGTACCAAAATCGAACGTCAGTGTCAGAAACTAGTTTTGGACAGGAGGGAACATGATTCTGCATCCATATTAATTGACTCATATTTATTTAGATTTGGATGAATCTAGACACCGTTTAGTATATAAGTTTATCTAAATTTTAACAAATCCAAGTCAATTAATATGAGTCGGAGGAAGTAGTAGTATCCTCTTTACTCTCCCCCTGTCTCGCTCGCGAAGAGGACCGCAATTATTCTCCCACTTTCCCCACGCAAGAAAGAGAGTGAAGTTTGGACTGCTCTGCTCTGCTCGTGGGACGAAGAAACCTCTGCTCTGCTCTGCTCTGCGGCACTTGGAGTTCAAATTAATGGTACGTGCGATTCAAATTTAATTGCATGGGATTGTCGATGAATGAATTCCCGTTTGTTTTTCAATGCTAGGTTTCTGTCCTTCTTCCCAATTGAATTGAATTTCCTTACCGGGATAGGAATTGGAGTAGACTTTAATTTGTGGAAGCAGAGGAAATTCCCACCTTGAATTTATATCCAGTGATGATTATTGACTAGAGTAGGCGAAAACCACCTGCATGAGCTGAGCTGAGCTCTGAGTTTTGGCATGTATTATGTAGGCGAGCTATTACAGAGGCCAGGAGGCTTCCGCTGGCGGCTACAGGAAAGACAGAGGCGGCCGCAAGCGTCTGACGGCGCAGAAGAGGAAAGAGATCAAAGAGGCCTTTGATCTCTTCGACACCGATGGCTCCGGTATCCATTCATTCTTGTCGCCCAATTCATCCATGCATGGGAATTTCTCTTACTATCATCATTTCCTTGATGCTGGCATGCTGCAGGCACCATTGATCCCAGGGAGCTCAACGTTGCCATGAGGTGCGCTTGATTTTCGAAAAGCCTCTGGATGAGTATGATTACAGTCGTGTCTGTTGTTGTCTAATTCATATATGTTTGGTATCTTCATTCCCAGAGCTTTGGGGTTCGAGATGACGCCTGAGGTACAGTAGCAGCAATCAAATTCAAATCAGGAGATGGCATGGAGCTAATAGCTGCAATAATTGAGATTGTTCTTGGAGCGATTCTTTTTTTTTCCTTGTGCGTGTGTGTGTGCGTGCAGCAAATCAAGCAGATGATCGCGGAGGTGGACAAGGACGGCAGCGGGACGATCGACCTGGACGAGTTCGTGCACATGATGACGGGCAAGATGGGCGAGAGGGACGCCAGGGAAGAGCTACACAAGGCATTCCGCCTCATCGACCAGGACGCAAACGTACGCCTTCCTACCTTAGCTACCTGCTCATCATTCTTCTCATCACCACCCAGGAAGGAAACCATGGTGATCTTGTTGTATGTCTCGCTGACCCGCAGGGGAAGATATCCGACGTGGACATCCAGCGGCTGGCCATCGAGGCCGGCGAGCACTTCACGCTCGACGAGGTCAGGGAGATGATCGACGCCGCCGACGAAAACGGTGACCTTCTCTCTCACTCTGTTTTCGTCCATGTTATTTTGGTTCATCTCTTCATCAATCTATATATATAAGCACGGATGATATAGGTGACGGTGAGATCGACATGGAGGAGTTCATGAAGATGATGAAGAGGACAAGCTTCGGCACCGGATTCTAGCTAGTGAGCATTCCACTCTTCCTGGAATGCCAAGCACACTGAACCGAGAGATGATCAGGGTCGTACTTGTACATACTCGATTGCAGCATACGTACATGTAGTTCCCCATATTTGTACATGAATAATGCATTCCGTTGCGTGACATAGAACAAACTATTTATTTCATATATGAATGTCTGATAGCCGATAAATGCTCTTACTTTTACACAACCTATATTATTAAAAAAACAGTAAAAATGAACCGCTCAGTGCTTCGAATCGGGCCGATAAGTAATAATGAATTGCTCGGTGCTTCGAAAGCCCGGTTGATATTTCTATAGCATACCGACACATGTACCAAAGCAACAAGGACTAAAGAGCATCTCCAATAGCATTTTCCGGAGGGTCTCCCAAGTCCCTTGTTTATCCGGATGGCGAGTTTTCGCCCAACCGCGTTCCTAGAAAGTAAATTCTACTGAATTTGGTCCAACACTGTTGAATCTCACCATCACCATGGATGCACATAGTATGTGCTTGACACAATGTATGAGCCAAGTTTTTGTTTTAGTGAGTCAAACTTAGTAGTTCGGTTAGGAATCACTTCTCTTTAGAGGAGTACTTTTACTACTCTAAGTTTTAGGAAGCCGGTTTACTTCTCTAACTATTGGGGATCGGTTAGAGATGCCCTTATAACGCAGATCGGCCGGTCGCCACGCCACCGCCCACTGGCCTGAGATCTCAGAAGACAACGCCGCCACCACCCGCACCACGCGGAGATGAGGTCCAAAGGTGCACAAAGTCCCCCCAACCAGTCATCGTGCCGGCCTCACGGCCACGGTGGCCACCAAGGTTGTCAAAGAAGTCCAGGGCATCCATCTCCACCAGAAGAGCTGCATCGTCTAGGTGAAGATCCAACCGAAGATCCAACCACATGTGGAGGATGGGGACCCTGCCTCTACCTGTCCTGCTTGGGATGAGAGTCCGCCATTATTCGGCAGCAACAAGGGAAGGGGCACAACAGGACTGACCTGAGGGGAGGGCTGGTGCGGCGGCCACCCCGAGCCCAAATAAATTGTGGCCGGGGCCCTTCCCAAATAATTGTTTCATATAGCCATATAGCTAGGCACAGAAGAGATCCTAGAAAAGAATGAAACTTCACGTTTTCTTCCAAGCCAAATTGGGCGCTTTTCTTTTTCTAGACAAACCCAACACTTCCGATTATGAATAGCGATCAGATCAAGATGCAATGGAAATGGGCATCCATCTCTTTCACCCATAGGGGCGGGCCTTCACGCGACGCGAGCGGCGAGTCCCAGACTACCAGTTCGGCCGTTCCCATCCAGTTCGACCCGATCGCGTCGGCACGCACTCACGCACGTGGCGCGCGGCACGCCCTGACTCCCGCAATCCCGCTCCATGAGCCCCTGACGCCGTCGCCCGTTCTTCCTCGCTCGTTGCCGGTCGCCCATCTCATCTTTTCACTTGGACTTGGGAAAAGATAATACCATACAAGTCACAAGATAAGGAGCTAACAAGGTGACCAGAGTGCACGAATTCCCTGAAGAGAGGAAGCAACAAACTCACGCGGGGAGCAATATTTAGTTGACACCGCCCATTTCGACGAAGCTACGTAAAGCTATCTCATCCAACAATATCTCATTTGTTAAGAACCATTCCTCCGTTCCAAAATTTGATAATTTGATGTGCACCCTTTCCATCTTGTGCCAAAAGAGTCATTATCTCTCCTCTTTGGGAAAAAGAGCACCCCATCCGAGAAAATCAACAACTACAAGCAATTCGTCATGAAAAGAGGCTCAAATGTCTCCCGTTCCTACGAGCATTGTCATGAAAGAGCAACTATCTATGATGTGCATACATGATTGATCTATTCGCTTCGATCATATAACTAATACACTTCCTTATTTCTATGTAAACATATGAGACACAATGCAATTCATGACCTATACCATCTCCAGCTTCTCCAGCCTCGTCCGTGCACTGCATAAGTCATTCTTTTTTGTTGAAGGTGTCTTATACAATGTTACAAAATATCGCAAAGGTAAAAAGAAACTTAACTAATAGTTCTGAATAAAAAACTACAAGGGCTACTGCTTGAATCTTGGGAAGACTGTGGTACGTAGATTTATCCCGCAGAACTTATCATTGGAGACAACAACGTAACAAAAAACAATTTATGATCTATGTGTGCCTTCTCATTTGAGTAACTTGCGATTCAATTCATGACACAATGCATGTATACATGTGCTATCAAATAGAAATGAAGTTCTGAATTATGAGTGAAGTGGTCCTACTATTTTATGATGAAATGTTCAATTTTTGGCTGTTGTCAACGCTGGGATGGAGCTGCTAGCTACGCACACGTTTTGTTTAATCGCCCACCCTCACGTAGAGATAGTTCGTTAAATCGTGTTGTATGGGCTGTTTCAGCTTCGATGGCCCGATATTTACTAGTATTGCTAGCTATGTACATATTCATCTAATAAGTGCCAAATATCAAAATCGGGTCCTTAAGCTTTGCAGCTATGTTTATACTCATCAACCAAATCTGTCTCACACTCCAGTATAGCTTTTTATGGCACATGGCTGCTGAGCTGGAAAGGATGCTGGCCTGTTCCCAGGCCAACTTAAAGTTTCATATATAAGATACATGAAAAATTCTGATACTTTCTCCGTCTAAAAATAAGTGGTTTGGATTTATCTAGATTCACATGTATCTATATACTAAAACATGTCTAAATACATGCGAATCTAGACAAAACCAGTCACTTACTTCTGCATGGAGGGAGTAAGAAACAACCCTTTGGTATCTTCTTTCCATGCCGATGCCCCTTGCACTGTGACATACCCTTTAGAGCTGAATTGTTTTAGGGTAATATAATTACCCGTTAGAGCTGAACTGAAGACACCATCAAGAAGGGATTCTGTTTGCCTTTCAAATGGACGTGCTAGCTGATCATGCTGGAATTTCATTGTGTACAAATCATATACTCCCTCTGTCCGAAAATAATTGATTTGAATTTTTTTAGATTTGTAAACAAATCATATACCCTTTAGGGCATGCGTTGTTGCAGAGGGTGGGTGTAATTGGTGTTCTTGTGATATTAATATATACTTTTTTTTTTTAAAAAGCAACTGTATCTTTTGTCGACCGAGCCCCCTGAGGCGGCTGTTATATGTCTTCATTGTTCCTCTACTAGTATGGTGCGCTTGATTGAGAATTTTATAAAGAAGTAGCTATCGACCGTGCAGACAGCTATATCGGTGGGTGCAACTTATTAATCAGTCCTTATAGTAAATTATTTACTTAAGCGAGTCTACACTTGGCATATTTTACTTACTTAAGCGAGTGTACACTTTCATCTACGACATATTTAAACGTTATTGGTGCTTTGTATTGCTGTGGAATTTGGTTATACTTCTGAGCTGTAGAAGTAGGGTGTCATCACGGAGATTGTTTTAATATTTTCTGGAAGTTGTGTTCATTGTCCACTATCTTGGCACCTACGTACACTTTTGTCCAATAAGCAGCTAGCATATGTACCTCAATTCTCTCAAAAACTGTTGGTTAAACTCGGCAGCATGTTTACTATTGAACATCACCGGGGTTGGTTAAGTTGCATTTTTTCCGAAATGGAGGGTGCAACCCCCGGCCTCTGCTTTCGATGCATGCATACGGCCTTTATTGCTTTATTATTTTGATCAACAAAGGAACAACAAAGAATATACATCACCAAACCCGAAGCCACCACATAACACTTACAAACTCGACAATGAAGGAAAATCGTGTCAACGGGGTCGCCCTGTGTCCGAAAAGACAACAAAAACACTCCACCAGCTAGGAACCCAGGAACAATCGCATACCCCGAGGAGCCCTCTAGGCGAGACGAGAGCGTACATCCGGATTAACCTTCTCTTAGCGAGCACTCTGTGTGCACGTCTCAGAAGTCGTCCCCGCCGCCGAGCCTCTGAACAATCTTCACGGTTAAGATCCGCATAAACTTTGCCGTTCCTGCCACTTACGCCACCACGGCGCCAGACAGCGCCACCACCCTGCGCGAGGACATCAGCACGCCCGTCGCCGAGTCCTTGCTGCACCATGCAGCCGGGAATCACCACCGTCGACGCGGAAGATGAGACACCACACCACCAAAAGACCTCCTCCAGGCATCTCGAGCTCCAAAACAATGCCCTCAAGAGGGTGACCGACACCAAAAGTGCCTCATTGTCCGATCTATCCTATATCTAGGGTTTCCTCTAGAGCCTTAGGCATGAGGCGGAATTCGCAGAAACGACGCCTTAAACAAGGTAAACGCCGTCCAACAGCATGGTTAAGTTGCATGCTCCTCAAGTTTTGTATCAAACGGTTGCAATAGTTTGTGGTGATATTGTATACATATTGATTCAGTCTTTCAGAAGATGAGGATAATAAGCTTTCAGTAGAATAAAGTAATTGCTAGCTTAATCCTTCATCCCTTCATCATAACACGTCCCCAAACTCCACGGAAAAGAGTTGCCGTTTCCTCATACTAGCCCCTGATAGAAGCCACGGGTCATGATTGTTGTCATCGAACAATAACTTCGATATGCTAGTTGGAGTATTGGACACATTTGGTGGCCGGGTTCTTCTGGCCGGCAACTACAGGAGCTTTTTGTTGTAGAAAGATAGGTAAAAAACATGGAGGCACAGCGATTCATTTCCTTGACACCTTCCATTCCCATTTCAGCGGTCTCTGCCTAACCAATGAATGTCTCATTCGTCGAATGCTTGAAGACTGTAGTCAGGCCTGGGACTATAGGACTAAGAGCTCTCAGAAACATTTTGTGGTTTCATTGCGATTATAGACATGCATGGTTCTTGTGTTGTTCTTGCGGTGTTGGTGTGTGGGGACGTGGAGTATACCCTGCTCGATGATGTACACCTATACGGAGGTATATATGGGCTGGATATGGATTTCGACGGGATAAAAGAAAATTGCACAATATAAACTCAATATTTTCTAGAAGTGGTGTTAATTGTCCACTGACTTGGGAGCTACGTACTTTTGTCCTATAAGCAGCGAGCATATATACCTCAGTTCTCTCAAAAACTATTGCTTAAACATGCCAGCATGTTTACTACCGATCTGTTCTGTCTAATTCACTACCCTGTACGCAGCTACAGTAGCTTGTTCAGAGATTTTTCCTGTGAAACCGTATGTACATTTATTTTTTGCAGAAACCCGCAACGGTTTCCTTTTATTGAACGTTACCGAGGCTGGTTAAGCTACATATTCCACGAGTTTGTAACAGACGGTTGCAATAGTTTATGGCGAATCTCTCAATACACAAATAGTTTGTGGCTAAACTGTATACATATTGATTCTGTCTTTCAAAAGCTGGGGATAATAAGCTTCCAGTATAATATAAAATAATAGCTATATAAATCGTAATCCTTCATCCCTCCAGCATAACACGTACGTCCCCAAACTTCTACGTTATTTCCTCATCTCAGCCCCGGCCGGTGAGAAGCCACAAATCATGGTTGTTGTCGTCCAACAATAACAGTGTGGGACACACATTTGGTGGCTGCGTTCTTCCATAAATTGCAGGAGCTTGTTGTTGGAGATGCACAAGTAAAAACTGCACAGTGGCCCATCTCTATTCGATTTCTTGACACCTTCCGTTCCCATTTCTCAGCGTTCTCTGCTTAACCAAATATAATTTCTCAATCGTAGAATGCTTGAAGACTGTAGTAAGGCCTGGGACTACAGGACTAAGAGCTCTCAGAAACATTTTGTGTTTCCATTAATTGTGATTGTAGACATACATGGTTCTCCTGTTGTTCTTGCGGTGTTGGTGGGTGGCAATTTTTTTTTTGACTGTAACTACGGCCGGCGGAGGCCAGCCTAAACTATATATTAACAGCCAAAAGGCTCTAAGTTGTCATTACAAGGTGGAAGGGGAAAAAGAGAGAAAGCAAAAAAAGGAAGCATCGCTCAAGGCGGATCAAACATTCTGCACCAGTTTAGCAACGATTATTTTACAGTAGCGGATCGACAGCGGTTGACCATAAGCGGACGTCCTCAACGGTGCGCGGGGGCTCGACGGCGCAGTTGAAGATCAGCGCGTTTCGTCTCTTCTATATGCTCCACGCGATCGCAGTGAAGATCGTAGTGGCGACGTAGGTGGGAGGGAGAGTAAGCCAGGCAGCTTCGATAGTGGTAGGGACCGGCCGGCCTGGGGAGGCAAGGAGGAACAGTGTCCCAGACTTTCAGTGGCGCGCGGACAGTGCAGCAGCAGATGGTCGACGTCCTCAGTAGCGGGGCAGGACACCAAGGAGGCGAGCGAGTGAGTGACGGTGACGACGCTCATTGGTGTACGTAGAGCCGTCGGCGGTGCGCGAGCAAGTGTTAGGGGCCGCATTTTCCCAATAATCCTAGCAAATTCATTAGTTTGCAAGCGCCTGAAAGAGTTGGCATAGGTATCCCTATTCCAGATAGAATTGTTAGTGTGACGATTCAGGCGCAGGTCGCCCTCAGCCTAGCAAAGCTCAACGCCGAAGAGGAGGGAGGAGAGGGCGGAGATCCCGAGGCTCGCCACGGAAGAGTGCCTGGGAGCTAACACAGCAGGAAGACCCAGGGAGAAGGCCCGGGTCTCACCCGTGTGCTTTATTTATAAAGCTGAGCGAAAGCCTGTTTATAGAGAGAGAGAGAGAGAGAGAGAGAGAGAGAAAAGGCCCGGATCACAGAAACCAGGGGGCATTGCCGAGCCACGAGTTGTGCCAGAAGGAGGTGGAAGATCCGGAGTGGATGGAAACTCTGGTATTAGCGCGGAAAGCAAGGTGGATGGCATTGTAAGACACGTGGAACAAAGGCAACGAAGCGAACAAGATATAGAAGGGAGGAGAGGTCTTAGTTGGAAACACAGTGACTGCTAGTTGGTGGATGAAATTTTCTCTAGCTACTCATCATGTTCACCTTCTGAACCCCTGACCACTTTTTAGCACTCCTTATGCGCTCCTTATATACAACACTACACACTGAGTCCCGACCTTGTGAACCTATACGTATCTAGCTCAATGAGCACACGGTCCATGTTGTTTTTTCAGCTACTCATTTCCTCGAAAGCTATATTGACATCCTTAAATGAACACATCGATCCATCCAGCGGAAGATGCAGTCAGCATGTTTGTCTAGGAATGAGCGGCACTGGAAAGGGAAACTGCAGCACTTGATCAGCATTTTTGAACGTCCAGGCTGCGTCACCGGCTCGCCCAACCTGACAGCCACCATTATCCCCATGGGCAGACACGGCCGTTGCTGGCGCTTTGCGTAAAGGTCGTACTAGGACAGATATGACTACGTATTATTTGATTGAGTTATACGGGATTTTGTACAAAGTTACATATATATACGTGTATATATAAATCATGAAGGGGTATCAAATCGATCTGAGCCTTGTGTTTGATATTATACATGTTTGTACGAGTTTAGGGGTGAGGGGTAGTAATGGACCAAAGCCATTCTCAGAAAATGTATTTTGTAACCCAAATATATCATATTCATATGTATAATCGTTAGTTGTCCCATTCAATTTTGAAAAATAATAATGTTCAGTGAATATGGAAGAATATTCATGATGTCATATAAAATGTTCAGATGTGTAAACCAATATTTATGGGACTTATGAAAAATGTTTAGGATAAGAAATGATGTACTCCCTCCGTCTCATAATAAGTGATGTGGTTTTGTCTAGATATGCATTTATCTAGACATGTTTTATAGCGAATACAAGAGTAAGCTTATAGCCCGTTTACATGGCACTTTTGCTTATGTGGAGGAGAAATAAGAAAAAGTAGCAAGAGTAGGCTCTTATGCAAGAGCCGGTTGCAACACGTGATCCTAGGAATTTTTTGAGTGTGAGAGGTGGGCTATATATTAATAAAGTAGTATATATTTATAGTTAGCTATTGTACATATTGAATATAAGTTAGCTATAGGTGACATGGCAGTTTTTATAGCCAGCGATTGGCTCTATTATTAAACTTGCTATTAGTATATAGATACATTCATATCTAGACTAAACCATATCAATTATTTTGGAACAGAGGGAGTATTAAAATAACCTTTTTATCCCTGCCACCTTATACATAACAAGTGGTTCATGCACGGTAGACAGTCAGGTCATCCTTGTCAAGTAGTAATGGTTCCAATTATCAATGTGTCATGTAGTGATGTGCCTCAACACCTTGTTTATTTTGTCCATTGGGACCTTATATTGATTTAAATCCATAAATGATGTCTTCATTCCAGAATATAATGATACAGTTACAATACCAATACAGTACATATTATTACTAGTTTACTTCCTACTCACGACTGTTTGTGCTCCTGCTGAAACATTATTTGACGATCAAGCACACGGGTTCTCCCTCAAAATAGACGCGTTTATTTCAATACTTCTAGTGAGCAAATTCCAATTATCAATACAAATACTAGGGTTCTATTTTACGTGATAGGATATTTTAGGCCCACCTTTTGTGGCTTGACCTTTATCACCTTCAACACACACCAGGTTCCTCCATGTCTATCATCACTTGTAGAGGAGGCCGGCTGCTATGCTGAAGCAGTGCAGACTTGTCGGTCGTACTTTTGTGTGAGGCGGCTGTGTGACCTGGTTATATCAGGGTGTTCCATTCCATACGTTATATACCCCATGAAGCACCAAATCTCATAAAGAAAGAAACGTTTGTATCCCCTATTACCTATTCTCATGCCGAACTCTCGTTTCAAGTTTTCTGCAGGAAAATTAGCACCAAAATGGCAAGGACCATTAGTGATGTACCCTAGGAAATCCGCATAATAGAAATTGAATGTTGCTTCTATTCTATGGGGCAGTCTCGAGATCCTATTGAGCTGCCAGGAGTGATAGCCACCAGTCCGAAGAGGCTGGGGTATTACAAGTGTTATTAGAGCCAGGTTTTCGCGGTTACATGAACTTGTGAGGGTCAGTAGAGCGTACATGTGAAACATGACTCGTGTGGCTTAGAGTGGACATGGCATGACACATGTGTCGACACTGAACGCACAGACGTGTTCCAAGATGGAACGTTACTAGCTTGTGGTTGATCGATGAGGGCATCAATACTCCAAGAGTGGGTGTATGTAAGATCCCGATGCATGGCTTAATGTGATTGATAGGATACTCATACAAACAAGTTGCAACTTATTTTACAAAATCTCATATGAAAAGAACTCTGAGATTAAGCGTTCTTGACCAAGAGAAATTTAAGGATGGATGACCGCTGGAAAGTTCTTCCTGGGTGCACACGAGTGAGAACAAAATAAGCAGAAAATACTAGTGTTGGTCTGTGAATTCAGTCTAGAGATCCTACTGAGCTACCAGGGATGACAGCCGCCGGTCCAGAGAGGCCGGGGTGATACATTAACTGTTTCAAATACTAAAATTGTTCCATTAATTGTCTCATTCTCTACTAGTAGTGGAAATCTATCAATGAGCAGGTCACAAAATTGTGTCGAGTTCATGAGGTAAATGCTGGTTGCAGTTCTGGATAGCCAGGTCCTGGCTCTCCCTCTGTCGTGAGCATTGGCCCACTTGAACTTTGCATCATTTTGTATGACCATCGGCTGAAATATACTCGCATAATCCTCAATCCAATTTGTTTTATTTTCCACAAAGAATAATGGGCAGTTCTATGCTTGGTGTTCTAAGGTCAGGTTAGGGACTATTGGGTGTATTGGTTTGTTGTTGCAGTGGTGTGGTAGGTGGAGGAACTGGTTTTGGTAATGGGTATTGATTATGCGGTGTGGTTGGAATGGTGGGTTGAGTAACAAATTATGTGTATTGTGGTTGAAAGGATTGAAATTGGGGTGGGTAGTGATAGTAGCCAGAATTTGTGTACTGGTTTGGGTAAGTTTACTGTTGTGGTGGCTAGTGGGGATGAAATGTGTGTGTACTAGGCGTTGGAGGGACCTAGTTTGGGCGATGATCCTGGTAAGTGTGTAACAATATGTTGGTGATAGAAAAGGTGCTCAATATGGTGGTGGGTATGGTACAAAATTGTTCTATAAGTGAGGATGAGTGTTTGAGTTGGTGTTTTGGTGGATGGGTTGTTTCTGTGAGTGTGTCAAAGATTATCCAGTCTGTATATTGGATATCTGAGTGTTAGGGTTTTGTGTTTATTATGGTTCCTGTTGTGGCTGGAGTATATGTGGTGGTGGAGGAACAAAAGGAGTAGAATTTAGTGTTGAAGATTCATGAATGGGGCACAATTGCTGGTTTGGGTGCGATGGTGTAGTGAATTTTGGGTTGGATATATCAGATTCAAGTGACTTAGATGGCACATGGGCAAGAGTTTTGTTTACCACTATACCGAGCTACTCCACCATATATGTTAATCTGGTGAGGCTATCCTGGATGATGTCCATGGACGCATGCTGATATTTGAGACATCGATGGATGTGGAGTACCTAGCGTGGAAGTCTGGTACTGATTTCCTATTCGGATACTTCTTGCTCTTGCGTCACCGACCGGAGAGCCTCTTCCACGGCTTGGTCCGTCACCTTCCCTTGCTACCTTGTGCTATGGTGGTGAAGGGGTTCGCAGCAGAATACACAATTTTTTCATGACTAGCGTAATTCCATGATCTATCTAAGAGTAGTGATGTAATGTAGAGTGTTTAACGTTTCGCGGGGAATATGGATGATGTAGTCGTACTCGTAGCCGACCGCAAGGTCGCGAAGCTCCCCGCAAGTCACCCCTGGTCCTTGCACGACAATCCGGGTGCCACAAGTGATAGCACCCCCGTGGTTTCGCACACAACCGGTGCACGATGACAACCTCCGGTTCTCCGCTCTCTGCTGATAGTGCGGAAGTAGATAATACAACATATTTTAGGTTGAGACTTTGCACTTATGAAGTATACATATTTTCTTTACTCTACATATATTTTTAGAAAGTTTTGAAACTTTAAAATATCATTCTATTTTTTTTCATGAAGTGCTCCAGTCAGCTTGGAATCCAATTGCATTTTTTTGCTAGGACTCAACAGTTAGGACCCAAAATATACAAGTGACGATAGAAGAGATCAATCCAGTGACATGAAGCAAGCTATATAGCTCTTTCGGCCACACCATTTCTTAATTCATGTTAGTGATGGTATCTACATGCTATTTGAACTTGTTTTGGCAATTTAAATTCATTTTTTTAGTACTTCTTTGACCGGTAGCACTCGTTCTTGGGGATAACGGAAGTTCTGGTTACCGGCATGCAATATGTTTTAGACAATGAGACAATTACTCCCTCCATTCCATAATTGTTTTTTTAAAACTTTGAACTAAAACCATGAAAATAATTTAGGACGGATGATGTATATAAATACAATTCTGCTGGGTTCTAACTCTAGCTTTGTTTTTTGACTTCGTTGTTTTGAATGGAAGTAGCTTTTCGGAATTAACTACGCGCCCTGCTGGCCAACTACACCCAGTACTTTTTATAGCAAGAACTAAGAAAGTTATGAGTAGCGACTCTGAAACTCACTAGTATATATATACCGTGGTCTTGCGCCCCACTGGAATAGTTCTATTTTGTTCCCAACAACAATATATCATTGCGTGAATTTGATTTAGGGAAAACTACGTTGTAATAATACTTTAACATTCTGAGGTAGAGCTGTGGAATGAGTGGCGTCAGGAAGGGGAAAACAATTACCGTGGATGGAGTGCCTTAGGCGTGCAACTTCTGAAGTTCAGTTTTCCTCTACTCCCGTACACGTCGTAGAAGTTCAGGTGCAACGAGTGGTATCTTTGTGAGCACCAGATGTCCAAGCGGCGTGCCTGAGTTCGCGAATGATTGTTGTAGTGACATCCCATTTCTAAGAAAAGACTCTCATGAACGGGCGCTCCCTTCTCCGCCTGCTCATCATTTTTGGACGAGCGATTCAATATTGAACGCTGGGCCAAATGTAGTGAGACATGTCCAAGTCTCTTTGGTTGTGGGAACGGTAACACTGGTTCTCAGGAGGCAACAGAAGTTCTGGTTACCAGCCTGCCAAATGTTTTAGGCGATGAAGAAAAGAAGAGTAGGGAGTATATAAATACAGTTTTATTTGCTGGTCCCTAACTCTTGTTTTGACTTAGCCGGCTAAGATTGGAATATAATGGATGAGCTCATTCCTCATATATATAGCAAAATTTAAAGGTAGCTTCTGACCCGAATTAACTATGAGTAGTCAGTATCGACTCTGAAACTCTTCTACACACTATATATACACCATGGCTCTCGCCCCAATGGAGTAAGTTCTATTTTGCTGCCAACAATGATATATCGTTGCGTCAAGTCTAGAGCAAACCTCGGCGCAATGCTTTCACATGCTGACGCAGGCTTTGGAATGAGTGGTATCAGGATGGGATAAACTACGAGGGTAGCCAGAATCCCTTGGGCGTGCCATTTCCGAAGTTCTGTTCTGCTCTTGGCCCGTACAGAACTGTACCAATCTAGCTGCAGTGTGTGGTATTTGGTGAAGATTGTTGCAGTGACCACCCCTTTTCACCCATAAGAAAAAAGGCTCGGGAGCAGTCGCTCCCTTCTCCATCTGCTCATCTTTTGTGTTGTACGGTTGTTCGGGTTCAGTGGTTCTAGAGATCTTACTCTGCGAAAATAACCGGAAGACTCTTGTGAATGGTGAACAAGTGTCAACCGGAAGTAACCGGAACTTAGTCTGTGAAAATAACCGGAGGTCTCCTGTCCTAGGTAATCTGGGGCTCCAATAATCAATTGGGGTAGGATGCCGGTATATTTGGTGGTAGAGGAGACAAACTGTGAATAGTGAACAAGAGTTAATGCTAAAAAATCCGATTTTTGCAATTAACAGCAAATTATGGCGTTGCTCATCCAAATGCAAAGCGAGACCCTTAGAGTTGTGAAAAACTATTGGTCGGTTCCTACTGTTAAGGAGTATTAGTATTGGTCTACGAGTCCGTATTTGTCTAGATTTATCTTCTTGTACCCCAAGTCAAATGTATTATATATTGTGACCTTTGGCCCCGGTAATACAAGTTGCTTATTCCTAACATGGTATCAGAGCCCGGTTAGGGTTTTCACCACAAGTCGCAACTCTGTGCTATTGATTTTTTTTCCTTCTCAATGTTTCGCGTTGGTCGTCGTTCTCCAGATTGGACGGACCGAGCAATTGTTTCCATTGCCGCCGATCTGATTCTGATCGGCTGTTGCGTCTCTCTCCTGTTCCATGCCGTTCCGCTGCTACCATCAATCAAGACCCGCTACTGCTCGTCCAGCCCAAGATTGTCGATTCTATTTTGCACGCACTGCTCCCTGCTTGCCCATGTACGTTGCTCCATCGACGTTCGCCCACATGCACGTGTTGCCGACCAATTGCCGGCCGCCTCACTGCTCCTGCAATTCGCGGGCACCCTCTAGATCGTGGCCGCCCTCTAGATCGGCTCCTGCTGTTCTGATGTGGATTAGTTAGTCCCATCTGGACTTTAAAAAAAGTGTCATATGTCAGTCTATCTCGTTCCGTCTCTCTTCCTCACTCTACGGTGGTATTCGACGGTGCCCGTTTCGAATCTATCTATGTTCTCCATCACTGTTATGTTTTTCCGCTGCGTCCACCAAGTCTGTTGTTCTCTTGTGTTTTTCTTGTCATGGAGTCCACCATACCTTTATTGTCAGCCTTCTTTCCGGTCCTCTTGTGGCCTCCTTTTGCATTGCTGGTTGATATACGCCTTCTGTCTTGCCGTCTAGCTTCTTTCGTCGACAGTTTTCTTTGGGCTATGATCTGGTGCGCAATGCTTGATTCTCTTGATGTCCCATCTTTTGACAACCCATCTTCTCTTTATGGTTGTCTTTCTTTGATGCATCATCTATTGCATTGTCATTGATCTACGCACTCTTTTGCCTGGTGAGCTTCTATGCTGTTGGCTTCTTGTGCTATGATCTTTTGTGACATGCCGTTCTTCTAACCGTCTCTCGGTATGTGCTGATCTCTTCTTCAATCGATTATGGCGTGACTCAACAGGTTTTGAAGACTCTTCATGCTACAAGGACACTTTCAAGACGCGGATTTTGGATTATCAATTTTTTCTTTCTAGTTTTCACTTCTTCAAATGCAGTGCTATTGCATACGCTTTGCATTTGAGGGGGGGGGGGGGGGGGGGTTAAGGAGTATTAGTATTGGTCTACGAGTCCGTATTTGTCTAGATTTACCTTCTTGTACCCCAAGTCAGATGTTATATATATTGTGACCTTTGGCCCCCGGTAATACAAGTTGCTTATTCCTAACACCTACAAACTCAATATTGATGCCTCTTACCATGAGGATGGATTTGGAGCAGCTGGCGTAGTATTGCGAGATCATAGAGGAGAAGCAGTTGTAGGCTTACTCCCCCCTTGGATAACCTACTTTCGGCTGCAACAACTGAAGCTAGGGGTCTTCTCAAGGGGTTGGAGTTTCTAGAGGAAAAAGGGTGTTCAAATGTGACAATTGAGTTTGACTCCCTCGAACTAATAGAATGCTGCAATGGTACTATTGAGGTGTGAAATCCCTACTCGGCTATTTTCGCGGAGTTTTTTATGAAGGCAAGTACAATGACTGGAGTCTCTTTCAAGTTCTATCCGAGGAATGCTAATAAGATGGCGCATGCATTAGAAATTTTTTATTATGTCTCAAAGGAGAACCGAGTGTGAGATGGTGATCCACCAGAGTTTATTCTACCTTATGTAATAAAGGATATAACTCTTTTATCACGTTAATAAAGGTCACCAGGCATTTCTTCAAAAAAAAATACACAACTGCAGTCGGTGCTGGTACGGCTTTGGATTTCGCATGGCCCAACTTAGAAAGCATGGAATTAGTGAAATGAAATCGGCTGAGATATTTTACGGGTAAATTAATATAGGCCATATAGTTTGAGGATCTAGTGGACAATATCAATCCATGTTAGTGCAACAAACTTGAGGACTTATGTCTATACTATTGCTCAAAACATGAGTAATACTAATCGAACGTAAAATGGACATCATGCCCAAAATACTTGGGACAAAAATATCTTCCACAATGGCAGAGCCTCGGGCAATAGATCATAGGATACCGAGACCAGGGTCATCGCAGGAGGCGAGTCGTGGCCCATATGCGGTAGAACCGAAGCCCTCCGAGGTCTGCAGATCGGAGATCGCGGTTGGTGGACCTCTGGCCCGTCGCAGGTTTGTGGAGATGCGGGTGCCTGTGAAAACCACGCCGGCTTCCTTCACGCGGATGATTGGGGTGTCTTTGTGTCATTATCTTGCCGAAAGCATTCTTGCTAAAGCTCTCGTCTTCTCAGGGGACTTCCGAGGGAATCCCTAGATTTGGGGATCCCGGGTCGAACGATGGTGATATGTAGCGTCATTCTTCCTCTAGCTGTCATCGTTTATGGAGCAGGTGCTGCCTGGAAGAGTCCTAAGGTGTAACAATGTGATTTATTTCGCGTACAAATTGATGATGAATGCGTAGGGTGGCGTTGTTGTTTGGTGTTGTGGCAGCACCAACAGGTGGCTTGACGAGGGATATGTGGATCTTTAACCTAAGGATGGGCGACGGTACGACATCAGTGGCGGCCTCAGGAACACATCCTAGGGGTCTGTTAGACCAGTTGTGTGCTCCCAGTTCGCCATAAGGTGACTCAGTTATGCAACCGAGACATTGTTGCAAGTGTATGACATAAGGCCCTGATGGCATGATCTATCCCCTTGTCAGGTTTGTAGATATGGCTTTGTGGCTTCATGGTTCTTTGATGTTCCTAGACTCGTGTTAAATAAATTATTAACAAAGTTCACATGCATCATTTGCATGCAGAGACCAAGTTATTGCAGGTTAATTATTATGATATATAAGCATCAGATAACATTTATTTTATACCTATAAGGTTGGTTATACCCATCTAAATTAGGTTCAGATGTTGTTTATGCTACATGTCTCTCACTAAAGTGAAATGTACTATAAAAATTGCTCGTCGTCTAAGTTCGTTTTGCTCTTCTTTGCTGGCGTACCTGTTTCTAGAACCCTCTAATTGGAACAAATGCCACCTTTCCCCACGTGAATATCGCAGCTAACCGTGCTTGTGACACTACTGAATTGGTTGAAATTCACCATTACAGGGGTTGTTCTGTGCAGAACAAATGCAGAAATGGTACACCAGCTGGGACATGCTGCATAGTGCTTCTTAAATTTCTTTTTTATTTATTTGAGGCGTTGTGATGTCTAGCCCAATAACGGTCTCAATTAGTTGATTATTATATTAATATAGCTAGGCGATAGCCTCTTTCGAGGTTTTACTGGTGCCCTTAAATTAATATGGACCATATAGGTTTGGGTCTAGTGGACAATATTAATCCATATTAGTTCTCCAAACGACGAGGAGAGGAATCTATAATACCATTCAAAACGTGTGAAATGCTTATCGAGCGTGAAATGGACACCACACTCCATACACTTGGCATAGTAACATCTTCCGCAATGGTTTCGCCCCGGGGCGGCAGGACACGTGATACTGAGCCCAGGGTCGTCGCAAGAGGCACGTTGTGACTCGAGCTATCTTCGACATTGACGGAGCCGTATACAGTATAACAAAAGCGCACCGGTGTCTGCTGATCGGAGACGATGGCGGCACCGATGTCGCGGTTGGTGGATATCTAGCCAGTGGCGGGTTCGGGCGCCGCGGATGCAAGTGAAAACCGTGTCGGATTCCTTCATTGTAGAACGATAGAGAGGGGATTGGCGGAATATGTTGGATGTATTATTGAGCCTCATGGGTGAGTATATATAGACGTACAGGGATCATCTTGGAGTACAAGTCAAGTTAGGCTAGAGTCCTAACTATCCTAAACTACCATAATAATCGTGTCCGTACAATACTCTAGCATCCCCCACAGTCGTAGCGGTAGCGTCGTGAACAACCGGAACGTCACGGACGGTCAGACTGGATATAAACCGAAGTAGAATCCAGTAGGCTGACATCCCCCCACAGTCTGAGCAGAAATGTCATGGACAGTGTCGCGTCGCGGTAGCTTGGACTGTAGAGGAAGCTGATGATGCTCAAGCGAAATGGTAGCCCTTGTGCCAATGTCGAGGGAGCCGAGAGCGTTGGGCAGGTGCCATGGTCGAGGTAGCCGTGCGAGGGGTCGCCGTGGTCGATGTCGTGGTCAGGGATGCCGATGTCGAGGTAGCCGCACATGAAGCCGCATGCGCATAGTGCGCGAGGAGGATGACCGAGACGCGTCGAGGGTGTCGATGTTGTAGCCGATGCAGTCCGAGCCGTCGAGGACGAGGTGCGGCCATAGTTTTGCCAGAACTAGGCACACGTCGGGGACGAACGCACACTCCGATTTTGCCAGAACTGAGTATGTAAAGAAGAACTCGTCGGTGACGCGGTCGAGGCAGTCGTAGAGGGGTCGATGCCGAAGAAGACGTTGTCGAAGCCGATGAAGACGAGGCGCCAATCCGAGCTTGCTAGACTCAGGAATGCGTCGGGGATGAAGGCACTCCCGGTGTTGCCAGTACCAGGCGTGCGGGGACAGGGGACATCATGAACTTGTCGCCATGTCAGAAAGACTAGAAGAGGAAGCCTCCAGAGTGGTTGCGATGCGCAGAGCGGCAAAAGGAGAGATGCCGACGTTGTCGATGGTTGTTAGAGTAGAGTAGAAGGTGGTGTAATCGGGGATGAGGTGATGACGCTGACGACGAAGTTGCAGGGCCGGTCCTGAGATTGTGGGGGCCCGGGGCGAGACTAAAATATGGGGCCTTTTATACCGACATCACAATTTATATGCATTACCTTGAAAGAATTACTAACATTTCTCTATGCAAAGTGACTTATGATGGGGTTGATGTCGATACCATTCAATATTTTTTTCCGGTGCATAATGTTGCCAAATCATGTAACCTCTCTCATAGGTCATTTTCTCAACTAAGATATCTCTTGCTTTATTATCAAGATTATCCCAATTTCTTGGATCATAAATATCGGAAGTAACTGGTTGTTCATCAACACTAGGTATGTGCATCAGATGAATCAACTACACAATGTTGGTGTCGATATTTTCTTCCTCCACGACAATTATCACCAACTCATCATTTGGGTTTATCGAAGCACCACTATTAGACTTGAAAGATTTGGGGATAGTGTGGCAATATACCTATTGGTCAAATCGGCGATGTGCGCGTAATGCGCCTAGAGGCGGGGAAGAGAAGTGGTGATATTCTAGCGATCAAGGGCCCTGAAAATTGAATCGATGAGAAAATAGTCGATGAACTAATGATCAAAGATTTAGAATTGTAGAAAAAATTAGGAATAAAAGGATCATCCGAAGTTGCTAACTATTAATGGCAGTGGAATCGATGGTGACTGAAGAAGGTGCACCGCGTTGGTCGTCGGTCGGTGGCGGCCGCGCGGACGAGGTCCGAGGTGATTGGATTGATCGACTCCTTCCTTTCCTACTAGTTCTGACTTCTGAGTCGCCCTATTGGCCTGGCCACGCGATGGAATAGTAATCTATTGATTTCTTTTCGCAGTAACATGTGCATCTCCTATTCACGTCAAAACTCATAGGCTTTTTCAGTCTTTTTTCAGCTTGCCAAACATACGTATGAGTATACATGTATACCTAGGTGGGGCCCCAAGATTTTGGGGGCCCGGGGCGGTCGCACACCCTGCCCCTCCCCAGGGCCGGCCCTGCGAAGTTGTAGTGGACGAAGACATAGAAGGCACCGAAAATAGCAGCGACCTGGGGTAGTCATGCTGGATGCCTGGAGTGGTGATGGGGTAGTCGGCGGGACCTGCGACGGCGTGAGATTGCCCTGCAGGTTACCTTGTGAAGTGCGACGGCGGTGCTCGAAGTAGGCGAGGAAGAAATCCGGCGACGTGACGAAGACCATGTGCAGACGGCGGCGATCCACGCCTGTAGGTGTAGGCGCGGTAAAAGCCGAGGACGTCGATGCACTAGGACGATGAAGTAGACTACGTGCAACGATGCTATGACCCGAGGGGCAGCATAGTTGCAGGGCGCAAGTCGGTGCAGCGGCTGAGATACCACCAACGACGTACACGCCAAGGAAGGTGTGTTGGAAGCCGGTAGCATGGACCAAAGGCGGCGTTGCCCGAGGGGCCGACGCAGCGGCAACCCGTATCTCGATCGGTGGTAGGCGCATGCTCAGAGACGTGCTTGGCGTAGACATGCGCGGGATCGGTTGATTAGACCGACGGTGCGTCGTATGCGCCATGGCGTGGATGACGCATAGATCGGAGTCGATGGAGGCGTTGTCGGTGAAGTCCCGGACAATGGCGACGAAGACGATCCGATGGGGACAGCCGCGGCAGCCTTTCAAGAAAGGCGTAGCAGCCGTCCGCGGTGCGCGGCACCCTGCCGTGAGGCCGCAACAGCCTGCTTTTTACCGTTTTATAGATCGATGAAGACAATGATATAAATACAGTTTTGATGGGTCCTAACTCTTGCTTTGTTGATTTTGTCGGCTAAGATTTACATGGTATGGTTGAGCTCCTTGCTCATATAAAAGCAAAAAAAGTAGACTTTTTACCGTAGTTGGGCCAACTACAGCCATTACTTTTTATAGCAACAACCAAGAAAGTTAAAATAATCATTGACGACTTTGAAAGTCGGCTATATATATCCATCGTGGGCTCTCGCCCCATTGGACTAGTTCTATTTCGTTGCCAAGAACAAGATATCGTTGAGTCAAGTCTAGAGTAAATTAACCTCGGTGTAATACTTAAACATTGACGCTGAGCTTTGGAATGATTGGTATCAGGAAGGGGAAAACAACGATAGTGGACGGAATGCCTTGGGCGTGCTACTTCTAAATTTCAGTTTTGTGCTAGTCGTGTACGGGTTGTACCAATTCCGGTGCAATTTGGGGAATTTCCTTAAGATGCATTCCCCGAGCGCGCGGGCTTAGATGGTGAATGATTATCGTACTCCTGCATACCCATATTAGTTAACTTGTATTTATCAAAATTTAGATAAACCTATATACTTAATAATGTTTAGATTTATTTAAATTTAGACAAATTTGAATCAACTAATATGGGTTGAAGAAAGTACTGAAACCGGGTATCTTGGATCGAACAATAGCGCCTTGCAACGCCATTCTCGCTCCCGTGGCCATTTTTTATGGAGCTGGTGCTAGCTGGAAGGGTCCTGAGATTTAGCAGCGCGATTTCTTCCGTGTCGAACGTGATGATGAACGTGTAGGGTTGTGCTGTTATTTGGTGTCGTGGCAGTGCCAATAGCTGGCGTGGCGAGGGATTACATATCTTTACAATAAGGATGGGTCGACGGTACGATATCCCGTCGACTATATTGTTACGATCCCAGTTGATATGGCAGCAAGTACACAAAAGATTAAAAGATTTGAAATAACTCTAGGTACCGGGATCTAGTAGGAGAGTCTGGGATACAATAGGGAAAGAGTTCACGGAGGAAGAAAGAGTAGTCTCCGCCCTTGCCAGGGTTCTCCGTGTTCAGGTTCTAGTTCTTCGACCCCCTTTCTGGTCGCCCTCCATCTCCTTTAATTCGAGCTGCTCGCCTCGTCCTGCTATCGCATTGGGCCTGTAGCCCACTTTTTCTCGGTAAGTATTTTTCACAAAAGCAAACTTATGAGCGTAGACTTTATATCCTGAATTTCAAGCAGAGCAACAATGAGGATTTAATACAAGCTTATTGTAGGTTCTCAAAATTGATGCATGATTATCCACATCATAATTTACCTGATTGGTTATTGTTGAATCACTTTTATGGAGGCTTAAATCACTTTTCTAAGAATAAGCTAAACATGACGTGTGATGGTGCATTCCTTGGAAAAACTTTGAAAGAAGCTTGGCAACTCTTAAGAGATATACATAATATTTTTCATCAATGGCAATGTAAAATTGTGCACGAAGAAAAACCTCTCCCTACTGATCTAGAGAACTTGGTCAATGAGTTTCTTAAAGATGAAAATAGAGGAAAAATTCTTTATGATGATACCTTAGAGATGTTCTTTCTAAAGCAATGTCTTTCATAGCTGATTATTTTAATCATATTAGAACTGCTGCTAGTAACGATGGAGAACAACCCTCTAATGTTACTCTCATATCTTCCGCTTATTGCGTCATTGAAACAACAAAGAAGGGTAAATCCATGAAGCCTAAAACCAGGAAAAATAAAAATAAAAAGCCTCGTGTTGAATATCCCACACATCTGACATCTGCAGATGAAGTGAAACGGCTTTATGAAGAGTATCGGAGAAATGAAAGATGCATCAAGAAGAAAGAAGAAAAAGAAATCAAGGAATGGAATAAATTGAAAGCCGCTCTCAAACCTTATCCCCCATATATTCCTGATCTTTATTATTCTTCTGACTCTAGTGATGATGAGGACTTAAGTTATTTTATAATCCCTGGTAATTGACCTGAAAATGTTTTTGATGATTCTAGTAGTGTTTGTTTAAATACTCTTTTTGGAGAAATCAATTACGATGAGCCAAAGACCCCTGTGTGCCTCCCATATCTGTTTGCTATGACTTTTGTTTTACTAATGAGGTGCAGGAAAGTCCGGTGAAAAAGACCAAACTACTGGATCCAAAAGGACATTATGAGCTGTACCCTTAAATTAGTAATCAAGGTAAAGACTTAAAGTTTGATAATAAATCTTTAACACCCTCTATACAGGAAGGAAAGACTACATATTTACCGTTCTTGGTGCATCCATCCTCACGTGGCAACGAGAATACTTACAAGATACCGATGCACCGCAAGCGGGTATGTTTTAGAGCAAACTATGATACAAATCCTGCAAACACTCGTTGGAGGCTGATAAAGAATTCTCGAAGAAACAGGTGAAGTCTGGCGATTTTAGAAGGTTTAAGGCCAACTATACGGCGGGAATAAAAATTTCGGTCATATAGTTCTGGTCGTATAATATTTTCGCCATTTCCCCTTCGGTTTGCAACATTATTGTAAGGTTAACGACCAACTATATAACGGGAACGATTTGGTCCAGTCGTATAGTTGCGGTCGTATAGATATCGTTGTCTTTGTCGAATTTCTTTTTTAGGTTACTGCATGTTTAACGACCAACTATACGACAAAAATAAAAATCCCGGTCATATAGTTCCGGTCGTTAGGTGCTTCAAACACGATTCTAAGGTCGGGGTAAGGTAATAAAAGGTAAGCAATTCTTCTATTTTCGTTTCTTCTTCCTCTAAAACCTCAAAACACCACTTAGGAGCTTCTCCCATGTTTTAGAGAAGCCGAGCACATGTAAGCAATAAAGTTCTATCTTAGAAATTTCCTAGACTGTGATTCTCTATAGAAGTTCATGTTTTCTTTTTTACTTTCTTTTTGTCGGTTGGGTGAACGAATTTCTTGTTCGTACACCAAATCGACGCCTTTTATTTTGTGGGTTATTTCCGCAGGGACTTGAACCTTGTGTGACGATGTGTACGGTAGTGTCAATCGTGCAAACACTCGCATGATCCACTTGGTTGCTTCAATTCAACGCTTCAATAATCAGTGTATGGTAAAACCTTCCAACTCGAACCTCTTTTAAATAAGCACATATGGGCTGCACACTCTTGTCTCGTATCCTGTTTCACTTGCATCTCATCACAATCTAGGAGAGGCCACTTCTAGAACTAGTTTATTGACTTAGGTGTGGTGCTTAGGTTGATGAACCAACTTAGTGGAACTTGTATTTCATCACTTGTGAGCTAAACCCGTGTCTTTAGAAAAATAAAAATATTTTGTTTTCTTTTTAGTTAAGAAGGTTCTCAAGGAAGGCAGCCACCAGGCTATATCAATAAATATATATTAAATCAAAGGTTCTTTGTCCATCAAAAGAGAGGTTACTTGTACCTCAACGGTAAAGTGTGTCATCCTTGTTTTCACTAAGCTTGGGGAGGTAACCACTTATCACACTCTCTTTTGAAAACTGTATTTTCTCTTTTCTTTTGGTGATATACTCAAGTTTGGTTCTTGCAAAGTTCTAAGCTTGTGGAGGTTATTTTTGCATGTGTATAGTCTTGTGCAATGTTCATATTCGATGAAGGTTTAATGGAATCATGTATCCCACTATTTTTGAATGCTTGCTTAAATGAGTCTAGTTTTGTATTTATATGAGGATATACTTGCTCATGATATGCACTATAGGAGTTGACTTAGAGCTTGTATGCATCTTGCTAAATTGTTTATCAAGCTTGTGACAATATTTGTGATCCTCTAGAAAACATTGCCATAATCTCTACACTTGGAAATAATGAATATTTGATCAATATCTTTTGAAATTTGTTGGTTGTTACCTAATAGCTTTGTCTTAAATAAATAGTTATGCTCAACCCCATAATATCAAAATGATAGACTTGATAGTTTGCCTCCGGAAGGATTTGTCAATTGGAAATGATATTTCAAAGTTTTGAGTTATATGCCAAAAAAAGGTGTTCGTTAATTGTCTTAAGAGTTTAGCCTTAAAAATATTCAACACCATAGATGTGATGATCGACTTGATAATACTATTTGAAAGGATTTGCTTGAAGAAACTAATGTTTAGAGGTAATTGAGATACATGCCAAATCTTGACCTGTTGATTAAAGTATGATATTGCTTTATGTGTGTCTGCACCACTGTCGCACAACATGGGATGCTAACAACTTCGTTGGCCTTTGAACAATCCAAAAATAGGAAACTCTTGGAGTTTGGATATGAGTTGCCCAACATATATATAGCAGAAATGCTTTATTTGGGTATGCATTGGTATTCTCATGGGCCTCCGTCCAAAGCAAAAGGGGAAATACTCCTCTGACCGTTGTGAGAAATCATTATACCAAAAAGGGAAACCTTGGTAATGGTCACGAGTATCCATCTAGCATGTATAGTCTAATTAAATACACTAAGTTTTGGCATGATCTTAGTACTAATGAACTAAAGTTTTAGAAAGACAAAGAATAGAAAAGGAGTGTTTGATAGCCATGATTCATTGATGTGGATTACCAAATGAGACACTCTAATGCTATGCTTCTTTTGACATGTTCTGGCATTTCCTTTTGGCATAAATCTCGTTACTAAGAGATAAACTTTTCAAAAGCTCAATAACTGATGTTTGCACTTGAGAGCCTTAACTAGATGACATGATTGGTTTGATTTGATAAACTTTATTCCTATTTATGCTTGACATCTATTTATGACTAAGTTTTGCCTCATAAAAATAATTATATGAAAATTTATACAAAAGGTGCAATAAGAGGATCACAAGTTTGCTTGCAAGTTAGATTCACTGTTGACATGGAGCATATAAGTTTTGATGAATCTTTGGTGGCCTTTATAACTGAGCTTGTATTTCCTTATATGAGTACATGTTTACTCTCTTTGAGCTTGCAATAAAAATAAGGATGCAAGGCATACTGGTTTTCAATGGCAAGCAAAATTCCCCTCATATTGTTTCTCGACAGTTACTGCTTGGGACGAGCAGAGTCTAAGCTTGATGAGGTTGATGAGTGTAATTTGTGTACACTTTTATAAAAGTATTTTATGCATATCAACCATCCATCTCATGCTTTATCTAGCTGTAGTTATGTCAAATATGCATGGTTTCTGTTTTCATTCATTTTCATACGAGCTTTGCATATTTAGTAGTTTAGGTAGAATTTTATCCCGCTTCCTTGTCTTTGACATGTGTGTAGGTGTTGATGATGATTATGGATAAAACAAAGGCAAAACGAACAAAGAGAGCATAGTATGGAGGAGCTACAGGGACCAGAGTTAGCCATTTGAGATGTTGGAAAAAGTGAATTTTTTCCAACTTCTCAAAATAAATATCCAAGACCACTGGGTCATAGCCCTCTCTGATACGAATCCAACGAGTCGAAAAACACCCGAATCGGAGTTCGTATGAAAAACGGAGGCCAAAACACCGCGACACTCGAAAGTTTAACGACCAACTATACGACCAGAGCCATTTTTCCGGCTGTTTAGTTTTGGCCAAATAGTTGGGAAAAAGGTCGAAAACGACTTGTTTTCGACCCTGGACTGCTCCAGAACCTTCCCTAAGCCATATGACGGTATTGGGGGCCATCTAGGGCACTTCTAAGGCCTATATAAAGGTGGAAGGAGTCAAGAAACAAGAAGAGAAGACCATAGCCCTTTAGGGGCGGAGCCCTGCCACTAGCGCCACCCATCTGATCCCCACGGCAGTAGAGCTCTGCCTCAACCACACCTCCGAGATCTAGATCTCCCTCAAAACCATCACCATCAAGGCATTCAAGCAAGAAAAAGAGGAGAAATAAGACATCACCACCACCACGCATCGATCTCCATATCCATCATCATCTCCATCTCCCTCTTTCTTGTGTTCAGTAATTGTAAGATTGAACACGGTTGTGACATTATTATATATTTATATATGTTTTGGTGTTCATCCGTGTGTGAGTGATTTATTCAATTCTAGGTTGAGGTATGATCTAGTGCGCTAAGTTAAAATTTATTATGATCTAAGATGATTTTATGTGATCCTTTGGTACGGAAGTGCCTTTTTGCCTTCTGGTGACGCGCGAGAATCATGCATAGTGCACAGAGTAACAACCAGGTAATCAAATGGAGAACGTTTATTTATCTAAGAAATCTCTTATAGATCACACATATATTTTTCCATCTAGTACTAGTGAGACCGAAGCCTAGAAGCCCTCTCTCATTCCATTCAATCCTACAACTACAATCTTTTTAATTCAGTTTATATTCCTATTTATTTTCCGTCTTATTTTATTTTGTTCTTATTAAAAGTTCTTTGTTATTAGATACTTTAAACCTTTTTCAATTATCGATAATCTAGTAACTTATAGAATAGACTATTTCCAAACCACGGTTTGGGTGAGAAATGTGGCCGCATTAAAAATGTGGTTTCGGGGTCGTGTTATTTCCGTTTGTCGATCTCCTATCAGGACAAACTCTTGAATATTTGCTGCTACAAGTACTGCAAATAACCCTGTTATTGGTGCAGGAATCCAGTCATCACGGTGGAGTGGACATGTGACACATGACGCGTGTGGCCCATAGTGGACATGGCATGGCACATATGCCTGCACTAGACGTACAGACGTGTTCCAAGAGGGAAGGTTCCTAGCTTGTGGTTGATCGATGAGCGCATCAATACTCTAAGAGTGGTTGTATGTAAGATCCCGATGCATGGATTAATGTGATTGATAGGATACTCATACAAACAAGTTATAACTTTTTTTTAAGGAATCACATCTGAAAAGAACTCTATGATTTAGCGTGCTTGACCAAGAGACATTTAAGGATGGGTGACTGCTGGAAAGTTTTTCCTGGGTGCACACGAGTGAGAACAAAATAAGCAGAAAATAGTAGTGTTGGTATGTGGATTCAGTCTAGAGATCCTACTGAGCTACCAGGGGTGACAGCCGCCGGTCCGGAGAGGCCGGGGTGATACATTAACCGTTTCAAATACTTAAATTGTTCCATTGTCTCATGCTCTACTAGTAGTGAAAATCTATCAATGAGCAGGTCACAAATTGTGTCGAGTTCATGAGGTAAATGCTGATTGCAGTTCTGGATAGCCAGGTCCTAGCTCTCCCTCTGTTGTGAGCATTGTGCCACCTGAACTTTGCATAATTTTGTACGACCATCGGCTGAAATATACTCTTAGAATCCTCAATAATTTTTTTTATAATTTCCACAAAGAATAATGGGCAGTTCTATGCTTGGTGTTCTAAGGTCAGGTTAGGGACTATTGGGTGTATTGGTTTGTTGTTGCAGTGGTGTGGGAGGTGGAGGAACTGGTTTTGGTGATGGGTATTGATTATGCGGTGTGGTTGGAATGGTGGGTTGAGTAACAAATAATGTGTATTGTGGTTGAAAGGATTGAAATTGGGGTGGGTAGTGATAGTAGCCAGAATTTGTGTACTGGTTTGGGTAAGTTTATTGTTGTGGTGGCTAGTGAGGATGAAACGTGTGTGTACTAGGCGTTGAAGGGACCTGGTTTGGGCGAGGATCCTGGTAAGTGTGTAACAATATGTTGGTGATAGAAAAGGTGCTCAATATGGTGGTGGGTATGGTACGAAATTGTTCTATAAGTGAGGATGAGTGTTTGAGTTGGTGTTTTGGTGGATGGGCTGTTTCTATGAGTGTGTCAAAGATGATCCAGTCTGTATATTGGATATCTGAGTGTTAGGGTTTTGTGTTTATTGTGGTTCCTGTTGTGGCTGGAGTATATGTGGTGGGGGGGAACAAAAGGAGTAGAATTTAGTGTTGAAGATTCATGAATGGGGCACAATTGCTGGTTTGGGTGCGATGGTGTAGTGAATTTTGGGTTGGATATATCAGATTCAAGTGACTTAGATGGCACATGGGAAAGAGTTTTGTTTACCACTATACCAAGCTACTCCACCATCTCTGTTAATCTGGTGAGGCTGTCCCGTATGATCTCCACTGACGCATGCTGATATTCGAGACGGCGGTGGATGTGGAGTATCTCACGTGGAAGTCTGGTACCGATTTCCTGTTCGAATACTTCTTGCTCTTGCGACACCGACCGGAGAGCCTCTTCCATGGCTTGGGCCATCACCTTCCCTTGCGATCTTGTCATATGGTGGTGAAGGGGTTCGCAGCATAATACATAATTTTTTCATGACTAGCTAACACCCAATGCCATGATCTATCTAGGAGTAGTGATGTAACATAGAGTGTTTAACCTTCCGCGAGGAATATGAATGATGTAGTCGTACTCGTAGCCGACCTCAAGGTCGCGAAGCTCCTCGCAAGTCATCCCTGGTCCTTGCACGATAATCCGGGTGCCACAAGTGATATCACCCCGTTGGTTTCGCACACATCCGGTGCACGATGACAACCTCCGGTTCTCAGCTCTCCGCCAATAGTGCGGAAGTAGATAATACAACATATTTCAGGTTGAGACTTTGCACTTATGAAGTATACATATTTTCTTTCCTCTACATATATTTTTAAAAAGTTTTGAAACTTTAAAATATCATTCTATTTTTTTACATGAATTGCTCCTGTCAGCTTGGAATCCAATTGCATTTTTTTGCTAGGACTCAACAGTTAGGACCCAAAATCTCTTTCGGCCACACCTTTTCTTAATTCATGTTAGTGATGGTATCTACATGCTATTTGAACTTGTTTTGGCAGTTTAAATTCATTTTTTGTAGTACTTCTTTGACCGGTAGCACTCGTTCTTGGGGATAATGGAAGTTCTGGTTACCGGCATGCAATATGTTTTAGACAATGAGACAATTACTCCCTCCATTCCATAATTGTTTTTTTACTTTGAACTAAAACCATGAAAATAATTTAGGAGCGGATGATGTATATAAATACAATTCTGCTGGGTTCTAACTCTAGCTTTGTTTTTTGACTTCGTTGTTTTGAATGGAAGTAGCTTTTCGGAATTAACTATGCGCCCTGCTGGCCAACTACACCCAGTACTTTTTAGTGATGTACCCTGGGAAAATTAGCACCAAAATGGCAAGGACCATTAGTGATGTACCCTGGGAAATCGGCATAATAGAAATTGAATGTTGCTTCTATTAGATGGGGCAGTCTAGCGATCCTATTGAGATGCCAGGAGTGATAGCCGCCAGTCCGAAGAGGCTGGGGTGTTACAAGTGGTAATAGAGCCAGGTTCTCGCGGTTACACGAACTTGTGAGGGTCAGTAGAGCGGACGTGTGACGCATGACTCATGTGGCCCAGAGTGGACATGGCATGGCACATGTGCCGACACTGAACACATAGACGTGTTCCAAGAGGAAACATTTCTAGCTTGTGGTTGATCGATGAGGGCATCAATACTCCAAGAGTGGGTGTATGTAAGATCCCGATGCAAGGCTTAATATGATTGATAGGATACTCATACAAACAAGTTGCAACTTATTTTACGAAATCTCATATGAAAAGGACTCTGAGGTTAAGCGTTCTTGAACAAGAAAAATTTAAGTATGGGTGACCGCTGGAAATTTTTACTGGGTGCACATGAGTGAGAACAAAATAAGCAGAAAATACTAGTACTGGTATATGGATTCGGTCTAGAGATCCTACTGAGCTACCAGGGATGACAGTCGCCGGTCCAAAGAGGCCGGGGTGATACATTAACTTTTTCAAATACTAAAATTGTTCCATTGTATCATGCTCTACTAGTAGTGGAAATCTATCAATGAGCAGGTCACAAAAATGCTGATTGCAGTTCTGGATAGCCAGGTCCTGGCTCTCCCTCTGTTGTGAGCATTGACCCACTTGAACTTTGCATCATTTTGTATGACCATCGTCTGAAATATACTCTCAGAATCCTCAATCCAATTTGTTTTATTTTCCACAAAGAATAATGGGAAGTTCTATGCTTGGTGTTCAAAGGTCAGGTTAGGGACTATTGGTTTGTTGTTGCAGTGGTGTGGTAGGTGGAGGAACTGGTTTTGGTGATGGGTATTGATTATGCGGTGTGGTTGGAATGGTGGGTTGAGTAAAAAATTATGTGTATTGTGGTTGAAAGGATTAAAATTGGGGTAGGTAGTGATAGTAGCCAGAATTTGTGTATTGGTCTGGGTAAGTTTACTGTTGTGGTGGCTAGTGGGGATGAAATGTGTGTGTACTAGGCGTTGGAGGGACCTAGTTTGGGCGAGGATACTGGTAAGTGTGTAACAATATGTTGGTGATAGGAAAGGTGCTAAATATGGTGGTGGGTATGGTACAAAATAGTTCTATTAGTGAGGATGAGTGTTTGAGTTGGTGTTTTGGTGGATGGGTTGTTTCTATGAGTGTGTCAAAGATGATCCAGTCTGTATATTGGATATCTGAGTATTGGGGTTTTGTGTTTATTGTGGTTCCTGTTGTGGCTGGAGTATATGTGGTGGTGGAGGAACAAAAGGAGTAGAATTTAGTGTTGAAGATTCATGAATGGGGCACAATTGCTGGTTTGGGTGCGATGGGGTAGTGAATTTTGGGTTGGATATATCAGATTCAAGTGACTTAGATGGCACATGGGCAAGAGTTTTGTTTACCACTATACCGAGCTACTCCACCATCTCTGTTAATCTGATGAGGCTGTCCTGGATGATGTCCACGGACGCATGCTCAGCATGCTGATATTTGAGATGGCGATGGATGTGGAGTACCTAGCGTGGAAGTCTGGTACTGATTTCCTGTTCGGATACTTCTTGCTCTTGCGTCACCGACCGGAGAGCCTCTTCCACGGCTTGGGCCGTCACCTTCCCTTGTGATCTTGTCCTATGGTGGTGAAGGGGTTCGCAGCAGAATACACAAATTTTTCATGACTAGCGTAACACCCAATGCCATGATCTATCTAGGAGTAGTGATGTAACATAGAGTGTTTAACGTTTCGCGGGGAATGTGGATGATGTAGTCGTACTCGTAGCTGACCGCAAGGTCGCGAAGCTCCTCGCAAGTCACCCCTGGTCCTTGCACGACAATCCGGATGCCACAAGTGATATCACCCCCGTGGTTTCGCACACATCCGGTGGACGATGACAACCTCCGGTTCGCTGCTCTCTGCTGATAGTGCGGAAGTAGATAATACAACATATTTCAGGTTGAGACTTTGCACTTATGAAGTATACATATTTTCTTTCGTCTACATATATTTTTAGAAAGTTTTGAAACTTTAAAATATCATTCTATTTTTTTACATGAAGTGCTCCAGTCAGCTTGGAATCCAATTGTATTTTTTTTTTGCTAGGACTCAACAGTTAGGACCCAAAATATACAAGTGACGATAGAAGAGATCCATCCAGTGACATGAAGCAAGCTATATAGCTCTCTTTCGGCCACACCATTTCTTAATTCATGCTAGTGATGGTATCTGCATGCTATTTGAACTTGTTTTGGCAGTTTAAATTCACATTTTTTTAGTACTTCTTTGACCGGTAGCACTCGTTCTTGGGGATAACGGAAGTTCTGGTTACCGGAATGCAATATGTTTTAGACAATGAGACAAAACTCCCTCCATTCCATAATTGTTGTTGTTTTTTTAACTTTGAACTAAAACCATGAAAATAATTTAGGAGCGGATGATGTATATAAATACAATTCTGCTGGGTTCTAACTCTAGCTTTGTTTTTTGACTTCGTTGTTTTGAATGGAAGTAGCTTTTCGGAATTAACTACGCGCCCTGCTGGCCAACTACACCCAGTAGTTTTTATAGCAAGAACTAAGAAAGTTATGAGTAGCGACTCTGAAACTCACTAGGATATATATACCGTGGTCTTTCGCCCCACTGGAATTGTTCTATTTTGTTCCCAACAGCAATATATCATTGCGTGAATTTGATCTAGGGAAAACTACATTGTAATACTTTAACATTCTGAGGCAGGGCTGTGGAATGAGTGGCGTCAGGAAGGGGAAAACAATTACCGTGGATGGAATGCCTTGAGCGTGCAACTTCTGAAGTTCTGAACAAAGATGTGGATCATCACACAATAAACGTTGAGGTAGCTGGTAGACACGTGGATTATCCCCTCTCTTAAAACTGTGCATAGACGCCTCCGGTCATAGAGAAAGTACAATTAGGGGCATTCCGCTTGTTTTGTTTGAATCTTTCACCATCTGTAGCTATCTTTAGAAATTACATTTTTAAGCTTTGGTGATATTGAAGGCCGGTAACTGCACAATAATAGCAGGTAAGGGTACTGTATTTGTTTGTAATCCGCAATGTGATAGTTTTAGATGTGCAAAATATTCAAGATGATCACCGTGGACGAGCGATTCAATATTGAACGCTGGGCCAAATGTAGAGAGACATGTCCAAGTCTCTTTGGTTGTGGGAACGGTAACACTGGTTCTCAACAGGAGGCGACAGAAGTTCTGGTTACCAGCCTGCTGTTACGAGCATACCTCTGCCTGCTGGTCCGGTGTATGTTCCTCCGGTGGTTGTAAGTACACCGGCTGCTGTTATTCCTCTGGACGGTGGGAGTGCTACTGATCAGGTAAAAACCAAGAAGGCTGTCAAGTGTTGGAAATGCTCTGTGGACACGTATGCTTCTAAAAATTGTCCAGTTCAACACTATTGTCTTGTTTGCAACAATTTGGCACATCCAACTAATAGGTGTCCAACTCTGAAGCTACCCAAGCCCTCTGCTATTGTCGCTGGAAATGGTACTGATGATACTCCTTTTAATCAACTACCTGATAACCTTTATAAGGCACACCTGGAAACCAAGCGTTCCCTATTGCAAAGGTGTCAATTGTTGGAGCTATTGTTTCCACTTCTATTATTGAGTCTCAGATGACCAGGATATGTCCTCTCAGTACGCAATGGAAGTGGGAGGCTCTTCCACATGGTGATGATGCTTTTTTGGTGTCTTTTCCGTCTTTTGAGGATCTCCAAAGAGTAAATGGTATTCAGATGCCGGTACCTGCTCATGATGCTCGGATTGTTTTAAGTATATGGGAAGTGGAAGAAGTCAAGCATAAGTTTGTTTTGCCTCAGCTTTGGGTTCATGTTGAGGGTGTACCTCACACCATCCGCCATTTTCATGGCTTGTGGGCCATTGGTTCTCTTTTGGGTACTACTGTTGATGTTGATTTGGTTACCCTCCATAGTCGCAATATTATTCGTATTTGTGTAGCCATGATGAATCCAAAGGCCTTGTAGAAGTGTGTTGACGCAAAGGGACCATATATTGCTGTTAATGCAACTCTCAGGTTATTGGGGTATGATTTTGTCTTCAAACAGGAGCCAGCTGATTTTATTTTGGACCCTAGCTTCACGCCCTTTTTCTGGAGACGCAAGAATGATGAGCTGGATGAGCAGGGTGGTGCTAAGGATGGGGACAGGTGAAAGAACATGTGGGCCCCCATGTGTGGTTTTGGTAATTAATGACAATCTTCGTGGACTAATGTGTGTATTGAGCTGTACTTGTAGGAATAGTCCATCGGTATCACTTGGAGCATGTGCTGTCTTCAAGGTCGATGAAATGAGAAGAAGATGTGTTGTGCAAGCTCAAAATGCGCCATCTGTAGAAGATCTCATGTTTGATGCTTGCCATCCTCAGTGATCATGGATCGATGATGAGGAATCAAGAAAGGCGTTCCATCTTGAGAAGGGCAAGATCGTCTACATCGAGCTCAAGTGGAATGCTCAAGGCAAAGGTATAATCTTGATAGGTTTTCCCTTTCGCCGGTCTCATATTGTTAGTAGGAGACTGGGTTTAGGATAGATAACTGTACTATCAAGAGGGGCTCTCGAATGAGTAACTCGGTCACATCGTTCGGAGAGAGCTCAAACCTTTGCATATTTGCATCATCATATTTGGTTGTTATTTGGTCTTATACATGTGAGGATATAGAGCTTGTGTTAATCTCCATAACAAGCTCTTGTTCATCAAAATCGGATCTTCCGTTTGTATCTTGTTGCGATTTTAATCTTGGCGGCTTTTCGGTTTCTCACCAAGTGAGGTATCTCACATTATTATACATGATACATTCTCACTTGGTGATAACCAATATTTTCACCTTTCATAGGGTAGCTCATGTCGTCCTTTTTCCAACATAATTGGAATCGGGTCGATCGGAGTTACCAATCAAAAGTTATAGAGGTTTGAATTTTCCTAGGTACTAAAATACGGTAGCGCGGCAGTAGGTTTTGGCAAGTTGCCAAATGCCACTGCCCTCCTAGGTACCAAAATGCGGTAGTACCGCATTTTAGTTCCTAGCATGGTAGAAGGTTTTTGACAAGTTTCCAAAAGCCACTGCCGGGCTAGGTACCAAAAAGCGGTATTACCGCATTTTAGTACCTAGCGCGGCAGAAGGTTTTTTACTTCGTCATTTGGATCTGTCCTCCCTTGATGGACTATGATGTTTCTTTGCATGATCTTGTAGAGGTTGTTTTCCTCTTCGAAACGAGCCCAAGATCATCGAAATCAGAGTCCGGATGCAAAAGTTATGGTTGTTTTCGTTCTGTGATGACCGGTAGTACCGGACCAGGATCCAGTAGTACCGGGGTCCGGTAGTACCGCATTTTGGTACCAGGGAGCACAGAGAAAAATGCGTTTGGAGCCCCAGGAACCCCAGTAAATGTCCGGTAGTGCCGGGAAAGTCCGGTAGTACCGAGAATCGCGTTTTTGGGCTGCAACGGTTGGATTTTGGAGGGACCTATATAAGGGGCCTTCTTCCCCAATGGTTCCTCAACTATTCTTGCAAGTTTTCCCCTCCATTGTTGACCTTCTTGAGCTTACTTCCTCTCAATCCCTCCTATGATTCTTGCATATTCTTGAGGGATTTGAAAGAGGAGATCTATATCTACAATCCCACCAATCAATCTCTCCTCTAAGTGAGGGGAACATATTGGGATCTAGATCTTGGAGTCTTTTGTGGATTTCCTCCATTGTTCTTCCTCTCTTATTCCCCCATAAGCTTTTGTAGCTTTGGTGGAATTTGGGAGAGAAGGATTTGAGCACTTCTTGTGTCCTTGCCATTGCATTTGGTGCATCGGTTTGTGTTCTCCTCGGAGGATTTGGTTTGAGTTACTCTTTGGAGCTTGTCCCTCTTGGGTTCTTGGAACCCTAGACGGTTTTGTGGCCTTGGTGGCATTGTAGCCTTTTGTGGCATTTGTTGGGAGCCTCCTATTAAGTTGTGGAGAAGTGCCCCAACCTTGTGAGAGGTTCCGGTTGCCACCGACAAGTGCACCGATAGTGGAAGCATGGATCGATCCCGTTGGGTGAGATTCACCGGAGAATAAGGGAGGCCTTTTGTGGCGTTGGTGGTTTGATACCACCCCCTCTCCAAACGAGACGTACTCCATGTTGGGAGGAACTCGGTAAAATATCGGTGTCCCTGCATGCCTCGGTTATCTCTATACCCGAGCTCTTTACTTATGCACTTTACAGTGTGATAGCCTTCGTGCTTGAAGTAATATATATCTTGCTATCACTTTGTTGCTTGTATTGCTTAGCATAAATTGTTGGTGCACATAGGTGAACCTTAGTTGTTCTAGGTTATGCTTAACAAAGTAAACACTAGTTTTATTCCATCTTTGTTGAGCCACTCTAGGAAAAGTTTTAATCGCCTATTCACCCCCCTCTAGGCGACATCCGTATCCTTTCAACAGGGAGGGTGCGGCAGGCCATGGCAGTACTTCTGGGCCACATTCGTCCAATATGGAGGTTGACACATCGCAATCTCCTGGTGATGCTGCTGGTACACTTGTAAACAAGCTAGCAACGGTTGCTACTTGTATTGCTGGTACGCCCTTTAATTCCAACCCTTAGACTCCGCATGGGAAGGAGATTGTGGCTATGTCACGTTCACCTATCACTTATGTTAGGCGTTTTTTCCCAACAAGGTTGGGGAGTCCTGTTTTTTATCAAGTTGATTCTGCTAAGGTTAAGTCGACTGATGTTTCTCAACAACGCGATGCGGCCAGCGTTTCTTCTCCGTATGCCTTGTCACCGATGGCTGATCCTCTAGTCATGGTGTCGCCGCTATCTCGAGCGCTGGGAGTGTTGCGGGGTCGTTGCTACTTGGAGTGGGACCCGAGCCCTTGGTGCTGCTTCAGGTTGAGGTTGGCGATGCGATGGACAGGAGTGCTGCGGCACAACCCGCGTTGGTGCTTGATGGTCCAGTGGATGACTTGCAGGAGTCTGTTGCCGATGACTTGCAGGAGTTCGTTGCCGATGGTCTTGACGTTGTCCACGAGGTGTGCCAGGGATTTCTTGCTCAGGCTACTGACACGCATGTTCTGGATGTTAGTTCGCTGCAATCGGATGCATTACCTCCTGTCTACACGCGGAAGACCCCAGTGGTCCAGGTGCTGCGACGGAGTGCCCGACACCCGACGGGTAGTGATGGTTCAGCTGCGATGGATGTAGACTCCTTGGCGAAGGCTATGCGGAGGAAGGCCGACAAGAACTTGGATTCTAATGGTAATATATCATCGTCTAAGTCCTTTCTTTCTTTTCCTTCTACGCATATTTCATCAAAACTTAATACTGTTGGTATTTCTCTTGGTAAGAATGTTAGTGATGTTTCTATTTCTACTAAGGTCTTGAGACGGATGAAATTTGACCGGATAACGGTTGCTCCAAAAGTTTTGTCCTCTGTTGTTTCCACTTACTCGGATGATGATGAGGATGCGAATGCCATAACAGATGGTCAGCTCCTGTCTCATTTAGTAGGTGAAGTTTTAGAGGTTGGTTTTGACGAGAACAGACTAAGTTCAGTTTATGAACTAACTGCTTCTGGTCGAAAATCTTCCTCTGGAAAAAAATGTAATAAGTCTCGGAAATGAGATTTAGCTCCTAAATATATTTTTGTTTCCCAATGAATGGCATGTTCTTGAATAGCAGAGGTCTTCGTGACTTAGCTAAACATTTACATATCGCACTTTGTGCTAGGAAACATAATCTAGATTTTATAGCTATTTCTGAAACGGGTAGACGAGAATTCTCACAAAGTTTACTGGATCGCCTTTCGGGGGGCTATGACTTTGTGTGTAATTCTCATCCACCCAGGGGACGGTCTGGCGGTGTATTACTCGGTGTAAGGGCTGATACCATGGATATTTTAGCTCGTTCAGAAGGAGATTATCATATAAAGCTCCATATCCGTAATAAAGCTGACAATTTCACATTGAGCCTTGTCGCTGTGTATGGTGCGGCTCAGGACGCGTTCAAGGCTGAATTCCTTCGAGAATTGGTGAACTTAACTAAGGATAATCCATACCCTATTCTGATAGGGGGGATTTTAATCTGCTTCGGTTCCCATTCGAAAAGAGTAAAGGCCGGTTTGATGATCATTGGCCATTCCTTTTTAATGCTGTCATAGACAGTCTTGACTTGAAGTTGCCATGATCGGACGACAATTTACTTGGGCTAATTGTCTACCAGATCCTACATACGAAAAACTTGATCGTGTTTTGATGGACTCTGATTGGGAAGAGCACTTCTCACGAGTCTCTGTACGCGCTCTCGAACATATTAAAGCTCTGTCTGACCATGCTCCCATTTTATTGACCATTGGATTACCTCGGACACGATGCTCCCATCCGTTCAAATTTGAACTTGGATGGTTACACCGAGAGGGTTTTCAGGATATGGTTAAAACAATTTGGGAAAGACCAGTTCCGGGTAGTACCCCAATCCAGAGGTGGAACAATAAAGTGCGTTTAACACGCAAACACCTTGGGGATGGGCACGACACACAACTGGTATTCTTAAAAAGGAGAAGCAACGTCTTTCATCAATTATTAAAAAGGAGAAGCAACGTCTTTCGTCAATTATTGATGAACTCGAGGCTCTTGCAGAATGTCGTTTGTTAACCACGCAACAAATTGAGCTTAAAAGCCATGCAAATGCGGAGGTAGAAAGACTTCTACGTGAAGAGGAATTAAAATGGTATCAACGTTCCAAAGCCCAATTTATTTTGCATGGAGATTCGAATACAAGGTACTTCCATAGTGTCGCCAATGGCCGACATAAGAAGAAGCTTATTCGATATTTAACGCAAGATGATGAGACGATTGATGGACATGAGCAGTTAAAAACATATATTACAAATTACTATAAATGTTTGTTTGGGGAACCAGAAGAAGGTACCTTCTCCTTGGATGAGACCCAAACAGTTGATGTACCTCAGGTGTCTGATGAGGAAAATAGCCTATTGACTGCTCCCTATTCGGAGGAGGAAGTCAAGAAGGCTGTTTTCCAAATGGAACATAATAAAGCCCCTGGTCCTGATGGCTTTCCAGCTGAGTTTTATCAAACCTTTTGGGATATTATCAAAACAGATCTTCTTGCTATGTTTGCTGCCTTGCACTCTGGCCAACTAGATTTGTTCAGATTGAATTTTGGTGAGATTATTTTATTACCTAAGGTTAATGAAGCAGAACGGATCCAACAATATAGACCCATCTGTCTTCTTAATGTTAGATTTAAGATTTTTACCAAAGTTGCGACCATTAGGTTAAATTCAGTGGCTGATCATGTAGTTCGCCCCTCGCAAACTGCTTTCATCCAAGGTCGCAACATACTTGACGGTGTGGTTACCTTAAACGAAACAGTTCATGAACTACATAGAAAGAAACTGAACGGGGTCATTCTAAAAATTGATTTTGAGAAGGCCTATGATAAAGTAAAATGGCCTTTTCTTCAACAGACTCTTAGGATGAAAGGTTTCTCCTCTAGAGCAAACCTCGGTGCAATGCTTTGACATTCTGGCGCAGGAATGAGTGGTATCAGGATGGAGAAAACTACAAGGGTAGCCACAGTCCCTTGGGGCGTGTTTGATTCTCGTGCAAGTTTTTTTTCCACGCACACAACTTGCACGCGTGTATCAGACTCTGGGCCAAAATCTCCTAGTTATTTGGTTGCCTGTATTCTCGTTTCCCGACAAGGTAAGCACAAATGGCCACTTTGTTTGGTTGCATGTTTTTAGTCTCCTGAGACAAAGTTAGGCTGTTTGGTTGATGAGCACCGGAGGACCATAGAGAGCAACATCAACGAGATAGAAGGGGGCAAAGAGACGAGGAAGAAGAGGGGATTAGTCTTAGATTAGGGGAAAAGGCCGTGAAGGAGTTGCACGCGGAAGGCCATGGACTTGCACCCAGCGAGAAGCGGCGTTTCCCCTTCTTACGGATACGGGTCTGGCTCCGTGGAAACGCCCAAAATTGGCGTTTCTCCAGGACCAACTTTTTTGTGTTTTAAAACTCGTGCTATGCAGGGAATCTTTTCTCCGTGAGCAACCAAACGTCTTTATTTCTTCTCCACCCATGCGAGAAATGGTGATACGAGCGACCAAACATGCCCTTGGCCGTGCCATTTCCGAAATTCTGTTCTGCTCTTGGCCTGTACGGACTATGCCAATCTAGGTGCAGTGTGTGGTACTATTTGGTGAAGATTGTTACAGTGACCACCCCTTTCCACCCATAAGAAAAGGCTCGGGAGCAGCCGCTCCCTTCTCCATCTGCTCATCTTTTGTGTTGTACGGTTGTTTGGGTTCAGTTGTTCTAGAGATCTTACTCTACGAAAATAACCGGAAGTCTCATGTCCTAGGTAATCTGGGGCTTCAAGAATCAATTGGGGTAGGATGCTGCTATGTTTGGTGGCAGAGGACACAAACTGTGAATGGTGAACAAATGTCAACGCTAAAAAATATGCTTTTGCAATTAACTCATTAACAGCAAATTATGGCGTTGCTCATCCAAATGCAAAACGAGACCCTAAGAGTTGGGAAAAACTATTGGCCGGTTCCTACAAACTCAATATTGATGCCTCTTATCATGAGGATGGATTTGGAGCAGCTGGCGTAGTATTGCGAGATCATAGAGGAGAAGCAGTTGCAGGCTTACTCTCCCCCTTGGATAACCTACTTTCGGCTGCAACAACTGAAGCTAGGGGTCTTCTCGAGGGGTTGGAGTTTCTAGAGGAAAAAGGGTGTTCAAATGTGACAATTGAGTCTGACTCCCTCGAACTAATAATAGAATGCTGCAATGGTACTATTGAGGTGTGAAATCGCTACTCGGCTCTTCTCGCGGAGTGTTTTCTGAAGACAAGTACAATGACTGGAGTCTCTTTCAAGTTCTATCCGAGGAATGCTAATAATATGGCACATGAATTAGCAAAAATTTCTTATGTCTCAAAAGAGAACCGAGTGTGAGATGGTGATCCACCGGAGTTTATTCTACCTTATGTAATAAACGATGTAACTCTTTTATCACGTTAATAAAGGCCACCAGGCATTTCTTCAAAAAAAAAATACACAACTGCAGTCGGTGCTGGTACGGCTTTGGATTTCGCACGGCCCAACTTAGAAAGCATGCAATTAGTGAAATGAAATCAGGTGAGATATTTTATGGGTAAATTAATATAGGCCATATAGTTTGCGGATCTAGTGGAAAATATCAATCCATGTTAGTCCAACAAACTTGAGGACTTATGTCTATACTATTGCTCAAAACATGAGTAATACTAATCGAGCGTAAAATGGACATCACGCTCAAAAAACTTGGGACAAAAATATCTTCCACAATGGCGGAGCCTGGGGCAACAGATCATAGGATACCGAGACCAGGGTCATCGCAGGAGGCGAGCCGTGACCCGTATGCGGTAGAACCAAAGCCCTCGGAGGTCTGCAGATCGGAGATCGCGGTTGGTGGACCTCTAGCTCGTCGCAGGTTTGTGGAGACACGGGTGCCTGCGAAAACCACGTCGGCTTCCTTCACGCGGATGATTGGGGTGTCTTTGTGTCATTATCTTGACGAAATCCTTGCTAAAGCTCTCGTCTTCTCAGGGGACTTCCGAGCGAATCCCTAGATTTGGGGATCCCGGGTTGAACGATGGTGATGTGTAGCGTCGTTCTCCCTCTAGTTGTCATCGTTTATGGAGTAGGTGTGGCTTGGAAGAGTCCTAAGGTGTAACAATGTGATTTCTTTCGCGTGAAAATTGATGATGAATGCGTAGGGTTGCGTTGTTGTTTGGTGTTGTGGCAGCACCAACAGGTGGCCTGGCGAGGGATGTGTGGATCTTTACAACATCAATGGCGGCCTCAGGAGTGCGTCCTAGGGGTCTGTTGGACCAGTTGTGTGCTCCCAGTTCACCATAAGGTGACTCAGTTATGCAACCGAGACATTGTTGCAAGTGTATGACATAAGGCCCCGATGGCATGATCTATCCCATTGTCAGGTTTGTAGATATGGCTTTGTGGATTCATGGTTCTTTGAAGTTCCTAGACTCGTGTTAAATAAATTATTAACAAAGTTCACATGCATCATTTGCATGCAGACACCAAGTTATTGCAGGTTAATTACTATGATATTTAAGCATCAGATAACATTTATTTTCTACCTATAAGGTTGGTTATACCCATCTAAATTAGGTTCAGATGTTGTTTATGCTACATGTCTCTCACTAAAGTAAAATGTACCATAAAAATGGCTCGTCGTCTAAGTTTGTTTTGCTCCACTTTGCTTGCGTACCTGTTTCTAGAACCCTCTAATTGGAACAAATGCCACCTTGCCCCACATGAATATCGCAGATGATCGTGCTTGTGACACTACTGAGTTGGTTGAAATTCACCATTACAGGGTTTGTTCTGTGCAGAACAAATGCATAAATGGTACAACAGCTAGCTGGGACATGCTGCATAGTGCTTCTCATCTAGATTCTTTTGCTAGGCTTGCATCAACATTTTATATGGAGTCTTAGTATGGGAAATTGGGCTATTTGCAAAACCAGAAATTCATTTATCTTTCAAAATCAGGAACCTAGTTTGTACATAGCAAACTAGGTTACATACCGATCTATCTTCCACCGTGACAGGCCCTTCATAGCTGAATTTTCTCATTATTCTTTACAGCTGAATTGGAGGCACATCCAGAAGGGATTCTGTTTGCTTTATGAACGTGCTAGCTGATTATGCTGGAATCTCATTGTGTACATCATATATTCGATTCGGAGGTAGGAGATATGGTACATCCATTTCGAAAAAAAGGAGATATGGTACATATATACAATTATTGTCAATGAAGTAGGATTTTACTCCACGTAGATTCAGACTTTCAGTGATCAAAAGTAGCAAGGTTGCCAAATAAACCTGTACATGAATTAGCCGCCTTTAATTTGGGAGAATGTACTACAACAGAACCCTGGTCTGGTTGCGATTATTCCAGACTACACTTGTCCTAGTGCAATGATTCAGTCTTTTTTCAGTGCAAATTTGGAAAGACGTGTTTGCAATAATTATGACCTGGCTTGGACATGCTGCATGGTGCTTCTCGTCTAGATTCGTTTGCTAGGCTCTTGCATTAACCATTCTTTCTGGAGAGTCTTAGTTTGGGAGATTTTTCTACTCAAAAATATATGCAGTAGCAATTTTACTGTATTTTGTAGAAAAACACAAGAAGCCATCCAAGTGAGATGAAGTGTAATTTGCTTGGTAATCAAGAAACTATTTTTTCCACGCGAAAGATAAAAAATTTCAGCGATGTCGCGCGAGTACACGACTTCTTCAGACTTAGGTAGACCAGCATGAACCCACTTATCAGCATCCCAAGCATATGGTAGAGGTCTCACAGTGAGCTGGCATTCTTATTAGCAACTCTGGCCAAGAAGCTACTGCATCTTACGTGGAGCGAGCCCTCTGAGACCCCTGCGACATGTCTTCAGTGTTCCCGTACCAGTATGGTGCGCTTGATTAGGAATTTTATAAAGAAGTAGCTATTGACTTTGTCGACAGCTATATTTTTCTGACGCCGCTCATTCCGGGCAAGTTGGCTCAACCATGAAAATCTCATGCGTTAAAAGAAACAAAAATTGTATATGTCCCGTTTACTAGAGCTCAAAACGGTGTATGGGCGTAGGAGTCTCCCAGTTTGTCTGGAGTACTTGTGTGGTGTGTGGTTTATGGGCGTAGGAGTCTCCACAACTAATGTAAGCAAGTGTGAGAATAAGGGGAAGGGAGGGAGTCTTATATGAGCGTCAGATAATGTATTATCGGTTGCTACAACTTATTTATTAGTCCTACAATAAATTATTTACTCAAGCGAGTGTACACCTGCATCTACGACATATTCAAACGTTATGGTGCTTCGAATTGCTGTGGAATGTGGTTATGCTGCTGAACTGCAGAAGTAGGGTGTCATCATGGAGATTGTTTTAATATTTTGTGGAACTTGTGTTAATTGTCCACTATCTTGGCAGCTACGTACACGTTTCTCCAATAAGAAGCTTGCATATATACCTAAATTCTCTCAAAAAACTGTTGGTTAAACTTGGTATTATATATGTTTACTACCGATCTGTTATGTCTAATTTGCTACCGCACACCGGAGCTACAGTAGCTTGTTGAATGGTTTTTCTTGTAAAACCGTATGTATAAAGGTTTTTTTTGCGGAAACCCACAACGCTTTCCTGTTATTGAATGCCAGAGAGGTTGGTTAAGCTCCATGCTCCTAAAGTTTGTATCAAACAGTTGTAATAGTTTGTGGAGGTACTGTATACATATTGATTCTGTCTTTCAGAAGCTGAGGATAATAAGCTTTCAGTAGAATAAAGTAATGGCTAGCTAAATCCTTCATCCCTCCGGCATAACACGCCCCCAAAATCCACGGAAAAGAGGTTGCCGTTTCCTCATCATAGCCCCCGGATAGAAACCACAAGTCATGGTTGTTGCCGTTTCCTCATCATAGCCCCCGGATAGAAACCACAAGTCATGGTTGTTGCCATTTCCTCATCATAGCCCCCGGATAGAAACCACGAGTCATGGTTGTTGTCGTTAAACAATAACTCCGATGTTAGTAGGAGTGATGTACACATTTTGTTTTCTTGCCCCGCGGCTGGCTTTCTTTGGAACTTCACCCGTGAGGCCTTGGGGCCGACCTAGCAGACCTCAGACCTAAGGGAATTCCTGAAATCCAACACAAACCATACCGGTAGGAGGAGGCGCCTCTTCTGTTTAGTGTTTGTGGCGATGACCTGGACTCTATGGAATATCTGTAACAGGATAGTCATTGAGCGTGTCTTTCTGCGCCGTGCCACTCACTCGACCTTCAAATTCTGGTTTTTTTTGCAGCAGTGGTATCTGATGAGTAGACATCGAGACAGGAAGCGGATGGACGAGATGATAGAGCACCTGATAGTGGCAGCACGCCAACTTGCTACTTCTTCCGTCCGCTAACATTTCTCCCGGAGGGAGTTATTTCTTGTATCGGTGTGCGTTGAGTCGTGCTGGTGGACTTGTGTTGCGTGTTGCCGCGCATGTTGTGTTGGACTATTTTGTTTTTGTCGTTGGCTTGTATTGGATGATGTTTGGATGTTGCTTTATTTATAAAGCTGGGAATATTCCTGTTTCGAGGAGGAGTGCCATACACATTTGGTGGTGGTCGGGTTCTTCCGGCCGGCAACTGCAGGAGCTGATTGATGTAGAAGGGTAGGTAAAAAACACGGAGGCACATCGATTCATTTCCTTAACACCTTCCATTCCCATTTCTCAGTGGTCTCCGCTTAACCAATGAATATCTCATTCGTCTAATGCTTGAAGACTGTAGTCAGGCCTAGGACTACATGACTAAGAGCTCTCACAAACATTTTGTGTTTTCATTTTGATTATAGTAGACATATATGGTTCTTGTTGTTCTTGTGGGAGGCATTGTAAGACACGGGGAACAACAAGGCAACGAAGCGAACCAGACCACGTAAAGAAAAGGCAATATATTGATCTGTATAGATCACTTCTATGGAGTGCATGTACCCATAGATGATCCCAGAGATGGATGCGTGTGGTGAGTGGTGAGACCATAACAAATTCGCTGGGTCGGTTCATACTGGAATAATATACGCGAGAGATAAAAATCTACTACTCCCTCCGATCCAACGTGAGAAAATATTTCTCGCAATAGATCATACTACGTGGGAGCGCATTCTATTTTTCATGCCGGATGCTGCCTCTAGATCTGAGGCTCAGTCAGCGAAAAGGCGCGTTCATAGGCCTTTTCTCTAGCAAAATTTATTAAAAGGGGTAAAATTTGGCAATTTTTTTACTAAATGGGGTAATTAGGATGAAAATATGCTAAATAGAGTAATTAGTGTCAAAAATGATAAACTAGGGGGTAAAATTCGGAATTTACTCAATATTTAAATAATCAATTAACTTCCTAAATACTAAATTAAAATAATCTATTTGCAAGGAGGAGTCCTTGAGCATAGTGGCGTTCTATGTAGCAACCAAGACCAATCATCACCAACGAAGACTCTTGCGATTAAGTCCTTGCCAAACTTGTCCCCAAGGAGATCCTTGTAGATAATAGCATCAGCTACGCTATTAACTCCAATTCAAGGCACTAACTGCAAGAGTTCCCCTTTGCAAGTAACATCCCCAAGGATTTTTCTACCAGCCCCAAAGCATAGATTGTCTTGGGAATTCTCACGTTTGTCTCGAGGAGGAGTGCTGTACACATTTGGTGGCCGGGTTCTTCTGGGCGGCAACTGCAGGAGCTGATTGTTGTAGTAGGGTAGGTAAAAAACACGGAGACACATCGATTCATTTCCTTGACACCTTCCATTCCCATTTCTCAGTGGTCTCTGCTTAACCAATGAATATCTCATTCGTCTAATGCTTGAAGACCGTAGTCAGGCCTGGGACTATAGGACTAAGAGCTCTCAGAAACATTTTGTGTTTTCATTTTGATTATAGTAGACATATATGGTTCTTGTTGTTCTTGCGGGAGGCATTGTAAGACACGGGGAACAACAAGGAAACGAAGCGAACAAGATATAGTAGAAGGGAGGAGGGGTCTTAATTGGAAACATAGTGACTGTTAGTTTGTTGGTGAAATTAATTTTCTATTGCTACTGATATTCACCTCCTGAATGCCTGACCACTTCTTTTGCACTCCTCTTGCGCTCTTTATATACACCACTACACCCGACCTTGTGAACCTACACCTATCTAGCTCAATGAGCACCTGGTCCATGTTGTTTTTTTAGCTAATCATTTCCTTGAAAGTTGCATTGACATCCTTAAATGAACACATCGATCTATCCAGCGGAAGATGCAATCACCATCCGTGTGATTGTATAGGAATGAGCGGTACCGGAAAAGGAAACTGCAGCAATGTTTTTGCTTATCACAATCACTACAATGGATCAACATATTAAACCTGTAAATGCCAGTTTTTGCGCAACACACAGTGTACACAATATAGTTGTGCTTTGGACGTTGCACCTCTGTGTCTGCATGGGTACCAATTAATAAAACAGAGCATCTTCTATTTCTATCTATCTATTATATACTAAAAGTAATATAAGAGAGTTTTTCGAGGCACCACGTTAATCCACATCATCCATATTATTTGAGCAGTTGGATGTATAATTTGCGGCTAAGATTTCTCATTAGATTACGTAACGTTGTCCAGTTTGCGGTACGTGACATGATGAATTTTTGTTTAACACGGGAAACATTAAGCCACGTAACAGACCAACCAATGACTCGATTTGTACTCCACCTGAAGGTCAAGAAAAAAGAGTCCATCCCGCATATATTTTTTTTTCCAAATGCCTAGATTAGTATTACCGGTTAGTTCAAGGAAATAGAGTCCCACTTCAACACGTTTTTTATTGGGGGTCCACCTATGAATAATATTTAGTAGTTTGGGCTAATTAATAAGAACTTAGGCATACCTAAAAAAGGACTTAGGCAAATCACGTAAACTACAACATCGAATTATGTGGCGTACGTAAAAGAAAATAGGATACTTAAAATGCATTAATACTGTTAACTAAAATTTAAATTCTTAAACTTGATACATATATTTTAAAAACAATAGATAAATTTGACTAATGATTTCACAACCTATGATAAATCATGTAAAATACAAAGTTGAATTAGGTGGTAGACGTTTAAAAAACTAGGATCCAAAGCATACACAAAAGAAAGTAGGACACGGTCCGACGATATCAACGCAGGCTGTAAACTGACAACTACATGTGCATCGGCAATATATTCAAATACTTAAAATACATTAATACTGTCAACTAAAATTTAAAATATTAAACTTGATACATATATTTTAAAAACAATACATAAATTTGACTAACGATTTCATGGCCTATGAAAATCATGTAAACTACCATGTTGAATTAGGTGGTACACATTAAAAAAACTAGGATCCAAAGATATCCACTCTAGGCTGTTATCTGCCGGCTACGTGAATGAGGATATTCAAATAATCAAAATACATCAATATTTCTAATTAAAATTCGAAATTTAAAAATTGATACACATATTTTGAAAAACATGCATAACTTTTCTATCAAGTTTGCATGTCTATAGATAAAACCCGCCTGAAAATGATAGCACTGATTCAGGGGAAAACATTCCTTCCAATTTTCAATGTTAATCAATTTACTATCTTGTGTGTATTAGGCATCTGATCCATGTGGTCAACTTTAATTAAAAGTTAAATGTATTTTTGAAGACACTGCATGGAAAAAAAGGAAACATATGTATTACAAAATCCCTCAAAACAACAAAGTATATGCATGCCAATCATATAAGACATCCTATTTTTTTGAATGAGACATCCTATATATTTGATCCTAATAGATAGGTCCTCCTAATTAATGATCAGATACATTAAATCATAATTTAAGAGAAAAAATCTATGCGCTAAAACTCTCACAAAAAGATAACATCAAAACACAAATCATGTGAAACCTTATCTTTCTTAGTAAATCGCAACTAATAAATTTTCATAATCATACCTAAATGAGATCAGCCTCATACAAGTTTGCATGTATATAGATAATTTTTTAAATAATAGAAGTGATATAAGAAAATAATCTCTCCAAATTTCAATGGTAATCTATTTATTGTGTTGTGTGGATTAATCTCGTCCATATGGTGATTGTTTAAGTTATTTTATATTTAAACACACAATATGGCTAGAAAAGAAACATATATTCAAAAAGTTCTCAGAGGACAACAAAGCATATGTATGTTAATTATCATATTAGATAAGCTATAAAGATATCCTAATATGATGTCTTACAAAGAAAATGGTCCTTTTAATTTAGCATATACAAGAGAACAAATCTATACGCCAAAATTATCATAGAAAATAAAATCATCACACTAATCACGTGGAACCCTCTTCGTTAGTAGACCAAAATGAATAGATCTTCAAATCCATACCTAAATGAGGCCACGACAACTAGATGATCGTAATTGTAAACAAGTAATCACAATGCTATCTTGGCATAGAGGATACAATGAGATGTGCAATGTTCATTGCTATAATTTTATAATTTCAATTTTAAAATTTAGTTGTGATCCATAACCTATTAGCAAAGGTTTTGTCGAATGAAAGAGACAGGTCCAATGGTACAAGAAGAAGGAGTCTCAGTGGTAGACAATTAGGCATGTATTGCACAGGAGAGAACAATGATATACACTATTATTATTATTATTTGTTGCAACAATTTGTGAGTTTTACAATTGAAAGAAAGGGATAGGTTAAGTGGTGCAATGAGGAGACTTGGTGGTAGATGATTAAGCATGTGGTTGAAAACCATGGTATATACTACTATTATTATTAAGAATCAATATAATTTAAGAAAGTTCATTTACCAAAGGTGTCCCCTATAAGGGTGACTAATTCATCAATAGGATTAGAAGCTTACAAAATCTTCTATAGGTTACACCCAATTTGACATGAAATGCTACTTTCCATCTTAAATGGATCATTTAAACACCATATAGGATAGATAGCAAGCTAACTTTAATTTTATGTGAAAATAAAGTATCACATACAAATAATACATATGATAATTACCGTCGAAATAGAACAATGAACGGTTTGTACGAAAAGTAAAGATGTTTCATGCTGTCGTATTATTCTATTAACATGGTATTTTGGTTGTTTAACTCATATCAAATATTATTGATATAATATGAATATACATGATTATAAATAATTAAAGAGAAAATATTAAAATAATTAAAGAGTAAATATGTTGCCCTCGCATTTGAGAGGGCCACCATGCTAGTTATATACTAAAAGCAATATAAGGGGCTGTTTCGAGGCACCACATCGATCCACGTCATCAAAATTATTGTTATCCATTAGATTTAATATTTACGGTTAAGATTTAAGAAGAGAATACGTAACTGTTCGGATACACGTGACGTTAATCTGGAACAACCTGTCACGTATATCAAAAGATCACCACCGTGTGTAGGAAAGGCATAGTAGCCCGACCCAATGGCCCATATAATTTTAAAATCTATCTAACTAACGGGTTGTCCTCTAAAAAAATGCACTAAGAAGGTTACCTACGGGGCTCCTCTATAATAATAATAAAAAAGAAAAAAATAGGTTAGGGGATCCTCATGTGGGTCGCCATTGAATTCAACTTGGTGCCTCCGGCCGGCCGACGACCTCCATTGCGCGTCGAATCGAAGGCTAACAGCCAAACTGTTCCGGTTGCATGAGCATCTCGGTGGCTAATCAAGGTTTTGATCTTGCTTAACACATGCATGCATCAGAGACCACGTGTACACAAGATTGCTCAAACGCTTTGCCTCATCAATACATCCCAGTAGGTAAGGTCGATCTTCAAGGTTTCCACGCATGTAATCCTTTTCAATTGATGTTGAAGCAATCTACTCCCTTCGTCCTGAAATAATTAATTTAGAGTTGTCTAAATTTGTGTGTATTTAGACACGTTTTAATGTATAGATACATTTAAACCTGAACAAATCAAAGTAACTTATTTTTGGAATGAAGACATTATTTATTTGATGGCTAGCCATGTGTGGTTATGGGGAGATCAGTTCAGGACAAAGATGAGGGAAAAGTGTTGGAGGTGAACATGAGGGAGCGTGGCAACACATCAAGAAAACCAAGTGCGTTAAACAATACTTATACGACAAGAGAAAATGATGTCTGGAGTGTATGGTGAAGTGTGGCGATGATGCCCGGCAGCATGACCATAGTTCTTACACGTCCCAATACACATTTATGTACTACTTGATGGTTTCACATGGATTTAGCTTACAGGTTTATTTCCTCATTATTATAGTATTTGTAATTACAAGAATTCATTTTATATGGCTTTTTTTTTATCGCCAATGGGTTTAAGCTTATATACAACTCAAAACCGGAATTAGTAATAGCTGATAGAGCAGTCCGAGAATAAGAATGATCGTAAGCTATTCATAATTTAGTAACCTACATAACTGAAGAGCGCTTTGTACTCTTGCTCTCTGCTGTCAGTAGTACTTGCATAAATATCTACCTTTCCGTGTTTCTTCTTATTTTTTGTTTGGATTATAGATTCTTCATATGATGCATCAGTCTCCTGTATGCTTTGTATAGCTGTCTGTTGAGATTAAAAACTCTTAAGATTCATGTAAGATGCATTTATTCTTTGATTAACATTTTTATGCACATTATCTGCTTTCAAGATGCACACTAACCGACAAACTAAAGGTTGACGTCGCGTACTCATCTAACATAAGACCTATGGAAAAATCATGGTCAAAATTGTAATTCGATGTAGTGATATATTGACATACAACAAGAAACACACATCATCAATAGTATCATCAATAGTACCAAGTCTTTACAAATAACATAATGGTCAAACACTATCTATATAAAACATATGATAAACTTTTTGCCAGGAATATCACAGGAAATCCCCTACGGAGAGATGATATAAATGTTTCATTCACATGTGGCATATATTAAGAAGTATTTTATGGTTATGAATTGGTATTATTTTAGCACAATGTGAATATTATATCTCAAATAACTTTCGACACAACTAAGACAATGCCCTCGCATTTGTGAGGGCCATCATGCTAGTTCAGAAAATAATTGTATTCTTAGAAAATGTATTATGTAAGCAAAATATGTCGTATTCATATGTTTCTTCGGAAGGTGTTCCATACAATTTTGAAAAATAATAACGTTTCCCAGAATATGAAGAATATTCATGATGTCATATAAAATGTTCAGATGTGTGTAAACCAATATATATGGGTCTTATGAAAATGTTTCGGATAAGAAGTATTGTATTGTAGAATAACCTTTTTACCCCTGCCACCTTTCAGGGAGAACAAGTGTTTTATGCAGAAGTGTTACATGGCCTTACGGGATTCAGTCAGGTCATCCTTGTCATGCAGTGATGTGTTTCAAGTATCAATGCGTAGATATATCAACTCCAACTCCAGGTTCATGGGATCAATTTGGCAATCAAGATCATAATGGGTTGTGCCTTGTGTGTTGTGGATTGCATGATGCTTGGGAGCTTAAGCCCGCCTTAGGTTAGGGATGGATTCGGTGAACGAGGAGTCCGAGCAAAATGAAGGGGATTGCCTCACCACCTTGTTCATTGTGGCCAGTGGGACCTTACTGATTTAAATCCAGACATAATGTCTTCATTCCAAAATATAATGATGCAGTTACAATAACAATACAGTACATATTATTAGTAGTTTACCTCCTACTCATGACTGTTTCTGCTCCTGCTGAAGCATTATTTGACGCACACGGGTTCTCCCTCAAAATAGACGCGACTGTTCTGATACTTCTAGTGAGCAAATTTCAATTATCCGTATGTTTCCACCCTTCGCCGCCATGAGTGCACTGTCCGGGGCGACATACCAAAGCGCCGGAAGGTCTTCCAGTGGGGAAGAGACCTCCACGCGAGGAGAGCTCACTGCCATAGTCATCGATCGAAGGCCTTTGACTACCAATGTCCTCCGGGGGCAGCGGAAGAGACTAGAGATGAGACGATGGGGGCGGCTTCCGCCCTCCCCCCTCCCCCCACGCGGAGAGTGACACGGGCATCAAAGGAAACTCATAAAAAGTGGTGCAAAATATATGCTTACAATCATTGATGATTGCTCTAGAAAGTGTGGCCTTATTTTCTGAAACATAAAATCTGATGTTTTTGATACTTTTTAAGAACATGGTAGAAAATTAAAGCAAACTGGAAGAAAGGTAAAAGTATTACATACTGACGATGGTATGGAATTGTTTTCAATTTTTTTAAGAATTATTACTGCAAAGACGATGGCATGATCAATCACCACGCCATCCCTTACAATCCGGAGCAGAATGGTGTGCCTAAGCGCCTGAACAGATCCAGCGCTGTGCCGCCCGCAGACCACACAAAGCCGGATTGAGCACGTCATGCAGGCCTAGAGGGCCCAGGATTTCCTACCATCGCCGGCCACGGAGAAGCGTGACAGAGAGCCGCTTGGCCACCCATATTCTAGCGCCGCCGCCTTGCCTTCCACCTCGTCTTTCTCCTGCAGGCCGCCGTGGGCATACACCCATCGTCGAGTAAATAGCACCGGAGGTCATAGAACTTGTCCCCCACGTGCAATTAAGTCACACATCTTGTAAAATAGACTAACCGGTCACACAAGTTGTCAAATGCGTGCACCGCAGGTCACAATCCGGTTAACCAGACGGTTTTTAACACAACGCATCACATGCGTATCACATTCGGTCAACATGGCACTTACAATTTTACAAAATCCCACTCATGTTTATCTAGGGGTTTAGTTGAAATTGTATTTTATGGATCAGATCACGTTAATTACGCGAAGTCAAAAAAAAAGTTCACGTAAGGATTCACGTCGATCTGATACTGCTCGTTCGTGTTTGTGTTGTGTGCGTCAATGGAGGAGCGGCGGACCGGCGACATATTAACTTTTAAAGGGGGTTTCTACATGCATTTCATTCCATATTAACGTTTTTGTTAGAAGTCCCTATTAACCTTACGAGACACGCTCACGTAACGAGTTTTTTTTTAAACCGGTCGGTTAAGCATTTTGTGACCTGCGGTGCACGCGTTTAACAAGTTGTGTGACCGGTTAGTCTATTTTATAAGTTGTGTGACTTAAGTGCACATGAGGGACAAGTTCTATGACCTCCGATGTTATTTACTCCCCATCGTCATGCCTCTCTGCCCCAAGACACAGCAGATGAGCGCCTCTGGCCTCCGCCGTTCGGCGGGAGGGGTGCCGCCACCGCTTGGCCAGGGGAAATGAGATGGAGAGGGGCGACACTAGGGTTTCGGGGTCCTCCAGAGTCGCTCGGTGTGAGGGAGGGACATAGGAGGAAGATCTTCTAATAACAAAATACCTTAATAACTATGTTTATTGGCTCTGATGTGGTTGTTTGGTACTTGTGAGCCCACAACTTTCAAGGATCGGCCCAAGTTTAGGACAGGTCGCGAACAAACTGACGCCACATGTCCACGGAACCTCCATCCCTTGTTGTTGTGATACCATGCCTATTCAGAAACTTATGGCCAGGATTGCAGAACCTTGCAGCCTCGATGAAGAGATGCACAGTTCTGATCACATTTGCAAGCATGTACACACGCCTTCACCTAAAAAGAGTCTTTCCAGGTCGTCTCTTATCGTGATGCACATTCGTGCATGTTGTACTTTGATCAGATTGGTTCCGAGGGCCATGTCTATGCATGGGTGCTCGATCCACCTGGGCTGTGTACAAGATGGAAGATGCTTTGCTGCTCACGTTGCAAAAGCCACATGGAAACCTTACACACCACGTGTGTTTGTTAGGTGTGCGTGCGTGTCTTTGCGACCAGGCATGCAGTGGTACAACAACCCCTGTCTATACGACCAGAATGTTTGCACATTTACGACCCAGCATAACAATTAGCGTGATAATGAGAATATGATACTTCTTAATCCTCGCACATACGAGCAAAGATTAGTTCCTTGCAACGTTTAATCATTGCTATGGTTTATTTCTCCTGCACTCCATAACTTCTTTTTTTTTTTGCGATAAAGGACTGATGATATTAAGCCAAAGTTCTTACAGAAAGGTCCAACACAAACTGAAAAATTACAGATAAGGCCAAGAGGACCCCGATTCCATCGACGATGACAAGGACGTATGACGGCGCGCCGCCGCTGCTTCTCCTCACTGACCCTGGAACGGGAGAAGTCCCTCTTGCGGACGGGAAGTCGACAAACTCAGCTCCGAGGAGCCTCCACCCTACACCGCCGACATCGTCGCTTTGTTCAGCATCACCAAGACCTCCAACTACTTCAGACTTCCGGCTCCGCCGCACCTCGGACACCGGCGAGGGAACGCCACGCAGCACAACTCCGAGGACCTGCACACATGGCCAAAGTGGTCGATCTGCAGTGAAGCTCCACCGAGCCGCACCACCGGAGAGGACGACCGCCACCACAAAACTCCGCCCCGACCGCGCCGCCCACTCCTCGACGCCGCCGGCAGGAGACCTACCAGACCCTACTTTATACACACTGCGAGACGGGATCCCCAACCTCCCGCCGCCGGAGCGGCCGACGGAGGCGGGGATCCGGCGAATCGACGGTGGTTTGGTGGATCGGCCGGCGAGATCCAAAAAAATCGCCCCCTGCTACAAGGACGGGAGCACTCCATAACTTCGATGGACCACTTTGTGGACAAACCCTCGTGGAGTTAATTTACATCAACAACCAACGGCTCTACTTCTTCAATGTTATCTCGAGCTTGGACTTGATTTATACCATCCGTCCACTCACACACTTCGTATACTACTAGTAGAAAGGTTCCCTAAAGTTTCTCGTTTCTTCGTTCCAATTATATGCTAGCAACTGTCTATATGTGGAAGCTTGAACCATACGATAAGCCATGCCACACTATTAGCAAAGCGAACACAGTATTTAGCATGGGTGGCATTAGGAAACCTATAAAGGCAATCTTGAATCATGAAAGGACCCGCCACCGTTGTTCTTCGTCCTTTCCATCGTCGACGTATTAGTTCATCCAAGTGGTTAGCTCATAGGGGAATACACTACAATGCAGCTAATCAGATGTTTCTATACACAAACAACAACACGAGGAAGCAGAATATATTTTGGGAAGCATGTTTAACGCAGCCTTTAGATTTTTTCCGTGTTATCCACATGTGAATACCAGCAATTTAGATTTCTATTACTCCCTCTATTTTTATTTATATGTGTTAGTTTGTTCAACAATATAAGAAAACTGGTCAATATATTTAATGCCAAATTTATACAATATGAAATTTTATTTATAATGACTATTAATTTTTTATATTGTAGAAGTTAACATGTTTTCATATATATTTGGTCAAGATTTAAAAATAATTATAAAGAAAAGTGAGTAATTATCAAAGCGCATGTCATGCTAAGCCGGAAAACGATAGATCTGTGTTAGAAAATCTATCAAGAAAGCAACATTTTATATCTAGCCATTGTTTTATAAGACCTATCTTCAGTTGGTAGATTACCACAATTACGAGTATATAGATATATTTGAGACGTACCCCCTCGCGTCGCCCTCCTCCTGGCGACCGATGGAGACTTTCCCTAGCGCCGCCGCCACCTCCTCCCTCCTTGCCCCTCCCTCCTCGTCAACCCCGGAGGCCCGCCAGCCTAAGAGCATGCCGCCGGTGATGGGGGCGGCGGGGATCCGGCCTCCCGGCCCCAGCGTGGTGGAAGGGAGGGATTTATCGGCGTTGGACGGGGCCTGCGTATGGAGCTGGTGCCATGGCCACTCTTGGCGAGGTGGAGGGCCGGCGGTTAGGGTGGAGCGGCGATGCGACGGCCTCAGATCCAGTTGGCGGCACGGCGGACTAGCGGACCATCTGATCCGATCTGGGACGGTGGGCTGCGGATCGGTGCTAGTTCATCTAGTCTCCACCTGCGGTGTTGTCTCTTCGTCGAGATAGCGGTTATGGCGGCCAGTGTCACCATGGATCGGCAGTTTTTTCAGTGGGTCTTGGTGACCGGTGAAGACCGGCGGTGTGTGGGCTTCCGGTATGGCTTTGAATAAAGGGGGTTGGTCCTAGGATCCCTCTCGCACCATGACGAAGATCTACCTGCTCCATGACTTCATCGATCTGGTCGGAGTGTTGTGTTCCGAAAGATTCCGCTGGTGAACTCCAATGGACGACATGCCGGAGTTCGCCAGATTGGATGGATCTCGGTCGCGCGCAACCATGTTTTATCTGACCGTTTGGTTTCAGAGGGAGTGCTGTGAAGCTTTACAGACTGTTGCCATCAAGGACATGCCATTAGTCCCATGGTGAAGTCAGTCGTGGAGAATGACATGAAAGCCAAGGTCTGAAGAATAGTAATGGTGGTGTGAATCCTGTTTGCGATGAGGTTTTGGCTTGGTGTTCTAAGTCTTGGAGCAGCGACATTGGAAAGTGGGGGCGACAGTACAGGAGATTTCCAGGGTTCAAGCTACAGGGTGAAAATCCAAGGTCTGGCCTTAATTGGTTGTGCCTGACAATGACCTTGTTGAAGGCATTGTTTTGTCAGCGCGGACTTTCTTCAGGGTGAAAACCTATGATCGTTGATCAGGGCGATGACCGCGCTAGTGCACTGTTCCCTTCTTGGAGGCGTCGCTTTTGGAGAGGATGGATTTCTGGTGCTATCTTGGTGGTGTTTGGTCGTTGTTGTAGGGCATAGATCACTAAAGCGGGACTTTTTTTTCCTGTAATTCTTCTTTTATTTTTTGGCTGTGTGCATCCGTAATGCTATTAGGGTAATACGTTGTTGCAGAGGCTGGATGTAATTGGTATCGTGCGATATTAATATATACTCCTTTCCAAAAAAAAAGATTACCACAATTACAAAGGTCACATGTCGTGGGGTTGAGGATGATTGATATCATTTCAAACCGCTACTGATAAGGGTACGAGGCAATCAGGAGTTCAAAAAAGCGATATATGTATTGTTCCCCTTGCCAGTGACGTCATCTGTCTATTTCACCTATGGTTGCACTTAGGGACTTGGAGGTGCGACGGACCATCACACCTCACCGGCGGGAGGGCGACCTTGTTTTTTTAGGTTTTTTCCATTATCTTGTTCGGGATGGTGAGGTAGAGGAGACATCCTGAAGTAAAAATAACATCCTCCCTGTCATATCCTTGCACCGATGGTGCGTCTACCACCGACGGATGGCGTGTGGTATTTGTGTTTGGTGGATCTCCTAGGATGCAGTCTATTTTTGTGTTCGTTGCTGGTTTTAATCATGTCTCTTCCATCTCATCATTGGCTACCAAGATTGTTGCCGATTGAGTGTGCTGGTTTTTTGAAAACTTAGCACGATAACTACACGTTTATCTACTACTACAAGGTCTACTCTAACAAACTTTGGCCGACTTTAGTGATGGAGGGGCGAGGACGGTGGCTCGCCATGGCTCCCGTCAGTGTGTCTATAGTCGATGCTAGGTGGTCCATGGACCTATTTGCATGTTTGTTACTTATTAGGCTATTTGTACTACTACTGCCGAGTTCTCCCCAAAAAAGATGGGTTGAATTTTTCGAAAAAAAGAGAATGACGCAGCCACAGCCAATACGAATGTATGGTGCGAGAAATCTATGTCCCAAACCGAAGATTCCTCCGTTAGAGATGCAACAACGAGTATCTTCCAAACCACCATAGGCAAAGAATAGTCCATAAATAGGTGTCGTCCGTTCTCAGTGCCTTGCAACGGTGGCGATACCTACAGGTGTCGTAGCCCTCTTGGGGGTGTCATTGTGGTTATCCTCTCCGTGCTACGTCTCCGGGTGAAAACCCTTGACCTTCGTGGTCTCAACAGCGGCGGCGCAATGCGCCATTAACCTCTCGGGGGGTCATCGTGGAGCCTCGGTTTCACTCGGTCTACTTCAATGTTTTCGGTTGCAAGTTTTGGTTTCCATGTTTTTCTTTTTGTTTATATTTGATCTGCTTTGTAAGAGGTTCTTCTCACCATCTTGTATCAGTTCAGCCGGTATGACTTTATTTATAAAGCAGGACAGAAGCCTATTTCGAGAGAAAATTCCTAGGGGGCATAGAAAGTTCGGCTTACTGGTCTGCAATTTTTTTTTTGTAGATGAAGACAATGATACAGAGTTTTGATGGGTCCTAACTCGTGCTTTGTTGTTTTGTCGGCTATGATTTGCATGGAATGGTTGATCTCCTTCCTAATATATAGCAAAAGCTGAAAGTAGCTTTTTACCGGAGTTAACTACGCGCCGGCGGGCCAAGTACAGCCAGTACTTTTTTATAGAAACAACCAAGAAAGTTAAAATAATCAACAGTGTCTCTATAAACTCGTCTACACTATATATACACCGTGATCCGCTCGCCCCATTGGAGTAGTTCTATTTTGTTGGCAACAACAAGACATAAACATGCGCTGACTCAGGAGCTTTGAAATGAGTGGCATCAGGAAGAGGAAAACAAAGATCGTAGACAGAATGCCATGGGCGTGCTACTTCTAAAGTTCAGCTGCGTTCTAGTCATGTACTCCCTCCGTTTTAAAATATAAGATATTATAGGTTTATGAAGAAAATGAATCTAGACTTCTTTTAGTATATAGATTCACCCCAATGTTGAATGAATCTATATACTAAATAAAGTCTAGATACATTTGCTTCACAAAGCTAAAACATCTTATATTTTAAAACGGAGGAAGTAGAAGTTATACCGGTTGGGGTGCAACGCGTGGTATCTTCCTAAGCGAGATTCGTCCAGCCCGCGCGCGGCTTAGATGGTGAATGATTGTTGTAGTGATCCTCCCATTTCAACCCGTAAGAAAAGGCTCAGGACTTCTTTCTCCGTCTGCTCATCATTCAGGTTACATACACAACAGCCATCGGTGCTGATTCAGCTTTGGATTTCGCACTGCCCAACTTAGAAAGCATGGGCGGGTTTTAGAAGGCACGGATGCCGATGAAAACCTCGCTGACTTCGTTCATTTCGGACGACTACGGCGTCTATGTGTTGTTACCTTGTCGAAGGCATTCATGATGTAGCTTTCGTCTTCTTGGCAGACTGCTTTGGGGAGGTAGCCCCCAATCTAGTTATCCTGAATTGGACAATGGCGGCGTGCAACTCCGTTCTCCCTCCTAAGAGCATTGTTTATGGGGTAGATGCTGGTTGGAAGGGTAGTGAGGTGTGTCGGCATGATTTTTGCCGTGTCGAACGTGATGATCAACACGCAGGGTGGTGCTGTTGTTTGGTGCCATTGCAGCATCGACAACGGGCATGTCAAGGCAACTGCATATCTTTACCCTAAGGATGGGTCGATGGTACGACGGTGGTGGTGGCTCTAGGAGCGCGTGCATGGGCCACACAGAGGGTCTGTTGTACCAAATGTGTTGGCGGGGCGTTGTTGTGAGTCTATGACATAAGGCCCTGCTGGATGATCTCCCCCATTGTCGGGTCTGGAGTTATGGCTTGGTGGATTCAGGGTTTTTTGATGTATCCTTTTCCTAGACATGTGTTAATCATTTCAATGTAGAAACCGGGACATCGCATTGATGACATTTAAGCGACGGATAATATTTATTTAATACCTAAAAGGTTTGTTATACCCATCTACATATAGGTTCAGTTGTTGTTTATTATACTATTTTGTCTCTCACTAGCGGTAAAAGGGACTTGTCTTCTTCACTTCGCTTTGCTCCAGTTTGCTTGTGTACCCTTTTCTAGAACCTTCAATAGATAATCCCATAAAAATCTCAAGGTTATGAGCTAACAAGGTCACCCCAGTGCACGAATTCCCTGAAGAGAAAATCAACAACTACAGTTCATGTAGAAATAGAGGCTCAAATGTATCCATTTTCCACGAATATTGTCATGAAAGAGTAAGTACCTATATGTGGCCACATAATTTCTCTGTTCGCTTCAATCATATAAACGATTTACTTTCTTTATTTCTATGTAAACATGGGAACACAATGCAATTCACGGGCTATACGTTCTCCAACATCCCAGCCCCCTCCAACCCGTCGCTATTGTGATATTTTGATGCACTGCATCAATCTATTTTGTAGTTAAAAAATGTGGTATACGGTGTTACCAAAGTATCAAAAAGTGACAAAAAGACTTAAATCGATGGTTCTAAACAAAGAACTAGAAGGACAACTTGCCAAGTCTTGGGAAGAATGTGGTAGATTTATCCTTTGCATCTTAACACGGAGAAACAAATATATATATATGTCCTATGCATATCTTATCATTTGGGTAACTTGGGTTTATTAAATTTATGTTGCAATGAATGTATGCATGTGCAACCAAATACATTTGAGGTGCTAAATTGTGAGTGAACTTGCTATTGTGAGTGAAATTGCTATTGTTTCAGATGAAATGTTGAATCATGGGTTGCTGTCAAAACTAGGATGGTGTTGCTAGCTTCACACATAGTTTTCTAATCGCGTGCGATGGTCTGGTTCATCACCCACCCTCGGGGTACATAGTTCCTTAAATCGGGTGGTATGGGATGTTTCAGCCGTGTGAGATGACCTGATTTTTACTAGTATTTCTAGCTATACACACCTTGAGGCTCCATAAAAAACATCATGGGTAGCTTTCTGGCCGAGTGACCTGATTTTACTAGTATCGCTAGCTATCCACACCTTGTGGCTCCATAAAAACATCATGGGTAGCTTTCTGGCCAAGTAACCTGATTTTTACTAGTATCGCTAACTATCCACACCTTGAGGCTCCATAAAAACATCTGTGGTAGCTTTCTGGCCGAGTGACTATGAGGAGGATGTCAATCTCGCTGCCGGTCCTTCCCCCGCATCTGATCATTACCGACATTGCCGCCGACGCCGATGGTGGTGGCAGTGCCCTTCTCATCATAGGACCGAGGGATGAGCGTGTACCGCGATGGTGACTCCACGGACAGTGGTGGGGTGGTGGGGCGGTGGGGGCGGAACAAGGAGGCACAACCTTGGTGCTGGAGCCCAAAGCCGAAGTGGCGAGATGGCGGCGAGCGGCACACAACTACAAAATGAACCTCCCGCGGTGCAGCAGCAGGTTGGATCAAGGCCTTAAGGCCGATCTGGGATTGTAGGCGTGGATGCGTTGCAGCTGCCTTCTCCTTTGTTGCCCCGAACGGCGACATGGTGGATTGCTGGTGTGCTCAAATAAAAAGGAGGTCCTAGGGTTCTTCTCACACCAAGATGGTATTTTTCTTGATGCTTGCCCACATTGATCGGGCCATTGATGCATTCTGGAAAGCTCTACCAGAGATCTTCATTGGGCTTTATGTCTATAGATTGTTGGATCAGATAGGATTCGATCGTGTGCACCCCCTATTTCAGCCTTTGTGGTTTTTGAAGGGCGTGATGTGAAACTTTGTTATATGTTCATATTTTGGGACATGTCGGTGTTTCGGTTTCCATGGTGAAGATAGTTGTAGGGAATTTCATGGCAGGTGATGTATGAGGCCTAGTAATGGTGGACCGAGTCTTCGAGGCGATGATGACTTCTCTTGGTGTTCTGTGACTTGCAGTAGCGGCATCAGCAAGCTGGGGTGACATTATAGGAGGAGTACAGATTGTTATCTTTCAAGGTGAAAATCCAAGATCTGAACTTCAATGGTTGTACCTAGCTTGTTCAATACATTGTTTCGAGAGCGTGGACTTTCTTCAGGATGAAGACCTAATATTTTTTATCAGGTGGCGACGGAGCTTGTGCACTGTTTTCTTATTGGAGGAATCGCTTTTCAAGAATTTGGACTCAGGGTGTTGTTTTGTCGATGGTTGTGTTATAGTTACCAGGAATTGATTACGGTAGCGAGATATTTTATTTTTCTTCTTGTTTTTTGTTGTAGGTTGTGTGCATCTGTAATGTTTAATTGACATTTCGTTCTTGTAGAGGCTGAGTGTAATTGGTATTTCCACGATATTAATATATTTGTTTTGTTGAAAAAGTTATGTAGACCTTAGTCCAATAAGTAGATTCTTAGTCAAATATAAGAAGCGGGACCTTAAGATTTGCAACTATGTTTATACTCATAATCCAAATCTGTACACACTTCAGTATAGTATTCTATGGTGCATGACTACTGCGGCTGCACCATTGGGAATAATGTACCAGCTAGCTAAATCCTTCATCCCTCCGGCATAATACTAGCCCCAGCCTTCAGACGCTGAGGATAAAAAGCTTTCAGTAGAATAAAGTAACATCTAGGAAAATCGATCATCCCAGCTGCAAACATGGATGCCACAAATCATGGTTGTGTCGTCCACCAATAACTTGGATGATAGTCGAAGCATGTGATACATTTGGATTTGGCGTCCGAGTTCTTCCAGGAACTATTGGAGGTTGGTGTTGGTGAAGAGACACAACCCCCGCTGCTTGTAGTGAACCCCGAGAATTGTTGCAATCAACAGATATGCAACAGAAATAAAATAACAAGCACATGCACAGGTGACACAAGGATTTACGTGGAAAAACCTCCTCAAGGTGAGTAGGAAAAACCACGTGTGTGGACCAACCTGTACACGCGAGCTTTAATATAAGCAACCTCGATACATAGTATTATCTAGAACATCTAGAGATGTACAACACACTTAGCATGTTGCCAACCGACAATAACAACAACAACAACAACCACTTGAAATAAACATTATAGTAAAGTAGAGTATCTTAGTTTCTGTCCTCTTCGGTAATCAGCAAACTGCTCTTAAACCGCAGATCCAATCAACACCACTTGGTAGCCAAGCTGACATACGAGTTCCCAACACACATGTCAAATTTCAGCTCAATCGGACACCTTTTGCCTTTGCAAACTGTTCGTCTACCAAAACTACTATGTGCTAAAACTGCAGCAATTCGAACCGACTAAACTACTTCAAAATCTGATGCTACACGGACCTAAATCTCAAACCAGCTAACCGGATTGAAATACTCAAAGCAAGGAACAAGCTCACCAAGTTTGGATCCAATCTAAGCACATTTAATCCTCTAAACACCAGCTTGAAGACAGACTGGCCAGATCTTAGAAATCTGGACAGAAATCACATCTCCTTCTTCATCCTCTCTTGTCACTAGGTTGTGGTGTTCTTGTGGGTTCTCTCACCCTCTCTCAGCAGTAGTCACGTTGACTTTCTTATCTCACTTGCTCATACTCTCACAGAGTATCTGCCAAGGGTGGCTAGGGTTTTCTTTTCAACTCCTCTCCCAAGGAGCACCACAGTCGCTTGATACGAACCTCGATCAACGGTTAAAACGTGTTGGACTTTCACAGGCTGTAGTTGGGCTGTCAACACACCTCCATATGGAGGGACATGGCCCAATAGTTGGTGCAGCCGAAGTTGATGTAAAAAACACCACGACACTTGGATTCATTTTCTTGACACCTTCCATTCCAATTTCACAGCGGTCTCTCCTTAATAAATTAATATCTCATTCATTGACCACTTGAAAACTGTAGTGAGGCCCCTTCTTTGTTTTCACCGTTATTATAGATATATGTATACTTTGTTGTTTTTGCAGTGTTGGTGTGGCATTATGAGCATGCAAACTGTAAGACACGCGGAACAACAAAGCAATGCGAACAACATATATATGGGAGAAAGGGTCTTAATTGGAACAAAGTGACTGTTAGTTGGTTGGTTGGAATTTATATTGTATTCCTACTCATATTCAGCACGTGAAAACCTGACCAGTTCTTTTAGATCTTGGGAAATCACACCTATCTAGTTGTTTATATACACCAGGGCAACCCGTCCTTCTGAACTTACACCTATCTAGCTCGATCAGCGCCTGGTCCATCTTGTTTTACCGCTTCTCGTTTCCTCAAAATCTTGACATCCTTAAATGAGCACATAGATCTATCCAGCTGAAGATGCAATCGTCATCACCTCTATGCTTGTTATGCTTATCCCAGTCACTACAATTGATCAGCATACTGAACCTCTGAATGATACATTTGCCCCCATCGTTTGCGCACAACATAGTTTTGCTCGGACGTTGCACCTCTGTTTCTGTAAGCGTAGAGAATAATAAAAGAGAACATTTAGATAAGAAATGTATTCCCACAATATGTATTTTGTAAACAAAATATGTTGTATTCATATGTATGTTTGGAAGGTGTTCCATACAATTTCAAAAAAATAAATAACGTTCCACTGAACATGGAAGAATATTCATGGTGTCATATAAAATGTTCATATGTGTGTAAACCAATATTAATGGGACTTATGGACAAAATTTCCGACTGGAAATAATGATTTGTAAAGTAACCTTCTTACTCCTGCAGTCTTACAGTGTTTCATGCAGAAGTGGTACATGGCCTTACTAGAGACAGCCAGATCATTCTTGTCATGTAGTGATGTGTTTCAAGTATCAATGCGTGGATATAATTAGTTGTGCCTTGTGCGTTGTGGATTGCAGGCTTGGGCGCTTAACCTCGCCATACGTTAGGGATGTCTTGGGTGAACAAGGAGTCCGAGCAAAATTAAGCGGCTTGCCTCAGCACCTTGTCCATTTTAGCCATTGGGACCTTATTGATTTAAATCTAGAAATAATATCTGCATTCCAAAATATAATGATACAGTTAACAATAACAATACGGTACACATTATTAGTAGTTTGCCTCCAACTCGCGACTGTTTCTGCTCGTGCTGAAAAATTATTTGACGGTCAAGAGCACACGGGTTCTCCCTCAAAAATAGGCACGACTGTCCCCTACACTTCTAGTGAGCAAATTCCAATTATCAATACAAATACGTACTGGGTTTATATCTTGCGTGATGGGATATTTTAGGCCCTGTTTTTGTGGCTTGACCTTTATCAGCATTAAAACAGATCAGGTTGCTCCATGTTCGTCATAACTCTGGTAGAGGAGCCCGGCTGATATGCTGAAGCAGTGCAGACTTGTCGGCCGTTCTTGTGTGTGGAGACTAGGCTGTGCGACCTGGTTATATGATGGTGTTCTATTCCATATGCTGAAGCAGAGCATACGTCGGTTGTTCCTAGTAATTACTTGTCTCCTCTTCTATTTGATCATTCTATTAGATAGTCCACCGTGCAAGAAGAAACACTAGCTAGCATTCTTCATATTTATTTATTTCTTGGGATGGGTGGCATCAGGACGCCTATGGATAGGGAAGCTTCAACCTTTTGTCTGTGCTACATGTTGTCTATTAACTCTGATATACATCGTTGCGCTTGAGTAGCATGTTTGATCATTCGAGTAGATAGTCCACAGTACAAGTAGCTCATGGTGCTTCCTATCTTCCTTGCAAGGAGTCCTTTGGGGTACTTCATCCGGACATATCAGAAATCACTAAAAACTATTTCTTGTGCATCACATGACCTAGCGCGCATATCTGGTCATTAAGCATTGCAGTGGCCATTCTAGACCCCCTTCCCATAGCCCAGACATCTGAGCGTGATTTTCCCTCTGGAAACCATTTGTTGTTAATGGATGTCCTCTAATAGGATCAAATTATAAAGGCATATGGACTATATGATAAATCATCAACGAATTTAGTCTTTAAATACAGATAATTGGAAATAAGTATATCTTCTTAGTAGGGACAATGTCACTGGGAGATTGTGAACGAATTAATAGACTCAACGTGTAAATAGGCTAACCCGTTCTTCAGTTATTCATTCACTATTTGTAATCATCTTTTGAACTTTGTGGTATTTTCATAAGAATTATTTTGGTAAACTACCACACGTATGCTTGACTCACGGCTGGCGGCAATCCGTGCATGTGCAATTCCCAAGAACCAACACGCACAACATAGGTCTAAAACATGACAACTATGCAAGGGCCAATGATGTGCACTTTCTCACTAGGAGGTTGACCAAATGATCACAACTTAGGTCAAAAACTTGACAACTATGCAATGGCCAACGAGGTTACGTGCCCGGCCATGTGGGGCGAGCATTGCGGCTGCCAGGAACCCCAAGTTTCAACTAGCTAAGGCATATGTAGTAGAGGAGAAGCTATACGTTTTTTTTAGTTCGGCTGAGTTTATTACACGACCTGGAGATACAAACGCCAGCTGGGGGAGCCAAAAACCAAATATGGTGGCCTTGCTCATTGAGCACACTACCTCTAGCTAAACTATGAGCTTCTCGGTTCAAACTCCTCTCATGCAAGAAGGATATCTCTTCGAACTCCTGCATTGAGTCCTTGATCTCCCGAACGATGCTTGCGTAGATGCCCATCGTTCCTTGGTTCATGTTGTTTATGACACTAGCACAGTGGCCCTCGCAATGCGAGGGCATCACATTTGGTGTCTCATGATATTAATGGATCAATTAAATATTCAGATTATATGGCGACTAAAAATGTGATTAAATAGGACATCAAAATGTGATGCTAAATAAGGTATAACATGTGAGGGTGAATTTTGAGTCATCCCTAATTCATTAAATTTCCACCTCGATTCACTTTCTCTAGTCAAGAAAGTGTGCTTTTAATATATGGGAAATATGATACACTATGTATATATAGAGGTAAATTTATTTTTCAATGTAGAACGTTATTGTTAAAAATACAAGAGAGATATGGATTTTCCGCGCAGCTCAAATTGCATCCTTTTTATTCTGCTTGGACAAGCAATGGAGAGCATACAAAGGCTTTGGAATATTATTTCTGTTCATGTGTTGATAGAACCTTGAATAGTATGACTAATTACACCATCATAACTGATTATTGAACCGACAAATCTACTAAATCCTTAGAGATAGGTAAGGCTAACTAAACGATGATAGATTTTGTCTTACATATTCCTTTAGATAAGTCACACCATTTTGACTTACCTATTCTTTCTGATAATTCACCTCTCACCTATTGTCGTGGTTTTGGAAATTCTTGGTAATCACTTTCCATAATAAGATGCATTACATTTTAGACTTGTAGTTGTGTCCAACATGCAAAATTGAAAATTAATTTTATGTAAATATATTACAAAAAATGTAAAAATGTTTTTAGCATAGTTATTTATTATTTGGTTTTCTTTTATCCTATTACAGTTGTCATTTTACATATACATAGTCAAAGCAAGAGCAATTTTTCTAGACCCCATCTATTGGACATGGGTGTCTAATAATATGTATGTCAACATCATTATCAATCATCAGTTTTACCGCGTTTCTTCGCCTAGATATTCTTTTCTATTCCCATGGTACCACCAGAATATGTCCACGGTGGCCATCAACATCCCATTAGCTTCACCATACAACTGCGATATTTGATTCAACCCAATTAAAATTTTCCTTTCAAATTGAACGATGTACAAAGAAAAATGAAAAGACTTATGATAATACAATTGAAACAAATCGTACACTAATATTTCCTAAGAACGTGAATTGGAAAATCGTTTCAAAAGGTTCTTTGAATAAAAACGGTGAAGATATGTGTTGCTTATACTGAAAATTAAACTTTATTGCTAAGCTCTCTTAGCAACAAACCATGTTTACCGGTATTGATATTTCAATTGTATCAATGGTCTCAAGCAATTACATGCTTAATTACTAATGACCGGGCCTCTACCTCCACCTCCATCCATCTCTTTATTTCCATTGCTCTATAAGCCTCCACTTTCTCTATCTTCTCTGAAACATCTTTTTAATACTATATTTTGTTTTCATACTATTGTTTGCTATAGATATTTATTGTGCCTATAAAATGTTAATATGGAAATTAAACATGCAATAATACTATATATCAAGGTAGTTTTTGAGTCAAATGTACACCTATGGTTTCTTTGTATATTTCAAAATATATAACAACGATGGAAATAGTGAGATATTTAATTCAGCTAGATGTAAGACAACGTGGTTTACAGAGATTCAGACCGATGCGAGTAATTTTTATGTGGATCTAAAGTTATTCCATCCAAACAGATATATATTGATCTTGGGCATGGTAACTGTCAATACCATGATAAAACTTACTTTAGGTTTCCTTGGGAGTTAAGCGACTTTTCATGTTATCAATATTCAACTTTGGATTTTAGTATCTAGGATTTTCTCTCTCTTATTTGGCCAATGAATATAGGAAAGTCAAACCAATGATGTTTACGTGTGCGTGGAAGTAGAAAGTGAATTAAAGTAAGGAAGATATCAACTCCAAGTGAATCATGTATGTACATGGGGAGATATTAACAAATAGAAAAAATTTGTTGCCTCGCTTGCAAACCCTCTCATCCAAGTCCATTTTTCACTAACTTGAGCATCGACGAAGAAGATTTAGCTTTTGATTCCCCGGAAAGAATCGACCCTGGAATATATATGGGTCCACCGGTCAATGAAATCAGGTAAATTTTTTCTTATAGGTCCACTTCCCTGGTACGTCCATGTGCAGTTAGATCTTTTTGTTTGCTTAGGAATTCTGTGTTCACATGGAAATACGGATTGCATATATGGACTCTGCCGACTACCCATTAGTTTTGTTGTGGGCTCTCCACCCATGCATACAACACGAATACACGATCACGGCAACGTATAGCTGGCCTACTCTTATTTTCAAAGTGACCTGGCTAACGTCTTGTTTTTTTTCTAACGGATTTGGCCAGCTCGCCCGCTTAGTCTTTTATTTTGCAACAGACTCGTACGCTTTTATTTCTGGACAGACTATGATGCGTGACAAACGGAACTACACTTTTACGTAATTAATAATCTTGAACTAAATCCTAGCCATAAATTATAAATTATAAATCTAACTGCCAAAATTATTCAGATAATGTGGCTTAACGTGGTGTCTCGAAAAACAACCTTATAATAGATTCCAAAAGTCAGAGGCCACCTTAATCTACCTTCCATCCACATCTCGTTCCAGTGCCAGAGCTTCTTGGCACGCTAGAGCTTCTAGGGATTCTGCGTCTATGTTTCCCGGGAATTTCACTGCCGATGCTCCCATAAAACCCCCCACATCATTCCAGGCCAGCGCTGCAACTGAACCTCTGCCCGTGTTCTTGCTAACTGCCGCATCGACGTTTATTTTCGAAACGCCTGGCGGTGGTGGGATCCATGCCCCATAACTGGTCGCTGCTCCCGATGCCCGTCTCCCGCGCGTACTCTCAGTTGCTTCAGAAATATCATCTAAAGAATTCTCCACGAACATATGAACCGACATAGGACTCCGGTAGATTTGCTCGTGGATTGCCTTCCTCCCCGCATGCCAAATTTCCTAGAGTGTAACGAACAACCGTACTTGGTCGACATGTTGCTTCAAAGTATCAATCATGGTTGCCAGCCATAGTCTCGCTTCACCCTCCTCCGAGTGGTGGAGGTGTTCTGTTATCTACTCGTCAACGAGCTCCCAGACGTATCGTGACATCGAGCAGTCCATCAGAGCATGGCGCCATGAGTCCCTTGCCCTGCACAGCTGGCACTTGTCATTTTCAGCCATGTTCCGCCGATATCGCACATCATTCGTGGGCAAGGATTGTTTGTCTAGTCGCCATTTTGGTGAGGCCATTGGAGCAGGACATGCGTTTGCGTTTCTCTCATGTTATGCTCCTTTCTAGTGGGCTGAAACTTGGGCCTATTTCTCTTTAGTTTGCTTGGACACTTTTCTCCTTAGGGTAGCCTTGAGGATGCTTTTCTTAAAGGAATTATAAATAGGGTGGGTAATTCTCAAAGTATTTTTTTCTTTGACCGGGCACAACAAAATAGCAAGTACTTCGGTCTTCGATTATGTCCTCGGTCTTTAGAATCGCATGACCAAATTACGGTCTGTTTGGGCGTTGCCAGGCGAAGACCGATTCGATCGAATAGACCGAAACTTCTAGTACCGCGTGGCTCCCATCGATAGAATCTGTCTAGCGATAGCCCAGGAGAGGCCCGGCCCTCTCATTCTTCTGTCTCCCTCATCACTCCGCATGTCTTCTTGACCTAGAGCCGCCGCCCGCCGCCACACAGGCCATAGGAGCGACGAGGGACGAGCGAGCCAGCCAGCCAGGAGCTACCCGCCTACCCCTGTCCAGTGATGAAAGGCTATTGAATAAGATTTTTTTAGCTGTTTCTGTAGATGGCACCAGAATTTGAGGATGGGCAGGAACAGTATGTTCTTGAGGATGATTCAAATTGATGACGATGACGACCATTGCAAAAGATTGACAGCGGCACATATTTTCAACCTTATTGTACAAGATGGACTAAAAGAAATGGATGCTTCATTCAAGCGTGTGCTGGTGCTGTGAGGTACATAAAGAATGGGACTCTGTAGTTGTGCACTTGTGTGTCTGGCCAGACTTGCGTGCTTGTTATTTGTCAAGTTATTTGGTTCAGTTGGATGTGCCGCATATGCATGTCCAGCAAGTTGTTATCTGTAAGTTGTTATTTGCTTTGAACTATCAACTATGAAAATGCTGCCATGTTTCTTCTATTTGGGTAATATGGTCATGACTGAAGACCGTACCGAGAAGACCGGTCCGAAAAGACCGAAGACCGAATACAGAAAGACCGAAAGACCGAAGATAAATCGGGTAGCATTGCGGGATGACCAAAATTTTCAATGACCGAAAAGACCGGACCAAACAGACCGAACACCCGGGCCGAGCGGGCCCAGTGGGATAGGCTGGCTGGATAGACCATAGCTATTCTTTTTTTTTAACAGAGACCATAGCTGTTCTAAATATACACTTTTACTTTGGTGTACCACTCTTTTCAAACTAAAGAAACAAAAACACATCGGTTCCAGAGTAGGAAGGGGTATCGGCTAATTCTGACCGTTTTTGTGTTTTATGTTTCATAAGTTTGGAAGAATGAAGTACAATGAAGCACACCTCATAAATAAAATATCTGTTCCACAAATCGAGCACACAGTCAATGTGTTTTCCTTTTTAGAGCTACATCGAGAAAGTTAAAATAATCAGCAGCAACACTTGTCGACACTATATATATAGATCGTGGTCTCTCACCCTTGGAGTAGTTCTAGTGTGTTGCGAACAACAATATATAATTGTGTCGTCCAGTCTAGATGGAGAGCCGCTTTGGAATGAGTGGCATCAGGAAGGGGAAAACAACAATCTTGGACAGAATGCCTTGTGCGTTCCACTTTTAAAGTTCTGTTCCGCTCTCTAGTCTTGTACGAGATGTACCGGTTTTGGTGTATTGTGTGGCATTTGCCTAGGTTACAGTCCTCCAGATCGTTTGCCCAAGTTCGTGCAGGATTGTTGTAGTGACCGTCCCGTTCCAACCCAAAAGAAAAGGCTCAGGCACTCCCTTTACTACTGGAAAAACCATTTTCGGTTCGATCAGAACAAGCCCAGCAGTCCCGGTCTGTCACAACCCGCGACTAGTGGGAGCACTAGTCCCGGGCCGTGAGGCCTCTAACGGCTAGAAACGGCCGTAGTGACTAGTCTCGGGCGGACCAGATCATTAGTCCCGGTCGTAATACCAGCTGGTCCTTTCGTGGACTATTAGTTCCGGGTCGTATCACGACCCGGGACTAGTTGTCCATCAGTATATATACAGCTTCCTGTCCACCTGCCCTAAAGCATATGGTGGCCATTTTTCTCAAAGAAGCAAGAGAGTTCATGCCATTTTTTTCTCAAGATTTGTCAAGATTTAGTTTGCAACACCTATATCCAAAGCTTTAAAAGGTTAGAAATTCATTCTTTCATCTCTTATTGCTACTTTAGCTCTATAATGCTCTAGAAGTATAGAAATATGGATCAAATGCATGCATGCTCTAGAAGTAGCTAGAAGGATTTTGATATATATGTGTAACAAATTTTGATTAGGCACATAGTTACTGAAAATTGAAATGTGTAATTTTAGAGTTTCAGAGCTTAGAATGGAATGAGGTTTTCACTGATAGAACAATAATAAAAAACTCCACATTTATCATGTTGATTGTTTTCTCCAATTCACAAATTGGTGCATGTAAATTTTTCAAAATTCAAAATTAATGCTCTAGAAGCTCTCAATATAACTTGTAATAATTTTATCATGTTGTGTAATGGTTTTTGATATACTTTTACTATAATGCAGATGGTCCGGGAATGGATGTACGGTACTGACCGACGCTCTGGCGAGTTCATTAATGGCGTGCATGAATTCATCCGTGTTGCTGATGCAAACAAGCACAATGGTTTTGTATTCTGTCCATGTAATGGGTGAAGGAATCAGAAGGATTACTCTGACTCAAAAACCCTTCACAGCCACCTGTTGAAGTCCGGCTTCATGCCCAGTTATAATTGTTGGACCAAGCACGGAGAGAGAGGGGTTATAATGGAAGACAATGAAGAAGAGGAGGAGGATGACAACTATCATGGTTTCCCTGAGTACGGAGATACTTCCATGGGGGATGCTGAAGGGGAGGATGAAGAAGAGACACATGATGAACCCGCTGATAATCTTGGTCGGACCATTGCCGATGCACGAAGAGATTGTGAAACTGAAAAGGATAGGGAGAAGTTCAATCACATGCTAGAGGCTCACAAAAAGTTGTTGTACCCAAATTGCGAAAATGGTCTGAAAAAGCTGGGCAGCACACTGGAATTGCTGCAATGGAAGGCTAAGTGTGCTATACCTGACTCCTCATTTAAAAAGTTGCTGAAAATGATGAAGAATATGCTTCCAAAAGATAACGTATTGTCAGCCAGTACGTATGAAGCAAAGAAGGTTGTCTGCCCTCTAGGTTTAGAGGTTCAGATGATACATGCATGCCCTAATGACTGCATCCTCTACCGCGGTGAGGAGTATGAGAATTTGGATGCATGCCCGGTATGCACTTCACTTCGGTATAAGATTAGACGAGATGACCCTGGTGACGTTGAGGGCGAGCCCCCCTCCCCCCGGAAGAGGGTTCCTGCGAAGGTGATGTGGTATGCTACTATAATACCACGGTTGAAACGCTTATTCAGAAACAAAGAGCACGCCAAGTTGTTGCGATGGCATAAAGAGGAACGTATGTCAGACGAGATGTTGAGAAACCCCGCTGATGGGTCGCAATGGAGAAAAAACGATAGAAAGTACCCGGACTTTGCAGATGACGCAAGGAGTTTAAGGTTTGGTCCAAGTACAGATGGCATGAATCCCTTTGGGGAGCAGAGCTCCAGTCACAACACCTGGCCCATGACTCTATGCATCTATAACCTTCCTCCTTGGTTGTGCATGAAGCAAAAGTTCATTATGATGCCAGTGTTGATCCAAGGTCTGAAGCAACCCGGCAACGACATTGATGTGTACCTAAGGCCATTAGTGGAAGAACTTTTACAGTTGTGGCACGAATCTGGGATACGCGTGTGGGATGAGCACAAGCAGGAAGAATTTAACCTCCGAGCATTGCTTTTCGTAACAATCAATGATTGGCCCGCTCTTAGTAACCTTTCAGGACAGTCAAATAAGGGATACAATGCATGCACACACTGTTTAGATGAGACTAAAAGTATATATTTGGAACATTGTAAGAAGAATGTATATAATGAGCATCGTCGATTTCTTTTGGCCAAGCATCCCTTAAGAAAGAAAGGCAAGCATTTCAACGATTCGGCATGTCACCGAAGCCTATCAGGAAGGAGCGTACTGGTGCTGATATATTTGATATGGTCAAAGATTTGGATCAACTGGTAACCTTTGGAAAGGGTCCTGGAGGAAAATCTGTTCTGAAAGACGCTGAAGGACACACACCCATGTGGAAGAAGAAATCTATATTTTAGGATCTACCATATTGGAAATTCTTAGAGGTCCGCTCTGCAATCGATGTGATGCATGTGACGAAGAATCTTTGCGTGAACCTGCTAGGCTTCTTGGGCGTGTATGGGAAGACAAAAGATACACCGGAAGCATGAAAGGACCATCAATGTATGAAAGACCCAGATGGCCTACATCCATAATGGTTTCTAGGTCATGCCAGCTACGCTCTTACCAAACAAGAGAAGGAAATATTTTTTGAATGCCTAAGCAGTATTAAGGTCCCGTCTGGCTTCTCGTCGAATATAAAGGGAATAATAAATATGGCAGAAAAAAGTTCCAAAACCTAAATTCTCATGACTGCCACGTGATTATGACGCAAATGCTTCCGATTGCATTGAGGGGGCTTCTACTAGATAATGTTCGAGCACCCATTGTGAAGCTATGTGCATTTCTCAATGCAATCTCTCAGAAGATAATCAATCCTGAAGATCTACCCATTCTGAGAATGATGTGGTCCAATGTCTTGTCAGTTTTGAGTTGGTGTTCACCATCCTTCTTCAATATTATGACCTTTTCTGGTTCACCTAGTCAAGAGATTTCCATTCTCGGTCGTATTTCTACACAATATGTTTCCCTTTGAGAGGTTCATGGGAATCTTAAAGAAATATGTTCAGAATCGCTAGGCGGAAGGAAGCATCTCCAAGGGCTATGGAACAGAGGAGGTCATTGAATTTTGTGTTGACTTTCTTGACCTTAAGCCGATTGGTCTTCCTCAATCAGGTATGAGGGGAGAGTGGAAAGGATACTCTAGGAAGGAAATCAATAATATGTAGGGACGGACATTCTTACACCGAAGCACATTACACCGTTCTACAGAATTTTATCTTGGCAGCCCCATATATCGAGGAACACAAGAAAATCTTACGCTCCAACAACCCTGGAAAGCATGACTCTTGGATTAGAGATGAACACATGCGAGTTTCGGCGGTTAGTTGCAACATCTCATCAAAAACAACACTCTTGGAGATCAGCTATACTTGTTGTCTAGGTCACCATCTTCGACTATATCGACTTTCCAAGGGTATGAGATAAATGGGTATACATTTTACACGATAGCCCAAGATAAAAAGAGCACCAACCAAAACAGTGGTGTCTGCTTTGATGCAACAGACATCAATGGGTCAAAGACCACATATTATGATTACATAGAGGAGATATGGGAACTTGGTTATGGACCTACTTTTAAGGTCCCCTTGTTTCGGTGCAAATGGGTCAAGCTGACAGGAGGAGGGGTTGAGGTAGACAAGAAATACGGAATGACATCGTTGGATCTCAACAATCTTGGGTACTTAGACGAACCATTCGTCCTAGCCAATGATGTGGCTCAGGTTTTCTATATGAAGGACATGTCTACCAAACCTAGAAAAAGAAAAAATAAGAAAAAGAATACATCAGACGATGAGCCAAAGCGCCACATAGTTCTTCGGGAAAAGAAACATCGTGGGAGTGGAGGACAAGGCGTATATGTCAAGATTGTGATAAGTTTCATGAAATTCCGCCCTTCGCGGTGAAGGATGACCCAAGCATCATGTTAATGAATGAAGATGCTCCATGGATACGACAGGATCAGAAAGGGACACACGCGAAGAAATGATATGTAATAATTGTAACATTTTATGAGTGAAGATGCTCCATGCATGTGTCCATTTTTATAGTGTTGTCTGCAAACAATCTTGAGTGTGTTAGTCCCGTTTTATGGCTGGACCGGGACTAAAGGAGGGCCTTTAGTCCCGATTCATACTTACCATTAAGATCTGATCTCCAAACGCGTGAGGTCACATATTAGGGAGTGCCTCTATGACCAGTTTCTCCGAGATGCCGGAGGATCTGGCTCGTCGCATCTCCTGAAGCCGTAGTGGTGTCCCTTCTCTCAAAAACCATCTTGCAGCTTGTAACTTCTCTAACTAGATCAGTATGCCTGGGAGCTAACTAATTTCACATATTAGGGAGTGCCTCTATGACCAGTTTCTCGGAGATGCCGGAGGACTGGGCTCCGTCGGCATCTCCTTGAAACTGGCCGTAGTGGTGTCCCTGCTCTCGAAAACCATCTTGGAGATGCCTCAAACTGGCTGGAGGACTGGACTCACAAGGATTCCTATTTATAGTACAAGAAGCTCGGCATAATGTCGACCCTCATGACATAATGTCGACACTCACACCTATTATTAGTGCTGACTCATGTTTAGTCCCGGTTGGTGTCTCCAACCAGGATTCTTTAGTCCCGGTTGGTGACACCATCCGGGACAAGGTACAAGCCGCATGACATAATGTCGACACTCACCCCTATTATTAGTGTTGTCTGGCCCAGTCTGCCGCAATCCCTTCAGTCGCGGTTGGTTTCTCCAACGGGGACTAAAGATGAACCCTCTCTTTATTAGGTAACACTTAAGACATTTATTAATATTAAAAACCGGGACAAACCGGGACTAGCTCACACTCAAGACTAAAGCCGCCCCTTTCGTCATCGTCATCATCACCTGCCACTCCGGGGATCCTCAGCCCATCAATGGCATATACCAGGGGCCATTCCAGCCTCGGATTCACGGCGGGCGGGGGAGGGGTCTCCTAGAAGACGATGTCGCTACCGCCGGGCCGGTGTGGGGCCTTTTTGTGGCTCTGTGGCATATACCAGGGGCCATATCTTTATATTTTTCTGATAATACTAGACATATTATTTGTTTTATTTGGATTATTACAATAAAAGATATGATTTTCCAAAGTTTTTATATTTGATTTGAATTAAAAAAGAAAATTTACAAATGAAATAATTTATAAATGATGCAAACAGATAAATGGATATTTATATTAAGATTCTTTAAATTTTTCAGATAATAATAGACATATTATTTGTTTTATTTGGATTATTATAATAAAAGATATGATTTTCCAAAGTTTTTATATTTGATTTGAATTAAAAAAGAAAATTTACAAATGAAATAATTTATAAATGATGCAAACAGATAAATGGATATTATATTAAGATGCTTTATATTTTTCTGATAATAATAGACATATTATTTGTTTTATTTGGATTATTATAATAAAAGATATGATTTTCCAAAGTTTTTATATTTGATTTGAATTAAAAAAAGAAAATTTACAAATTAAATAATTTATAAATGATGTAAACAGATAAATGGATATTATATTAAGATTCTTTATATTTTTCTGATAATAATAGACATATTATTTGTTTTATTTGGATTATTATAATAAAAGATATGATTTTCCAAAGTTTTTATATTTGATTTGAATTAAAAAAAGAAAATTTACAGAGGAAATAATTTATAAATGATGCAAACAGATAAATGGATATTATATTAAGATTCTTTATATTTTTCTAATAATAATAGACATATTATTTGTTTTATTTGGATTATTATAATAAAAGATATGATTTTCCAAAAAATTTATATTTGATTTGAATTAAAAAAAGAAAATTTACAAATGAAATAATTTAAAAATTATGCAAACAGATAAATAGATATTATATTAAGATTCTTTATATTTTTATCATAATAATAGACATATTATTTGTTTTATTTGGATTATTATAATAAAAGATATGATTCTCCAAAGTTTTTATATTAGTTTTGAATTAAAAAAAGAAAATTTACAAAAAAACAATTAGTCGCGGGTCGTGGCTGGACCCGGGACTAAAGGTTGCCTTCGCGCGCGAAAACGAAGCGGCCAAAAAATACACACTAGGCCCGGGCCGTGGCTTAACCCGTGACTAAATGGGGGGTCTTTAGTCGCGGGTTAAGCCAGGGCCCGGGACTAAATACTCTTTAGTCGACGGCGGTGGCTTAGCCCGGGACTAAAGGGGTGGCCCTTTATATTCCGCGCGCCACCGCCCCTGTGCCTAGCACTTGCATTTCTCGACAAAGACGAAGCACAGACGACGAACGCAGAGACGAAGAAGAGACGAGGTGTTGTCCGGCCGCCGCTTCCACCGCTACCGCCCGTGCTGCTTCTGCGTCAGTGCAGCCCGTTCACAGCTCCGCCGCAGCTCGCGTTGCTTCGCCCGCTCAGGCCAGCCGTGCTTTGTCGTTTGCCCGCGTCGCCCGATCGCTGCGTCAGCATTGCGTCGGCCGTCGTTCGATCGATGGTGGTTTTTTTATTTTACTTAGGATAATTATTAGGATTATAATTATTGTTTTAGTTATTAGGATTTGTTTTAGTAGTTATTAGGATTAGAATTATTGTTTTAGTTATTAGGATTAGTATTAGGATTATTGTTTGAATTAAAATATTAGAATTAGGATTAGGATTATTGTTTTAGTTATTTTTTTGTTTTATTCATTAGGATTATATTCTTTTAGTTAATTTTTTGTTTTACCACAAATAATATTAGGATTATTGTTTTATTAGGGTTATTTTTTTATTTTAGTTATTATGATTATTGTTTTAGCACAAATAATATTAGGATTATTATAATTAGGATTATATTGTTTTAGTTATTTGGATTAGTATTAGGATTATTGTTTTAATTAAAATATTAGTATTAGGATTAGGATTATTGTTTTAGTTATTTTTTGTTTTATTTATTAGGATTATATTGTTTTAGTTATTTTTTTTGTTTTTCCACAAATACTATTAGGATTATTGTTTTATTAGGGTTATTTTTTTGTTTTAGTTGTTATGATTATTGTTTTAGCACAAATAATATTAGGATTATTATAATTAGGATTATATTGTTTTAGTTATTAGGATTATTGTTTTTTCTAACCTGTTTAACTCTCTTTTTTTATAGATAATTAAGTCATGGATCCATCCGAAGATCTTGGTCGCATCGGTGAAGGTTTTCTTCAGGGCATGATAAGAGGTGAAATTCCTCTTAATATTACTACCGACGCCGAAGATATTTTGCTCGAGGAAGAGATATCCTCATATCTGAATCCATCGGGTGATGGACTAGAGGAAAACCTAATGTACCAAGGGGAAGACCAGATGGACGAAGGGCAAACAAATAACAACAATAATGATGGCCCCTCGACAGGATCCGGCGAGGTACATATATATATATAAAGTCTAGTGTTACCTCTATTCATTAACTGATCTAGATATATATTAATCACTCTCTCTTCTTCTTTTAGCCCACCGGATCGAAGAAATCGACAACTCGAACGAAACGAGGGCCGAACAAAAAGTTGGATGGTAACCAGAGGTTCACCATCGAAGAAATAGATGATGATGGTGAACCGATTGCTCCAGAGAAGCACCGGAGGATGTTTATAAATCAATGCGGGGTGCTTGTTAGGGACAATCTGCCGATCACCATCCAAGAATGAAATAAGTCAAAGAAAGCCGGTGAAGAATCCAACAGCTATGTCACCGATGATGCCAAAGATGACCTTTGGCACAAGCTCATAGCGCATTTCATACTACCTCCAGAGTATGAGGAATTTGAGGTAGATGGTATTACCCCAAGGCCGGGTGGGCTTGAAAATAGAGCAAAAGTCAAGGAGTGGGCATTGAGCAAGATGGCTGAACTATACCGGAACCACAAGAAAAGTTTATAGTCGCCAAAAATAAAACTCCAGACTTCAAAGGAGTAAACGAGAAGTTGAGAGAACAGTGGCCCGATTTTGTACAGTACAAGCAATCTGATAAAGCAAAGGCAAAGTCGGCAAAGAACGCGTTAAATGCTGCCAACAAAAATTACCATCATAAAATGGGGACATGTGTCTACAAGAGTGCCGTCCCTAAGTGGGACACTATGGAGAAGGAAATGAGGGCTAGAGGCGTCACTCCTGGTACAGATGGATGGCCCAAGAGGTCAAAGCACTAGTGGTAATGCAGACACGGGGATCCTTGGACCCGAAGCAGGAAGACATTATTTCATGAGAAAATTCTAAAACCCTCCGAAGACCTTATTAAAGAAATGAACGATGCTCAATTGGGATTGTTCCGTCCTGAGAGAGAGAACGACGAGATGACACGCGCCCTAGGGAATCCTGAAAAGGGAGGACAAACACGAGACAAAGGCGCCGGTGTCTCGTGGAAGAAGGTTTCCTCGATGCGATGCGATTCTGAAGCCGTCAGAGAAAGAAGGACCGAGAGGCAGACCGGATCTCCAGGGTAGAGCAGGACCTAGCTGATCTGAAGAACCTCATGCATGAAATTAGCCAAAGGCCGCCGTCGTCAACTCACCCGTGGTCTGATGATCCTGCATTGGATCTTAGCCAACGGAGAAGCAGCGTGGCTTCCACGGAGGTCCGTGCTGATGATCAAGCACTGCTGTATGATGCACCGGCTCCTCACTACCCCGTGGATGATGTTAGAGAGATGGCACAATGTGAGCTACATCAGCCAATGAACAACCTGTCCTTCAAGGTGGCGATCGGCACTGCTTTACCTTGTCTACCTGGAGCACTCCACCATTCACTTCCGATTCCACCAGGCTATGCTCGTGTCACGGTGGATGACATAGTGAAGGATTTTGTGGACCTAGAGATTGAAATCGCCACGCCTGAAGGCCTTACGAAACTAGGAGATGTCAAGTGCAACATCATTCTATGGAATAAGAAGTACATCAAGTTTCCAGGCTCGGCGCCAAGGCCACCGACTCCAAGGAATCCAAATCCACCCTGCATCGAATATTGTCAACCTCCAAGTCCACCCCAACCCGATTATCGCCAACCTCCTGTAGGGGTTCGTAGCATGGAAAACAAAAAATTTCTATCGCATACAAACAAACAAGCCAAGATCTATCTACTAGATTGTAGCAACGAGTCGATAGAGGAACTCACCCTCGAAGATTCCAAAGCGGTTTAACGAGAGCAGATTCTCGTGGGTGATGTAGTCGTACTCTTTCCGATCTCAAGATCGCGTAGACGATCCTTCCGGCGCCACGCGTTAGCGCGCTCCCGTAGTCGGTCACACGTTCGGTACTTGCGAAGACCTTCCTCTCCCTTGTTCCAGCAGGCGTGGAGGTTGTAGCACTCTCCTCGCGATTCCTGACTGTGGCGTGGTACGGAAGTAGAGGGAAATCCCAGGCTTTCGCCTGCTTAAGCAGTATGGTGGAGCTTATGAGAGAGGCTATTAGTGTTATAGTATTTAGAAACACCAATTAGATGGATCTAAACAATTTAGATGGCTCTAAACCGGTGGCTAAAGCATTTAGAAGCTCTAAACCAAAACGGCTCTAAACCGAGATTAGAGGTGGAAACTTGTGTGTACTAGGAGGGCAGCCTGCCCCCTTTATAGGTGGGAGGGCGGCGTGCCAGGGAGGAGTCCCTCCCAAGTCGGCCTTGGAGGGCGCGGCCAAGGGGACTCCTCCCCAAGTCGGTTTCCTCTTCTCCTCCTCTTTCCACTTTCCAAAACTTGCGTTTGACTTTCAAACTAGCCGTTTGACTTTTCAATTTAGGATTTAAATAAACCCTTTATTTTGGACAGCAAGACACCTAGTACATGATGCAATCATTCCAATATGTAATGACACATTCATGTACCCTTCCCCTTCCAGTCTTGACATTCAGGACCTTCTAGAATGTTCCCGATGAAAACACGGAACCATTCCCCAACTCCAAAACAAGACTTTCCTTATATGAATCTTATTCTCCGGACCATTCCGGATCACCTCGTGATATCCGGATCCCATCCGAGACTCGAACAACATTCGGTCTCTTTCTCATAATACCATAACTACTCAAACAACGTCGAATCCTTAAGTGTGTCTCCCTACGGTTCGTGAATTATGCGGACATGATCGAGACACTTCTCCGAACAATAACCAATAGAGGAATCTGGAAATTCATATGGCTCCACATATTTCTCGATTACTTTGCGATCGAATGAACCACTTACATACGATACCAATTTCCCTTTGTCTCACGATATGTTACTTATCCGAGGTTATGATCGTCGGTATCTCGCATACCTAGTTCAACCTCGTCGATAAGTACTCTTTTCTCGTTCGTGATATGTGATCCCTTGTGAGCCAGTCACATGCTTGCAAGCTAATTGGATGACATTTCACCGAGAGGGCCCAGTATATCTATCCGTCATATGGATGGACAAATCCACTCTTGATCCATGTGTTTCAACCAATACTTTCCGAACACTCAATACCACCTTTATAGCCACCACATTACGGTGTGGTGTTTGATGACATCAAAGCATCCATCCAGTAAAGGTGATATGCATGATCTCATGGTTGAAGGAATTAGGTTACTATGTATCAGAAAGCATATAGCAATTGAACTATTGAAATGACTTGATCTTTATGCTACGCTTGTCTATAGGAGTATGTCCACCATATCATTCTCCTAACGATATGATCTTGTTGTTGATAACATCTCAATGTTCATGATAGGGAAACCACAATCATCAATCAACCAACAAGCTAGTGAAGTATAGAGGCTATACTAGGGACTTCAAATTAAGTTTACAAATCACACAAGTATTAATGTTTCCTTGTTAATACTATTATAGCATGAATGTAAAAATTTATCATAAACACAAAGATATATAATAATAACTACATTTATTATTGCCTCTAGGGCATATCTCCAACAGTCTCCCACTTGCACTAGAGTCATCTAATCTAGATTACATGGTAATATACCGAACACCCATGGCAGTTTGGTGTTGGTCATGTTTTGCCCTCGGTAGAGGTTTAGTCAACGGATCCGCCACATTCAGATCTGTGTACTTTGCAAATCTTTATATCCCCATCCTGGATATGTTCTCGAATAGCGTGGAAGCAGCGACTTGATATGCTTCAGCTTCTTGTGTGACCTTGGTTCTTGCGCATTGGCTATGGCCCATGTTATCACGGTAGATAGACATTGGGTCCAGCGCACTAGGAACCACACCCAGCTCTGTAATGAACTCTTTCATCCATATCGCTTCTTGTGAAGCCTCCGAAGCAGCCATGTATTCCGATTCAGTTGAAGATCTCGCCACAACGCTTTGTTTTGCACTCCTCCAGCTAATTGCTGCACCATTCAAAATAAATCATTATCCAGTTGTGATTTAGAATCATCCGGATCGGTGTTCCAACTAGCATCGGTGTAACCATTAACAACGAGCTGTTCATCACCTCCATAAGAAAGAACCATATCCTTAGTTCTTCTCAAGTACTTAAGGATGTTTTTGACCGCTGTCCAATGATCCACTCCTGGATCACTTTGATATCTGCTAGTTAAACTAACAGCATATGCAATGTCGGGTCTAGTACATAGCATGGCATACATTAGAGATCCTATGGCTGATGCATAGGGAGTCTTACTCATCCTTTCTCTATCTTCTGCCGATGTCGGACTTTGAGTTTTACTCAAGGTCGTATTGGGCAACATGGGCAAGAACCCTTTCTTGCTATCTTCCATTCCAAACCTCTTTAGAACTTTGTCCAAATATGTACTTTGTGACAATGATATTTGGCGTTTCGATCTATCTCTATAAATCTTTATGCCTAATATGTAAGCTGCTTCGCCAAGATCCTTCATTGAAAAACTATTATTCAAATATTCTTTGACACTATTAAGAAGGTCTACATCATTCCCAATCAACAATATGTCATCCACATATAGTATTAAGAACGCTACAGAGCTCCCACTCACTTTCTTGTAAATACAAGCTTCTCCATAAGTTTGTATAAAACCAAAACTTTTGATTACCTTATCAAAACGTTGATTCCAACTTCGGGATGCTTGCTTCAATCCATAGATGGACCGTTGAAGCTTGCATACCTTGTTAGCATCTTTAGGATCGACAAAACCTTTGGGTTGCATCATATACAACTCTTCATCAATGTCTCCATTTGAGGAATGCTATTTTGACATCCATCTGCCATATCTCATAATCATAATATGCAGCGATTGCTAACATAATCCTCACAGATTTTAGCTTCGCTACCGGTGAGAAAGTCTCATCGTAGTCAACTCCTTGAATTTGTCGAAACCCTTTTGCGACAAGTCGAGCTTTATAGACATAACATTACCATCGACATATGTTTTCTTCTTGAAAATCCATTTGTTCTCGACAGACCTTCGCCATCCGGTAAGTCCACCAAAGTCCATACTTGGTTTTCGTACATGGATCCAATCTCGGATTTCATGGCTTCTTGCCATTTATTGGAATCTGGGCTCATCATCGCTTCCTCATATGTCTCGGGGTCATCGGTGTTGTCCACCACCATGACATTCATAACGGAATCATACCAATGCAGGTGGTACGAGTTCTCGTTGACCTCGAGGCTCTGTAGTAACCTCAACCGAGTTTCATGATCACCATCATTAGCTTCCTCTCTTATTGGTGCGCACCACAGGAACTTCTTCCGGTCTGCGCTACTCGCAATTCGAGAGAAGGTTCGGCAACCTCGTCGAGTTCTACTTTCCTTCAGTCACTTCTTTCGAGAGAAATTCCTTCTCTAGAAAGGATCCATTCTTAATGAAGATTTTGCCTTGGATCTATGATAGAAGGTATACCCAATAGTTTCCTTGGTATCCTATGAAGACGCATTTTTCGCTTTGGGTTCAAGCTTGTCGGCTGTAACTTCTTTACATAGGCTTCGCATCCCCAAACTTTAAGGAACGACAATTTAGGTTTCTTCCCAAACCATAATTCATATGGTGTCGTTTCAACGGATTTAGACGGTGCCCTATTTAAAGTGAATGCGGCTGTTTCTAATGCATAACCCCAAAATGATAGCGGTAAATCTGTAAGTGACATCATAGAACGAACCATATCTAAGAGAGTTCGATTACGACGTTCGGACACACCATTACGCTGTGGTGTTCCGGCGGTGTCAAGCTGAAAGTATTCCACATTTCTTCAAATGCTCGCCAAACTTAACAGTATTCACCTCCATGATCGAGCGTAGAAATTTAATCTTCTTGTTACGTTGATTCTCTACCTCACTTTGAAACTCCTTAAACTTCTCGAAAGTTTGGACTTATGTTTCATGAAATAGATATACCCATATCTACTCAAGTCATCCGTGAAGGTAAGAACATAACGATAACTTCATCACGATGCTACACTCATTGGACCACACACATCGGTATGTATGATTTCCAATAAGTCTGTAGCTCGCTCCATTATACCAGAAAATGGAGTCTTAGTCATTTTACCCATCAGACATGCCTCGCATCTTTCAAGTGATTCAAAATCAAGTGATTCAAGAAGTCCATCGGAATGGAGTTTCTTCATACGCTTCACTCCAATGTGACCAAGGCAGCGATTGCACATATAGGTCGAGTTATCGCTGATTTCAATCGTTTAGCTTCAATATTATTAATATGTGTATTTCTACTATCGAGATTCAACAAGAATAGACCATCTATCAAAGGTGCATGTGCATAAAACATATTACTCATATAAATCGAACAACCATTATTCTCGGATTTAAACAAGTAACCGTCTACTTAATAAACAAGATCCCGATATAATGTTCATGCTCAACGCAGCACCAAATAACAATTATTTAAGTATAAAACTAATCCCGATGGTAGATGAAGAGGTAGCGTGCCGACCGCGATCACATCAACCTTTGATCCGTTTCCTACGCGCATCGTCACCTCGTTCTTCACTAGCTTCCGTTTATTCTGCAGCTCCTGTTTCGAGTTACAAATATGAGCAACCGAACCAAAGATCAAATACCAGCACTACTACGAATACTAGTGAGATACACATCAATAACATGTATATCGATATACCTTTCTTCTTGATGTTGCCGTTCTTCAAATCCAAGTACTTTGGGCAATTCCGCTTCGGTGACCTTCTCCCTTGCGGTAAAGCACTTTCAGTTTAGGTCCAGCCTTGGTCTTCTTCGTCGGCGTGGTAACTTTCTTACCACCCTTCTTGAAGTGTCCATTCTTCTTAGACTTGCCTTTCTTGAATTTGGTGGTCTTATTGACCATCAACACTTGGTGCTCTTTCTTGATCTCCACTTCTGCAGATTTTCACATAGCAAACAGTTACGCAACTCTTTGTTCATGTTCGCATGTTGTAGTTCATCACAAAGTTCTTGTAACTTGGTGGTAGTGATTGGAGGATGCGGTAAACCCCAAAGTATTAGGAATCACTATACCCAAGCTTTGAAGTTTATTTATGCGCCCGGACATCTTAAGCACATGCTCACCGATGGAGCTGCCCTCTTCCATCTTGCGGTTAAAGAACTTTTCGAAGCTTCATAACTTTCAATTGCGCATGAGTCTCAAAAATTAATTTGAGATCCTCGACAATATCATTGGGTCCGACTCTTCAAACCTTTTCTCAAGCTCCGATTCTAAACCATACAAGATAGCACACTGAACTATGGAGATCGATTCTTCCGAGCAAGGTAAACATTCTTTACTTCATCGGTAGCATCACCGCAGTGGGTCACCCAAGTGCATCCAGCACATAGGTCAAATTACCAAATTGAGGACAATCCTCAAATTGCGGAACCAATCCGCGAAGTTGCTTCCATTGTTTTTTTAATTTTTCTTTCTCTAGGAACGCATTAAAATTGATGGTAGGGGCTGCCATTGATCTACAACATATTTGCAATAGTTTAGACTAAGTTTATGACAAATTGAGTTCAAATTAATTAATGAAATTAAACTAGGTGAACTCCCACTCAAAACAACATCCCTCACATTGTTTTAGTGATCACACGAACCAAATCCACTACATCAACACCGATCATCACGAGAGTTGATATAGTTTCAATGGAACAATCATCATGTTCATCATATCTACTATATGATTCACGCTTTACCTTTCGGCGATCCGTGTTCCTGAGGCCATGTCTGTACATGCTAGGCTCGTCAAGATCAAACCTTAGCTACCACATAAGCAAATCTGGCTTGCTTACGTTGTATTCACCATGAATCAAAGACACCGATCATCACGTGGTGCTTCGAAGCAGCAAGCTTTGGCAACGGTGCATACTAAGGGTGAACACTTTAGAACTTGAAATTTATATGCATGAGGGATCATCTTATAATGCTACCGTCGTCTACTAAGCAATACAAGATGCATAAAGGATTAACATCACATGCAATTCATAATATGTGATATGATATGGCCTTTCTTCTTTGTGCTTCCGATCTCCATCTTCAAGCGAACATGATCTCCATCATCACCATAGCATCAAGGTCAATGATGCTTCTTCATGGTTATGTCGCCCACCAGCTTCAACTATTACAACTATTTTGAATAGACACGCAGGTCTTAACAGAAATTAAAGACAACCATATGGCTCCTGCGCGGTTGCCAACTTACAATAAGGAACATTGCATACATCAAATATAATCACAATCATGGCCATATCACATCATCAAGACACCCTGCAAAACAAAGTTAGACGCTTCTACTTTCTTTGCATATTTTATGGTTTGGGGCTTTCAATAAGTGTCGTTCTAACTTACGAACAAGAACCACAACATTGATACTAGCATTGTTGATTACCCGTTGTAAATTGGATCTTTACTATGCTAGGAGAAACAGCACCCATAAAGCCACTTATGCAATACAAGTTGCATGTCAAGCGTGGAGCAAGTCTCATGAACGATGTCATGTAAGGTTAGCCGGGCTTCATCCCAACATACCGTAAGATGCAAAGTACACAAAAGCAATCTACAATAAAAGCATCAACGCCCACAATGACCATTGTGTTCTACTCGTGCAACAGATCTACATATAGACACGGCTCGATACCATCAGAGGGGTTCGTAGCATGGAAAACAAAAAATTTCTATCGCATACAATCAAACAAGCCAATATCTATCTACTAGATTGTAGCAACGAGTCGATAGAGGAACTCACCCTCGAAGATTCCAAAGCGGTTTAACGAGAGCAGATTCTCGTGGGTGATGTAGTCGTACTCTTTCCGATCTCAAGATCGCGTAGACGATCCTTCCAGCGCCACGTTCCGGCAGCGCTCCCGCAGTCGGTCACACGCTCGGTACTCGACGAAGACCTTCCTCTCCCTTGTTCCAGCAGGCAGCGGAGGTTGTAGCACTCTCCTCGCGATTCCGGCAAAGACAAGCGTGGTACCTAAGTAGAGGGAATCAGGAGGCCTTAAGCCGGTCGTAGTATGGTGGAGCTTATGAGAGAGGCTATTAGTGGTCTAGTAATTAGACACACCAATTAGAAGGCTCTAAACCAATTAGAAGGCTCTAAACGCTGGCTAAAGCAATTAGAAGCTCTAAACCAAAACGGCTCTAAACCGGAGATTAGAGGTGGAAACTTGTGTGTACTAGGAGGGCAGCCCTGCCTCCCTTTATAGGTGGGAGGGCAAGGCCAAGGGAGAGTCCCTCCCCAAGTCGGCCTTGGGAGGCGCGCCAAAGGGACTCCTCCCCAAGTCGGTTTCCTCTTCTCCTCCTCTTTCCACTTTCCAAAACTTGCGTTTGACTTTCAAACTAGCCGTTTGACTTTTCAATTTAGGATTTAAATAAACCCTTTATTTTGGACAGCAAGACACCTAGTACATGATGCAATCATTTCAATATGTAATGACACATTCATGTACCTTCCCTTCCGAGTGCCGGACATTCCGACCTTCTAGAATGTTCCCGATGAAAACACCTAACCATTCCCCAACTCCAAAACGGGACTTTCCTTATATGAATCTTATTCTCCGGACCATTCCGGATCACCTCGTGATATCCGGATCCCATCCGAGACTCGAACAACATTCGGTCTCTTTCTCATAATACCATAACTACTCAAACAACGTCAATCCTTAAGTGTGTCTCCCCGGTTCGTGAATTATGCGGACATGATCGAGACACTTCTCCGAACAATAACCAATAGAGGAATCTGGAAATTCATATGGCTCCCACATATTTCTACGATTACTTTGCGATCGAATGAACCACTTACATACGATACCAATTTCCCTTTGTCTCACGATATGTTACTTATCCGAGGTTATGATCGCCGGTATCTCCGCATACCTAGTTCAACCTCGTTCTTCGATAAGTACTCTTTTCTCGCTCCTGATATGTGATCCCTTGTGAGCAGTCACATGCTTGCAAGCTAATTGGATGACATTTCACCGAGAGGGCCCAGAGTATATCTATCCGTCATATGGATGGACAAATCCCACTCTTGATCCATGTGTTTCAACCAATACTTTCCGAACACTCAATACCACCTTTATAGCCACCCTGATACGGTGTGGTGTTTGATGACATCAAAGCATCCATCCGATAAAGGTGATATGCATGATCTCATGGTCAAGGAATTAGGTTACTATGTATCGAAAGCATATAGCAATTGAACTATTGAAATGACTTGATCTTTATGCTACGCTTGTCTATAGGAGTATGTCCACCATATCATTCTCCTAACGATATGATCTTGTTGTTGATAACATCTCAATGTTCATGATAGGGAAACCACAATCATCAATCAACCAACAAGCTAGTGAAGTATAGAGGCTATACTAGGGACTTCAAATTAAGTTTACAAATCACACAAGTATTAATGTTTCCTTGTTAATACTATTATAGCATGAATGTAAACATTTATCATAAACACAAAGATATATAATAATAACTACATTTATTATTGCCTCTAGGGCATATCTCCAACAGTCTCCCACTTGCACTAGAGTCATCTAATCTAGATTACATGGTAATATACCGAACACCCATGGCAGTTTGGTGTTGGTCATGTTTTGCCCTCGGGAGAGGTTTAGTCAACGGATCCGCCACATTCAGATCTGTGTGTACTTTGCAAATCTTTATATCCCCATCCTGGATATGTTCTCGAATAGCGTGGAAACGCAGCTTGATATGCTTCAGCTTCTTGTGTGACCTTGGTTCTTGCGCATTGGCTATGGCGCCCATGTTATCACAGTAGATAGACATTGGGTCCAGCGCACTAGGAACCACACCCAGCTCTGTAATGAACTCTTTCATCCATATCGCTTCTTGTGAAGCCTCCGAAGCAGCCATGTATTCCGATTCAGTTGAAGATCTCGCGCATCACTTCAAACCATACTCGATACAGGTTCAAATGACCGAACTGTTTCAGTTATACAACCAGCGCGCCCTCGACAAATCTATCATTGGTTGCTACTGTCTGTAAGTTATTTATTTCTATAATTAAGTTTGTAGCTTTAGCTCGTCCATTGCATTTAATATATTATCCTAACTATATATCCTTTTGTATGATGATATTATATTCTGCAGAATGAAGATGCTTGAATGCAAAAGAGCTAGAAGATACGACGTTGGATTCATTGACCCATATATCATTAATGAATATACATTAAAGAATCACCCTAAGGACGTGGAGGAAGACCTGTGCAGGTTCTTAACCGGTAATAATTTTGTTAAGGAAATACTATTTCCTTACAACTTCAAGTGAGTGTTTATATCTTGTACACATTTTATTTTTTGCTTACTCGATGAGCTATGCATGTATGCTTATGTAAACGTCCGCATATTCCACTGGATCTTGCTAAGCATTCAAGTTGACAACTCCCTAGTTGAAGTGCACGACTCATTAAGTTGGGACCAAGAGCAGTGGAGCGACATGAAAGCAATGCTCCATAAGTAATTTTAATCATTATCGCATTATATCGTCCTCTTTCATTTATTTCCTGATATCAAGTAACTAATAACTACTTTGTTCATTTTCTTTGCCGAGCAGGTGTTGGACACGGTTCAGACAGAAAATACCAGGTCCATTCAAAGAGGAGCTAACTTATAAAATAGCGAAGAGTTTACAACAGCCACCGGGAACTCATTTATGTGGATACTACGTCTGCGAGTACATCCGCGAGTTGACCAGTGAGCGGAAAGTTGACTCACATTATATTTATGATTTGCGGGAGAAACTAGAGCCAGACCAACGCATAAGAGCAATTTAAGAGGAGCTGACGGGATTTATGATGAAGGAAGTCCTTGATGTACATGGAGAGCATTATGCGGATGACGTGGAACTCGATTTGCCTTAGTCATCTCCATGTAGCTCATATGATATATATATATTCATCAATGACCATGTAATTTCAAAACATTTCTTCCTTTTAATATGATTGATTATATGTATGCTTGCAAGAGATCGATTAATTATATAAATGCATCGACGTATAGTGTGTATGTAGTAGCGTATTCTTCTATAGCTTACGCGTGAGCACATGCAAGCGCTCCGAGGCTACTTGCCGTAGTACGTAAGAGCACTCTGACGCTGTTGTGTGGGCCTGGACGGTGTTTTTTCCGCATGGAGAGCAGCTGGCGTGGCAACGAAATATCTGGAGCACTTCCTGTGGTCTTTTCCGTATCTCCGACTTATCCCGTGAGAGCAGATAGGGTTTCGCCGCCCCCGCGGCTCCTCCGGCTGCCTCACCACGCCGCCGTCACTGCCCCCGCCCCCGTCGCTACCGCTGCCCCAGCGCCCGCCGCCGCTCATCCCGCCGCCACCGCCGCTCAGCCCGCCGCCGCTTACCTCAGCTCGAGTCGTGGCCCTCCTCTCCACAACAACAATCGGCGACGAGGGCCGAACTCGCCTCTCCACATGCAGCAGCGACCAGCTCGAGGCCGCCTCTCCACTAGCAACAACAACCGGCCAATTCTACCGCCTGACGTCCTCCTCGACTGCTCAATGTCCTCCTTGTTGCCAACAGTAAGAATCGAACCCCGTGCATTATTTTCAACATTTGCATCATGGAATCCATGATCAGGTTCATGTACAATTTATTCTAATTTGCTTGGACTATTTGCGAGTTGATGGACTGGAAGAGTTCTTTGGAGATGTCAATTGTTGTTGTGCTGATAATTTTATTTGGAAAATTGTTTGATAGGCTAAAGCTTGCTGGTCTTAGTTATTTACATTCAGAGATTGACAACCCGGCTCTGTCTGTATGTCTGTCGGCTGCCTCCGCACCGCCTCGATTGAATTCTGGAACAAAAGATATCATATTACTACCAAAATGGTACCAGATTGTATCTGATCTCAGGAGGGCTGCTGAGCATGGTGTGTCCATCTGGCCGATTTTCTTTTTACGTGAGCGGTGAACAATATGTTCAAGCTATTTCTGACCAAATTTATTTTTCCAAGGTTTCTTTCTTCTTCAAACTCCGCCAGCCCATCATCCTCTTTATTATGACTTTTTGTTCACGTTCAGTAATCTGGATATCCTTGTGTGCTATACACTGCATACACATGAACCTGAGTAGTGAAGTGATAGGGTAAGTAGGCCTATAGAAGTGGTGATTTACCACATGAATTCAGAGTAGGTAATTAGGTATATTCTTCGAGTTTTTCCCATATGTAATTTACTTATGCCTTCTCATTATATGTTAGGAGCATTAGGAACAGCTATATATTATTCTAAACTTTTATAGCCATGTGTTTTCCTTTTGTCACCTTTGAAATATAGGTGTAGTTCTAGATGTAGTAAAATATATTCTTAAGCACTTTTCCTCAGTTCACCGCTTTCAGATTGATGCCAGTTTCAAAGATTGTTCGGTACCAATTGCCTAAACCATGTATATGTGAAAAAATGAAACTCTTAGTTCTTATTTTATTGATACCTAACTAGACCAATAAATTACATTTACATATATCCCTCAAATTAACACTGCATGCTTATCTTATAAAATGTTAACAATATAAAGTGAAGACATGAAACAGTTCAAGGGAGTAAGGGAGCATGAGAGATACAAAAGGAGAGAATGAAGATATATACATATATATCAGAACCTTGCTTATAACGGTTAGTGTGACTATGGTCAGAGAAATATTATTCAGAGAAATATTATACAGTCTGACAACCAGAATTTGTCACATGAAAAACCATTGGCCATGTTCGCTTCCTCTTCTCAGTATGAGGAGGATGACATCAAGCCTGTCAGATTTGATCTCAGCCATCAACAAACACTCTAAGGCTCCTCTTTAATATTATTTATTTTCCTGCTATGGATACAACCTGAGAGATTTTGCTCTTCTTTCTGAAGTTCGTCTTCGAGTAGTCTCTGCGTTTCGGTACAGTTATATGGATAAAGGTGACTAAACCTGAAAAGTTTAGGCAAGATTATATGTACATGTGCTTAGATTGTGTTGCCTACAATGCAGTGGATCCATTTACGCTAATCATAACCATTGATGTTTTAGGTCTGTTCTTTGAATTTTGGACAACTGAGATATATTCAGCTGCTTTTAAGCAGTGTGTAGCTAGACAGTTCTCGCTTTCCCTGCTATTACTGCTAGATAAGGCCTGAAGTTTGTTGATGCTCTTCAGATTTGCGATGGTTTATGGGGTGTTCACTTATTTGCGAAGGAAGATGAAGTAATCATGACAACTATTGTTAAATTCAGGTATATAACGATGATTTTTCAAATCATTTTGTCTACTATTTTTTTCTAAAGTAAGCATGGTTTTAAAGACGTCCAGGCGTCTCAAGGGCGATGGAGAGGCACCTCGACGCTTAGGCGCTCAAGGCGTGTTTCAAGGCAACGTCTTTGAGGGAGGCAAGCAGGCAAACAGCAGTACCACACCTAACACGGACCCACCCCCACTCGGAAGCGCACACCCCACCCCGCGCCCGCTCCTGCCTATGACGTGCTCCACCCAGCCGCTGCACCCACGCATGACACCTCCCCGCGTACCCCACCACACGCTCCACACCGCGTTCCGCCGACCCCGCTTCAGTGCCCTCCACCGCCGCCAGCACAACCGCCATCGCGGCCGCCCTTCCCCTCGCCTCCCTCTACACTGAGCAGCTCCGCCGCCGTCTCCCCGAGCGCCTTCCCTAGTTCCGCCGGCCCCGCCACAAGCTTGGCCGGAGTTGGGAAGGCCGGTAGATGGCGGAGCAGGAGCGAATCTGGCCGAAGCTGGGGAGGTCGCATGAGAGGATCTCCCTCCTCTCTCTCCCAATAAGTTCCCCTGGGCTGGTCTGTTCCCCTCTCTCTCTTCCCTCTCTTTTCCCTATCCCTGGCCCCCAATTTCTTTCCCAGCCCGCCAATTTCTGGTTTCCGCTCGCACCAACACTCATTTCCCGCGCGACCTGACTGAGGCGTCTAGAAGCGAGGAAGGCGGCGATTTTCCCGCCTAGGCGATGACTTGGGTCGCCTCTGCGACGCCTATGGACGCCTTCCTCAGCAGTCAAAGGCGACGACGATGCCTTGCACTCTCGGAGCCTTTAAAACCATGAAATAAGAACATAAATTAGGTAAATGATTTTCAATATTTAGCTAAACATACAACATACCATCTTAGGGTTTTCCCATGCAACTACAACATGACTGCTCTCATAATAGCTATTACCTAGAGAAAAATGTCAACACCGCCATGCTTTTCACAACAATCATCATTCCTAGGCCACCATTTTATGTTACAGGGATGTGATTATTAATTCACTATGATGAGACAGTATTTCAGAATGCCCTAATCAACTAGCTGCATATACCGTAATATAAAATTTAGTTTTGGATTGACCAGCCCCTAACGTGTATGTTTCATGAAAACAATGCTTACTGTACAAGTCTGCAAGAGAGAAATACATGCATAAATACTAGAATAGTCCAAAATCACATATAAGATGTCATCTTGGACAGTGATACTAATGTGAATTATTCATTTAAAAAAACTAATGTGAATTATTTGTTCCTGATTCATGGCCGGCCTTTTTTCTCTTATTGGATGTTCTTTTATCTCCTTTTTGCAGTGCACCTCCTAACTGCTGACGAGTAGGGCCGTGGCGGCCACAACCTATTAGATTCATCTCTATAACCGCAAGTCAACTATTGACCAAGGTATATAATGTAAAATCGCTAACTATTTGCCTCTACATTTATTCTCCATTTGTTGTAATGCATCTTAGGATCAGATTGAAGGAAATATGCCCTAGAGGCAATCATAGAGATGATGATATTTCATATGTATCAATGAGTTATTGTAATGTTCCTTGAATATCCATATCAGGCAACTTGTATGGATTGGCAATTACGTGAATTGTTTGTGAAACTCTATACTTGTATGGTTATTTAAGAGTTGTCCCTAGTCGGAGTTCATGTGAGGACACACGTGAATATTAGACTAGCACATCGATTGGTTGATGACTATGTTTCGCAAGTCATAGACATGGAGATGTCAAACCAATGACGTGGACACATGTTATGAACATGGGGTTGGACTGACCCAACCTGAGACTAGCAATTAGTTGCAGCTCTCTCTCTACACATCGTGTATGTTTTGTCTTTAGACCTGAGATTGTCGCATGTACTTGAGATGTGGATCGACCTACTTTGGGGCTATCAAACGCTGCACCGTAACTGGGTAGTTATAAAGGTAGCTTTCGGGTTTGTCCTGAAGCATGCTGCAAGGCATGGTCAATCAAGATGGGATTTGCCCCTCTCTATTTGAGAGAGATATCTCTGGGCCCCTCGAGTGATCGGATCCAGAAATACATGACCGTGCTACATATGGTTAAGAGTTAACCTAGTAAAGGGATTCCGAATCACGGTATCGAGAAAGGGAGGTCAGCTTGGAGCTAGACCAAATATCGTGAGGCAAAGGGAAAGACATGTACTAAACCTTGTGATGGTTCGTCCGATATGATCTTTGTATGCGTTTAGGAGTTGGCACGTCTTGCTAGAGGCCGCTACCAACTATTGACAGAATAAGTGTATTCGTGTCATGTCTATACGCATATGAACCTATAGGGTCACACACTTGAGGGGCTGAAAGCCTAATGAGGATTGGATCCGAATTAAACCAGGCTTAGGGTACTAATGGGCTGCTAATGTAGAAGCCCACTAGGAACGCCTATATAAGAGAGGGTGGGGCGAGCTGACCAGGGTTAGACCTTAGACCTCAGATCATTCCCAGCCGCCACTCCTCACGCCTGTGTTGCACGCGCGGACCTAGCAGTCCGACGTCTGACGCTTCCACCCTGTACGTGTAGATTCCTCGGAGGTGCTGCATCTGTAGCGCTTGGACGAGCCGCGCAAGGGGAGCTGCTCGTGGGACAAGGACAAGGAGGAGACGTGGAACGTCTGCACTGCCTCGACGCGCTTTATCAATTCCGCAACTGCACGTCTAGCGGTAATCCCGTGATCTATGACAACAGTAATCCTGATATACGCGGTAGAATTTTTTTGATTTGCGCTAGTGTAGCCTACCCGTATCCCTTCACAGATACTCTTGATTGTATCATTCTGCATAATCCCAACGAAATTTGCATAAGTTTTACATTACAGAGTTATTTTAACTTTTAGTCATTTCTTAATTTCTAATGTACAATTTCATCCATTAATATGGCTTGTGGAAGTGGATTTCATATATGCATTGTAGTCCTGAACAATTCGAGGTATTGTTTTAAAGGATGTAAATCGCTTTTACATATTTATTTCAAACTTCATGAAACTTTCACTCTTCTATTACATTATCAATTTCCATTGACATGTATTGCATCTTTGATTTTAACAGAATAGTATCATATGATTTCCTTGCAATATTGTCAATTAAGATACATACTATATCACTATGCTATTTGTCTTTTATCTAATTACCAATTAATATTGTTTCAGTGTTCAGCTTTCAAATGATCTTCCAGTTTGGAGGCATACAAACTAACAGAAAAAAGAGAACCAAGTAACCATTATTCCTATTGGAACAATTTTGACTAATTTTCTCTCTGAAATTTTTCTTATTCTAAAATGTTGTTTACCCCTCTGTACTGAAGCACTTGCATTGTTGAATGCAAAGGAAATTAGATGATGTGAATGCTAAATTGCATATTTGTTCAGATTTGCTAAACTGCATATTTGTTCAGATCATGGACAATTTCCTTGAATTATTCTTATTATCATCTAGCGACTATTTCTGTGACTTGAACTTGTATTGTTTATGACCCATGCTTGCACTATATGTAGAAACTTGTAGGATATCATGATTATCTTCTTAAAATTTCTAGGTTTTGATGCATGGTGAAGGGTTATTTTGCATTGATTTTCGTTTGCATACAAGACGCATACAATGATAGACGGATATTTAAGGATTAGAAGACTCACTTTAAGAATGAAATTGCATGGAAAAGAAACAGTGTTTGCTTCAGTTATACAAAACTTACAAATCCTTCTGCACTAACCTTTCACCATACATATATGTTGATCCCACAAGTATAATGGTGTTCATTATATGTTCACCAAGTAACCACAAAATCTATGTGAAAAAACCTAAAAAAGATTTGATGTCGCTAAATATTGTAACCACACTAGGTGACAATGCCTTGTAGGCGGCGAGATGAAGCTCGCGTGTCCTTCTAGTAATATGTATACTGAAATATATGTTTGAATTATAGTGAAACACAAAACGAAAAAGGAACGAAATGGCCAAAAAAAAGGAAATACACAATCTCTGCCGCGGCAGAGAAACACACAATTTTCTGCCGCAGCAGGAAACCTTCTAGTCTCGGGTGGTGTTACGGCCCCGGACTAGAGGGTTTCCGCCCCCCGCGGCGCTGAAACAGCCACGTGGCTGTTATCAGTCGCGGGCCGTAGTGAGCCGAGACTAGAGGGGGGGGGGCTCTAGTCCCGTTTTCGCAGTCCCGGGACTAGAGCCAGTTGCGGTCCGGGACTGGAGGCACTTTTTCCACCAGTGCTTCTCCGTCCGATCATCATTTTTTGTGTACACTTGTTCTTCGTGCCCCGCCAGAGGATGGTCTCACTTACATAAACACCTCCTATCAGGGCTGGTTCGGTTTTTGCCTTGCCCAACGCCATTACTATAATTAAATCCACTTAGAAAAGAAGGCTAGCTTGTTGCGACGCTAACTTAATTTTTTTATTTAGGATTCATGAGCAATTTATCTATCTTATATTTAACTGGAGGCTCCTTGCGAGACACCATATTAATCCATATCATTAGAATAATTGAGATAATTAGATCTAGAATATATGGCTAGGAATAGTCAGAGAGTGTTTCGTGATTCCTAATATAACAGTCATGTAGGCACGTTTATTTTTCTATTGTTAGACGCTGACAAACCTTATATAGCTACTGCCTCTGTACTCGTTGTGCTTTATTAATTTAAAGCAGGGCACCTGGTGGCTACTATCTAAAAAAACCTTATATAGCTAGACCTTGATCCTTTCTAAAAAAAATCTGGAACGACGATTTGGCGGGATTGAGTTGTAACTAACATGATTTGTTTTTGCCAGTAAAAGTCTCTGAGATTATTTTTTAAGGTGAGATGTCTGAGATTTTTCTTCAAGTAAATCCCGAAAGATTTTGAGTCCAATTAGAAGATAAACAATCAATTTATCTATGGGCCTTTCCATTTCATTGTACCTAATCTCTTGACCTACCGAGCCACGAAAAAAATATCATGCCGTTGACACGATGTTGTGTCGTCATCTCTCGCGTAGTGATGCACAGGTTTGTGTTATCTTACACCAGAACAAATTTTCTTCGCATCACTTCAGATTGCAACCATATGCGTTCGTCCGTTCACATGGTGCGATCGAACAAGTAATTGCTATTTTTTTAATCTACTACTACACCTGGATTAACAGCCGCAATGCTGAATCCAGTGGAAGAGTAGAACAGGTAGCTGCTGCACTCGATTCTTTTTCACCTAACACACTTTTGCATGAATCAAGATTCATGTGACGCTGTTGAGCGTGCAGCCATGCAATGACTCGATCTAATATTTGTTCATCACCATTTCTGTCTAGAGAGCTCACAATTATGTGGGTACGGTCTTACTAGGTATTAATTCTACTCAGATAGTTAGATTGGTTTTCATCTCATGTTTAGGAATTAACCTGTCTGAACTATCTAATACTCGCTCCGTTTCAAAATATAAGATGTTTTAGGTTTATAAAGAAAATGAATCTAGACTTGTTTTAATGTGTAGATTCATCCCAAAGTTGAGTGAACCTACATACTAAAACAAGTCTAGATTTATTTTCTTCATAAATCTAAAACATCTTATATTTTGAAACAGAGGGAGTATTATTTACTGATAAGACTTCTAATCTGTATGATAGATTTGCAAGAACACACACTAAGGCATAAGATGCATGTCCATGCATGGTGTCTAATGTGTGTGTGTGTGTGTGTGTCTCCGTGGTGAATCCTGCGTTCTGTCCGAGTCCACCACTCAGCTGCGGAAATTACTTGGAAGCTGATGTATTTCAAAGGTTGTTCTCTTGCGATGCACTAACCATCGTGGATTGCAGCGTTGTCAGGGCGGAGAAGATTTAAAGAATGGAGAGGATCGGATGATGTTTTATGCGACGGGCTGCTTTTTATTCTTTCGCATATGTAAATGGTGGACGCATGTATATATGCTGCCACCGTCCTAATCTTTCATGTGAAATTAACAACACATGTGCAATCGTAGTCTCGTAGAGGCTGTAGTTTTTACATTCCAGTAGTTGGTGATCCATATTGTCCCTTACAAGTACAACACATTCAATGTTAGTTATCTACAAGCTGCCCTCATTTCCGCTCAATTTATATGCATGCGCCGTGTTCCCATTGCCAGTTTGTTGCTCATGTCTTGTCTCTCTAGCAGAAGTATAGAAACAAAGAGATGGGGGCCTAGGCGGAGCCAAATAACCCTGGTTTATATGCGCCGTGTTCCCATCCGTCAAACCGAGTCCAAACTTGAGCCACATATATGCGCCAAAACAGACCGCTCTGCCTCGGACTCGCCCGGTTCCTTCGAGGGGGGGGGGGGGGGGGCGTTAGAGTATTGCCCGGAGGGCTTCTCGTTATTACGGGATATACGCGGGACCCTTTTCTCCACCGTACCATAAGCTGAATGCCCTATATATGGACTTGCTATAGTAGTAGTTGTTCTAATAAGGATATTATTCGTCCAAAGTAGAAATGTGTATTCTGCCCCAAAACCCCAGCTCATTCATCAAGTTTCAAAAATTACAACTCAGAAAAAGCAAAAGTGTGCCAAATCTATTATATACTAAAAGTAATATAAGAGAGTTTTTCGAGGCACCACGTTAATCCACATCATCCATATTATTTGAGCAGTTGGATGTATAATTTGCGGCTAAGATTTCTCATTAGATTACGTAACGTTGTCCAGTTTGCGGTACGTGACATGATGAATTTTTGTTTAACACGGGAAACATTAAGCCACGTAACAGACCAACCAATGACTCGATTTGTACTCCACCTGAAGGTCAAGAAAAAAGAGTCCATCCCGCATATATTTTTTTTTCCAAATGCCTAGATTAGTATTACCGGTTAGTTCAAGGAAATAGAGTCCCACTTCAACACGTTTTTTATTGGGGGTCCACCTATGAATAATATTTAGTAGTTTGGGCTAATTAATAAGAACTTAGGCATACCTAAAAAAGGACTTAGGCAAATCACGTAAACTACAACATCGAATTATGTGGCGTACGTAAAAGAAAATAGGATACTTAAAATGCATTAATACTGTTAACTAAAATTTAAATTCTTAAATTTGATACATATATTTTAAAAACAATAGATAAATTTGACTAATGATTTCACAACCTATGATAAATCATGTAAAATACAAAGTTGAATTAGGTGGTAGACGTTTAAAAAACTAGGATCCAAAGCATACACAAAAGAAAGTAGGACACGGTCCGACGATATCAACGCAGGCTGTAAACTGACAACTACATGTGCATCGGCAATATATTCAAATACTTAAAATACATTAATACTGTCAACTAAAATTTAAAATATTAAACTTGATACATATATTTTAAAAACAATACATAAATTTGACTAACGATTTCATGGCCTATGAAAATCATGTAAACTACCATGTTGAATTAGGTGGTACACATTAAAAAAACTAGGATCCAAAGATATCCACTCTAGGCTGTTATCTGCCGGCTACGTGAATGAGGATATTCAAATAATCAAAATACATCAATATTTCTAATTAAAATTCGAAATTTAAAAATTGATACACATATTTTGAAAAACATGCATAACTTTTCTATCAAGTTTGCATGTCTATAGATAAAACCCGCCTGAAAATGATAGCACTGATTCAGGGGAAAACATTCCTTCCAATTTTCAATGTTAATCAATTTACTATCTTGTGTGTATTAGGCATCTGATCCATGTGGTCAACTTTAATTAAAAGTTAAATGTATTTTTGAAGACACTGCATGGAAAAAAAGGAAACATATGTATTACAAAATCCCTCAAAACAACAAAGTATATGCATGCCAATCATATAAGACATCCTATTTTTTTGAATGAGACATCCTATATATTTGATCCTAATAGATAGGTCCTCCTAATTAATGATCAGATACATTAAATCATAATTTAAGAGAAAAAATCTATGCTAAAACTCTCACAAAAAGATAACATCAAAACACAAATCATGTGAAACCTTATCTTTCTTAGTAAATCGCAACTAATAAATTTTCATAATCATACCTAAATGAGATCAGCCTCATACAAGTTTGCATGTATATAGATAATTTTTTAAATAATAGAAGTGATATAAGAAAATAATCTCTCCAAATTTCAATGGTAATCTATTTATTGTGTTGTGTGGATTAATCTCGTCCATATGGTGATTGTTTAAGTTATTTTATATTTAAACACACAATATGGCTAGAAAAGAAACATATATTCAAAAAGTTCTCAGAGGACAACAAAGCATATGTATGTTAATTATCATATTAGATAAGCTATAAAGATATCCTAATATGATGTCTTACAAAGAAAATGGTCCTTTTAATTTAGCATATACAAGAGAACAAATCTATACGCCAAAATTATCATAGAAAATAAAATCATCACACTAATCACGTGGAACCCTCTTCGTTAGTAGACCAAAATGAATAGATCTTCAAATCCATACCTAAATGAGGCCACGACAACTAGATGATCGTAATTGTAAACAAGTAATCACAATGCTATCTTGGCATAGAGGATACAATGAGATGTGCAATGTTCATTGCTATAATTTTATAATTTCAATTTTAAAATTTAGTTGTGATCCATAACCTATTAGCAAAGGTTTTGTCGAATGAAAGAGACAGGTCCAATGGTACAAGAAGAAGGAGTCTCAGTGGTAGACAATTAGGCATGTATTGCACAGGAGAGAACAATGATATACACTATTATTATTATTACTATTATTATTATTATTTGTTGCAACAATTTGTGAGTTTTACAATTGAAAGAAAGGGATAGGTTAAGTGGTGCAATGAGGAGACTTGGTGGTAGATGATTAAGCATGTGGTTGAAAACCATGGTATATACTACTATTATTATTAAGAATCAATATAATTTAAGAAAGTTCATTTACCAAAGGTGTCCCCTATAAGGGTGACTAATTCATCAATAGGATTAGAAGCTTACAAAATCTTCTATAGGTTACACCCAATTTGACATGAAATGCTACTTTCCATCTTAAATGGATCATTTAAACACCATATAGGATAGATAGCAAGCTAACTTTAATTTTATGTGAAAATAAAGTATCACATACAAATAATACATATGATAATTACCGTCGAAATAGAACAATGAACGGTTTGTACGAAAAGTAAAGATGTTTCATGCTGTCGTATTATTCTATTAACATGGTATTTTGGTTGTTTAACTCATATCAAATATTATTGATATAATATGAATATACATGATTATAAATAATTAAAGAGAAAATATTAAAATAATTAAAGAGTAAATATGTTGCCCTCGCATTTGAGAGGGCCACCATGCTAGTTAATCAAACAGGAGAGCCAGCCACCCGAATAAATATATAGGAAACACAATGGGAATTAATTACAGCACGCCAAGGGTTTTCATGTGTATATGGGGCGACGACAGTTTGCTAGCTCATGAAAACTAGGAATATATTTTTTTTACAGTGAACGATAAAATTTCATAAGGACTTGGTGGTTTTTACGGAATCTGGGCGCGCGGGTCACTTTCTCCACCATATCCTGATAAATTGTTATTATAACATTTGCTATACTTGCTCCAGTAAGGAGAGCTTCGTTCAAATTAAAGTAGAACCGTGTATTATGCCCCAAATCCCATCTCATTTAGCTTCGTTCAAATGCTGAACCCACGATCGAGTTTGGTGAGATGAAGGCAGCCGCGCGAGGTATATATATCGTGTCGGCAGAGATAGATGGACCTGAATGTCTCCGTAGAGACGTGCAAGCAGTGCCTGCACCAAATGTGACCGTCTATTTGGCGAAGCAGCTAGCGCTGGTCAACCACCTCCACCAGCCGAGGAACCGGCTGCAGCTCTAAACGGTATAGAAGGACAGCAATGTGCAGAACAGTATGTACCTTGCGGAAGCCTGTCGTCACGTCAATGGGGTGGGAGACCGTACCCGGCGGCCTGGGCTGACCATCAGCGTCCAGTGCGCGTCGTCGCCGGCCGGTTTGGCTTTAAATTGTTTCTTCTTCTACTACTAGAATACTCTGAATTTCATATTGTATTTTGAATCAGCAAATATCCTTGCTTTGGATATCAAACCTGACTGTTCCCCCCACGGCCCCACCCCCAAACATGAGTAGTAATACGTACTTCCTATCAGCTCTAGGGGTGTGCTTGATCAACATGCATGTAAAGTTTTTTTTTTTTTTTTGTTGCGGGCAACATGTAAAGCTTTGTCTGCTTTTGAATATGATTTCTCTGACAGCAGCGTGCATGGAACCAAACTGAGAAACAAAAGTCGGTCTCGTGCATACGTTAAACATAGACTCGGTGTTTGATCAGGCGCTATTTGGATTGAGTGAAAAGTCGGTCTCGTGCATACGTTAAACCGAACTGAGAACTGAGAAAGAAAAGTCGGTCTCTGACAGTTTTTGTTGTTCAGGCGCTATTTGGATTGAGTGTGGTCTCAGGAGAATACGTTAAACATAGACTCGGTGTTTGATCACGCGCTGGTTCCTAGTGGTTTGGAACGGTCTCATGCATGTGTCGGCTTATCTTACCTAGTAAGCACAATGGCTAGACAATTGTTGGGAGCGACAATGACCGGCTTCGTTGCGTGGGGTGTGGGCGCTTCTGGATCTCGTGTTCTACGCGCAGATCGAGCAGCAAGCAATGTGTTATGGCTAGGGACGGAGTCAGAAAAGTTAGACGAGGACGGACAATTGCATGTAAAATAACCTGGAGGAGGCTTATTGCCAGGTCGGCAACCGCGGAAGATCGAGGTCGCCGTCGCACTCCACTCCAGCGAAGGGGAGGGGCCGCCGCCGGCGCGCCAGAGCGTTTCAAAAACGCCATCTCCTTCCTTCCGGCAACCTCAAGGACATGCATGATCCCTAAGCTGTATGGTTTGGACACGCTCCTGCTTGTTGTGTACGTGGTTTCGTTCAGTAGTACTAAGCTAACAGCAATATACCACGGTGCGGAGCTTTATAGCTCGTTCACTTATTATACCTACCACCGGCCTTATGGGTTACTACTGCTCAACATTGCCTACATATACCTAGGGTTCTAACACGTCTCCCTCACTTCCTTACTTCCTATTGCCGTTGGCAATCCAACATGCCCAATCACTACTCTCAACACAGTGCATCTCAACTTCTCAGCATCTCAACTACTCTCAAATCTTCATCACAGATAGTTTTTGTTGTTCAGGCGCTATTTGGATTGAGTGGTCTTGGGAGAATACATAGACTCGGTGTGTGACCACGCGCTGGCCTCAAGTGTCAGTTTATCTTACCTAGTGAGTACAATGGCTAGACAATTGTTGGGAGCGACAATGACTCGTGTCCTACGCGCAGATTGAGCACCAAGCAATGTGTTATGGCTAGGGACAGAAAAGTTAGACGACGGCGGCCAATTGCATGTAAAATATTCCGGACGAGGCTTATTGCCAAATTTAGGAAAATTTGGATGTCAAATCAACATATTAACTACTAGGGTGTTTCTTGAAATGTTTTCACCATGACGGGGGGCTTCGGATGGTGGCTGCATTAGGCTTTCTCGTATGTGCAGAACGGCGTGTGGCGACGCGTGCATATCTTCGATGATGGCAGTATGTGATCGGTCTGGGACAACGGCCTTGTTCATAGATGGCCCAACGAGGCAGCCTCTCTTTGTATTTTTTCTTGTTTTCTCTTTTCGTGTTTTGTGTTCAGGCTTTTTATTTATGACTCCAATTTGAGTCAAACAACTTTAGAAAAACTAGCAAGGTGACCCTCGCAATTGCGAGGGCAACTCTTTACATGTTCTGAGTTGACTGAGATTCGTTGTATATATGTGGTAGGAAATCAAGTTTTTATGGCCACCAAGATGGTAACTAAAAAAACGTACGTGTACAAACTGTTTAAATTTGTAGATGAATGAACATTAAACAATATTATTGACCATATTTGCTCTTTTTACATAATTGTAGATAAGTTCATATAATTAAATTCCAGACCAAGATATGATTGATACTTTTGTTGTTGTCTTAAATTAGTATCATAGACCGTTAGATATAGAGCTACACAAAATTGTAAGTTTTTTCCCAAAAAACTATTTATACATCCACGTGAGCAATGACATGATGGAGTTTAAACGATATTCACTATAGCAAAGTAATTTTTCCCAGTTAATAAACATATTCTCATTAACAGGTAGAATAACTAAATAGTTAGAGTATCTTCCTCTCTTCTCAAACATGTCCAGTAAGAAATATGTGTAATAAACATATTCTCATTAACAGGTAGAATAACTAAATAGGTTAGGTGCTAAGATGTGCATAATATGTGTAATTATTTATTGTTTCTCACACATGAAAGGAGAAAAGGTGACATATATCATCTCGGCTAGGTAGGAAGTCAAGCATGTCTCTTGCCAGAAAATCTCTAAGATGTTCTTGAGAATACGACGTTGCCGAGAGATGGATGTCAATGTTAAGAAGGTGCAACCACTGATTGAATAAATCAAGACGAAGTTGCATCCGGAGATATTGGTTAGGGTGTTTCTGCTCGTGTGGGTCAAGCCAATCTCGGTCATGTTTTTTTCCGTCTCCATGAAATCGATGTGTTGCATGCTTATGGGATGGACATAGTTTCTTTATTTTTCATGTGTTTGTGCCAATTGCAATTTTGATTAGCTGTTTTAGGGGAACTGCTATTTTATTGAATATCAATCACAAGGGGTACAATATATAGCAGGATCTGGAGTTCCAGCAAGCCAAATATAACGACCAAAATCAAAATTCACTCTACTCCTAGCTAGTTTATGGGCCTCCACGTTGTGGCATCTTCACTCAAACACAATACTGGAGGCATCAAACACTATCCGGCATTGCTCAGTTTCTCGGATAATTGAGTTGTAGTTCGACATGTTATTGTCACGTATATCCCTCACCACTCCTAGTCAGTCTGAAGCAACCTGAAATCGGTGTACATATAGGTCTGCTGCCAATGCCAGTCCTTCTGAGATGGCCATTGCCTCCAAAAATAAGTCTGGCCTTGCGTACTTCCACTGGACCGGATATATGTATATGCAAGGGAACCTTTCCGTGGAACTTTTTTTCTTTTTTGCGTACACAGATCGATTTAGTGTGACATATAAGACTTCTTATGTACACATATATGTGTTACGTAACACTACTTATATTTTAATCTAAGACTAAATCTTAACCGTAAATTACAGATCTAATAGCCAAAATTAATTTCGATAATGTGGATTAACCTGGTGTCTTCTAAAAACCTCTTATATTGCTTTTAGTATATAACTAGCATGATGGCCCTCGCAAATGCGAGGGCAGAACCTTTAGTTGTTTTTATAGAAGAGCTGTCTTTAGTGTGTCAAAACCGATAAAAAATACATTCACAAATTAACGGACATAACATTAAGTGATTTAAAGTAATGCATTATATAGCCACCATTTGCAAATATATTTTAAATAGATATCACATGCATTGAAAAGATCTTTAATCATTTTTAATTTCTGGGTGAAAGATTATTAGAATATTTTGAAAAGACTACAATAGCTAACATATGAGAAATTTGTGCATGTGACAAAATTGCTATATGCAATTTGAGTTTAAATTGTAAGTTAGCTTGTAGCCTTTATGTGATGTTAGATCAGTTGCAGGGTAAACATTCAGATCATTAAATAATTATAGCATACTTGACCAATGAACCCATGATGTTTAGACCATTCCGATGGAACATAAAATATACTTTTTTAATATGGCTAAACAAAAAGAGTTTATCATCATTACTATATAGTTTTACTAAACATTAAAAAAAATCTACATTTATCTGAAATTCCTTTTATCCCTTCACTTGTCATTAAAAAAATGAAATTTTCATGTTGTGATGAAATACATGACATCTTAGAAATGGATATTAGAAATGAATAACTTGGAGCATTAGTTATATTAATATAGAAATAAGGGAATACTTCTTTATCTCTAAGATCGATATTACTTTATTTTTTTAAGGTTTCAATAGTATGTTTTGCATAACAATAACAATTATCTTTTATTTTCTAATCTAAGCAATATTATGTTTAACTATTTTTTAGTTGTCTCTCTGTTAGCCATACCATTCAATCAAGTCATTATCCACTCTCTCTCTCTCTCACTTGAATTTGTCTTGTCATGTAACATGATCATGCTGTCATGCACGACATACTTCTAGATACTTCCGGTATTTTAATTAGTTAATGTTTATTATTCATTATTGCAAATTCTAGTGATGTGTCCTAATAATTTCGAAGGAAGAGAAACAACATAAATATCCCCGGGATTATTTAATTTATATAATAGTTTATTTAACATGTAAATCATAGGAAAACCATAAGAAGTAACTATACATAATATTTTCCAAAAGGTTATACTAAAACAACATCCATGTGACTTGATTCATACATATACTTTATATCATTTCTGATCCTCAAAACTAAAAAATCTTCATATGTCAGGAATTCCTAAGAATTAAAACAATCAGAAAGGAGCCTTTTCCAGAATGGGGTGATCAGCGAGCTCCGCATAACCAGAAAGGAGTCTAGCCACGTCTTTGACTATAGGAATTAAAATTATACAAAGACTTTGAAGTTAGCTTGAAACAAATTGTAGCATATATATTGTATTATGGACAACAACCTAATTTGTTGTTGATTACTTGGGACTTTCTATCATATTTATCTATAATTTCACCTCTCCCATCAATAGGTTTAGCCTTCATACTCATGTAGTGGTATCATTGGTCTACCTCAATCTACCACATGCTTAATAACCAACCAAAGATTCTCCACCTCCATGAACATAGTTAAACCGATACTAATATGTTATCTTACTCCAATCGTGCCAATGGCTTATGTGGACTATGTCCTAGAGCTCAAATCCAGTTACAAAATCCAATCTTGTTCTTATTTTGACACTAAATTGTAAGGTTATAAAAGGCATTAAAATGCCTTGCTTTAAATTATTATGGTTGGATGGTCTCTCTTGCGAGGATCTCGTCTCTGGAATCACCACATGTCCAGTGACTCGGGTCCTACTCTCTGAAGTCAGTCGCATTTTCAAAACCTTAATGGTTAATTAAACTCTTACATATTATGTTTTTATAGTTTATATGCATTCAATGATATAAGTATGTTTTTTCTTGATCAATGAAACTGTTATAAAGGCATTAAAATGCCCTGCTTTAAATTATTATGGTTGGACGGTCTCTCTTTCGAGGATCTCGTCTCTGGAATCACCACATGTCCAGTGACTCGGGTCCTACTCTCTGAAGTCAGTCGCATTTTCAAAACCTTAATGGTTAATTAAACTCTTACATATTATGTTTTTATAGTTTATATGCATTCAGTGATATAAGTATGTTTTTTTCTTGCTCAATGGAACTATTATGAAAGGCATTAAAATGCCCTGTTTTAAATTATTATGGTTGGACGGTCTCTCTTGCGAGGATCTCGTCTCTGGAATCACCACATGTCCAGTGACTCAGGTCCTACTCTCTGAAGTCAGTCGCATTTTCAAAACCTTAATGGTTAATTAAACTCTTACATATTATGTTTTTATAATTTATATGCATTCAGTGATATAAGTACTCCCTCCGACCCATATTAGTTGCATTGCATTTGTCTATAGTTTGATGAATCAAGACACTATTTAGTATATAGATTTATCCAAATTTAGATAAATTCAAGTCAACTAATATGTTGGAGGGGGTATGTTTTTTCTTGCTCAATAGAACTCTTACTATTTCGTAACACGCATGTATGCGTACATAGGCTAAATCAGATGCTTTGTAGTATGTTTTTTCTTGCCCATTGCCCAATATAACTCTTACTATTTCGTAACACGCATGTATGCGTACATAGGCTAAATCAGATGCTTTGTAGCTTTCTCTTCCATCCCCGGTTGGAATTGGAGTTTGCTAGCTTTGCCGTATGTATCAATCAGTTCTGGAGTCTTTTCTTCTTGACCGGTCTGCTTTTGATCAACATTCTGTACATTCGCGTTTTGGAGTTTTCTTTGCGGTATGTACAAAGTAGCTGATTGATTATGAGACGATCGATCTGGTCCACTCGCCGATCTGGTTCACATCGGTTGTAGGACGATGAAGCATGTCGCAGGTGGTTAATGTAGACAAATTGGTTGCATCGACGTTGGGTATTTTTGGCATGATAGGCATCGGGGAACAAGTGAGATAGAAAACGGCAACCTGGCACCCCACAATTATGATTTCGTCTGCTAGATATTGGAACACTACACTCAGTTCCCTTGCCTCTATAAATTGAGTTGGACACCTACATAGTGGCTATGCTCTCTACTGTTTCACACAACACAAGCAACTGCTAGGTATTAAACATCAGTAGTATTAATTGCGACTCACCGTCTCACACAGCAAACCAACATCTTCTGTTCCTTATACTAATTACAACATGAGTATTATAGATATAGTGGGTCATGCGAGCCACTAACACCAATTTAAAAACACAACGTCTGGCATGCCGATATCTAATCAACATAAATCATTTTTCAGTTGGAGGTGATGTGAGAGTCGATTGCGAGTCATGTGTCAGTGAGATCTAATTTTCCTACCATGAAACTCGATGTTTTTAATGTTAGGTAGTATATAGGTGTGGGGGCACTCATTACGGGCGCCTTTAACACAATTACCCTTTTTTTGCGAATGAAGAAGACTTTAACACCATTACCCACTACGGTGAATACTTGGACACATAGACGACTTACTGATGTAGTCACTGCGTGTTGAAGTATGATCCAAATTTATTAAGTATGCTAATTTCTGACCAGAGAAGCGAGACCCATTACTGGGCACTTGGGCCAGTACCGATCATTGAAGACCTAGGTTTAAACTGTTATATATACCTTTTGTAAGCCGCTGGTTGTGATAGGTTGCATCTGTTTTCGCTGGCTGACGCTCATGGTATTTTTCTCTTTTTGTTGGAGAGGTGTTCCACGTTAAATCATGTATTCCCCTGTGGTGATTTTGTTTTCATTCTTCGTTATTTACTTGTCGCATTTAAAACAGTACGATCGCTTAGACCCACAAAACTTGGCGAAGTGCTTAGATCACAACTAGCAAATATGTGCAATAAACGACCATATGTTTTGTTTCAAATATTTGCAACGACCATAGTTTTTGTTTAAATTCATTCCTTCCAGAAGCCGGGTTCCATTGTCAAGCAACGATGCAAAAAAACATAGGGACAACCCGAAAGATGGGATGTCCATGTGAGAAAGAGAAACACTAAGATAACTACAAGCCTCAAAACTGCAGCTCGAAAATCCAAAACTAACAACGGTAGCCGAAGTGCAGAAACTCGAGCAACTCCTATGCACAATTTTACATGCCGTTCCCACTTTCTATGAGGCTATCAAGTTCCTCCTATTTGTCTTGATCTGCAAACCTTATAAAAAATAAGAATACGAAGACGTGCATATAAAAAAGCTAACTCCACTCTAGACTTATTTAGCATCCACTCGAACAAAGACCGATTCTTCTTGTTACAGATTGTCTAGCATAAGCCTGAGGGCAGAATCTACAAGAATAATCCTATACCCATTTTCTTTTGTTCATGTTACCATGCATGCACCCGCCAGATTGCTTTGCATTGAGCGCCATCAGAAACCGTGCAGTGCGATTATGAGAAGAGGGTAGAATCAAAAACAAAATTCGCATGCTGCATGGGTTCCATGGAATGTTCATCTTGGGAGGTTATCAACATTTTTGCATCTCATTTTAAAGTATGCAAGAATGTACCAGCAAACTACATGGACTTAGAAATTGGATTCTGCGATAAGACCAAAAGCAACCAGAACTATTTTCTCAAGCTTTATAGCGACCGGTAGATGCATACTATGATAAGCAAACACTACACCACGGAGATAGACGGGTCGAAGGCCAAAGACAGCCTTAAATTTTTTACCAACAGTCGTTGCCTACAGACGTGCACGTTCTACTGCCGCAAACTTGAAGTGCCAAATTTTCATGTGAAACTTACAGCACATGTGCACTCGTGTACACTACAATTTTAAACACTCCATTAGTTCGGGCTGCATTTGTATACTTCAGATGTACAACTCGTTAAATGAAATATGATTGTACCCGTAAAAAAATTGAAATATGCTTGGTTCCTTCACTTCCGATAAGTTTATACATGGGTCCAGTTTCCTCATTTCTTCCCTATCTAATTCTAGCAGTGGTACAAACAAAGCAAAGAAGCCAAAGTTCCATTCACTCCGAAAAATAGAAGAGAGAAAGGACAGGTAGTGTCGAAATGAGCCTCATGGAACCAACATGGGTGCGATTTATCGATTGAGTTTCTTCCCCGGCGTGCGCTTAAAATTTTCGGCGACCAGTTAGCATGCCATAGACGTGAACTTCATAGCAGTATAGCATGCATGATTATATATCTAACACAAATGATGATTGCATCGATGCTGGATGTTCTTGGAATGAGTGACGCCGGGAATGTACGCCGAACTAGCAAGAGCGAAGGTAGAACACCGGCTCAGGCTGACCATTCTTGCATACAACTGCAGGCATCTCGCAATGAGCTCCCCAGGAAACATGCGGACTGGGTAGCTTCAACATTTCATGTATACGCTCCAATTGCCCCATCTACGGAGCGAGTCGCTTCAATGGACGCCAGCATGGCTTTGGCTCCTACATATATAGATGGTCAGATTCTGAGTTTTTTAACTGCAAAAAAAAATTCATGTTTCAATTTGTTCATTCATAGCGAAAAAATGACTAGGCTTGTAGGAATTGTTCAGGGAATTATAAGAAATGTTCATCAGATCCGAAGAAAATGTTCATCACCACCTATCGGAGTCAAAACGTAATACTGAGTGGGGAAAATGGTTTGCGAGCACTACGGTAGATGCATGGTATGATAAGCAAACACTACGGCACGGGGACAGACGGGTTGAAGGCGTGCAAAAGACAGACGGGTGGTTGCCTAGAAACGGTGCACGTTCTACAGCCGCAAACTTGAAGTGCCAAATTCTCATGTGAAACTTACAGCACATGTGCACTGGGGACACTACAATTTAAAGTTCAAACACTCCATTAGTTGTGATGGCTGCATTGTATACTTCAGAAGTACAACTCGTTCAAAGCAATAATGCTTGGTGCCTTCACTTCCGATAAGTTTATATATGCGTCCAGTTTTCTCATGTCTTCCCTTCCCCTATCTACTTCTAGCAGGGTACAAACAAAGAAAAGAGGCCTAGGTTCCATTCATTCGGAAGAATAGAAGAGAGAAAAGACAGGTGCTATTGAACTAGTAGGGGCTTTGGGCAACAGTGATCCTCGTAGAACCAGCTTCCTGTGATTTAGCGATTGAATTTTCCTCCCCATGCTCTTAAAATTTTCAGAGACCAGTTAGCACGCCGTAGACGTACGTGAAGGTCATAGAAATGTAGCATGCATGCACGGTTAGATATCTATCACATTTGATGCTTGCATCGATGTTGGATGTTCTTGGAATGAGCGACACCGGGAATGTACACTGAACTGGCAAGAGTCAAGGTACAACACCCACTACAGGACGCGCGCGCTACGCCGAGGGCAAAAAGCCGTCGGCGTAGCCTAAAATGCCCTCGGCGTATGCTACGCCGACGGCTGCCCTCGGCGTAGCCTCCTCGGCAAAGGGCTCCCTCGGCGGAGCACATAGAAGTCGTCGGCGTATCAAAATGCCGTCGGCGTATGCTACGCCGAGGGCAATGCCGTCGGCGTAGCGGCCGTCGGCATAGCTTGTCGACAGGTTGCAAAAATATTTTTTTAAAAAAAAAAATTTATTTTATTTTTTTTTCTTAATTTTTGAATCTTTGAATTGTTTGACTCGTTAATCTCTCACTTTGAACATTTTTAACACTAATTACACTTAATATTTAATTAAATTGCAGTCTTGGTCAAACTTCCCGCAAGGTCACCCATCCTAATACTACTCCAGCTCCAGCACGCTTAACTTCCTCGTTCCTTCAGAATCTGTTTTCGCAAAGTAATTCATACATTGTTGTCAATACTATGATATCAATCCTATTAACCCTTATATCAACATGTCACATGTTTGTATTTTTTGAAATTACAAACAATTATTTAAATAAACATTAATGAATAAGTAAAAATATTATTGAATTCAAATAAAAAATATAATAATTTTACTTTTTTGTATTTTTCTATTTAATATGGAATAATTAATATCTTTAAATCTATAAATCGGAATTTAACAAATAATATGTCTAAATTGATCAGAAAAATGAGAGGAATCCAAATATGATATCCATATCAACTAATCACAAACCCTCCGTTTTTGAATTATCTATTTGGTGGTTGCTTTAGAAAATTCCCTTTTTGCGCTCGGATAATGAAAAATGGCTTTTTGGTGCGATGAAAAGGAAAACTTGCATTGAATCTTTGATAAAATAGCATATTGTGAACCTAAAAATGATTTTTGTAAAAAAACATGAGCATCGTATCATGTACATGTAGTTCATATCTGACCCACTTCCTACCGATTCGGCAGGAATTTGTCTTTTTCACCAAAGGTGGATGGAAAGGTTTCGGAACCCCCTGTTGGGACATTGTCCATATAAGGTGGTATATTATTTTAGTAAAATATGGTGGTAGCATTTTGAATTAGCCATTTGGTGGTTGCTTCACAAAATTGTCCGTTTTTTATGCTCGGAAAATGGGAAATGGCTTTTTGGTACGACGAAAAGGAAAACTTCCTCGTGCAACATTGTTCGCCATCCCATGATGCATGTGTATGCACAATATGGAAACATTATCACAAACTATGCCTTGATTCTAGCCATAACATTGGTCATTTGACCCGAAAGCCAAGAAACCTCGAATGAGATAGGTCATTTTGTGAAGGTTTTTTTGAGACATAATCAATATATCAAGTTTAATATTTTTACTTATAACTATGTCACATAATATGACACCACGCGAAGGTTTCGCATTGTTTCGATCGTTTTTGAATTTTTTATGCTCGTTTTAAACTATCGTCAAACTTTGTCGAACGGCGGGCATGAAGATTCTTAGCTCGGGGCCGAGCCTCGCTAAACTTGCATTGGATCTTTGATAAAATAGCATATTGTGAACCTAAAAATGATTTTTGTAAAAAAACATGAGCATCGGATCATGTACCTGTAGTTCATATCTGACCCACTTCCTGCCGATTCGGCAGGAATTTGTCTTTTTTATCAGAGGTGGACGGAAAGGTTTCGGATTCCCCTGTTGGGACATTGTCTATATAAGTTGGTATAGTATTTTTGTAAAATGTGGTGGTACCATTTTGAATTAGCCATTTGGTGGTTGCTTCACAAAATCGTCTGTTTTTTGTGCTCGGAAAATGGGAAATGGCTTTTTGGTGCGACGAAAAGGAAAACTTCCTCCTGCAACATTGTTCGCCATCCCATGATGCATGTGTATGCATAATATGGACACATTATCACAAACTATGCCTTGATTCTAGCCATAACATTGGTCATTTGACCCGAAAGCCAAGAAACCTCGAATGAGATAGGTCATTTTGTGAAGGTTTCTTTGAGACATAATCAATATAGCAAGTTTGATATTTTTCCTTCTAACTATGTCACATAATATAACACCACGCGAAGGTTTCGCATTGTTTCGATCATTTTTGAATTTTTTATGCCCGTTTTAAACTATATATAATGTCTTATGTTTTACTTAATTTTTATTTATAAATGTGTAATATTTGAGTGTAGATAGATAGGTCTTATTTTTCTGCAAATTTTGATATATTATTTGTATTTTTACGAATTAGAATGATTTAGTTATGATTTTTCAAAGTTTAACGAGATAAAATAAAAAATAGCTACGCCGAGGGCAGCCGTCGGCGTAGCATAGGATATGCCGAGGGCAATTCTACGCCGACGGCTGCTTGGCGGAGCTGGCCTAGACGATGGCTACGCCGACGGCCCCGATGTTTGGCCGTCGGCGTAGCGGCTGGCCGTCGGCGTAGCTTCCCATTCCTGTAGTGACCGGCTCAGCCTAACCATTCTTGCAATGAGCTCCCTGGGAAACATGCGGAATGGGTAGCTTCAACATCTCGTAATATAGGCTCCAATTGCACCATCTAGTTCAGTCGATGCTTGGGTCTCTCAGGTCACGCAGTCCCGTCTAGTTCAATCGACGTACGCCTAAAATGCATTACTCAAGTTCGCTGTAGACTGAGCTCAAACTCATGTCTTTCCATAAATCTGATGTTCTTGTACCAATAGATGCATCCTTTCGGGTGGGCACGATCAACCTTGCCATGGCGCCAGGATCAGAAGAACATGACCAGCCGTGTAGTCATTCGGCATGCCTAGAGCGGCCACTACGAGGCTTGGAAGGGCTTGGGGATAGACTTTCTAGAGCGTTCTTTCGAGTTTACTTCTAGCGATTTTCCGAGTTTTGTCCCGGCCCATCCCGGAAAATCCCCCACCGAGCCTCTATCAGCTCGTGTATTCTCTCACTCGAGCCGACCCTCGTGTGTCAACGGGGAACGAAACGAGCGGAGGAGGGAGGCGGTGGCACAGACCAGAGGCGATGGCCCGGACCCCGACCTAGGATGCTGCCGACGGATACCTCCTTCGGCTTCGGCAAGCCCTTCTCTCCGATCAGTCCCTCTCCATCCTCTTCCCATCTCCTCCCCTCGCTAGGGTTTCTAGGTTGTCGCCGGCGTCCACCTCCCTTCCTGGTCTTTGGACGCTAGCAAGAGAGTGAGGGAGGGAGGTCTGATTCAAGAATCCGCTCGCCTTCCAAAAGGTATTCGATTCCATCAGGCAGATCTTCATGGATAAGCAGAATGTCAGGATTGACTACAACCGATTCAGGCCTGTGCTGATGGAGACCCTTGACCCTTAATAACAATTTGAGTTGGAGTAAAAAACACTGATTAGTTGGCGGGCACTGTATTAGATCGTTCTCCATAAAGAACTTTCTTTTGTTCCACTGTTCATCTCTTCTCTTCAGTAATTTGTTGATCGTCTTCTGATTACATGAGCAAGGAACATGTCTGTGTGTATTTTATGGCGCCACATGGACGAAGCTGGGACGTCCATGATTTATCATCTATATCATGTTTATTGTTTGGAAATAGGTAAACAATTGAGTTTTGTTTTTGTAAATTGTTGTACTCTTGCTACTGCATGGTGGCATGGATATAGCAGTTCATGATTCATAGTCATCTGTTGGTATTGCTAAGGTTGCTGAATATTATGCCATCTGCAAACAGCACTAAACAATACTACACGTTTTTTCCCTTACATTCTGCAATGGTACTGATTCTCTGAGCTAATCATTAACATAGTTAGCCACCAGAAGACTTAAGCCGATTTCTTACTTAAGGTCTGTGAGACTAACTGAACTTTCACAAGCGTATTTGTATTTTTCTACTGAGGATGCGCTAAGCACATATCCTAGAACTTAGATCAGATTTATTTATACATGTGTCTATTTATTCCAGTATGGAGATAGTACATCTGGCATATCTTCGGAAGTATATAGACGGCTAGAAATTCAGTCATAGAGACAGTATTCTCAAGCCATCACATAGAAGTAAAATTCCCTACTATGTCAGCTCTTCTTGTAAGATGTTTTTGTCCTCAAGTAGTGAGAAAGGGCTAAAAAATAATGTCATCCATTTCTTTCCTATGATCAAAAGTAGGCGTCTGAACACAGAACATAGGAACTCAATATTGCATACAGTATTATAGGAGTAATATTTGAGATAGTATGGTACTCCTAGATTCATCAAACTTGTTTTGGATTTCCGGAACCAATGATACTGAATAACCAATGATACTTGTTGCGGACTTGATATTGATTAGGTATGTGCTGCAGAGGGGCAACGTCTCCGCCCCTGGCAGTCCGCGGGTGTCCATGGCGTGCTCGGGCAGAGGAGCTGTTGGGCCGGAAGAGCACGACGACATGCTGGGTGGAGGAGAACGTCAAGCTGCTAGGAGCTCGGGGCTCTTTGTGCAGAGGGGCGGCGCTGTGCGCGGGAGCCCGCGGGAGTCTGTGGCGTGAAAAAAGTCTTGAATGTATGAGGCATTTTAAAAAAAAAATACTTTGTATTATGGCTGCGACAGGTATTTTGGGCTAGAGGGAGAACTTTAATTTTGTCTATCTGCTGAGGTACAAAATGAAGGAGCTCCTTACTTGTATTAGTTGTCTTGTATAACAGGTTGATTTTGATGGAAGTATTTGGCAGGATCTGACGAAGGAATGATCCATCAACTATTTTTAGAAGGAGCATTATTATTTATTTATACTCGGTCAAAATGTTCTTCTTGTACAAATAACGATTCATGTGTTTGAGCTCCGGTTTCACAAGAATATATTCAAACGTGTTTTCGTGTAGTCTATGATGAGATGTTTAAGCTCATGCAGATTTAGTTCAAAGATTAGATTTTTTACTTAAGTGACTATGTACAAGTAGAGGGAAAGTTTTGGTTTTAATTGTTAAGTTCATTGCATCACAATCCCCTCTCATCTCTAAAATCTAAGTAACCAGTGGGGATTGGGAAATGAGGGGAAATGTGGGGGTTGGGTGAAATGGAGGGATTCACCAAATCCCCTCATATCCCCAAACCTCTAGAGGGTGAAAATACCCTAGAGGTAAACAAGACCTAACTATAATTTCTTCTACTCCCTCCGTCCTAAAATAGATGTCTTAAGTTTTTTAAAATTTAGATGAATCTAGATTCATCCAAATTTTAAAAAACTTAAGACATCTATTTTAGGACGGAGGGAGTAGTAGATATTGGAACGGTACAATCAGTTTCCTTGCATCTCTAAATTGAGTTGGACACGTAAGTAGTGCCTACTCACCATTTTGTTTCACACAACACAAGCAACTGCTAGGTATTAAATATTGGTACGTAGTATTAATTATGAATCTCCATCTCACACAACTACCCAGTATCGTGTTCTTTACACTAATTACAACACACGAATATTATTATGATATAGAGGTCATGCCATCTGCTAACACCAATTAAAAAACACAACGTCTGACATGTATGTATCTAATCGACACGAATCATTTATCAGTTGGAGGTGATGTGAGAACCGGTTCCGAGTCATGTGTCAGTGTGATTCTTTTTCTACCATGAAACTCGATGATTATGCTCTTAGATAGATGTGGTGCAATTATACAGGTGTCGGGCCACTAAATCTGATGTCAACGCAATTAACATCATTACCCACTACGGTGAATACATGCACACATAGACCACTAACTCATACAGTCAGTCCTCTCACTTAGACCCACAAAACTTGGCCAAGGACACACGTACAACTAAACTACTCCCCCGTCTCAAAATAGATGTCTTAGATTTGTCAAGATTTGGATGAATCTATACATTATTTAGCATATAGATTCATTCAATTTTTGATAAACATGAGATATAGTCAGTCCTCTCACTTAGACCCACAAAACTTGGCCAAGCACACATGTACAACTAAACTACTCCCCCCTTCTCAAAATAGATGTCTCAGATTTGCCAAGATTTGGATGAATCTATACACTATTTAGCATATAGATTCATTCAAATTTTGATAAACATGAGATATCTATTTTGAGACCTCGGGAGTATATGTGCAACAACCGCAGTTTTTGTTTCAAGTTCCTTCCTCCCTAGAAGCCAGATTCCTTTGTCAAGCAACAATGCAAGAATATCAGCACATCCCCATATATGGGATGTGCAAAGACCATGTGCCAAATAGAAACACTAAGAAAACTACAAGCATGAGAGGATGAATTCCCAAAAGCCACAACTACGATGCCAGAAACTCGAGCAAGTCCAATGTATTACAAGTTCATAGAGGGACTTGCCGTTTCCACTTTCCACAAGGCAAAAGACGAAAGTTTCCTTTCTAGGGATTTTTGAAGAAGATATGCCCTAGAGGCAAATAACAAAGAGGTTTTTATTGTCCTATCTTATTATTTTGTAATAGTTTTATATCATGCTATAACTGTATCAATCGAAAAAATTCATACATGTGTGGTATGTAAACAAACCAAGTTCCTAGTATTCTCTAGTAGACTAGCTCGTTGAGCAATCAATGATCAAGGTTTTACGATCATGGTACATTTATGTCAATTGATAATAAGGTCACTTTATTAGATAAATGATGTGATGGACACTGAACCCCTCTCGTTACTTTATATATGCATAGATAGATCTTGGCTATGGTATTCTCGTCGTTAGATTTTTTTTGTTATCAGCTATGGAACCCTATCAATTTTAAGCATTTGTGGCTTTGCATTTGTACATTCATCTGCATCGATAATCTCATAGTACACGTCAACGCCTCACTCCAAAACTGCATGCATCGTTGAACTAAATGGGCTTAGTTATGTGATGACGTCTGCTATCAAGTTTCTTCTAATCATCTTCGTCTGTAGATCGGATGGAAAATAATAATAAGACTTACATATAAAAAACTAGTTTCCACGGTGGAATTATTCAGCTTCCACTTGAAGCAAGATCCACTCGAAGGAAGAATAAGAGTAGATAAATGGGCTAAATAATTCCACGAGGGCTTGAAAGCTGGGCTGGCCTGGCCCGGCGTAGCGGCCGGCCGTCGGCGCATAGCGCCATTCCTGTAGTGTAGCCAACATATTTCTTTCTTACTCTAATCCTTAATTGTCAACACGGTTAATGCAAGATATAGATTATTGGATATGATACCCACTAACTCCAATTGGAAATCTCCAACCCCGGCTCATTTATGTATGTACCTAATTATGACACAACAAAATTAGATTGGATGTTACTATTAGTAGCTGAGTCGGATAGGGTGATAGTTATTTTGTCAATCATGAAACTCAACGGTTCTATTCTTTAATAACCATGGTTTTGTGTATATACTTGTACGGGAAATAAATCCAGTACTCACGCCATTAACAGGATTCCATGTTCTAGTAGATATAGACACATAGACGACGAGCACACCTAGTCACTTTTAGTGCTAAGATCCGCAAGACCTGCCAAAGGCTCACGTTACAACTAGCATTCACGTGCAACAACTTTTCTCCAAATTTATCCCTCTCTCAAAAGTGGGGCTCCATTATCCATCAATAACACAAAAAGCACCCGCGTTACTCGAAATAGTGGACGAGCAACACCCATTGCCCCAAACAAATGCCGGAAGAAAACCAACAACCTGAAAATGTAACCCAGAAATACAAGAATGATGCTATGCATTACAAGGTCATAGAGGGACATGCCAAATCTTTTTTAGTCGCTCGGATGATAAACATTGCCTCATTCCTCCATGTCAACTATATCATTTGCATTAGTAATCCAAATGTGACGTGTTGACGCCCCAGCAGGCACTACAGAAATCCTCAGTGCCATCCTATAAAGTTGCACCGCGCATTCCATCACTATATTCCTACTCATTTTAGAATGCGGACTTATGTATTTTCTCGTCAATGGAAGCTAGTTTTTCCTTCCAAAATTCCTAAAATAAGGGAACCACCACTATCAGGTGAAAATTAGCCCCCATGGGATTACATTGGCCACCCACCAAAAATTCTGATGGAAATAATAGGCCTTGTGGACATCCGAATTGTCATGCCAATAGTTCTCCAACATAAGAAGCTAGAGAGCAATAAAAAATGAAGCTACCCGATATATTCCTCGTTATGGCTAGATTTAAGATAATAATCCTCAACCCATTTTCTCTTCAATGAACCTGCCGTCATTCATTGCATTGAGATGCTCGGATGCATGGAGCTGCCGTCAAGCCTCCATGTAATATGGTTATTTTGGAGATGCCTTGAGAATTATGAATCTTGTATTTAAAATGTGAAAGAATGTATCGACAAGCTAAAATGTCTTTACGAGTGGTTTATGTGTCAATTTCAAGAGCAACTAGAAATGTGTCTCAGTGTGAGAAGAAAACATTGGCAATAATTTACTCAACACGTTTTAGAATATCCTACTATTAGCCGGTGGTTGCAAATGGTGCACTCACTGCTCCCACGGCACTCTCGTGCTTAACATTTATTTGAAATTTGTAACACATGTGCACTTCAAACACTGTTTTCAACCATTGTGTTCGTTGTGGCTCCATTGTCCGTCATAAGTAAAACTCATTAATTATAGTCTTTATGTTTCCCTCACTTCCTCTCGTCTATTTCTTTCCTCTTCTAGCATCAGTAGAAACAAAGCAACGAGGCTAAGGGGTCATGCATCCTGTAAGAAAGAAAAGGAAGACAAGTAGTGTAGGAGTATTGTTCCTCATCCGACCTTGTTATCCATTTTGACACGCCAAGCATATTTTACAATTTAGATTGAGCCACATAACACCAACAGCGTGCGGGCGGTTAAGTTTCCTCCCCATCCTCTTGACATATTGAGCAAGTAGTTATCACACCATAACCTCTAAGACGAACTGATGGTTGCATTAATCCGCATGTTTTTCGGAATGAGATGCACCAGGAACATTATCCGAACTTCAATGAGTCGAAGACCAACATCGACTGACATTTTCGCAAGAGCACAAGGCTTGGCTAGGGACAACAAGACATGAATGCATAGACGTCCAGTATGAGTTTGCACAGAGTAGCACCCGGTAGCATGCAGAGCGGCGGTTAGGTTCAATACTCGGAATCCTTGTTCAACTATGCTATTGAACCCCAATGGTTGGTCTGGAATAACGACTCTATGAAAGCACATACTTCGGCACGCTAGTCCCATTCTGCAAGATGCCACATGACTTTCACCAATCTCAAAACATCTCTCCTACACAATATATTCTCCTTTAACTTTTCCATAACTGCATGTGCGACTAAGTGGTGAGCTCGCTGAGTCCTAGTTGGATGAATAGGTTGAAAGCACATTCGAACTCACCCATCGAAACCTTTCAAAAAAACTCACCCATCATAAAATTTGAGGAAAACCTCTAGTGTTATCGGTCCTCGCCTTTTGGCTTATTACTGCTGTGCACTAGATGCATCAGCTGCTCTTTGTGGGCCGCGATGCCATGCCAAAGTCTTAGGTTAGAAACAACCATTTATACATCACGGGCATAGTTTAAAAAACCGCACTGGACCGCCCTTCTATCGAAGGGGTAATAAATTGGGGAATGAACACGGCGGCCAAACTAGCTGTTTGAGAAAAATTAAACACGGAGTGTGGGTATCGAACTCAGATCATTGAGTTGGAGGGCCGGTGACAACAAAGTTTGCCCAGTAACCACCTCCCCAAAGGTGAATTTGGTGTCCATTCTACGGAAATATATCTATTTGACCTATTTTACCTACCATATTACCTTATAAAAAATATTGTTTGCTAGCAATTGAACCGGCAACCGAACCAACTGTTCAATCGGTGAACCGGGAACCAGTGACGACCTTGCCGGTTCAATCACTGGTCCGGTTTTTTTAACTATGATCACAAGTATTAATACCCTCTCCCTTCCCCAAAAGAAGGCTGACACACTTTCTAAAATTAAAATTTGATCTAGAATTGACCCTTAGCTATAGATTTATTTTCGGTCGAAGGTTTCAAATATTATAATTTTGTAGGACATGACATATGTTTTAATGACCATTTGCTTGGTCAACCTAAATTTTGAAAAAGTTTCCATTTTCCGGGGGTGGAGGGAGGCTGGAGGGAGCACGACTATAGTAGTTGAAGCTTCATGTATATTGGTGTATATGTCTGATTTGCATTGCCACTATATCCTAGGTTGTCTTGGTGTTTGGTGCTTTCTACTGTCAGAGCAGTGTGGTGTGCGTCCTTGATGGTCCGCTACTCGTTGTTACCTTGTTTGTCGTGCTCCTACGGATAAGCATCTAGAGAAAGTATTTGGTGGTTGCCATGAGGATGAATACTCACCGATATGAAAGGTATTACAAGACATGTACCTCCCATCTCCAAACTTTGATTTACAACTCTTTTGGTGATCCCATGGTAAATCACTTTACTTGTCAAATGTCCAAGAATATCATGTTTGAAAACACATAAAGATCAAGAACAGATTGCAAAATATTCCATCTCCAAACTTTATTTACTCTTTGGTTGATCCACATGATTTCACTTTACTCATTAAATATCTGAGAACATCATGCATGAAAAGACATGAAAATCAACAACATTATGGAAATTATCCCGTAGCAACAACACATACGTAATTTGTAGAAACTATGAGAGAATAATGGAAAACTGTAACACAACAATAAGGCAGGAAGCATATAGGTGCGCATGAACAACACCTTCGTGTCACGCGCTACCTGATGCTCAACCGGACGATGGAAATACTGTATGTGGCATAGTCTAACTATGTCAACATCCCGACCTAGGTTCACATGATCATATATATGTAGAATAGAACTATAGCTAGACCATATCATAATTAGGTTCACTAGAATGGATCTAGCGTGCGGCATGTGGTTATATGAAGTGCTTGGACAAGAAGTTTGTCATAGTGCTTACTGGGAACTATGAAATTGGGATGATATGTTTTCCGAAATATATATATGTGCAATCTAACTTGTTTAAACTATATGTGTGATGATAATGAAAATTAGTTGTCGTTTTCTATGATCTCACTCAGACCATCCCTTCAGGGCAAGACATGACTTCATGGACTATGTCCATAGAGAAATTTATCAAGAAGGATAATCTAAGATCGTCTTGGACTGTCTGAAATAACCCTCACCCTGTTACACGGTTTATGTCACCAACAAGGTGAGCTGGACCTAGGTCAACCGAGTTGGTCAATGATTGCACGATGGACGTTGAGTAGAGGTGCATCTTCTTTCTCCACAGTGGTAGCCTAAACTACTTCCGTTATATGACCTCAACAACTAAGACGATTCTAGTGGAGACTCTTCAAACCACGACCCGCAAGAGGACGACATCACTGTAGATGTTGTTAGGATTGCCGTCTGCTAATCCAGTTAGTACTATGATGGTGAGCAGTCTGGCCCAGCAGCGGTCTCACCTGTGTGCTTTATCTCTAAAGCGGGGCGAAAGCCTATTTCGAGAGATGGTGAGCAGTCGGTATCTGTAGCTGGTACTATGTCAAGAAATTCAATAAGTTAGCTACTATCTCGATGAAATTTAATAATATACTACTATTATGAATATATTGTTTGTAGATAATAATGTCATGTATTACTACTGCTGATTTAATAATTGTAGCAGTATACAGGTGGGTGCCCCTCCCCCATGCAATGACATACTGGCAACGTGCCATCCCACGCTATTAGTATCATGACATACTGGTAGCGTGTCGTCCGCACACTTTCAGTGGAAGTTATCAGTAGTGCATTACCGGTAGCGTCCGACCTACACGCTACTAGTATTAAAAGGTGCATGCCCTCAGTACCTTTTTTCCTACTAGTGTGATCAATGAGATTGAACTAGCCACAGTGGTAGTATCCTAAATTGTATCATGCCTCATGTTGTAAAAATCCGATATGGCAACAATGAAAAAATAGCGTGCTATAGCGTATTTGAAGAGTTCATGCTGAATTTTTGCAATTTTTCTCGTTGTGGCTTTATTTAGAAAATAGTTTGTTGTATCCCACTAAAACATCATAGTGTTGCACTATTTTAAATATAGAACTCTATTTTTTTATTGGTGGGTATGCAGTAAGAGAGCATATGATGAGGGAGTGAAGTAAGCAAACATATGATGCAAATCCTGACTGTTAAACATAACTGGTCACGCTAAAACATCGGTATGCCTCAATATATCTTTATTCTTGTGAATCCTTTATTTTCTGTCTATTCTAAAAACGCTATTTTCATATATAGCATGCTATTAGCATGTGGAGAAAGGACACTCTAAAAGAAATAACGTGCTATTTTATTTCATTGTGTGGCACAACAATTAATAAAAAAGAGATGATTGTGGTATCGTGCTATATTACAACATCATAGCAGATAAAACTAGATGTTTTAATAGAAATTAGATCGTGTACACATATGCATGATACTAATGTATGATACTCCCCACACTATCTCTAGTTCACGACGTTCGATGGCCTTCTAAAGTTATGAAATTATCACAATTCCTTTTACTCTTTCTCTCTTTTTATTTCTATTGAAAACCTCACACTTTTCTTGATTGTACTTGATGCGAGCGGTCCTTGAGTTCTACGATTTCAAGACACACCACTACGATCTGCGTTCGATGGAGTATGAAACAAGGTAACAAGTGCAGGCCTGCAGGGTCAGCATTGCAACCAAAAGTGTGATATTTTTGGAGCAATATCGTGTGACCAGTTTTGCACTAGAGAGCAGAATTCAGAACATAAAGACACAAAATAAACCGTGCTAGGTTCTAAACATACGTTGCCAGGATCAACCTTGTCCTCGTCGCTTTTGCTACCTTGAAGATCCAAGACTGGGAAAAGATGATTATTACCCGTAATCTGATACTGGGAAAAGAGATCACCACCCACCCACAAACAAAATTATATCAGCCATATCCAGCAAAGCATTTCGTCTAAGATTTCAGTGGCATGCCGGGAGGGCTGTTTTGCTGTGTCGCTGAGCACCTCATTGTCGGTCCTCCTACTGCAATGGCTCCAGAATTCCAGGTATATAGCAGTTGGCCCTCAACAAATAGAGGACTAAAAAACCTGCTGCTGTCCAAAACCGATCTGTTCTCTACATTCCAAATGGTCAGATTTATTTTCCGTGATACTTCTGAGGAAAATGCCCGGCACCTACTCTTAGATTGTGTGGTTGTAAAAATCATTTGGGGAACTGTGTTAAGATGGTCCAATTTACCCCTGAGAAGCTGGTGGGCAGAGGCTAGAAGCAGGCTACGATAGGATCACATCAAGAAACTGAATGCTCTGGTTATGCTAGCTTACATTCTGGACAACCTGGCGAGAAAGAAACAGATGCGTATTCGACAGGGTCTACAAGCCGATCCAGCAGATCGTGGAGCAGATCAAAGCCGACGCTAAGGAATGGAACTTGGGGAGCATGAGTGGTTTGGAACTACAAGTCTAGCCAGTGTTGAGCTCAAACTTACTTCATTCTGTTTCTGTGGTGTGTCCTCTAGTCTATTTGTAATTTGACTTGCTATGTGTTTTTGCGGCTAGGAAGTTTGGAAAATGCAATTCTAGCGTGCACCGGATCTAGTGTGCATGTAAAAGACGTCTATTAGCATCATTTGCTTTGAGATTTGTATAAAAAAAGAATCTTTGCATGCACATAGTACCAGAGCTGACTAGTCCATGACACGTTTTCCCACTCATTTAACTCTCCATCCAAGATTTAAAATAGTCACAAAATTTGCAATAATTATCAAATAAAAAATCTGTTTGAACCTGTATATTTATGTCGATTAAATCTTTTAAATAAGCCTAAAATTAATAAAATTGAAAACTTAAATTTTGAAACACAATAAAGTGTCATGATTCTGAATGAAATAGACTGTGTTATTGTTTTCTTTTTTTCCTTACTATATTTTTTTTGTTTGAACACGAAGGAATTTGGCAATTATTTTTTAACTATGATGTACGAACTTTGAAACACAAAAAATAGTCTGTTTTAACAATAAAAAAGCCACCATATTTCGTACAGTTTTTTTATTATTTCATCAAGTTTTAAAAATCAATTTACAAATATTATTAGAATATATTTAATATTAGTCTTGTTTTTCAGCTCTCTTTATTAGAATCTCAAAAGTACAAACGGTTTTTAAATTAGACTTATAGTTCAAAATTTATAAGTGTTTTAAATTATACAGCAATATAGAAGAGAAGGGATTAGTCTGGCACAAAATCAATGAAACAGAGGAGAGAGAGGGGGTGGGGCCGTGCACGTTATATACCGTGCACGGTAGAATCGCCGTTCTGTAGGAAGTTTCCCTTTGGCCGTCGAGGCTCATCATGTGGTGGGCTATTTCTGAACCTCTATTGCAGCTGCTCCCTACCATTTTTTTTTGTTTCTCTAGTTGTTTCTTGGATCGCTGCAACTGTCGTATGGGCTTTGCCCGCGTTGTTTCTCCTTAATATAGCACATGCAGTTCTCTTGCATGCATGGTTCGAAAACACAAATATGGTTGGTAGCAACATTTATGCCAATCGGGAGACCATTAGAGTTTGTAGTTGGAGCATGATGAACTTCTATGTTGCTGAACGGTTTTTAAAAGGTTGGCCTAGTTCTAGATTTAGATTGGTTCTAATATATATATATTCTCCTAGTTCTGCTGGCAGCAGTACAGCTAAGCAAAGAGACCAAGGTACGTATATCCATTTGAAAGGCTACGGTAGTAAGAATGGAAGACAAATACTCCCTCCGTTTCAAAATATAAGATGTTTTAGCGCATTGGCGCAACTACATGAATACGCTGGGGCGGATCTAGGCTACTGGCTTGCCTAAGGCGGTTGGGTGGTTTCTAGATCTCGTTGCAGAGATGGCAATGGACTGTTGCCGTCATGCTCGATGGTGTTATGTTGGATGCTTTGGCTTGTACAATCTTTCTATGGCTTTGCTAGCCTTTGTTGGTTAATAATGAATAAAGGTTGTATGCAACGCTGGCCAGGGCTCGGTTTCCCCTTGCCAAAAAAAAAGATGTACCAACATTTAGTTTGCAACAAGATGCATAAACATCTATCAACCACATGATCGTCTCAAGCAAAATAGGATTAGGCATAAGACCATCTCCAACAAATGATGTAAATAGGGCTCTTGTCGGATAAACTTCACGCACACAGCCCTGCCGCAAGCAGCCCTCCTCCCTAACCATCATGGGTGAGCAAACGGTCGCGAATATGTCTGCTCCTAGCCATGGCTGGCGCAGCCCCACCGCCGCATTGAATCGACCTCCGTAGCCCAACCTCTATCTGTCGATTCTGGGCCGTTTCCAAGTCTCCGTTGGTCGATTTTCAGCTCCACCACTGCCCCTCTTCTTTGATCTGGTGGCCGGGAGGTGCCCACTGCTCCGCCTCGCCCACACGCAACCGAAGCCATCTTCCTCCAGGCCAACGAGCTACCCTGCGGCCCCGCCTCTCACGTGTATTTTTTGCCAAATCTGACCTTTTTGCGAAACTAATTCCATGTCTGACCCCTTGGCAAAACTATTTCGGAATCTGACCCCTGGGGTCGGCGTCAATTTAAATGGCGCCGAAGTTGTGCAGATCAGCGCCAACACATAGCATCCGGGAGGCGGCCTCGGGAGGTCGACGCCAAGTGATACGGTTCCGAACTCACCTCGGCGCCATATCACATGGAGCCGACCCCTTTGGTCTGCCTCCCAGCTGCTCCGCATTGGCACCGACCTGCACAATTTTGGCGCCGTTACCCCTTTGGTCTGCCTCCCAGCTGCTCCGCATTGGCACCGACCTGCACAATTTTGGCGCCGTTTTAAATGGCACCGACCCGAGGGGTCGGATTCCGAAATAGTTTCTCCTAGGGGTCAGATTCGGTTGAAACTCTTAAGTTTGGTCAGATTTGGCAAAAAAAATATCCCACTCGCCTGCTGCGAACATCCGCAGGGACCTTCAGGCACGCCGCCGACGTCGTGGGCCCAATTTTATGTCCCGCGCCCTATATTGTGCCCCAAAACTGCAAAAGTGGTACCCTATTACAGTTTCTTGTGTCCTAAAATATATTATCTGTTGGAGATGCTCTAAGTGTTGCTATCAACCAAAAATGTGTGTGGCGTGATAAGCGTAACATTGAGAATGGCACTTCATTTTCTCAACGCAGCTACAGTGTGGTCTGGCGAAAAGCTTTCAACAAATTTTCAACCAACGGTACTTGGTTGCCTTCAAATGGTGCACATACTACATTACTACCCATACCTCTTTGTGCCAACCTTCAGTAGAATGATTTTTACATCACATATTCACTCTCAGGATGCTGCTTTTCATACATACGCATAGGGGCTCCACTGTCCTATACAATTCGTTCCATGTCAATTGTCACCTGCTTTCAGCCTCAGTTCCTTTATATATATTCTCCCACTTCTGCTAGCAGCAGTACAAGCTATGCAAGGAGAGTATATATCCATTTGAAAGGCTACGGTAGAGCAGTGTAGGAGCGGTAGGGGCTTGGGGCGGCCACACTTCTACTGTCCCTCCTTTAAAGGACTACTAGGAAAATGCTTGTTATGCGATGTGGGCTGCAGAACTTTCTCTTAGGTGAATCTGCGTGTTCCAGCTAGCGACTCAGTTTCCTCTCGGAATAGGCGGCACCAGAAATGTGAGCGGAACTACAAGGATCAGCTTTTCTGAACAACAACATCGCCTGACCATGCTACAAGAGTCCACAACTTGCTGCAAGACGGCGATATGACCATAATGACCTAAGAGAAGCTGACTCAGGTCCCAGCTATGCAAGATAGTTTAAACAAAGCTACTGCAGTAGGGCCATGATACGAAGTTGTGCATCAACACGCGACGGACTAGGCGAGGCCGAGGCACGACCAAAGGGTCCAACATTCCTGAAGCATCCTGTGCCCTATATGTTTGAGCAAAAACTTAGCAACTTGCGAGGCATATGAAAGCGGTAACAAGTGGTTTGGCAAAGAACTTACCAGGGTCCCTCCGTAGTATGTGGCATCGAAATCTTCCCTCGATATGCAGCGAGGCGGCATCCCAGGATCAGGTGGCTGGTCACCTTCCACCGGAACCCGTTGTCCAGTGATAAAGTAGTGATTCATCGCCTACAGGATAGTTATATGTCAGTCGTTGCAGGAACAAAGGTTCAAACTAGAGGAAGTGAGACTTATCATCATTTGCAAAAGTAAAGTTTGAAACTTACAGCCATCACTTTCCTAGTGTCCGCATCACACTCTGCCCTCAGCGCAATCCATGCATATCAAGGAAGGCCTTCGCGGTTGCCTCCGGTTCACCTGGTTCCTCCTGTGGAGGTGGCGAATCTGGCATGTCGGCATTGCGAAAATCCTCTAGCAAGTTTATAATCCCATCGTCCTCAATGCCATTGATCCGCTGTCGCATCACCTCAGCTCTATCACGTTCGTACCGAGAAAAGTCGACGAAAGGCTCGTAGTCAAGCATATACCCATACTTCCAAAGGTGTTTACTCATATCATCCTTTGTCTGACGACGAAGCCTCATGCAATGAGCGCAAGGACACCTTGGACGAACTACCTTTGAACCACGCGCTAACTCCTTCACCAGAAAATTGGTCTTCCATACCCACTCATATGTTCTTTCAAGCGCACTAATACGACCACTGTGCATCCAACCATTACCAGCCATCTTCTGCTTCATCGAGAGCCACAATACAAATTCAACATTTCATATTAATTAATGGCATCAAACTAAATACACAAATTTTACGTTGTTATTCCATGCATACACCTAACATGTCTAATAGGAAAAGATATGTCCTAATCCCACCCGAGGATCGAATGTGTAGATTGGATACGCTCTCCACGGTCAACCCCAAACCGAGACAAAATTTCGGCAGCACCTCCCCGCTGTTCTCCCGATACACGTCCTGCCAAAAATGCCGAGAGAATTGTGCATCCGAAGAAAAACAGGGAGGCGCCGCCGAAATCCTGTCTCGGTTCGGGGTAGACCGTGGAGAGCATACCCAATCTACACATCCTACGGCTGTCCAAAAATCGTGGACAATCCGAAAGAGTTAAATTTTTAAATATGCAATCGAATGCATATTTATTCGTGTAACCCTTTCGAATGGGAGATGCCTATGTTTCGCAACTGACTTGGTGATCTAGACACAAAATAAATACCTAGGTACATTACAAGATGGGCGCAATATTTATACCCTCGAAGCGTGAGCGAATAGTCGAGGAAGATCGGGCAGCGGAAGGGCGACCTCTCCAACAGCGATCTCCGGTTACGAACTCCGGGACGGCGACCTCTCAGACGGGGCCTAGTGTCCACCTAAAAATCTATAGATTGCAAAGACAAATAAAAGTACAAATTAGCCATTGTGGAGACATTAGAAACAATTCTCGCTTAAATGTGAGACATGGATAGTAGACATTATGCACAGGATTTTTCTTGCAGAAACATTTGGGTGTTCATCTAAACACCCATGATCAATGGCAGATCAGTCCATGTATACTACCTTAAAAACTAAGTAAAACAGAGGCTTTGTGGTGGAATTACCTACAGGGAGCTCCGGCGAGGAGGCGCGCGAGCGGGACAAAGGCAAAGGCCCGGCCGATGCAGAGGAGGAGCCCCGAGCCACGAGCTCCAGCTCGGGCCGGGGTGGACCAGGGAACAGGGAGGCCCTGGGGGCGAGCCGGACCAGGGGAGGCCCTGGGGGCGAGTCAGACAGGGGAGGCGGTTCAGCGATGGGGGGAGGTGGCAGGGTTGGCGCGGTGGCGGCGGCGATTCGGGGGTGGCGGCGGCGATTTAGGGGTGGCTCGGGGTGGGGGGGTCGACAGCGGCGGCGGCGCAGGGGTGGGAAGGTGGCGGCGGCGCAGGGTTGGACAGAGGGAGCTGGGCGCGGGGGTGGGGAGTGAGGACAGACTCGGGCACGGGGTGGGCCGGTTTGGGCTAAGGCCAAAAGGGCCCTACGCTGACGGTATAGCCGTCGGCACAGCCCTATGATTTTTTTTATTTTTTTTGCTCACATAGATTATTTAGTTCCTTTTTTATTTTTTATTTTATATTGGGTTCTACTTGATATATTTTATTTTATTTTATTCCTCCTCCTTTTCATTTATTTCGTATAAAATATATACCCTAGTCTGAGGGACCCGTAGATCTACCCCGTTGACCGGCCTCGGATGAGTATTGACCAATATAGTTTTTTCTTTGTTTAGGTTTGTTTAGTCTATTCCTACATATTATACCAAGGTTGGGACCATGACACATAATGTATCCCCCGGTATACCCACTTCCTAGGGTTTCGCTAGAAAAGGACCGCCGATGCTCCGGGGCCTAGAATGTCCGAGAAGGGGGCACACATGGCACCTACCAACCTTGCACCACACTTCCATGCATGTGCTAGGGCCACATGCAAGTCCTTGAGGTATTCTGACGCCCTGGACCATGGTCTGCTGCGGAACCCTGATCTGTGGGCATCAGATCGTCTACCCCCCTAGACGTTCCTCTGACAGGGGTAGTCCGGATTAGCACTCTCTTATTTTGTGTTTGTTTAGGTCATATGATGATGTAAAACCATGTTGGTTCACAAGGGGAGGGCACTACCCTACCCGGTTTCACCGGAACGGGGAGTTTCCCCCTTATATAAGTCCAGAACCTTAGGTTTAGGTTACAGCGCACGCATGCGAAGGGGGAAACATGCACCCAAGGACTAGGTTTTGCATGTGTCAACATAGGACCACACTTCCATGCATGTGCTAGGGCCACATGCAAGCCTTGAGGTATTCCGACGCCTCGGAGTGTGGTCTGCTGTGGAACCCTGATCTGTGGGCATCGAATCATCTACCCCCTAGACGTTCCTCTGATAGGGGTAGCACTCTCTTGTTTTGTGTTTGTTTAGGTCATATGATGATGTAAAACCATGTTGGTTCACAAGGGGAGGGCAATATCCTACCCGGTTTCACCGGAACAGGGAGTTTACCCTTTATATAAGTCCAGAACCTTAGTTTAGGTTACAGCCCATGCATGCGAAGGGGGACACATGCACCCGGGGACTAGGTTTTTCATGTTTCAACATAGAACCACACTTCCATGCATATGCTAGGGCCACATGCAAATCCTTGAGGTATTCCGACGCCCAGGAGCGTGGTCTGCTGCGGAACCCTGATCTTCGAGCATCGGATCGTCTACCCCCCTAGACGTTCCTCTGATAGGGGTAGCCCAGAGTAGCACTCTCTTGTTTTGTGTTTGTTTAGGTCATATCATGATGTAAAACCATGTTGGTTCACAAGGGGAGGGCACTATCCTACCCGGTTTCACCGGAACGGGGAGTTTCCCCCTTATATAAGTCCAGAACCTTAGCTTTAGGTTACAGCGCACGCATGCAAAGGGGGGACACATGCACCCGGGGACTAGGTTTTGCATGTTTCAACATAGCACCACACTTCCATGCATGTGCTAGGGCCACATGCAAGTCCTTGAGGTATTCCGGTGCCCCGGAGCGTGGTCTGCTGCGGAACCCTGATCTGTGGGCATAAGATCGTCTACCCCCCTAGACGTCCTCTCACAGAGGTAGCCCGGAGTAGCACTCTCTTGTCTTGTGTTTGTTTAGGTCATATGATGATGTAAAATCATGTTGGTTCACAAGGGGAAGGCACTATCCTACTCGGTTTCACCGGAACGGGGAGTTCCCCCTTATATAAGTCCAGAACATTAGCTTTAGGTTACAGCGCACGCATGAGAAGTGGGACACATCCACCCGGGGACTAGGTTTTGCATGTTTCAACATAGCACCACACTTCCATGCACGTGCTAGGGCCACATGCAAGTCCTTGAGGTATTCCGACGCCCCGGAGCATGGTCTGCTGCGGAACCCTGATCTGTGGGCATCAGATCATCTACCCCCCTAGACGTTCTTCTGACAGGGGTAGCACTCTCTTGTTTTGTGTTTGTTTAGGTCATATTATGATGTAAAACCATGTTGGTTCACAAGGGGAGGGCACTATCCTACCCGGTTTCACCGGAACGGGGAGTTTCCCCCTTATATAAGTCCAGAACCTTAGCTTTAGGTTACAGCGCACGCATGCGAAGGGGGACACATGCACCCGAGGACTAGGTTTTGCATGTTTCAACATAGCACCACACTTCCATGCATGTGCTAGGGCCACATTCAAGTCCTTGAGGTATTCCAACGCCCGGGAGCATGGTCTGCTACGGAACCCTGATCTGTGGGCATCAGATCGTCTACCCCCTAGACGTTCTTCTGACAGGGGTAGCACTCTCTTGTTTTGTGTTTGTTTAGGTCATATGATGATGTAAAACCATGTTGGTTCACAAGGGGAGGGCGCTATCCTACCCGGTTTCACCGGAATGGGGAGTTTCCCCCTTATATAAGTCTAGAACCTTAGCTTTAGGTTACAGCGCACGCATGCGAAGGGGGACACATGCACCCGGGGACTAGGTTTTGCATGTTTCTGAAGGGTTTCGTGGCATAGTAAATCAAAATTTTCTACGGATGCGAACAGAGGGAAAGCCAAGATCTAATCTAGGAGATGCAAACAACGAGAGAGATTGGATTAGATCTTCATACCCTTGAAGATTCAAGACAGCGGAACGCTCGGAACGTGGGTGATGTAGTCGTACTCGCTTCTCCTCCTCGCGATCCGATCCGATCTAGCACCACAAGTGGCGGTGCCTCCGTGAGATGCACACGTGCAGCACCTCGACGTATCCTCCTTCCTCGGACCAGCAAGTATGGTGGAGAGATAGATTGGATCTACAACACGACGGCGTGGTGTATATGGTGGAGAATTTCTGCAAGAGGCTTCGCCACAAACAAATGGGAGGGAGAGAGGAAGGGCAGCAGGCGACTAGGGTTTGGAGGGAAGGTGTAGGGGGGAGGGGGCGCCCTAGCCCTCTTTATATAGAGGGGGGGCGGCCAGCCCTTGCCCCTCCTCCAAGCCTTGGGCCGGCGGCCAAGGGAGGGAGAAGTGGGGGGCAAGGACTCTCCCCCTTCTAGAAACCCTATCCCGAGTTTAAACTCTCTTGGGCCGGCTGGGCCCTATGGGGCCTTGTGCCCCTGGCCCAATGCGGCCAGGACACTCCCTCATAGGCCCATGCCCCCTCCCGGAAGGTGGGGCCACATTGGTCCCCTTCGGAAGGTTCTAGAAGCTTCCGGGACAACACCGAGTAACCCGGAACAATTCAACTCCAAAACTGCAATCGACTTATATGAATCTTATTCTCCGGACCATTCCGAACCTCTCGTGATATCCCGGATCCCATCCGAGACTCCAACACAAACTCATAAACCAATTATCCAATCTATCCTAGCGTCGAGACACGTTATGTGTGACCTCGGGTTCGAGAATATGCATATGATCTTCTATCAATAATCAACAGCTGGGCCTGGAAACCCATATTGACTCCCACACATTCATCGATGATCATATCGGATGAACCACGATGCCAGGATTCAATCAATCCCATATATATATTCCCTTCGTCTCGCGATATTTTACTTGCCCGAGATTCGATCGTCGGCATCATACCTAGTTCAATCTCGCTCACGAAGTACTTTACTCATTCCGTAATCCGATATCACTTTGTGATTAACTCCTTAACCACATGCTTGCAAGCGGTGTTGATATCGACACGAGTGGGCCCAAGTATATCTCTCCGACTTGGGAGGGACAAATTCCATCTCGGTACATATAACCCAATGATACTTTCCGATCACCTGAGAGACACCTTTATGATCACCCTCTCATAGGATGACGTTTGATGACCTCAAAGCTTTCTTCCGATACCAGGGAGTTGTATTATCTCATGGTCTAAGGAATACAATATTTGACATAAGAAAAGCTTCGCAAAGACGAACACGATGACACGATCTAATTGCTTCGCTTAGTTTGGTTCTGTCCACCATATCATTCTCCCAATGATATGATCTCATTATCAATTGACAACTCATGTCTATGGTTAGGAAACCTTAACCATCATTGATCAATGAGCTAGTCCATAGAGGCGTACTAGGGACACGGTGTTGTTCACAAACCACACAAGTATTAAAGTTTCCGCTTAATACAATTCTAGCATGGAATATAAACATTATCATGAACAAGAATTATAATAATAACATCTTTATTATTGCCTCTAGGGCATAATTCCAACAGTCTCCCACTTGCACTAGAGTCAATAATCTAGTTTACATTTGGCAACAATCTCACACCCATGGCACTGAGGTGCTGATCATGTTTTGCACGTGGAAGAGGTTTAGTCAATGGATTTGCGACATTCAGATCTGTATGTACTTTGCTAATCTTCAGATCTCCATCTGCTATATAATCTCGGATTATATGAAATTTGCGGTTGATATGGTTGGTCTTTGGATGATATCTTGGTTCCTTAGCGAGTGCTATGGCGCCAGTGTTGTCACACAATATCTCCAGTGGGTCCAATGCACTTGGAACCACGCCAAGCTCAGTGATGAAGTTCCTGATCCAAACTCCTTCACTTGACGCTCGCAGCAGCCATGTATTCCGCTTCTCATCAGATCCCGCGATCACGCTTTGCTTGCAGCTTCTCCAGCTCACAGCTCCTCCATTCAAAATATACACGTATACTGTCTGAGATTTAGAATCATCCTTGTCGGTGTGAAAACTAGCGTCGACGTAACCTTTTACGACAAGCTGTTCATGACCCCCATAGACTAAGAACATTTCTTTAGTCCTATTTAGGTACTTTAGGATGTTCTTCACGGCTGTCAAGTGTTCCACTCCTGGATCACTTTGATATCTGCTCGTCAAACTAAGAGCATTGGACACATCCGGTCTAGTACACAGCATGGCATACATGATGGAACCTATGGCCGAGGCATAAGGCACTTTGCTCATAGCTTCCCTATCATTTACCGTAGCTGGACACTAAGCCTTGCTCAATATCTTACCTGACAACATAGGCACTGAACCTTTCTTTTCCTTATCCATTCTGAACCTTTTCAGAACTTTGTCTAGGTATGTACTCTGGCTTAAAGCTATCAGGCGTCTTTGTCTATCTCTATAGATTTTGATGCCCAATATATAAGCAGCTTCACCTAGGTCTTTCATTGAAAAACACTTGTTCAAATAACTCTTCACATCGTTAAGCATGTTGATGTCATTTCCAATAATCAATATGTCATCCACATATAGTACCAGAAACGTCACCGAGCTCCCACTCACTTTCTTGTAAATGCAAGCTTCGTAGCAATTTGGAACAAATCCAAAGCTCTTGATCACTTGATCAAAACGAAGGTTCCAACTCCGAGATGCTTGCTTCAGTCCATAAATGGAACGCTGAAGTTTGCATACTTTATCAGCATCCTTAGGATCGACAAAACCTTCGGGTTGCATCATATACAACTCTTCATCAATGTTGCCATTGAGGAACGCAGTCTTGACATCCATCTGCCATATTTCATAATCATGAAACGCAGCAATTGCTAATAAAATCCGAATGGACTTAAACATCACTACGGGAGAGAAAGTCTCATCGTAGTCAACACCTTTAACTTGTCGAAAACCTTTTGCGACAAGCCGTGATTTATAGACGGTAACATTACCATCCGCGTCCGTTTTCTTCTTGAAGATCCATTTGCACTCAACGGCCTTTCGGTCGCTAGGAGGGTCCACCAAAGTCCATACTTGGTTTTCGCTCATGGATCCCAATTCGGATTTCATGGCTTCTAGCCATTTCTCAGAGTCTGGGCTCATCATCGCTTCCTCATAGTTCGTAGGTTCAATGTCTTCTACTAACAAGACAGTCAAGACAGGGTTGCCGTACCACTCAGGAGGGGCACGCGACCTTGTCGACCTGCGACGTTCAGTAGCAGCATCGTCCGAAGCTTCATGATCCTTGTCATTAGCTTCCTCTATTGTTGGTGCAAAGCGGCATCGAACAATTTCAGGTGCTGCGCTACTCTCCAATTCAAGAGAAGGTTCAATAACCTCGCCAAGCTCTACTTTCCTCCCACTCACTTCTTTCGAGAGAAACTCCTTCTCAAGAAAGGAACCGTTCTTTGCGACAAACACTTTGCCTTCGGTTCTGTGATAGAAGGTATACCCAATAGTTTCCTTAGTGTATCCTATGAAGACGCATTTCTCCGCTTTGGGTTCGAGCTTGTCCGGCATCAACTTCTTGACGTAAGCTTCGCATCCCCAAACTTTAAGAAACGACAACTTAGGTTTAGCACCAAACCACAGTTCATACGGTGTCGTCTCAACGGATTTAGATGGAGCCCTATTTAAAGTGAATGTAGCGGTTTCTAATGCATAACCCCAAAATGATAACGGCAAATCAGGAAGAGACATCATCGATCGGACCATATCTAATAGGGTTCGATTCCGGCGTTCAGACACACCATTGTGCTGTGGTGTTCCGGGTGGCGTGAGTTGTGAAACGATTCCACTTGCTTTAAGATGCGTGAGAAAATCATAACTCAAATATTCACCTCCACGATCGGATCGTAGAAACTTAATCTTTCTGTTACGATGGTTCTCTACTTCATTCTGAAATTCCTTGAACTTTTCAAATGTTTCAGATTTATGTTTCATTAAATAGATATACCCATATCTACTTAAGTCATCGGTAAAAGTGAGAAAATAGCGATATCCACCGCGCGTCGAAACACTCATCGGTCCGCATACATCGGTATGTATGATTTCCAACAAGTCCGTTGCTCGCTCCATCATACCGGAGAACGGGGTTTTGATCATCTTGCCCATGAGGCATGGTTCGCATGTGTCAAATGATTCAAAATCAAGAGACTCCAAAAGTCCATCAGAATGGAGTTTCTTCATGCGCTTTACACCAATATGACCTAGACGACAGTGCCACAAATAAGTAGTATTATCACTATCTACTTTGCATCTCTTAGCCTCAATGTTATGGATGTGTGTTTCATCCCTTTCGAGATTTAGAAGAAATAAACCATTCACAAGAGGTGCATGACCATAAAAGATGTTACTCATATAAATAGAACAACCATTATTCTCCGATTTAAATGAATAACTGTCTTGCAATAAACACGATCCAGAAATAATGTTCATGCTCAACGCAGGCACATAATAACATTTATTAAGGTTTAAAACTAATCCCGAAGGTAAAACTAAGGAGAGCGTGCCGACGGCCATCACATCAACTCTTGATCCGTTGCCAACACGCATCGTCACCTCATCCCTCGCAAGCCGCTTTCCGTAGCTCCTGTTTCGAGTTACAAATATTAGCAACTGAACCAGTATCAAATACCCAGGCACTACAACGAGGGCTAGTGAGGAAAACATCAATAACATGTATATCAAATATTCCTTTGATGGTGACAGCCTTTTTGTCCGCTAAGTACTTGGACGATTATGCGCTTCCAGTGACCCTTGTCCTTGCAATAGAAGCACTCAGTGTCCGACTTAGGACCAGACTTGAGCTTCTTCTCAGCAGGGGCATTGCGCTTGCCGCCGCCCTTCTTGAAGGGCTTCTTTGCACCCTTACCTTTCTTAAAGGAGGGCTTGTTGACCATCAACACATGATTATCCTTTTTGATGTCCACTTCCGCGGCCTTCAGCTTTGTGAAGAGCTCGGTGATCGTATCAGTGGAACCAATCTGATTGTGAGTCACTACAAAACTTTTGTAGCTGGGAGGGAGTGATTGCAGAACCCTGTCAATCTTGAGATCCTCTGGAATCGTGCATTCCAGTTGCTCAAGGCGTTGAGTGTAGCCCGTCATCTTAATGGCGTGCTCACTAACGGAACTCCCTTCCTCCATCTTTCAGTTAAAGAACTTCTCAGAGATCTCATATCTCTCAGAACGGGCCTGAGTCTGAAACATGGTTTTCAACTCTTCGAGAATCTCAAAGGGCCCGGGATAGTTTTCAAAATGATTTTGAAGTTCCGGTTCCATAGCAAACAACAAGGTGCTCTTAATCACACCATAATCATCTTTACGCGACTGATAGACAGCTTTCTCATCAGCCGGCGCAGTTGCAGCAGGGGGGTCACCTAACGCTTTCCCAAGGACATAGTCCTTTTGTCTGCCAGATAGAATGATTCTTAGATTGCGGAACCAATTGGTGAAGTTAGACCCATTGTTTATAAGCTTTTCCTTCTCAGCAAAAACGTTGAAGTTGAAGTTGGACTTGGCCATGTGATCTACAGTATTTGCAAGTACAATTTAGACTATGTTCATGATAACTAGTTCAACTTTTAATCAAATTACTAGATAAACTCCCACTAAATTCAACATCCCTCAAGTTGTTTAGTGAACACGATCCAAATTCACCACACCTAATCCGATCATCACGAGAAGAGATGTGGTTTCAATGGTAGACAACGAAGTGTCGATCATATCATTCATATGACTCATGCTTAACCTTTCGGTTCTTGTGTTCCGAGGCCATGTCTGTACATGCTAGGCTCGTCAAGTTAGACCCAAGTATTTCCGCATGTGCAAAAACTGGCTTGCACCCGTTGTATGTGAGCGTAGAGTCTATAGCACCCGATCATCACGTGATGCTTGGACACGACGAACTTTCACAACGGTGCATACTTGGGGAGAACACAGTTTTATCTTGATCTTTAAGTGAGGAATCATCTTATAATGCTACCGTCGTGATCTAAGCATAATAAGATACATAAAAGGATAAACATCACATGCATATAACTTCATGTGACATGGTATAGCCAATCTTCGCGCAATGATCTCCATCTTGTGCGTCCCGGCATGATCTCCATCACTCCACCATGATTGCCTCCACCACGAATAGCAACTACAACTATTGCTAACTACTTAGCGATAAAGTAAAGCTATTACATGGCGTATAAGAAGTTGACTCGCAGGTCATACACAATTATAAAGACAACCATATGGCTCGCCGTTGTGTACTCATCGACATGCAAGTCGTGAAACATTACAAAACATGATCATCGCATACATTATACACATCACATCTTGGGCCATACCATATCACAGAAAACACTCGCAAACACAAGTTAGACGCCTCTACTTTGTTGTTGCATGTTTTACGTGGCTTATGGGAGTAGATGCTAAGAACGATTCTTACCTACGGAAAGCCACAACGGTGATATTATGGTTGCCAAACTCCGGTGTTAATTCCATGACAACTATAGTGAGAGAAACTGACATCCACCAGCCGCATGTGTGGAACAAGCCACACGTCAAGTGCGGAGCCGGTCTCGCGAACGATGTCGCGTAAGGTTGGCCTGGACCGCTTCAATCTCACTATCCCGCCATAAGAAGAACACAAACAAGAGGCTTGCAACAGAAAACATCAACGCCCGCAACAACCATGTTGCGTTCTACTCGTGAAACACATCTACGCATAGATCTAGCTCTGATACCACTGAAGGGTTTCGCGGTATAGTAAATCAAAATTTTCTACGGATGCGAACAGAGGGAAAGCCAAGATCTAATCTAGGAGATGCAAACAACGAGAGATTGGATTAGATCTTCATACCCTTGAAGATTCAAGACAATGAACGCTCGTCGAACGTGGGTGATGTAGTCGTACTCGCTTCTCCTCCTCGCGATCCGATCCGATCTAGCACCACAAGTGGCGGTGCTTCCGTGAGATGCACACGCAGCACTGACGCCTCCTCCTTCCTCGGACCAGCAAGTATGGTGGAGAGATAGATTGGATCTACAACACGACGGCGTGGTGTATATGGTGGAGAATTTCTGCAGGCTTCGCCTACAAACAATGGGAGGGAGAGAGGAAGGCGTGAGGCGACTAGGGTTTGGAGGAAGGTGTAGGGGAGGCGCCCAGCCCTCTTATATAGAGGGTGTGGCCAGCCCTGCCCTCCTCCAAGCCTTGGGCGGCGGCCAAGGGAGGGAGAAGTGGGGCAAGGACTCTCCCTTCTAGAAACCCTATCCCAGTTTAAACTCTCTTGGGCGGCTGGGCCCTATGGGCCTTGTGACCCTGGCCCAATGCAGCCAGGACACTCCCTCATAGGCCCATGCCCCTCCCGAAGGTGGGGCCACGTTGGTCCCCTTCCGGAAGGTTCTAGAAGCTTCCAGACAATACCGATTAACCGGAACAATTCAACTCCAAAACTGCACCGCCTTATATGAATCTTATTCTCCGGACAATTCCTAACCTCTTGTGATATCCTGGATCCCATCGAGACCAACAAAAACTCATAAACCAATTATCCAATCTATCCTAGCGCCGAGACACGTTATGTGTGACCTCGGGTTCGAGAATATGCGCATATGATCTTCTATCAATAATCAACAGCGGGCACGAAACCCATATTGACTCCCACACATTCATCGATGATCATATCGGATGAACCACGATGCCAGGATTCAATCAATCCCATATATATATTCCCTTCATCTCGCGATATTTTACTTGCCCGAGATTCGATCGTCGGCACCGCCATACCTAGTTCAATCTCGCTCAGCAAGTACTTTACTCGTTCCGTAATCCGATATCACTTTGTGATTAACTCCTTAACCACATGCTTGCAAGCGGTGTTGATATCGATTCGAAAGTGGGCCCAAGTATATCTCTCCGACTTGGGAGGGACAAATTCCATCTCGATACATACAACCCAATGATACTTTCCGATCACCGAGAGACCTTTATGATCACCCTCTCATAGGATGACGTTTGATGACCTCAAAGCTTTCTTCCGATACCAGGGAGTTGTATTATCTCATGGTCTAAGGAATACAATATTTGACATAAGAAAAGCTTCGCAAAGACGAACACGATGACACGATCTAATTGCTTCGCTTAGTTTGGTCCGCCCACCATATCATTCTCCCAATGATATGATCTCATTATCAATTGACAACTCATGTCTATGGTTAGGAAACCTTAACCATCATTGATCAATGAGCTAGTCCATAGAGGCGTACTAGGGACACGGTGTTGTTCACAAACCACACAAGTATTAAAGTTTCCGCTTAATACAATTCTAGCATGGAATATAAACATTATCATGAACAAGAATTATAATAATAACATCTTTATTATTGCCTCTAGGGCATAATTCTGACAGGGGTGGCACTCTCTTGTTTAGTGTTTGTTTAGGTCATATGATGATGTAAAACCATGTTGGTTCACAAGGGGAGGGAACTATCCTACCCGGTTTCACTGGAACAGGGAGTTTCCCCCTTATATAAGTCCAGAACCTTAGCTTTAGGTTACAGCGCACGCATGCGAAGGGGAACACATGCACCCAGAGACTAGGTTTTGCATGTTTCAACATAGCACCACACTTACATGCATGTGCTAGGGCCACATGCAAGTGCTTGAGGTATTCCAACGCCCCGGAGCATGGTCTGCTGCGGAACCCTGATCTGTGGGCATCAGATCATCTACCCCCCTAGACGTTCTTCTGACAGGGGTAGCACTCTCTTGTTTTGTGTTTGTTTAGGTCATATGATGATGTAAAACCATGTTGATTCACAAGGGGAGGGCACTATCCTACCCGGTTTCACTGGAACGGGGAGTTTCCCCCTTATATAAGTCCAGAACCTTAGCTTTAGGTTACAGGGCACGCATGCGAAGGGGGACACAAGCACCCGGGGACTAGGTTTTGCATGTTTCAACATAGCACCATACTTCCATGCATGTGATAGGGCCACATGCAAGTCCTTGAGGTATCCCAACGCCCCGGAGCATGGTCTACTGCGGAACCCTGATCTGTGGGCTACAGATCGTCTACCCCCGTATACGTTTCTCTGAAAGGGGTAGCACTCTCTTGTTTTGTGTTTGTTTAGGTCATATGATGATGTAAAACCATGTTGGTTCACAAGGGGAGGGCACTATCCTACCCGGTTTCACCGGAACGGGGAGTTTCCCCCTTATATAAGTCCAGCACCTTAGCTTTAGGTTACAGCGCATACATGCGAAGGGGGACACATGCACCCGGGGACTAGGTTTTGCATGTTTCCACATAGCACCACACTTCCATGCATGTGCTAGGGCCACATGCAAGTCCTTGAGGTATTCCGATGCCCCGGAGCGTGCTGTGCTGCGGAACCCTGATCTATGGGCATCGGATCGTCTAGTCCCCCCTAGACGTTCCTCTGACAGGGGTAGCCCGGCGTAGCACTCTCTTGTTTTGTCTTTGTTTAGGTCATATGATGATGTAAAACCGTATGAAGGGGGATACATGCACCCGGGGAAAGAGATGGAGACTGCTATCCGGGTGGTACAAACAACTAGAATCGGAGTACAAAAAATATATATCAACATTAAATTATTGGGAGTAATTAATAAATTAGTATAAAATATATGACTAAAATTAAATGGAAAAAATAATTTGAAGGGATAAGCCCAACCAAACCCTGTAGTATACAAACAATCTAAAATCGCAGCAAAAAAATCTGAAGGGATACGCCGACGGCTAAGCCGTCGGCACAGCCCACCCAACTCAGGCGTGTGGGGGGGCACGTGGCGCATAGGGCTACGTCGACGGCCCTGCCGTCAGCACAGCTTCGCAACCAAATGGCGTTTGCGGCGCCGTGTGTGAGTCGGCTCTACACCGAGGGCCACAAGTGCGCCGAGGGTCACTGTCGGCATATCCTTCTCCACTATGTCGACGGCTTGGCTGTGCCGAGGGCCACCGTTGGCACATGTTTCTACGCCGACGGCCTGGCGGGGGGGCTGGCCTAGGGAGGCAGCTACGCCGACGGCCCTGACATTTGGTCGTCGGCGTAGCATACCGGTCGTCGGCGCCTATAAAATTTCCTGTAGTGAGACATGAAGCCTCTTAGTGACCATGTTCATATCAACACAGAGATCTTATATATTTAGGAAGTGTCTAGGCAGCAATCGATGGCTGGTTAGTCCAACCCAACCATCGCCCAATTAGGAATGTTTTATCAAACCCACCGACCCATAAAAGGAAAGCAACCAACCATCAGCGCCACCCCCAGCGCCCGAAACCAGGTTCCTTCCCACGCGAGTGCTTCCAGGACGCTCGCGCGTGAAGATCCCTTGAGGGTCCCGCCAACCACTCCCAACCACCCTTCCCATACCACGTGACGCCTCCATTTCACTTCCTCTATTCTTGTTCCTCTGCAAGATAGAACGTATTCTCCCCTCTGCCTTCAGATCTTCATCAAACCCTGCAATTTTCTTCTCTGGCTCTGATTAGGATATGTATCTACTCTAGGGTTCTTTCAAAAAATCACAAGCATCTCTATTTCAGAAAGCAATAATCACCTATGTTTCAGAAAAAACTCAGGAAACCACGTGAACAAAACAACATCGATTCTAGACTGGAAAACAATAGTTTTTATGTTTCATCCTTTGCATCAACTTAGATAATATAACTGTGAACTAAAGGTTGACCTATGAAACAACTTTGCGTGTTATGACTGCAACTACAGTTTGATTAGTAGTTCTAACTGCAAAGTTAGTAGCAACATAGCAACAAAAAAAATAGTGTTCACGACATTAACCTTCAACAACTTATCCAGATGCTAGGAACCAACACAATACACATCATCAGCAACCTTGATTGTATAAACTAGTAACCTCCATGTAGCAAAAAATAGCAACATGACATGAACCTTCAACAACTTATTTACATGCTAGAACCAACACAATACAGAGCAACTGCAACCTTTGTAGGCATTTTTGGATAAAGGCAAAATCATGGTACATCTTTAGAGGACCATGTAACTAGAAAAAACAACTTCAACATGCTAGAGACAAACACAAAACATATTTAGAAGACAAATCTAGGGTGTGAGCAGTTTTAGAAGAAAAACACCCCATGTACAAAACTGCTGAAAACAAGAACCTAGTAGGTTTTTAGACCACCCTGCACCCAAAGAAAGCAATATATCATGAACTTATGGACCTAAAAGACTTATGTACATGGTATAACCAAACACAACACAAGTTTGGCAGAAACTTAGGTTTGTGCAGTACACGCGCCACCTGGCAACACAACACCGAAATGCAATTGTGCCCTTTCCATCTACAACCCAATTTGGAAAATGGATGCAACTAAAATCAGCTGCTCCTGCAAATAAACTATCGTGTTTAAGAAACTTGACTCATGGGGTAAGTAACTCAATAGTAAAACTTAGCTTCATCAAGTCCTGGTAAACACGGATTGCACTGAGTCATCTTATGGGTTGTAGGTGCAGAATTGTATCATTATAAAAAAAAGTTAGATAAAAAAGAACCAGAAGCCTCATTAATACGTGCAAAAACAGACTTTAATAAAAGAAAACAATTAAAAAACTAGCAGCTACGCAACTTAGGGGCAGTAAATACAACTACCTGAAAAACCATCTAGCCAACTTGGTTGCATGGATTTCAGAAAAAGGAACTAACAAGAAATCAACATACAACTCTGTATGATCCCTGATGTAACTAAAGGGTATAATTAATACAACTAGATGGAAAATCATGTACGCAAACTTGGTTGCACGGATTTCATGGAAAAAACTACCAATAAATCACCATACAACTTTACAGCATCCCTACTACAACTAAGAGGCACACTAAATACAACTAGATGGAAAATCATGTACCCAAACTTGGTTGCAGGGATTTTAAAAAAGCAACTAATCAGATATCACCATACAACTCTATATCTTCCTTACTGCAACTTAGGCTAGAGTAAAATACAAGTAGTCAGAAAATCATGTACCCAAGGTGCAGGGAATTTTTGTAAAAAATAAATTAATTATACACCATCGTATAACTCTTAGATGATCTATGATGCAACTTAGTCTATAGTAAAAACATCCGGATGAAATCATTACCCAGACTTGATTGCAATTTTTTTTAAAAAGCAACTAATCATACACCATCATACAACTCCACATGATCTCTGCTACAACTTATAAGTGCAATAAAAACAACTAGATAGGAAAACATGTACCTAATTGAGTTGCGAGGATTAAAAAAAGCAACTAAAAAACACCATCATCTATTTTTGCCTAGTCCTAGTTGAGTTGTCTTTGAAGGAGGGTAATGAGTTGTTGTGTAGTCAACTTAATTAAATGGTGCGTGCTACTTTACCACGTAGGCAATTCAACTTAGTTCTATGTTGAAAGCAACTTAACTATGGTTACAAGACAATTTCACTGGAAAAAGGAACTAAAATAGTAAAAAGTAACTTAAGTATACTAGAAAATCAAACTAAAATGGAGAAAAAAGAGAGGGTACATAAGCAAACCAGCTCTCACTACAATCAGTTTGCAACTTAGACTAATCTGAGTATTCAACTTAATTAAATGCTGCAAGCAACTCAATTATATTACCGAAAAACAACGGAGAATGTGTTTCAGGAATAATGGTGGATTACCAACTACACCCAACCGCTCATGGTATTCACTTTAACATGTCTAAATCAGACTGTCAATCTGTACCAATTTTGTACTAATCAATTCATTCCCTCTTCAATAGATGGGGCTCTAGCAGAACATACCTGATAATACTTGGAACTTTGGGAACAACATATATTTTTCTGCCTGGCCATATCAGCTCAATACATAACTGGAATAAGTTCGGAAAATTGAGTGTATGACTCTATGTTATGTAAAGATCTCATGTGCAATACCAAACTATGTACTTATTCAGGAGAGAGAAATGCTTATTTCATATTATTCTTACTAGTTCACTTTTTGAGCAAGCTAGAGATCAATACAAGCATATTTGCAAGTCCGGCAATATACAGGTGAGCAAGTAGAGGGCAAACTGCTGGCCAACCGGCGACATTGGCCTATTTGACGACAGCGACCATCGATGCCTTTCTTGTACGTCCAGCAATCAACATTACTGTTGAGAGTAATGTCCCTGCTCCTGAATAAGCCAATACAAATCCATCTAAGTTTGTGCAAGTATGGCAGTGTATATGTGAGTAAGAACAGAGCAGGCTGGCCTCCCGGTCGACAGGTCGGCCTCGTCAACCATGTACATGCAGCAATCAAAAGTACTACTCCAACTCTGCAAGTGCTACCCCTGCCTTGGCGCCACAGTAACACTAGAACTACAAAGGAGCCGCGCCCCCTAACAGATGCTGGTTGAAAAATCAAGCGATGCTAGTTGATTCTGTACAGGACCTTACCTCGTGCACTCGGCAGCCTAGTTCTTCGCCGATCTCCATCCCAGATCTTCCCGTCGCTGACGCGCGGGTGGCTCTCCGCCGTCGATCTTTCCGCCCTGGCGCGCGGGTCGCTCTCTGTCGGTGTGCTACGAGCCCTCCCTTGCATGGTGATTCTCCAATACCAGAATCCGACCAAGCTACGTGTTGATTTCGCCTTAGACCTGAACCCTAGCTAGCGAGTATTTGGATTTTGGAGAGACATCGAAAGGGGAATGGAATAGAGACAGGCAGCGAAGCGCGTCTCCGACCAAAGTCGTTGTCGAAACAGCGCGTTGCCCAGGAAGATCTGTCACACGAATCCTACGGACGAGGATGCAAGTCTGCACGCGTCAGACGGACGTGATGCGGTGGCTGGATAGAGGAAACCGGCCACCGTGCACTTTTTAGCACTTGGGTATATTTATTATGTACATCTGGTTATATTAAAATGTACGGATTGGATGTTGCATTGTTGTCAATTAAGTGTGGATGAAAGATTCAATTTCAGGTTACTGCGTAGATCATCACCCTTCAGTCATGGTATAGTACTAATTTCATGTTTGTCTTTCAAGTATAACAGGTAGCTGTAACTCAAGATAAAACATCTGGTGGTCTGCTGCGTACCGATAGTGTTAAGACGTCTATTGGAACGGTTAGTTATTCAGTCCGTTAATAGTTCTCTTGGAAAACCTTGTTATCTATGATGCCTAAGATTCTGAGCTGCATGGCTGAGCCTTCAGTTTAGGACTATACCTTTGCATCTATTCCGAATCATATAGTTATTAATGGAGCTAATGGTATGCACTCATTGGTCGAATGCAGTGGCGGACCCAGGAAAAAATTGGAGGGTGTGCACACTCCTAATTTTTCCCGCACTAGCATACATGCGACAAATTTTCCAAATGAGTAATATACGTAGCTAATTGATTCACAACATTATACTTTAATATATATGTTTCAAATGTTAATTGATTCCAATACTCAAAACATGATCAAAGTCTTACATCACAAAATATAGCATAAATAGAAAAATAACTCACTAAGATTTGGTAATTCTACGCTCTTCCATTCCTATGAAGGTTTCAAAAATGTAATCTTCACTTACTTTCAAGAACACATCTTGCTTAATAAATGTCACTAAGCAATGTTTCAAAAGGTTATCATTTTTACTATTCTGCAACTTATCTTTTACTAGACTCATAGAAGAAAATACTCTTTCAATACTCACCGTCTCCACTGGTAAGAGCAATATCAACTTAAGAAGTAGATAGACAAGATCATAAATAACATGTTTGTTTGTTTCAACAAGCATAAAGAGAGCTCACGAAGATGATTTGTACATTTGAACCTATCATCTGTTCTCATATAATTGATAAAGGTATCAAATTGGTATTCAAATCTTATCAAATCCGAGCTAGATAAGTCATTGGGATATAATTGGGAAAGTTTCATTACCTTTTGAGTATCATAAAAAGCAAATGAATTTAACAGGTTCATAGCTGACATGTAAACAAGCAACTTCATAGCTGGCTGGTTGCTCCTGTTCGATCTGGCCGAGCGCCGAGCTGCACGACGTGCGACCAGCGAGGCCACGGGGGCACGCGGTGGACGGCGCGTGCCAGCCGGCAAGGGGCCACAGGAGGGAGGCAGTAGTGCGACCGACAAGGGGCCACAGGGGGAAGGCGGGCAAGGGACGCAGCCACGCGGGGGACGACTTGTACGTGCAGCGTCAGTGGTTGCTGGTTCTTCGAGGTTAACACGTTGAATTTGGGATCGATTAATTAGTGATGAACCGGTCGTGCTTTGCTAGCTATGTTTTTTCTTGGCTATTGGACCTATATCTGAGGCTGAGCGGAGACCGACTAGTAGTAGGTAAAATGAATTCTTCAAATTTTCTGGATGTGCCATGGCACACCCTGCACACCCGCTAGGTCCGCCCATGGTCGAATGCAGGTCGTCGTTGTTGGCCCAGGTGGCCAAGCCATTTGGACAACAAGGCAAGAGGATCCGGCTGCCGGATAAAAATGATTCCTTGATATTCAACTAATTGTAATGAGTCTAGGCACGCACCAAAAATTCGAGCATGGAGGCACAAACGTTCGGCAGGTTGGAACATATCATCATGTCATAGCCACCGGGTTACAACTCGGTCCACATGTTTCAACTAATCAAAACGAAGAGAGATACATTTGTTTCTTGAATGCATGAAGTAGGAGAATGTGGTCGGTGCTCTAGAAGCAACACACCAATTGTGAAATATAACAAAACAGACATGTCCATAATTTTATATGGTAATTCAAAATTTGTTGGACCGTAGCAAAGCACGGGCATTCAGCTAGTAATGAATAAAGGTTGTAAGCATCGCTGACTGGGGCTCGGTTCCACCTTTCCGAAAAAGATGTACGAACCTTCAGTTTGCAACAAGATGCATAAACATCTATCAACCACAAGATGCACATTAGTAGAATTCAAAATGGTTAGCTATTTGTTGCTTCTCATTTTTAGATAGTTGATATTTGTCTCAACCGTGGCTGATCCATGAGTGTAATACTTTGAATTGCAAAACTTCGTAATAAAAAGGTTATGTGCATCACATGATGCAGAGGCCCGAGGATTTTCTCCCATTTCAAAAGAAAATCAAACACATGATCGTCTCAAGCCCAATAGGATTAGGCATCAGACCATCTCCAACAAATGATGTAAAATAGGAGTTCGTGTCGGAACGGTTAAACTTTACGCACGCAGCCCCGCCGCGAGCAGCCCTCCTCCCCGACCGTCGCCGGCGACCAAACAGTCACAAATATGTGTGGCGTGATAAGTGTAACATTGAGAATGCACTTCATTTTCTCAATGCAGTTACAGTACGTGTGGTCCATGGAAAAGCTTTCTACAAATTTTCAGCCAACAGTACTCTTATTTGCCTTCAAATGGTGCACATACTACCCATGCCTCTTTGTGCCAACCTTCAGTAGTATGATTTTTACATCACATATTCACTCTGTCCTATGCACAAATGGATGCTGCTTTTCATACATACACATAGGGGCTCCACTGTCCTATACAATTCATTCCATGTCAATTGTCACCCTGCTTTTAGGCTCAGTTCCTTTATATATTCTCCTACTTCTGCAAGCAGCAGTACAAGCTATGCAAGGAGGCCAATGCATATCCATTTGAAAGGCTACGGTAGAAAGAATACAAGACACATAACAACAACATATACTGTCACACACATACTGTCCCTCCTTTAAAGGACTACTAGGAAAATGCTTGTTATGCGATGTGGGCTGCAGAACTTACTCTTAGGTGAATCTGCGTTCCAGCTAGCGACTGAGTTTCCTCTTGGAATAGGCGGCACCAGAAATGTGAGCGGAACTACAAGGATCAGCTTTTCTGAACAACAACATCGCCTGACCATGCTACAAGAGTCCACGACTTGCTGCAAGATGCCGATCTGACCATAATGACCTAAGAGATCGCCATAGTTTAAACAAAGCTACTGCAGTAGGGCATTGAGAGAAAAGATGGTTTCCAGTTTCCGAGACAGCTTTGTCACACATGATGATGCTTAAGTAATCAGGTTGGAATTGAGGAGAATTTGAAATGAATGTTCATATATCAGGACTATCTTTACATGGTAAACCCTACCAGCACGGTCTGTAAAGAACAGCCAGTTTGATGGTCTTTGACAAAAGGTGTACAAGTGCGGCCATAGAACTCTTAGATTATTATCTGTTGACCAATTGACTAACCGAACCATGATAGAGGTCCCATTCATGATAGTAATATATTTTGCAAAGGACAATCAAAGGGGTGGAAATTAGATGCGGTTCCACCCGACCAAGCCTGACATACTAATTGCAATATAAAGAGCTAGAATATTTGTTGCCTTGATTTTGTCAGCACCTAGCAGATTGTAATCATCACAATTAGACAAATAATAAATCTACAAAAAAAATCAACTGAATATTTCTCCAGGCATGTAGCCTGTATCATTAAAAAACCATTCTAGATCTAGAACTAGGCCAACCTTTTTGAAAATGTTCAGCAATATATGGAAGTTAAAGCTTCATAGTACTAGAAACATTGTACAGATTTGAATAATACACCTAACATCTGAACCTTCAACCTACAGCAACGTGCACAACAATCTATCGACTGGCCTTAAACACTGAGAGGATTAGGAATCGCCACCTTTCGGGGTCACCACAAATCATGGGATTGACTGTGCCTTAAACGCTTTTTCTGAGGGGCATCAGACGCGTCCTCGCCACCATTTTCTTCTCTGTTGCCTCTGGCATTCTCACCTCTAGAAACACCATTTTCTCTGTTGCTGTTATCCTCCTCCTGACCACCCCCACTGGTACCTGGATCTTCAGCGACTTGCGCTTCAGCAGCGAGTAACGCATAAGCCTGTTCAATATCCAGGAGCGTCATGTAGCCACGGAAAGTAGTTTCTCCATGGGCGACTCCTGCCTCCTTCAGCTTCTCGACTTTGATCTGGCCATACTTGAGAAGAGACTGACGGTTGGCCTCCTGGCTGCAGAACTCAAAGAGGTGACGCTGTTGTATTTCTGGCCCAAACCTCTCGACAATGTTTGAGGCCCCCCGGTTCATATACTTTGACTCCTGACAGTAGGCAAGATAGGCACTCCAGCACTGCCCGCGAAGCTCATGGGTACTCAGGGGGACATAGGAGGCAGACACAGGGTAACCCACCTTTGAAACTTCGACGCTGGCCTGAAAGGATGCACGGGCCTCATCAATCATCGCTTGATAATGAGAAATCTTGGCATCCCTTTCACCCTGCAGCTTGCTTATCTCACGTGAGTGTTCATCTTTCTCAGCTTGGAACAGGCGCAGGAGGGCCGTCTGCTCTGGCTCGAAGACACCCTTCCCAGATTTGATCAGCTTGATGTGTTGTTGGACAGACTGCAGATTATGCTTGCCCGTGGTGGTTGAGAACCACCGCTCGAACCTGAATAGGTCCTTGAGGGTCAGCACCTGAGCCGACATGACACCTCCAGAATTGTGAGCCCTGGACCACAGGTCACCGAAGATGCCCTGCTGAAGGTGGGGCTTCACGGCATTCATCGCCTTCTCCAAATCGGCCATGGTGCTGTTGGAGTTGATGAGATCATCATAGCTGCAGGTTTTAAGTACCAGATCACAATCCCCAAAAGTTAACATCAGATCAGCTACCCTCTCAGCATCAGGGTTCCTCTCTGTGTCATCCTGATCAAGTTGGCTCAGAAGATTAACTGGCATTTCGATGCAATCAGGAGAGCTTGAGGTTTCGTCAAAACAGTTTAGTGGTGCTTCCTCTGTAGCTTGATTTTCTGGATCGTATTCTCCAAGTGCGGTTGTTATCTCCACGTTCTTTCTAACAGCATCATCAGCTTGCTCCTGATTAATTTTCGCGCATAGTGTCCTGATCGAGCCCTTCGTGACGGGCCCGTTCTCATTTCTTCCAAAAAATGCAGCAAGTGTGTTGTACACACCCAAATCAACATTGTTATTCCTCAATTTGTGAACCAAGTCCCTGGTGTACTTATCTATATGCTTATGAGATGACCAACTCAACTTATCTGAACATGCCTTGGAAAGAGCATGGTTATGTGCTTCCCTGTGGTGAGCCACATACCATCCCTTGTCAGCAGATCTCAGTAGCCTAATTCGTGCTGTGCAATTGCACCTGACCGATTTGGTCTTATTTTGCTTGTCAAACGTTGGCTTACCCTGCAAGTAAACAGAATTACCGCATAAATTGTCAGGACTGACCTCCACAGAAAGCTGACCTCGGCATGTCTGTACTGGAGAGGGGAGGTTTTTCTTACCGAACGGCCACAAACAATTTCCTGCATACATTTACTTCTCATTGCATTCAATCTGCTCTTGCCATACCTAACACCAAAACCCATTTCCCAGGAATGGAGGTTATAAAAATCATACGCCTCCACAAGCGAATCGTAGCTGGTCCCAATGGTTGGATAAACAACAGCGTCAGTTTGCCTCTCTGCGAAGCCAGTCAACGCCTTTTCCAGCGCGCTGACATGACCAGCCGGTGTCTCCCGTTCATCTGGTACACGACCAAGCCTCACCCTGCATCGAGCAATAAGCAACAGTTATGGAATTTTTTTGGGTACACATTGACCAATGTGTTAAGCAGTTGGTCCTTACAATGGGACATAATCCTAGATCAATGGTACGACTGCGTGTTTCCATTTTATGTTATGGGACTGTAGATAACCAATTCGGATAAATCATGAGAGGTTCTGTGCGGATCGACTAGTCTAATTACTTAAGATTTACTACTTATGAATGCAAGCAAGCATAAAAATTACATTGGGCATGTTCTGAAATCAATAACACTGAACCATTTCTGGACTGTACAGTGGCATACCTGCGATTCCAGCCAGGAGCAGCTCCATTGCCTGCATCTTCAGGCGTGGTCTGGGCGCCCCCGCTGTTATTGGCCGCCTCCGAATTCTCATGATTTTCAGAGGTACACGGCATATGGATACCGCTCGTAGAGGCACCCTGTTGCGCGGAGCTATTGCCAGCGTGCTCTGAGGTAACTGGTGCTCCATCAGGTCTCGGATCAACAGTTGGGGCTCGATTCTCTGGGTCCTGGCGTCCATGGGGACCGCACGCAGAGGACTCCTGCTGCTGGCTGCGCTCCGCCGGCGGATCCGGTCGACCGAAAGCTCGGCTCACCACATCAATGGCGAAATCTTGACCAACGAAAGCTCTCCTTACAGCCTCCATGGGATCGACCACGGGCAGGCCCGACCTACGGCCACACGGAATGAGAAAAACGAAAAAGAGAGGGTAGAGGCGGGAATTACTCGGGACATGCGTGTGCAGACCTCTGTTCCTCTCCGGCGACGACGTCCATTGCCGTAGCTCACTGGGGCTCTGGGAGATGGAAGGAGGAGCGAGGGGGTGTGGGGAATTGAGGAGTTATTGCAGCGGGCGGGTGTAGGTGTGGGTCTCCCCTCGGAAGGGGGCGCCGCTCTGAGTGGAACGCTTTCTGCCGGTCAGTCGGCCGCGAGCTCCTGCCGCGCCGGCTTAAGAGGCGGCTGGAGGTAGAATCTGGAGTAGCACTCCAAGCGCCGGCGGCGCCGACGAGGTTCGCGGCATCGACAGGCGGCGGGGGACGGTGGTCGACGGTCTGGGCCTTGGGAGTGAGTTGAGTTCATCGCGGAAGAAGACAACGACCGATTGCTTGGTTGGGCTCGTTAGCTTACATTACGTGGGTCAGACACCACACCTTAGGTAAAAACTGCCGCGGCCCAACTATTTCTAAGGGTCGTCTTCGTACAAGATGTCTTGCTAAGGCTAGGGATGTAAAAGGTACGAATAATTTCCGCTTCAAATTCGCATCCACGTCATCCGATATTTTATACGGATTATTCGAAGTATTTAAATAGGATAATCTGATAAAATTAGCACAACCCTAATATCAGGACAATCTAGTAAGTGTATCGGCTAGTTATGCAATGCTACGTATGCATGTTATACTATGCTATTATCAATCTTGTACTTTTATACTACTGCTATCTAGTGCTATCTAGTGTTGCACGCTTTCTTACCATTTCTTTTGTATAAACTAAATAAATTTTTATTTTTTTATATGTATTTTTTTGATTATTCTCTTCTGATCCGAGTCCCCTCCGAATCCGCTCCATATCCGCAATCCGATATAATCCGCATTTGAATCCGCGTCCAGCTATTATCCGTTCCGATCCAAATCCTTCAAAAAATATGATAAAGGATATGGTAATAACAAATCTAATCCGATCCGTTTACATTCCTAGCTAAGACCATTGTCTAAGAGCATCTTCATGGGCAGCCCCCAACCAGGATTTCAAAAAGGTTAGGAGTGATAGACAAAATATGTGCATACCGGGACCGCCAAACACTGCTGGCAGAAAAATCTGCCACATACATTGTTCCGCGCCCCGCTCCACCCCCGTCAACCAGGGGCTGTAGAGGGAGTTTCAGCAACGGCGACAACAAAAGTCCACATAGGCAGAGGACACCCGTCCATCCACTCATGTGCCAACCTACCCCCTCTCTCTCCTCTCTTTTCTATTTCTCTCTCCCTACCTCAATTCCCACCTACCCCTCTCCCTCCCTCTCTTTTTGTTTCTCTCCCCATGCTGGGGGCTACCGGTGTGGAGATGTCGTCCTCCCCAAACCACCGGAAGATGCAGTTACCGGAACGATTTTGGAATCCCCCGACGCATATGCTCTAACACATACTACATGTGCAAAGTCATTAATGGCATTGCACCTTTTGTGACCTTTCGTGTAAACATGCCAAATAAAACCCATTCACTTAATTTTCTCTGCCCATAAATACCTAATATGCGCCTATTTCATGCATATAATGCCCTCTTCTATATCGCACTCCGTTGCTCCCATTGGAAATTATATTGCAAACCAATGTTAAGCACCTATGCTTCTCCCACATTGAGCTCTTAGATGATACATTTGTGTACAATCTATTTTTCTTTATTGAAAACTCAAATTTTTCTACTGTCAATTTTTTAACTACTTGGAATGAGGGGCATCAAAAAAATCTAATGAGCTTGACGGTTGCATCTGCCTGTAGACTCAACTATTTAGTGGGAAGGATCCGTTTCAGTTATGGATGGTAGGGTTGACTGAGTCATGCGGGTGAAGTGTTCAAACATGCCAGTCAGCCACGAGCTCCTGTGGCACCACCTCAAGAGGCGGCCCGAGGTAGAAGGTAGAGTGGCACTCAACGCTGATGGTGCCAATGAGTTTTGTGGCATCGACATACGGGGGAGACGGGGGACGGTGGTCAACGGTCTAAGCCTTTGGGGGTCTCTTCACTTCATGGCAGATGAAGACAACTACATATGGTTTGGTTGGGCTTGGTTGGGCTATGTAGCTTATACAACGTGGGTCAGACCCCAAGACTAGATATCTAAGCTCAACGGAGACGGCCCAACGTTTCTTAGGGTCGTATTCCTGTCAAAGAGTTCGTTTTTTCTAAGGGAAACTACTCTATTTTTTACTTTGAAATGCAAACTATCCAGAGCAGTATCATGAAACTCTTTTTTAGCTAACTAGCACAAGGGCCCTCGCAAATGCGAGGGCATTACCTTTAGTATTTTTAAAATGTTTAAGTATTTATTTTTATCTCGTACATCCTATTTACTACCTTCATTATTAAAAATACATGAATATTTAGATATGGCTATGTTCCGGAAACGCATAACTATGACAATTTTGTTTAGATTGTAGTTCTAGGAAATCAGAAATAATTCGTTTAAAAGAATTTTATAGTAAAAACACAATATTTTACCGTGAAACATCTTAACATTGTTGATCACAATTTATAGTCGAATTAAATATTAGGACATATAAATTTAGTAGATCAGTAAGTTTGGGTAAAAACATTATGGTTTTATATATCATGAGGATATAAACAAAACAAATATAACCAACTATTGAATATTCTAGTATGAACCGAGCAAAAATTAATTACATCCTTGTGCCAATCCAGAACTCATTATACCTACCTTAATGCTCTAGAGTTAATTAAGAGAAAGAGCACAACTATAACACAATTTCATTCATTATCTTGGTATTCCATCATTACATTTATGAGATTCATACGGTCTAAAGTTCTTGTTTTACATGGCAGAGAGATTGGTCAAATTATGTAAAAGATAATAAACAAAATTACAACAACTTATAAAGAGAAGGTTCACACCTTGAAAAAGATCACTGCAAGTAACTTTGGGTTACTAAGATTTGAAAAGACAACTGGGCATCAACAAAAGCATTACCAATATATTTAGTTGCTAATGCAATCATTACTGTGCGATTATCGATAGAGATAATATGATTAGCTTCATTACTCATTTAAAAGTCCAGTCTTATGGTGAAATCAAATAGCTATTTCACCTTTTTTGTAAATTTAAAGATGCATGGGCTTTATGAAAAAGTTCCTATTTTAAAAAGGTTTTTATTTCAACTTTGGATTTTGTTCACTTATTTTGTACAACACATTTTCTTTTACAGAATTCATCAAATGCAAATTTTGAAGTCAATTCCGAAACTCGCCCTTCCTTTGTTCATAAATAAATGATATTTACATATTTATAGATAATTTAATTGCATAGTTACCTATTTTGTAATGTAAATATTTTAATATATATTAGTCAATATTAGCAAATTCTCTACCACGCACTTTCTTGGAAATTACATATATTTAGAATACATCATCGATATGAAGCAATTAAACTAAACACCATTGTATGAATATGCTGCTATCACCAATGATCTTAGAGCATGCATGGAATCGCCACACATGTGTTCTCTTGCTCCTATCTTCTATTAGGACAGACAACAATATACAAGTTTCTTTCTTGTGCACGTGTGTTGCTAGACATAATAAGTTTTTTTAGTATTGAAAACGAATACCTTTTTTCGACGTGGCCATATATTTGAATAGGTCTATTTGATTTTTGTTTATGTGCAGGAGACTCTCCAAAGTTGAACGTGTCTACCAGAATGTGTCAAAGAGATTACACTATATTTAACTACTAATATTTTATTAAATCTTAACCGCAAATTTTAGATCCAACTATTTGAATCATTAAGATGACGTGGATGAAAGTGGTAGATCTATAAGATATGCGAACATTGCTACTTTGTAGAATAAGTCACAACATATATGACATCAAATCGGTATATTATGAATTACGTCTCAAAATGAATCTAGCAACATTAAATTGGTGTCATAAATGTTGCTGCATTTTCAATAAATTTAGTAAAATTTTAGGAAGTTTGACTTAGGGCAAAGATTAGAAATACACTTGTTTGTGATTATAAGTTTATATTTGTGATTCACAAAAGAAAAGTTTATATTTGTGAACGGAGAAAGTACATGAGTACACAACTATGTCACCACGATTTTGGTTCAGGTACGCATATTATTTTTCACTTGAACATACTTGTTTCCTCACTGATTTGTCTGGATGATTCTGTTTAAAAAGGTAAGCACGTACTATGAGTGAGCGATCAGCCTTTTTTAAAAGAAAGATATATAATGAGGTTTCCTTTGCATGTCCATCAAGTCCAGGAGTCCTGGGATTTAAAAAAGGAAGTCCGGCCTTTTTCTCCTACCAAACGGTGCTCGTATAACGCATATACCTTTTCAAGACGTGACCGTCTATTCAAGTAGCCATATAGGATTTTTTTTGTATGTGCGGTATACGTTCCAAAGTTGAACGTGTCAACATGTACATGTCAAACAATTGTTACCTGTTACATAACTACTAATCCTTTATTAAATCTTGACCGTAAATTTTAGATCCAACTATCATAGTAATTTAAATGATGTGAATCAACGTGGTGCCTCGAAACACAACCTTATATTGCTTTTAGTATATAATAGATATCCATCGTTTGCTAAGAGCAACTCTAGCAGAACTCGTATAACAAACGGCGATAACTGTTTCGATTGAAAAATTGCGCCTAGCAGTACCTCATAAACTCACTCCCATGACTCGCTTATACTCAGTGTCAGAGACAAAACTGAGTCAATATTCACAGGCACCTATAACCCGTCAACGCCAGAAAATCATCGGACCACCGATACAAAATCGTGAGACCAACATCGGGAAATCATCGGATTGCCGGAAAATATCCAAATCGAGGGACGCGACGCGGGTGGCCACCACCACGACTAGACGCGGACGGCGAGGCTAGGCAACCACCGTGGCCAGGCACGAGCGGCGGGGACATCACTATGGCCAGGCTAGGGAGGGGAGGGGGGCAGGAGCGGCTTGGCGAGCGCATGCGGGCAGACAGGACGACACGGACGTGAGCACGACGGAGGGCAGGCACGGCGAGCTCGCACGGACAAGGCAGCGAGCTCAGAAGGTTGAAGAAGGAAAAGCGAGAAAAAAAAAGGATATTCCTAGGCCCCACGAAGAGATGTCGTTTTACAGTTCTTTTGCGCTATTGTTATGTGCGAGGCCAAATGAAACTGACAATCATGTCTACGATGTCCTCTATTCGAAGTTTTCTCAGTTTTGTGTTTACCGTATCTACGAGACATGCTCTAAGCTTGACAAATACAAATTTCAAAAAAAAATTATGAATGAATACATGCATCGATTTCTAAGTTATCAACTAAAGTCGAAAGATGAACGATATAAAACTATTAGGAGAAAGAGATGAAGAATGAGTTCCACCATGTTCATTAAATGGCTAGAAATATTTTTGCATGACCACCCCTTGCCGGTGACGTGGCTGGTCCATTCCATCTCTGGTCGCCTTTGAGTTTTGGAGGCGTGGCGGACCACAGCTCATCACCGATGAAAGGTTTTATTTTTTGTTTAGACTACTTTTTATTGTCTTCTTCCGCATGATAAGGCGGCCACTATGTCCTAAAAATAAGGTACCCTGGAAAAACATGCACATACCGAGACCGCCCAAACACCGCTAGCAAAAAAATCTGCCACAAACATTGTTCGGCGCCCCGCTCCACCCCCGGCAACCAGGGGCTCTAGAGGGAGTTTCGGCAATAGCGGCAACAAAAGTCCACATAGGCAGAGGACCATCCATCCACTCATGTGCCAACCTACCCCCTCTCTTCTCTCTTTTCTCTCTCCCTACCTCGATTCCCACCTACCCCTCTCTCTCCTCTCTTTTTGTTTCTCTCCCCATGTCGGGAGCTACCAGTGTGGGGATGTCGGCCTCCCCAAACCACCAGAAGACGCAGTTATCGGACCAATTTAGGAAGCCCCGGTGGAGATACTCTAACACATACTACATGTGCAAAGTCATGGCACTCCACCTTTTGTGACCTTTCGTGTAAACATGCAGAATAAATTCATAATGCCAACCCATATTCACTTAATTTGTCCGTCCATAAATACCTTCTATGCACCTATTTCATGCATATAATGCCCTCTTCCATATCGCACTCGGTTGCTCCCATTGAAAATTATGTTGCAACCCAGTGCCGAGCACCTAGGCTTCTCCCACATCATGCTCTCGGTTGATACCTTTGTGTACAATCCATTTTTTCTTTGTTGAAAACTCAAAAGTTTGTTACTGTCGAATTTCTTAACTGCTTGGAATGAGGGGCATCAAAAAAATATGATAAACTTGACTGTTACATCAGCATGGAGACTCAACTATTTAGTGGGAAGGAGAAATAGAAATATTTATACATGTGACACAAGGCACAAAAGATCCTGCAGTAATAGACAATTGTCTTTGTGAGATTTTTGGCGCGCGATGTGAAGGAACCCTAGAGATGCTGGCCCTAACAATTGATGCACATGACTTGAATATAACTTTAACATGATGCAACCAATAAATTTTACAAAATAGAAAACCATAAATGACACTTGTTGCACTTAATTTGAATATGGTGTATGCATGATGTTTTTATGTTGTGTTAGTATTTATTGGAGTTCTCCAATTTGTAGATTGTCCAAAGTGTTTTTGCTATTCGTGTGATACTTGTTTATCTAACAACAAAATCAAATTTACTTTGATCATGTTCCAAAAAAAAATCTATGCATTTACATGTTTTTGTAGAATGCATGTGTAGGTCTAATTATTTAATTATGTTGTTCTACGGAACCCATGTAGCATGCATTGATGTCCTATGTAGATGATATGCTCTTTATTGCTCATCTATGCTATCAGATATGTGTGTGTGGGGGGGGGGGGGATTTATGCTAGGTTCATGTAATTGTTGAAAACTATGTTTTCTATGATGAAAATTGGATGATGAGTGGTAACGTGGGGACCATCTGTCTATGGTGTCTCTACCATCTCTAAGTGGCTATCTTTATCGTTTTCTCTTATCATATTCACACCCACAAAAGGCACCCGTGACTAATGAGATTGGACATGTTTCTTGTTTAGTAGCTTCCGTGTGCAACGATGTGTCATATGAAATCTTTCTCGGTATATAGAGTAAGTTATAGGAATCCAAACAGGCGTGATAAGCATATGTAGAATTGTGTAGGTTGTATGGGTCCATAATGCGGCTCATGGGACTATTCCTCAAATGTCACATCTCAGCTTCTCTCCCATCCATTTCAGTTATGGATGGTAGGGTTTGACTGAGTCATGCTGGTGAATTGTTTAAACGTGTCAGTCAGCTGTGAGCTCCTGCAGCACCACCTCAAGAGGTGACCTAAGGTAAAAGCTAGAGTGGCACTCAAGCATCGGTGGTGCCAACGAGTTTTGCGACATAGACATACAAGGGAGATGGGGGACGGTGGTCAACGGTCTGGGCCTTTGGGGATCCCTTGACTTCATGGCGGGGGAAGAGAACTATATATGGATTGGTTGGGCTATGTAGCTTATACAACCTGGGTTAGACCCCAGGACTAGAGATCTAAGAGGATCTCTAACCGAACTCTTATCCGTGGTCAAATGACTTTTTTTCTCCACTATCTGCCGAAACCGCCTCTAACTGAAGCCGCATATTCAGTTAGAGGACTTAATCTAGGATAGAGACTCCTAAAATCCCCCTCTCCCAAATATGCTCGTTCGCCAACGCGAGGACTAAAAAAATCCCCATCCCACCTCGCCGCCAACTCAACCGCCAAAAACCGCCACCAGTCGACATGGGCGCTGGGATTCTCCCTCCCTCGGTCAAAATGTCACCGGATCTTGGTTCCGCAGCCCCACCGGAGTTTCCTGCTAACACGATGCTACCGGAAGCGACCCCTGCGACGCCTCTGATGCCGCGAAAGTATTTGGGCACCATAGGCGTGGCGCAGTCGATGTTAGCGACCACCAACAAATCAGCAACGATGGCGGGGAAGGTGGTTCGGTCGCCCCTTGCGCCGGTGCTGAGCGGGCCACTGCGTGGAAGCCAACAGAGGCCATGATCGCCCATTCGCAAGCGACATAGGAGAAGAAGAAGAGGAAGGCCGCTGCCTCCTCTGTGACCAAGCCTTCAATCACGACAACCAAGGGAAAGCCATTGCTAGTTCCAAGGCCACGCCGTCATCCTCTTCGAATAAGACGTCTACAAGCATCGCAACAAGAGAGGTGACCACAAACCCTTTGCTTTGAACCATTGCTACAAGGAGCTTTCCGTCAATGAGAAGTGTATCAAAGGAACTATGAGACCACACCAAAAAGGGCTAGGCTAAGCCAAGACCGATGATGATGAGGAAGAGCTCAACAAGAGGACGGAGGGTGTCAAGATATCAAAATAGAGGAAGAAGAGGGGAGGTGTCGGCGCCTATAAGGAAGAATTCAATGCTATCATTGAGACAAAGAAATCATTGGCGACCAAATACAAAGAGGACAAGCAGGCTAGGTGGAAGGAGCTCAAAGTGTTGGAGGAGGAGAAGTGGAGATCCAAGTTGATGGTGGAGGAACGAAGGATTCTACACTTGAAGAAGAAAGAATGTTGAAGGAGAAGAACATAGAAGAGCAACGACTAGCACTTGAGGTGGAGAAATTGGGCAAGGAGAGGGAGAATGCCGACCACGCCATCATGTTCATGAACCCAAGCACAATGGATGACAAAGCTAAGGCATATTGGGAGATTGTTCGAGAGAGGATCTTGGCCCGAGTTGATGGTGGTGGTGGTGGACGAGGTGGTCTTTGAGGTGGCCCAGATGGTGGTGGCCTAATGTTGTGGTTTTGGATGATGTGATGTATTTCGGATAATATTTTTGCATGTTTGTATTATGGATATTTGAACTATGGTGATGGAGGTTTTCAAAATGATGCTTAAAATTTTTTAGTCCTTTAAGTTTTTAGGGATCGAATCGGCCAAAGTTTAGAGGAGAAAAAGGACATAAGAATCCTGTTTTCACTAACTTTTAGTTCTCTAGGATATACGGCTAGGATATACGGGGTGGGTTAGAGATGCTCTAAGCTCAATAGAAACTATTCGGAGCAGTATCACGAGAAACTCTTTTTTTTGGCTAATGTCCATCGTTTTCTAAGAGCAACTCTAACAGAACCCATATAATAAGCGGTGGTTACATGTTTCGGTCGAAAAATATGCGCCTAGCTGTACCCGTAAAATAGGTCGATCCGTATTTTTTTTACAGGGCACACAGAACCCACTCCCGCAACTCGTGTATAACGCCATAGGATCGCGGGGCCGTAGCTAGAAAATCGTGAGACCACCATCGGAAAATCGTCGGACTACCGGAAAATAGCCAAATCGAGGGACGCGACGCGGACGGCCACCACCGCGACCAGGCGTGCGCGGCTCGGCTAGGCCATCATTGCGGTCGGGCTAGGGAGGGTGGGCAGGAGCGGCTTGCCAAGGGCAGGCGGGCGGACATAACAGCATGGCGAGCGCAGGCGGGAGGGAAGGCACAGCGAGCTCGCGCGAAGAAGGAAAATTGAGAAAAAAAACATATCCACGGCCCTATGAAGAGATGCCATTGTACAGTTTTTTTTGCGCTATTGTTATGTGCGAGGCCAAATGAAACTGAAAATCATGTCTACGGTGTCTTGTATTCGACTTTTCTCATACATGCTCTAAGCTTGACAAATACAACTTGCATCGATTTCTAAGTTATCAACTAAAGTAGAGAGAGAACGATATAAAACTAATTTTTTTTAAAGGAATGCGGTAGAGGAAGCCTCTACGTGCGAGGCCAAATGAAACTGAAAATCATGTCTACTCGGTGTCCTGTATTCGACTTTTCTCAGACATGCTCTAAGCTTGACAAATACAACTTGCATCGATTTCTAAGTTATCAACTAAAGTAGAGAGATAGAACGATATAAAACTAATTTTTTTTAAAGGAATGCGGTAGAGGAAGCCTCTACGGCGAGTTTTTTTTGTAAATAATAAGAACCCACCTGGATGGCTAGGTTGTACATCCACTTTTCTAACCAAGTGAGCCTCTTGATAGATATAAAACTATTAGGAGAAAGACATGAAGAAAGGGGTCCACCATGTTCATTAAATGGCTAGAAATATTTTTGTGTGACCACCTCTCCCTGGTGATGTGGCCGGTCTGTTCCGCCTCCGGTTACCTTTAGGTTTTGGAGGTGTGACGAACCATGGCTTCTCGCCGATGGAACGGTTTTCTTTTTTGTTAGACAATTTTTATTGTCCTTTTTGGTATGACGAGGCGACGACTATGTCCTAAAAAACAAGGTACTCACTAGGATATCCTCGCTCCGGTTGAACGTCTTATGTAGGTGAGTCGTTTTTCCGGTGGATCCACCTCCGAACCGCCGTTTTCCCTCGTCGAACCCCATATGCATGTGCCGGACTGCATCGCCACCGGAGGCCTTTGGGGGTCTCCTTGGTCATGAGACACAAACGGCCTTGCCCTGGGAGCTTTGTCTTATCTCTTTCTCCTGCTTGCTCCGTTAGCATACTCGAATGAGGGGCCTGTATTTGTCTCGTCGTCTGCAATGCTGGGCACCGGGCATCGCACCCAAACAAAAGGTGCGATGCACATGCGTATAGATTGGGACAAATTAATTTAGCCATACGGTTTTCTAGAGAGCTACGCATGAACATCTAGGTCGTTCAGAAAGCAAAAAAATGCAGACATAACACAAAAGAAACTATAGGTTTGGCCACAAGCAAAAACAAGCAACATCGTCTACAGCTACCAGGAAACTCCAGAAAGGGTGACAAAAGCTTCAAGATGCTCCCCTCCTAGAGCTTCCCTGTCAGCCTTCAAGCTTGATCTTTCCACGCAATCCTCAGAACCTCGCCTCGTGTCTTCTCCAGGAGAAGCAGACTCCGATCCATCAGGCTGGAATGAGTATCGGCGCAGAGCACTCACCATCTCCTTATGCATGCAATCACTTTGCTCCAGACCACACCCATGTCTCGCCAGCTTTGTCCCTGAAAACACAATTTATTATTCCTTAGTGACCAAACAGTCCAGAGAGCAGCTGAACTAAAAAATTAATTAAGAACACCATTCTTGTTATCACTGATCCACCATCTCTAGCCACAGACTCAAAGTCGTTTCCCAACTGAATACCAAAAAGAGGTGTGCTTCGGTCCCCCCCCCCCCCCCCTAAACTTAAGCCCTTGGGCCGTTTTATTTCTTTGATCCGTCGAAACCCTATCGAGGCCACGTATATCTCTGTATATGTGTACTCGGTCGAACCGGGTATAATCCACGCTCCGGACGGCTGATCCCACCTCCTATTATCGCGATCTACGTCTTTGCATGTCATATTTAAATTTTTTGTTGTTGTTGTTATATAACTTACGATTTTCGCATTCTGGAGGCATATAAGTATACGTGTACGGTGAGTATACGTATAAGAGGACCATATATACTTCGGGTGAGTTCGTACGGTCCTCTAAACAAATCGGTATCGAGTTTTTGTTTGTCAAAGTTTGAAAAAAAGGAGGAAGGAGGGGGGGACCGAAGCAAAAGTGTACCAAAAATAGAAGACAAAACAACCCAGAGCTGACGTGCAACAATGCAACCAAATAACAGGTGATCAACTCTTTCTAATTCAGTGCAAAAAAAGGGACGTTCTGTCTTCAACATGATGGCGTTTGTGAATACAAAACACCCCAAGAACTCTGCGCAAGTCTCCCGTGCGTTCTAGTGTGGCCGTCGAACGTCCGGTGTTGTGGGGTTTCTCCAAGCCACCCTATGACGACCAGATCTGGCATGCAGCTCATGCAACACTGCAAAGGCCTCAACCACGGCGTACTAGTTCAGGACGTCGTTGGCGTCCGACCAAAAAATTGAGAGGCGTCGGAGATGAGGAATCAGCCGCGGGAAGGTCCGGAGATCGGTGTATGGGAATCGGTGTCAGGTGGTTCCATTACTCCTGCCGGGGGACGTAGTCTGCGTAGTCTGCGTCTCTCGTGGGAGATCGAGGGGTGGCTGCCAATTGATGAAGAAACAAGAGGATGCCAATTTTACTGCATTATGTGATCTGATAGGAGAGTACATCGGTCCAAAAAAGTGTTGGACGAACAGAGAGAGTCTCATGTGCCTTATCTAATCGGTACATATGCAAAGTAATTAATGACAACTCGCTCTTTTTTCATACTTTTCATAAAATATCCTTTCAATTACACAGGCCTCATATAATGTGCCTTCTCCTTTGGTTTCTTCTGTATCTATCCCATTGAAAATTGCAACCCAAGGCTCATCCCCAAGACTTCTACCACATCGCGCTCTGCGTTGATACCATTCGTTACAAGCCATTAGGTAATTGTTGAATGATTGAAGGTTTCAATGGATTAACTTTTGCTCTTTGCACAAAGAACCACCTGGCCAATATAGTGCAATACCGTCATGGTTGAATCCCTTCAAGTGCCTGGAATGGGCGGCATCACAGAAATATGTTGAGCTTGGGCCTTGTTATGAGCGACATGTTAGACTGAAGAGTAAACTGATATGTGGTCAGGAACAATCTTTGGTAAACATAAAACAAGGCTGACACGATGCTTCAGCAGTTCATCATTGTACTGTGGCCACACTTTCAAAAGAACTAGGAGATGCTTTCCTCAAGGCTGGGCAAATGACTCCAATAGATCAGCATGTACATCATCACAATCATCTAGCACCTCATTTCTCAGGATTGGGAATGTACAGCCCTCAGGCGCAACTCACACTGCCCGGTCGTTGAGGCAATGCAATGTCGTAGTCTCAGTTTACCTCCACCCTCGGTTGCCAAATTTTTTTGTCGTGCATATTAGTTGTCTCCGACTTGACCTGTGATTAGTTTGTTTTTACACAGCTAGTGGAGATATATGTCAAGTATATCTTTTGTAGAGTTTATGACAACTATTCTTTATATGGTGAATTCATTAGTGCGGTCTATTGAGTTCATAGCCGAGGAAGCCAAAGATTGATGGCTATTATTATTGACAAATCGAACACCAGTAATTAAGAATGTTCACCCAAAATGATTACAAAATTAGATCATTTTGATCAACGACATTCTACACCGTGTTTAAATGGTCTATGTCGACGCCATCTACCTTGGCGTTGGACAAAACTTTGCATTGGTGTGCAAAACAAAGATGGTGCTGAGTTATACCTCAATGCCACAGTTCATGACTTTGACAACTTGGGTATAACAAATATGTTTGGTAACTGGCTACAAGGTATTTCCACGAAATTTGAAAAATATAATTTCCTGGAGTGCCAGTGCTCTATTGGACTTAGTGGCATTGCAAATCATGGAGTATTTGACAAAACGAAGGATCTCTACACTATAGTTGATTTTCTCATCCACGCATTGGCTTCATACATGGTCCCATATGAATTGATCGATCACAAAGAACTTTTCATTATTTAGGCAAAAAGGAATATATTAATAACAAGGAGATAAAAATTACATCCGGACATGTCAAGACTGTCAAGCTTCATGTACTAGCCAACGCAACCAAAAGTCCGAACTGATGGAAAGGAATAGTGCAATCCACTTATACACTTCAACCCCCCCTCTCACGTGTGATGGGGAGAAGTCAGCACGTGCAACCGGAAGAGAGCGATGGCGCGCGAAACTCACGTATGACTCAAGAGGCCTATACGTGGACATAGAGGGGTCAACAGCAATTTTAGGATAAATTGCGAAAGCCAGGACTCGAACTCAAGACCTTAGGTTGTGATACCATGTCAAGCTTCATGCACTAGCCAACGCAACCAAAAGTCCGAACTGATGAAAAGAACTAGTGCAATCCACTTATACACTTCAACAAAGACAACAAAGATCCAGACATCCTAAAGGACAAAAAGAACAAAAAAGACCCATCACTGTGATCAACCACTTGCATTAGTTGGACTCAAACCACCATCAATTGCAACACCCGAACTGCAAGAGTGGTTCTTCCATAGTGACGTCTCTAAAAAAAAACATTGCACAAGCGCCATCATCTCCTAATCCAACCAAAGTCAGATAATGGGTAAAAAAAGATAATGTGTAATCGTGTCAAAGATGCCGATGTTAATTGTTTGAGAAGTATGAAACTTGAACCGGTAGACGAGGCTCGTGTACCCCGACTGCACCCACAGATTTGGAGGTGGAGGTATAGGCGCATAGGAGTCGCTACACTGATTAGTGACAGCAAGATCTAAGATGGTTGGCTTGGGCCGGGTCAGGGTCTACTAGCAGCGGCTCCATCGAGGATGGCAGGAATTAGCAGATGGTCGAGGTGGTCGAGGTATACCTCTACGGCCCGAGAAAAATAAAACATTACTGGGCACACCCTGTCGTCGCTGTGCGTCATCGTCTGGGATACATCAGCAGAAACGAGGTTCTAGGGGCAGCTGAGTTTGGGATCTTTTTGGTGCTGGTTGTGGGTGTCCACTACAGGCAACCGAGGAGGCAAGAGCTTTTCATGGTGGCACGCATCCAATTTAAGTGGGCGGACAAGAATGCTTTTATGCAGCAGGGATTATGTCACAATATGTTCGTTCGCAAAAAATGCATGAATAAACTATGACTGGTCATCCCACATTATTTTTGTCTATATTCGTTGCATGAATTAAAACTTTATTCGAACAACTTCTTGTTGTTTTGGATTGTATGCATCTTGTTATGGAGAGCTAAGGTGTAAACTCTTTTATGGCTTATCTAGCTAGTAAATAAGAAGTGAATGACAATGCGATTTTCGGGTCTAAAACGAGGGTGCTCCATCCAGAGTCTGTGATGAATGGTTCTCTTGGTTTGTCCTACCAATATCAGACATATATTGGTCGAGTACATATTATAATCGTTCCTAATTAAGTAGGCCTGAGTCGTTAAATTTAGCCGACCCATATATTCACGCATCCGCCTCTCCCATAAAGTACAAAAGCGGCTCGTATATAATGCCTTGTCCCTCGTTTTTTTCTTGCTCACATTGCAAATTGCAACCCAACGCTTCTCAATTTGCACAAGAACCACCTGTCTCATACTACTATAATGCAACGACACTGCCATGCATGGTCAAATACATTCACCTGCCAGGAATGAGTGGCATCACAGAAATAGGTTGAGCTTGGCAATCTCTACGTGCTGACAACTCAGCCTGGAGTGTCAGCGGTCTATTGTTGAGATTTTTCATTAGCCGCGCTGTCAAGAACATCAGTTACCGCGGCATTTCTGAGGGATTGTCCTCCTGGGACACAAGTCACTCCCACGACTCATCATCAGACTTGAGTGGTCGAGGCGCTGTTGACCACGGTGACGACGAACAAAGTCAAAGAAAATGCAGCGGGGCCAGCAGAGAAGAAGCTGCCGCACATCTCCTCATGGTCTGAATCAGGAACATGGAAGCATGTCTCCAGGCCTGGCCTGGACATGGGTAATGAGCCGTATGGACAACTATGTTCGTAGAATTGCAATCTTTTCGGCCGATAGGCATGACTGGATTTGAGTTATTTTCATTAAACACGATATTGCTGTTTGAGTTTAGTGCGCCCAGGACCATCAATTAGCTCCGTCCGTCCTGATCATTAATTAACTTTCGACAAAAATCTGAACCAACATCTAAAATCAGAATAATAATTTTTTCTTTAGATCCAAGATAGTTCTACGTAGTGTCTAAAACTTCTAACGCTAAGCTTAATGACGTAATATAACACTTCTGGTGTAGGGACAGAAGGAAATGAATAAAAAATAGAAGAATATTTGTCCGATCGCTCTGCCTAAACTATGCGTGCACCACAGGTGTACTGGTATTCAGTGTGCAACTCACGCGCCAGATGCATACCTGTATATCGAACTCACATTCTTCATTTTACCATAGATACCGTCTTACTAGAGGAAACATGGTATGATACATGTGAAAGTGCATGTAGGGGGCAAGAAGACTAGCAAGTTTGTTCGATGCTGGAAGTGTGCGATTAATACTCATGCAACCAAGGATTGTAAGGTGGTCCACTATTGTTACATTTGTGATTGCGCGGCACATCCCACACTGAGGTGTCCGGTGCTGAAGGAGCCGCGCTTAACTCCGTTTATGGCTGGTATTGGCAATGACCAGACTCTGTTCACCCAGATTCCAGATGTTGTGACTCGGGATCATCTTGCGCATAGTCAGACCCCTATTGCTCTCGTACGTGTTTCTGGTCCGATGGTTTCAGCGGAGGTTGTTCAGAGACAAATTGCCAGGCGGTGCCAGGTGCAGGTTCAGTGGAAGTGGGAGGCGGTGCCACATGGAGACTCAGCCTTCTTAGTGAGCTTTCCGACGTTTGAGGATCTGGACAGGGTGGATGGAATTCTGATGACTGTTCCGCTCAGTACCGCTCAGCTGACCTTCTCGGTTTACAGGATGGAGGAGGTGCCGCATAAGCTTGAGATGCAGCAGGTTTGGCTACATGTGGAGAGGGTACCCCATATTTTGCGATCCTTTCAGGGCTTGTGGGCTGTTGGAGGACTCATGGGGAACACTCTTGATGTGGATCTGTTCAGCCTGCGGAAGCGGGGGGTCGTCCGTATTCTCGTAGAGATGTTTGATACGAAGGTTTTTCTCTTGGCGAAGGATACACTAGGCCACTTTATTGTGTCAGATGCTGTGGTTAAGCATAAGGTATTTGAGTTTCGTTTCCGGATTGAACCTGAAGGTTATATTCCGGAACCAGAGTTTGTTCCTTTCTTGTGGAGAAAAGGAGATGATGATGCGGATGATGATGCCAATGGGAAGCATTTTGAGGATGCTATGGATACTTCTGAGGCTGCTTCTACTACGCAGGGGGTGGGTTCTGGATCTTCCTTGGCTGTGCAGGGTTCTTCTGCGCCTACATCTTCTAGCCAGGGGGTGCAGAGGGTGCTTGCGGTCACCCTTTTTAATGCTAATCCGGTTACCCCACGAGGTTGTCAACTTCTGGATGCTCTTCCTTTGGATTCCCCTCTTAGCGGGAAGGGTTCTACTTCGGAGCCTCGAGTTTCTCAGGCTCAGTTACAGGAGGCTCTTCGTTAGGTTTCCTTTCCTGCTCGGCGGTCTTGCCCAGCTTTGCTAGCGAGGTCCAGGACGCATATTTTGGGCAGGTCTATTCCTGTTTCCACTCCTGTACTTGAGGAGGTTGTTCCTTCGGTGTGTTCGCGGAAGCTGACCCAGGAGGGGTCGGCTGACCGCGACGTTCGTGTCCAGCTTCGGGATGCTGTCGTGCTTGGTCCGACCCAGGCGGGGTTGGCCAACCATGACGAGGAGGATGACTGTGTACCCCCGGTCAGTGAGGACCTAGGGACACCTAGGGTCGTCTCGCATACATTGGTGGATCAGGAGACTTCGGTGGTTGATGGGGGCGACCGGATCCAGGAGGGGTCTGGGATGCCTTGGTCTCCACCACGGGTTTCTTCTCCTGGTGACGCTTCGCCAGTCGCTGTGCAGGGGAGTGGCACAACCTTCAGGCGGAGTGCGCGCCATGGAGTCGATGCCTCTGGGGCGTCTGCGACTGATGAGGACTCCATGCTCAAGGCCATGCGGCATAAGGCGGAGAGGAACTTAGATTCGCCAGGTATAATGAATTCTCCGAAGTCCTTTTTGTCTTTTTCTACTCCTGTTATTTCTTCTAAGCTAGCCAATGTTGGCATTAGTTTGGGTAGCTCTGTACAAGAAGTATCTTTTTCTTCTAATGTTTTGCGACACATGGAGGTTGACCGTCTAACGGTTACTCCTAAGGTCGGTGTTTTTCCCGATGCTTCACTAATTGAGGAGGAGGAGTTGCATGCCACAGTAGATGGTCAACTCCTTTCTCACTTAGTCGGTGAAGTGTCGGAGGTGGACTTTGATGAGACCGGGCTTGCCTCTATGTATGAGTTGAAAGCTTCTGGTCGAAAATCAAAGAGCCAGCGATCGCGAAAGAGATCCCGTGTATCCAAATCTCCTATAGTTTCTCAATGAATGGAATGTTTTCAAATAGCAGAGGTCTTCGGGACTTGGCTAAACATTTATTCTTTGCTAATTGTGTGAGAGACTATAAATTGGATTTTCTGGGTATTTCTGAGACTGGTAAACGGGATTTTTCACAAGCCCTTCTCAATCGCCTTTCTGGTGGAGTGGACTTTACATGGATATCACGTCCGCTGCGCGGTCGATCTGGGGGGATCCTGTTAGGCGTTAGAGATGAGACTATGGAAGTTTTAGCTAGTTTGGTGGGAGATTTTTTTATAAAACTCCATATCCGTAACAAGGCTGACAATTTCACATGGTCTTTAGTCGCCGTATATGGGGCCGCTCAGGATGTTTATAAGGCTGACTTTTTACGTGAGCTTGTGAATTTGGCAAAGGACAATCCATACCCTATTCTTATAGGAGGGGATTTTAATTTGCTCAGATTTCCTCACGAGAAGAGTCGGGGTCGGTTCGATGAACATTGGCCTTTTCTGTTCAATGCTGTTATAGCAGATGCAGACTTGAGAGAGGTTACAATGTTAGGAAGGCAATTTACATGGGCTAATAGTCTTCCGGAGCCAACATACGAAAAATTAGATAGAGTGCTTATGGATACTGACTGGGAACAAAAGTTTCCTATAGTAACTGTTCGCGCTCTAGAACGTATTGAGGCTTTGTCGGATCATGCTCCTTTACTTTTATCTTTTGGTTCACCTGTTGGAGATATGCCCTAGAGGCAATAATAAATATAGTTATTATTATATCTTTGTGTTTATGATAAATGTTTACATTCATGCTATAATAGTATTAACAAGGAAACATTAATACTTGTGTGATTTGTAAACTTAATTTGAAGTCCCTAGTAAAGCCTATATGTAATACTAGCTTGTTGGTTAATAGATGATTGTGGTTTCCCTATCATGAACATTGAGATGTTATTAACAACAAGATCATATCGTTAGGAGAATGATATGATGGACATACTCCTATAGATAAGCGTAGCATAAAGATCAAGTCATTTTAATAGTTCAATTGCTATATGCTTTCTGATACATAGTTATCTGATTCCTTCGACCATGAGATCATGCATATCACCTTTACCGGATGGATGCTTTGATGACATCAAACACCACACCGTGAATCGGGTGGCTATAAAGGTGGCATTGAGTGTTCGGAAAGTATTGGTTGAAACACATGGATCAAGAGTGGGATTTGTCCATCCATATGACGGATAGATATACTCTGGGCCCTCTCGGTGAAATGTCATCCAATTAGCTTGCAAGCATGTGACTGGCTCACAAGGGATCACATATCACGGGAACGAGAAAAGAGTACTTATCGGTAACGAGGTTGAACTAGGTATGCAGAGATACCGACGATCATAACCTCGGATAAGTAATATATCGTGAGACATAGGGAAATTGATATCGTATGTAAGTGGTTCATTCGATCGCAAAGTAATCGTAGAAATATGTGGGAGCCATATGAATTTCCAGATTCCTCTATTGGTTATTGTTTGGAGAAGTGTCTCGATCATGTCCGCATAATTCACGAACTGTAGGGAGACACACTTAAGGATTCGACGTTGTTTGAGTAGTTATGGAATGATGAGAAAGAGACCGAATGTTGTTCGGAGTCCCGGATGGGATCCGGGATATCACGAGGAGATCCGGAATGGTCCGGAGAATAAGATTCATATAAGGAAAGTCCCGTTTCGAAGTTGGGGAATGGTTCCGGTGTTTTCATCGGGAATGTTCTAGAATGTTCCGGAATGTCCGGCACTCCGGAGGGGAAGGGTACATGAATGTGTTGTATAAAGTTGGTATGATTGCATCATGTACTAAGTGTCATCGCTGTTCCAAATAAAGGATTAATTCAAATCCTAGTTTGAAAAGTCAAATAGCTAAATTGAAAAGTCAAACGGCTAAATTTGGAAAGTGGAAAAGAGGGAGAAGGGGAAACCGAGTTGGGGAGGGAGTCCCTCCTCCCCAAGCCGGCGCACCACCCAAGCCGAGTTGGGGAGGGACTCCACTCCCTCCCCTTGGCCGCCGGCCCCTCCACCTATATAAGGAGGGGCAGGGCTCCCTCCTAGCACACACAAGTTCCTCGCCTCAAACCCTAGCAGTTGCTGCCCACCATAGCCGCCGCCCCCTTAGGGTTTTGCCCTAGCCGCCGACTTGGGGTGCCCCAAACCCTAGCCGCCGGCTCTAGCACCTCCTCCTTGGTGTGTCTAAAACCTAGATCGCCGAGGAGCTCTCTCATACTCCACCATACTCGCTCCGGCTTAAGGCGAAGCCCTGCGAGATCTCCCCTCTACTTCCGGTACCACGCCGTTGTGCTGCCGGAATCACGAGGAGAGTGCTACAACCTCCGCTGCCTGCTGGAACAAGGGAGAGGAAGGTCTTCGTCGAGTACCGAACGTGTGACCGACTGCGGGAGCGCTGCCGGAACGCAGCGCCGGAAGGATCGTCTACGCGATCTTGAGATCAGGAAGAGTACGACTACATCACCCACGAGAATCCGCTCTCGTTAAACACTTTGGAATCTTCGAGGGTGAGTTATTCCATCGACTCGTTGCTACAATCTAGTAGATAGATCTTGGCTTGTTTGTTTGTATGCGGTAGAAATTTTTTGTTTTCCATGCTACGAAACCCTACAGTGGTATCAGAGCCGTGTCTATATGTAGATCTGTTGCACGAGTAGAACACAATGGTCATTGTGGGCGTTGATGCTTTTATTGTCGATTGCTTCTTGTGTACTTTGCATCTTGCGGGATGTTGGGATGAAGCGGCCCGGGCTAACCTTACATGACATCGTTCATGAGACTTGCTCCACGCTTGACATGCAACTTGTATTGCATAAGTGGCTTTGCGGGTGCCTGTTTCTCCTAGCATAGTTAAGATCCAATTTACAACGGGTGATTAACAATACTAGTATCAATGTTGTGGTTCTTGTTCGTAAGTTAGAACGACACTTATTGAAAGCCCCAAACCACGTAAAACATGCAAAGAAAGTAGAGGCGTCTAACTTTGTTTTGCAGGGGTGTGCTGTGATGTGATATGGCCATGATTGTGATTATATTTGATGTATGCAATGTTCCTTATTGTAAGTTGGCAACCGGCAGGAGCCATATGGTTGTCTTTAATTTCTGTTAAGACCCGCGTGTCTATTCAAAGTAGTTGTAATAGTTGAAGCCGGTGGAGGACAACCATGGAGAGGCGTCATTGACCTTGATGCAATGCCGGTGATGATGGAGATCATGTTCGTGCTAGAAGATGGAGATCGGAAGCACAAAGAAGAAAGGCCATATCATATCACATATTATGAATTGCATGTGATGTTAATCCTTTATGCATCATGTATTGCTTAGTAGACGACGGTAGCATTATAAGATGATCCCTCATGCACATGAATTTCAAGTCATAAAGTGTTCACCCTTAGTTGGCACCGTTGCTAAAGCTTGTTGTTTCGAAGCACCACGTGATGATCGGGTGTGTTAGATTCCGCAAGTGTATACAACGTGAGCAAGCCAGATTTGCTCATGCGGAAACTAAGGTTTGATCTTGACGAGCCTAGCATGTACAGACATGGTCTCAGAACACGGATCACCGAAAGGTAAAGCATGAATCATGTAGTAGATATGATGAACATGTCGATTGTTCGCCATTGAAACTATATCAACTCTCGTGATGATCGGTGTGGATGTGGTGGATTTGGTTCGTGTGATCACTAAAACAATGTGAGGGATATTGTTTTGAGTGGGAGTTCACCTAGATTAATTTTAATATTAATTTGAACTCAATTTGTCATAAACTTAGTCTAAACTATTGCAAATATGTTGTAGATCAATGGCAGCCCCTACCATCAATTTTAATGCGTTCCTAGAGAAAGAAAAGTTGAAAAACAATGGAAGCAACTTCGCGGATTGGTTCCGCAATTTGAGGATTGTCCTCACAGCTGGTAATTTGACCTATGTGCTGGATGCACCGCTGGGTGACCCACCTGCAGCTGATGCTTCCGATGAAGTAAAGAATGTTTACCTCACTCGGAAGACTCAGTACTCCACAGTTCAGTGTGCTATCTTGTATGGTTTAGAATCGGAGCTTCAGAAAAGGTTTGAGAATTCAGACCCATATGATATTGTCGAGGATCTCAAATTGATCTTTGAGACTCATGCGGCAATTGAAAGCTATGAGGCTTCTAAAAAGTTCTTTATTGGTTATTGTTCGGAGAAGTGTCTCGATCATGTCCGCATAATTCACGAGCCGTAGGGAGACACACTTAAGGATTCGACGTTGTTTGAGTAGTTATGGAATGATGAGAAAGAGACCGAATGTTGTTCGGAGTCCCGGATGGGATCCGGGATATCACGAGGAGATCCGGAATGGTCCGGAGAATAAGATTCATATAAGGAAAGTCCCGTTTCGGAGTTGGGGAATGGTTCCGGTGTTTTCATTGGGAATGTTCTAGAATGTTCCGGAATGTCCGGCACTCCGGAGGGGAAGGGTACATGAATGTGTTGTATCAAGTTGGTATGATTGCATCATGTACTAAGTGTCATCGCTGTTCCAAATAAAGGATTAATTCAAATCCTAGTTTGAAAAGTCAAATAGCTAAATTGAAAAGTCAAACGGCTAAATTTGGAAAGTGGAAAAGAGGGAGAAGGGGAAACCGAGTTGGGGAGGGAGTCCCTCCTCCCCAAACCGGCGCACCACCCAAGCCGAGTTGGGGAGGGACTCCACTCCCTCCCCTTGGCCGCCGGCCCCTCCACCTATAAAAGGAGGGGCAGGGCTCCCTCCTAGCACACACAAGTTCCTCGCCTCAAACCCTAGCAGCTGCTGCCCACCATAGCCGCCACCCCCCTAGGGTTTTGCCCTAGCCGCCGACTTGGGGTGCCCGAAACCCTAGCTGCCGGCTCTAGCACCTCCTCCTTGGTGTGTCTAAAACCTAGATCGCCGAGGAGCTCTCTCATACTCCACCATACTCGCTCCGGCTTAAGGCGAAGCCCTGCGAGATCTCCCCTCTACTTCCGGTACCACGCCGTTGTCTTAGGAATCACGAGGAGAGTGCTACAACCTCCAGCCTGCTGGAACAAGGAGAGGAAGGTCTTCGTCAATCGAACATGTGACCGACTGCGGGAGCGCTGCCGGAACGCAGCGCCGGAAGGATCGTCTATGCGATCTTGAGATCGGGAAGAGTACGACTACATCACCCACGAGAATCCGCTCTCGTTAAACACTTTGGAATCTTCGAGGGTGAGTTATTCCATCAACTCGTTGCTACAATCTAGTAGATAGATCTTGGCTTATTTGTTTGTATGCGGTAGAAATTTTTTGTTTTCCATGCTACGAAACCCTACATCACCGCCACGGAAGTCTACGAATGAGTTTAAATTTGAACTCGGTTGGATGATCCGTGATGGCTTTTACGAGATAGTTAAGGATATTTGGGAAAAACCGGCCAATGGACAAACGCATATTCTTCGATGGAATAACAAAATGCGTTCTTTACGCAAGTTCCTTCGGGGATGGGCCAGACACATAGCTGGTAACCTAAAAAACAAAAAATTATGCCTAACATCTATAATTGAGGACTTAGAGGCTTCCGCAGAAGTCAGGCCATTAACTGCACAGGAAATTGAGCTTAAAAGCCAATCGAATGCGTTGATAGCCCGACTTCTGCGCGAGGAGGAACTCAAATGGTACCAACGCTCTAAAGCAAAATTTATCCTGGAAGGAGATGCGAATACTAGATACTTCCATGATGTTGCTAATGGCAAGCATAAGAAGAAACTTATTCATTCTCTGTTTCAGGATGAAGGTATGATTGAGAGACAGGAGCATCTGAAGTCATATATCACTACCTATTATAAATCCTTGTTTGGGGCCCCAGAGGAGAATTCTTTCTCTATGGATGAGTCCCAAATGTCTGATATTCCCCAGGTTTCTGATGAAGAAAACAACTTTCTAACTGCCTCATATACCGAGGAAGAGGTTAAGAAAGCGGTTTTTCAAATGGAACATAACAAAGCACCGGGACCCGATGGTTTCCCAGCGGAATTTTACCAAAAATTCTGGGACATTATCAAAGAGGACCTGATGAATTTGTTTGGGTTTTTACAAGTCGGACAATTGGATCTCTTTAGACTTAACTTTGGCAACATAATTTTACTGCCTAAGGTTAACAATGCAGAACGTATACAACAGTATCGTCCAATTTGCTTGCTTAATGTTAGCTTTAAGATTTTTACGAAGGTTGCCACGCTTAGACTAAACTCAGTTGCTGACAATGTTGTTAGCCCGTCTCAAACCGCGTTCATGCAAGGAAGAAATATCCTAGATGGTGTTGTAATCTTGCATGAAACAATCCATGAACTACACTAAAAAAAATTAAATGGTGTATTGTTCAAGATTGACTTTGAGAAGGCATACGACAAAGTTAATTGGTCTTTCCTCCAGCAAACTCTCCGTATGAAAGGTTTTTCTGAGGAGTGGCACTCTCTTATTCAGTCGTTTGTGTCTGGGGGTAGTGTTGCCATTAAAGTAAATGAAGATACTGGCAAATACTTCCAAACCAAGAAAGGACTGAGACAAGGGGATCCATTATCGCCTCTACTATTTAATATAGTGGCTGATATGTTGGCTATCCTTATTGAGAGAGCAAAGGCTGATGGTAAAATTGAAGGATTGGTTCCACATCTTATTGATGGTGGACTTTCTATTCTTCAATACGCCGATGATACAATTCTTTTTATGGAACATGATCTGGAGAAGGCTAAGAATCTGAAATTGATATTATCAGCATTCGAGCAGCTATATGGGCTTAAAATAAATTTCCATAAGAGTGATTTGTATTGTTTTGGCGATGCCCAAAACGTGGCTCACCTATATGCTGAACTTTTCGGCTGTGGTCAGGGCCAGTTTCCAATCAATTATTTGGGAATATCGATTCATTATCGGTGTCTCACAATTGCTGAATGGAAACATGTTGAGGAAAGGTTACAGAAATGTCTTAATAGTTGGAAAGGTAAATTGTTATCCCTTGGTGGAAGACTAGTACTTATAAATTCAGTACTTACTAATATGGTACTGTATATGATCTCGTTCTTCCAATTACCAAAAGGGGTCTTGACCAAAGTGGATTATTTCCGTTCAAGGTTCTTTTGGCAAGGGGATAGTGAGAAAAAGAAATACCGACTGGCCAGATGGAATGTGGTTTGCCGCCCGAAGGAGTTTGGTCGACTGGGCATACACGATATGCAAGTCAAAAACACCGCACTCCTGGGAAAATGGCTTTTTAAACTACTTTCAGAAGATGGTGTTTGGCAAACCATGTTATGGAGGAAATATGTGGGGTCCAAGGCTGTGTCTCAAGTGGTTTGGAAATCCGGAGATTCACATTTTTTGGCGGGTCTTATGGCCACCAAGAAGCATTTCTTTTGTTTTGGTGCTTTCGAGATTAAGGATGGATCATAGATTAGGTTTTGGGAAGATAGATGGCTTGGCCAAACTACTCTTCGCGAACAATATCCGGCTCTATATTCGATTGTTAGACATAAAGGGGATACAATTTCCACAGTGATGGAAGACTATCCTCCTAATGTGTCTTTCAGAAGAAGTCTCATCGGTCCTAGATTGGTATCTTGGAACAATCTATTATTACGATTATCTAGAATACAATTATCGGACGGTGTTGATGTGTTCAAATGGAAATTACTGAAAAGTGGTAAATTTTCTGTTGGCTCACTATATAAAGCCTTGATACAACCTGATATTCCGGTCGATGATAATAATAAAATTTAGAAAATGAAAATACCCCTTAAGACGAAGATATTCGCTTGGTATCTACGGAAAGGGGTAATTCTAACAAAAGATAATCTTGCAAAGAGGAATTGGCATGGAAGTACACAATGTGTTTTTTGTCATCAAGATGAGACAATTCGCCATTTATTCTTTCATTGTAAATTTGCTCGCTCTATATGGTCATTCATCCAAATAGCTTCTGGTATATCTCCGCCAAGTTCTGTAACCAATGTTTTTGGTAATTGGTTGCATGGAATTGGTGATAAGTATAGAACTTTGTTTAGGGTGGGAGCGCTTGCCATTATATGGTCACTATGGCTTTGTAGAAATGACAAGATTTTTAATAACATTGTGTCTTCTCCTCTACAGGTTATCTATCGTGCCACGGCTATCCTCCGTTAATGAAATATTCTCCAACGTATGGAGTTTCACGACTTATTTATGGAGGGATGTACGCGATTTGAGGACACGGCGAGGGATATTTTCTCCAGACATGGATGGCCACATGATTTGAGGATTGATATGTCTTAGATTCTAGTCATTTATTTTAATAGTGCCTTTGTGTAATGCTTGTCTACTTTTTATCTTAGCTTTGTCGTTCGTGTGGCTGTGTGCATCTTGGTTATGCAGAGGCCGGGTGTAAACATTAAATTCTAATAAATGCGCCCATTTCCAAAAAAAAAGCTACATCAGTAGTTCCTAATTATGCACGTGACTTGGCCACTGTTTCTTCTAATTTGTGATCTTTCATCGCTATTTTTTCTTAGGTAAAGCCATTCGGCAAGCTCTCTATATTGATCTTTAAGAAAACTTACATCGTTTATGAGTTTCAGAAATAGAGAACTAGTGGGACCATCCTCCCGATTCTCAATTACATTTGATGTGATTCAAAAAAAAAAAGTACCCTGCCAGCTTGTGAGCCACCTCATTAGCTTCCCTTTGACGATGCTCAGAGCTCATCTTCCCATATCCCGAAGCCAGAATTCTGGAACCATCAAAATGACCGCTGATGATGTAGACGATAAACCTCCATCTTACATTCTATCGATGAACTGTACATTTTGACTGAATAATAACTTTGTTACATCCAAGGTGTTGTGCCAAACTAAGCCATTCTCCAAGGACATATGCCTCAGCCATCATTGCATCTGTAGCAACGTGAAGTTCTTTGCAAGTCACAACAACAAATTTTCCAGCTTGTAAAACTTCAAAATTTTCCATATTATGCCGGGAGAGTAGGCTTTTGTAATATTCAAAATTATTACTTCTTGTAAAACTTCTTCTTAATTAATCGATTGGCAAAGCTTTTGTTCCCGTTTCCAAAAAAAACAAACAAATTTTCTAGCTTGGTCTCTTGCAATTACTGACATTGTCACCCATCCCTCGAACCGCATAATACGCTGCATCAACATTGATTATTTTAATTCGTTCAGGTGGCCGACCCCATGATTCAACCTTCCTTTATGTTGGTTTCTTTCTTCCTCTACAATAATTTGTAACAAGCACACCAATAGGCATAGAACTCAACTTATGTAGGGCGTTTGAACATTTTCTACATGGGTACGTACTTTGTTGTCTCTCCCACCAAATATATCAGGCCCTTGTAAGTAGTATAATCTCTGGGTACTCTATTACTCCCATGAAATCACACAGTCCCTTATTTAAGAGAATATTTTCCATATACATTTATCCAGATCGATCCGCTCGAATAGCAACCTCGATAATCTTCAGCACTCCCAACTTGGTCCAGACCTGACTAGCTCTTGGGCATTACTATTGATCATAGGATCTAGATGGTGAAGTCTTAGGCTCCCCCAGTGATGAATGTCTTTACTTGGGAACAACCGAAGATCAATTATGTTTAGTTTATTTCATGGAGTTGGCGGATATTTATGTCAAGTATATCTGTTGTATATAGTTAGATTTGTGACGACTTCTCCATATTCTTAATTTATATGGTGAATCAATACACTATTGTTGGCCATCGCTTAATATCCAGTGAAGCTCCTTCCCTAGGAAGCTTTAAATAATGTACCAAAACAAACTACTCCCCCCCGGTCCGGTTTATTAGGCATGCATGTAGTTTAAAAAAATCTTTGATCATCAATTTTGATCAATAAAATAAGCGATATATGTCCCAAAAAATATCTATAATTGAAAAATACTTTTGAATATGAATCAAATGGTATAATTTTTGTGACATATTATATAATTTTTTTTGACTAAAATGAATATTCAAAGTTTTTTTTAAACTACGTGCCTAATAAACCGGACCAGAGTTGTGTTTCACATTAAATGGTGTGCTTAGCTTGAAATTGTTTGCATGCTCAGTGTCAGTGATAAATTTGAAGGTGTTAGACCGACCAGTGTATTGCCACCCTTCACAAAAAGCTTGCATTCACATAACCCTCAGTAGTGCAAGGAGCAAATTTGTCTTTTACCAACCCTGTAACAAACAACAGCTCGTGAAAAATGAACAAGGTAGTGAAACAATGAGGAAATTACCTCTTGTTACACCCAACTGGTAAAAGTAAAAGTACCAAACCAGCTACTCGTTAGAAAAGGCTATCTATGTGTTGATTCGGTAATTGGGAGAAAATTTTCCTATCAAGGATATGGAAGATTTACATTACTTCTTGTGCATTAAAGTCAATGCAAGTAGTGATGATGGTCTTGTACTCACTCAAACAATATATGTTGTTGATTTGTTGGCCTGGGTCAATACACCCTTTTCCACCATACATAAGTTGTTATTAATCGATGGATCTCCTCTTTAACATGAAGATATCAATAATTATCTAAGCATTCTTGGTGCCCTTTAATATTTGACGTTGACACGACCTGCCGTCAGCATGTGTATCGTGATTACACCCTTATTCGATCTTATAGAATCTAACTACGGAACTCGGCCAGATCGTGATTCACTTACCGGGACAATATGTCAGTCTTCCCTAGAAAAATCAAAGAAATTAGGATGGAAGGAAAGGTTTTCTTCCTCCTCTGGTTGTTGTTTGGGAATATAACTTGGACGGCTAAGGACATGTGGAATGCAAAGATGCTTAGAGAGCTTCTTAGAGAAATAAACCGGTTTTGGTTAAGCATTCACTACGGGACGCGCGCGCTACGCCGAGGGCAAAATGCCGTCGGCGTAGGCCAAAATACCCTCGGCGTATGGTACGCCGAGGGCTGCCCTCGGCGTAGCCTCCTCGGCAAAGATCTCCCTCGGCGGAGCACACTCAAGCCGTCGGCGTATCGAAATACCGTCGGCGTATCGAAATGCCGTCGGCGTATGCTACGCCGAGGGCTTTGCCGTCGGCGTAGCCGCCGTCGCCATAGCCTGTCGCCGGTTGCAAAAACATTTTTTTGAAAAAAAATATTTTTTATTTTTTTTCTCAATTTTTTTATATTCTTTGAATTGTTTCACTTGTTAATCTCCTACTTTGAACATCTTTAACATTAATTATACTTAATATTTAATTAAATTCCAGTCTTAGTCAAACTTCCCAGAAAGGTCACCCATCCTAATACTACTTTAGCTTCAGCACGCTTAACTTCCTCGTTCCTTCAGAATCCGTTTCCGCAAAGTAATTCATACATTGGTGTTAATATTATGATATCAATCCTATTAACTCTTATATCATCATGTCACATGTTTGTATTTTTTGAAATTACAAACAATTATTTAAGTAAATATTAATGAATAAGTAAAAATATTATTGAATTCAAATAAAAATATAATAATTTTATTTTTTGTATTTTTCTATTTAATATAGAATAATTAATATCTTTAAATCTATAAATCGAAATTCAAGAAATAATATGTCTAAATTGATCAGAAAAATGAGAGGAATCCAAATATGATAGCCATATCAACTAATCACAAACCCTCCGTTTTTGAATTACCTATTTGGTGGTTGCTTTAGAAAATCCCCTTTTTGCGCTCGGATAATGAAAAATGCCATTTTGGTGCGATGAAAAGGAAAACTTGCATTGAATCTTTGATAAAATGGCATATTGTGAACCTAAAAATGATTTTTGTAAAAAAACATGAGCATCGGATCATGTACCTGTAGTTCATATCTGACCCACTTCCTACCGATTCGGCAGGAATTTGTCTTTTTCACCAAAGGTGGACGGAAAGGTTTCGGATCCCCCTGTTGGGACATTGTCCATATAAGGTGGTATAGTATTTTTGTAAAATATGGTGGTAGTATTTTGAATTAGCCATTTGATGGTTGCTTCACAAAACCGTCCGTTTTTTATGCTCGGAAAATAGAAAATGGCTTTTTGGTGCGACGAAAAGGAAAACTTCCTCCTGCAACATTGTTCGCCATCCCATGATGCATGTGTATGCATAATATGGGCACATTATCACAAACTATGCCTTGATTCTAGCCATAACATTGGTCATTTGACCCGAAAGCCAAGAAACCTTGAATGAGATAGGTCATTTTGTGAAGATTTTTTTGAGACATAATCAATATATCAAGTTTGCTATTTTTCCTTATAACTATGTCACATAATATGACACCACGCGAAGGTTTCGCATTGTTTCGATCATTTTTGAATTTTTATGCCCGTTTTAAACTATCGTCAAACTTTGTCGAACGGCGGATATAAAGATTCTTAGCTCGGGACCGAGACTCGCTAAACTTTCATTGGATCTTTTATAAAATAGCATATTGTGAACCTAAAAATGATTTTTTTAAAAAAATATGAGCATCGGATCATGTACCTGTAGTTCATATCTGACCCACTTCCTACCGATTCGGCAGGAATTTGTCTTTTTCACCAAAGGTGTACGGAAAGGTTTCGGATCCCCCTGTTGGGACATTGTCCATATAAGGTGGTATAGTATTTTTGTAAAATGTGCTGGTAGTATTTTGAATTAGCCATTTGGTGGTTGCTTCACAAAATCGTCCGTTTTTTATGCTCGGAAAATAGAAAATGGCTTTTTGGTGTGACGAAAAGGAAAACTTCCTCCTTCAACATTGTTCGCCATCCCATGATGCATGTGTATGCATAATATGGGCACATTACCACAAACTATGCCTTGATTCTAGCCGTAACATTGGTCATTTGACCCGAAAGCCAAGAAACCTCGAATGAGATAGGTCATTTTTTGAAGGTTTTTTTGAGACATAATCAATATATCAAGTTTGCTATTTTTCCTTATAACTATGTCACATAATATGACACCACGCGAAGGTTTCGCATTGTTTCGATCGTTTTTGAATTTTTTATGCCCGTTTTAAACTATCGTCAAACGTTATCGAACGGCGGACATAAAGATTCTTAGCTCGGAGCCGAGCCTCGCTAAACTTGCATTGTATTTTTGATAAATAGCATATTGTGAACCTAAAAATAATTTTTGTAAAAAAACGTGAGCATCGGATCATGTACCTGTAGTTCATATCTGACCCACTTCCTACCGATTCGGCAGGAATTTGTCTTTTTCACCAAAGGTGGACGGAAAGGTTTCGGATCCTATTGTTGTGACATTGTCCATATAAGGTGGTATAGTATTTTTGTAAAATGTGCTGGTAGTATTTTGAATTAGCCATTTGGTGGTTGCTTCACAAAACCGTCCGTTTTTTATGCTCGGAAAATAGAAAATGGCTTTTTGGTGCGACGAAAAGGAAAACTTCCTCCTTCAACATTGTTCGCCATCCCATGATGCATGTGTATGCATAATATGGGCACATTATCACAAACTATGCCTTAATTCTAGCCATAATATTGGTCATTTGACCCGAAAGCCAAGAAACCTCGAATGAGATAGGTCATTTTGTGAAGGTTTTTTTGAGACATAATCAATATATCAAGTTTGCTATTTTTCCTTATAACTATGTCACATAATATGACACCACGCGAAGGTTTCGCATTGTTTCGATCGTTTTTGAATTTTTTATGCCCGTTTTAAACTATCGTCAAACTTTGTCGAACGACGGACATAAAGATTCTTAGCTCGGGGCCGAGCCTCGCTAAACTTGCATTGGATCTTTGATAAAATAGCATATTGTGAACCTAAAAATAATTTTTGTAAAAAAACATGAGCATCGGATCATGTACTTGTAGTTCATATCTGACCCACTTCCTATCGATTCGGCAGGAATTTGTCTTTTTCACCAAAGGTGGATGGAAAGGTTTCGGATCCCCCTGTTGGTACATTGTCCGTATAAGGTGGTATTGTAGGGTTTCGTAGCATGGAAAACAAAAATTTTCTACCGCATACAAACAAACAAGCCAAGATCTATCTACTAGATTGTAGCAACGAGTCGATGAAATAACTCACCCTCGAAGATTCCAAAGTGTTTAACGAGTGCGGATTCTCGTGGGTGATGTAGTCGTACTCTTCCCGATCTCAAGATCGCGTAGACGATCCTTCCGGCGCTGCGTTCCGGCAGCGCTCCCGCAGTCGGTCACACTTTAGGTACTCGACGAAGACCTTCCTCTCCCTTGTTCCAGCAGGCAGCGGAGGTTGTAGTACTCTCCTCGCGATTCTGGTAGCACAACGGCGTGGTACCGGAAGTAGAGGGAAGATCCCGCAGGGCTTCGCCTTAAGCCGGAGCGAGTATGGTGGATTATGAGAGAGCTCCTCGGCGATCTAGGTTTTAGACACACCAAGGAGGAGGTGCTAGAGCCGGCGGCTAGGGCTTGGGGCAGCCCAAGTCGGCGGCTAGGGCAACCCTAGGAGGCGGCGGCAGCTGCAGGAGGTGGTGGCGCCAAGCTAGGGTTTGGGGCAGGGAACTTGTGTGTCTCTAGGAGGGAGCCCTGCCCCTCCTTATATAGGTGGAGGGGCCGGCCGGCCAAGGGAGGAGAGAGTCCTCCCCAACTCGGCTTGGGTGGTGCCGGCTTGGGGAGGAGGGACTCCTCCCCAACTCGGTTCCTTCCTCCTCTTGTCCTCGGTCCAAATTTAGCCGTTTGACTTTTCAATTTAGCTATTTGACTTTTTAAACTAGGATTTGAATTAATCCTTTATTTGGAACAGCGATGACACTTAGTACATGATGCAATCATACCAACTTGATACAACACATTCATGTACCCTTCCCCTCCGGAGTGCCGGACATTCTAGAACATTCCCGATGAAAACACCGGAACCATTCCCCAACTCCGAAACGGGACTTTTCTTATATGAATCTTATTCTCCGGACCATTCCGGATATCCTCGTGATATCCCGGATCCCATTCGGGACTCCGAACAACATTCGGTCTCTTTCTCATCATTCCATAACTACTCAAAACAACGTCGAATCCTTAAGTGTGTCTCCCTACGGTTCGTGAATTATGCGGACATGATCGAGACACTTCTCCGAACAATAACCAATAGAGGAATCTGGAAATTCATATGGCTCCCACATATTTCTACGATTACTTTGCGATCGAATGAACCACTTACATACGATATCAATTTCCCTTTGTCTCACGATATGTTACTTATCCGAGGTTATGATCGTCGGTATCTCTGCATACCTAGTTCAACCTCGTTACCGATAAGTACTCTTTTCTCGTTCCCGTGATATGTGATCCCTTGTGAGCCAGTCACATGCTTGCAAGCTAATTGGATGACATTTCACCGAGAGGGCCCAGAGTATATCTATCCGTCATATGGATGGACAAATCCCATTCTTGATCCATGTGTTTCAACCAATACTTTCCGAACACTCAATGCCACCTTTATAGCCACCCAGTTACGCTGTGGTGTTTGATGTCATCAAAGCATCCATCCGGTAAAGGTGATATGCATGATCTCATGGTCGAAGGAATTAGATTACTATGTATCAGAAAGCATATAGCAATTGAACTATTAAAATGACTTGATCTTTATGCTTCGCTTATCTATAGGAGTATGTCCATCATATCATTCTCCTAACGATATGATCTTGTTGTTAATAACATCTCAATGTTCATGATAGGGAAACCACAATCATCTATTAACCAACAAGCTAGTATTTTATAGAGGCTTTACTAGGGACTTCAAATTAAGTTTACAAATCACACAAGTATTAATGTTTTCTTGTTAATACTATTATAGCATGAATGTAAACATTTATCATAAACACAAAGATATAATAATAACTACTTTTATTATTGCCTCTAGGGCATATCTCCAACAGGTATAGTATTTTTGTAAAATGTGGTGGTAGTATTTTGAATTAGCCATTTGGTGGTTGCTTCACAAAACCATCCCTTTTTTATGCTCGGAAAATGGGAAATGGCTTTTTGGTGTGACGAAAAGGAAAACTTCCTCCTGCAACATTGTTCGTCATCCCATGATGCATGTGTATGCACAATATGGGCACATTATCACAAACTATGCCTTGATTTTAGCCATAACATTGGTCATTTGACCCGAAAGCCAAGAAACCTCGAATGAGATAGGTCATTTTGTGAAGGTTTCTTTGAGACATAATTAATATACCAAGTTTGATATTTTTCCTTCTAACTATGTCACATAATATAACACCACGCGAAGGTTTCACATTGTTTCGATCGTTTTTGTATTTTTATGCCCGTTTTAAACTATATATAATGTTTTATATTTTACTTAATTTTTATTTATAAATATGTAATATTTGAGTGTAGATAGATAGGTCTTATTTTTCTGCAAATTTTGATATATTATTTGTATTTTTCTGAATTAGAATGATTTAGTTATGATTTTTCAAAGTTTAATGAGATACAATAAAAAATAGCTACGCCGACGGCTGCGTCGGCGTATGCTACGCCGAGGGCAGCCGTCGGCGTAGCATAGAATATTTCGAGGGCAATTTTACGTCGACGGCTGCTTGGCGAGGCTGGCCTGGACGATGGCTACGCCGACGGCCCCGACGTTTGGTCGTCGACGTAGTTTCCCATTCCTGTAGTGATTGATGCTTAGAGTACTTAGATGTCTAACTAGGCGTCTCTCCTGTACAAATAAGAAGAGGTAGTTTTGAAAAAACTTGGTCTTTTCTAAGCATTTTGCATGTATATGGCCTAACAGGGTGAGCAGGCGATAGTGTCCACACTGTGGTTCATCCACGGTGATCCTGAGCTGGTCCATGAAATATATCTATAAGCCCATGTTGTAATTTGGAAATGAAATGTAAAACATGTCTAGTGCAAGCGACCTATACCTATATAAGCCCAGATACGGAGCAATAAGTCCACTCCCTTGATGAAATTAAAAACATTGATTTACCTAACTAGTACTTCCTCTGTTTCAAATTACTTCCCGCAAAATTACTTCCCGCGCACGTTTATCTAGATAAACGTGCGCGCGGAGTAATTTAAAACAGAGGGAGTAGTATACAACACGTTGTGTCTATACAATCTAAAGGAAAATGATATGGATCCCCCAGACGATGGGGGGGGGGGGGGGTTTCCTATCGTCCTCCTCCCTCCAAAATCGCCCTAATTTTCATTTTTGCTGTAAAATGGCCCGCTTTTGCTACATATGTTCCCGTTTTTGCTTCCGAAGCAAAAAAAATGATTCGTTTTAAAAATAGAACGTCTCGCCGGAGATCATGTAGTCATCAATGAGTTGTTTCCGACGATGTCTCCGGCGAAGATGGTTTTGCTGCATTAGCACAATTTTTTTGCTGCATGGTCTCCGGCGAGGTCTCCGGTGAGGTCTCCGGCAAGACGTTCTATTTCTAAAACGAACCGTTTTTTTTGCTTCGGAAGCAAAAGCGGGGACATATGCAGCAAACGCGGGATGTTTTGTAGCAAATGGACACGTGTCAGCACGGAAAGCAGGACGATGGGAGAGCTCCCATCGTCCGGGGGACGCCTAGCAGTTTCCCAATCTAAATGCCACGGAGACATGAGATAATTGAGTAGTACCATGCATTACATGTGACACTGTAAGTAATGATGAGAGATCTAAATGACGAGACAATCTACTAAATGATACCCACCGTGGGTAGTTTAGATAATATAAGATCAATAACGCATTTCCTAGTTCTCTCCTCCCATAAATACCTACATCTCCTAGTTTGTCCATATACTGTCCTTCCCCAGTTGGCACTTGTGTATTATTCCCATTGCGAATTGCAACCCAGCGGTGTTCAGCAAGACTTCTCCCAGCACCATGCTCTCGGTTGATACCTTCGGTTACAAGCCATTAAGTAATTGTTTAAAAATTGACACTTTCAGAGAGTCAAGTTTTGCTATTTGGACATGAAACCACCTTCCGTTCAATTGCTAGGGATGAGCGGCATCGCAGAAATATGTTGAGTTTAGCTTCATCTTTGTGTGACAACTGAGCCTGGGGTGGCAAGTGTCCAGTAGTCAGGGATAACTTTTGGTACACAAAACACTAGTAACAGAAGATCCTCCAGTAGCGATGACTTCTGTTCTTGAGATCGTTGATGAACAGAGCTGTAAGATGTTGCCCCTGACAGCAACATATCAACAAGTCCGTAATCACGGTCAGCTGGCTAGCTATTTCACCCTGTTGGGAATGTAGGAGACTAACACTCCACTCACTCATCTGAGCCGTCAAGAAAATAGAATGTTTTCAGGTGCAACTGACTTTCATCCTCGGTAAAAGCAACAGCCGAGAAAATAGCAGAGTTTGTCGACGAAGTCATCCAAGCTAGATGCAGTGGGATGTGTAGAGGGAAGATTCACGTGTCCTGGCTTTGTACCTGGACTTGAAGGGTTCCATTGCCATCTTTCCGGCCGCTAGGAATGACTAGCAATCAAGCACGTGCATGCACGTTTCATGAAATGCCTGAATTAAATGCCTATATAACAATACATATTCAGATAATATGAGCTAGCCCTAAGTCTAGAGCAACATCTATGGTGCGCAAAAGGATTATTTTCCAAATCATCAGGGCAACCGGAACTTCTCCATTGTTACCAGAGAATGCGAGAACATGGAAACAACATGATCCATTTTTTCTTCCTATAATGCAAGAGCATTTATATTCATGAGGGATACAAATCATGCTACTATACACTTCTCCGCCATAATTATGTAGCGGTAGGATCTAAATAATCTCTAGAGGAAGCACCGCTAGCTGGGAGGGGGGGGGGGGGTGTCGCTTGAGTTCATTGCAAAGGAAGACAACGACCGATATATTGGTTGGGCTTGGTAGCTTACACTTCGTGGGTTAGACCACGTCCCAACTTTTGCTAGAGTTGTATTCCTGTCAAAGAGTTCTTTATTTTAAGGGATGCTTCGGTGTCCCCTCCCTCAAACTTAAGTTTCCTTTGCCAGTCTTTTGACCCGTCAAAAGTCATATCTAGGTTATGTATATCTCTGTATAGGTGTACTTGATCGAACTGGATATACACCATGTTTTCACTGGCTGATCCCACCTTCTGTTATCATGATCTACGTCTTTGCATGCCATGTTTTAAAATTTTATTGTTGCTGCTATATACCTTCCGATTTTCGCCTCCCGCAGTCACGTGAATATACGTCTAAGTAGACTATACGGGTTTCGTGTGGGATCATACGGTATTCAAAATGAATCAATATCGAGTTTTTATTATCATTGTTTGAAAAGGAGGGGGCGACACCGAAGCAAAAGTGCTTTTTTTACTTTGATGAGAAGGAAACTATTTAAAGTTGTATTATTCAGAAACTCGTTTTTAGCTAGTGTCCTCCGTTTTGCTAAGTTGACAGATGCAACTTTCAAAAAAGAGTTTTTGAACGAATACATCTCCGCTCGTACGACACACTACTTCTTTTACTCATCATACCATGCACATGTGCGCTCATACGACATTAGTTTCCTACGCACACCTTAGGTTAGTTTTGGGCTCCATCATTGTTCTTTGTAAGTAGTACAATAATCCATTCAATTTCATTTGGTTGATGCATTTAGTTACGCTTAGCAATTTATATATGTAAGCACATTCCGATCCTTGCCGGCCAAGCTACCCTCGTCTTCGTTCTCTGTTATCTTGGTTTTGCTAGCAGCTCTAGGAGGCGTAGGTGCACTACGCTAGCTAAGAGAAAGGAAGATCCGAGCGAGCCGCATACATATTGTATTGTTCGCCCCCTCCTTACTCGTCTTCTTGGAATGAGTGGCACTGGGAAGATGTGAGGTGAACCACCAAAGTCAGACGCATGACATGGGTGATTGGCCTTCACGGCTCCGATTGCACAAACATCCTGTATATGTGCTTCTCTCCACGCGACATTTGGTCAAACCAGAACAAAAACCGCAAGTCCAACCACATCAGACTCCGTTGTCTCTTCGCGGTGGCCTGAACGAGCGAGCTCATCAATGTGTTCACGACTCATCACCTCTATTATCGAAAAGAAATAATCGCTTAGTCAGGGCTTCTGTTGAATGCTTCTCCCCAACTCAACCGTAAGGAGAATCAATCTATGGTTGAATGGTTAGGAGGGCAGTGGTACAAAGCACAGACTAGGGATCAAATCACATGTTTGATGCTTTGGTGTTTTTAATGTTGAATATTTTTTAGTGGGAGCGAGTGTCTATGGTGCCTTCGTCAATTTCAATACTCGTTGATTCAGTCTCTTGAAGGTGCTCATCGGCTGGTCCATGCCGTCGCCGGAAGTGCGATCCACCGGTATAAAGATCTCCAGATCCTCACTGCTTCTTCAGCACTGCCCGTGATGGTCGTCTGCATCGTCAGATTAAGGCTCCCTTGGTTCGTCTCTTGCTATTAGGTATGGGTTGGCAGGGGCAATTGTCTTGACTGCTTCATGTCCCAGCCTGAGCCTCCAATTTCTACGGCAGTCAACACGACGAGTGGCACGGGGAGTGCAGAGGCCCCATGTATGCTCCTTCATCCATGTCTGTCGCAGTCCATGCCGCGTAGATATGGCATCTCCGCCTTCTAGATCTAGAGCTCGTCCACCTCCTCCCGGGTGGCTTCGAGGTTTAGGGTTTCACCAATGCCATGAGGAGGGGCATTGGGCTTCCATCTGCGGATAGCAGCTGAGATGCAACAGTTGTCGTTGTTTCGGCCACAAGGCCAAATGTTCCTATCCCGCCTCCTGTTCAAGCTGGTCGCCATCACTCATCAGCCTCACCTTCCTGGTGAACAACCATCCTTTTCACAAGCTGCACTAGCACCACCTCCTCAAAAACACGTTTTTTTTTGAACGGTAAAAGACCCGAAGGCCCCAGAAGCTCCATTACTTGGTGGGTAAGTTTACAAAGAGGACCCTTACAAAAAGCAAGCCCTCGCAAATTACAAGAAGAACCCCAAATAAAGAGAAAGAAAAGCAATCCGGTCCTTCTTCTCCACCGCATCCAACACTTGATCTCGAACCATGGCCGCTGGCGCCAGCTCCGGGGACTACGCCACTTGGACCGACGGCAGGATGGGTCGCCATGTCGAGATCAGAAGACCTCCATGACGGCATAACTGCCTGGAGGAAGACAATCCTCGAAGCCAAAGCTCTCGAGGTGCGGAGCGGCCCCCTAGGCCAAGGATAGCGGCGACGCTCAACACCGACGCTTGGGATCTGCCGCAACTTGAGCTTCGAGGAGACTTGCCGGCGTCGAGGCACCGCATCCCGAAGCCCCACCCAACTCCAACTCCCCTCGCCACCACGGCCGTCCAGAGGAGGAAGAAAGGGGGCGCCGCCAGCAGGCAAGAATACCAGCGACCTGCTTCCAAGCCGACGCAGAGCACCACGAACCGCGCCACCCTCTCTCCTCACCTCCACGGCCGGCCAGAGAAGGCATCACAGCATCATCTGCCCACGCATGTGCGGCTTCCACTGCACAGCTCCACCTCCCCTGCCTCCACGGCCAGCCAGAGGGGAAAACGAAGCAGAGCAAGCCCACACCTACAGGAAGACACAAACGGCAGCTTTATTCGGCGGTGCTGCACCCGTCTTCACCAACTCCAACTCCGACCAGAGGACCTTGAACAGGGCAAGGACGAACCCTAGCTTCCAGATCTCACTGCATCGATCTGGAGCCACACCAACTATGGCCATATAGGCCACTACCGGCATAAAGCCACTAAACCTAAGCCTATCTACTCCGGCATCCCTCCTCCGCCACCTCCCATCGGCTAGTCCGGCGAGAAGGGCTCGGGAGGGAGCCAACTTGGGCTGGAGCGCGACTCTCAAAGCAGAGGGGTGGGAGGGGAGGAGAGCTCGTGGCTCGTTGTGGGTGTCCTCAAAAACACGTTGATACATCCCTTGGAGATGCCGCCTCCAGGTCGTTCGTTGTGGGTGGTCTATGTTGGATTGTATCAACTTTATAATAAATCACCCTTTATCAAGAAAAATGAGACCATAATTTCTTCGCTCACATACATCTTGGCAGAATGGACATATTTTTTTACGTGCTCAAAACTTGTTTGCTCTTGAAATATATTTTCGTATTTTTTTATTTAAAATGTCCTATGTTTCCCATATTTTTAAATTAGTTTATATGCATATCCCCGACCTATGAATCCAATATCATCTCTCATGTCATTTCTTTCTCTATTCTCGCTCTAACTGATGCAAGCAGAAATAATGGGAAATAAAGCGAAGGAGGCATGGATGCAATCGAACTTGGAAGGGTGGTTTAAAAGAAAGATAAATAAAGTGTGAGTAGTAAGGACAGTAAAGATAATAAAAGTATGTGTGCATCGGCAGAGGCCGGGGTTTTACTCTCCTTTTTAGAAAAAAAAAAGTAAAAATAGTAAAGATAGACCACCTGGCGGTATGCACAGAAGGCACCAAACAACTTGAAATGGGTCATAATAAAGTAATTTCAATGTTTCAAATGCCCTCTGATTTATGAACCAACAGCCATCCTGAACGGCAACTCCTCCTTGGTAAGTTTTGTATCGTCACATATCTAAAGGAGTTAAATATAGTAACAGTCCCATATTGGGACGGCTTGATTTAGTACTCGTATTCAAAATTTGCTGAATTTTGCCCATATACTTGTGAATTGGTTTTGACTTAGTCCAATTCAATGTTTTCCGTCGAATTTGAGCTGACGCGAACAACACGTGGACTACAATCTTACAAGAATACTCTCCCGCATCTGAGAAAATTGCAAAAAACTATCACAATTGAGGCTAGATATAATAGCGGTCCCCATACTTGTCTATTTGGCTCGATTTAGTCCTGATACTCGTAATTGCACGATTTAATCTGTGTACTTGTCAATTGGATTCGATATAGTCCCAAAGCATTTTCGTCGAATTTGAGCTGACGCGGACGACACCTGGACACGGGTCCCACTTGCAGGGGAGCATATGTCATGGAAATTTGCAGGAGCCCCCATCGCCTCCCTTTCCATCGACTCCCACCTTTTCCCTCCCTCTTAAATAGAACAATGTCGCCTCCTTCTCCATCGACTCCTTCATTTTTCCTCTCTCTTAAATAGAACAGTCTTAAATTGAAGGGTACTGTAAAGACGTGGAGTGTTGGTTTATTGATCAGATTGAGAGTGGCATCTGGGAGTAAAAATATACATTCTAGATGCGTGAGGAGTCTCTACAAATTTTCAGGCCAGCTAGTTTCCTTTAAGTGGGAACTATGTTCACGTGTCGTCTGCATCAGCTCAAATTCAACAGCGAACATGTCTTTGGGCTAAATCGAGCCCAATTGACAAGTACCAGAACTAAATCGAGCCATTTGGACAAATATAGGGACTAATAATGTATTTTGCAATATTTGTGGTCATTTTTTGTGAGTAACTAAATCGAATCCAATTCACAAGTACGCTGGGAAAATTCAGCAAATTGAGGACTAAATCAAGCCATTACAACAAGTATATGGACTATTACTGGACTATTACTGTATTTAACTCTATCTAAAGCACCACAGCAATCATGTCGCTCTAAAAGACACATCCTAGTGAAGTGGTGATAGCTTGCGTGGAAGATTTCCCTGGACAGTACTTCTTCCAGACGACAACAGTAAACATTTTGCTTTTGGTCGTGCCATTAGTTTTTGGGTTCCACTGTCCTTTGCAAGTAGTACAGTCCATTCAATTTCATCTTTGCCGGTTTCAGTTCCTCTTATTACTACTTCATATATGTGCTCCCAACTTCCCATCCAGCCATGTCACTCGTCTCCTCGTTCTCTGTTTTCTTACTTCTTCTTGCTACCATAGTGTATTGTTCCTCCTCGCTGGTAATATATCCCATCTGACCCACGTAACACAATTACACAAGCAGCCTCTGAGCTAGCAGTTGTATCTCTTCCATATCCACTAAAAATATGCTAGTACGAGTTAGCACGTTATGGTTGTATATATATGACAACAAAGCACACTAGCATTCTGCATGTGGATCTTCGAGTGGACTGATGCTTTGGTCGACGGCGTTCTTGGCATGAGAGGCACTAGGAAGATGTGAGCCGGACTAGCAAAGCCAGACGCATGACAAAGAAGATCATGCAGCACAAATCTGGTAATTAATCCCATCCGACCACATAACACAATTACACAAGCAGCCCCTGAGCTAGCAGTTGTATCTCTTCCGTACGATTTAGCATGTTATGGTTGTATATGAGAACAAAGCATACTGGCAAACTGCATATGTATCTTCAAGTGGACTGATCCTTTCGTCGACGGAGTTCTTGGAATGAGAGGCACTAGGAAGATGTGAGCCGGACTAGCATGACAAAGAAGATCAGGCAGCACAAATCTGGTGACTACTGCTGCATCATGTGCAAAGGAAACTCTCCATGGGACATTCGGCCAAACCTAGCAGCAAAATGGCCAAACTGATCGAGCGTCCCGTGGCGTGGATAATGCATAGACAGAGAAATAGGAAGACGAACCAAGTAGACTGCGTTGTGTCACCACGATCGCCCCTATTAGCGCTTAGAGTTCTTTTCATCCAGGATTGCTTCAGTACTTATCATTGATTTTTGGTCGTGTTGATGAAAGGATCAGATATCGTATTTTCCCTGGGTCGTGAGCCAAAATAATTCGGTCGTTCGTCCTTACAACTGCCCAAGATGCATATAATTTCATACTCCCGTAATTTTCTCATCCAATATTTTCTCATTTCCATATATTTTATAATTTCTGTATAGTTTAATACTCCCTCCGACCATATTAGTTGACTTTGATTTGTCTAAATTCGGATGTATCTGGCACTAAAACATGTCTAGATACATCCGAATTTAGACAAATCCAAGACAAGTAATATGGGTCGGAGGAAGTAGTTTTTTCTACAAAACTTGGTAAAAGATATAAACTATTTCCTTTAAAAAGTTATAGCGAATTCCACTTTTTACCTGTACTTTTGAATCTGGGATAGTAGTTACACCGTTAGGTGCAAATTCGTCCAGATTACCCCTTTAGAAGCATTGGACCCTCGCCTTTTGATGCATATCCATTGGGTAAATTGTAAAGTGATGACTATGGTTCAAAAATACCAATACGACGACATGGAATGTAGAAAATGGATAAGATAAATCTTGATGGAATCATTGGTGATGTTCTGATCGTAACATTTTTTTTTTGCATCAAGTCGATATAACACATAGGTTCTATCTAACAAGAACAAGCAAAGTGTTAAATGGGGATAAAAACATGTTTAAACCCTCTTAAATGGGATATTTTGGTAGAAGTTCCACTAAATGGGGTAATATGTGTCACAAATGCACAACTCGAGGATAAAAGGTACTAGGATTCAGTCAAAAAATTAATACGAGTGTCAAGCATATCAACTATTAAGTAAGTCCCTATCTTATGAGACAAAAAAGATATTACCACACTGATTGTTGAAGTGTCCGTGCTACCCGAGATAAGTGTTCGTTTTATGGAAACGAACACTAAGATCAACATGAAATGCGACGAGACCCCACCTGCGAAAAGCGTTCTAGAATTTGTAACTTTTCCTTCCAGCAAACTTATTGGTGACAAACTTTCACGTTGACGACCTTCATAGGGAAGGTATAGGGTGTCAGGTGGGATCCCGCCTAAATCCCACTTCTAGTTCATTTCTTAAAATCTAGTGTAAATTTTTGCTCAAAATTTACACTAGAATTTGGCAAATGAACTAGAAGTGGGATTTAGGTGGGATCCCACTTGATACCCTAGGAAGGTATAAAACAACACTATTCACACATACTATATTTGTAGAGATCTTTTATCTTTTTTATGAATGCATCGATTTCATTGCTGCATATATTCCCTGTAACATCCCAGCATTAGAGCTTAAAAATAAGCTGAACACAGATGTGTGCATTGCATTCATGCATAGAAAATCTGAATAGTTTTCACGCTTTTAAATAAAAACTTGTCAGAGTGATTGAAGCTTCTCTTAACTTGATGGAATTGAAGTAGATCATCAAGTTGACTACGATAAGTTTCAATATGACCTTTGCTAAAAACTTATTTTGGGTAAACATGATTTGATCTACGGGTAGATCAAATGTAATAAAATTAGACCCTAATACATTACTTAATGATTTTTATTTGATCCTTAGGTGATCATATCATGGTATTCATTATAATCACTCATGAATACCAAATTATAAATATAACACAAATAATAGGAATGTAACAACTAAATCTTGATTAATCTTAATCTCATTTACTTATACCATGAATCTCATGGTAATACTAAACTTTAACTCTTTAGTGAGGTTGAGTAGGAAAGAAACCAAGTCAAGATTATTCACCATATATCTTTCTTTCCATATCAATCCTTATCATCTCTCTTGAATCCTATCCTTATATTTGTTATTCATCAATATTGAGAAATCAACTATTGATTCACTAATTCTTGATTTATCAACTCTTATCTTTATCATAACAATCACTCTAAGTCCTTAGGGAATGAAGTAAGAACAGGTAGATGGTAATGCTAATTTTAGATATCATCTATAGGATGGAAGTGATTCAAGGAAATAAAATAAATATGGTAACAAACAAGATTACAAGAATGAAGTCTGAAGATAGTTACCAGGAGTAGTCCTATTGGATCAAGTCGGTATAGTCAATGAATTATATCTCTTAATCCAATAGAACTAAACAAATGATAATTAGAATACAACTGTAGGGTTGTATTGATGAAGTCTTGCTCAGCCAACTGGAAACCTGAACCATAAAGGGTCAAAGGATCATAATGATCAGGCCTTACTCACCAATATTTCTTATACCAAGTATAAGTGACATTGGTGGATAAAACATGATTGAACCATAGTATAGGTTTATTATCTTAGATTAGTCATTACAAGTCACATTAATATAATGTGAGGTTGAAATGTTAGATATTGGAGTTAAGAAGAGACAATGTAGTATGTATAAGATGATGCTAAAATAACATTAGATTTTAGGAGTAGTATTTTCCTCTTTGGAAATACTAAGCACTTGGGGTGAAGTAGGATTTGATGTATACATCTATTGAAGTGATATTAGTGAAGGATGATTAAGGAAGAGTATAATTGGAGTTAGATGTAACCACTTGTTAGATTGAGGATTATCAACAATAGAGTAGTTGATATACCCAGGTATAGATATGAAAAGATTAAGAATTGCTTTAGAATCCAGCATATTGGAATTACCAGATGTGTTAGAAGAATAAAAGGTGGATAAGAATACTCATGTGAGGTAAAGCTCATCATGTTAGCACATGATGATGGATGGGGAGAAGTAATATATCTAGGAAAGGAATTCCTTAATTAGAAGTCCAGAATTGTGAATTATGGAAGATAGGAAATTCTTGGTAAACACTAACACCTAATTCTATAACCAAACCTATTATCCATTTCATCTAATTGATCTATCATCTTGTTTACACAATGCTTTATAGGAATAATTTCCTATATCAAAACACTTAAGCACATCTTTGTCATTTCAAATTATCATATCATATGTGCTTAGGAGTTATCTTTACCCAATCCTTTGCATGAGGCATTCCATATAGCATCATTCTAATCTCAAACATAAAGACAATATATTTAGCCATTAACCTTTATTCACATCAACAAAATAAAAGAAGTATAGTAAGTACCTTAAACCCTAGGGTGAGTAATTACAATTCAAAACTCTAAACTTATTAATAAGTTCTCTTATCAGCATCTCATAAATATTTTTATCTATAATCATAAGACAAGGTCTTTAATTCATTTCTCTAACCACTCATCCCATATGAGCATGGGATAAGTGGGGATCTAATATTATAAATCATCCTACCCTATACTATGTGATTAAATACATATAAATAAACTCTATGAATATTGTTAAACATTTTAAAACTTAATTACTCCAAATACAAGTGAAAACAATGTTATAGAAAAGAATATATACAAGGGAAATAAAGAAAATATCACAATACATAATAGAAGTTCCCAAATAAATTTTTAATAACTTTATTGTTGCTGCAAGTATTCAGCAAATAAAATTCCATAAAGATTAATCAAAGTATTGCTTAAATTCAAAGTTAAAAACAAAACAAAAAAGTAAAAAAGAAATAGAATCAGGAAAAAACAGAATAAACAACAAATCTAGCCCACGGCCCATTTCTCTCTCCACCTATTCACCGCCCAGCCGCAGCACCCTTCCTCTTCCGCTCCCTTGGCTGCAGCCCACGTCGGCCCACGATCGGCCCACATACCCTTCATTTATTTTCCCTTTCTTCTTCCTCCCGATAGAAAACAACGCCGATGCAAGCTGCTGCCTGGCACGTCGTCCGCCGTTCGTCGGCGCTGCGATGCGCGTCGCGCGCCAAGATGTGCGCCACCGCTCTGCGTTGTCTATTTAACCCCAGTGCCACTGCAGAAGAACCCTAATCCCCTTTCCTCCCAATTTCTTCTCTGACCCGAAACCCTAGCTACCGCCGTTGTCAGCAAGGTTCACCCCGAAGGCCGTGGTGTGGTCGAGGAGGAGCGCCGGCAAGCATAGATCCTCTGTGAATAACACAACATCAAGGGAGGCTCGGAGACGATCGAATTTGCCATTTCGCTCCGCCGTGGTTCGTTGGAAATCCTGTCGATTAGATCACCTCCGACCACGCCTATCATCATCAACCACTTCGCTGCAATCCTGGTGAGCTTGCGATGCTCGGGCACTGTTTAATTTGCTTGCTCTCATCCCAAATCGTTTCACCGACGAGCATCTGGCGTCACCGCCGTTAGCCACCGTCGCCACCATAGCTCCGGCGACCTAAATCGAGCGGCGCCGCCACTATAAGGTCCACCGCGACGCCCTCTTTCCAGCAAGCCTAGTCTCGGCCGCGCGCGTGCACGCAATCAACCGATCGTTGATTGATCTGAGAGGATCATCCGTGGATGAGGTCAGCATGACAGCATGCTGATGTCACCCTCAGCCCAGTCAACACATTTGACTTGGTCTGTGCCTATGTGGCAGCTGAGGTGTACTCGACCCCACTGGTCAGTGACCTTGGGTAGGTTCTGTCTTAGTACCAAAAGATTTTCTCTGTTTAATAAATAGACAAAACAATATTAATTCAAATATAAATATTCTAATAAAATGATTAAATCTTGTAAAATTGATATCTTTAGTTTTATAAATTAGAAAAATACATATAATATATGGAAATGTTTAGAAAAATAAAATCTACAATTTAAAACTATTATCCTTTAATACTTTGATAATTAATATTTTAATAATGGTAAATGTTAAAAATCTAAATAAAATACCAAAAATCTTAGAAAAATAATAATTATACTTTAACATTATAATTATGCATTATTATTCCTCTTAATTAAATATTTATTATTTATTAAGTATTTATAAAGTAATAAACCTTATTAAAATCATGTCTTATTATTTTTAAATCACAAAAATAAATGTTATATACCAAAATGATCACAAAAATAATACCTACATGTTAAAAATGTGATATTCCACTTTTGATTAAAATACAAAGTTAAATACTTTTATAACTTGAATTTAAACCTATTTCTTTAGTTAATAATTAATATAATGTCAAATAAAATTTCTTAAATTTCTTAAATTAACCAATTATATCTTTTAAATAGTATTAGACTTAAATACTAATATTATTAAGTCAAAATGGTTCAACACATTTTAAATAGAATTTTATTAAATAATCTTCCAACTATAAATAGCAAATTATTTTATAAGAGGATTCTTATTTAATATAATATCTCCAAGAATAATTGATAATGAAATAAAACCTATTCCTTTATTTTAATCACAAGTGTATAAACAAATCAAAGCACTATAATAAATTCATAAGTAGTGAATACTATTGTTTGCTTATTTATAAACCTTAACCACACCCTTATAAGAAGATAAATCCCTTTATACAATTATAATGTTAAGAAACAATTACCAACTAAAAATAATGCCATTCTTAAGTAACTTTAAAGAAACATTATAAGGTGAACAAGACATAGGTATAACAAACATTACATCTAAATTCCATCTATATTTTAAAGTTAACTATAGTCTACCAAACTTTAAAATATAATACTAAAAACTTTATTATATACTTTATGGTTAACTTTGGTCTATTATAATTAAATTGTAAAGCATCTTAATACAAAACCAAACCAGTTAAAAACCAAGATAGATAAGTCTCAAATACTACTAATTTCATTATTCCAATAAAGGCAATTCCTTCTGACTTAAGGACGATAACTAGACAGAACACCTCATAAAGTTAACCTAAAGGCTTAAATATTTTTACTTAATTGAGTAAGATTTTCTTCAAAAGTTATTCATTTGCCACTTCAATCAACATATGACAATTAATAGTAAACACTTTACTTTATACTTTACTTGTATAATAAAATTGTTAATACTTAAATTCTTTATAAGTGACATTACTTCTGAAGTAAAACTTGAAGATAAACAATTAAGAGGTAAGAAACCTTATGTAGCATTCCATATGTGTGTATTTTATTGTTGTATAAATACATGTTGTTTTCCATACACTCACAAGCCTTAATAAGAAGCACATGTATGAAACTTAATCTAAAAAGGCAAGACATTCCAAGGAAACCTTTCTAGTATCCAAACCCTAGAACAACATTATTCTCGGGATTCGCGTTTATCAACTTGCATTACATTACTTAAGCATAAAAGCATCTTGCTTTTTTAAACATTAGTCCTTACCGGACCAATGATGCTGATTTTAGATATTGGATCTTTTATATTGCCTTGAAGACCGTGAGTGCATAATCTTGCAATCACAAAAGGCAAGTTCACACTTGCTCATGTCCTTTGATTATTTTCTGTAAAGTATTTTACAAATCCAGTGTTGTCATCACCTGCATTTGAAAAAGGTCTGAAAACACTATTTTCATAATAATATGATTATCGGTTATTTACCATGAGGTAATAACCTACTATGAAAGTTCTGGTGGTAAAGGAACATATTACCTAGGACTTAACAACCAATGCCGCCAGTGATTCTTGCGCCGTATATCACGCGTTAACCATGAGATTTGGAATGGGACGGAGAAGTCAGTTGTATCTTCTTCCTCTCGCATGTAGCCGGATGTGCAGGCCGTGGCTGTTATCACTCGTAGCGTGCATATTAATTGGTAATTCGTAGAGGATATGCAGCATATGGGTGGGAACCCTCAACGTCCCACGATAGTTCTGGCATCTAACGATCTTTACAAACCATTACCGTAATTCAATATGTGGGCATGGTGTACACCAAGGAGGCATGCGGGGTCGCGAAGGAGGCAGTGATTGGATTGGATCTTAGACTGGGCCCCATACCAAGGAAGTATGGACAAGGTCATGACTTGGTTGTGCAACAAGGCTAAGGTCTCTCATGGGAAAAGTAACGCACCTCTGCAGAGTGTAAGAACTGTAACTTGTTACTCCTTGTTCCGGGAAGGAGCTGCGAACGCGGCGGGAAAGGAACCCCATGAAGGTTCTAGTAAACCTGTGAAGGCTGACGGACATAGCTTTTCAGAATAAAAGCAACCTTTAAAGAAATGTTTACGAAAACTTGTATTGCCTATGACCCATGGTCTGTGGCTGTAGTTATAGTGCATTAAACACTCCTTTTCTAGTGGACTTGTTGAGTACGCTCGTACTCAAAGTATCTTCTTAACCCCTTGCTTGATTCTAAAGCCAGTACAGACGATGTCTACATCAAGATATGCTCCAGGAATCATCATCAAAAGCTAGAGCTCTTCAAGGAAGTCAAGAAAGTCAACATATACATCAACTCAAGTGAAGACGAAGTTGCTGATTAGATAAGAATAGAATTTCTAACCATAGAACCTACTTCTGTAGAGTATTGCAATGGCAGCAATGCAAGCCAGTAGTTCAGCTACTAGTTTTATAAGTATGGTAGCTATGAGTTATTTATTCTTGATTCTTCTTCATAAGAAGTTTCTTTCTCTCTCTTTAACCTAGAGTGTTCTCTGGATCTTGTGTAAAGAGTTGAATTGTAACATATAGTCATGTCTTGGACCTATTATGTTTCTGTTGTACTACTCTGAGGGATGTAATACTAGTGAACGGTGTTTTATTGGTGTTATGTCAACGACTATAGTATACTACATCATGCAGTGGTATGCTGGGTCACCGCATTCCCTCAAGTTGAGGGTGGTTTATATGATATCCCCATCCTTTGTGTTCTTCCGATGACTTTTCCTTTCTCTTACTGGTGCGGCCTTTTTTTTCAAAATGGGGAGCTATGCCCCGGCCGTTGCATCAACTGATGCACATAGCCGATTTAATACGAGGTTCACAAATTCAAAACTTAAAAATATTACGATCAAGTATCAACGATGCTTGAGACAAGTATCAACCAACGGAAGATGAACAGCAAAAAAAAAATCCATTTTGAAGTCTATTAATAAGCCGCAACCTAGTGGCCTTGATATAGAAGTCCCGAGTAACCAACAACAGTCTGTTGCATCCAATATTATTTCTACACGTCCTGCATAAAATTCGTGCCCAGTTGTCTGCTAAAAACAATATTATTTCTACACATCCACATGGACCAGCATAAAGCAGAAATGCCAATGCGTATTCTTGCTTTAACTCTCTTATTCATCCCATTAGGCCAATTACCAAACATATTACTGGTGCTACCTACAGCGGAAAATTAAGTAAATAAGATGTGCATATGGTTGCGACCGAACTGTTAAGGCTGGTGTAGAAAAAAATAGTGTGTGAGTTGTAAGAGGAGTAAGCATTGACCGTCTGATATGCTTAATTAGAAGAGATCGACCGAATTGGCTAGCTACGTAGCTCCCATCGATCTCGGTAGGATCAATAGTAGGATCGATCTGCTATGTAGCCAGGGCTCCGTATGTAGCTAGCCCCCATGTACCGGCAGCTAGGTTGATCTGCTAGCTCGATCAAAACACGGATGCGGACGAATAGCCTGGCGACTTGACAAATACGGCGAACTCGGTTTTCTGGTAGGATGGACGTCGGCCGGCCGAGGTGGTCGTCGGCATGTCAAGGGGAACGGCGTGGCGACTCAGACAGACACCATGGCGAGAGGTCGATCTTGATGTGCCGGCCAGCAGCCGGTGGTTACACATGCGTGCACATCGACTAGCATGCATGCACGTCGAGTGGCTGAGCTAGGCCAGCTAGCTAGTAGGATGGTTGCGTGGCAGCGGGCAAGCTCGCGCGGTCGGCGGCATGATGATACTCTAGCTGAAGCGTGGGCGCTGGATGCGGGCAAGGGAGCGGACATGGTTGCTACCGGGTCGTCATAAGATCGAACAGGTGGGAGGGAAATGGGTGGGGAACGACGATGTGAAAGAGAGGCGCTCTCGGGAAGATGGGTGAACATGTGATATTTTTTTTTTGGGCGGGTGATTGGGAAACCATTGGCCAACTGGGATCGAACCTAAAGAACCACATGTGGTTGAGGGGGTTAACCCTTTGGCCCATTTGGCTCTTTTTTTAGGTAAGGTTAACCTAACCAATGGATAAAGGATAACCAAGTCCCAATTTTACATCAACCCTAGTACTTCCTCTAGCGGGTGATCGATGCTCAGCTCTACTTGTGTGCCGCTTTATATGCCCACTCCATCCCTCATTATTTTCCATAACATGTGACTTTATCATCACATGTGCACCCGTACACTATACTTTTTTATTCGTACGACACTACTTTCTTACCTGTACATTAGTTTTGGGATCTGCTGTCCTTTCCAAGTACAATCCAATTAGTTTGTCCCGGTTATTGCCTTTAGTTACTCTTAGTATTTTATATACTAGAAGACTTCCCCCATGCGGCCAAGTCACTCGAGTCTTAATTTGTTCTCGGTTATCCGCTAAACAGAGTACAAACTAAGCTAGAGGGCATAGGTGCATTACTACCCATTAGGAAGGATGTAGAGGAAACAAAGATCTGAGCCGCATAATATATTGTTCCTCCTCTCTTACTGGTAATCACATCCGAGAGCCGTGTAACAGAAGTAGCGTGCTACCTCTTCTGTAGCTATTCAAAATTTGGTGCCAGTTATAGCTCGTTTGGATCTGTAATTAACATCGACTGATGATTTGGCCAACAAAATTAATTATTGGAATGAGAGACATTGGGACCATGTGAGCAGGACCACCAAAGTCCGACGCATGACACGGGAGATTGGCATGCACGAGTGTTGTCGATGCGCCATCGTGTATAGGTGCTTCTCTCCCTGGGATATCTAGTCCAACCACAACCATAACCATAGCAGACTCCGTTATCTCTTCAGGGTGGCAGGGTCGAGCTCATTACTGATGTGTTTCACGTCTGATCAGCTCTATGAGTACATAGCATACTTTTGGTCCAGGCTTCGTTGAATGTTGCTCCACCACTGAATTTGCATAGAGAATTATCGAGCTGATCAAGGCTTGCAAGTGATATGTATGGGTCTTGAGCCCCTAAGTAGGCCCGGCGTGAATTTTATTGGGGTGTATTAACTTTATAATAAACTAGCAACATGGCCCTCGCAAATGCGAGGGCATAGTCTTTGATATGCCTAAAAACTACCAAGAAATATATATTTTTCTTTACATGTATATATGTTAAGAAAAGCAAATAAATAAAGATAACTTAAATATTATGCAAAAAATTCCACCACGAAACACATTTTAAACTTGTTCGCGAATTATTATTGTGGTATCTTTGGAAACATCATAACGACCGCTTGTGTATTTTGTACAAAATATCTGATCAATCCATCGAATAAGTTAAATCCTCTAGGTCGTCAAATTTAATGCAATGTTGGTTTAATTTGCAATGACAATTGTCCAACATAATAATTACAGTCATCGAATAAGTTAAATCCTCTACCGCGCACTATCATGGACACGATACAAATCGTCCGAACTAACATCCTCTAGGTGGGCAACACTGGTCTATGCAGGGTTGGTGATGGTTTTACGGACATAGTCTACTTTGGAGAATGACAAACCGGCGAGCATGCTAAGCATATAAGAGGGCATAAATTATTATAATGTTGACTAAGAAAGACCTTATTTTTTAGGACAAATCCGTGTGACACGTCAACCGATGTACATGTTAAACCTACTTTGAAGTCGACTACTAACCCATGGACTGGAGCACGGGCTGACACTCGCAAAACTGAAAAATAAAGTTCTAAAACTCTTGTTATTCTGGTCGTGTATATGGGTGTGATAGAAGGAGGGTAATGGTAGAGTTTCCACCCCAAGCGTTCACTTGTTTTTCTTACTTGAGCTCACCAATTCGTTATCAAGGGGTTACTGTAGTGCATATGCAAAAGGTTTATTATCCACCTAGATTAGTTCGGTTGCTTGCATAGTATCCTGGTGGGCAATTCCGCTTGGGTGGTTTGTCTTGTTCTTTTTGTGATTGCTGAATTTCTCTTCACGTCTATGCCACAGTGCATGCAACATTCATGTATGTTTTCACACCAAAAAACTTGTTGTCTTAATGCAAGTAATCACCGGTTTATATTCCTATACTTATAGTATAACCACTTGTTTGCTTCAAGAAAATGATTAATAAAATTTTAAGAGTAAATGGTTTTGAACGTGATTTTTATAAGTTATTTAGCTACACCATGAATCAATAGCTACCCTCATATATGGTTCTCTGGTATTGTTCCCTTTTGCCTATTTTAATATGTGCATCTTGGGCGAAAATTAAGAATATATTTGTGCATATGTGTGTCTATGTGGGTCAATCATACTTCTGTATTGGTCGCAAAAAATCATGCTTCTGGATATAATATTCACAGAGATCTACAGTGCAATCAGCTATTTTGTTGGGTTCATTCAGAGGTACGGTCGTGGTGTGTAGCTAGCTCCCTATGTGTAAGTTTTAGTCCGATATATCCACGTTTGTATGCATGGAATTTGGCAGATAGGCATAACCGAATGCACATGCTTGATATGTGTCATTCACGCACGTGTTGAGCTTTGGTGAGATACACATGCGCTCGTAAGACACTATTTTAATCTGGCGCATCCCTTGTCCTTTGTAAGTACTACAATCCATTTATTTTTATTTTCTTGCCGCTTCCATTTCTCCTTAGGCCCACTTGTAATGGGTCTAAAATTTGTTTGGTGACAGGGTATTCAGTTCAACTTTGAGCTAAATACATGTGGCCACACTACTTATACATCCATTCCAATCAGCCCCTTGATATTTATATATAGGTTGCCATCTGGTTTCTACATGTCTTCATTCTCTCCTACTCTTATTTCTGCTTGCATAATATTCCTCCGATCCACCTCAACGGCTATGCATGCCATCTCAACGGCTTGCAGCATGTGATCTAGGCAGCTAGTAGCTGTATTCCTCCGCAGCCACCTCAAAATTTCGGCAAGTTAATTTGCATGCCAAAGTTGTATGACAACAAAGCATTACCGATGATGCTTGAGTCGATGATGTTCTTGGAATGAGGGGCACTGGGAAGCATGTAAGCCGGACCACCATAGTCGGGCGCGCAATCTTTTTGAGTGGCGCTATATAACACGACCTGCATATTGGCGCAAGTGTTGGAGCTTAGTGGTCATTTATATTCGTACTCAGTTAATCTCATGAGCCATGTAAATATGTAATGAGTCCAGCCAGCATGACACGGATTCTCTGTGCCATTTGGTATGCTTCGAGTTGTGAAGCATTTGCAGAAGGTAGCTTTAACACACTTCTTCTATGCTCCATTGGTCTAGTGTAGTACACCTTCCGTTTTATAATATAAGATGTTTTAGCTTTGTAAAGATAATATATCTAGACGCCTTTTAGTGTGTAGTTCGAAGAGGTTCACTCCGAATCTACACACTAAAAGATGTCTAGATATATTATCTTCACAAAACTTAAAACATCTTATATTTTAAAACGGAGGAGTACGTTCATATAAAACAACTAGTTGGAAGTTATAGTGATCCATACGGACTTTAAATCGGATGACAAAAACAAGGCATTGAGCGGGTTTAAATGAAAATAGCCATTGTTAGAATAATCTTGTTATTGTGGTCATACACATATGTAAGCAGAGCAAAAATAGAGCTTTTAGGAACGAGTTCGATTATTTTTTCACAGGAGACATTAACTCATCAAGTTTGAATAATACAGGGATTGGTGTAGAAGAGGTGTATTAGGATCACAATTCTCCCAGGTTTCTGATTATTGTGTAGTAGCTCTGGCACTCAGCACTGTTTGGGCTTGTTTATCTCGTTCTTGTTTTTTTTTAAAAAGAGTATATATTAATATTACAGGGATATCAATTACACCCAGCCTCTGTAACAACGCATGTCCTAGCGGCCCTACGGATGCATACAGCCCAGAAAAAAGAAAAAAGAATTACAAAAGAGAAAAGTCATGCTGCAGAGAACTAATCCTCAAAGCAACAACACTAACACCATTGGAACAACACCAGTAGTCCTCCTCTACAATAACAACGCCTTTAAGAAGGAAACAGTGCCCAAGCGCCGTCATTGACCGATCAAAGATCATAGGTTTTCACCTTGGAGAAAGTCCTCGCTCACAAAACAATGCCTTCAACAAGGTCATTGCCAGACACAACCAGTTAAGGCCAGACCTTGGATTTTCACCCTGCAAGGTAAGACTGGGAACTCTCCTATGTTGTCTCCCCGCACCAACAGTCGCTGCAACGAGTCCCGGATCACGCAGCCAGTTCTCCGTCGCCACAAGAACAAAAATCACCATCGCTACCCTCGTATTTCCGCTTTTCTGACATTCTCCGCATCTGACTTCACCATGGATCTAAGAATGGCACTTGGTTGGAACAAACAACAGAGCTTCGCAACGCTCCCGCTGAAACCAAATGGCCAGAAAAACAAGGTGCGCCCGACCGAATACCTTCCGATCCAGCAATCTCCAGGCATGATACGCCCATGGAAGTTCGCCCGCGGAGCCTTATGGAACCCGCCTCTCCAGACCAGATTAACGACGGCAGACATCAAGCAGATCTTCGTCTTCGTGCGAAAGAAACCAAAGGACCACCACCTTTATTAGATCCGACACAACGATCCCCACACCGCCGGTTGGTTTCCGGAGAACGGGTCAAGCAGGCAGTTAGGGTTAGAGAGCCAATCTAGGTCTTCCAACGGAATCCCATCACAGGCACCTCCTCCACCAGATCGCCACCACAGGGAACTGCTGCCTAGGTCTCCGCGCTTCAGCCTCCTCCGCCGCCCTAGCAGCTCTGTCTTCCGGCTTCGATCTCCTTCTTGTTGTCGTTGTGAACTTTCTATTCTTAATAGTAGAGCGCATGGAGCACTCCTATATGTAGCTTACAAAATACTTCTAGTAGAATGACTCGGTTGATTCCATAAAATAAATAACAAATGAGAATTGCGTAATAGTATAATGACTTGATTGAGAGAGAGAGAGAACAATAGGCATATCCAATGTTTTCGGCATCAGGAGGCTAGTGAGTACTGATTTCTTGTTGGTATATCATAGATCCTACTCAATTAGCTCTCTCAGGCTATTTTAGCATTTTTCGCGGTCGGATCATGGATCCTACTCAATTAGCTCTGTTTGATTTTTTGTTAACCTGCAGTGGGCCAAATATCCCTAAGGGCAGCTACTCACACAACAAATCAGCCAACTCTGGTTAACTGGGCCTATAAATCGTACTAAATTCCAACCGGGATAGAGAAACATACACCAGCCTTTGGATTGTAGAGTCCACTATTTCAATGGGGAAAAAAGATGACATGATGGAGCGACCGATGTCAAAAGGATGTAAAACCATATGAGATCCTACATGAACTATTTGTATTCCAAACCATGTGAGCGAATTTTTTCCTGATATCTATTCCTAACAATCTATTTACCTAATAAAAGGGTGCAACAAAACACGCCTACATGGTCTAGTTATTTTTAATGAACATAAAGAGAGTATATATCACAACCATAGTCATTCTCGTCAATTAGAATGGCAATCCAGTACCACATTCATTTAGCTACCTCACTCAATAGTTTCTTTGATTGATCTATAATAAAATATAAAAATATTTTAACTGTGAGTATGCTTCATAGTGCTAGATTTTACAAGCGACAAACCATGTATATTTCCACAGAGTGAAAAATAAATTAGTTTGCTCCAATATTCACAAACCTCAGAACATCACACACCAGCTAGGATATCGGTGTGACTAGCCAAATATGTATTACATCTTCAAGATGCATCATAAATTGAAATGTGTTACTGAAATACAATGGCCAATGTGGTTAAGGTAGTTTACCAGCAGGCAGATATCAAACGCATACATCCATCTATAACAAAAGAGAGGAGAGAAAATAAAATGGATACTCACATATTCAGGGTTTTCATTACCATAGACAAAATGCTTCGGAACATAGGTGATTTAAAATAAAAAAAATGAGATGTAGATATGCAGCAAGTTTGGTTTCTCTCTCAAATACATTTTGCATATTTCAAAGCACCTTTTACATGTTGTGTGGACAACATAGTCACACCTTCAGGGTTTCATTACCATAGAAAAATTCTTGAGAACACAGATTATTTCAAACGGAAAACGTAAGTTGTATATATGGAGCAAGCTTGGTTTCTCTCGCAAACTTTTCACGGATCTCAGATCACCTTTTACAATTGTGTGGACAAGATGGAACTTGTACCCATGTGCACAAGCACATATATATTTCCCTAGCAAGTTGACTGCCCCAAAACCCTTTTAGAGCTCGAGCAACATGGAGCTCGGGTGTTTCTAATTTCGAAAAAAACAGTTCAGATTCTCAAAACAAAAATTGAACAAAAAATTCTAGATGTAGATAATTATGTACTTTACAAAATCCAAAACCTCAAAAGCAGAAATACCTTATATTTTGAGCCTACCAAAAAATGATAAAATCTGACAAAATTTGGAGGATTGAACTTGTGCATTGTTCACTTAAGATATATTATTTTTAAATCTGACAAAATGGTAAAGTAGAGTATATTATTTTCTACATCTAGCATTTTTTGTTAATTTTTTTTGAAATTTCAAACTGTCATTTTTGAATGGTTAAAAAACCAGGCTACATAATGGCTGAGCTCTAAACGTCCGTATTTGTTGTCTGCTTTATTTCGCATGCAAACTTCCTTATTATCCCCATGCCACATAACTTAAGGTAGTATGTGCTATTTTAATATTGAGTTCACCTGGTGACTCTAAGGTGACATTGTTTTACTAGTTTTACTATATGGGATGTGCCTTACCTCATTAGCTCAAGCCTGGAATTGTATGGAATCAAATTTGTACTGCGATACTAGAGATATTCTGATACTTATTGGGATACATGTATGAGATACTACCAAGGTAAGATCCTAGCATGATATATGTGTTATTAATTGTACGATTATAATTGTAAAGGTTGTATGATACATATCGGCAGGCCAATGCATGTGCTTATCTGGTGCCTTCAGTTTGGGTGTGCATGTGTTTGTACTGCTATTTCCTTCTGTTACAAATGAACATGTAGCTTATCTTGAGCCTTTCGTCTAAAAACCTTTGAAAACAAAACAAAAACTCCGGTATTGATTAATTATGTGACCAACCAAAAAATTCTACTGCTTTTTCGAAATGGAAAAAATCTATTGTTGCCTATTTTATTTGCATCAATAATGAAAGCATGTTACTTTCGTGCTTGATCTTGGAACCAAATATGTTCTAAGTATATAGCTTAGAATCTCATGGAAATGCACGGTTAACAAAGTTCCTGAGATGGATTCCTTGATGGGAGACTACAGCTACATATGCGCATGTATGGGCCCTTCCTTCGGAACAACGTCGGAAATCATGGGGATCGGGTAGCTCCTACATTTTGTGTCTACCCACCAGTGTTGAGTCCAATTACTATGTCCATCGATCGATGCAATTGATCAATGCCGATGTTGGGTATGGGATCTCAGTCTTGTGAGAGGAGCCGCTTCAGAAAAAAAGGAAAAAAATGGCCTACAAGACCTGCATTCTTTGCCATCCCGTTAGAGGCATTGTTGAGTTTACGTTCACCAATCTGAAAGCATTGAATTATCTGAAACTTTCCATGACTGAGGGTTGTCGACCACGCTAACTAGTAGTAGCACAGACTATTAGAAATCAGGTGTGGATCCATCAGGCCAAACCTGACGGACTAATCTCTAATGCTGGAAGTCCTCCCTCGCCATCAAACGTCGGACTTGGCCCTGCGACGGATTAGAGATGGACGGCAGATCACACGTCGGCTCAGACATAGCTAGCTATATATATGTTTGCTCATGTCCCTTGAACTGGCATTGTTAGGAGTTAGCTTCTACTAGTCTTATGTGGCTTCAGAACACCCCTGATGATGTACTTGGTCCCTTGTATGGCAATATTGCTGAGCAAAGTTAATGGAATAATGGCTGAGTTCCAGGTCAAAAAAAATGGTTGGAGCAAGATGTAGAGGTTTATTTGATCTGGTCCCTTCAACTAGAATGAATTGTCTAGATTCTCTGTGGAATTTATAGCACTAAATATCCACTACTGACAGGTTGCTCTTCAACCGGCCGTTTCAATGTAAATAGGCATGTATAACTTCATCACTTTTGCTTCGGTCCCCCCCCCCTCCTTCCTCCTTCTTTTCAAACTTTGACAAACAAAAACTCGATACCGATTGTTTAAAGGACCGTACGAACTCACCCGAAGTATATATGGTTCTCTTATACGTATATTCATCGTACCCGTATACTTATATGTCTTCAGAATGCGAAAATCGTAAGTTATATAACAACAACAACAAAAAAATTAAATATGACATGCAAAGACGTAGATCGCGATAATAGGAGGTGGGATCAGCCGTCCGGAGCGTGGATTATACCCGGTTCGACCGAGTACACATATACAGAGATATACGTGGCCTCGATATGGGTTTCGACGGATCAAAGAAATAAAACGGCCCAAGAAGCTTAAGTTTAGGGGGGAGGGGACCGAAGCACACCTCGTTGAAAAAATTCATTGGGTCGATCGTTGCTGTTTGGAGATGGAACCCCACATGTCTATTGCAAGGCAACACCTCATTGCCGAACTCGTTTAACTACTCGGAATGAGTGGCATCAGAGAAATATGGTTAGCTCAGCCTCCTTCTTACGCGACTATTTTGAAAAGAGAGTCAATTGTCGTGTGGTGAGGAGTAACAATTTGGTGACATAGAACATCTCATACAAGGAAAAATCTATTGTTGCGTATTTTATTTGGATCAATAATGAAAGCATGTTACTTTCGTGCTTGATCTTGGAACCAAATATGTTCTAAGTATATAGCTTAGAATCTCATGGAAATGCATGGTTAACAAAGTTCCTGAGATGGATTCCTTGATGGGAGACTGCACATATGTGCATGTATGGGCCCTTCCTTCGGAACAACGTCGCGAATCATGGGGATACAACATTTTGTGTCTAGCCACCAGTGTTGAGTCTAATTACTATGTCCATCAACCGATGCAATTGAATGCCAATGTTGGGTATGGGATCTCAGTCCTGTGAGAGGAGCCGCTTCAGCAAAAAAGAAAAAAAAAGCCTACAAGACATGTATTCTTTGCCATCCCGTTAGAGGCATTGTTGAGTTTACGTTCACCAATCTGAAAGCATTGTATTATATGAAACTTTCCATGACTGAGGGTTGTCAACCACGCTAACTCGTAGTAGCACAGACTATTAGAAATCAGGTGTGGATCCATCAGGCCAAACCTGACGGACTAATCTCTAATGCTGGAAGTCCTCCCTCGCCATCAAACGTCGGACTTGTCCCTGCGACGGATTAGAGACGGACGGCACATCACACGCCAGCTCAGACATAGCTAGCTATATATATGTTTGATCATGTCCCTTGAACTGGCATTGTTAGGAGTTAGCTTCTACTAGTCTCATGTGGATTGAGAACCCCCCTTGATGATGTACTTGGTCCCTTGTATGGCAATATTGCTGAGCAAAGTTAATGGAATGGCTGAGTTCCAGGTCAAAAAAATGAAAGGTCGAGATCATCACAATTCTGGTAGACTCTGTAGCATTACATGTGTTCTCTCTCACTAAACAGAGTCTTTCGAGGTACCTAATTGTGTATTATACTATGATTTGCTCTGATCAGATGGGTTCAAATACTTGATGTTGTGGATGCTCGACCCGGTTGGTCTGGGGGAGATGCTTCATTGCATGCAATAGAGGGGGAAAGGAAGCATGCTGGGAGAGATGTATGTTTGGTGCGTGGTTGCTGCATGAGGACACATCCACTGCTACACAAGTACCATGTGAATGCTACCAGATGCTTGGATGACCTTAACGTACATAGTTTCTAGTGCAATGCCTATTGAAATTGTTGTAGTGTTCGGGCAAAAGAATTGAGAAATTGTTATGACAACAATATTTTTTTTTGAGAAACACAGTACAATCATAGACATTCACAACACGTATATGCACCCACCCCTATGAACGCACACACGCACACCCTACCCCTATGAGCACCTCCGATAGACCGAGTCGGCGGATCGGGTTTTAAGATTGACGAAGTCATTACAGACGTCTCGCTGTCGACGGGAACGTCGCCTCCCACTGAAAGAATATTCCGCCTTTTATGTAACACACAGTGTCAAACCTGGGGTTTGAACTCTGGTGGGCTGGGGGTACAACCATCCTCCTAGCCACCCAACCACATGATGGTTTGCGACAACAATATATTTTCCTATTGTCATCTCTCTTGTTTTTGTTCTCTCTTGTTGAATTTTAATCTAGTTGAGAAGACTCTACATGGACGAAATATATGCTGCATTCTGTCCTTTTGTATTCATGTTTGTAGAGTCTACCTGGTATAACTAGCTAAGGAGGAGGAGGATTGAGAGGGATCTTGAGGCATTAGTGCCATGGTTGGAGCAAGATGTAGAGCTTTATTTGATATGGTCCCTTCAACTAGAATGAATTGTCTGGATTCTCCGTGGAATTTATAGCACTAAATATCCACTACTGACAGGTTGCTCTTCACCGGCCGTTTCAATGTAAATAGGCATGCATAACTTCATTTAGCCAACCCAGTCACTTATTATCTCCTCCCATAAATATCAACGATTCCTACTCCCTCCGTCTCGGTTTATAAGACTTACGCGTATTTCTAGGTTGACAAATTAACCAACTTAGCATGAGGTACATAAGATAAAAACTATATCATCATTAGAAACTTCAAATGTTATATTTTCTAATGATATAATTTTTATATTATATAATTTATTTTATATAGCTCATGCGGACGACCTAGGTATACGCGTAAGTCTTATAAACTGGGATAGAGGGAGTATTTCATAGAGCTCATGCTCGGTGTCCCTTGGTTCTTTGTGCTGCTCACATTACAGTATGCAACGTGTAGAGCTGCCCACCTTGACTTCTCCAAACACCACGCTCTCTATTGATACCTTTGTTCTCTAGTAAATTTATGACCCTAGTTTAGCTAATGTGTGACTGTTGAAAAAATTCATTGGGTCGATCGTTGCTGTTCGGAAATGGAACCACATATCTGCTCTAAGGCAACACCTCATTGCCGAACTCGTTTAACTACTCGGAATGAGTGGCATCAGAGAAATATGGTTAGCTCAGACTCCTTCTTACGCGACTATTTTGCATAGAGAGTCAATTGTCGTGTGGTGAGGAGTAACAATTTGGTGACATAGAACATCTCATACAAGGTCCACCCGAAGTGAACGACTGACACCTTCAGATTTGTTTTGAGCCGCACTGTCAAAACAACGAGGAGATGCTGTCATTAACTACGAAGGATCAACAACAGGTTCATCAGTTGGACAAAATGGCCATTTCGCATGTGTAGGGATATACAATGGGGACCCGAACCAATCCAGCCAGCTTTCCAATCTTATGGGGGGGATGGAATGCTCGAGTCGCATTGGGCCCTCAACTTTGCTAAGGGCATTCTTGCACTGGGGTGGTCCAAGAAGCAGAGTTTCCTCGCCTCAAGTCATGTTCTAAGACCTCGTTTGACACATGCAATTTAATTGATTTTGTCGTGTATTATCCTGGCCGGTCCTTTTAGCTGGACGGAATTGGCCGGGCTATACCTACCAAATCCCATGACACACATCGGACCGTGGTGTTTTTGAGACCCTCCATCCCTTCGCGTTTTCACTTTTGGGGAGTTTTCGACGCACTCGCCCTCGTATCGACGCCGACGACGGGTCGTTTCTGTACAAATTCTATCATAGCTGGGTGAATCCGCGGCGTGCCATGTCATCGTGCACAACAACTTCTCGCGTCTCTGAGTAACGTAGCCAACAAGGTCGTGCTTTCCTGCTAGTGCCATTTGAATGGTTCAACCCCTTCGTCATCATCTCCTTGACAACAACTAGCTCCTTAAAGGTGCATAGCCATGACAATGAAGTTTACTTGCTTCGGCAACGCGGCCCATGGTGTAGTGCATGCTCATATCCGGAGTCACGTCTGAGGCAATTCTTGTGTTGAAAATATGTCCTAGAGAAAATAATAAAGTTGTTGTTATCATATTTTATGTTCATGATAAATGTTTATATTCCATGCTAGCTGGTGAGATCGAATCTTGATTCGGATTCTCGAATTGGATTCAGGACATCAGGAGCTTTGGAATGGTCTAAAGATAAAGATTCATATAAGAAAAGTGGTTTTCAGGGTTTTGGAGAAGTTTCAAATTTTCCGGTATCATGCCAGATGGACGCCACTTGTCGTGGGCGCATGGATGTGCACAGTGGCAGGCGCAGGCAAGACGTGTCTTACACAATTAAATACATCTGCCTCTCACGAGTCACGACCCTCCATTGTAAGCCTCATATATACACATGCACGCCTCCTTTCTTTCTTCACATGTACAGGCTCGATTTCTCCTGGCAACACCGTGAAATTAGAGAAAGATTGCTTTGCTTTGTTTACTACTAGTACTAGGAATGAGCGGTATCCAGGAGCATGCGTCGCCTCGGTTGAAAGGAACAACAACAGAGAAAAGCCTATGACGTCTAGGACTAAGAGAACTGTAATAGGAACAACATCAGATAAGGACATAGGGGGATTCAGTAGCGTAGTGTGTTTTTCTTTTTTTATCACTAAAACATCATAGTCTAGCAAATGCCAAAACAGCCACGATGACTTCGGGGTAATGTTGGGATGTGTGCAGCACTTGGCAGCGTAGGTTCTCTCTAGGCTTCTGTCATTATGTGAAAGCCTATGGAGGTCGCTGATGGTTCCCGGGCGCTTGAATCCCCTTGGAAGACACCTACGTATATATGAACTGGTCGCATAGGTCTTCCAAAGGCTTGATGGAACCGGCTGGCAGGTTGACAAGCCAAGCCTGCATCTCTCTTCGGTGTGAGTGGGAACCAGTTGGTCATAAGCCTCTCGTTTCCTCCGACCACTTGTACGGTGGTGTAATATATTTGTAGAAAGTCCCTAGGATTGGTCTTTCCATCGTACTACTCGTCTGGTAAGTCTGGCGGAAATTTGGGAGGCCAAAATCTCTGCCACGGCAGAGAAATGGCCCAAAATGCTGCCACGCAGAAAACCACTAGTCCAAGGTAATGCTCTGCCGCGGTAGAGAAAAGGCGCAAAATGCTGCCGCGGCAGAGACCCACTAGTCCGGGACTAGTAGAGGTGCACCCTGAGCGCGCAGGGGCAGCCACGTGGACATCCACTAGTCCCGGCTGGTAACTGGGCCGGGACTAGTGGTGGGCCTCTAGTACCGGTTCCGAAACCGGGACTAAAGGCCCTTACGGCCCGGGACTAGAGACATGTTTCCTACTAGTGTAAAGGGGTGTATGGGAGGGTTTCCCCTCCCATAGCCGCTGGCCAAGATGGCTTGGGGCAAAGCCCCCCCCCCCCCCCCACCACCACCACCACCACCACACACACACCTATATAAAGGGGAGAGGACGGATGGGGGCATGGAACCTCAATCCCTATTCGCCAGAAGACCCATGCTACACTCTCTTCGTCGCTCCTCCTCATCCTGCGTGTTGGTGACGCCCTGTCCATGGGAATCTCCATTGTAATGCATTGTTAGATCCCATCTACTACTCCCTCTCTCTTGCTGGATCGAGAAGGAAGCATTGTTGCATTGTACGTGCGCATAAGTCGCCCCTTGTTGCGGTGTTGGATGAGCTGGATTGCGTAAGGAACGACTACATCAACCATGTTATTAAAAAAATTCCACTCGTCTTCCTCAAGGGAATGGAGATTTAATCCCTCTTATTACTTGCATCTTATAGATTAGATCTTATTGTTTGATTGCTCTGTCATAGATTTGTTTGTTTTCTATAATGTGAAACCCATCATCTTGTATGGTCAAAAGGATAAGGAACTTCATTGCTCAATGGGTCTCGTTGTAGGGGACATAGTCGTCGTTGTGGTGTCTAGGCCTAGATGATATTTGTGACGTGATTTTTGCCAGGGCAGCCACTAATTCCTAGACATCTCTCTCCTTCTCTTCCGTGCTAAGCTCTTCGCGTATTCGGGACTCGGGATGCTTGTCACCCTCAAGCTCCTTATACTTATGACCTTCCTCTTCGGCATCTTTGTTCATGGCATGCAGCGATCATGCGTCCCACTACGACGACCAAGCAACAATCCAATATTCCGCATGAAGTCACTTGCCACCATCTCGACTCCTGGTAATCCCGCTCATCTCGGCAACGTTGTACTTCTATGTCCCGGTGGTCCAAGCTGAAGAGCGTGGCCGCGGAAAAAGTAGTAGCTTAATTGAGAATTTTTTTCATACTAGCTGAACACACGAAGACGAGTCAAAATTTACGTAAGTACCACTCGTCCTGGGCGCACGGATGTGCACACTGGCGGGCGCAGGCAAGCCGTGTCTTACGCGATTAAACACATCTCCCTCTCACAACCCTCCATTGTAAGACTGACTCATATATACACACACGCACGCCTCGCTCCTTTCTTTCTTCACATGTACATATGCTCGATTTCTCTTGGCAACACCGTGAAATTGGAGAAAGTTTTGTTTGCTTTGCTTACTAGGAATGAGCGGCATCCAGGAGCACGTGTCGCCTCGGAGGACAGGAACAACAACAGAGAAAAGCCTATGACGCCAAGGACTAGGAGAACCGTAATAGGAACAACAGCAGATAAGGGCACGCGGGGGGGGGCAGTAGCCTAGTGTGTTTTTCTTACAAGTGAACTTTTTTTTCCCCGAAAACAGGAACGAACTGCCGGACTATGCATACAACTTTAATTTATTATTAAAACATCATAGTCCGGCAAAAGACAAAACAGCCACGATGACTTTGGGGTGATCTTGGAGATGTTGTGTAACCAATGTGTGAACTTGCGTAGGTTTTCTCTGGGCTTCTGTCATTCTGTGAAAGCCTATGGAGATCGCTAATGGTTCCTGGGCACTTGAATGCTCCTTGGAAGGCACTTACGTACGAACTTTTTTTCTTCAAAATGGGGCTGACCCCGGCCTCTGCATCCTCGAATACACACAACCATTTATTAAAAGAGAGTGTCAAGTAACAAGTTTAGAATAGCTTAAATTATAGCTCATGCATCAGATAAGGTTGAGACGAGATACTTGGCACAGGTTCCGCACGAGTCAGTGAGACATGTGTGAAGGATGGGCGCGTGGGCGATTTGAAATTTGAACCGCCTCCCCCGCGACGGCGCCGCCGGCGGCCATGGGCCGGCCTTCTCCCTCGGCCCCGCCCTCCCCCGTGCTCCGCTGGCGCGCCTCGGCCGCCTCCCGCTTCGCCGGTTGCCGCCAAGGGTGGTCGCCGGCGTCCATCGTTCTTCGGCCGGCGGAGGGGAGGCTGGTGCTCCTCTCGGCGGCGGGCGTGGTGATAGACGCCCGAGACCGGCGGCGTGACGAGTTCGTTCGCCGGGCGTCGACGATCCTCTTCCCTGCGCACACCGTCAAGGTAGGTGCTCCCCTCTCGCTGGCGCCGCCTCCTCCCGTCCCAGGTATGCTCCTTCGCTCTTGCAGGTCCCACCCCGGCCGCTCTCGCCGGCGCGCGTAGAGGAGCTGGCGGACCTCCACGGCCTCCCTTGGGGCGACGTCGAGGAGGAGGTGGAACCGGAGAGCGACGAGCCGTCGCCGGGGCCGGAGGCGGTGGCCGCGGATCGCGCGGTGGGTGATCTATCCGACGAGGAGCGGGGGGTCCCCCGGGCCGGTTGCACGTCTCCCCTCCTGCCTCCCTCCCTGGGGGAATTCTTCCTGCTCGCGCAGGTCGCACCTCGGCGACCTCGCCGGCAGGGAGAGCTTCCGCGGGTCCCGCCGCCGGCGGCGCCCCAGCAGGGTTGGGGGGGAGTGGGCAGGGGATCTCGGCGAGTTGGGGGGGTCTGGTGGGCTGACTGGGCAGGCCGGCCGGGCCGCTCGCGGGCCTCAGCCCGCTGGTAGCCTGGCAGGGTCGACGCGGCCAATCCCTACTGGGCCTGCTAGGGTTCGCCCCCCTCCGCCTGGAGGCCCAGAGCCGCGCCAGTCTAGCGGGCTGCTGGGGGTCGCGGGGTGTTGGCCCTCCTTAGCCGACGCTGGGTGCCTCCCCTCCCTTCCTCGCATCCCCGCCGCCACCCCTGGAGCCCGCGCTTCGCTCCCCCAGCCTCCTCGCCGTCGGGTCCTCCTCCTACCTCCCTGTCGGCCGCCACTGCGCTCCCCTCCCGCTCCTTCCTGGCGGCTCTGATGGCGCCGAGGCCCAAGCCTCGGCCGCCGCGCTCCTCCCAGCGATCCCTCCCCCATCGCGCGTCGCCACCACCTCGGCGCTCCCCGCCTCCTCGCCGACATGGGTCACCTGACCGTTGGGGCCCGCCGGCCAGGGGCAGCTGAGGCGACGCCACAGTCGTCGCTCGCCCCTGCGGGGAGCACCAGCGGCGCCCGTCCCGATCCCCGCCCCAGGTCCGCCGCCGGCTGGAGGAGCCTCTCCGCCCACCGTCGGCGCCGCTGGACCTTGCACGGAAGGCGCGCCTCCGGGCTAAGGCTCTGCAGGCCCGGGACGCGGCGACGGCGCCTCGGTCGGGTGGGAGCCGCGCCGACGGGACCTCGTGGCGTGATGACCGCTCCGCGGCCCTGCCGCCCGTGGTGTCGGCGGCGCGCCAGGATGGGGACAAGGCCGAGCCCTCGGCGCCTAAGAAGAAGAAGAGGAAATCCAAGAAGAAGAAGGCATCTTGCGTGGTCCCTGCTGCGGTGGCCCCTCCGGCCGGTGCTAGCGCCGCCCCAGGCGTCCTTGGTGCTCACCCGGGGGCTGCTCCGGTTGCGAGGTCCGGGATGCTCTCCGCGGCCTCCATCCCCCTTCGCAGAGAGGCCCTCGAGTACTACGGACACGGGGTAGACGGCGGCTTCTACGTCATCGACTTGGGAGGGGCCCAGATGACTGTACCTGAGACCCTCGCCGTGGTGACGATTCTTCCTGCCCAGGACACCCCCCTCGCGGTGGAGGTCACGGAGGATCTGATCCAGGAGGAGCTTCGGGCGGTCCTACCTGGCCATGAGTGGCCGGTGCACAGGGTCTCCGCTTCCGAGTTTGCTGTCCACTTCCCGTCTGTGGCGATTCTGCGCATGTGCGCCTGCGGCTCGTCCTTCACCCTGCCGATCCACCAGCTTCAGGTCTCCATCCAGCCGTCCTCGGTCGTGCAGGAGTCGGTGGCCACGCTCTCGGAGGTTTGGGTGCGGCTGATCGGTGTCCCTCTTGAGGCTCGACGTCCGGAGGTGGTGGCCCTCGTGTCCCAGGCGGTGGGCAAGCTCACGGAGCTGGATCTCGGCTCGCTGCCTGGCCACGGCCCGATTCGCCTGCGCCTGCTCTGTCCGAGCACTGCGGTGTTCCCTGTCTCCCTTCCCCGCGTCTTCTTCGACAGGGTGGGCAGGGACCTCTTGGTGGAGCTGGAGGAGGAGGAGGCGGATCACGGCGCCGCCACCTCGCCCCCTCCGTCCTTGGCGCCTGCTGATGAAGGCGTGGACCTTGGGGGGGGCTCGGGCTCGGGCAGTGACTCGGGGTCCAACCCGGAGTCTCCACCGACCGCTGGCGCCTCTCCTCCCCCTGCCGCCGCTGCAAGGCGGCGCCGGGGGCCACGTGGCTCTCCTCAGTGCCGACTCTCCCCCGGGCATCGGGCCCTTCTTCCTTGGGAGACGCCCCCTGTCCGTGAGTGCGCCGGCCAAGCTGGCTCCTGTCGACGTCCCCCGTTGCTTCCGTCCCGACCAGCCGGTCTCCTTCGGCTTCGACATTGCTCAGTATGGGTCCAACCTCGCCATCGAGCCCGCCCCGCGTCCCGTCTCTCCCCCCGCTGATGTGCTGCCCCCCGAGGTGGAGACCTCGGGCAGCGTGGGGATGGTGGTCTGCTCCCCCCGGTCCCCGCGATCCCCGGGAGTGGTGTGCTACTCCCTCGCCCCCGACACCCCTGACCCGGCTACGGTGGCAGCCGAAGAGTCGCCCCCCTCTCGCCGGTGGCGCCCCCCCAGCTACGTCGGGCCAGGACTCCCAGGCCTCCCCTGCCTCCGCCCTCCCGCCACAGTGTCCATCTAGCGGGCGCGCGGGTGGGTCTCTCCGGCCCGGAGCGGGCTGCTCTCCGTGTCGCGGCTCGTGATGAGATCCCAGGTACTTCTGCCGCTTCTTGCTCTTCTCCTTCTGCTCCTGTTTCCTCAGGTCTTCCTGGTTCGCCGTTCTGCATCTTGTCCGAGGTGTCCTTGGCCCACCTAGGCGAGGTGGCCGATGATTGTGGCATCGTCTTCCGTGGTGAGAAGGGTCCGCGGCTTGAGCAGATTGCCGCCATTAAGGCGCGCGAGGGGTATGCGGGCGCGATCGCGGCTGCTCGGGCACGGGATGCCCGAGAGCGGGAACGCGCCCAGATCCTCACCAAGACTAGGTTGTCAGGACCTGGTCCCAGCGAGGATCCCCCTCCTGCGCCTGATGGGAGGGAGGTAGCCCCGGAGCCCGCCCCTCGGGGTAGGCTGCGGGGAAAGCCTCCCAAGGCTGCTGCTGCCGCCCGCCCTCGTACCGGTCGTGCCCTCTCGGTCCCCGCCAAGGGGACCCTGGAGGAGTGAGTTCCCCTATGGATCTCATCCGGGCCTTCCGGGTGTTCATCTGGAACATCCGAGGGTTCGGGCACGAGGGTCGTTGCCGCCAGATAAAGGAGTACATTCGCCTTGAAGCGCCGGATATTGTCGGCCTTCAGGAAATGATTCGCCAAGATTTTTCCATCTCCGAGCTTGAGGGTCTTAGTCGCTGCAAATTCTGTTGGTCCTGGCTCCCGGCGATTGGCCACTCTGGGGGCATTCTCCTTGGTGTCAAGGAGGACACCTTTGAGGTGGATGATATGGACCGCGGGGAGTTTTTCGTGAGCATGGCACTCACCCATAGACAATCCCGTTTCAAATGGGAGATTATCATTGTCTATGGCCCCGCGGACCATAGGAGGTCCCCCGAGTTCCTGCACGAGCTTAAGCTGAAAGTGGAACGGTCGGAGATCCCGGTGGTGGTGGTCGGGGACTTTAACCTGATCCACTCGGCTGAGGACAAGAGCTCGGCTAGCGTGGACCTCCCTAGGATGCGTTTGTTTAATGACTGCCTTACGGACTTGGCGCTTCGGGAGGTGGCACGTGTGGGGGCTAGATATACTTGGACCAATAAGCAGCTGGCCTCGATCCGCAGTGTCTGGGAAGTGATGTTCCCCCTTTGCTCTCTGCGGGCTGTCACCCGGATTGGCTTGGACCACACTCCGCTTCTCCTCTCCTCAGGTAGGGGGCCTCCGCCTAAACTGAACCGATTCCATTTTGAATCCTTCTGGCTGCAGAGTCGAGGATTCGTGGAGGCTGTTCGGTCTAGGTGGCTCGAGGCCGCCACATCCCTCCCCCGTGTATTCTCGGCAGTTGATATTTGGCACCACTATGCCAAGGTCTCCCGTCAGTTTATGCGTGGTTGGGGTGCAAACCTGGGGGCGGAACTCCGGGCCCGGAAGGGGTCAATCCTGCAGGAGATTCAGGCGTTAGATCGAGAGGCTGACACTAATGGCCTCTCGGAGGATGCCTGGTCTCATATATATTCCCTGGAGGCCTCCCTTATGGAGATCTTTAGGGGCGAGGAGGCGTTCTGGCGTCAGCGGAGCCGCCAGAACTGGACGGTTCAGGGGGAGTCGAACACGGCCTACTTCCATGCCATTGTGAATGGTCGAAGGAGGAAGTGCTCGATTCCCTGCCTCTGGGAGGGTGAGTCCCTGCTGGAATCCCCTCAGGCTCTCTCTGCCCACATTTATAGCTTCTACAAGTCCCTCTTCTCGGCCGCGGAGCCCTCCGGTATTTCCCTCGCCCCGGACTTCTGGCCGTCAGGAGGGCGGGTCTCCCCTGCTGAGAACGCGGACCTCACTCGCCCGTTTCTCGCAGAGGAGATTTCTGCGGCCTTGAAGTCCATGAAGCCGGGGTCGGCCCCGGGTCCTGACGGTCTGCCAGTGATTTTCCTGCAGTCCTTCTGGGAGCAGTTGAGACCGGTGATCTTGCTGATGTTCCAGGAGTTCTACACTGGGACCCTGGTGATGGCTCGTCTGAACTTTGGTGTGATAACTCTGATCCCCAAAGTAGTTGGGGCCACTGATATCCGCCAGTTCCGTCCCATCACAGTTATTAATGTGGTCCATCGGCTCTTTGCAAAGGTCTGTGCGCTCCGTTTGGCCCCGGTCCTGGAGCGCCTCACGCACCCCCTCCAGTTTGCTTTCCTGAAGGGTCGCCTCATTCATGATGATGTCCTTGCCCTTCATGAGATTATTCATTAGGTCAAGTCACGTCATCAGAAAGGGGTATTCCTTAAACTGGACTTTCAGAAATCCTATGACCGTCTGGACTGGGCTTTCTTGAGGCTAGTTCTGGAAAGAAGGGGCTTCGATGACCGCGTGATCTGCTGGATCATGCAGTTCGTGATGATTGGTAGGACGGCGATCAACATCAATGGGGTGATTGGCCCCTACTTCTCCCCATCTTGTGGGGTTAGGCAAGGCGACCCGATCTCCCCCCTCATGTTCAATGCCGCGGTGGACTCCCTTGCTGAGATTCTGGATAGAGCCAAATTCGCTGGCCACATCTCGGGTGTGGTAGGGCATCTCATTCCGGGAGGGGGAGTCTCTCATCTCTAGTACGCAGATGATACCATGATTATGGTGCAGGGCTCGGAGGCCGACATTAGGAATCTGAAATTCCTCCTTATGTGCTTCGAGGAGATGTCTGGGCTCAAGATCAACTTCGACAATAGTGAAGTCATGGTACTCGGTTTCGACGAGGCCGATCGGCGGCGTATCGCCGATAACCTCAACTGCAAGCTAGCGGAGTTCCCCATTACTTATCTGGGGATGCCCATTCGGGATACGAGAGTGTTGATCCGGGACCTTGCACCCCTAGTCACGAGAGTGCACACTCGGGACGAACCGTGGCGTGCGAGACTCACGACTAAGGGGAGCAAAACAGTACTGATCAACTCCTGTCTCTCGAGCCTTCCCATGTATCAGATGGGGTTGTACCTGCTACCTGAAGGAGTCCATGCTGACTTCGCCAAGGAGTTGTCTCGATTCTTTTGGGCGGCGAGGGATGGCCACCAAAAATACCACATGGTGAAGTGGGCGGACGTTTGCGCCCCCAAAGAGTTTGGGGGCATAGGTATCCTTGACTCGCGCCGCTTCAGCGTGGCCCTGATGTTGAAATGGGTCTGGCGTATTCTGAGGGAGGACGGGGGTCTCTGGCTACAGCTTATCAAAGCCAAATACCTCCGGGATCGTCCCCTATTGGCGTGCGAGCGCCGGGAGGGGTCGCAGTTCTGGAGGTTGATCCAGGACATTAAGCATTACATTGGCCGGGGCATTTCTTTCGTGGCAGGCAATGGCAGGGGCTCCCGCTTCTGGCTCGATGCCTGGCTGTCCCCCGTCCCCCTGGGTGTGCGGTTCCCCGCCTTGTTCTCCATCGCCACGTCCCCTGCTTCGCTCATGGCTGAGAATTTCCGGGAAGACCAGTGGGACGTGCTTTTCCGCCGCACCTTTAATGAGGTGGAGGCGGGGGAATACCTAGACCTGCTGGAGACCCTTCCGGCTTCTCTCTCGGAGGCGCAGGACGTGGTCTCCTGGCAGCTCTTACCTTCCGGCGAGTTCTCAGTGGGCTCGGCTTATAGGGCCCTGTCCCTCTTCCAGGGCCCTGAGCGTAGGTGGGTGGCTCCCCTTTGGAAGGCCCCCCTTCCTCTTAGTATTCGGATCTTTGTTTGGCAGCTCCTTCGTGACCGCCTCCCCTCGGGTACGGAGGTAGCCAAACGTAATGGCCCTGGTACTGGCCGGTGTCCCCTATGTGGGACCCCGGAGACGTGCGCCCACATTATGTTCTCTTGCTCTGCAGCGCAGTTTTTGTGGAGTTTTATGCGCGAAGCTCTAGGTCCGGTGTGGCAGGCGCAGGAACTGGGGGAGTTCCTGCAGGCTCAGGCTACCCGGACGGGCGGTGGCCGTCGTCTCTTTTGGCTCCTCTTTGCGGCTCTGTCTTAGACACTTTGGAATATCCATAATAAGATGGTGATTGAACGTGTGTTCCCCACCCGGGCAACTGACTTTATTTTCGCTTTGCTCGCTCTCTTGCAGTAGTGGTCCCCCTTGGTGCGGCAGCGTGACCGGCCAGCTTTCGAGTCCTCCCTCCAGGCTCTGAGGTCGGCGGCGTCCCCCTTCTCGGTGCCGACTACCCCCCCCCCCCCCCGGTCGCTGCCCGCGTCGTCCTGAGCGACCGCCGTGTTCCTTCCCTTTGTTTTTCTTTTTTTTCCTTGGGCGGTGATGTGCTGTGGTCCCAGCGGTGTGTGACCTTTGTCTGACTTTGTACTTGGGATTGTGCTTTATTTATAAAGCGGGGCGCGAGCCTGATTCGAGAGATAAGGTTGAGACAAACACCAACTATCTAAACAAAACTGAAAGCCTTACAAAAGGATGCAAACTGAAGCTAGGCATTTGTCAATCTACTAGTATGTCGTCACGAAGCCTGGCGGTAAATATCCGACATGACCACCACAAGGCGGTTGCACCCATAAACCATATATTGCCGTTGACGCTATGGGAGATTGAAAATCCAAAGTTGAATCCAGAGTGTCGCCATAATAACCTGCAAAAAGGATGAAACTTCGGCCTTGTTAAAAATAATATTATTTCGGCATTTCTAAATGGACCAACATAAAGTTGGTACGTCTATACGAATTCTAGTTTTATTTGTCATATCTACTCCATTAATCCAATCCCCAAACATATTAGTGATATTGGTCGAAGGAGGGAGATCATATGTGAAGAAGATAATACGCCATATAAATTTAGAAAAAGGACATGAAAGAAATAAATGTTCAATTGTTTCGACCTCATCACAAAAACAACATTTTTTTACATCCAGTCCAATTTCTCTTCGCAAGATTATCTTTAATAAGCTAAACCTTTCTATTGAGGAACCACATAATTTTTTTAATTTTTTTAGATATTTTTAATTTCCAAAGATAGCGAGAAGAGAATTTTGGATGTCCATTCATAAGATCTTAATACATAGACTTAACAGAAAAAGCCTGTTTAATGTCAATTTCCATATAAAAGAATCCTGATTCCCTGACAAAGTTATAGACATCAGTCTCTGCACAAGATGCAACATGCAACCCATTTGTCTCTAGTTAAACTTCTTTGAAATCCAATTCTAAGTGGATTATGAGATAGCACATCATGAATAGACACATTTTTCTATTCACGATGTTGTAGAGAGAAGTATATTGTTGAGCTAGTGACCTCTCCCCTAGCCAAACATCTTCCCTAAAACGTGCATCTCTCCCATTTTCAATTTTGAAACAACCTCTGGCAAAAAAATCATCTTTTATCCGCATTAGGCCTTTCCAAAAGAGAGAATCAGTTGGTTTTGCTTCTACTTGTGATAAGGTTTTATTCTCCAGGTATTTGTTTTGTAGCAGCTCTTGCCACACTCCTTCTTCCGTTAATAGTTTGTAAAGCCATTTTCTTACTAAGTATTTGTTCTTGAGATATAATACTTCAATTCCCAACCCACCTTGATCCTTTGGACGACACATAATGTTCCATCTCGATAATGTATATTTCTTCTTATGTTCATCATTTTGCCAAAAAAAATTGTGAACGATAGAAATCCAACCTTTTCCTAACACTCTTTGGTATTTCTAGAAACGATAACATGAACATGGGCATGCTAGATAAAAATGAGTTTATTAGGACTAATCTATCCCCATAGGACAAGAGTTTACCTTGCCAACATCCTAACTTACTCTCGAAACAGTTCTCAACAGGATTCCATTCGGAGTTGCGGAGTTTCCTATGATGTATAGGCACCCTAAGATACCTAAATGGTAAGGATCCCAGACGCATGCATTGCCGGGTGCGGCGGCTGCTCTATTGGTTCGGGGGCGAGAGGGCGGGCCCGCTTGGGCAGACCCGGGGTCACCCCCCTTTCCGTGGGTTCGACAAATGGTTTTCGAAGGTACTTTAGAGGGTTACTTGCAGCTTTTAAAAATTGAGATCGATGATTGATATTTTATTTTATAATTTTTTTTTGAAATGGAGGTGATACCCCGGCCTCTGCATCAATTTTTTTTGTTTTATACTTAAGATGGCTATAAGTGCACTTGAGAATGTAAAGTGTAATTTTCCAAGACTTTAGAGGATTGTTGCACCAAACTGGCTGCAACGTTAAGCCCTAACAACAGATGTCTCCGAGAGATCCTCTTGCAGACACCAACAAAATTGGTAATGACAACTAGTTTTTAGTATGTTGCAAATATTTTACAGGACGGGAGAGTGCCCTCCCATATTAGATAGTAAATGTCCACTATCCGACTCATAAAAATGCGTGAATGCACGGGCGGAGCATCTTGGAGGCCATACTGGACTCCGGCACAGTCTTCTCAAAGTACAAAAAATATTTATTAGTGCATACGACCCAAGCCCAACCTCGTCCATCCGGCTAGGACTACGACCGACCGACCGAGTCATTCACGTATGCACAGCTCCAAGCCAAAAAATCCCCATCTCTAGGTCTTCCGTCTTATCCGATCACTTCTCCAATCCTATAATCCACAAGGTCCTCTGCTCCAGTACTCCTCGTATGCTTGCTCTCTCTATTTCTTCCATTCTGGCTCAAACCAGCCCAAACTGAAGCAATCTGTGAGCCCTAATGGTTGGAAAGTACTATCCAGCAGATTTCACGCAACAAGATATGATTGGATTAGAGAATCAGTTGAATCATTTTTCCCACGATGCTTCCAACAGTGAAGATTTAAAGAAAATCTCAACACTGACTGCTCTTTGTCGATGCCTTGTTGTCACAGGACGTCATGTGATCTACAGTTTGCTTGATAGATTGTTTCGCTTGCTTATTACTCTCCCTGTTTCGACCGCTAGTGCTGAGCATGCATTCTCTAGCTTGAAAATTATCAAGAAGAGATTGTGCAACAAGATGGAAGATGATTATCTTGCAAATAGCTTGCTGGTACAAGGAGAACGAGAAATTGCTGCACAATATAGCTATGAAGATATAATGGCGGACTTCAAGGATCACAAGAATAGGAGAGCAACCCTGTAGTTAGTATCCGACTCATAGTCTAGCTAGCTTGGTTTGCTTGTATTTTGGTATATCCTCTTTTCCTTTAGAGCATTATATCTGAATCATCAGTGTTCTAATGAGGAGTTATTATGGTTACAATTGCTCAGAGCTAAGTACAGGGTGAATGATCCGTTCGTCACTAATGCTGCGGGTGGCTCTCAGTTTTGGCAGAGCATCCACAAGATCAAGGAGCTCTTCAAGATTGGCGCCCTGTTCTCCCCAGGACGCAACTCTAACGTCAGGTTTTGGACTGATCCGTGGACCGGCTCGGAGCCCTTATGTGTGAGGTTCCCCAGGTTGATTGCCATTGCTGCCGACCCGGACATGTCTATTGCCAGGGCATTCGAAGGGGGTGCATGGTCTCCTTCGTTTAGGCGTACCTTCGACAGCGAAGACACATCGCTCTGGACTGACATGATGGTGGAGCTGGAAGGGGTCACTCCGGCCGATGGTTCGGACAAAGTCACCTGGAAGCTTGAGAATGATAGTGCCTACTCGACGAAATCAATGTGCGCTGAGCTGTCTAAGGGTCATGTGTTTGGGACCTGGGCCTGCATCTGGAAGCTCAGAATCCCTACCAAGTTTAAAATCTTTCTTTGGCAGCTGCTGCGTGGTCGCCTCCCGTCGAACGACCAAATCTGCAAGAAGAATGGCCCCTCGAACGGGCTGTGTGCCCTGTGTGGGCTTGAGGAAAACGTGGAGCACATCTTTTTCCGCTGCATCCTCGCCCGCTTTGCCTGGAGCGGCGCCCGATCCATGTTTTGATCGACCTGGAACCCTGGTTCTCGCCAGGAGTGGTGCAGAATTATGGAGGGATTCCAGGGGTTGGCTGCGAAAGCCTTGTGGACCTTCTTTGTGGCACAAAGTTGATCAATCTGGACTACCAGAAATAAATTCACTATTGAATCAAAATACCCCCGTTAACTGGCTGACATTTTCTTTAAATCTATCTTATCTCTGCAGGGTTGGCGGCTCCTGCAAAAAAGCAAAGGGCTTCTGCTGGTGGACGAGATGGTGGCCATGCTTAGGAAGGTGTTCGCGGAGACATCCAACCCTTCCTCGACCTCGACCTCCTCCCTCACCGTCCCATCCTGATGATATTTTGGTGTGCTCTTACGTTGGCTAGTGTAGCGGCTTAAGCTGCCTTTAAAAACTCTCCCTTATTGCAGCTTTGCTGCCTGGTCTGTAATTTCTTTTGGTTGTTTGTTCCTTGAAGTTGAACTCTATGTACTTTGCCGTTGGTGGCTTTATTAATTTAAAGCCGGGCACATGGTGCCTTCGGTCTAAAAAAAATCATCAGTGTTCTAATATGGCAACATGTGAACATCTTATATAGTATATATTACTAGTAGATCTTTATATGCTATTCTCTGAACATTTTTTTGCAAGAATTGCGTATGATTTTTTGACATACATGCAACTGGCTCTCCCTTTATTTTGCGCCACGCTCCGCCACTGATGCATGAATGTACTGATCACTTCCTCTCATTTATGTTCACCTACGCTTTTAGATGCACGGCTCTCATGACTCCTCCTTGCAACCTCATATATAGACGCATGCTTTCTTTTCTTTCCTATCATGTACAAGCTCGATTATTTTGGCCAAAACGCAGTATTGCCTTAGAATCTTAGACGATGTCCTTGTCGGAGACAAAAGTTTTTTTTTTTGCTTTGCTTTGCTTCATCCCGGAATAAGGGGCATCCGGAAGTATGTTAATAGGTCAAGACGCCTATCCAGTCCTGGTAGAAAAAAATCAAGTGGCGCCCAGCGTAGCAGAAAGACATGGACATGGTCGTGCTGTGTGGCCTGCAGCATACGGAATACAACAGCTTTTCTTTTAGGCTGGTCAAAGTGGAGAGTAACTTAGACTAGTAACATATATATATTACTATTCTAAGTTACTACCTCTATAGTACAAAATAATATACGTATGGTATCATGCAAAGTCTCATTTATTACAATATAGACTCATTTTTTCTAGAAATATGTGATGTTAGGGTAACATAGCTAGTTACCACAGCCTTTTCTCTTATCATTTAATTGCATGCCATGTCATCTAAATGCTTACTTGGCAATACATGTAGGACTATGTTACTACCTAAGACTAGTCACAATGGGGAGTACCATATAGTAGTATCATGCATATGATACTAGTATATAATACCATCTCCACAATGCATAGTATTATGTAGTAGTATCATAGTTTTAGTGTATTTATTGCTTTTTAGAATATCAATGTAAAATTGTGTACAAGATTTATTTGAGATTATTTTTTCTAGTTCTTAGTGCTATGATACCGTATCTACCTATGATACTAACACAACCTCTTTCATCATTAATTACAGTGACACATAAGCATTTTGCATGCATGTAGTGCATGATACTAGCTATGATACTCCCATTGGGGCTAGTCTGAGTTACTCCCACTATGACTAGCCTTAGGCGTAGAATAATTGGCTTTAATGGGCGAGTATTGATGGCCTAAACATTGAATCTTCCCGCGGCCAGATTGTACTGGACACTGAGAACATGCATTTCACAAATGTATTTCGATTGGGAAGATGAGTGGAGATTTGGCCCCAAGGCTCCTATAATTTCAAAGAACTTGAAAATAATAGTTATGAGTTTCAGACAAAATTGATATAGTATCCCGGAGAAGCAAGTCCCGCAAAATCTGCCTATGTGCGCCCACGAGTTCACACCGGATTCTCGAGCTCTTGCAACGGTTGACCAGATTTTTTTTTCTAAATGGGGAAAGCCCCGGCCTCTGCATCGACTGATGCACACATCCTCTTATTGCGCAGTTCAAAAAGTATTAAGTCTTACAAACATAGTTCCAAAAACAAAGGTTGAGACACATATCAACCAAAATAAAAAGAGCCAGCAAATATGCATCTATCCATCACAAATTCTACTAGAATGCCGCCACCCGGTAGCCTGGAAATAGAAGTCCTGGCGTCGTCAGAGCAGGAGCATCCAGTAACCATAGTGTCTCTCTGATCTTCCGGTAGAAGGTAAGACCATTGTTGAATCCAATGCGCCGCCAAACGAATAACCTGCATAAAATTAGTGCCAGAGTGTCTATTAAATACAATGTTATTTCTCTACGTCCAGATGGACCAACATAAAGCTGATACCCCAATGCGTAGTCTAGCTTTATTCTTTTTATCAACTCCATTCAGCCAATTTCCAAACATATTTAAAATATTAGAAGGTGAAGGCATGTTATAAGTGAAGAAAATCAAACGCCAAATAATACGAGCAAAGGGGCAAGAAATAAAAAGATGTTCAACAGATTCCAATGAATCGCAAAAGCAACATTTTGGGCATCCATCCCAATTTCTTTTGGCTAGGTTGTCTTTTGTTAACAAAACTTTATTATGAAGGAACCACATGAAGATCTTAATTTTTAAGGGGATTTTTAACTTCCACAAATAGGATTGTAGGAATAGAGTATGACCTATAGAGATTTGACAGTAAAATCCCCGGTCGGGGTTAGCTTCCAAATAAACTTATCTGGAGTATCACTTAGCTGAACCGTCATTAGTTTTCGGCATAAGTTTAACCAATGTGTCCACTTATTGCCTGTTAATCTCCTCCTAAAGTTAAGATTTAGAGGGACTTGATTAAGGACATCTGCCACCAAGACATTTTTCATTAGAACAATATTATACAACGTTGGATATTGTTGCGCTAATGACGTATCCCCCAACCAAATGTCCTCCCAAAACTGCACATTCTCTCCATCTCCAAATTTGAAATACCCATTAGTAAAAATCATTTCTTTCACTCTCATGAGTCCCTTCCAAAAGGGAGAGTCTGTAGGTTTGGCTTCAACTTGGGACAAAGTTTTACTTTGCAAATATTTGTTTTGAAGTATTTGTTGCCATATGCCATCTTCATTAAGCAACTTAAATAACCATTTGCAGAGGAGGCATATATTTTTTACCTCGAGCACCTCAATCCCCAGACCTCCCTGGTCCTTGGGGCGACAAATGATATTCTATTTAGTTAATCTATATTTCTTTTTAGCATCATCACTTTGCCAAAAGAATCTAGATCTAAAAAAGTCCAATCTTTTTCTAACACCTTTAGGAATCTCTAAGAACGAGAGCATAAACATCGGCAGACTAGTCAAAACCGAATTAATTAAAACTAAGCGATCCCCATAAGAGAGTAGTTTTCCTTGCCAACATCCTAGCTTAGAAACAAAACGACTCTCCACGGGATTCCATTCTGAGTTTTTTAATTTTCTATATTGGATAGGTACTCCAAGATACCTAAAAGGTAGGGAACCTGACTCGCAGCCAAAGATCTGCTTGTATTCATATTCCATCTTCTTCGCCTTACCAAAACAGAAAAGCTCGCTCTTATGAAAGTTTATTTTCAGCCCCGAAAGTTGCTCAAAAATACATAATATTAGCTTCATATTCACAGCCTTTTCTAAGTCGTGTTCCATAAATAATATGGTATCATCAGCATATTGTAAGACAGATACCCCACCATCCACTAGATGAGGTATGAGACTTCCCACTTGGCCATCCACCCTAGCACGAGCGATAAGAATTGCCAACATGTCAACTACGATATTAAAGAGGATTGGCGACAGAGGATCACCCTGCCTCAAACCTTTTCGTGTCTGAAAATAATGACCAATATCATCATTGACCCTTATTCCAACACTACCTCCTTGCACATAGTGCTTAATCCATTTACACCACTTAGGATCAAAACCTTTCATACGCATAACTTGTTGTAGGAAAGGCCATTTCACCTTATCATGAGCCTTTTCGAAATCAATTTTGAAAAGCACTCCATCCATTTTCTTCCGGTGAAGCTCATGGATGGTTTCATGCAAGACAACAATTCCTTCAAGGATATGTCGCCCTGGCGTAAAAAGGTGGTTTGGGTGGGACTAATCACTTTTTGTGCCACTTCCGAAATGCGATTAGTAGCCACCTTAGTAAAAATCTTGAAGCTAACATTAAGAAGACAAATGGGTCTATATTGTTGGATTTGAACCGCATTCTCTTTCTTTGGTAATAGAGTAATCACCCCAAAATTCAATTTAAACAGGGGTAACTCTCCCGAGATCAATTGTCCAAAAAGAGCAATTAGGTCAAATTTAATAACATCCCAGAAAGTCTGATAGAACTCGGCCAGGAAACCATCAGGTCCATGGGCTTTATTATGTTCCATCTGAGAAATAGCATCAAAAACTTCTTTCTCGGTAAAATCAGTTGTAAGAATAACATTTTCTTCGGCTGAAATTTGGGGAATGTCCATATTTTGATCTTCATTTAAAGAGATATTGCTATGAATTGGTTCACCAAAAAGTATTTTATAGTATTCCGTAATATACACCCTTAGGTTATCTTCCTTCCTCTTGTTCCAATTGGAAAATCTTCTTTTTCCTATGCTTACCATTAGCAATGAGGTGAAAATATTTTGTATTATTGCCACCTTCTTGTATGTGTTTAACCTTAGCCCGTTGAGCCCATTTGGTCTCTTCATCTCGTCTAAGTTTATTCACACAATCATTTGCTTCTCTTAGTTTTGCCTTTTCCGCTCCACTAAGCGGGGTAGTTTCAGCTTTAACATCCAACTCATCAATAATCAAAAGAAGTTTTTCTTTCTCCTTTTTATATTTAACACTTAGATTCTTGGCCCATCCCTTCAAAAAACGGCGCAAGTGCCTAATCTTTTTCTGCCACGTCTGAATTACAGTCGCTCCATTAGAGACCGATTTCCATTCTCTTTTTATCATCTCATAGAACCCGTCCTGGCGCAACCAAGAAAGTTCAAAAGAAAAACGGGCTTTGTTACCAATGTGTGCGTGATGACCCGAATCTATCAATAGCGGTGTATGATCGGAACCCGAACGTGTCAACGCTCTCATCGAAACTAAAGGAAATTTTTGTTCCCACTTAACACTTGCAAGGATCCGATCAAGCTTCTCATAAGTCGGATTGTCCCTGCGATTTTCCCAAGTAAATTGCCTTTTTGATAGGACAATTTCGTGAAGGTCAAGACTCTCAATGATAGCATTAAATGGCCATCTAGGATTGAAAGTATTATTATTACTCTTGTCTTCGTTTTTACGCATGATATTAAAATCACCCCTAATCATCATGGGAAGTGATTCACTCTCACACATGCGCACAAGTTCAGACAAAAACTCAGGTTTATGAGTGTCTTGCGCATCTCCATACACCGGCAATAAAACCCATTCAAAACCATCTTATTTTGTTCTCAAATAAAGCTTAACACTAAAATCGCCAGTCTCAACATTTTGGACCTGTAGCGTTTCTATGTTAATGCCAACCAAGAATTCCCCCAGACCACCCACGCGGTGGAAGACAAAACCAATTAAAAACCTTCCCTCCAGCCAAATTAAAATCTCTTATTGATTCATGAACAAACAAGTGCTTACTAGGGTCGCGAAAACCCTCGCTGTTCCACGTCATACCCCTTATGCCTGACATTTTAAGAACTATTCGGCTTAAATTTTACTCTCGTACTTCTTCTCAAATTTGTCTTATCATAAGACTTACGGCGACGATTCTTTCACTACTACAGAATAAGCTATCAGTGACATGCTCAAAACGCTCATTAGTGATAGGCAAAGTGCCTGTCACCGATGACTAGTCACTGGTATGAGGCTACTAGTGACAGGCAAGTGCCTGTCACTAGTATGTATACTGGTGACAGGCATTTTCGCGTGCCTGTCGCTAGTATGTGTATACTAGTGACAGGCAAAAGAGATACATGTCACTGGCTGCGATCAAATGCCGCAACAATATGGGTTTTCTGGTGACAGGCCCATTATCTTACCCATCACTGGTTGGAGTTTCAGTAATAAAAAAAATTAAATGCGTTTTTGCACAAATATTCCAGATATCACAATAAGATGTTATAAGAATATATATAACGCATTTTCCACAAATATTTCGGATATAGCACAATAAAATGGTGTACCAATTATACTCACATAAACCAATATAATGTAATATTTACACAGTTAACACACTAGCATAAGAATGTACAATCTATGGAGCTCCTCCGCTCAAGGCGCAACTGCCGACGCTCCTGCGCTCGTCCTGCCGCAGCTCGACAGCCACAACTGCCAGCGCTCCTCGGCTCGGCCGGCCGCAGCTCGGCAGCTGCAACTGCCGACGCTCCTCCACTCGGTCGGTGGCCGACGACGCTCCTCCACAGAGCTCCTCCCCTCGCCGCTTGCTGACGCTGCCCCTCCTATGGACATGATCACCACCAGTAGCAGTAGCAGCTCGCCGTGCTCGTCGGCGTGATCTCCAGCAGCAGCAGCCAGAGATACCCTGCATGAATCATCATGAAAGACCTGATGTCACTTGTGGGAATGCTAGAAATGTGTGTGAGACAACTTTTTGGGCCATACACCACATCATGCAGCAAAACACAAAACTACCATGCTTGTGCCGGGCACGATACAGTGACGGTACTAGCATACACAAATTAGAGAAGTGCATGAGCTTTTTGTAAATGCAAGATGATGAGAAGTGCAAGCTAACAAATTTGTGTCTTTGCAAACCATTGACCTTTGTAAATGCAGTCCTTAAGAAATGCAAATAAGAGTGATAATGAGCAGATAAGAGGTTCATAGAACTAAACATGTGGAAACTGCTATAGTCCAATATTCTTTCAATGTGCATTTTTTCGTTGAAACTGAAACTGCCTCGAGTGTCGTTTCATATTTTTCAGTACAACAAGCTCATGTACTCTTTCATTGAAACTGCCGATAAAATCATTTCAAATTTTATAGTACAGCAAGCTCAAGTATTATTTCATGAAAACTGAAACATGAAAATTTGAAACTAAAACTGAAAATAAAGCCCCCAATAGGATATAACCTTATCACCCTTGTTTCAGACAGTTAAAATTAGCAAATTACAACAATGAATAGTCCTGCAGTCTCTCGCATTCCATAATCTAGTGGCTCTGTTGAAAATATTTGGTGTGATGACAAATCAGAAAGGTTATGAATCAAATGGACAAGTATCATATATATATATATATATATATATATATATATATATATATATATATATATAGTGGAATAAGCAGAGAGATCAGTTTACATCATAAGTTCAAAACATCAGGATACCATTAGCTGAATGTAAAAAAACAAAGAGAGGAACTCATGTTCACCATAATTAATTTATTTAGATGCAACTCATTTCTGTCGAACATGTATGCACTAGGACAGAGAAATGTTAACTGTGGCTTAGGCAATATTCTACGGTACTAGTCGCTTTATTGAGATGATATTGGCAATGTCACTGTTATCTCTAATGGAAGAATTGCATCTGAACGAAGACGGGTAGACAGAGGTTGCACACACATCCATTAGTATTGTCGATAGAATGAAGCTAACTGGGCTCTCATATTTGCACTTAAAGATAGATCAAAGTAAAGAGCTTACTGTAAAATATACATCGAGTAGTATGTACACTATCTGCTTATCCTTTTTTTAAAATTTAAGACTATTGCCCAGCTTTATAGATAATAAAGCTCAAGAGTTCAAGAGTACAACATGAAAACCAGGTACAGCACCACACACCTGCGCTCAACACTGATCGTACCGGATCTTGGCGAGCAGGAAATATGCTGTCAAGGAAGGCGTGCCGCTGCTTCTAGTCTGAGAGCCACCTACGAACACGGTACAACACAACACTGTTAGCAATCGACAAAGACCAATCAGGGAAGGTTTTCATAAATAGTTCTAGGGAGGTTTTCATAAATAGTATGCCGCACAAGTAATTCGGTCCGGAGGGAGTACCTTTCTTTCAACTTCTAGGCAGCACCACCCAGGACATAGTATCTTTATTAGGCCAAATAAGCAAATATAAAGGAGCCTTCCTGGTTTTACTAAGAAGGTTACTGCCTATAATCTTAAACTCCAACAAAATAAAGTAAAAATAAAGCACATCAAGAGGAATTGCAAATAGCATTGACCAAGGTCTTGGCAATCATGAGTCCAACATAAGGCACTGAAGTGTGTACATATTTCTTCATCCACTCTTCATTCTTCTTCAGGATCATGTAAGCTGCAATAAAGCAGGTGATTAGAAATTACAAAGAAAACAAATAGGTTCCTTGATGATGGGCAATAGTGGGATCGGTGTTGACCTTGCTGCCTTTGCATCAGATCGTGAAGGGAAGCAGTGCATCCACCTTCGGCGGCGTTGTCATCAAGCTAAGAAGGCAGGAGGCGGCGATCCCGCCTTGGATTCGCCGGCTACGGTGGCGGCTCACATGATGTGTCTATTGCGGGCGTGTACCGGCGATGCCTCGCGTGAGAAGGCCACATCTCCGGCGGTGATTGCGATGACAACCTGCGAGGCGAAGGAGATTGAGGATAGCGTGGATCGCGCGGGGCAGTGGCGGTAGGGGGCATGCTCGGCGGGCAGTGTCTGGCGTAATTGTGCACAGTCCTGGGATGCGGACGGGGGGCATGCTCGGCGGCGGCATCTGGTGCGGTGGGAGAACAAGGGCAGCTCTGGTGCGGTGGGCCGTGGGGGAATGGCGGCGGCGTCTGGGATCGGGGGCGATGCGGTGCGAAGGGGCCGATACGGTGGTTCCGTGAATTAGGTTGAGACTTGAGAGTGGGGGCATGGACATTGGTTCAGACTTATGTCGTCTGTAACCTGACTCCACATCGCTGGCGAGAAAATGTACATACACGCTCTACAAGACTACAATAATCCATGCCGTCTATATGCACCACAAAATCTGGAGATTTAGTTTTGTTGAACGAGTACAGCTCCGTAAAACATGATGATTTGGTTACCTTGGACTAGTACAAAATGAGCCAACGCTAAACGACGACCTACGTACAACATGAAATAACCTGTCGCTAAGGACCGAGTTTAGGCGTGAGGACTGAGCCGTGACACCGGCCCGTCTGGTCGGGTTGGCTCGCAGAGAAAAAAACTTATTACCACAGGTCTTTAGAGATGTTGGTTACTAACCATTTGTCTACTCATCAGTGACAGGCGTTTATAGATACCCGTCACCAGTTAATTTTTCTAATCATCCGGCCACACACAAAAAATAGTAGTGACAGTCAATTTTATGCGCCTGTCACTAGTGTTTTGTACTAGTGACAGGCCTATCCTTGTCTGTCGCTAGGAATACTTACTAGTGACAGGCACCGTTTTGCCCGTCACTAACCATATGGAGGCTATAAGCCTTTCTGCAGTAGTGTTTATGACATTTTTTTCGGCATGAGCAACAAACTCATGAAAATCCTCGCCCTCCGAGCTATGTTCATCATTCAAATCTTCACACAACTCGGATAAATGTGAAACTATACCATTATTTTCAGCCGAATTCTCCTTATTTTTCAATATGGTTAAGGCTCTATCTATTTCATTGTCAAAAATTATTTTTGTTGTCACAAATTTCTCCTTACTATCCTTCCCAAAAGACACCCCTAATTGCTTTGCCCTATCAACTAACTCATCTGGAGAGAATGATAAAACCGAAAGTTTTTTAGGTTGTGTACCTTGCCCCTGAAGATTGTTGCGTTGGTGAGCGAGCATCATCGCGCGCTCCATTTGGGTGGCATCAGCGTAAGGTTGGGCTTGCACTCTCCCGCTCGAACGTACTCCACCCGGTGGCTGCATACCACCGAACGCCACCACTTCGGACTCAGTAGGTGACTCCAGCATGGTCTTTTCAGCAACGGCGGGCGACCAAGGCAATGCGGTTTGACGGAGATTAGGCGTCTGCCGTGGAAGATCGGATCCCACGGCAGGCTGCCGCGCCTCCCCAGCAGGCTGCCGTGCCACCAGGGCAGGCTGCCGCGCCACCAGGGCAGGCTGCTGCGCCTCCACGGCAAGCTGCCGCAAAACCTGGGCAGGCGGCCGTGACTCAGCTACATGCACTGTAGAGTCCAAACCAGCTGCCGAAACCACCACACCACAAGAACGAGTCACTTGACTGGCATCCACCGATTCTAAAGGCACAACAACATTAATTGAGCCCGTAAAAGTTGAGTCATTGCAATCAGATTGCAAAGACAAAGAAATCATATCACCTTTGGGTGTACATGGAGTAACACCACCCATGCAAACGTCCAAAGTATGCTTCTTATTATCTTCACCACTAGCAGGCTTGTTTGCATCCTTTTCCACATGGAAATGGTCGGCTACAGCATGAAATGATACATCATCATTTTTTGAACCATTAAAATTTAAGCTTGATATAAAGTCAGAATAAATCATACCTGCCCTACTCATTGCCACATGCATAGTAGGCTCTGACCTTACCAAACGTTCTTCCATCAAAAAGGAAGAAAAAGAACCAAATATGATAGGCTCCAAATTAGCATGTTGATTGTTGATAGATGTAGCATCATGTTGCATGTCTGTCCTATCTTCAGAGTTACCATTGGTCGGTAGGTTGGAATTGTCATGGAGATTACCAGCATCATGACCTCCGTCATTCCCATTGGCATCATCCATGATAACATCTTCCAAAACAGGAGGTAAAGGTGCCCCCTCAACTTGAAAACGCAAGCAGTAGAAATCATCCTTTATCATAATGTCCATTCGTTCAGGAATGAGAGTAGGATCCATAAAAGCCACATACACCCTTAGAACCCCATGTTCTCTCGTATACTTCATATCAATGTCAAGTGTCTTACCAAACAGGATACCAATCGCCCATAATGTCAGATAATCATCCAGGGCCTCTGAAGGCAGATCATGCACAAGAATCCACACCTTATCAGGCGTCCAAGAAGGCTGTACTTCTGACTTCCAAGAATCAAAAGTCATAGAGCATGGGCTATTAGGAACTTTGTATGTACCAAATCGCCGAGCGGTGGTAAGATCTTTCTTGCTTGGAAAATTCACTTGATAAACGTTTTCGCCAACATGGCGTACGTTCCAATTATAGTGATCATCTGGTACAATCCACTGTAACTGAGAGACAATTTCTGGCAAGGTCATAGTACCATTATATACCGTGACCCTACTAAGCCTTGTATTCTCCACTCTAGGACGCAAGTTTGCAGTGAGTGGAGCCTCAAAGAACATCAACCTTTCGAAAGCCAGGCCATACATCTGGATGGTTGGCTTAGGGGCCGATAGAATTGGACATACATTAGACCGATGATCAAAAGAGCGACAAATATCACACAATTCAGTGGTACAGTCATTCACATTATGGCCACCATGACCACAGCGAAAATATTTGGGCCCCTTATGCTTCTTTGCTCTAGAAGCCTGTCCTCCGTCAGATCCAGCTTCCCCAAGAGCTTCCCTATACTCAGTAGATCGAACTGTACCAGAATTCCTCCCACTAGAGACTGTAGTTGTTGGCTGCGATGTAGGTTGAACATTAACTGCCATGGCAGGTTGTCGTTTGGCCGCAGCTGGCTGGCCATGAACCATAACATTCTGCCCCTATGTCGTTGTAGACTCAGCCAGGCCAACAGTTTGAATCACAGGTTTAGGATTCCGCGATGATCTCGTCACCTCTGCAGAAGCACTGGGGTTTGAGGCTTGCATATTAACAGCTTGTTCCGCAAATTCTTTAGCAATCGCTGCAGCAGCATTCTTCAGTTGCTCTTGCAGCGATGCCAGTTGGCTCTGCTGAAAACCAAGGCTGGAAGAAGCACCACCCTGATGCGAACCACGATTTTTGCGAGTGAATCTTCCTCTAGAACGAGGCACGCCGCCTCCATACCCTCGGCGTGCAAAACCGCGGTTAAATCCAGTACCAGCTTTAAATCGCCCTCATCCACCATCATAAGAACCTTGGTTGAATGAGTTACCATTACCTCGGCCTTCACCAAAGCCATGAAAATTACCTTGCTGTTGATAGTTCCCCTGGCTACCATCACCACGATCCCCAGCAGTCCCGCTCGGTCCACCCACATGGAAGTTGCCAGACCGGCCCTGGTTTTGATCCCAGCGTCCATCTCCGCGACCAGCTCCAGGACCCTGTCCTCTTCCTCTCTGCATATTGCCTCCACCGCCGTGATTGGCCATGGAGAGATCGCCAGAAGAGGTCGGTGCCCGTCTCGATTATTTTTCCCAGGTAAAACGAAGTAGCCGCCGCAATCCACCTGCGGTATTCCTTCTAGGTTTTACAATATCCTGGGCCTCACGTCTGGGGCCCAAAACGCCCACCAAACGTTCAGGAGGAAAAACCTTCGAGATCGGCTCAGGACCCACATGATCACCGAGATCGACTCGGGCAGGAATTACGGGATTCAAAACCCGTTTGATTTTTGGCAACAAGGAAACCTGCGATTTCATTGGAGAAACGTCTCTCCAGCCAGCACGACGTGAAGCGAATTTCAACGCCGCCGCCAATTTGTTTTTCCTCTGAACCATAGTCCATTCCTTGGCATCGAAAGTTTCAAGAAGAAACGTAGAGGGAGAAAGAACTGCTGATGGTATAGTGGCTCTAGAACGAAAATTAGAAGTGAAACGCGGACGTACCTGAGGCCGATCGCCAAGATCATCGTGTAGTAGTACCGCCGCCTGTCTTTGATTCTTCCTTTTTTCAACTTTTCGCCGCAACGACGTCGAAGATGGGGAGTCTAGGTCCTTCGCCACCGACGGTGGCGAAGGCCAGATAACCCAGCGACGCAAAGGCCGCGGACGGATCCAACGACGGCAGATCCCGTGGGATATGTAGCTCCTCAGCATCTGAGAGGATCTCATCATCCTCAGAGCCGGCATCAGGGGTGAGAGGCCAGAATCGCCCCTGCAGTGGCCCCAACGGCTCCATCGTGTTCTGGGAGGATAAGTAAATAAATATCCGGTTGACCAGATAAATGGTAGAAACAGGAGTTTATGGTTTTTTATTGTTTGTTATGAGTCGGATATACAATTCGCTATCAAGAGCATATTCTTCCGCATAATAAAATAATTCTATAAATGACAAAAGATACGAGAAAACACAAATACCATGACTCGTGTTGAACGATAATGAGTGCTAATTTGTTGTTTGTTTAGAGCAACAATGGATTTTTTATTTTTATTAGGAAATAAACATGTTTATTTTTGTATGCAAATTTGCACCGACACAAACCATAGTTACAAAACAAGTACACAAATTTCAGGTTTGTTAATTTTATTATCTATTATCTATTTACTTCAGATTTACTGTTTCGCTCGGTAACTGTACGCTCCCGAAAGACAAAACCCCATGACAGTTAGAGGGACATAAAACCTGTGTACTTACTAATCATTTCCTCAACCGCCAACCCCATGGAATAGTGTGCTCCAAAATGAATACACCTCCATATAGAACGGTCCGAATGTTGAAGGCGCTGATCGGCAAGGTTGTAGAAGACGCTTAGAACCCGTCTCCGGCTGTATTTTTTGTCTGAAAAGACTTTATTTTCCATTTCCATGGTATTGAGACTAGGGTGACCACGGATGACCTTATAAAAAAATGACTTGCATATGACGAGCACATGGCCCGGGTGTCTAGAATCAGCCCTGGGCACACCGCAGCCATAACCCAGGCACCCAAACAAATTCTCTGGCTCGTCCACCCGGCCAGGCCAGATTTCCCGCCTCCAGATTGGAGAGGATGTAGAGGACATGTCCCAAGACATATTTTTGATTTTCGCAGCCTTCAGTTTCCACATTGAGACTAGAGTGCTCCATACGACGAGTACAAGGCCCGAGCGTTCAGAATCACTAGACGTGCTCACGCGCTTCGCCGCGCCGTCTGCAATGCGTTGCTGCATATGTGATGATGTGCGTTGTGCCGTGGCATTGGTATTTCGTTCCTGCATCATAGAAACAATGGAGTTTAGTTTGCGCAAGGGAGTGTTTCAGTGGGTAAGGTAGGTGGGAAGTTTTAGTGCTCGTTTGTTCTTCTTCGCTAACTTGTATATAGACGGCTCTCACTCTAAAACCATATTTATATCTGTGACTAACATTAAAATTGAATCTATCAGAGATATCTAGTCGTACATGGGCCGATAAATATTTATTTGTAACCGTGACTATACAACAGCATTCTGCCATCCAACGTACCCTAAGAATCATAGACATGACTGTCTTCCCTTTCATCAATCAAGCGACAGACAAATCATATATAAATTCAAAGTTTTATACATCAGCCATCAGATGTGGATGCACATCTTGTCAAAATAGATATGATATTCATATTCCTTTGTTGCATGAAAGCACAACATCAAATTACGTCAAAGATACAAATGCCAAATCATAGTGGAAATCGCTAATTATTCTTAACAAATCTAGTCAATCTGAATCCGAAGAAAACAATAACAGGGAGCTCATCAGCGATAAGCTGCTAACCGAACTATATTCCAACCAAAATTGAAAAAATGTATAGATAACTCTGATTTTTTCAACAGTAACAATGAGTGATATCCTTAACCTGTAAATCTAAAAAAACAAACAATAGGCCGTGCTCTAAATTCTTTTATCAACATACCAGAAAAAGGAAACAAAAAACATCATAGTACTAATAACGGTTCATAGGAAACATTACTTCTTTGTCTGTCGGCACGTGTTAACAACAAATCATCCCGTAGCCAAAAAAAGCAACATGGGCGAACAGCCTACATCAAGAAGTAAACAAACGGGACAGAAACAACCATGCAAGCAACATGGGCGAACAGACTGCATCAATTGGTAAACAGACGGGACAAAAAAAACCATGCAGTCAAAAGGTCCAAAGCGTTGTCCCCCCCCCCCCCCCCCACACACACACACAACCTTTCCCCCCTTCGCTGCCACCCTCACCATCTCTCCCACCGGCGCTAGTATAGTAGGAGGCATAACCATAAGTTCACTTACTCACTGAATATGTGTATGGCATCCTTCAGTCTTCATGGCATTGCATAATAGTGAAAGATAATCATCAAAAACCCTCAAATTAGCCCTTGACGGAGTTCATGTTATGTCCATCTCTTCATTTAGACGACCATGTTAGTTACTACCTCAATCAAAAATGAGACAAAAAAGTTAATTAGTTATGTTATTTGTGACAACTAATAATTTTTTATTGAACCGTGGCCATTCATGCAGCAGTACCATATCGTGTCTAACATGTACTCCCATTTCTTTTTGTACTTGTTAAATCTCCAAAAGCTACACTACTTTGTTCTATATAGATTTATATCCTTTTATGAAAATTCAAGAAGGCTAAATTAAATAACAGTTTCATTGATGGAGCAAAAGCGAGAACCGAGGTCCTAACTCTAAACGAATATATGTATATGGAGCAATAGTTCCTATAATGATAAGTTATATAAAAGATAACGTATAGTACCACCATTCTGTAAAAGAACATATAATAAATTTTGAAGCTATAGCACAGAAAGACAAAATTGCAAAATAATATCGATAATCCATCACATAGGACTGTAGGACAAACCAAGTTAGTAAGCCCAGCTTCTAATGCATATATGTAGGATCCTTTGTCTAGGAAACTTTAAACCAAACACCCACAATAATAATGTTTATTCATTAAGAATTCTGAAACCCATAAATTACAGCCCCTAGACCCGGGAGGCTCTAGTTTATCTCAGAATAATGTCCAAGTCACAATATTTTATACCTAATCATCTACAAACGTGGATTGGGATTGGGCGGGAATTGAACAAAACCAGCAGCTTATTTAGAACTCACTCAAAAATGTAGAAGCCATCTTCTGATGCAGAGCTTATAATCTACTAATATATCATCTAGTTCCATCACTGCTTCACCTAAAAGGAGATAGACAATCTAACTATTGCGACTAAAAATAAAATAAATTGATGGTAACCAATTAGTCTGTTGAAAAACTACGACAGCTACTTTACTCATAATAAAAGTGAGAGAGTGCATCAATATAAAATATACTCACAACACATGTGAACTTTTGAGATAGGACATACTGGTATGGTGATAGCTGACGAAAAAGGTATGCCATGTTCAATGTATAATCTAGCTTTGTATGTACTATATGCAGGAATAATCGCTATCATCATTGTCAACAAAACTAAGACATGCGGTCCATCTTGGTTTCTGAAAGAACTCAACTCTGCACGTCCAATACGAGAGTCAGAAGTGGGTTGATTGCACCACCAGATAGTACCAGTAGGGGAGCAGGCACTTCCATACCAAGGTGCTGAATCGGCTCGACCGAATAGGCGAAGTAGCCGGCACACGGAGATGAAGGCTGAGATGCGCTGGCGCCGGCCATAAGCCATGGTGCTACTCCGCGGCACCCGTTGTCACCCATGCGGGAGGGCTTTCCGCTCGCCATGCCTCCTACTCGGCCGCCGTAGCTCGAGGCGAAAGCAACTTCCAGCCCTGTCCCTCTCCTCCTCGACCAGGGCAGCGCTCTCGGTAGTTAGCTTGAGTTTAGGGGGCTATGGTGGCTATTCCTCCCTTCTCTCTTCTCAGGATCCACCAACGAAACCAGAACACAATAGAGAGAGAGGAGAAAATCCACCAACTGAATGAGAGAGAGAGGGAGGAATCAGTTCTGTATGTAAAATCCCAATTCACCGAGCCAGAAAAATACCGAGCATCAGAGAAAATCCACCAATCACCAGTGCCCCAATGGCGAGACGGTACTGCTAAGCCGCAGACCGGACAAGACAGCGGGGGAAGCAGGAAGAAGCGGAAGCCGCCGTCCGCCATGGCTGCCGCGCCCGCGAGAGTCGAGGAGGGTGGAACAAAAAATTGTACTCCATAGAAGACCAAATGGGGAGGGGACGAATTACCTTCGCAGATCGAGAGGGATAGGGGAAGTGGAGGGAAGGGGAGCCGGCGCCGTTGCCGTGCAGGGGACTGGAGAAGGCGGACGCCATGACCCAGAAATTGGAGGTGCGGGTGGGGGCGATGGAGAAGGAGGTCAACCTGTGGAGGAGAACCTGGAACGGGTGGGTCGTTAACTTTTTTTACCTAGCACAGAAGTGGGATGTGACTGAGGGTGGGGCTAGCGGTGAATCCAATGATATCAACTCGTACGACTCCATGGCGTTTGTTTAGGATCTGACGGTCGTAAACGTGTGCGCATGAGAGGCCCTAACCAGGCGGGTACCTGACCACGCTTAAGCTTATAGGTAATGTCTCGGCGCTGCACAACCCCGGCGCCTCCACAAAATATGCCCGCGCGCCTACCCAGACACGCTGGATTCTAGCGCACTTGCCAGTTTGAGGGCTAAACTTTTGCATGTTTAGAGGAGCACTAAAGTTTGTATTTATGGTTTGGAAAACATACATGTTAATTTTTGAATGCAAATTTGCAACAACAAGGACAATAGTAACAAGACAAGCACATTAAATTTCATATTTTAGAAAATATATTATCTATTAATTTCATATTTACTGTTCATTCTGTATCATATGCTTTCCCGAAGTCAAAATTACATGCACGTTTAGAGTGACATAAAACTTTGTGTACTTACTAATCATTCGTCGTTTTTGTGCACCTACATTCTTAAGTACATCTGCCCCCCCCCCCCCCACACACACACACAACTGTTTGTTTCAATGTATGCTAGACCTTATATATATACACATGCTTTCTTTGTTTTACCCTCTCGATTTTCTTGGCGAGAGCGTGGAATCGCCTCAGATGGCCATGTCAGAGGCAGAAGTTTGTTGTACTCTGCTTCCTCTTGAAATGAGTGGCATCCAGATATTTGTTAGTAGTTGGAGGGATCATAGACGTGTGCATCATCTAGTTCAAAGACCAGAGCATGTTTTTCTTTTCAGGAAATAAGATGAAGCCCAAATATAATAGGAAAAATGATGTAAAGGAGAGCACAAAGAACAACAAAGAGACAAGGGTGGACTCCCCCGTAGAATAGCGTTTGTGTCTTTAGTCGAATAGTGTGCTCTAAAATGAATAATTGTCCATATAGAATGGTCTGAATCATGAAGCGTCGATCGGCCAGGTTGTACAGGCGCTGAGAACCATGTTTCAAGGTGTATTTTCGATTTAAGTGACTTTATTTTTCCATTTCCATGTTATTAAGGCAATAACACTAGGGAGATTGGGCATGCTTGGACTATTAATAATAGGTTGTATGCTGGCCATTGAAACGCTTCAATCAGGATGATTTCCTTCGACAGCAGCGCGGCGGCGCAGTTTGATGATATTATGGTCATGCTTCTAATTCTGGATCTCTGAGTTTAGTTTTTGAAATAGGGAAGCAAATTGTGTTGCTGGTTGAGATGGCCTCACTTCCGTGTGTTTGGCTGTATGAACTGCCGGAATTGATAGCATCTCTGCTAATTGAAGATGTATCTATAATTTGATAAATAAAGCTCACAACGGAGTCCATTGTTCCCTAATAAATACTTGAAATGGACGTTCCAGGACTCACTTTCTTTTTAGTTGTGGCATAAAATTTGTGATAATGTACTATCACTTCCTCTTATTTATGTGCGCACATGGCTCTCATGACTCTTCCTTTGCAATGTGTGCTGCACCTCATATATAGACAGCATGTTTCCTTTCTTTTCTTGTCATGTACAAGCTCGATTCTCTTTGAGTAGCATTGAATTGCCCTAGATGACGCTCTTGTGGGGGGTGGAAGTTTGTTTTGCTTTGTTTCAACTCGGAATGAGCGGCATCCGGAAGTATGTTAATAGCTTAACACGTGTCGGCAGTCCAAATAGGTAAAATGCACCTGGCGCCAAGCATACTTTTCGACATAAATCTGACAAGCGGTGGGCTCCCGCGCGGGTGGCGTTGTAATTGGCTTTTATGGATGAGTAATAATCCTGTGTGTAGACAGGCCTAAATCTTAAAGCTTTGCTCGGCCAGATTGCAGCTAAGCTTAGAAAATAAAAACATGTGTCAAGAGGTATTTTGGTTTTTGGAACTAAGCTTTGCTCGGACAGATTGCAGCTAATAACATGTGTCGAGATGTGTGTCGTACGGCGAGCACACGACCCAGCAACCAGAATCAGGCCCCGGTGTACCCGCCACAAGCACAACGCAAAATCAAAATATGCAGAGTCAGTATTCCCACCCGCGCAGGATAAATAATACTCCCTCTGATCCAAATTAATGGATCAGATTTATCTAGATTCGGATATATCTAATCGATCATATTTTAGTGTTAGATACATTCAAATCTAGACACCATTGATTTGGATGAGCGAGAGTAGAAACATGTTTAGGGAGCTTTTATTTTGTTTATTAAGAGCCGGATATAAAACTATAGTTGTTTGCAAATTTTATGGAGTAAACAAAAATATCGTGACAAGTGTTAAATGATAAGCTAGGCGCTAAATTTGCTGCTTGTTTTGAGCATCGAATATTGTATTTTTCATTAACAAACATATATGTTATTTTTTCTCGTGCAAATTTGCATGAACACGGAAACACGGACATGGTAACAAAACAAGTAAATAAAATTTCAGACTTACCTGTTTATTTTAGATTTACTATTCATTCGGTAGAAAATGCTCTACGAAAGCCACAAATCCATGCCTGTTTAGAGTAACATAAAACCATTGTGTAGTTATTAACCATTTCCTCTCATGTGCACATACACTCTTAAGCACCTCTGCCTCCCACTATCCTTGCTTTCAATATAACTAGCATGGTGGCCCTCGCAATTGCGAGGGTGTCTTCTTTATTGAGTTGAAAAATATGGCGATATACATTTGTAAGTTTATTGACTATGCAAGAAATAATATGGCTTAATTGCATAAATAAAATATTATTTTTTATTTTAATCATATTCCTTTTGTGAGTAAATTATATTACGTGATGTTACACCTTTCTTTGTGCCCCACTTAATAAATATAACTAAGGTTCAGCTGAGCAAGATGTAGCATATGTTTATAATAGGAAAATATATGTTCTTAGTTAAGAGGTAGACTGAATAAGCAATAAGAATTTTCCAATTTATTTTCAGAAGTTATTTGCACCTCTTGTTTACATCTTCTGTTTTGAAATGCAATATTCTCAATATGATCTAAAATGTGTAATTTTTTTGGCATGGGGGTTTAAAGATGAAACTTTAAGTAATATTAGAATAGGTCGCAACATATTAAAGTCATAATAAAACCAAAGGTATTTTTCAACTCAAATTTAAAGATTTTAGTTTGTTTTGGCATGTTTCTCTAATATAATGATATATCGATGATCAATGATTGGGAAGTTTGGCAAAATATGTCTCTACAATATCATCTAATTTAAAACAAATCAACTATTCATTTCTATCTCTCTTTTGTAACTTTAGCCCGTCCTACCCGCTTCCCGCTCTTAAAATATGCTATCATTCACATGTATTTGTTTGTTTCATTTTAATGTGAATGTGGCAACATGGAAATTCCAGTTCATGCATCTTAGTTAGTCAATTGTTTATTTTTTTACTCAAGTCAGACACGGTTTTACATTCTAAAGGATTTAGATACATGTATGATATGAATATATGAAAATACTATGATTCCTAATAACTTAATAAAAATTTATAAAGAGAGTAGGGTATGAGTTAGAGTATTATGAACATAGTTAATTATGATAGAATATACAATTTTCATATTTCCTAGTCAACATATCAGAGAATATCAGGTGGAATTCAAGTAGATACCACGTACCATGGAAGATACATAGAGATAGATATTATATATTATCAAATGCTTAATTACTCTCAAGAGAATCCAGAACTTCTGCAAGTAAAATGAAAATCTGAACTACTTCTACATTTTGTTTCATAACTTACATGCTATTGCAGGAAATCATATGTAGCACCTTCCTGGATTATAGAGAGATTTTTTAACCTAGATACACCAGAGCACCTTTTTGCAACCTTCGAGAAAATTGGTATTTGCGAATCTATTATATACTAAAAGCAATATAAGAGTGTTTTTCGAGGCACCAGGTTGATCCACGTCACCTAAATTATATTAACCATTGGATATATTACTTAAGGCTATGATTTAATTATCAGATTAGTACAATACGGATTTAACGTGTCACGAGTCCTTTTATAATATAAAACGTCCAGCACGTCACGTGTCAACTCTTATATGTATATAAGGAAATAGCACACGTTCAGATGGGCCCAGCAGTCACATGTTCCAATTTACAACACGTAGAAGAAGTAAACTCTAAACCTGATCGGTCATTGCAAATTGCAAATTGCCGAAAACTGATTGATCTACACGTATGAAGCCAACCCTAAAACGTCAGCCATGGATCGCTCCAAGGATAGCTGAGTCAGTCTTTTGAAAAAAAAACTGCTTGCCCTTTCTAGCTACTAATATTCAATACAGATCTCCTTTCGGCTAGATGATGAATCTATTTGAAAAAAAAGAGACGTGTATATGGTGGCAATTTAATACCTGTTTACAAAGATTACATTGACTGAAACGTTCACCATTAATCTCCTTCAGTTAGCTGAGTTTGTTTGAAAAAATGTGTGCCATAGCTAGAACATGGTAACAAAGTTAAAGGTCTATTTCAATTTTATGTTTAAATTGATTGTCACATGTACCATTAATTGTTCAGTATACACATCATAAAAAATCCATAGAAACTCCTTAGACATAAATATTGTCCAAAAAATATACTCGGTACAACTTTTTATTTCCAGTCGAGTCTTCATTATAGTACTCTCTCTCTCTCTCTCTCCAATCCATAATAGGTGCCACCATTTTAATACAATTTTGTACTTAATCAGAGACACTTTATAAGATACAACTGTTCCCTCTTGGAAACCTCTTTCATTTCTCTTCCCAAACTTGGGGCCTCTGTTCGGAAATAAGTGACTCAACATTGTCTAAATACGGGTGCATCTACACACAAAAATGCGCCTAGATACATTGATTATCTAGATTTTTTATAAATACAAACTTGAGTCACTTATTTCTAAAAAGAGAAAGTATACAATAGTCAAAAGTAAACACTGGTCTCTATAGGATGTCCCTAAGAATCAGATGTAAGTTGACTTTAAATTTCTTTTGAATAAAAGTGATACCATATCATTTCAAATTCGGAAGCAAATATTACCGGTGACATATCCTCACAGCAAATTGGTACTGATAGTTGTGTAGTTGTATCATCGCTCTCCCTTAAGGATGCCCATTATTCCCAATAACCAACATTCGATCCTCCATGTTTTATGAAAAAAAAAAGAATCCATCAATTGCTTTTTTAGCTTTACTCCGTCAAACTGCACAATCATCATATGGTGTTTATATATGTAAATTCATAGAATGTTTCAAACATGATGAATTGATGTTATCTTATTAATAGTTCTTTAACTCGATACACTTTGTATTGATCTATTGTTTGTGATATGTCATGTATGGCAATGATGATCTATTGCTTTTAGTTTGTTTAACTACAATAATGTGATTTAGTGAAATTATGGTTACTTACGATATCTCTGCTAGATGATGCTTTAAGATCCATTATTACTGTGCTACTAGAAATCACTGATACTATATATTGAAGTTTCTATACTAAACAAAGCTAATACCATTCATTGTTTTAAATCTGATGGGTTTTTGTATTTTAATGTATTCTTAGAGGGTCATTACTATGACTGGCTATTGCAAAATATTAAAAAGTCTTGATAACATAATATGGGTATTTATGCATATGCTAGCCATTAGTATAATGGACCATATTTTACAAGATGGTCATGAAAAACATCTATAAATGTTCGATACATGGATTTTATCTTAGGCGCGCCACATTGGATTTATGTATGATACGATGGCAGTCTCGCAGGAGAAAGGTTACGAGAAGCTGCAAAATTAGACTGGTATGTGCATACATACATACGCCTCATATACATATAGGTATCACCTAATACATTCCCTCAAATTTTAAAAACCGAATTAACCTAATACACATTTTTTGAGACCAAAGATAATAAAAAATCAAGAACGTAATTCGTAAATGTTAAATTAACCTCGCATGTTTAGAAAATTAATATGAGACCTAAGTCGTTAGACAGATCCGTGATGCCAAAGACATCCTCTACGCGTCACGTCGTTGGAATTGACAATCATGTAGAAAAAATGGCAACCTACTAAGAAGTCAAAACTTAGTTCGTCCATGACAATATGGACATCAAATGATCAATATAATTGAGTGAAAGTGCAGAATAAATGAATTGGAGGTTACGATTAAGATGAGCCAAGTTTTAAAAAATAGTCAAACATACTATTGCATCCATTAGAAATAAATGCCATTGTTATTGATCTATTAAATATATTACTAAAACAATGCAAAACAAAATAAGATCAAAAAATTCGAGCTAAAATGTATTACCATTTTTTAATAACATAAATAATGGTCAAACTCATATATTGTCGATTGTCCATGTTTAGGATATTATGTATTTCACAACATGAGAGTGTCACATAATGGTCTAACCATCATAGTATCGTTTCTCAACAAAACCAAAATTATTTAACAATATGAATGCTAGCATCACATAATTATTCAACCCAAAAACTACCAGGTAGCTCACAGTCTAAACTTTAATTCGATATACCAATTTATTCTCATGCACATACTTCACATGTTCATTAATGTAGTGTTTTGGTAATAATCTTATAATCTTTCACCCATGAATTGAAAAAATCAAAGATGTTTTCTAAGCATAAGATATATATTTAGCACATATATTGTTTTCCTTTAACATTTGTGAATGTATTAATACTTCCATTGTATTTTAACACACTAAAGAAATAAACTATAGGTGATGCCCTCGCAATGCGAGGGCCCCCATGCTAGTTTTAGAACATCACAAAAGAAGGTCGTGCACATAGATAATAGTTAGAAGCCTAGGAATATAAATCTCCGTAAAAGTACTAATAGACATATTGTTTGATGAAAATCTATATGGGTAAGTTTCAACAAAATATATGGGTGTGATTTCTATATTTCAGAACTTACTGGTACTTGTTCTTGCTAAAATTAGAAAATATGTATGCTGGAATGTAGGTTCATTCTAATTCCGAAGCAATACCTATTCTCTGTAATACATATAATAAAAGAGTAATCTACATTACTGCAGAATTTTCTGGAAACTATTAGTAAGCAATCAAAGAGTACATGCATGATCGACCGTCAGACCTCATGGAAATGCAAGCTTTACACCTGACAATTCATCAGCCAGATTACTTTGTCGTGGCTGCTGCATCTTCTTGTCTTCGACCCAAGGAATGCAGGGAAGAAGTGCGGTTGGTTACCAAGAGGAGCTCAAAAAGATTAGCCATGAAGAGTAGACCAAGACAGCTCAGTGCTCTGTCTCTGCCAAAAGCCATGCCTAGAACGAACGAATTCATCGGCATCCATGGCCGTTGTACCTGTGTATATGCTTGATTTCCTTTTGCATCGGCTGTAACTTTGCTCCACGGGCCAGTGCGGAAGCGACGACTCCACCATCGGCGCTGCCAGAGCCTGCCGCCGTAACCTCCACAAACCGACCACCTTAGAAAAAATCGATCTTGCTTGTTGAAGGATAGAGAGAGAGATTGGCGGAATATGTTGGTTGTATTATTGAGCCTCTTGGGCGAGTATATGTAGACGTACAGGGACCAACTTGGAGTACAAGACAAGTAACCTACTTGGAGTACAAGACAAGTAACCTAGTCTATCCCTAACAGATACGTATACTCTAACATCCCCCGCAGTCGTAGCGGTAGCATCGTGAACAACTGGAACGTCGCGAACGGTCAGACTGGAGAGCCGAAGTAGACCAGTGTGCTGACATCCCCCCGCAGTGGTAGCGGGAACGTCGTGGACGGTGTCACGTCGCAGAAGCTTGGACCGTAGAGGATGCTGGTGAGGAGCTCATGCGAGGTGGTAGCCCTTGTGCCGGTGTCGAGTGAGCCGAGAGCGGTGGGTGCTGCAACCTTGGTCGAGGTAGCCACGCGAGGGGTCGCCGTGGTCGATGTCGTGGTCGGGGTTGCCTGTGTCGAGGTAGCCGCATATTAAGCCGCGTGCACGTAGTGCAGCCAGTAGAAGGACGGAGACGCGTCAGGGCAGTCGTCGGAGAGAGCGATGCCGAAGCCGATGCAGTCCGAGCCGTCGAGGACGAGGTGCGGCCATGGCTTTGCCAAAACCAGGCGCACGTCGGGGACGAAGGCATACTCTGGTTGTGCCAAAACCGAGTATGCGAAGTCGGTATGACGCAATGAGGCACGAGAGGAGGTAGTCGATGCCGAAGACCTTGTCGAAGCCGATGAAGACGAGGCGCTACAACCGAGCTTGCCGGACTGGGAACGAGGGGACGAAAGGCACGACCGGTGTTGCGATGCGGGCATGCGAAGAACGGGACCAGTAGAAACAACTTCACGCCATGTCAGAGAGGAGACTAGCAGAGGAGGACTCTACGACGGTTGCGTTGCGCAGATCGGCGAGGTGCCGATGCAGGCCGCGGTTGTCGGAGTAGACGAGTAGGTGTGGTCGAGGACGAGGCGAGGACGACGGCGACGAAGTCGTGCTGGACGAAGACGTAGAAGGCGGCGAACCAGCGATGCCTAGACGGAGGGGTAGTCGGCGGGACCTACGATAGCCAGGAGTGGCCATGCAGGCTACCTGTGGAGATGCGGCGGCGGTGCTCGAAGTAGGCGAGGAAGAACCCGGCGACGTGACGAAGACCATGCGCGGACGGCGGCGACCCGCGCCGAGGGAGGTGGCGCGGTGGAAGCCTGCGACGTCCTTGCGGGGTGACGGCGATGACCGCGTGCAGCGATGCTACTGCCCGATGGGGCGGCGTAGCTGCAGGGCGCGAGTCGGTGCAGCGGTGTGAGAACCACCAGCGACGGACACGCCTGAGAAGGCGCGTTGGTAGCCGGCGGCGGGGACCAAAGGCGGCGACGCTACGGCCCGAAGGGGCGACGCAGCGGCAGCCCGATGCTCGATCGGTGGTAGGCGCGTGCTCGGGGACGTACTCGGCGGAGACGAGCGCCAGATCGGTTGATCAGACCGACGGCGGCGCTGTACGCGCCAAGTCCGTGACGACGGCAGATCGGAATCCGCGACGTCGTTGTCGGTGCAATCCCGGGCGATGACGGCGAAGACAATCCGAAGGGGGGTCGGCCGCGGCAGCCTCCCGAGGAAGCCGCAGCAGCCGGCCGCGGTGCGCGGCAGCCTGTCATAAGGCCGCGACGGCCTACCGAGGAAGGCATAGCGGCACAAGTGACAGGCGCACAGGCGCGGTGTAGATCGTCGATGCCGATGGTCGGAGTAGAGGCGCGGCGATGACGACGGCGATGGGCGACGCAATCCGATCTAAGATCGGTAAACCAAAAAAGAAAACCGATCAAGAGATCGGAAAAAAGACTTGCAGGACAGCCGATCACGGATCGGCGGACGAACTCAGATGGAGTTGCGCGGCCCCCGGCGGAGATCATGGAGATCGACCTCCCCGGGGGCGGCGCGGCGGAAGCGGAGGCGACGGCTAGGTCAAGGACCGTGCCGCTCTGATACCATGTTGAAGGATAGAGAGAGAGATTGGCGGAATATGTTGGTTGTATTATTGAGCCTCTCGGGCGAGTATATGTAGACGTACAGGGACCAACTTGGAGTACAAGACAAGTAACCTACTTGAAGTACAAGACAAGTAACCTAGTCTATCCCTAACAGATACGTATACTCTAACATTGCTAATCCATCTTTAATGTTTTTATTAGTAATCTCTTTGGCCATGAAAAATTTGGTGGAAAAGATCAACGCGTGCGCAAATCCGATCCGATAGTGAGGATTCTATGACGGCCAGCGAGACTTTCTTGATGACTTGGCCTGCCATATTTCCAACGTGAATTAGAGGTTGCATTCAATACGATTTGTAAGGAGATCTGACTGCTGATGTATTTTTGCCAAAAAAGACTCGTAATTTCCAAATATTACAAATGTTTCAATCGAAATAATTCCGATGATGTTGATTTGTTTGGGTAACGATCCCATCAGGTGGCCAGGTACGTATAAATCATTTTTTTGCTGGATACTACTTGTAGGCTTGTAGCTAGGTGTTCATGTGGTACACGCGTACGTGGCTCACTACATGTGTCTATACGGGTTTAATGTTTGATGGTTAAACGTGTCAATTTTTTATGTAACTTCTTCCAGGCCTTTAAATCTGAACCGTTATTATCAGAATCAATGGATTAAATATTTTTGGCTTATGTGGACAAACGTGGTGCCTCGAAAAATTCCCTTATATTACTCTTAGTATATAACTAGCAGTGTGGCCCTCGCAATTGCGAGGGCATCATTTTTAGTGTCAAATGTGATAACTAAATCAATTCAAATTTCATGGATATTCACTTCTTTATATACAGAATAATATATATGCATAATCTAAATATCTAACTATATATCATATAGATTCTAAAAAAACTATATATCAGATAGATGTGTGTGAACTCTTGGTTATTGTAGGTTGTGCTTTAATATATTGATATTTTGTCTAACAATAATCAGTGTATTGAGAATGTGCCCATTGGCATCTTACTCGTAATCTAAGTTAAATATACAATAAGAAGAATTCTTTAATAAGATTGAAATTTAAAGTGTCTTAGTTTGCTCATTTTAGAGAAATCATTCAAACTCTTTATGTAAAATTAAGAAAGGCAGATGGTCAATAGTCTAGTGTTCCTGTCTCCACCGGCTATCTCCACCGGCTCCTCTCATATTGATAATTTGCTAAGTTGTCGGGAGATAGGGTAACCTTGGATCCACCTCTCTTTTGTAGGTTTAGGTATCTTTCTTATTACCACTTATATGGGGAAATGGTGTCATACCAATAAGTTTTGGTTCTTCGCTCTACCGTATGACCATGAAGGTTTAGTCCATGGATCCAATGTCTCTTTTGCCTTGTTTTTTTTTATCTTTTCTCAGTATTTCAGGAATGGTGAAGCAATTGGGAAACCTGCATTTTGAGGCCCCATTTCAGAACAAAGAAAAAATATAGGAATTTAAAATATATGATTCCTATAGGAAAAATTACTATGCTACCATTTGGAACAAAGGAATAGATATCTCAGATTCATTTGAAATCCCTATGGAATAACATATTCCCTAGCAATTTTGGAGGAAAACAAACATGAGGTCTCACCTCATATTTTCAACTCATTGTGTTAGCAATTCTTCTGTTTTTTCCTCTGTGACATCCAAACGACATTTTGCAAGTTTTCATGTGGTTTTAGTTCCTACGTTTCTCCTATTAATGTCTTTTAACTTCATGCATTTTAAATGGAGCCTGAGTAATGTTGTCCCTAGATTTGTTTGACATATGATCTTAGTTAGGACACCGGGCCTCCTGAAATTCTAGTTATTATAAACCATAGATTTATGTTGAGGATATAGAACATGAATCTAATGGATGAATTCTTCTAACCATTATGCCAGACATGCTCTTCTTTACATTGAATTTGAATGAAATCAAATTTCTTATTTCAACTATTTTATTATTCCAGATCTCATATATTAAATACAGTTGGCCTCCTAGATCTTAGTACTAATTTTTATATAAATTGTTTTCAGATATCCAACAATTTCATGGACTTTATCTGCATTTTTTATGGAACCAAAATACAAAATTTCTTTCATTTTTACTTCTAAAATTACATGTAAAATATTTGGCGTCTTCTTTAATTTCTTAATAGAATGTTGGCTATCGAGAATTTCAATTGCTATACTAAATATTCAATAACTAAAAAATGTTGTGCACACACCTTGCACATTATTTTCTAATGATGTTTCAAACTCGGACTATATGAATCTTCGCAAAAAAAGTCCAGACTATATGAATAGATCAGCGTGTAACCACGTACCAAAGTAATTCCCTAGTCTGACACAATTTATTTCCGTTTAAACTTAAAGTTTTCTAGTTGCGACCTAATTTTTTTTTGGGGTTTAGTCATAAGATTTTTCAGCGAACATAAACACGTACCAAAGTAATGCCCTGGTCTGACACAATTTATTTCCGTTTATACTTAAGGTTTTCTAGTCGCGACCTAATTTTTTGGGGGTTTAGTCATAAGATTTTCCAGCGAACACCCCTTTTATATACAAACTCTTTCGTTTTCCGTTTAATATTAAGGTCTTCCAGTGCATGCTAATTTTTCCTTTCTTTCTTGCCTGAGTCCGTATAGGAAAAAAAGCGTGCAACCATGAACTGGCTAGATTTATTTCTGATTAATCTTAAGATTTTCCAAACTCGTTCCTTGGACATGTTGCATGCAAACTGTTGCCATTATTTCTTATTCTGTTCGGTACCAACCTCATACACGTTTTGGAGGTGTCTATCTCATACACGATTAGGACGTGTCAGCTTTTCCTGACAACATCAGTTTACGTAACTTTTCAACTATTAAATCTTAACCGTCAATTACAAATCCAACCGTCAATATAATAGTAGGGATGTGGATCAACCTGATGCCTCGAAAAACATCTTTATATTGGTTTTAGTATATAATAGATAGAATAGAATAGATTGCCTTAGAGGCCATGTCGGAGTCAGAAATTGTTGTACTCTGATTCTTCCTAAAATTAGTGACATCTAGAAATATGTCAATAGTTGGAGAGGTTCTGTGTATCTATTGATTCAAATGCCAGGACATTTCCCCTTCTCTGAAAAAAAGTTAAAGTCCAAATGAAAAAATGGTTTAAAGGAAAGCATGTAGGTGCGCGCTGTGGTCTCCTGTATGATAGTGTTTGTGGCTTTATATGCCAAATGTATACTCTAAAATGAATAATCCTCCATATAGAACGGTCAGAATCATGAAATAGAGGATTCTGAGACACATGTCTCAAGGTGCATTTTCCATTTCCATGTTATTCTCCACCACGCTTGATGGGATAAATAGTAGAAACATATCTTCACAGTGATTTTATTTTGGTTTGTCAAGAGTCAAATATACAACTTGGCTTCCAAGAGTATGATTTTTCACATCCGGAAATTAATTTACGAATAATAGAAAACACGAGAAAATTTTGATATGTACATATGCCTATCCTTTGGTTCTGCAAATGTTTATGGAAAAAAACACAAATATTATGACCTGTGTTAAAAGACAAGTTGATTGCCGAATTTGTTACTTATTTAGAGAAGTGAACGTTGTATTTTCATTGAAGAACCATACGTGTTAGTTTTGCACGCAAATTCACACAAAGGAGGACCATAATAATCGAAAGTACATTAGAATTTAAGAATCTAGTTTCTATTTATTTTAGATTTATTTTTTATTCAGTAGCACCTGCTCCCGAAGCCACAACTCCATCCCCGCTTAGAGTGATATAAAACCATTGTATACCTACTAATCATTTCCTCTCATTTATGTGCACCTACACGCTTAAGTACCTATGCCTCCCACAACTCTTCCTCTCGATATATGCTACAGTACACCTCATATATACACTCATGCTTCCCCTTTTTTGTCCTTATTTAGAAGTTTGATTCTCTTGGCGAGAGCGCTGAGAGTTGTCTTAGATTGCCACGTCTAAGGCATATATTTGCTGTACTACGCATCATCTTGTAATGAGAGGTATCCAGAAATGTGTAGATAGAAGTAGATGTTACTGTAGTGTGCATCAACTGATTCAGAGGCCGGGGCATTCTTCTCTTCTCAAAAAATAAGCTGAAGTCGAAATAGGAAAAATGGCATGAAGGAAAGCACGAAGAGCATCATGGAGACGACAGGTGGCCTCCTGTAGAATAGCGTTTGTGTCTTTAAATGTTGAATAGTATGCTCTGAAATGAACCATCCTCCGTATAGAACGGTCGAAATCTTGAAGCGGTTATCCGCCGGTTTTAGAGGACGTTGGGAACTTCAATGTGTACTTCTTGTTTAATTGTCTTTGTTTTTCGTTTCCATGTTCATATTGCCTCTGTTTTGGTGGGCAATATGCTCCAAATTTCGTAATAAAGCTTGATGTTTTACCTTCAAAAAAACTAGGGTGGCTGCAAATTGCCCTTTTTAATAACGATTTTTCTAAAATACAACTAGCTATGATGTAGCTTATGTCATAGCTAGCTATGCGATCGTTCGATCGTTTGCTTTATGATTGGAGTTGTTTTTGCTATTCGATGTTGTTTGTCACATTGTGTTGTTTGGTCCATGTTGACTGGTTCGAAATGATTTTGGCCCGTGTTTTGTTGTGTATGGGTGGGATTTCTTTGATGTTTTGGACCGCAATATTTGCTGCCCACGTTGTTCATGTTTATATTTGAGTTGTTTTTTCTTTTAGCTATTGGTTCTATCCAGGGCCGGCCCTGGAGGGGGACTAGCGGGGCAGCCGCCCCGGGACAAAAAAATATAGGGGCCCAAAAATTTGTAAGCCTAATATACATCGTAAAAAAAAATTGGGCTGCCAACCGATCGACTCACAACACGGCAGGGCATCCTCCCATTGATCGATCGCCTCGCCAGTCGCCTGGCCCCATCCCGTCGCTTCCTGTTCCCGATTCATCGATTCCCCTACTTCGTTCGGTACTTCCCAGGCCCCAGCGACCATGGTCGTTGCGTTTTGCCCTCCCGGCTCCCCGAGTCCCGTGCCGTACTCGGTACCCAGGGCGTACCGTACTCCCGTCGCTTTCCCTCTTCCCTGGATCGAATCACGGAATCGAGACGGAGCCACTCCGCCAGGGCCTGCTGCCTGCACTCCACCAGGCACGACCGCGACGTAGGGGGAGGGCTTGAGTGATGATAGATCGACAGGTTCCATCCCAAGTTCCCAACTCCCAGGAAGACCCGCGTCCGGCACCATCCGCCGCCGCCTCACTAGGTACATCATGTATTCAAATATTCCCTTGTCAAAACCACAATAAAAGACACGCATTTTCTTTTGGTAATTTACTGATGACTAGTGTATTAATCAATCTGATTGTTCTTTCTCCTAGTTTAATTGATTATGGCGTCCCAATCCGGTGCTCAGAAAAGAAAAAGGAGACAACAAGAGAAGATATTAATCAATCCTAATATTTCTATCGTTTATCGGATCTTATTTACCATGCTCGTGGTTGTTGCATCAGCTGAAAGAAGCTTTTCAAAGTTAAAATTATTGAGGAACTATTTGATATCTTCAATGTCTCAGGAGAGGTTAAATGGTTTGGCAAGTCTATGCATCGAGAAGAAGTTAGTGGACGAGATTGATATTGATTCCATCATCACGGACTTTGCTTCTAGGAATTTTCGGAGGAAATTTTAAGGTATCATGTAAACATTGTTATTTTTATATGAAAATTATAGTTGGAAGTGTATTTAAATATATATTTTTTCATATGAAGTTATATTTTTATATGAAGTTATATTTTTTAGTTGCAAATGAGATTGCAACTAAGGTTTTCGGCTGTTGTTTTGCCTACCAAACATTTTTTTTAGGTAACAACTGATGGAATTTCAACTTTCGTAAAACTGATTAAAACGACACCAAAAAAGGAAAATACTACATGGCCCTAGATTTTTGCAAGATGGATCTCACACCATACTTCCAAAACGCAATCAAGCTAAAGCTAGCGAGTACCTAATGACTACATCTGAATAGAAAATTAATTGTTGGTGAAAGGTGAAATTTTACGTGCAGGAAGGCAAGCCAGCTACCAACCACGCGGAATATTCTTTCAGTAAGAAGCAATGTTCCCGTCGACAGCGAGGCGCCCGTGGTGACTTCGTCAATTTTAAAACCCGATCCGCCGTCTTAATCTCTTGGATGTGCTCATAAGGGTAGGGTGTGCGTATGTGCATTTATAGGGATGGGTGCATGTACGTGTTGTGAGCATCTATAATTGTACTGTATTTCTCGAAAGAAATATAGCAGCGGCGGTACATGGGTCTGACCACGCACGCAGAGCACGGCAATAGCGGAAATCAGCAACGCAGCAGAGCACTATCAACGCGGCACAGGTCTAGCATCGACTAAGAATCACGTAGCAAATTTCAGTTAGCTGAGAGATTAGATCGATCCAAAAAGAAACACAAATATATTATGACTTGTGTTAAAAGACAAGTTGATTGCCGAATTTGTTACTTATTTAGAGAAGTGAACGTTGTATTTTAATTGAAGAATCATACATGTTAATTTTTGCACGTGAACATATGAACGCGGACCATAATAATCGAATGTACATTAGAATTTAAGAATTTAGTTTCTTTATATTTATTGTTCATTCAGTAGCATATGCTCCCCGAAGCTACAACTCCATCCCCGCTTAGAGTGACATTGTATACCTACTAATCATTTCCTCTCATTTATGTGCACCTACATGCTTAAGTAGCTATGCCTCCCACAACTCTTCCTCCCGATATACGCTACACCTCATATATACACTCAGGCTTCCCCTTTTTTTCTCCTCATGTAAAAGTTTGATTCTCTTGGCGAGAGCGCCGAGTTGCCTTAGATCGCCATGTCGGAGGCACACATTTGTTGTACAACGGATCCTCTTGAAATGAGAGGTATCCAGAAATGTGTTAAAAGAAGGAGATATTTCCATAGTGTGCATCAACTGATTCAGAGGGCAGGGCATTCTTCTCTTCTCGAAAAATAAGTTGAAGTCGAAATAGGAACAATGGCGTGAAGGAAAGCACGAAGAGCATCATGGAGACGGCCGGTGGCCTCCTGTAGAATAGCGTTGGTGTCTTTAAATGTCGAATAGTGTGCTCTAAAATGAATCATCTTCCGTATAAAACGGTCGAACTCTTGAAGTGGTTATCGGCCAGGTTGTAGAGGACGCTGGGAACCTCAATGTGTACATTTTTGGTAGCTAAAGCTGACATGTACCTAATGACTACATCTGAATAGAAAATTAATTGTTGGTGAAAGGTGAAGGTGAAATTTTACGTGCAGGAACGCAAGCCAGTTGCCAACCGATTAGATCGATCCAGGACCGTGCTACGTTTAGAACGGTCGTTAAATTATTAAACCTGGCGGGATATAGACTGCAGTTGCCTGAAACTGGATTTACGCGAGCGAAGTCAAAAGAAAATGGCAAAAAAAGAGTCGGCTTGCATAAAGAGAGTAAAAGACAAACTGGTTACGTCCAAGCTGAAGAGCGTGGTCGCGGAAAAAGTACTGCTAGCTTAATTGAGATTTGTTTTCCTACTACCCGAACACATGAAGACGATGCAAAATTTACGTAAGTGCCACTGGTCGTGGGCGCACGGATGTGCACACTGGCGGGCGCAGGCAAGCCGTGTCGTCTTACACAATTAAATACATGTGCCTCTCACGAGTCACGACCCATATATATACACACGCACGCCTCCTTTCTTTCTTCACATGTACAGGCTCGATCGATTTCTCTTGGCAACAGCGTGAAATTGGAGAAAGTTTGGTTTGCTTTCTTTGTTTACTACTATGAGTGAGCGGTGTCCAGGAGCATGCGTCGCCTGGGAGAAAAGGAACAACAACAGAGAAAAGCATATGACACCTAGGATTAGGAGCCACGATGACTTCGGGGTGATCTTGGGGATGTTGTGCAGCACTTGTCGATGCGTGAACTTGCGTAGGTTCTCTCTAGGCTTCTGTCATTATGTGAAAGCCTATGGAGGTCGCTGATGGTTCCCGGGCGCTTGAATCCCCTTGGAAGGCACCTATGAACTGGTCGCATAGGTCTTGCCAAGGCTTGATGGAACCGGCTGGCAGGTTGACAAGCCACGCCTGCATCTCTCTTTAGCGTGAGTGGGAACCAGTTGGTCCTAAGCCTCTCGTTTCCTCCGACCACTTGTACGGCGGTGTAATATATTTGTAGAAAGTCCCTAGGATTGGTCTTTCCGTCGTACTTGTATGGTATGTTTGGCGGAAACTTGGGAGGCCAATTTACTCGACGTAGCTCGGGAGGTGAAGGCGGTGTAGCCAGCCGCTAAGGCAGGGGTGCTCCGCCCGGCCCACACTAGTTCAACCTCTTCATGGTAGCGACGCTCCCGATGGCTCTTGATGCGCGTTCGGGCATCTTCTCCTTGTCACACATCTAGTAAATACATGTCGGAGGTCCCATGAGCGGGTGAGACTAGAAGATCCAACTAAGATATGGCCATCGCCTCTCTCTCTCTCTCTCTCTCTCTCTCTCTCTCTCAAAATTACGGGAAGGTTCTGGCTCGCGATGGCCCCCCTGGGTGGCACGATGTGGCATGCGATGAGCAACCTAGGGGTCTCCTTCCCGAGGTGGGCGCCGGGGTAGAACATACTCTAGTAACGTGACATATTTTTCTATTGTGGAGTTTCCTATTTGTTGCGATCTCCACAATAATCCGTAGTTATGGCATTGGTTGTATAGTTATGACAATGATTGTAATAGTAATGCTTAGGATTGTAATCTTGTCTATTTATAGACGTGGAATGGAATGGCCCAAACATGATCAATCTTCTCACATGGTATCAGCCAAGAACACACAGAGCACATAGTTTTTTTTACCCGGGTTTAGCCAGCATTGTGTGAAACCTTACGTCATATAACTATAGTGTATACGTTGGGTGGATGATAAACTGCATGGTACAGAGTTTGTTCCCGATGAAGGTTACGCCAGTTCCTTCTCTTCTAAGATCGTTCTCCCCTCCTCTCACATCACAGGCCTTCTTTTCTAATGATAAGGGGACACTAGATGTCGGCTGCATGGCCGCATTACTCCGAGCGCGGTGCTTGGACATGACCTGGCTTTCTAAGTCTAACACCTTGGGCGCGTGGCTGGGTCTCAGGCCATGTGCACATGATGTTGTCCAGAATTAATGGACATGTCACTGAGATGGCGCCAAGTCTGCCCCTCCCGTGGCTCTTGGTGTTATTATGGCGGTGCTACCGTACCATGTTCTCCATGATTAATGTCGATGCAAGTTTCCGCGAGGAGGAGATGCGGGGAGCTACCGGGCTGGTGATCCGCGATCATGCTGGTTCACTACTTAGAGCACAGGCTCTATGGTACGAACATGTTGCTAACCCTATGGTAATAGAGGCAATTGCCATCCGTGATGCGGTTATGGTGGCCATGGAAAGAAACTATAATCAGATTGAAATTGAGTCTGATGCTCAGGAGGTGGTCAAACTTATGAATGAACCTAGAATTGGCAGATCTGAAATTGCCAGTATTACCTAAGAAGTTAAGGAGTTTAGTGTTTTCTTTACTAGTTTTAGCATTGCTTATGTGGGTAGAACTGCTAATGAAGCAGCTCATAGATGTGCTACCAAAGCTAGTGTTGTTAGAAGGAGATGTTTGTGGATTAATAATTATAAGCCACCATTCTGTGTAGACGTCCTTCTGAGATATTGTAATGACTCTGAGTAATATATAAAACTCCTTGATTCGAAAAAAAAGGTTCTCCATGGGCACTATCTTGGTTCGGGGGCGCGAGGGCAGGCTCGCTTGGGCAGACCCGGGTATGGTTTTCCAAGGCACTCTAGAGGGTTACTTATAGCTTGATGATTGATATTTGGTTTCATACTTTTTTTGAAATGGAGGAAATACCCCGGCCTTTGCATCATTTTTTTGCTTTATACTTAAGATGTCTATAAGTGCACTTGAGAATGTAAAGTTTAATTTTCCAAGACTTCAGAGGATTGTTGCACCAAACTGGCTGCAGCGTTGAGCCCTACCAACTGAACTTATACGGATGTCTTTGAGAGATCCTCTTGCACACACCTACAAAATTGGTAATGACATACTAGTTTTTAGTATATTGCAAATATTTTACAGGACGGGAGAGTGCCCTCCCATATTAGATACTAGTAAATGTCCACACTCCACTATCCGACTCATAAAAATTCGTGAATGTACTTCTTCTTATTTATGTGCACCTACGCTTTTAGATGCACATCTCTCATGACTCCTCCTTGCAACCTCTCATATATAGACGCATAATTTCTTTCATCTCCTATCATGTACAAGCTCGATTATCTTGGCCAAAGCGCGGGTATTGCCTTAGAATCTTAGATGATGATGCCCTTGTCGGAGGCAAAAGTTTGCTTCATCTAGGAATGAGCGGCATCCGGAAGTATGTTAATAGCTCAAGACGACTATCCAGTCTTGTCATAATAAAATCAAGTGGCGCCCAGGCGTAGCAGAAAGACATGGACACAGCCTTGGTCTACGTGTGGTCGGCCTGCTGTATACTGAATACTACGGTGTTTCCCTTAGCCGTAGAATAATTGGCGTGTGGCCGGCCTGCTGTATACTGAATAATACTACGGTGTTTCCCTTAGCCGTAGAATAACTGGCTTTAATGGAGGACCATTGACGGTCTAAACCTTTGTTATGTATTGATCCAAATTCTATAAAGTATAGGTCAACTTCTGACGAGTGGACTGAGATCCGTCGCGGTACGGTACGGATCGTTAAAGATCTAGGTTTCCACCTCTTTATAAACCTCTTGTAAGCCGCCAGTTGGGATGAGTTGCATCTGTAAAATCCCCGGCATTTGTAGATACTCCCTGATATAGTAAAGTTTCGCTGGCTGACATCCGTGATTTTTTCCTCTCTTTGTTGGAGAGGTTTTTCCACGTTAAATTTGTATCCCCTTGCTATGATTTCTTTTCCGTTCTTCATTATCTTCTTGTCGCAATTATAACAACCTTGAACCTTAATTTGTTGGGCCAAATTGTACCGGACACGATAGCATTGATCTCTCTAATGTATTTCGATTGGACAGTTCAGTGGATATTTGGCCCCAAGGCTCCTATTATTTCAAAATACTTGAAATATTATTTATGAGTTTCAAACAAAATTGATATAGTATCCCGGAGAAGCAAGTCCAACAAAATCTGCATCTGCGCGCCCACAAGTCCACACCGGATTCTAGGGCTCTTGCCAGCACGGTTGACCAAATAAATGGTAGAAACAAAAGTTTTTGGTTTTTTTATTGTTTGTTATGAGTCAGATATCCAACTCGCTATCAAGAGCATATTCTTCCGCATACGGGAATAATTTTGTGAATGACAAAAGAAACGAGAAAATCAGATATGCATGTGTGCGTGTTCCTTGGCTGTCTGCAAGTCTTATAGAGAAAACACAAATATTGTGACTCGTACTGAACGATGATCTGAGTGATGAATTTATTCCTTGTTTAGAGCACTGAAATTGATATTTTTATTAGCAAACATGCATGTTTATTTTTGCATGCAAATTTGCACCGAAACAAACCATATTTACAAAAACTTTCAGGATTTTTAATTTTATGTTGCTCAGTAACATATGTTCACCTACACTCTTAAGTACCTCTGCCTCCCACAACTCTTACTCTTGATATATGCTAGATTGTAAAGGATTCTGAGAACATGTCTCAAGACATATTTTTGGTTTTCGTAGCCTTCACTTTTCATGTTCAGACTAGAGTGACATGAGTAGCTGATGTACTGCATACGGAGAGTACACGGCCCGCATTCAGAATCAGGTCCCGGCGCACTGCAGCCTCAACCCGGGCGCCTCCACCAAATTTGCCCGCCTACCTAGCCACGCTAGATTCTAGTGCTCTTGCCAAATTGAGGGCTAAATTTCTTGCTTGCTTAGAGCATTAATGTTTGCATTTTTTGTTGGAAAACATACGTGTTAATTTCATGCAAATTTGCAACAGCAAGGACCATAGTAACAAGATAAGCACATTAAATTTGATATTTAAAAAATATTGTCTATTAATTTCAGATTTACGGTTCATTCCGTAGCATATGCTTTCCCGAAGCCAAAACAACATGCACGTTCAGAGTGACATAAAACTTTGTGTACTTATTACTAACCATTCATCTTATTCTGTGCACCTACACTCTGAAGTACATCTGCCCCCCTGCCCCCCCCCCCCCCCAACCACCACCCCCCACCCCACACACCCCACCCCAACTCTTTCTTTCAATGTATGCTAGACGTCATATATGCACATGCTTTCTTTGTTTTATCCTCCTGTACAATCTCGATTTTCTTGGCGAGAGCGTGGAATCGCCTCAGATGGCCATGTCAGAGGCAGAAGTTTGTTGTACTCTGCTTGCCCGTGAAATGGCTAATTTATTTTAAATAATACGAATTATTTATTAAATTCTACGAATAATACACAAATTTGAGGAATCTCAAATCTAGCGTGGCCTCGGGGCTGAAGTACCGACCAGAGCCCGTAGGGGGACAAACTCCCGAGAAGGTTGTCGGAGGCACGCACGGCGTGGCAGAGAGGCCGTCGGGTGTTGCTACCTTGACTAGCCTAATCAGGGTCTTAACCCCGATTGGCCTAGAAGTCCCCCAAGCTTGCATGGATCATGATACGCGTTAACAGACGTGTTACATTAACTAAATAAACTTGATCAATCTAGGCTTGTCTTCGGTTCACACCATTTTGTCCTGCCAGCCGATTCCTGCCAATTTTCTCTCGCCAATGTTTCGTGTCGTTTATCTCCCGTCACTGCTTCCCTCGGTTTTCCCACTTTTTTCTCTCGCCTATTCTTCCCAGCGTCTCTATAAATCCGGGCACCGATATGTTTTCTCTTCCATCAGTTCACATGTTCCTCCTCTTTCTCTCGCATTTCCTTTTGTTCTTTTTCCCGCCAATCCATCCGATATTCCATCATGAGTGTGCCTTGTTTGTACCCAGGCTATAGTCCTAGGAATATGAAAGATGCCAGGTTGCCACAAGGGGTGACACACGAGCGTTGTTGGTGCGGCCACCTCGCCAAGGTCAAGGAGTCGATAAATCTCTCCACTTGCATGGGCATGAAGTTTTTTATGTGTCCCAACTACGACGCAAGCCCGCCCCGGCAAGCGAGTTCATCGTACAAGAGGCCTCCGGTATGTTCCCAAAGCATGGTTAATATGAATGAATCATGTTATTATGTGTTCTTTAATTCATTCCATTGATGTGCTTGCAGTCCCCTCCTTCTCATTGCAAGTGGTACCATTGGCTTGACACGGAGCAGCTAGCTTGGGTTGTGCAAGATATTCATGATAGGATCCAAGTTGTGTGGGCTGCCTTTCATGAAGAGGAAAGTGCCGAAAGGAGGGCCGAGCAGGAGAAGAAGGAGTAGGAGAGAGAGCTGAAAAAATTAAGAGAGGAGAGATCTCAGAACCAGGAGATAAACATGAAGAGGAGGGCGGAAGAGGAAGAGCGCGGGTATGCGAAGGAACATATGCACAAGGAGGCCCATGAGACGAAAAGGAAGAGATTAATACAAAGGGCTACTAAGGCACAGGCGGCATAGGAACATGGGGACAAGACCGGGAAGTACCCGCGCTAGACTCAGGGAAGGTAGATGTATGTCTCAGTACTGATGTATCTTCATTTCAGTTATAGTGTCCCGATGTATCTTAATTTCAGTTGTAGATGTATCTTCATTTCAGTTGCATTTGTTGTTTAGTAACTTAATTTCCGCAAATATACTTCCTCTAGTTATCATGGCACATTATAGTCTACAAATATACTTCTAATCCTCTAGCTTGTTAGCTATCCAAGTATACCCATAAACATACACAAATGATTGTAGTTAGCGAGAAATTATGGTTTATCCTTGTGTTGGAGATATGCCCTAGAGGCAATAATAAATGTAGTTATTATTATATCTTTGTGTTTATGATAAATATTTACATTCATGCTATAATAGTATTAACAAGGAAACATTAATACTTGTGTGATTTGTAAACTAAAATAGAGTCCCTAGTAAAGCCTCTTTATAATACTAGCTTGTTGGTTAATAAATGATTGTGATTTCCCTATCATGAACATTGATATGTTATTAACAACAAGATCATATCGTTAGGAGAATGATATGGTAGACATACTCCTATAGATAAGCGTAGCATAAAGATCAAGTCATTTTAATAGTTCAATTGCTATATGCTTTCTGATACATAGTAACCTAATTCCTTCAACCATGAGATCATGCATATCACCTTTACCGGATGGATGTTTTGATGACATCAAACACCACACCGTAACTGGGTGGCTATAAAGGTGGCATTGAGTGTTCGGAAAGTATTGGTTGAGACACATGGATCAAGAGTGGGATTTGTCCATCCATATGACGGATAGATATACTCTGGGCCCTCTCGGTGAAATATCATCCAATTAGCTTGCAAGCATGTGACTGGCTCACAAGGGATCACATATCATGGGAACGAGAAAAGAGTACTTATCAGTAACGAGGTTGAACTAGGTATGCAGAGATACCGACGATCATAACCTCGGATAAGTAAACTATCGTGAGATAAAGGGAAATTGGTATCGTATGTAAGTGGTTCATTTGATCGCAAAGTAATCGTAGAAATATGTGGGAGCCATATGAATTTCCAGATTCCCCTATTGGTTATTATTCGGAGAAGTGTCTCGATCATGTCCGCATAATTCACGAACCGTAGGGAGACACACTTAAGGATTCGACGTTGTTTGAGTAGTTATGGAATGATGAAGAGACCGAATGTTGTTCGGAGTCTCGGATGGGATCCCGGATATCACGAGGAGATCCGGAATGGTCCGGAGAATAAGATTCATATAAGGAAAGTCCTGTTTCGGGGTTGGAGAATGGTTCCGGTGTTTTCATCGGGAATGTTCTAGAAGGTTCCGGAATGTCCGGCACTCCGAAGGGGAAGGGTACATGAATGTGTCATACCAAGTTGGAATGATTGCATCATGTACTAGGTGTCATCGCTGAACAAAATAAAGGGTTTAATCAAATCCTAGTTTGAAAAGTCAAACGCCAATTTGAAAAGTCAAACGGCTATTTTGGGAAGTGGAGGGGAAGGTGGAAACCGAGTTGGGGAGGAGTTCCTCCCCTCCACCGCCGGCCCCCTTGGGAAACCGAGTTGGGGAGGGACTCCCCTCCCCTGGCGCGGCCCCTCCACCTATATAAGGAGGGGCAGGGCTGCCCCTCCTAGCACACAACACCTCCACCCGCAATACCTAGCCCTAAGCCGCCGGCCCTTCTAGAGCCGCCGCCGCCCTAGGGCAAGCCGCCGCCGCCTAGCTAACCCTAGCCGCCGTCCAAGCCTCCTACTTGGTGTGTATAAACCCTATATCGCCGAGGAGCTCTCTCATAGTCCACCATACTCGCTCCGGTTTAAGGCGAAGCCCTGCGAGATCTCCCCTCTACTTTCGGTACCACGCCGTTGTGCTGCCAGAATCGTGAGGAGAGTGCTACAACCTCCGCTGCCTGCTGGAACAAGGGATGGGAAGGTCTTCGTCGAACGGTGACGCAGCGTGATGAGCTGCCGAGCATTGCCGAAGGATCGTCTACGCGATCTTGAGATCGGGAAGAGTACGACTACATTACCCACGAGAATACGCTCTCGTTAAACACTTTGGAATCTTCGAGGGTGAGTTATTCCATCGACTCGTTGCTACAATCTAGTAGATAGATCTTGGCATGTTTTTTGTATGTGTTAGAAAATTTTTGTTTTCCATGCTACGAAACCCTACAGTGGTATCAAAGCCGTGTCTATATGTAGATCTGTTGCACGAGTAGAACACAATGGTCATTGTGGGCGTTGATGCTTTCATTGTCGATTGCTTCTTGTGTACTTTGCATCTTGCGGGATGTTGGGATGAAGCGGCCCGGGATAACCTTACATGACATCGTTCATGAGACTTTCTCCACGCTTGACATGCAACTTGTATTGCATAAGTGGCTTTGCGGGTGCCTGTTTCTCCCAGCATAGTTAAGATTCAATTTACAACGGGTGATTGTCAATACTAGTATCAATGTTGTGGTTCATGTTCGTAAGTTAGAACGACACTTATTGAAAGCCCCAAACCACGTAAAACATGCAAAGAAAGTAGAGGCGACTAACTTTGTTTTGCAGGGGTGTGCTGTGATGTGATATGGCCATGATTGTGATTATATTTGATGTATGCAATGTTCCTTATTGTAAGTTGGCAACCGGCAGGAGCCATATGGTTGTCTTTAATTTTGTTAAGACCCGCGTGTCTATTCAAAGTAGTTGTAATAGTTGAAGCCGGTGGACGACAACCATGGAGAAGCGTCATTGACCTTGATGCAATGCCGGTGATGATGGAGATCATGTTCGTGCTTGAAGATGGAGATCGGAAGCACAAAGAAGAAAGGCCATATCATATCACATATTATTGAATTGCATGTGATGTTAATCCTTTATGCATCTTGTATTGCTTAGTAGACGACGGTAGCATTATAAGATGATCCCTCATGCACATGAATATCAAGTCATAAAGTGTTCACCCTTAGTTAGCACCGTTGCTAAAGCTTGTTGTTTCGAAGCACCACGTGATGATCGGGTGTGTTAGATTCCGCAAGTGTATACAACGTGAGCAAGCCAGATTTGCTCATGCGGAAGCTAAGGTTTGATCTTGACGAGCCTAGCATGTACAGACATGGTCTCGGAACACGGATCACCGAAAAGGTAAAGCATGAATCATATAGCAGATATGATGAACATGTCGATTGTTCACCATTGAAACTATATCAACTCTCGTGATGATCGGTGTTGATGTGGTGGATTTGGTTCGTGTGATCACTAAAACAATGTGAGGATATTGTTTTGAGTGGGAGTTCACCTAGATTAATTTAACTATTAATTAGAACTCAATTTGTCATAAACTTAGTCTAAACTATTGAAAATATGTTGTATATCAATGGCGGCCCCTACCATCAATTTTAATGCGTTCCTAGAGAAAGAAAAAGTTGAAAAACAATGTAAGCAACTTCACGGATTGGTTCCGCAATTTGAGGATTGTCCTCACAGCTGGTAATTTGACCTATGTGCTGGATGCACCGCTGGGTGACCCACCTGCAGCTACTGCTACCAATGAAGTAAAGAATGTTTACCTCGCTCGGAAGACTCAGTACTCCACAGTTCAGTGTGCTATCTTGTATGGTTTGAATCGAGCTTGAAAGGTTTGAGAATTCAGACCCACATGATATTGTCCGTGATCTCAAATTGATCTTTGAGACTCACGCGGCAATTGAGAGTTATGAGGCTTCTGAAAAGTTCTTTAACTGCAAGATGGAAGAGGGCAGCTCCGTCAGTGAGCATGTGCTTAAGATGTCTGGGCATGCAAACAAACTTCAAAGCTTGGGTATAGTGATTCCTAATGCTTTGGGGATTTATCGTGTCCTCCAATCACTACCACCAAGTTACAAGAACTTTGTGATGAACTACAATATGCAAAACATGAACAAGCAGTTGCCAGAACTGTTTGCTATGTTAAAATCTGCAGAAGTGGAGATCAAGAAAGAGCACCAAGTGTTGATGGTCAATAAGACCACCAAATTCAAGAAAGGCAAGTCTAAGCAAAAGGGACACTTCAAGAAGGGTGGTAAGAAAGTTACCGCGCCGACGAAGAAGACCAAGGCTGGACCTAAGCCTGATATTGAGTGCTTTTACTGCAAGGGAGAAGGTCACTGGAAGCGGAATTGCCCAAAGTACTTGGCGGATTTGAAGAACGGCAACATCAAAGGTATATCCGATATACATGTTATTGATGTATATATCACTAGTACTCGTAGTAGTGCCTGGGTATTTGATACTGGTTCGGTTGCTCATATTTGTAACTCAAACAAAAGCAGAATAAACGGAAGCTAGCGAAGAATGAGGTGACGATGCGCGTGGGAAACGGATCAAAGGTTGATGTGATCGCGGTCGGCACGCTACCCCTTCATCTACCATTGGGATTAGTTTTATACTTAAATAATTGTTATTTGGTGCCTGCGTTAAGCATGAACATTATATCGGAATCTTGTTTATTGCGAGACGGTTACTTGTTTAAGTCCGAGAATAATGGTTGTTCGATTTATATGAGTAATATGTTTTATGCACATGCACCTTTGATATATGGTCTATTCTTATTGAATCTCGATAGTGGAAATACACATATTAATAACATTGAGGCTAAACGTTTTAAATCGAGCGATAACTCGACCTATATGTGGCACTGTCGTCTTGGTCACATTGGAGTGAAGCGTATGAAGAAACTCCATTCCGATGGACTTCTTGAATCACTTGACTTTGAATCACTTGAAAGATGCGAAGCATGTCTGATGGGTAAAATGACTAAGACTCCATTTCTGGTATGATGGAGCGAGCTACGGACTTATTGGAAATCATACATACCGATGTGTGTGGTCCAATGAGTGTAGCATCGCGCAGTGGTTATCGTTATGTTCTTACCTTCACGGATGATTTGAGTAGATATGGGTATATCTATTTCATGAAACATAAGTCCAAAAATTTTGAGAAGTTTAAGGAATTTCAAAGTGAGGTTGAGAATCAACGTAACAAGAAGATAAAATTTCTACGTTCTGATCGTGGAGGTGAATATCTAAGTTACGAGTTTGGCGAGCATTTGAAGAAATGCGGAATACTTTCACAATTGACACCGCCGGGAACACCACAGCGTAATGGTGTGTCCGAACGTCATAATCGAACTCTCTTAGATATGGTTCGTTCTATGATGTCACTTACAGATTTACCGCTATCATTTTGGGGTTATGCATTAGAAACATCCGCATTCACTTTAAATAGGGCACCATCTAAATCCGTTGAAACGACACCGTATGAATTATGGTTTGGGAAGAAACCTAAATTGTCGTTCCTTAAAGTTTGGGGTTGCGAAGCCTATGTAAAGAAGTTACAGCCGGACAAGCTTGAACCCAAAGCGGAAAAATGCGTCTTAATAGGATACCCGAAGGAAACTATTGGGTATACCTTCTATCATAGATCCGAGGGCAAAATCTTCGTTGCCAAGAATGGATCCTTTTTAGAAAAGGAATTTCTCTCGAAAGAAGTGACTGGAAGGAAAGTAGAACTCGACGAGGTTGTTGAACCTTCTCTCGAAATTGCGAGTAGCGCAGCACCGGAAGAAGTTCCCGTGGTGCCTGCACCAATAAGAGAGGAAGCTAATGATGATGATCATGAAACTTCGGTTGAAGTTGCTACAGAGCCTCGCAGGTCAACGAGAACTCGTACCACTCCTGATTGGTATGATCCCATTATGAGTGTCATGTTGGTGGACAACACCGATGACCCTGCGACATATGAGGAAGCGATGATGAGCCCAGATTCCAATAAATGGCAAGAAGCCATGAAATCCGAGATTGGATCCATGTACGAAAACGAAGTATGGACTTTGGTGGACTTACCGGATGGCCGGAAGGCTGTCAAGAACAAATGGATTTTCAAGAAGAAAACAGATGTTGATGGTAATGTTAGTGTCTATAAAGCTCGACTTGTCGCAAAAGGGTTTCGACAAATTTAAGGAGTTGACTACGATGAGACTTTCTCACCAGTAGCGAAGCTAAAGTCTGTGAGGATTATGTTAGCAATCGCTGCATATTATGATTATGAGATATGGCAGATGGATGTCAAAACAGCATTCCTCAATAGAGACATTGATGAAGAGTTGTATATGATGCAACCCAAAGGTTTTGTCGATCCTAAAGATGCTAACAAGGTATGCAAACTTCAACGGTCCATCTATGGATTGAAGCAAGCATCCCGAAGTTGGAATCAACGTTTTGATAAGGTGATCAAAAGTTTTGGTTTTATACAAACTTATGGAGAAGCTTGTATTTACAAGAAAGTGAGTGGGAACTCTGTAGCATTCTTAATAGTATATGTAGATGACATATTGTTGATTGGGAGTGATGTAGCCCTTCTTAATAGTGTCAAGGAATATTTGAATAATAGTTTTTCAATGAAGGATCTTGGCGAAGCAGCTTACATATTAGGCATAAAGATTTATAGAGATAGATCGAGACGCCTAATATCATTGTCACAAAGTACATATTTGGACAAAGTTCTAAAGAGGTTTGGAATGGAAGATAGCAAGAAAGGGTTCTTGCCCATGTTGTTAATCGACCTTGAGTAAAACTCAAAGTCCGACAACGGAAGATAGAGAAAGGATGAGTAAGACTCCTATGCCTCAGCCATAGGATCTCTAATGTATGCCATGCTATGTACTAGACCCGACATTGCATATCTTTGTTAGTTTAACCAGCAGATATCAAAGTGATCCAGGAGTGGATCATTGGACAACGGTCAAAAACATCCTTAAGTACTTGAGAAGAACTAAGGATATGGTTCTTTCTTATGGAGGTGATGAACAGCTCATTGTTAATGGTTACACCGATGCTAGTTGGAACACCTATCCGGATGATTCTAAATCATAATCTGGATACGTATTCACTTTGAATGGTGCAGCAGTTAGCTGGAGGAGTGCAAAGCAAAGCGTTGTGGCGAGATCTTCAACTGAATCGGAATACATGGCTGCTTCGGAGGCTTCACAAGAAGCAATATGGATGAAAGAGTTCATTACAGCTGGGTGTGGTTCTAGTGCTGGACCCAATATCTATCTACTGTGATAACATGGGCGCCATAGCCAATGCGCAAGAACCAAGGTCACACAAGAAGCTGAAGCACATCAAGCTACGTTTTCACGCTATTCGAGAACATGTCCAAGATGGGGACATAAAGATTTGCAAAGTACACACAGATCTGAATGTGGCGGATCCGTTGACTAAACCTCTCCCGAGGGCAAAACATGACCAGCACCAAACTGCCATGGGTGTTCGGTATATTACCATGTAATCTAGATTAGATGACTCTAGTGCAAGTGGGAGACTGTTGGAGATATGCCCTAGAGGCAATAATAAATATAGTTATTATTATATCTTTGTGTTTATGATAAATGTTTACATTCATGCTATAATAGTATTAACAAGGAAACATTAATACTTGTGTGATTTGTAAACTAAAATAGAGTCCCTAGTAAAGCCTCTTTATAATACTAGCTTGTTGGTTAATAAATGATTGTGGTTTCTCTATCATGAACATTGATATGTTATTAACAACAAGATCATATCGTTAGGAGAATGATATGGTGGACATACTCCTATAGATAAGCGTAGCATAAAGATTAAGTCATTTTAATAGTTCAATTGCTATATGCTTTCTGATACATAGTAACCTAATTCCTTCAACCATGAGATCATGCATATCACCTTTACCGGATGGATGCTTTGATGACATCAAACACCACACCGTGGCGGGTGGCTATAAAGGTGGCATTGAGTGTTCGGAAAGTATTGGTTGAGACACATGGATCAAGAGTGGGATTTGTCCATCCATATGACGGATAGATATACTCTGGGCCCTCTCGGTGAAATGTCATCCAATTAGCTTGCAAGCATGTGACTGGCTCACAAGGGATCACATATCATGGGAACGAGAAAAGAGTACTTATCAGTAATGAGGTTGAACTAGGTATGCAGAGATACCGACTATCATAACCTCGGATAAGTAAACTATCGTGAGACAAAGGGAAATTGGTATCGTATGTAAGTGGTTCATTCGATCGCAAAGTAATCGTAGAAATATGTGGGAGCCATATGAATTTCTAGATTCCTCTATTGGTTATTGTTCGGAGAAGTGTCTCGATCATGTCCGCATAATTCACGAACCGTAGGGAGACACACTTAAGGATTCGACGTTGTTTGAGTAGTTATGGAATGATGAAGAGACCGAATGTTGTTCGGAGTCTCGGATGGGATCCGGGATATCACGAGGAGATCCGGAATGGTCCGGAGAATAAGATTCATATAAGGAAAGTCTTGTTTCGGGGTTGGAGAATGGTTCCGGTGTTTTCATCGGGAATGTTCGAAAAGGTTCCTAATGTCCTAAGACTGAAGGGGAAGGGTACATGAATGTGTCATACCAAGTTGGAATGATTGCATCATGTACTAGGTGTCATCGTTGAACAAAATAAAGGGTTTAATCAAATCCTAGTTTGAAAAGTCAAACGCCAATTTGAAAAGTCAAACGGCTATTTTGGGAAGTGGAGGGGAAGGTGGAAACCGAGTTGGGGAGGAGTTCCTCCCCTCCACCGCCGGCCCCCTTGGGAAACCGAGTTGGGGAGGGACTCCCCTCCCCTAGCGTGGCCCCTCCACCTATATAAGGAGGGGCAGGGCTGCCCCTCCTAGCACACAACACCTCCACCCGCAAACCCTAGCCCTAAGCCGCCGGCCCTTCTGCAGCCGCCGCCTAGCTAACCCTAGACGCTGGCCAAGCCTCCTCCTTGGTGTGTCTAAACCCTATATCGCCGAGGAGCTCTCTCATAGTCCACCATACTCGCTCTGGCTTAAGGCGGCTCACGAGATCTCCCTCTACTTCCTGCACCACGTCGTTATGTCACGGAATCGCGAGGAGAGTGCTACAACCTCCACCTTTGCTGGAACAAGGGAGAGGAAGGTCTTCGCCAGTACCGACGTGTGACCGATCATGAGGGGCTGCCGGAACGCAGCGCCGGAAGGATCGTCTACGCGATCTTGAGATCGGGAAGAGTACGACTACATCACCCACGAGAATCCGCTCTCGTTAAACACTTTGGAATCTTCGAGGGTGAGTTATTCTATCGACTCGTTGCTACAATCTAGTAGATAGATCTTGGCTGGCTTGTTTGTATGCGTTAGAAATTTTTTGTTTTCCATGCTACGAAACCCTACACCTTGAAGTGTGCGAAGTCTTGTCATGCAGCAGCCTTTAGTCACCGGATCGGCACCTCCACAATGTAGCTTCCTCAAGCTGCAGCCCCATCCTCCACCATAGCCATTGCTCCTGAAGAACACCACCAACTTCCTCCACAAAAAAGTCCTAAATCACTTCACCAAGCTATCCCATCAGTAGATCGGGCCTTTGTCTAGCTTCCTAATGTATTTCAGCACCAAGTTTGGGTGGAAATCGGAGAACAAATGGGGACAAAATCGGTGGAGCTGTGGCTGGAAAAGAGAGGAAGAAGGAAGGAGAAAGGAAGAGGAAGAAGAAGAAAAAGAGAGGCCGCTGGGCTGGGCTGGGCGGCGCTGCGCACAGATAAGAAGGGCAGCCTGCTCCGTCCGGTCGGGTTCTCAACTCCCGACGGACACCCGCTCCTCCTCTGTCGGCCGACAGCTCGGCTAGGCAGGCCCCGCTCTCCACTGCGGCTGGGACTTTGTCCTCCGACAGGACTGCTCTGGAGTTTGTCCCCTGACGAGCTCTGGTCGGGAATTCAGGCCCCGAGGCCACACCAGATTTGAGAATTCTCAAATTTATGTACGTGCAATTTATTAAATATTTCGTATTATTTTAAAAAAAATAGCCGTGGAATGAGCGGCATCCAGAAATATGTTAATAGTTGGAGGGATCGTATGTGTGTGCATCGTTTCATTCAAAGGTCGGAGAATGTTCTTTTCAGGAAATAAGCTGAAGCTCAAATAGGAAAAGGGAGATTGGGGACGCTCTGATTATTAATAATAGGTTGTATGCTGGCCATTGAAACACTTGAATCAGGATGCTTTCCTTCGACGGCAGCGCAGTTTGATGGTATTATGGTCAAGCTTCTACGTTCTCGAGCTCTGAGTTTAGTTTTTGTAAAGGTAGCAAATTGTGTTGATGGTTGCTTATCGAGAGAGACGGCTTTGTTTCTGTTTGTTTGGCTATATGAACCGCCCGGATTTTTATAGCTTCTATGCTAGTTTGGGATTTGTCTATAAATTTGATAAATATCACAACAGAATGAAATACTCTCTCCGACCCATATTAGTGACTTAAATTTGTCTAATCTAGACATTATTTATTATATAGGTTCATATAAATTTTGAAAAATCCAAGTCAACTAATATGTGTCCGAGGGAGTACTAGAAATGGACGTTCTGGGACCTTGGAACCTTTTTCTTTTTAGTTGTGTCATAAAATCTGTGTGAATATACTATCACTTGCTCTTATTTATGTGCACTTGCACTATATTAAATACACATGGCTCTCATGACTCTTCCTTGCAATGTGTGCTACACCTCATATATATATATAGACGCATGTTTCCTTTCTTTTCTTCTCATATACTACAAGCTCGATTCTCTTGGGTAGGCTAGCGCAGTATTGCCTTAGATGACGCCCTTGTAGGAGGCAGAAGTTTGTGTTGCGTTGTTTCATCTCGGAATGAGCGGCATCCGGAACTATGTTAATAGCTGAACACGTGTGGGCAGTAAGTAGGTAAAAAGCACCCAGCATCTGCACCACGTTTGACGGGATAAATAGTAGAAACATATCTTCACAGAGATTTTATTTTGGTTTGTCAAGAGTCAAATATACAACTTGGCTTCCAAGAGTATATTCTTTTGCATCCAGAAATTATTTTACGAATAATAGAAAACAGGAGAAAAATTTGATATGTATATCTGCGTATCCTTTGGTTCTGCAAAATTTTATGGAAAAAAACACAAATATATTATGACCTGTGTCAAAAGACAAGTTGATTGCCGAATTTGTTACTTACTAGTAGCTATGCACGCGCGCGTGTGTCTACACTAATTAATTCTATGATCTATCCAGTAAATCACATAATATGCCCGAGAGTTTTCTTGCATACTGAAAATCCCCATGAGTTTTAGCCAACATGATAGTCACTGTGCTTCAATAATTTCAGATGCTATCGATTATAAATGAGAAGACAATCTTCACCAGTTTGGCTATACCACTCTACAATAAGATCTCTCTTCGTGTCTTCGAAAAACTCTAATTTCTTCCATTCCACTTCATGGCAACAAGCTCATGCAATCCCTGTGCTCTTGCCGATGCTTCTGATTTAGGGACGTTCTGTCATATTCAAATTTATTAAAAACACAAGGAAGAATCCAAAACTTACTGTGTAAATCACACACAATAAATAAATACATAAAAAATAAATCAAGATGAATATTGAAGCTTAGAAATATTAAATCACATAACAAGGAAGAGTCATATCCAGAAAAATAAATAGATAAAAATTATATGAAAATTCCAAGGACCTATGTTGTTCCACAATGCACTCTGCATCATTAGGTTTTCACCAAGGATACCACGAAACTTGCACTTACATGTAAAAAAATTAAATAAGAACCTCGGTGTCTACGGTCCCCAAACAAATGCACACAAGATGCTATCATTTGACAAAATAAATAGAAAATTCATGTGAAAACTAAGTGGCATCATCAAAGACATGCACAAGTAACAACAAACATATGCACGTGCTATAACCTAGAAAGATGGCAATGATAAGCAATTTTATGCCCTGAACAAAACCGTTCGGTTAAAAAATAAAGCGATGCTCATGTCCTGGACAAAACTCATGTGTAGGCAAAACAAAGTATATAGCAAATCTTCAATTTTATATACATCCTATGGAAATTTTGTGCGAAAATATATAAATCAAATAAGAAGTGTTCACAATGTTGACCTCAACCCAAAGATTGCCCGCGTAATTAGTGAAACCAAATGTGGCTCTCTGATGGCTTACTCTTTGGGGGGGGGGGGGGGGGGGGGTAAAATAATTATTACTCGACCCATCAGTCAACACATTCGAACTTGAATTTTAAAGACACGATTCCTCATATTATAAGACAACTTAAGTGCAAACTTTTCAAACTCATGAGTCTATCTATTCTGAAAAGAGCCTCGCGAACGCGTTGAGATGCGACTATGAGGTGGTGTGTCAGGTGCAAATGTAAAGAGATACAACAATGAAATGATGTGCTAAGCAATATTAAGAATTCACAAATTTGAAAAGAGTTAATATTAGTTATGCCATATGTCAAAGGAAAAGGTGATACTATATCGATCCAGTATAACATTTAGGTAGGATCAGTAAGAGTGGGCACCTATACGTGCATGAACATTAGTGTCAACAATTTCTTTATCAGTTTCCAGCAGGAACATATATCAGAAAATTAAATGTAAGACTAAGCACGTGTAGTAAAGAAATAATTGTTTCCGGCCAAATCTTTCAATATCACAAAGTATCCGTATTAACAGACAATCCCTAAGTTTGGTCATGACAGAAAAAAATCATAAGTAGGGTGGCATCACCTTGAGTTGCTTTTCCTCCACCAGCAGAGTAGCAGATCCAGTTAGAACAAAAAAAAACCTGCGTCATAATATCTATTTTTCTAATTAACCAGAAAGGCTTTCCTATGCATGTCCCACTCATTGCTCGTCAGCTTCTAAATCCAATTGTATCATTGTGTGAGAAAAATCAATTGGTTCATAATGAAATCTGAGAAAATCAAATTAATGAATGAAATAATTCAAAATCACCAAAACATACTCCCTCCGTCCGAATTAACTGACGCGAGCAACATTTTGCAAAATCGTTCCTGATGTTTATCCGACAAAACACCGCGTCCTCCTCATCGTCTCCACTCCTGTTCTTCCCCCGCCTCGTCTCCCGCGTCACCGGCGCTGCGCCATCGCCGGCTCTCCGCTCCTTCGCCCGCGCCGCAACCTCGACCACGCCCCGCCCTCCTCCTGTTCTGCGAGCTATAAACTGGAGTAGCAAAAACACTAACTACTCGGAGTATAAACTGGAGGCAGAGATACACACCTCGGTCTTCTATATACAAATATGCTGCTAAGGAATCCACCGGAGAATCGCCTAAATTAGCAAATCGATGATGTTGTGTGTGTGTGTGCTCGACAATAATTTGTTCACCGGATGTCTTACAAAATCAATGCTCTGTGAAATTCTTCAAACCTTCTTCATGCTGCCTCAGACCTCTACCTCATGGAGGAAGACTGGGCCAATTACTTGGATCCTTCAGTAGGAGTGTAGGACCTCAACCACATTAGGCTACTTGGGGATTTAGGAGCAGTACCTCTGCATGGTCCTCTGCAGCTTGCCGGTTGTGGACATTATTGAGCATCAGTGCCATGGTTACAGAAAACAAATTGTCCGGTGGTGGGCGTTGGCAGCCAATACCGATGGAGTGTCACAGAGGAGATGCTTGCGACAATTTTACCGACTGCTCGTTCGCCGGAGGGCCTGAGGACGGAGGGGCATGGGAGGAGGGCGTCGGCGGCGGGGCAGGCGTTGACGCATACATGTGGTGCGCCCCACTCTACCGGCATGTCGCATCTGACCGGGCGCCGGCTGCGGCCACATCCCTAGCAGCAGTGTTGGCCGCCATCGTCCTTGCCCGATCAAGACAGTCGCGAGACATGGCGTGGATGCAGGGAGGAGATCGATCTTGCAAGCAATATTAGTAGTTTCTCCTGATTCAGGGGACACGATATGTCTCTTTTTCTCTTTTTCTACCATCAGTGGCGCGATTTAGGGGCTGTGGACGCGGGATAGGTTTTTTTCTTCTGCCGGTGGAGTATGTTTAGCCAACTAAAATTGCTAAGTGCACACCATACAAGTAACGGATTAATGTTAGCTGTCAGATTGAGTCCGTTAGGCCTAATTGTATGGTGATAGTTGATCCGTGTACATTCTGTCGGGTGCGTCTAGAGAAGGAGGTATTGTTTGCTCTTTTATTAGTACTAGTAGAGATTTAGAGAAGCGAACGTTATATTTTCATTGAAGAATCATACGTATTAATGTTTGCACGTGAATACATGAATGCGGACCATAATAGTAATAGAAAGTACATTACTGCTCCTCGAAGCCACAACTCCATCCCCGCTTAGAGTGACATAAAACCATTGTATATCTACGACTCCCTCCGTCCCGATTTAAAGGACACAATTTGCAAACCATGTAATCCTAAAATACTTAGACACAAAAGTATTTAATCTCTGTAATTACTTCCGTGTGAAAGCAATAAAATGCCTGCATGCACATGTGTGAACAAATGTGAACACTTTCCTAACTCTTTTTCTCCTTATGCATGTTCTACTTCATACTATTAAATGGACCAATTAGATGACACCTAGGACCCAGAGAATTGCAAATTGTGTCCTTTAAACCGGGACGGAGGGAGTAATCATTTCTTCTCATTTATGTGCACCTACACGCTTAAGTACCTCTGTCTCCCACAACTCTTCCTCTCGATATATGCTACACCTCATATATACACCCATGCACACTTCCCTTTTTTCTCCTCATGTAAGAAGTTTGATTCTCTTGGCGAGAGCGCCGAGTTGCCTTAGATTGCCACGTCTGAGAGGCCAAGTGTTGCCATAGTGTGCATCAACTGATTGAGAGGCCAAGGCATTCTTCTCTTCTCAAAAAATAAGCTGAAGTCGAAATAGGAAAAATGGCATGAAGGAAAGCACGAAGAGCATCATGGAGACGACAGGTGGCCTCCTGTAGAATAGCGTTTGTGTCTTTAAATGTTGAACAGTGTGCTCTGAAATGAACCATCCTCCGTGTAGAACGGTCGAAATCTTGAAGTGGTTACCGATGAGGTTGTAGAGGACGCTGAAAATCACGTCTCAACGTGTATTTCTCTCGTTTAAGTGTCCTTGTTTTCTGTCTCCATGCTCGGTTAATTTTTCCCGAAGTACTTGTGTTCAATGTCTTGCCGACGTTGATTAATTATCCTAGTGGTTGCGTGCGTGCACGTGGCCTTGGCACCGCGGCTCAAAAAATTATGTGAGAACTTTCAGTGGTATTTATAGCTTATGGTTTGATATCTGTTAGTGTTCGTCTGCCTTGAGAAAAATACACGATTATATCATGGAAAAAGAAAAAGATTGAATACCTCAAAGATTTGCTAGTTTTCTTTAGGCTTTATTTTATAATTGATGAAGTCAGTTTATGTATCTCTATCGTGTACTATTTTCTATTATGAATATAACGTGGTATTGATTGTAAAAAAAAGCTAAGTTAACTACGATTGACATTTGAAAAAACACCAACACACAGCAGAAAATGACATAGTGTGCTACAGCATATGGCGAGCACACGGCCCGGGCGTCCGGAATCAGGCCCCGGCGCACCGCAGCCACAACCCACAAAATCTGCCGCCGCGCGCCCACTCGGCCACGCCGGATTCCCCCGTGCCAATCGCCGCTGCCCACCTCACTTCCTCTTATCCCAGCCTCACCCACTCGCGCCACGACCCTTATCCCCCTTCCCTCCTCTCCTCTTACACAAACCACTCCTACGCCCACCCTCCATCGATCGATCGCAGATCAAACTTCCCTCTCTCGGTGTCCGCACGCCCTGCCCGCGCGCGCGCCACGGACGCAGCAGCAGGAGCAGCAATGGCCGCACTCACCGCCTCCATCGCCACCTCCACGGCCTTCGCCGCCAAGCCGCGCCTGTCCCAGCGCTCCCCCGCGCGCCTCTCCGTCTCCTGCTCCGCCTCCAACTCCAACGACACCACCCCCTCCCTCTCCGCCTCAATCAAGACCTTCTCCGCGGCCCTGGCGCTCTCATCCGTCCTCCTCTCCTCCGCGGCCACCTCCCCTCCCCCGGCCGCCGCCGACATCGCGGGCCTCACACCCTGCAAGGACTCCAAGGCCTTCGCCAAGCGGGAGAAGCAGTCCGTCAAGAAGCTCACCTCCTCGCTCAAGAAGTACGCGCCCGACTCCGCGCCGGCCCTCGCCATCCAGGCCACCATCGACAAGACCAAGCGCCGCTTCGAAAACTACGGCAAGTTCGGCCTCCTCTGCGGCTCCGACGGCCTGCCCCACCTCATCGTCAGCGGGGACCAGCGGCACTGGGGCGAGTTCATCACCCCCGGCGTCCTCTTCCTCTACATCGCGGGATGGATCGGATGGGTCGGCAGGAGCTACCTCATCGCCGTCAGCGGCGAGAAGAAGCCCGCCATGAGGGAGATCATCATCGACGTCGAGCTCGCCTCCAAGATCATCCCCAGGGGCTTCATCTGGCCTGTTGCAGCATACCGCGAGTGGATCAACGGCGACCTCGTCGTCGACGACGCCGATATCGGATACTAAGCATGTCGTGCTTGCCTGGCTAGTCGGTCCCAAGTCAGGTGAAAATAAACTCTGCATCCTTCCTGTTCCTGTCGCATGGCTCAGTTAATCAATGGTGGAACATTACTGAATCTTACTTACATTCTTGTTTGATTCCGCAGATGGGCGGCGGAGGATGAGGGCCTGTGGTGTCTCTGCAGGCTTGGTGTAGGAGCTGATAGGATCATGGAGAATGGAACCTCTGTTGTACTTAAAGAAACTCAAACCTTGTATAACTCTACCTCTCTCTTGTGTGTATTTTTACCATGTTCAGACTATTCAGAACGATTTCATTGATGCAGAGCATATACTATGAGTGCAGAATGCAAGAACATATATAACTAGGAAAAACAACTGAGACAAAAGACTAATTCATAGGATTACGCAAAGTTCAGCAATATTACTAATATTGCTCTCAGTATTCTATGCACAAGCCAAATGTTTTCTTTTTCTGAAAGATCCTGTTTTAATATACAAGCCAAATGTCTACTGCAACCAATAACGAATTAAGCGACATAAAAAAATATCTGTGCTGCTACTGACAACACTATTGATATTTACAAACTATATAAATGTTTAGTCACACTGAATACATTAGTCTAGCAGAGGAAAGCCTGCGTGTTGCAGTAGTGGCAAGCTTGATCACCGGTTGCCACCATCATGTTCATTACCATCAAACTGGTAGTTGGAATTCGGCGGCTCTGCTGGAATTGAAAACATGTCATCAGGGCACAGAACGAAAAGAAGATCTTAGATTCACCCCTAGTTTAACTTTATTCTCAGAAAAAAAAACACCTAGTTTAATTTTGACGAAGCCCGCAATTCAATAGTTTGGTACTCATCAGCTAAGCGTACTGGCTCTAGTTATTCTCAAGATGCATTATTTGCTATCATCTTAGTTTGAAAGTCGAAAGAGTTTTTATTGGAAGGACAATTGGAACATAGTATAGCACAAGCTCTATGATTTAGCAGCTGAGATTCTATATCAAAAGAAGTTAATGTTATGGCCATCATGGTATCAAAATTGCATACCGTTGGTAGCTGGTACAAAGCCCTGGTCTGCAATATGTGCTTCTGATTCAAACAATTCCTGGAATCGCAAGAATAAACATGATTATGACAATACAGAGGAAAAAAGTATAAAGCCGTGTGACTGGCTGACTGCAACAGTGATACATTTCAGCTTGGGCCTAGATATATGTTCTGTTTCGAACAGAAATTGTAACATATCATACTTATTCAGAAGAAAATACATACTTCAATCAGAGGTAACCAACTGAAGTCGTCAGTGTGCACATTGTTAAGTGAAGACGTTGGCAGATGAACTCCATCTGAAGAAGTTGCAGCAATATTTCAGCACCCAACAAATGTACAATGGGGAATTGATTTAAGTTTTTTCTTTATTTAAACAATGCATATACTCTATAATCAGATAACCTTGGTATGGCCAACACACCTGCTACAGGGAAAGAAGTACCAGGAGCATCAGCAATCGAGGAGCTTAAGTATGAATTGCGTTGGGAAGTTACACATGCACCTGTGTCGGAGTCATCCTCTTGAACCTACCATCCAGGAAACATTTCAGGTTGTCAGTACAAAATTTTGGGATCGAATAGTCGATTGTTTCATAGGTATCTCTACTTACCGGCGGAAGATTGTAGGATGGAATAGTTGGCTGTGCTGATAATGACCCCTGGCCATTTACGATATTTCCCAGGTTATGACAGTAAAGAGTTCCATTCTGTGGCATAGAAGGACCGTGCTGACCAAGGTCTACAGCAAGTTGATTACCAAAACTTATCAGAAGCAATAATAACAAAAAAAATTATGCAATGAAGGAGAGATAGGAGTATGGAAGATGTGTAATACAGAATTATGCAGGTGTTTAATATTGACCTTGATGCACAGTGTGCTGTGAAAACAGTGGTGCTTCTTGCTTTGAAGGACCAGCATCCTTGTTTGACTGGACTTCGGCCGGTGAGAACCCACTATGCTGCCTCAATGGATGTTGCTCACCAAATTCTGGAATAACTTGAATTTTCAGAAACATATAACAACCAAGATCAGCGATGTAACTTGAATACGAATACATCTAGTCTAAATACTTAACTAGATACATACGAATCTAGATAAAATTGAGACCATTAATATGGACAGGAGGGAGTATTAAAATTCACCTTGTTGTGCAGCCATGTCATTAGGATATTGCCATATCGGTCCAGCTTGTACAGAAGGACCAGCTTCACTGTTCAGAGGCACTGCACGGGCAGGGTGGTCATGGCTCATCAAATAATCAGGGATAAGTCCTCCTGAGTTCTCCCGATCCTCAAATTTCTTGTATGCGGACTTTTTCCAGTTGTTCACTTTACGCTGTAACAGAATGTTCCATTTATGTCATCACCATCACAATGTACAAGTACATCCTTGCTTGTAATTTTGGATACAGAAAAACAGTCTAAAGATCATACCGTTATAAAACTTAGTGGGATAGCAATCTCTTGGCGCTAAAAAATGTTTATATTCACTCTGGTATTTTTTTGATGAATTTGTTCTTTTATGGATTTGCATTGGGTACACTATGGTTGTCGTTGCCTTTGTTGAATTCCACTGTGCTTGAAGGTGGATATACAATTTTCTAGGAATTCTAAAATATGTTGTTGTTCGATTAAAATCCGTTTTTGCAAGATCAACAAACCTAGAATGTATAAAAAATTGTATTCTCACCTTGCAGTGTAATTCAAGCTCATGAACACAGTGCCTGCACATGAACATTGCAAGGTGGGAATCCAATTTTATATTCATTCTAGGATTCTAGATGTTGTAAACAAAAGGGAAATTTCATTGAGCAGCAACACATTTTTAATCATGAAACATCTTCTTATAGGAAAATTTAACATCACAGTGGAAGCAGGGGCTCGATTTACCGATAAGTGTTTTAAATCCATGAATCGTTCCTAACTATACAGAAAATAATACAATTTTACCTTTTTTTAAAGGAAAACTGTAAAGGGAGCCCCCTTGTATAAATAGGAACTCAGATTCATGCCCACGAGGACTTGAACCCACGTGGTGAGGTTCTACTGCACTCGCACAACCAAGTAAGCTAAACTGACTTGTCTAAAATGATTTTGGCTTGTTTTTTTTCAGCAATGTTGGAGATAGATTAGCCAATAGCTATTCAGTACGACACTGAAATGTTTTTAAAATTTCCAAAAGTAAATCTTGGTACTCCTACATGCCTTAGTAGGTGTGACAACATTAACATTACTATTTTAGTGAATATCAACTGCCTAATTGAGATGGAAGTGGAACATTATCAAATGTATACCTGCTGAAATTGATCAAGATTTCTGACAGGAACATACTGTCCATTGATTATCATACCAACAAGATCATAGAAATCATTGAATAAGAGTTCACAATTTTCCTCTGCAACTCTATAAGAATAGATCTCATCCCCAGGATCACATGTGGAGGCATGTTCAATCATTGTACTCCAATTTTCTCTCTTCATGCCAGTAAGCTAATTGCAAGAAATTAAGAGTTTTATTAGAAATTGATGAAATTCTAGCAGAAATTCCAGTGTAAATGAACATTTAGCATTACATGCGGTCCAAATAAGCACTAGGAGGTGTTGGATATCTTACTTCAGTCCAGCACAATGATCAACTAAAACCTATTGCAGGTAATTTGAAAACACTGAAGACATACAGAAGTATCATCACAACTGAATATTTACCTTTTGGAGACCAGATTTATCTTTGTGATACTGTCGCATCAAGTCCTTCACTGTAGTGATATTTTTCGCCGCAAGGACACTGCAACGTTTGCCCTTTTGGGAAATATTCTTCAGTCGATGTACCGCATCTACCTTAGATGGAAGACAACTCTTTGCATTTACTGAAGTAGACAAAAAGGTTGGGTATGTTAAGACTCACTAATATGAAATTGGCTCATTCTGTCTATCTTTGCATCTGAAGGTAATGGTATTTACCATAAATCTACATTGTAATTAATGTAGCATGCATACTATTAACTATCACATGATGGACAGAATTAGAAAATTACTCAATTTGTTTCATATTATAAAAGATTTTGGTAAACCAAATTGGTTTGCCAAAACATAGAGGAATACTACGTTACCCACCCTCTGCTGAGTAAATGAATAAACAAGTCAAACCTAAAGTCAGCACTGAGGAAAGAAAGTGCAATTCCCAATCCCAACTCTGCGTACTGTTTTGTGACAGACTTGTCATTCCCTTCTAATAGCAGAACATTGAGTTCTAAGAGTTCATAGTTTCAGAGAATATAATGCATTGCATGTATAAGGCCTCGTGCTGTAACATATTTTTTCTTAAATCAGCTTGGCAGGCACTTAAAAGAGGAGAATGGTCTTAAGCTGCCTACCACAGATAATACTGTCTGAGGAAATCACAATATATCAAAATCTAATTCAGTATGTAAAATATTCTGATGTTCAGAATGGATAAATGAATATACTCACATTCACTTCGGTGGACTTTGACAACAAAAGGATCAGTGATTGCTTTTTGAACTCTCGCCGTAAGATCCTGCCTTTTGACTCTTGCTATCAATCTTAACTTTTTCCGCTGGGAACACTCTGTAAATTTGATGGAACCAAGATAGGCCTCGCCATTTCTTAGACTAACAGTTGTCAAGACTGACTCTTTCCCTTTGCACATATGTATCTGCTTGTTGAATTCCTCTTCGGTAAAATCATCCTCCCCTCGCTCAGTAAACAAATCAGCATGGACTGGTAAAATCTCAATTTGCAATTTAGAAAGATCACCGCCCATGATTTGATTCCCATCTCGAAATATTGCTACCTTAGCATTTTGTCCATTCTGCCATTGTACTGGAGAACCAGTGTAAATTGGATCGTTTGGTCTGTCAGCATCAACAAACCGTAGCTTGACTACTCCAGAGCTGCTTCCAGTTTCAGGAAGGCATTCTGGCATATGCCTAAAAATTTAAAGTAGGATGAGAGAGAGAAACTAACAATAAGAAAATCCCGAGATTATATAGAAAGCAAATACTTGCTCTGATAGGTGTTAGTATCATAACATGAACCGGAGAAATATTGTAAAGAGTATTTCCAGAGGAACTATGCATATACATGCTCCCTGCTCAAATTTTAATGAAGCATTTGTATTCACAGAAGTAGAAGCAGGACATAAAAGAAAAAGGAAATGGCAGATACCTTGAACGCTCATAAACAACATTAGGAAGCAAAGCTGGCTGTCGTTCCTGAATCTGTTGGATGACATAGGGGAAAGGTGTTAAGATACCGTGAGGGTACAGAAAGATAAAACATTTTACATGGACAAGAAAGATCCAAAGTACTAACCTCTGTCCGGAGAACCGATCGAATCGTGTCTTGTATGGATCCCATAACAGATCTTTTGGAATGGTACCACACAACAAGAGATAAAATTAATTAGTTAAATAAAGGGACAATCTACCGATCATCTCCATAACATTCAAAGCTGAATACTCAGTACAGACTCATGGAGACCATTGCGTTATATATTTACACAGTTATGGTTACTGAAAGAAGAGCAATCCTTGGTCTATTCCCTCTATAAATACAACTTGATAATCTGAACTTTTGGAATGGTACCACACAACAAGAGATAAAATCAACTAGTTAAACAAAGGGAGAATAAATCCATCACATCCACAACAGTCAAAGTTGAATACTCAATGCACAGACTCATGGAGACCATTTCCAGATATTTTACACAGTTATGGTTACTGAAATAAGAGCAAATCCTTGGTTTATTCACTCTATAAATAGAACTTGATAATCTGAACTTCAAACAGTAGTACAGTACTATATTTGTAAAGATTCATTTCTAAACATGACCATGTATGTTGCTGACACTGACAGCATTCTTATCATAAATGGCTCTGTACTTTTCATCAGAGGATAAAAGTGGCAATTCCGACAGACAAGTCAACACTCCAATCATTACTTTCCTTCCTAAAATATGCTTTTCCTATGGTCACTTATAATTAATTTCTGAAGGAGGAAACTGTCGATTGTACAGACAAAAAAATTGGAAGTACAGCATCTCAATTCTCAGATAGACATCTCAATTCTCGCATGGGCATGTGTGCTTGAGAACCTGTGCATACCTCTGAAAAGTATCAAACTGCTCCGCCCATAGTCCCTGCAGCATGGTGGGGAGCTGGAGGAGCAGCCCCTCCACGGACCCGAGCCGCGCGACAAGCACCATGAGAAGCATGAACAGCTTGGCCATGTCGAGTTGCGCCTGTCGCAGGAAAACAAACGAAAACCCACCGGAAGCTCGTCAGTTATCGCTCGCCGCAGAACCTAACGCACGGCCGGGAGGACAATACTACGTACAAAAGAATTAGCCGAAATGCGGAAAGAAGAGGAATTGGAGGTCGCGAATCCCTCACCTGGCGAACCATCTGCTCGACGGTGACCGCCCTCGCCCTCCTCCTCCTCTCCCTGCGGCGGCCGCGGAAGCGCAGGTCCGGCAGGACAGGAAGCAAAGCGAGCGATGAGTTCAGAACCAGAGAAGCAAAGAGAACGGCTAGGTAGGTAAAAGGGAGGGACACTCACAGCCACATCATGACGAGCCCCGTCCGCCGCAGCCGCTTCCTCGGAGTCGGCGAGCGCGCTGCCTCCTGCTCCGGCGGATCGGCGGCGTCCAGCGGCCGCTTGTGCTGCATCGCGTCACGCGGTTTCGGTGGGACTGAGGGGTGGGGGAGCACGGGGCGGTAGCGGACTAGCGGAGGGGAACTGTGTTTCAATGGCGACGGGGGTGGTGTGGTTTTATAAAACAGAAAAGTGGAGGGAAAGGAGAGGTCAACCCGGGCCAAGGTCTTTTGGCGTCTTCCTGCCGAGGCGCCCTCGCGCCTCTAGCGAGCAGTGGCTCGGCTGCGCAGCCGTACCGCGTCGCGTGCGTGGGTGGGGTTGGAGCTGGAGCGTGTCGTGTTGGGCCGTGGCGCCACGGCTCCGTACATCGCCACCGGCCACCGCTAGTTCGAAGAAAAGAATCGAATCCCTTTTTCTTTGTTGAATTTGGTGTCAATTTTTAATCAAAAATTATTTGGTGTCAATTTAACTGATTTGACATGTTAAAATACACATTATAGTATACTCCCTTCATACCGGTTTAAAGGGCCAGCACGTACTCCAATAAAAAAGTTTGGTCACAAGTTTGATCAACAAAATATAAATTGACACTCCGCGGAGTTCTGCTGGCGTCCTTCCACCTTCGTCGCCTTCGCTTCTCCTCGGAGTTGGCGGATATGTCTTTCCCAAGCCGGCGGCCGTGGGACGGCGGCGCCGGATCCCCGAATCAAATGTGGAAGAAGATGGTGTGTACTGGCTCGACGATGACGGCGGCGCTCGGTGTAGGCCCTTGTGGCCGGTGCTCGGCGACTTCCCACCCGCCATGGGGTTGCTCCTGATCCAAGGCGTAAAGAGGAGCAGAGGCAGAAGGGTGTGTTTGTAATTGGACTTCCCGCGGGGTCCTTTCTGTAACTTTGCTAGTTTAATGCCATTTTCTTTTATCCATAAAAAAATATAAATTATAATTTTCAAAAATTATATCATTGGATTCATATTTAAAATATCTTTTCAATAGTATAATTTTTGTGACATACAATTCATCTTTCGTTGGCTAAATATATGATCAAACTTTTTTCTTAGACTACATAATGACCCTTTAAACTGATATGGAGGGAGTAGCTCACTGTTTCTTTTTTAAACCTTTCAACTCTTATTTTCTCTGCGTTGTACATACTTGTTTTTTTGTTGATAGTATCATATATATAAGATGCCCCTCAGTGTCCTTTTTGCAGCTTGCTCTCACTTTTCCCCTTTCTCTTCTATCTCCAACTCTCACTTTAGATTTTCCTTCCGGTGGCTTCGCTCGGACTGCGGATGGAAGAGGAGGCCAGGCCACCACTACCCCCATTAATACTCCTTACATTGTCCTTCAAAAAAATTGCACAACTCATGCACACTTGGGTGGTGCTAAATAGTTTTGTCCAACTAAAAGATATTAAACATGATAAATACTACTCCCTCCGAGTTCAAAATAGCGACACTTATTTAGGATGGGAGGTAGTAGCAAATATAAGGCTCCACTAACTAACAGTACAACTCACTATATCAGGTAAAACACAAGTAAAACTCCAATCATCTAGGTTATGTCCAGCCGAGCACACACCGGAGGAGATTTGCACAAATGTCTTTGATGCAAGCCATGAGTGAAAACTCTGCATCCATGTGCTCTTCTTTCATGTTTGTTGTCTCAACGCTCAGTTAATTAATGGTGGAAGATTAATGATTTGCCTTGGCAGATGGGCAGTGGAGGATGAGGACCTGTGGTGTCTGTCAGTGTGGGCTTGGTGTTGGAGCTGATAGGATCATGGAGAAACGGAAGCTCTGTTGTACTTAAGAAACTCAAACCTTGTACGTATAACTCTACCTCTCTCTTGTGTGTATTTTTACCATGTTCAGATTATTCGGAACAATTTCATTGATGCAGAGCATACTATGAGTGCAGAATGCGACAACATAACTAGGAGACTCAACTTAGAAATCGATGGATTAACAGGATTAGACATAGTTCAACAGTACAAATATTGCTCTTGGCCTTCTATACAAGCAATACAAGCCAAATGTCTAGTGCAACCAGTAGCAAACTTACCATTATCTGGAGCAACATGACCAGCAAACTCAACTTAGACAAAGATGGATTAACACGATTACAGAAACTTTAGCAATATACATATTTCCTCTTGGTATTCACTATGAGCCAAATGTTTTTTTCTTTTTTTCTGGAAGATCTTGTTTCAAAATACAAATCAAATGTCTACTGCATCCAATAGGGAATTTAGCGTATATATGGAGCGACACAAAGAATCTGTGCTGCTACTGACAACACTATTAATATTTACAAACTATGAATGTTTAGTCACACCGAGTACTTTAGTCTAGTAGAGGAAAGCGTGTTGCAGTAGTGTCAAGTTTGATCACCGGTTGCCACCATACTGTTCATTATCATCAAATTGGTTGTTGGAATTCTGCACTTCTTCTGGAATGAAAGAAAAACACCATCAGGCCACAGAAAGAAAGGGAGATCTTAGATTCGCCCCTAATCCTCACTTATAAAAAGCCGACATTTCAATAATTTGGTACTCATCAGTTAAGCATACCGGCTCTAGTTATTTTCAAGGTAATAATTAATTTGCTAACATCTTTTTTGGGGAGTTGAAAGAGTTCTTATTGGAAAGGACATTTCTAGCAACACCAGCTTAACATGCATATCAACAAAATGCTATGTTATCATTAGTACTATAAAAAATCACATACCGTTGTTAGCTTGTATAAATCCCTGGCGGTCTAGATGTGCCTGTAATTCTAGTAATTCCTGCAACTGCAACTGCAACAACAAAAGTTGTCATGACATAATAAAAAAGAAAGGGAAAAAATAAAGCAAGTGACTGCTATTAACAGATGCTTCAGTGGTTCAGCTTGAGCAAAAAATATTCTTAAATTCCCATAGCATGTTCAAATGAAAACACATACTTCAATTGGAGGTAACACACTCAAGATGTCATCTGAAACATGGTTAAGCGAAGAGATTCCCTGATTGACTCCATCTGAAAAGTCCCAACGCCAACATTTTCAGCACCCAACATTGCATAATGGAGAAGTTATTTTAGTATTGTTGGTCTAGAACACTGCATGGTGTATAAACTGTAAAACTAAAAAAAAAACTGAGATGCAGCAAGCACACCTGTTACAGGACAAGAAGTACTAGGAGCATCAGTCATCAAGGAGTTTAAGTATTCATTCTGTAGGTCAGTTAGACTTGCACCTGTGATCAAGTCATCCTCTGGAACCTACCATCCAGGAAACATTTCAGATTTAATGAAAATTTGCGGAATAAATTGTTGATTGTGCCAAAGGTAACTTTACTTACTGGCAACAAAATGGATGGAATAGTTGGCTGTCCTGAGAATGATCCTGGACCATTTAAGATATTTCCCTCAGCTAGATAGTAAGGAATTCCATTTTGTGGCATAGAAGGCTGGTGCTGACCAAGTTCTACGACTAGTTGGTTTCAAAACTATTAGAAGCAATAATAATAATAATAATAATAATCCCTCTGATCCATATTAATGACGAATGCATCTAGTCTAAATACTTAACTAGATACATACGAATCTAGATAAAGTTGAGGTCATTAATATGAACCGGAGGGAGTAATAATAATAATGATGATGATGTTCTTTGAGATGAAGCAGTAATAACAGTATGGAGGATGAAATTGGAAAAACTGGGATGCAGAAAGCACACCTGTTATAGGACAAGATGTACCAAAGGCATCAGCTGTCAAGGAGCTTCCATTTTGTTGGCCAGTTAGACTTACACCTGTGATCAAGCCACCTTAACGTGAATTTTTAGAAATATGTAAAACCAATATCAGATATGGAACACAAGATTAAAATCTACCTTGTTGTGCAGCCATGTCATTAGGATATTGCCATGTCGTTCTACCTTGTACAGAAGGACCTGCTTTATTGTTCAGAGGCACTGCACGGATAGGGTGGCCATTTATCATCAAATAATCAGGGACAAGACCTCCTGAGTTCTCTCGCTCGTCAAATTTCTCATACGCGGACATTTTCCAGTTGTTCAGTTTAAGCTGTAACAGAAAATTTCATTTATGTAATCACCATAACAATGTAATACATGCTTACTTAATTTTGGATACGGCAACGACCTTTACAAAACCTTCTAAATCATCGAAAAGGAATATTTTAGTCGGATAGCAATAGATTGGTGCTAAAATAATATATTCTCTCTAGGACTTGAACTGCCAGGTGGTGAGATTGTAATACACTCGCCTCAACCAAGTAAGCTAAGCTCAATTCTCTAACAACATTTTACCTTGTTTTTGTTCAGCAATGCTAGCGATAGGTTAGCCAATAGCTGTTCACTATGACACTGTGAAGTATCCATATTTCCAAAAGTAAATACTGATATATACCTTGTAAGTGTGACAACATTTGCAATGTAATTGCCCAAATACTATTTAGTGAATAATAACAGCCTAATTGCGATGGTAGTGAAACAGTATCAAATTTATACCTGCTGAAACTGATCAAGGTCTCTGACAGGAACATAGGATCCATTGATCATCATACCGACAAGATTATAGAAATCATTGAATAAGAGTTCACCCTCTTCGACTCTATAAGAATAGATCTCATTCCCAGGATCACACGTGGTGGCATGATTAATCATGCGGCCCCAATCCTCCTTCTTCATGCCAGTAAGCTGATTGCCAGAAAATAAGAGTTTACTTAGCAACTTATGAAATGGTAGCAGATATTATAGTGCATATGAACATGTAGCATTACTTGCAGTCCAAATAATTTCTAAGAGGTGCTCGATGTCATACTTCGATCCAGGACAATGATCAACTAATATCTATCGCAGGTAATTTGGAACACTGAAGACTGAAAATATCATTACAATTTAGAACTGCATATTTACCTTCTGTAGACCAGATTTATCTTTGTGATACTGACGCAACAAGTGCTTCACTGTAGTGATCTTTTCCCCCGTAAGGGCAATGCAACGTTTTCCTTTTTGGGAAATTTTCTTCAGTTGATGTACTGCATCTCCCTTAGATGGAAGATTACTCTTTTTGTTGGCTGAAATATACAAAAAAGTTGGGTGCTTTAAGACAATGTTTGCTAATATAAAATTGGTTTTTTCTGGCTATCTTTGCATCTGATGGTAATTTTATTTACAGTAAATACATTGTAATCAATTTACCATGTATATTATTAAACTACCACAAATATACAATAAAATTACAACGTTTCCCACCCTCTGCACTACCGAGAAAATGAACAAGTCAACCTAAAGTCCATACTGAGGAAAGAAATGTGCAATTCCCAGTTCCAACTCTACATACTGTTTTGTGACGGAGCTAGTAGTTCCCTTCTAAAATCAGAATATTTACTTTTAAGACTTAACATTTCAAGAGAAATTAATGACACTGCATGTATAAGTCCATAACAATTTATGAAACATAGAATATTTGCTGGAATATTTTTTCTAAAATCAGCTTGGCAGCCACTTAAAAGAGGAGCCTGTTCTACAGCTGACTATCACAGATATAATACTGTTTGAGCAAATTGCAATGTATCAAAATCCAATTCAGTATGCTTAGAAAGTTTCTATGTTCAGAATTGTTAAATGAATATACTCACATTCACTTCGGCGGTCTTGGACAACAAAGGGATCAGTGATTGCTTCTTGAACTCTGACTGTAAGGAGACGCCTTTTCACTCTTGCGATCAATCTTAACTTTTTCCCATAGGAGCTCTCCGTAAAGAAGAAGGAACCAAGATAGGCCTCGCCATTCTTTAGAGTAACAGTTGTCAATACTGATTCTTTCCCTTTATACGAATACATCTTATTGTTGAATTCCTCTTTGGGGAAATCTGCTTGTCCTTGCTCAGTAAAGAAATCGGCAGGAACTGGTAAAATCTCAATTTGCAATTTAGAAAGATCACCGGCCATGATTTGCTCCCCATTTCGAAATATTGCTACCTTAGCGTTTTCTCCATCCTGCCATTTTACTGGAGAACCAGTGTAGAGAGGATCATTTGGTCTTTGAGCATCAACAAACTGGAGCTTGAATACTCCAGAGATGCTTCCATTTTCAGGAAGACCTTCTGATATCTCCCTAAAATTTCAAGCAGGCTGAGAGTGAGAAAGTAACAACAATAAAATCCCAAGATTGTATAGAAAGTATATACTTGGTTTGATATGTTTTAGTATCATAACATGGAACCAAAAACTTGTAAAGAGTGATCTTCACAGGAAATATGGATCATAATCGAGTCACATCTTTTAATGGAAAATTCGTATTCACAACACATACAAGAAAAAAAAATAGATACCTTGAAGGCTCATAAACACCATTAGGAAGCAAAGCTGCTTGTCGTTCCTGAATCTATTGCATGACATAGGGGAAAGCGGTTAAGATACAGTGGGGGTATAGAAAGATAAAACATTTTACATGGATAATAAAGAACCAAAATACTAACCTCTGTCCGGAGAACTGACCGAATTGTATCTTGTATGGATCCCATAATAGAACTTTTGGCATGATACCGCACAACAAGAGATAAAATTAATTAGTTAAACAAAGGGAGAAACTATCCATCAGCTCCACAGAATTCAAAGTTGGATACTCAATGCATGGACTCATGGAGAATATTTCCTGATATTTTAAACAGTTGTGGTTACTGAAAGAAGAGTGCATTCTTGGTTTATTCACTCTTTAAAAGTAACTTGATAATCTTAACTTCAAACGGTACTATAGTTGTAAAGTTTCCTTTCTAAATATGAGCTTGTATGTTGCTGGAAGTGTCCCTTCAATAGTTGTTCCACTTGGGCTCCTCTCCCACTTTGCTCCCTAGGGCAACACGGGCGGAGGAAACCCTAGACCCTCTCAGGACACCCCCTCTCCGTCGCCGGAGGATACCAGCGGGAAAAGCCCTCACCGGAGGACGGCGGCGGTGGGGCTCAAATTTGGGTGACCAACGCGCTGGATCCTGGTGTGGCAGTGCGGCGAGTTCACATGGTGGCACTGTGGGGAGGCGGAGATGCGACACTGTGCGCTTGGTGGCGCTGGGATGCAACAACACCTGGGTGTTGTAGCAGCAGCACTGGTTCAAGGTGGGCAGTGCTGGGCGGCTGGAGTTGGCACGGGTCTACAGACCCGGATCTAGGCCCTTGCAAGTCTGGTCTCCTGGGTGTTTCAGCCACCCCTTCTCCATCTCGCATCCTTCCCAACCCGGCCGTACGATATGGCTCCGGCGAAGATGACGGCGGTAATAAGCTCTTTACAACTTCAGCCCTGCCCGCCCTAGTCGGTGTCAGCGACCTCGACGCCCACGGGCGTCATTTTCCTCCTTGGTGGCCTCGTCGAGGAGGCCCGATACACTCCATCACTTATGGTCTAATCCCCCTGGTGGTGATAACTCAGATATGGCTTTTTCCTATTGTTGATGTCGCTACCTTCTTGGGGTCGTTGTTTTTGGAGATTGGACTCGAGTTGGAATGTGAGCTGATGACACATGACATGGCCCTCTGTTAGATCCTATGTGCCCCGATGTCGTGCGAGCATCTTTTCTTTGGGTGGCATCGGAAGTGGATGGCGAAAGATCACGTGATGCGGCAACTTCGACGCATGGAAGCACTCAGGGGTTGCGGCATTTTAGGTTGGTCCGACATTCGGGGCGCCGTTGGCGGTTGGCAGATTGAGGTGAGACCTAAAGTCCGCAGCGTCTTCGACTCTTGGAAACAGGGGTGGCCTGCCTTCTTTGCAGAATTGGTGTCCCCTTCGCCTCGTAGACTTTGGTGGGTTACGGCGACCATGTGATTTTGTGGTTGGCTTCTAAGCCATGTTTACTTTGGAGGGTAGTTGAAGTCTTGTTTTGAGTGGTGATTGTATCATCCTTTTTGTAGGCTTGTAAAAAAGAACTTCTTTTCTATCAACGATCAGCACAAAGCTTTTGCGTTTTGAAAAAAGAAAAAAAACTTGTATGCCAGTGTTAGCAATCTTAGAAGGAGCTAAGAAAAGTGGATACATGAGTCTAAGAATTCCAACTCTCCTCCAGCGTTTAGAACCGACGGGGTCCACCCAAAAGAAAAGAAGAAAAGAAGACTGACTAGTGGGCCCTCCCGCCAATTAATTCTCTTAGACACGAGTCTAGTACTAGACTCACCTTGAAGAATCTTTTTATTAGCACCACCCACTCCACCGTTTAGACCTATGTCTAAGACTTCTTAGACTCAAGATTTTGCTCACACTGTGCATGCTCTCATAGATGCCTCTGTACTTTTCAGGGTATAAAAGTGGCAATTCCGAGAAGCCAAGTCAGCACTTCAGTGACTACTTTACTGACATGTGTTTTTTCCAATTGTGGCTAGGAATTAATTTCTGAAAGGGAACATGACACATAGATATGCTTGAGAACATGTGAGTGTACCTGTGAAAAGCACCTAGCTGCTGCGCCAGCAGTCCCTGTAGCATGTCTGGGAGCTGGAGGAGCAGCGTCTCCATTGCTCCGAGCCGCCCGACAACCACCACCAGGAAAAAGAAGAGTTTTGCCATGTCGAGCTGCGCCTATAATACAGCCCAAAAGAACAAAACCAAAACCCAGAGAAATCTTGTCAGCTACTACAGTAGCTATATATGTGTCACCACAGAAAGGAAAGCGCCACTTGTGATTGAATAAAAAAAGGCCACATAGTATCGAAATGCCGAGAAGAATGAAGAGGGAGCCCCGAATCCCCCGCTCACTCACAGACCTGGCGAATCATCTGCTCGAGCGTGAGCGCTCTCGCCCTCCTCCTCCTCCTCTCCCTGCGGCGCAGATCCGCGAACGGTGAGTTTCAAGTTGAGGGGAGGATCGAGGATTCGAGTTAATTAAGCAACGTGTAGGCAGGGGAGGGTAGGGTACTACTCACAGCCACATCATGACGAGCACCGTCCGCCGGAGCCGCTTCCTCGGCAACCGCGCCGCCTCCTGCAGCTGCTCCGGCACGACGGCCTCCAGCGGCCGCTTGTGCGACATCGCGAGCTTTCGGCCGGGTGGGGTGCGGGGCGGTGAGCGGCGTTGGAGTAGGAGTCGCGGTGGCGAGAGGGGAATGGCGATGGCCGAGGTGGTGCTCAGCTCTGGGGGGCCTGCTGGTGGTGGTGGTGGTGGTGGGGGGAGAACTGTTTTGGGGGGCTTCGGAAGCTTTGCTCGGCCACTTGTATATAAAATGGAGGGAAGAGGCGAGAAGGGGTGGGACGACGAAACGGAGAGGGAGAGGGAGAAGTCGGGCCTCCCTCTCGGCCGGCCGCACCGCACGCGGCTCTGTTCGGGGACCACACCGCGTGGCTTGAGAGCGTGGGGCTCTCCTCCTCCCCCCAGCCCTCAGGGTGGTGGTGGGCCCGCGGGCCGCGGCCGCAGCCCGCAGGGGTCTTTTGGGGTTTGCGGCACTGCCGGTTGCCATGGCGCTGGCGAATTGGGGATCGCCACCGCTGCTTGGACGAAAAGGTTTTGGCTGCATCTTTTTTTGGCTCACTCATGATGGTGGCTCTGAATTTAACTGACAACGACATTCACCCCCCCTCATTTTTTGTCTCTGCCAATAGTACCAAGTACGGAATGGCTGACGTCGCGTTTCCATCTGAACGAGAACGATAACGATACCTACGGAGAGCATCTCCTTGCCCTCCAGCGACAGCCACGAAACGGGACCATGATGAGTTGACCCCAACTCAACCTTAAGAGTCAACCGGTACGTCAGCAGAGTCAGGAGGTGGCGGCTCTTAGGGTTCCGTTTCTTCTCGCCGGTGAAGCCGCCTGTACGGTCCTCCTCCGGTGGTCTTAGACCTCGAAGGTGTGGCGGACCACGGTCCTCGCTGGCGGGAGGGAATCATTCTTTAATTAGGCTGTATTTTTATGTTTTTTTTTTGAATGATGAGGCGACGACTACATTCCAAAGTCAGTATAAGGTCATCCTCGACCTATCCACGCTTCGGTGGTGCATGTAGCGATGACGGAGGACGTATCCATGTATCCGGCGGATTTGCTGGGATCTAGTCGGGTTTTTATATATTGGTGTGCTTTCAAATTAGTCTCTCCCGATTTATGTTTCTCATCATTGGCGGTAGTTGCTGCTATGGTGCGATAGTTCTTTTGGGTCTTAGCACAATGACTTCTCATCGGTCTACTATGACAAGTTTTATCCAACTCTGATGATGGAGGGGCAAGTACGGTGGTGCGTCTTCGGTTTGTCCTAGTGATTGTAGTCGTCGTTAGGTGGTCGATGGATCTATTTGTACTTTTTATTACTTTTAGGTCTATTTGTACTGGTATTGATGATTATTAATAGATCAACATAATTTTCGCAAAAAATAAGTTGATGCCAACTTCTCACTTCTAAAATAATAATGCGGATAAGCGCGACATCATCCATTGTGTGTGGTGGAGCACTCATGTGGGAGAATTTATATGGTGCTCACCACAAGGTGGAGCGAGAGGAATGGCGTGAGGTGGTGGTCCACAAGGAGGGGTACCATGGCAATGCATTGGTGAGCCTTCATCGGGAAGACGGTGCCTTCGCTCAGTTAATGTTTGGTGTCATGGTATGCTTCTGTAATTGTTTTGGCATTGGGGGTCACGAGCCGCCAATGGTAGGCCATGGGGTGCAGGAACATCGCTAGCCATAGAAGAGAACAAAGAAGTGGAGACGACTGAGAAGGAGAGGTGGTCTGAATAATAGTAATGACATGTCACCAACGATGAGTAAGCACCACCCGACTCCACCTCTAGGAGAAGGGTCTGGAAATTATAGGACCCTCCCTATTTTAGGGGTTGGGTTACAAACCCTATTTGATCATGTCTTTTTTGGCCTCGGTCCTATATACTAGTTAGGGACCATCTTGATGATGATGCTAAAGTATCGTTGTTAACATAGATCACATGGTGGCTAATTGCACTCTCATTTTTAAGCTTACATCGTAAATGGCATTGAGTGTGATATGATTAGTAAGACAACAATGTCATTAGAACATGTAATCGGTAAAAATATCACACATATAGGATCACCTATAAAATCTATGCATACATCCTTGAAGATTCCAGTATGGTCAAACTTTGAATTGTTAAACCAAATCGTCACTTTCAGTAATTTTTATTTTTGCAAATAAAAATCTAGGTCGCAACATGTAACCTAGGTCCCTTTTTTAAGTGGTAGGGTCCCACTTGTCAGGTTTTAAATCTTTTCCAAATGAATTTCTATTTTATAGTTTTGTTGGTTTTTGCAGAAAACCCCTTGTGTTTGAAAGGCAATAAATTTCTAAAGAATGACCCTTGTTTTCTATTTTATAGTTTTGTTGATTCTTTTTGCATTGGCTTCTAATTAAAATTTTCTATCCAACGACACTTGTTTTTCTATTTTTGGACACCATATTATATGTTAGTTATTCAATGTCTTAAAAAGGCTTTTAACTCTCTAAAATTACTTAAATAGATCTAAATCTCCAACAAGCCCCTGAAGTTGAACTTGATACCTACCCTACCGCTGAAGGCAAGCCATCGGACCCTTTTCTGAATTATTTCAACCTTTTAGTTGAGTATTTATGCTATGTGAGCTCTAAGTACTATTTTGCAAATAATAGTAATGCCTTGTATAAGAATGGTAAAATGTTGTTAAGCCTCTCTGTTTTGTGCATATCCACATGTCATATGCATGGTGGCTAGCACCTTGAGTGAGATAACTATGTCATATACTAACCAAGGTCACTATGATTGTTTGGCTCTCCCCCTACGAGTGACATAAGACTCGTATTTGTCCACTCCCCATTCCTACAACACTTTGGTCGGGGGAACCGCCTTGGAATGGAGGATATGTTCAAATGGTCTCGCTATGTCACTCGAATGCATTCACTTTGTTTGCTTCTTCTTCTTTGTCAAGGATAGGCGTGGAACGAATGTTGACCGACGACCCTCGAGGTTGGGGGTATTTACCAAAAGAGATATTCGCTTTTTGTTTCTCCCTCCTCACAGATCCTAGGAATCATTTGTATTTATTATGTGCTTTTCTGTCAAATACTGTTACCCGATAAGGCTTGCTCTCTCTATGGTGCTATTTATCGCTAGACTGGAGACTAAGATGCACTTACTCTCCACTTCCTTGTCAAAGGCTGGACATAGGTGCCACCCCAGACATGTGTGTGAGGGAACGAGACTCGCGTCAATGACTCCACTAACAACCATGCGAACTAGTCACTCTCGATTACAGAGTCGTACTTACCCCCTAGATGTCATGATAGTCATTTTTCTCACAATAGAGGAATTGCTAGTTTTACCTTGCTATGTATTCTATCCTTATGACTTACCATGTTGCATTCATGATCAATGGAGATGCATCAATCGTGACTAATAAGTCAATCATCTCCGTCGACTTGGTTGAGTTACTTAGTGCCACTTTCCATACACCCCGCTTTGCCATCGTCGTTCATTTGGGGTGACCTTAGACAATGTAACCTATTAGAGCCCATCTCAATGCCACCCAACATGGCAAGATTAGTCGGTCACTGCTTTGTGCGAGGGCTGTATCTTGTGAAGGTTCTAGAGTTAGGCATGCTTTACCTGGAAAAGTGTGTGCCAGATTCACTTCGTCATAGGAATGTGTCTATAGGAAGAGTCGGTGGCTATAGAGAGTTCCTCGGTAGCATAAACGGTCATGATAATATATCTTGATTTGGTACGACTTCAAAGTTTCTCCTTAAGAGACGACTGAGTGAAGAGTTTTTGATGGATGGTTTAGCAGCCGCTATAGTTGGTCAAATCTAGTCTAGCCTTGTTCTGAGGTCATGAAACATGTTTGGATCGAGTCAAACTTTAAGTTTAATCATAACGAGTTCAGAGAAAATTACTAAAGTTGAGCATGATAATATTATTACCCGCCTCTATGGCTAGAGGCTGATGAGCCTAGCATGGTTAAGGTAAGGTTGTGTGGTGAAACGAGGGTATTCGTTCCACCATGTGGTCACTATCGTGGAAACCTAAATACTCGTTTCGACCGTATGAGCTCCCCTCTAAAGGTATGTTGGTAAGTTAAGTCCAACCGGTTAGCTTGCACTCGTATTTCAATTATGTACCTTTTTTGGAAAAGAGCATATATTAATTGTAGGGGTTCGTAGCATGGAAAACAAAAAATTTCTATCGCATGAACACACAATCAAGATCTAATCTATGATCAAGCCAAGATCTATCTACTAGATTGTAGCAACGAGTCAACAGAATACTAACCTCAAGATCCAAAGGTTAACGAGCAGATTCTCGTGGATGATATAGTCGACACTTCCGATCTCAAGATCGCAGATCCTTGATCGATGCTTCCAAGGCAGCACTTCCGCAATCGGTCACACGTTCGATTTTCGACAAAGACCTTCCTCTCCTTGTTCCAGAAAATGGAGGTTGTAGCACTCACTGATTCCTCGCAAAGACAACGGCGTGGTACCGGAAGTAGAGGGGAGATCTCGCAGGGCTTCGCCTTAAGCCGGAGCGAGTATGGTGGACTATGAGAGAGCCTTGGTGATCTAGGGTTTAGACACACCAATTAGAAGGTGCTAAACCAGCGGCTAGGGCAATTAGAAGCTCTAACTTGGCGGCTTGGGAGAAATCCCTAGGCTGTGGCTAGGGTTTAGGTTTAGAGGGAGGCAACTTGTGTGCTAGGAGGGGCAGCCCTGCCCCTCCCTTTATAGGTGGGAGGTGCGGCCAAGGGGAGGGGAGTTCCTCCCCAACTCGGCTTGGAGGTGGGCCGCCGGTTGGAGGAGGGAACTCCTCCCCAACTCGGTTTCCACCTCTACTCCTCTTTCCAAAAACTGCCGTTTGACTTTTCAAACTAGGATTTGAATGAACCCTTTATTTTGGACAGCGATGACACCTAGTACATGATGCAATCATTCCAACTTGTAATGACACATTCATGTACCCCTTCCCCTCCGGAGTGCCGGACATTCCAGAACCTTCTAGAACATTCCCGATGAAAACACCGGAATCATTCCCCAACTCCGAAACAGGACTTTCCTTATATGAATCTTATTCTCCGAACCATTCCGGATCTCCTCGTGATATCCCGGATCCCATCCGAGACTCCGAACAACATTCGGTCTCTTACTCATCATTCCATAACTACTCAAACAACGTCGAATCCTTAAGTGTGTCTCCCTACGGTTCGTGAATTATGCGGACATGATCGAGACACTTCTCCGATCAATAACCAATAGAGGAATCTGGAAATTCATATGGCTCCCACATATTTATACGATTACTTTGCGATCGAATGAACCACTTACATACGATACCAATTTCCCTTTGTCTCACGATAGTTTACTTATCCGAGGTTTTGATCGTCGGTATCTCTACATACCTAGTTCAACCTCGTTACCGATAAGTACTCTTTTCTCGGTCCCGTGGTATGTGATCCCTTGTGAGCCAGTCACATGCTTGCAAGCTAATTGGATGACATTCCACCGAGAGGGCCCAGAGTATATCTATCCGTCATATGGATGGACAAATCCCACTCTTGATCCATGTGCCTCAACACATACTTTCCGAACACTCAATGCCACCTTTATAGCCACCCATTTGTGTGGTGTTTGATGTCATCAAAGCATCCTTCCGGTGATGGTGATTAGCATGATCTCATGGTCGAAGGAATTAGGTTACTATGTATCAGAAAGCTTATAGCAAATGAACTATATTAAATGACTTGATCTTTATGCTACGCTTAACTATAGGAGTATGTCCATCACATAATTCTCCTAATGATATGACCCTGTTGTTAATAACATCTCTATGTTCATGATCAGGAAACCATGATCATATATTAACCAACAAGCTAGTTTAACAAGAGGCTTTACTAGGGACTCTTTTATGTTTACAAATCACACAAGTATTAATGTTTCCGGTTAATACAATTATAGCATGGTATGTAAACATTTATCATAAGTATGAAGATATGATAATAACCTACTTTATTATTGCCTCTTGGGCATATCTCCAACAGTCTCCCACTTGCACTAGAGTCAATAATCTAGTTTCAAACCTTTGTGTATTCAACACCTATGGCTTTCCGGTGTTGTATGTACACGATTGCTAGTGGTCAACTGATCTCCGGATCTGACACTTCCAGGTCCGTGTGTAATTGCATGTCTTTGCGTCTCTACGCATCACTCATTCTCTAATGAGATGGCTTCGTACAATTTTGGTCCTTTGGTGTGACCTTTAGTTCTTTGGGGTTAAAACATGTTGATAATATTGTCGTACAATATATCTTCATAGTATTATCCCGCTGTGAACTACACCTAGTTTGATAACAAACTACTTGATACAAATGCCCTCTTTTGCTGCTATAATAGCAGTCATATACTTAGCTTTTTGTTGTAGTATCTGTCACAATGTCTTAACTTTGGAACTCATCCAAATCCATTATGGAACTCACTTTCCATTATATTGTGCCACCCTTGGTTTAGATTGAGATAAACTTAATTTGTACTTTGTGACAAAACTAGTATCAATGTAGTACTTTTACAATGAACTAACCATCTATTTGTCACTTCTACAAATAATATACTCTTAGTTCTTCCAAAAGATCATAAGAATATTCTTACTATTGTCCAATGATCATCTTATGAATCATTCTGGTATATGCTCACAACATTTAGAGCATAGGACATATCTGGATTTGTACATATCACAGTATGATTGATATAAATACTCTTTGTGATCAAGTATCAATCTATACTTGAATCTTGTTTCATTTACCAAATGTCAGTACATTTGAATATATCATCAATATTGAACTCATTCAATCCTTTCTGTGCGACAAGAAACTTTCTTGTAGTTTCTATATTGAACTCATTTAATATCTCGTCTATGTATTTCTGGCACAACCATATTAGCGTCTATTCATGCCAAATATTTGGGCTTTGCCTAAGTCTTTCATCGAGATGAAATTCTTATCCTGTGTTAATAAAAGATACATTGTTTCCAATCAACAATATGACTTCCACATAATGTATTAGAAACATGTCTTAGCGCTCCCACTTAATTTCTTGCAAATGCAAGCATCTTCATTGTCTCTGATGAAATTAAACTCTTTAACAGTTTCATCATAGTGAAGATTCCAACTCCGCTATGCTTACTTCAACCATTGAAGTTTGCATACGCTTTTAGCATCCTTTGAATTAACAAAACCCCTATGGACCATGTTATTCACATGTCCTAGGTAACAATTCTATTAGAAGAACTTGTTTTGTTTATTCAACTACCATATAACAAAATTATATGTAGTGGTTGCTACACTAATCTGTCTAGACTAAATATCACTATGAAAGATCAAATCTTATCATAGTCAACCTTTGAACATTGTTGTGAACTTTTTCCCAACATGTCGACTATTTCATAGATGTAAAACATCCATGTCTATTTCTTTATAGATCCAAACACGACTATAAGGTCTTACACCTTTCTCGAGGGTCCTTCAAGTTCAAAACTTGATTTCTCATGTATGGAACTATCACGGATTTTATGGCTTCAAGCCATTTGACGGAGTCAGGGCTCATCATCGCTTCTTTGCATGTAGTCGGATCATTATTGTCAAATAATGATTTAACTCTCAAATCTTGGTATTCGATTGTTCATCCGACCTACTTGTTTCAATAGGAACTTGGATCTCCGTGACCACAACCTTTGAGGTACGTGAGCCATGAGCATTGTTGCTACCTCCGGAACACTTTTCGGCGCTGCACAACTTTGCACATATAGCTAAGGTTCTTTTAACCTTATCAAAGTTCTATTGTCCTCCCACTTAACTTTTCATGAAAAAATTCCTTCTCAAAGAAACTTGACGTTCTAAGCAACAAACACTGGTGTTTATGGAGGAATACTTAACAGTTATACAAAGACAGGTTCATCTGACTTTGGTTGCACACATCTTTCTTATGCATAGCATACCAATGTTTTAAGAAAGGACTACTTGGGTTTTATCCCAAGCCACAACTTTATATGGTGTCATTTCAATGGATTATGATGATGCTCTTTTCAGTGAAAAAAACGGTAGTCTCTAAAGCTTTTAATCTTTAAAATATAATGGCAGTTTTATGAATTATACCTTTGATCTTACCATGTCAAACAAGGTTTAATTACATATCTCGGATGCTCCATACTCTTATGGTGTTTCGGGAAATGCAAATCCACGGAACGATTCCATAAATCTTAGGTATTATGCTAAACTTTGTAACTCAAATATCTTCCTTTATGATCTTTATCATAAATTGTTTATATTCTTGTTACAATGATTTTGCACTTCATCTTGAAAGTCTTTGAACTTTTCAAATGTTTCATACTTCATCCTTATTAAGTAAATATTCATATATTCACTCAAATTTTCGGAGAAAGCATATGAAGTTGAAATCCATCGCTCTCGACTACACCTAATGGACTTCGTACAACAATATGTACAAGTTCCAATAAGCTAGTCATTCGTTCCCTTTTGGACTATGAACGAAGTTTTAATTATTTCTAGGAAAGTTTCACAAGTGTCATTTGATCAAAAATCAAAAGACTCTAAAATTCCATCCACATGGAGTTTCTTCATGTTTTCTTTCAATATAAATTAAACGGCGATGTCACTTCCTAAGTGATCTTTCAATCAATTTGTCTTTCGACATCTTTAGCACTAGTTTTATGGATGTGATTTCTCCAACGAGATTTGCGAATCCATCTTTTATGGATTACGGCAATTATTTGAACAACCCTTTTGTTCTCATAATACCTGATAAAACAAATCTTTGAAGGCAAGCTTTGATGTTTAACGAGCAACACAATAACCCTTTATTTGTTCTCGATGAACATCATCACATATTCTTTTGCTATTTACTTAGGCCACTGTAGTTCATGAATTCTGTTGTTTCGTATGACGATTCACACCAACAAATTCAGTATCAAATACTTAAGAACTGCTTTGTTTAATAAGCAAAGAATATAGCCATAACATGTATATCATCTATATACTTAAGCTGAACAATTCTAGTCTTTTCTGCCATATACTTATGAGATTCTCTTTCAGTATTTCCTTTTCTGTTTGAAAGAATCTATCAACATCAATAGTGGAGTCATACATATGACACATAGTCCAAAGCGTGTATAGTTAAATACCAATGTATTTGGACTTGCACTTTGAAGTAGATCACCATTATCAAATGTTTGGTGTTCTTTCAAATTCCTTTCTTTAGTAATCTCTTGGTGTAGTAAACATTTTACCTACATCAAATATTCACCCTCATCATGGATTTATCCATGATCAAGCTACTTTTAGCTTGTAACGGTGAAACGCGAGTATAATGTTGCTCTCCAAAACCTTTTGGAGGATTAGGACAACTAGTGTCTCCAACCTTTTGCAAATTCTCATCAAATATGAGAACATGACTTTAGCCATATTATACTCTATCATGTTGCAACCAAAACTTCGTTTCAGATATCACAATATCTTCCACACATCATGGTTTCTGAAACAACTCTTTCAGATCCTAGATAACCTTGATATTAAGACAATCCTTTGAATATCAAGAATCATGGAGACAAACATGATACTTATATACTAACATTGGAATTGTTACTCTTGATTTAATACCAACTATTAAACTTCATGGAGTAATCAAAACTTACTGAAAGTTTGCAATGGGACTTTTAAACTTTAGATTAACACTTCAAAACAATACGATACCAGTTCGTAAAGTAACTAACCAGAATTCTATAGTTCTATAATCTCAATTATAACTAAGCGCAAGGTGGTAAACGGATGCCAATGACTACAACAACTATGCAAATTCACTTTGATTTAATTTATGATAAATAGTGTTCAACTTTTAATCATATTGCTGTTGAACTCCCACTCAAAACAATATCCCTCACATTGTTTTAGTGATCACACGAACCAAATCCACCATATCAAAACCGATCATCACGAGAGTTGATATAGCTTCAATGGCGAACAATCAACATGTTCATCATATCTACTATATGACTCATGCTTTACCTTTCAGTGATCCGTGTTCCTGAGACCATGTCTGTACATGCTAGGCTCGTCAAGATCAAACCTTAGCTTCCGCATGAGCAAATCTGGCTTGCCCATGTTGTATACACTTGCGGAATCTAACACACCCGATCATCACGTGGTGCTTCGAAACAACAAGCTTTAGCAACGGTGCTAACTAAGGGTGAACACTTTATGACTTGAAATTCATGTGCATGAGGGATCATCTTATAATGCTACCGTCGTCTACTAAGCGATACAAGATGCATAAAGGATTAACATCACATGCAATTCATAATTTGTGACATGATATGGCCTTTCTTCTTTGTGCTTCCAATCTCCATCTTCTAGCACGAACATGATCTCCATCATCACCGACATTGCATCAAGGTCAATGATGCTTCTCCATGGTTGTCGTCCACCGGCTTCAACTATTACAACTACTTTGAATAGACACGCGGGTCTTAACAGAAATTAAAGACAACCATATGGCTCCTACCGGTTGCCGACTTACAATAAGGAACATTGCATACATCATATATAATCACAATCATGGCCATATCACATCACTGCACACCCCTGCAAAACAAAGTTAGACGCCTCTACTTTCTTTGCATATTTTACGTGGTTTGGGGCTTTCAATAAGTGTCGTTCTAACTTACGAACAAGAACCACAACATTGATACTAGTACTGTTAATCACCCGTTGTAAATTGGATCTTAACTATGCTAGGAGAAACAGCACCATAAAGCCACTTATGCAATACAAGTTGCATGTCAAGCGTGGAGCAAGTCTCATGAACGATGTCATGTAAGGTTAGCCCGGGCCGCTTCATCCCAACATACCGCAAGATGCAAAGTACACAAGAAGCAATCGACAATAAAAGCATCAACGCCCACAATGACCATTGTGTTCTACTCGTGCAAACAGATCTACATATAGACACGGCTCTGATACCACTGTAGGGGTTCGTAGCATAACAAAAAATTTCTATCGCATGAACACACAATCAAGATCTAATCTATGATCAAGCCAAGATCTATCTACTAGATTGTAGCAACGAGTCAACAGAATACTAACCCTCGAAGATCCAAAGCGGTTAACGAGAGCAGATTCTCGTGGATGATGTAGTCGTACACTTCCGATCTCAAGATCGCGTAGACGATCCTTCCGGCGCAAGCTCCGGCAGCTTCCGCTTCAGTCACATCGCTCGTTGATTTTCGTGAAGACCTTCCTCTCCTTGTTCCAAAGAAAATGGAGGTTGTAGCACTCTCCTCACGATTCCGGCAGCACAACGGCGTGGTACCGGAAGTAGAGGGGAGATCTCGCAGGGCTTCGCCTTAAGCCGGAGCGAGTATGGTGGACTATGAGAGAGCCTTGGTGATCTAGGGTTTAGACACACCAATTAGAAGGGGCTAAACCAGCGGCTAGGGCAATTAGAAGCTCTAACTTGGCGGCTTGGGAGAAATCCCTAGGCTGTGGCTAGGGTTTAGGTTTAGAGGGAGGCAACTTGTGTGCTAGGAGGGGCAGCCCTGCCCCTCCCTTTATAGGTGGGAGGTGCGGCCAAGGGGAGGGGAGTCCCTCCCCAACTCGTCTTGGAGGTGGGCCGCCGGTTGGAGGAGGGAACTCCTCCCTAACTCGGTTTCCACCTCTACTCCTCTTTCCAAAAACTGCCGTTTGACTTTTCAAACTAGGATTTGAATAAACCCTTTATTTTGGACAGCGATGACACCTAGTACATGATGCAATCATTCCAACTTGTAATGACACATTCATGTACCCCTTCCCCTCCGGAGTGCCGGACATTCCAGAACCTTCTAGAACATTCCCGATGAAAACACCGGAATCATTCCCCAACTCCGAAACAGGACTTTCCTTATATGAATCTTATTCTCCGGACCATTCTGGATCTCCTCGTGATATCCCGGATCCCATCCGAGACTCCGAACAACATTCGGTCTCTTACTCATCATTCCATAACTACTCAAACAACGTCGAATCCTTAAGTGTGTCTCCCTACGGTTCGTGAATTATGCGGACATGATCGAGACACTTCTCCGATCAATAACCAATAGAGGAATCTGGAAATCCATATGGCTCCCACATATTTCTACGATTACTTTGCGATCGAATGAACCACTTACATACGATACCAATTTCCCTTTGTCTCACGATAGTTTACTTATCCGAGGTTTTGATCGTCGGTATCTCTGCATACCTAGTTCAACCTTGTTACCGATAAGTACTCTTTTCTCGTTCCCGTGGTATGTGATCCCTTGTGAGCCAGTCACATGCTTGCAAGCTAATTGGATGACATTCCACCGAGAGGGCCCAGAGTATATCTATCCGTCATATGGATGGACAAATCCCACTCTTGATCCATGTGCCTCAACACATACTTTCCGAACACTCAATGCCACCTTTATAGCCACCCAGTTACGGTGTGGTGTTTGATGTCATCAAAGCATCCTTCCGGTGATGGTGATTAGCATGATCTCATGGTCGAAGGAATTAGGTTACTATGTATCAGAAAGCTTATAGCAAATGAACTATATTAAATGACTTGATCTTTATGCTACGCTTAACTATAGGAGTATGTCCATCACATCATTCTCCTAATGATATGACCCTGTTGTTAATAACATCTCTATGTTCATGATCAGGAAACCATGATCATATATTAACCAACAAGCTAGTTTAACAAGAGGCTTTACTAGGGACTCTTTTATGTTTACAAATCACACAAGTATTAATGTTTCCGGTTAATACAATTATAGCATGGTATGTAAACATTTATCATAAGTATGAAGATATGATAATAACCTACTTTATTATTGCCTCTTGGGCATATCTCCAACATTAATATCAAGAGATACCAATTACACACGGCCTCTGCAACAACGCAATACCCTATTGGCATTCGGATGCACACAACTAACAAAATATAAAGAAAACTAAGACCTGCTACAGTGTTCCGGTCCTAGCAGCAACAGTACAACCACCACCAATACAATACCTGAACTCTAGGCTCTTCAAAAGCGACGCCTCCAAGAAGGGAACAGTGCACAAGCGCCGTCGTCGCCCAATCAAAGATCTAGATTTTCACCCTCAAGATAATCCTCACTCCCAAAACAATGCCTTCAACAAGGCCATTGCCAGACACAACCAGCTAAGGCCAGACCTTGGGTTTTCACCCTGAAAGGTCATATGGTGGCTAATTGCGCTCTCATTCTTAATCTTACACGGTAAATGGCATTGAGTGTGATACCATTAGTAAGATAACAATGTCACTAGAACATGTCATCAATAAAAATATCACATACATAGGATTGTCTACAAAATCTATGCATACAACTTGAAGATTCAAATATGGTCAAACTTTGAATTGTTGAACCAAATCGTCACTTTCAGTAATTTGTGTGTGTGGGTACTTTACAGACATATCTTTGAGCGGATGTTTTTTGTTTTTGCAAATAAAAATCTAGGTCGCTTTTTCAAGTGGTAGGCCCCACCTTCCAGGTTTTAAATCTTTTCCAAATGAATTTCTATTTTATAGTTTTGTTGGTTTTTGCAGAAAAACCCCTTGTGTTTGAAAGGCCATAACTTTCTGAAAAGAATGATCCAATCAAGTTGATTCTTTTTGCATTGGCTTATCATTAAAAATGTCTATCCAACGACACTTTTTTTGCTATTTTTGTACACCATATGATATGTTAGTTATTCAATGGCTTAAAAGGGTTTTTAACTCTCTAAAATTGCTTAAATAGATCTAAATCTCCAACGAGTCCCTGAAGTTGAACTTGAGTCCTACCCTACTGCTGAAGGCAAGCCATAAAACCTTTTTTGAATTTTTGCAACCTTTTAGTTGAATATTTATGCTATGTGAGCTCTAAGTACTATTTTGCAAATAATAGTAATGCCTTGTATAAGAATGGGAAAATGTTGTTAAGTTTCTTTGTTTTGTGCATATCCACATGCCATATGCATGGTGGATAGCCCATTGAGTGAGCTAACTATGCCATATACTAACCAAGCTCCCTATGATTGTTTGGCTCTCCCCCTACTAGTGACATAAGACTCGCATTTGTTCACTCCCCATTCATGCAACACTTTGGCCGGGGAACGCCTTGGAATGGAGGATATGTTTAAATGGTCTCGCTATGTCACTCGAATGCATTCACTTTGTTTGCTTCTTCTTCTTTGTCGAGGATAGGTGTGGACGAATGTCGGTCGACAACCCTCGAGGTTGGGGATATTTGCCAAAAGAGATGTTCGCTTCTTGTTTTTTCTCCTCACAGAGCCCAGGAATCATTTGTATTTTTTTCTGGAAAATATTGTTATCCAATAAGGCTTGCTCTCTCTATGGTGGTATTTATCGGTATACTGGAGACTAAGATGCACTTACTCTCCACTTTCTTTGTTTTCTTCTTCTTTGTCGAGGATAGTGGGAACGGGACTCGCGTCAATGACTCCACTAACAATCGTGCTAACTGGTCACTCTCGATTACATACTCGTACTTACCCCCATAGATGCCATGATAGTTATTTTTCTCACAACGGAGGAATCACTATTTCTATCTTGCTATGTATTCTATCCTTATGACTTATCATGTTGCATTCATGATCGACGGAGCTGCATCAATCGTTACTAATAAGTTAATCATCTCCGCCGACTTGGTTGAGTTACTTAGTGCCACTTCCCAGACACCCCGCTTTGCCATCGTCGTTCATTTGTGATGACCTTAGACTATGTAACCTATTAGGGGCCCTCTCGATGCCACCCAACATGGAAAGATTAGTCAGTCACTGCTTTGTGCGGACAGGGCTATATCTTGTGAAGGTTCCATAGTTAGGCATGCTTTACCTTGAAAAGTGTGTGCCAGATTCACTTCGGCATATGACTGTATCCGTAGGAAGAGTTGGTGCTCTAGAGAGTTCCTTGGTAGCGTGAATGGTCATGATAATATATCTTGATTTGACTTCAGAGTTTCTCCTGAAGAGACGATCGAGTGGAGAGTATTTTGATGGATGGTTTTAGCAGCCAGTCAAATCTAGTCTACCCATGTTCCGAGATCATGCAACATGTTTGGATTGCGTCAAACTTTGAGTGTAATCGTGTCGAGTTTAGAGAGAATCATTAAAGTTGAGCATGATAATGTTATTACCTTGCCTCTGTGACTAGAGGCCGATGAGCCTATAGCATGGTTAAGATAAGATTGTATGGTGAAATGAGGGTATTCGTTCCGCCACGTGACCTCTATCGTGGAAACCTAAATACTTGTTTTGACCGTATGAACTCCCCTCTAAAGGTAAGTTGGTAAGTTAAGTCCAACTGTTTAGCTTGGACTCAATTCTGTACCTATATGTTGTTACCTTTTCACAACCTATGCCATGCCATATAGCTCGTATTTGCTTGTATTTTCTTGACGCCTTGCGAGTATATTCAACATACTCAGGCTGGCTTTTAACATGTCAGATTTTGCCGCCCTCTCCGCCGAGTATCTGTTTTACAAAAACAATGAATCGATATCCCAAAGAGAACCCTGTGTCTAAAGCCTTCTGTGTTTATGTCATTATCTACGTTACCATTGCCATAAGATCTGCTCGAGGCCCCAATGTGAAATAAATAATATACAAACAGCTGTGTGCGCATGTGGCACGATGAATTAAGCCTCACCACCGGTTGTAATATTTAAACCTGCTGTGTTTCGTTGTCTTAATAAATATTGGTCTTGTCTTTGTTTGCCGAGTTGCCACATTCGCCGTGTTTCTGAGACGAGAGTCTCGATCTTCCGGATCGGGGTGTCACACAACATGAAGGCATTTCCGATGTATACGACCCCCCTTTACATCAGAAATTTTCATCAGAAATGCCGTGTCAAGTAGATGTATACAACCCCGGAGTCAAGTAGGATCCCACCTATGTCTCACATACAAAGGTTTCTGTTTCAAATTTTCAAATGACTTAGAGGTGGGATATAATAGGGTCCCGCTTGAACCTGGACCAAAGAAGCACGCTTATTAGTTCGTCGTTCAATTTTTGTGAACTCGATCGGCATTTGGCTCTCCTTGATAACGTAATTCTATACCTTGCTCAATTGAGAGCATCTATTAACACAGAGCCCTCGTAGCTTGGACGGAATTAAGCATCCAACTGGTCATCATCGTGATCTGACCCACTGTTCGTACCCTGGATAAAATGCAGAGACCATTAACAAGCAAGCACCAAGCACAAGCAGCAGTACCAAGATGCATAATTTCGCGAACGGTGCCACCTACCAAAGACGAAGATGCATCAGGCCCCTCGCTCTCGAGATGAACAACAATGGTGGCAGAAGCAGAGCCACGGCCTGCCGCGTCTAAGGAGCGTACGCGCGCGGACATGAAGAACAGAAGGAGAATGCATATATAAAGGCTACCGCAGGTCGCCGCGAGGTGTGAACAAGTCGTCTGATCCATCGAGACGCCGCGCCGCCTGCGATCGTTCGAGGAAATTTCTGGGATGCACACAGACCGCGATTAAAAATGATTTCGGAGAGATTATAGCGAACCGCGTAGGGGACGGGGAGGAGAGGGGAAGACTAGATAGACCCCGGCGGCCGCGTGTGTGAGGGGAATTTCTGTTCCTTTTCCATCCGTTTTCCTTGGTTATTTCCGGGGAGTTTCTGCGTATTTTGGGCTAGCTAGCTAGAGTCTCAAATTTCTCGAAAAGATCGACCGCGGCCCCTTTTCGGGTACGCGTTCTTCCTGGCGAGTTGAACACGGTTTCCAGCTGCGACTTTTCTGCACTAGCCTGATACATAGTTGGGAGACTGTAAAATCCATGATCCTCCTTTACCATCAAAATATTAAGAAGATGCAGCTGTGGAGTAAATGACTCTGCTCCAAAGAAAAATACGTGTGTAAGAACAGTGCTAGAACCGTTGTTGAGTGGGAGTGCTCAAGACAGGCGACACCAGACGACAGGGCCAGCCTCGCTATGACACAGGTAGAGTTTTTTTTAAACAAGGCAAAACTTTGCAAGAATTGAGCTGACCATGTAACATGGATTGGGGGCCACGCCCGGCCATCGAAGGCGGCGGGCGGGTAGGCGCGCCCCGTCAGGCTCCCTTTCGCATGGGGGGTCGACTCCTGGGGACAGAGGCGGACGTGCGATGGTGCAGGTAGGAGGCCGTGGAGCGGGCCCTGATGCGTGTGGCGCTCCTGCGCATTCCTAGGGTGCGCCGCAAACCTCAAGGAGCCGCTAGCATGTGGGCCTGATCTAGGGCCAACATTGGGCTCGATCTAGGCTAGAAGGGGTCGGCCTGCTCGATCTGATCGCCATGAGCCACCCAACGGTGTGGGGGCTGCTAGCCTAGCCGAATTAAGGGTGGTTGGGCCCTGCTGTTCTTTGAGCACCAAGGCGTCGATGTGCTTTGAGTCTGCCTCCTCAATTGGGCCGCACTGAAGTCTCGGTCTTTCTCTCGGAGATATTCACAGTTTGGCACATGATACTCTCTAAAAATGTAAATAGAGATTCAGTGATATGAGTGGGCGATGCATCCCGATAATACTAGTCACCACTGATACAGTTGTCCAACTATGACAATAGATACTTGTATGGAAGCCCCTCACAAGTCGAAACCACTAATGTCCCAACCATTGCCGCTACCACTGGCGCTATCCCTGTCGTCGTCATCCTCTCCCTCATCGGCGCGGATGTCCTCCCACCTGACCCACTGGTCGTCGGCATCAACGTAGATGATGTTTCCGCTGTCATGTGTGGACCACCACTTGGCGAACTCCTCCTCGGTGGGCAGCATGTCGTCGATGTAAACTCTAGGCAATACACAAAGTGCAAGCGTCCTCGGTTATCACTATATGTATCATTTTCTTCGAAAATGGAGAGCGAATCCCCAACCTCTACATCATGCCATGCACACAACATTTATTCATTTTTAGAACAACAAAGTCTGGCAAAAGTCATTACGAAGATCATACACTGAAAACCGCCAAAACAAAACACCGATCATAACGATAACCATATCGCCAGCTCCCGGCGAGACCTAGCAAACACCCAACTGCCTCATGCAAGCCAGGAGCCCAGATCCGCCCAGCATATCCATGAAACGGTACCCACGCACTCGCTTCGGATGTCGCTACCTCCACTATCTTCCGCAAAATCATCTTCAGCATGTAGATGGTATCATATGTGGACAAGGGTGACCTCATCGCGGTTGATGCAGGCTGCTACCAAGCACGCCCGAAATATCTAGCCCATTTTTTTTTGCATTACTTCCTCTTATTTATTTATTTATTTATTTATTTGACGGTAGCCCAATCTTTGCATTACTTCCTCTTATTTATTTATTTATTTACTTAATAGTAGCGGTACTTCCCCTAGTTGATGTGTACCTATGCCATTAAATATCTCTGCCTCTGGTGACTCCACCCTTATATTCTGCAGCTATACATACATGCTTGGTTTATTTACTTTCTCATGTTACAAACAAACCTGGCCTCCTTGGTGAGAGCGCACAAATTCCTCAGAAGCCCAAGGGGAGGAAGATTTTGTTTGCTTTGCTATGCTTTCTTGGAATGAGCGGCATCGAGAAACTTGCTAACCGTTATATTGTAGAAGAGAGTAAATTCCGCGGCCAAAAAATGCGGTTTGCCGAAAAACCGGAAATACATAGGCGAGGAGAGAGAGAGGGGCTCGTAGAATCATTTAGGTGCTGTCTCTGACTCTCGAGTAAATTGCATAAAGCTACGACAATTGGGGCTAGGGCTTCAAAAAACTACGACTTTTCGGGCTAATGACTACAAAGGGCTACAACTTTTACGTAATCGCTCATTTAGCTGGTTTGATAGCGTTTCTGACAGCGCAGGCCCACCGAGGGTCATGACGTGGCAACACAGGACGAACGCCCCTGGAGCCCCGTTAACGGCCGTTAACGTGGGGAGCTGGGACCCACCTGTCGGTCGGTGCGGGTGGAACTAAAAGCACCGCCGACTCGACACCGCTTACGGCCGCCGCTCGCAGCGCTGAAATCGCCGCCCGCCTGTGCCAGAGCTCCGCCGCCGCCGTCATGCCGCGCCGCCCTGCGGGATGCCTAGCTGGAATGACGGCTCGAGTTCCAGCCAGTCACTTCTCGGGGTGAGTTCCCCTGTTTCTAGGGTTAGGGTTCATACGGGAATTTGGGAAATTTGGTTGGTTTATGTCGAAATTGGTGGATTGAGCATATGTTTCTCTTTGATTAGGACTACAACTCGATACACTATGCTCCAGATCGCTGCGATGACCCGACATTCAATGGGATAGCCGCGGATTGTGCCGAACGCTGTCGAGGGCACAATTTGGAGCCACAGAAGTGTGTTGCCTTCGAAGGCACGATGACGGGTCGAAGATTTTACATGTGCCCGCTCCAAAATGTAAGTACCACCTCTTGTACTAATTTCGATTTTGGTCTGTCCATTCTATATTGTGTTCATGCTAAATTCTAATGATTTGAAAACATTAGGATAACCAATATGCTAGCAGAGGGTAGGTGCAGTAATTTTCCAATTGGAATTAGCTTTTGAATTGCAGTGATATCAGTACATATTAGATACTAATGCTTGTATATACTAGAGATTGGTTCCATTTATTTTTCAATACATATTAGAGATTAGTGCTTGTATATACTAGAGATTACATGGATATATTCTGGACAAGTAAATGTTTTGGGGTTGGTACCTATGATCATACCATGTGCCATTTTTATTTGCAGGAAATTGTGAACTGTGGATTTGTCTCTTGGGTAGATGACCAAGAGTGGCCAGAGACACTGCAGAATGCATTGTCAAGGCTCTGGTGCATGTACAATGAGAGCAACAGTAGTAGAATTGATGAGAGGGTGGAGCATGGTAAGCTGCTAGCTCTCGTAGTTGAGGATAAGATCAAGGCTGAGAAGAAGTATGCAAGCCTCATGGATGATGTTGGCAGGTTTGTAGATGATTCTCACAAGAAGGTGATGGAACAAAACTTGGCCCTGCTGAATGGTAAAACTGATTTTGAAATAGTGGAGATGGAGAAGGACAAGGATGCTCTGAAGACTGCAGTTGAGATGCTGAAGCAAGTGCAGAAAACACAAGCAGATATGATGAAGGCAAAGGAGAAGAAATGGGAGGAAGAAAGGGCTGCTTTGAAGGAGGAAAAGAAAAAATATGAATACATGGTGTATGATCTATTGAAAGTTGGTGATGATAACAAGGAGAAGGTGAAAAAGATCAAGGCCATAGTTGATGAGTAATACTTGGACAAGAAATGATCTATTGAAATTTCAGTTTGTAATGCATTAATGTTGGACAAGAAATGTTGTAGTACTTGGTCATGTGATTTTATTGTCATTGTGATACTATTGGACAAGCATTTGGTGTTGTAGTATTAATGGTGTACTTGTTGTTTCTCAGATTGTTCTGATTAATGCATGGTTTTATTGTCATTGTGGTGAAAATGCAATATAATTGAGCTATGATTGTTGATGTCATTGTGGTGAAAATGCAATATAATTGAGCTGTGATTGTTGATGTCATTGTGGTGAAAATGCAATATAATTGAGCTGTGAAAATGCAATATAATTGTATTGGTAGCAAACATTGTCTTTTGAAAATGCAATATAATAGTACCATCACATAGTAGTAGCACATAGATATCTGTCTTATAATAATTGGTAGCAAACATATAATTGTCTTACACAACTAATACCAAGCACACATGGTTCCAATACATAATTTAGCTACTTCTTGTAGCTGTTATGCTTCCCAGCATTGAAATACCCCAACATCCTAGATGTTTGTTTCTTTGGCCTTTGTCCTCTCCTTGGCGCAAAACTGCTTGTAGCATCATCAATATGGGCAGACCTAGGTGCATGAAAAGGAGCATTTGTCCCTGATGCTGATGTTGGAGCCCGAGGTGGTGGTGATGGTGGTGCCGTAGGTGCTCGAGGTGGTGCTGGTGGCGCTGTAGGTGGAGGTGGCGCTGTAGGTGCCCGAGGTGGTGCTGGTGTTGATGTGTTGCTTCCCTCCTCATTGCTTCTGTTTCCCTGCACCCAAACATGTTATACTCCAAGTTATAGTTTAACTATGGTCAAACATGAAAATACAAGTAAGAATAAACCTTGTGTTGATTTTTCCTCATCTGCAACTGTGGGTTCAAAGTTTGTGTGCAACTTGTGTATCTATGGCCTAGTTGCTTGCAGTTGCTACATGTTATTGTTGCCATCCTAGAAGTATCTTTAGGCTCCGGGACTTCAAATTTTCCCTTCCTCCTCTTACTCTGATGCCTACCCTTTTCAATTACAACACCTGTGGGTCAATGTCAATCGTGGGTCTTTGTCCATTGATCTTGGCTAGGTACTGGGTATATGACAGGATTATATGCATCTAAATACATGGGTTTCTTGAAAAAACCATGAACAAAATCCTCGGGCTGCTGCTTGGACTTGTAAATGGCAGATATGGCATGACTACATGGAATTCCTGTCATGTCCCACCTCCTGCACCCACAAGTTCTTGCATCCAAGTCAACGGCATAGCTACTCTCCACCCCTCTGCTCACTTGCCATAAATTACCCACAGATTTCTGAGATATGTAAATCCTTGAGTACTTTTTGTTCACTTCCAACATTTCACAATATGTTGGAGTGATCTCCCACCTAGCTGATGCAGCACCTTTCCTCTTTCCTTCATGCCTGACCATGATCTTTGATCTAAGGCCTTCAAACATTGTTACTACTGGTTTGCCTCTAACATCAAGAATCATTTTTTTGAAAACCTCACTCAAGTTGTTCACAACAAGGTCAGTTTTACAATTAGTGTCCATTGCATACCTTGCCCAACACTCCACTGGAATATTGCTTAGCCATGCCCAAGCTTCCTCTGACTCATCTTTCATTTTCTGCATGTGTACATCAAATAAATGCCTTGTGTGAGAGTAGCTAGCACCATACATGTATTTCTTTAGTTCTTCTCCTCTAAAGCCAGCTAACTGAAAGTTGGCATAAATATGCCGTAGGCAAAATCTTTGGGGACAATCTGGAAATACTTGGTTGATAGCTTTGAGCAAACCCTATTCAATACAAATAAACATGCATGAGAAGAAGAGGGTAGTAACTAGAAAATGCAACAAGTCAAACATGGGAGCACATTAGTTACCTTCTGCCTATCAGATATAATTGTGTATTTCCCAAACTTGCCATCAGATCCACCAAGAGCAAACTTCAGCTGAGTAAGAAACCAACACCAACTAGCAGTATATTCCTTGTCAACAAGTCCAAATGCAAATGGATATATATTATTGTTTCCATCTTTTCCAGTAGCTGCAAGTATTTGTTGTCCAGTTGTCAGCTTCACAAAGTATCCATCCAACCCTGGACACATAAATAAGTTACAATATATTAGTCAAAAGCTAGAACATGTACAACAAAAAAACAAAATAAGAGCTAAAACTTACCAGTGAATGGTCTACAACCATTCAGAAATCCCTCCTTTGTTCCATTTAGACAATAAAACATGCCATGGAATCTTGGGTTTGGGCTAGGGTGCTCTACCAACTGCTTGGTAGTAACAATGCACCTACTACCAGGGTTGGTGTCAATCACTGTCTGCAAGTAGTCTCTCAACCTAATGTACTGCTTGATCTAATCACCTAGAACCACCTGCAATGCTCTCTTCCTGGCTCTGTAAGCCATTACCTTTCCAACCTCAACACCATGTTTTTCCTTGGCGGTCTCTATCACAGTTTCAATATTTGTCCTTGTATCCATCCTCATGCTCTTCTCACAAACCTGGGCAACCCACTTTCCTGTAAACTTGCAGGCTTCACCTGCAGGTGCACATGTGTGCTGTAAATCCAACTTCCTAAGACAGAAGGTTTTCTCTCTACCAACTGTTGAACCATTCATGTGAAATAAACAACCTTGAGTCTTCCTTTCTGAGCACTGGGCAATGACTGCATTTGGCCCATTCCTGTGGTACACAAAGTTCCTCAACTGGGCTATGTGAAAATTCTGAAGTGCTCTCCTGAATTGGTAAACATCAATAAAGAACATCTTCAAGCACAACTGATCTTCTGGCTGCTCCCTGTCCTCATCATACCAAACTCTAGGTGCCCCCTTCTTTGCCCTGCTCTTCCTACCACTAGGCAATGCCCATCCCAATACAGCTCCATCATCATCTTCTACCCTTATGTCTCCATCTGAACCAGAATCAGAAGATGGAACATAGCATGCAGACTAGAGTATTTTTTACTGCCATGTGTCCTCTCTGTTGGCCCTTTCCTAACTGGTAGCTTCCTCTTCTCCTGCAAAGGCTCATCCATAGGTTCATTCTCTGGTAGCACCATCTGAATGGGAATACTCTCATCCAAACTATCTGAATGGCAGAAAAGGTCTTCAACATCTGTATCTCCTTCTATATGCTCATCAGGATATTCCCTCCTCCTTTTCAACTCTATTAACCTCTGGCTCAACTCAATCTTCTCTTCCTGCAGCTGTGTATCAATATCTTCAGCCAACAAATCCCCTGCCTCAAACTCAGACTGATCACCAGAATCCACATCCAATTCTAAGAAACTACCAGCCTTGTTCTCATCAACACAGATATTTTTCCCTTCTTCATATTGTTGCTTTGCTGAGTCAACAAAAAATCTGCAGGAATTATCTGTGCACTGCCAAGGTACATTAACTCATCATCAACATCAAGTGTGGAAGAATTTGTAGCAGCACAAGCACGCATCATGCTAGGAGAAGGTTTATTTTGCCCTCGCATAACAATAAGTGAAACAGCCTGCTTGTGTTCACATTTTTTCAGCATTTGCAAAACCTTGCCCATTCCATCTATAAGTTCATAGCCAGGCACACCATCTACCAAATAGTACATGGAGTCTCTATAACAAAATCCGTTGCTCTCAATTAGAGATAGCAAATTCAAAAAAGTGATATCAGATTTCCCTATCTTCCTCTCCATGTGCTCACCGGTCTCAAATTGGACTTGTACTAACCAAATTTCATCATCAAAGCTACTATAGTTGAAAAAAAAATTAGGGTTACTTGAATGAATACATTGTTCTGCCCAAAATACAAAAAAATAAAGAAAAGGGGATGGCAGAAGTTTACCTGCTGATGCCTGCATAAGATGGCCACCGGGAGCTCTACGAGCCATGGGCGGCCTCAGGTGACCTCAATTGTGTGATGGCCGCCGCCGGCGGGAGCTCGGACAAGCAGCGTATGGGGTTGGAGCTCTCGCTGATCTCCTCCGTCTCGCGCAACTGGGTGCTGGAGAACCCACCACCGGTGGTGCCACCGGAGGCGTCTCCTCCGCCGGAGCCGCCGCCTTCTTCTCCGGCGAACGAGCCTCCCTTTCTAGCACCGGAGCCACCGCCATGACCTACCTGAGGAGCACCTGTGCGAGCTCGATAGGGAGTAACAGCCGGGAGTAACGGCCGTTAACGGGGCTCCATGGGCGTCCGTCCTGTGTTGCCACGTCATGACCCTCGGTGGGCCCGCGCTGTCAGAAATGCTATCAAACCAGCTAAATGAGCGATTACGTAAAAGTTGTAGCCCTTTGTAGTGATTAGCCCGAAAAGTCGTAGTTTTTTGAAGCAAACCCGAAAAGTCGTAGTTTTTTGAAGCCCTAGCCCCAATTGTCGTAGCTTTATGCAATTTACTCTCTCTGTGCAGTGTAGTCTTGTTGAGGTGTTCATGGTAGTCTTGTGAAGCATGGGTGACACGGTAGCCTTGTCAGAATATCAATGACACATATAAATTGTGAGGCCAAATTCGAGGACTTGTTGGTATAGGTACATACAAATTAGATGCAGAGATATGTATGCATGTGAAGTGATTAAAGAGAGAAGAGCTGGAGAACTACACTTGTCTGTTCATAGTCGTGCCAGGTCGACTTTTGTTTTTGTTTTCTGACCGTTTGGTTAACACTTAGCGTTACGTCCGCTGTTGATGAGGTAATTCTCTGCTTGCTCAACTCAGAGCATGTACTAGCACAGACACCTCTTAGGTTGGACGCAATGAAGCATCCAACTTCGGATGATACACTACATAAGCATGGCTATAGCAAGAAATACGAAATGCATAATTCGTAGACGGTGCCACATACCAAAGAAGATGATCCAAAGTTTGAAATTGATCTAAAAAATTCAGAGAGATTAAAGCGAACAGGGTAGGGACGGAGAGGGGAAGACTAGATTGACCGCGCTGGACAGTACGGTGTATTTCTGTTCCTTCTCCATCCTTTTTCCTTGGTTTTCCGGGTAGTTTCTTTGAATTTGGACTGCTTTCATGGGGGTGCATCTCGTCGGGATTACCTAGCTACATAGGTCCCCAATTTCTTAAACAGATCGGCCGGACCTCTTATAAAGTCCTAGGATTACCAAGTAGCTAAAGGTCACCAGTTTCTCGAACAGATCGGCCGGACCTTTTCAGCTACATGTTCTTCTTCATGGAAACTGAATGCGCTTTCAAGCGTTTGCGCGCCTGCAACTTTTCTGCATTTGCCTGATAGCTGGGAGACTGTAAAATGCATGAACTTCTTTATTTACCATCAAAATTTTAAGAAGATCGATAAACGCTGTGTGGATTAGTTGTCCCTCCTCGCTAGAACCGATGTCGAGGTGAGAGTTCAAGAGAGGATCTTATTTGGATAGTAAACCGCGTTCTAGTGTTTGTAAATTATGTCTCAATGATACTCCCTCCGATTCATATTACTTAACTTGGATTTATCAAAATTTGAATAAACATATATACTAAATAATGTCTAAATTTATCCAAATTTAGAAAAATTTAAGTCAAGTAATATGGATCGGAAGGAGTACTAAAATTTCACGAGTCGTTGATTACCCTGGATGGGGCTGATAGTGTTTTAATTAGTGTTCGTGTTTACTTCGTTAAGACCGCTTGTGCTGTTTCACAGATTAACACAGTTTGGGCTAGTTCATTTTTTTACTAGATCTAGGACATAGATTAAAATCTATCTATTATATACTAAAAGCAATATAAGGATGTTTTTCGAGGCATCTGGTTGATCCATATCATCTAAATTATAGTAAACCGTTAGATCTAAAATTTACAGCTATGATTTAAAACAATTTATTAAGGACACTGCTAGGTAACAACCGTTCTAAAAGAATACAAACGTGGCGAATCAGACAGGGGCAGGACGTTTTGACTGAAGCCGTACCATGACAGCCTAGCGATTCTTGGCATAATCACTAAACGACAAGATTTTTGATTAGTCAGCTCAATTCACATGCGCAAATTTAAAATGTTTTTTTAGGTCAAACCGTTTGTCCGAATTAAGTTCCGTTTTCACTATTAATAGTCACGACGAGATCTTCGAAACTAGATACCATGTTGGTATATTCTGACAATATTTTTTTTGGATCAAAAGTTATCCACCCGTAACACACGAGTTATCCGGATTTTAACACGTAAGTTATCCACCAATAACATGTAAGCCATCCACTACTATAAAATTTACCTAGAGATTATATATTAGAGATTAGTAACTTTTTTGTTTACCAAGAAATTATCCATCAGTAATACGAGAGTTATCCAGGCTTTAACATGTAAGTTATCCACCAAATAACATGTAAGTTATCCACCACTAAAAAATTTATTCACAGATAGAATATAAAAAGTTTTTCTAACGACACGGCCTTGTCGTATGTCGCTCTCTCGCAACCTACGGACTATTCAACCTCAAAAGGCTACCGCGCCAAACATCAAACATATTTTTTTAAAGGAGCTAAATTTAAGCTTCTTTTGCATAGCCCACCCACCACGCATAACCTGTAATCTAGCGACTCGATTTTGTCGACGTCCGTCGCTACTACTGTAGTGGACGAGTGACGAAGCCTCAAAGGGTTTTAGGATACATAGTCTTAATCGCTCGTCGACGCTAACACGTTTATGGCAATAAAGTCTCAGTATCCTAAGAACTAGTCTACCGCGTTTCAGTTAAACTTACTCAACACATATGCGAGAACGCTCTATCCAATATGTTTATATAGTAGATAACTTATGTGTTACTGGTTGGATAACTTATACATTATGACATAGATAACTCACGTGTTTAGGGTGGATAACCTTTTGGTCCAAATATTTTTTTCTTAAAACATATCAACATGGGATCTGGTTTTAAAGATCTCGTCGCGACTAGTGCAACGGTGAAAACGGATCTTAAATTGGATAAACGGTTTAATCTACAGGACATTTTAAATTTTCGATATGATTCTAAGATGACTGACATCAAACGTTTACACTATAGCTGACTCTGATTCGATTTTTCGTGCACCGGCGCATGGAGCGCACTTTATTCACGTCCGCTAGGTTTTGAATTTCTCAGACCAGTCTAAGAGTAGATTTACCTTTATTTCTCATTGCCAACTGGTCGCTATCGCAGTGTACGGGTGACGAAGTCTCGAAGGGTGTTAGGGTACCAAACCTTCACCACTCGTCGATGTCCTGACACGAATTTTCGGTACCCTAACACCTATACTACCGTGTCCTAATTAAACTAGTTCGTAGCTTATGTTTAATTAATTGTACTGAAATACATGGGCAATCGAGCTTTCATGAGATGAAAAAGATATAAAAGTTACCCACATAAGAAATACGAGAATGTCTCGATCCGACCCGTTTATATGTTGGATAAGTTATATGTTTTAGGTGGATAACTTACATATTATGACATGTATAACTCACGTGTTAAGGCTTGATAACTTTTTGGTCGGAATTTTTTTCATCGAAACATATCAGCATGGGATCTAGTTTCAAAGATCTCATCGTGATTAGTCCAACGATGAAAACGGATCCTAAATCGGACAAATGGTTTGGTCTAGAAAACATTTTAAATTTTTGCTTTGCTACCGCGTCCGCCAGGTTCAAAAAATTTCAGACCGGTCGCTATATAGCTTTTCCGTTTATTAATCCCGTAACAAAGTGGATACAAAGTATGTTGCAAAGATCATGTGTCGGACCTGGGCTCGGGCATTTAACGTGTCGGACCTGGACTTATCTAGGCATTTAATATTATTAGGTATACATCCGTTCCAAGACTCCTGGCTGGACGTTTCAAAAAAAAAAAAACCGCATATAAGATCAGGTGTAGTACCAGCTGGACTCCTGTGATCAAGCAATCAGCAGGTGCTGCCGTCTACTAAAAAAACCGTGGACTACCTACGCTAGGTGGAACGTGGTGGTAGTAGTATGGAAAACAAATTTGCTGGAACGTTGTAGTTGTGAACTAAATACAAATACCCAGACTAGCTGAAACCTGGTGGCAACGAAAAGAAATGCTAGAATCTAGAGATTTTCTCAAAATAAAGATGTTTAACCTGATCGTTTTCGTGCATCGTATCTATAAATGCGAGTGCACACAAATGATGGCTTTAATTGACTAACATCAGACACACACTCGAAAAATGCTTAAATAAGTTGGAGTAGCCGAATTTTAAGGTTGAAATAGTCATCACCTTGGTAAAAAACCATCACATCAGTCGCACTATTCATGGAACGTCCCTCGCACTGAAAAATATTTTATTCTTAACGGTGCAAGAAGTCTAAATGGAGAGCGATGAGTATATCACTCCACTACAAGAATATTCGGGCTTAATGACACACATGATGTCGAACTTAGGCCTTGATCACCAATGAACTATGAGTATAACCACCTTACTAACTATCGAATCTAAACACATATTGGTTCTTAATACAATAACAATTATAATTTCAATAAAAAGGTATATGTTCAAATGTTTTGGAACTCCGTTTATTAAAATATTTGCTCTTAGGTGAATGTATTACATATAGTCACGATAGTAAAACCTTGAAACATGGTCCGATTTGTATAGATATGCAAGTAAAATTATACAACCCTTCAAGAGGATAGGATGAGGCATGTTAGATTGCTCTCAATGTCCTTATAAGTTAGTGTAGTTGTTTTGTGAAGTCATTGACATGTTTCATATTTAGTATCCAGACATCATGGCCATATATTTTTATTCAGAGGACCTAAAAAGTCTATAATTCTAATTATTAGCATTTTTTCAAGCGGATATTACTTTATTTGTGTGATATACATCTTTAAAATATCTAACATGTCTTTTTATGATTTAAAAAATCAACATATGTCACACGTCATTCCAGGGGCATAATAAAATCGATAAGTGAATAAGATTATTAAACTATGTGTGCTCCAATTTGCGTAGTCATGTTGCATGCGACCAAATTACATGTGACCAAAGCTTTAGAACCAATAGATTGAAGACCAAAATGAGAAAATAGAGAATTGATAAAAAGGATATGATATAACAATCGATGGTATTCTACACAAACATGTCAAGTTTATTTGAGTACCATCAGACCCACAAATTCACAAAACGCCTATATAAGTTTAGAGTCACTAAACTTTAAGGTTAATGAAGTAATCACATTAGTCGCACTATCAGCGGGAATGTCCCTCACACTAAAATATATTTTCTCTTAGTGATACAAGAGGATCTAAATTGCCACATATTGTCACGAATAATGATAATGTCCCTCCACTAAAAGATTATTCCCGCTTAATTAGACACATGACAAAAAACCTATGTTCTCATCATCGATGAATTACAACTACAACCACCCTACTAACCATCCAATCACATGTGTTGGGTTCTAAGGACAACTACTATATTTATGTATTGAGTACAAAGTGTAAAATGAGATGCAAACATCTTGAAATTATTGAACACTTTGATCATTGATGCACATCTTAGTCTCATGACACGAAGACCATGAAACATGGCTCAGTTTCTATATGCATGTAATAAAAAGTACACAACTATAGATTGAGAATATGATCGGCATGCTAGATTGTTCTCTATAGATTTATATGTTAGTGTTGTTTGTTTGTTGAATTCATTCATATGTTTCGTCATTAGTATTGACACATCATGGCAATAATATTTTAATATAGAGGATCTAAAAAATAATAAAATCTTAATTCTTAGGAATTGTTCTAGCAGATATGTTCTTCTGAATGGTAGATATCTCAAACTATTTTATATGTCTTCTGGTGATTAAAAACAGTCAACATAAGAGCACTTGTCATTCTAATATTATCGCACACAATAAAACTGAAAACTGATTAAGAGACTTGAACTATGTTGTGCAAGATGCGTAGTCATGTTGCATGACATAAAAATACGTGTGACTAAATGTGTTGAACCGGTGGATTGAACACCAAAAATGACACAAAGAGATTTAAACAACAAATATGATATGCCAACAGAGGGTGTTGTATAAAATTTAGGTTCATACTTATCCAATTTAAACTACCAATGTATAAACATGTTAACAATTACACGGAAAAGAAATAATTTTTTACCGGCATATTAATATATCAAATAATCACGAAATTTTTACCATGAAGACACTGAATTCATGTTTCTAAAACATAAACAGTTTGGACATGAACTAAGTGAATGAGAGGAAGAAATATATAATGAGAAATAATGTGATATATGTGGAACACTTTTGACCCATGAAAGATCATGCCCTCGCATTTGCGAGGGCCACCATGCTAGTTGTGAAAGAAAATGAACCAGCTGCTGGACGGTTTGGACAGTTTCCACGGTTTGGAATTTCGCCCACCCCTAAGTTGTGCTGCCCTCCTAGAAATTAATTAAACAACCACTATTTACTTGTCATGGGTGCATACATTTGTAACCAAAACAATCGCCGCTTGCATCTGCCGGCCTAGCCAGGGTCGATACGGGCTAGTAGCCTAGTACCAATAATCACGTATGAAGTCTTTATTGAGCATCACTTTCTCTTATTTATTCATTTACTTCGACAATAATGGTAGTACTTTATTATACTATTTATTTGTGCCCCTAAACTCCTAAATATAACTGCTCTCGGGGTTCGTTCCGGCCTTCTATTCTGGAGCTATATATATATATCCATCATACATTATACATGCTTCCATTATTATTTTTCTCATGTACGCACAAACCTTGATCCTCTTCACAAGCGCACATAATTTGCCTCACATGCCCAAGTTGTGACAGAAATACGTTTTGATTTGGTTCCTCGGAATGTGTGGCATCGAGAAAATTGTTACCCTTTCGTCCATGCCAAGCAATGTAGCAAGATTTTGTCTTGTTAAACCACCTATAACCTGTTCAGAATTCCAATTCTTGTCCATCTCCGAGTTGGCAATTCGTTTATTACACATGTAGAGCTCTATTCGGTTGTTGGGGCTTAGTTTCCCTAGGTGGAAATACCCTGCTACTCTTCCTTTTTCTTGCACGGGGCGAATATGTAGGGTTTCGTAGCATGGAAAACAAAAAATTTCTATCGCATACAAACAAACAAGCCAAGATCTATCTACTAGATTGTAGCAACGAGTCGATGGAATAACTTACCCTCGAAGATTCCAAAGTGTTTAACGAGAGCGGATTCTCGTGGGTGATGTAGTCGTACTCTTCCCGATCTCAAGATCGCGTAGACGATCCTTCCGGCGCTGCGTTCCGGCAGCGCTTCCGCAGTCGGTCACACGTTCGGTACTCGACGAAGACCTTCCTCTCCCTTGTTCCAGCAGGCAGCGGAGGTTGTAGCACTCTCCTCGCGATTCCGGCAGCACAACGGCGTGGTACCGGAAGTAGAGGGGAGATCCCGCAGGGCTTCGCCTTAAGCCGGAGCGAGTATGGTGGAGTATGAGAGAGCTATTAGTGGTCTAGGGTTTAGACACACCAATTAGAAGGCTCTAAACCGAAGGCTAGGGCAATTAGAAGCTCTAAACCAAAACGGCTCTAAACCGGAGGCTTTGGCTAGGGTTTAGATTAGAGGATAGGAACTTGTGTGTCTAGAGGAGGGGGCCCTGCCCCTCCTTTTATAGGTGGAGGGGGCCGGCGGCCAAGGGGAGGGAGGGGAGTCCCTCCCCAACTCGGCTTGGTGGAGGCGCCGCCGGTTGGAGGAGGGATTCCCTTCCCAACTCGGTTTGCCCCCTCTTTCCTCTTTCCCTCTCTTTCCTGTTTTAGCCGTTTGACTTTTCAAACTTGCTATTTGACTTTTCAGTTTATGATTCAATTTAATCCTTCATTTGGAACAGCGAGAACACTTAGTACATGATGCAATCATTCCAATATGTAATGACACATTCATGTACCCCTCCCCCCGGAGTGCCGGACATTCCGGAACCTTCTAGAACATTCCCGATGAAAACACCGGAATCATTTCTGAACTCCGAAACGGGACTTTCCTTATATGAATCTTATTCTCCGGACCATTCCGGATCACCTCGTGATATCCCGGATCCCATCCGAGACTCCAAACAACATTCGGTCTCTTTCTCATAATACCATAACTACTCAAACAACGTCGAATCCTTAAGTGTGTCTCCCTACGGTTCGTGAATTATGCGGACATGATCGAGACACTTCTCCGAACAATAACCAATAGAGGAATCTGGAAATTCATATGGCTCCCACATATTTCTACGATTACTTTGCGATCGAATGAACCACTTACATACGATACCAATTTCCCTTTGTCTCACGATAGTTTACTTATCCGAGGTTATGATCGTCGGTATCTCTGCATACCTAGTTCAACCTCGTTACCGATAAGTACTCTTTTCTCGTTCCCGTGATATGTGATCCCTTGTGAGCCAGTCACATGCTTGCAAGCTAATTGGATGACATTCCACCGAGAGGGCCCAGAATATATCTATCCGTCATATGGATGGACAAATCCCACTCTTGATCCATGTGTTTCAACCAATACTTTCCGAACACTCAATGCCACCTTTATAGCCACCCAGTTACGGTGTGGTGTTTGATGTCATCAAAGCATCCATCCGGTAAAGGTGATATGCATGATCTCATGGTCGAAGGAATTAGGTTACTATGTATCAGAAAGCATATAGCAATTGAACTATTGAAATGACTTGATCTTTATGCTACGCTTATCTATAGGAGTATGTCCACCATATCATTCTCCTAACGATATGATCTTGTTGTTGATAACATCTCAATGTTCATGATAGGGAAACCACAATCATTAATCAACCAACAAGCTAGTGAAGTATAGAGGCTATACTAGGGACTTCAAATTAAGTTTACAAATCACACAAGTATCAATGTTTCCTTGTTAATACTATTATAGCATGAATGTAAACATTCATCATAAACACAAAGATATAATAATAACTACATATATTATTGCCTCTAGGGCATATCTCAAACAGTCTCCCACTTGCACTAGAGTCATCTAATCTAGATTACATGGTAATATACCGAACACCCATGGCAGTTTGGTGTTGGTCATGTTTTGCCCTCGGGAGAGGTTTAGTCAACGGATCCTCCACATTCAGATCTGTGTGTACTTTGCAAATCTTTATATCCCCATCCTGGATATGTTCTCGAATAGCGTGAAAACGCAGCTTGATGTGCTTCAGCTTCTTGTGTGACCTTGGTTCTTGCGCATTGGCTATGGCGCCCATGTTATCACAGTAGATAGACATTGGGTCTAGCGCACTAGGAACCACACCCAGCTCTGTAATGAACTCTTTCATCCATATCGCTTCTTGTGAAGCCTCCGAAGCAGCCATGTATTCCGATTCAGTTGAAGATCTCGCCACAACGCTTTGCTTTGCACTCCACTAATCTGCACCATTCAAAATAAATACGTATCCAGATTGTGATTTAGAATCATCCGGATCGGTGTTCCAACTAGCATCGGTTTAACCGTTAACAACGAGCTGTTCATCACCTCCATAAGAAAGAACCATATCCTTAGTTCTTCTCAAGTACTTAAGGATGTTTTTGACCGCTGTCCAATGATCCACTCCTGGATCACTTTGATATCTTCTAGTTAAACTAACAGCATATGCAATGTCGGGTCTAGTACATAGCATGGCATACATTAGAGATCCTATGGCTGAGGCATAGGGAGTCTTACTCATCCTTTCTCTATCTTCAGCCGATGTCGGACTTTGAGTTTTACTCAAGGTCGATTAAGCAACATGGGCAAGAACCCTTTCTTGCTTTCTTCCATTCCAAACCTCTTTAGAACTTTGTCCAAATATGTACTCTGTGACAATGATATTTGGCGTTTTGATCTATCTCTATAAATCTTTATGCCTAATATGTAAACTGCTTCGCCAAGATCCTTCATTGAAAAACTATTATTCAAATATTCCTTGACACTATTAAGAAGGTCTACATCATTCCCAATCAACAATATGTCATCCACATATAGTATTAAGAATGCTATGAGCTCCCACTCACTTTCTTGTAAATACAAGCTTCTCCATAAGTTTGTATAAAACCAAAACTTTTGATCACCTTATCAAAACGTTGATTCCAACTTCGGGATGCTTGCTTCAATCCATAGATGGACCGTTGAAGTTTGCATACCTTGTTAGCATCTTTAGGATCGACAAAACCTTTGGGTTGCATCATATACAACTCTTCATCAATATCTCCATTGAGGAATGCTGTTTTGACATCCATCTGCCATATCTCATAATCATAATATGCAGCGATTGCTAACATAATCCTCACAGACTTTAGCTTCGCTACCGGTGAGAAAGTCTCATCGTAGTCAACTCCTTGAATTTGTCGAAACCCTTTTGCGACAAGTCGAGCTTTATAGACAGTAACATTACCATCAGCATCTGTTTTCTTCTTGAAAATCCATTTGTTCTCGACAGCCTTTCGGCCATCCGGTAAGTCCACCAAAGTCCATACTTGGTTTTCGTACATGGATCCAATCTCGGATTTCATGGCTTCTTGCCATTTATTAGAATCTGGGCTCATCATCGCTTCCAAATATGTCTCGGGGTCATCGGTGTTGTCCACCAACATGACACTCATAACGGGATCATACCAATCTGGAGTGGTACGAGTTCTCGTTGACCTCCGAGGCTCTGTAGCAACTTCAACCGAAGTTTCATGATCACCATCATTAGCTTCCTATCTTATTGGTGCAGGCACCACAGGAACTTCTTCCGGTGCTGCTCTACTCGCAATTTCGAGAGAAGGTTCGACAACCTCGTCGAGTTCTACTTTCCTTCCAGTCACTTCTTTCGAGAGAAATTCCTTCTCTAGAAAGGATCCATTCTTGGCAACGAAGATTTTGCCTTCGGATCTATGATAGAAGGTATACCCAATAGTTTCCTTTGGGTATCCTATGAAGACGCATTTTTCCGCTTTGGGTTCAAGCTTGTCCGGCTATAACTTCTTTACATAGGCTTCGCATCCCCAAACTTTAAGGAACGACAATCTCGGTTTCTTCCCAAACCATAATTCATACGGTGTCGTTTCAACGGATTTAGATGGTGCCCTATTTAAAGTGAATGCGGCTGTTTCTAATGCATAACCCCAAAATGATAGCGGTAAATCTGTAAGTGACATCATAGAACGAACCATATCTAAGAGAGTTCGATTACGACGTTCGGACACACCATTACGCTGTGGTGTTCCCGGGTGTCAATCGTGAAAGTATTCCACATTTCTTCAAATGCTCGCCAAACTCGTAACTTAGATATTCACCTCCACGATCAGAACGTAGAAATTTAATCTTCTTGTTACGTTGATTCTCTACCTCACTTTGAAACTCCTTAAACTTCTCGAAAGTTTCGGATTTATGTTTCATGAAATAGATATACCCATATCTACTCAAGTCATCCGTGAAGGTAAGAACATAACGATAACCACCGCGCAATGCTACACTCATTGGACCACACACATCGGTATGTATGATTTCCAATAAGTCCGTAGCTCGCTCCATCATACCAGAAAATGGAGTCTTAGTCATTTTTCCCATCAGACATGCTTCGCATCTTTCAAGTGATTCAAAATCAAGTGATTCAAGAAGTCCATCGGAATGGAGTTTCTTCATACGCTTCACTCCAATGTGACCAAGACGACAGTGCCACATATAGGTCGAATTATCGCTTGATTTCAAACGTTTAGCCTCAATGTTGTTGATATGTGTATTTCTACTATCGAGATTCAACAAGAATAGACCATCTATCAAAGGTGCATGTGCATAAAACATATTACTCATATAAATCGAACAACCATTATTCTCTGACTTAAACAAGTAACCGTCTCGCAATAAACAAGATCCCGATATAATGTTCATGCTCAACATAGGCACTAAATAACAATTATTTAAGTATAAAACTAATCCCGATGGTAGATGAAGGGGTAGCGTGCCGACCGCGATCACATCAACCTTTGATCCGTTTCCCACGCGCATCGTCACCTCGTTCTTCGCTAGCTTCCGTTTATTCTGCAGCACCTGTTTCGAGTTACAAATATGAGCAACCGAACCAGTATCAAATACCCAGGCACTACTACGAGTACTAGTGAGATACACATCAATAACATGTATATCAGATATACCTTTCTTCTTGATGTTGCCATTCTTCAGATATGCCAAGTACTTTGGGCAATTCCGCTTCCAGTGACCTTCTCCCTTGCAGTAAAAGCACTCAGTATCAGGCTTGGGTCCAGCCTTGGTATTCTTCGCCGGCGTGGTAACTTTCTTACCACCCTTCTTGAAGTGTCCCTTCTGCTTAGACTTGCCTTTCTTGAACTTGGTGGTCTTATTGACCAACAACACTTGGTGCTCTTTCTTGATCTCCACTTCTGCAGACTTTAACATAGCAAACAGTTCTGGCAACTCCTTGTTCATGTTCTGCATGTTGTAGTTCATCACAAAGTTCTTGTAACTTGGTGGTAGTGATTGGAGGACACGGTAAATCCCCAAAGCATTAGGAATCACTATACCCAAGCTTTGGAGTTTGTTTATGCGTCTGACATCTTAAGCACATGCTCACCGAGTTGCGGCTCTTCCATCTTGCAGTTAAAGAACTTTTCAGAAGCCTCATAGCTTTCAATTGCCGCATGAGTCTCAAAAATCAATTTGATATCCTCGACAATATCATATGGGTCTGAATTCTCAAACCTTTTCTGAAGCTCCGATTCCAAACCATACAAGATAGCACACTGAACTATGAAGTACTGATTCTTCCGAGCGAGGTAAACATTCTTTACTTCATCGGTAGCATCACCGCAGTGGGTCACCCAAATTGCATCCAGACATAGGTCAAATTACCAGCTGTGAGGACAATCCTCAAATTGCGGAACCAATCCGCGAAGTTGCTTCCATTGTTTTTCAACTTTTCTTTCTCTAGGAACGCATTAAAATTGATGGTAGGGGCTGCCATTGATCTACAACATATTTGCAATAGTTTAGACTAAGTTTATGACAAATTGAGTTCAAATTAATGATGAAATTAAACTAGGTGAACTCCCACTCAAAACAACATCCCTCACATTGTTTTAGTGATCACACGAACCAAATACACTACATCAACACCGATCATCACGAGAGTTGATACAGTTTCAATGGCGAACAATCGTCATGTTTATCATATCTACTATATGATTCATGCTTTACCTTTCGGTGATCCGTGTTCCGAGACCATGTCTGTACATGCTAGGCTCGTCAAGATCAAACCTTAGTTTCTGCATGAGCAAATCTGGCTTGCTCACGTTGTATACACTTGCAGAATCTAACACACCCGATCATCACGTGGTGCTTCGAAACAACAAGCTTTAGCAACGGTGCTAACTAAGGGTGAACACTTTATGACTTGAAATTCATGTGCATGAGGGATCATCTTATAATGCTACCGCTGCTACTAAGCAATACAAGATGCATAAAGGATTAACATCACATGCAATTCAATAATATGTGATATGATATGGCCTTTCTTCTTTGTGCTTCCGATCTCCATCTTCAAGCACGAACATGATCTCCATCATCACCGGCATTGCATCAAGGTCAATGACGCTTCTCCATGGTTGTCGTCCACCGGCTTCAACTATTACAACTACTTTGAATAGACACGCGGGTCTTAACATAAATTAAAGACAACCATATGGCTCACGCGATTTGCCAACTTACAATAAGGAACATTGCATACATCAAATATAATCACAATCATGGCCATATCACATCATTTGACACCTGCAAAACAAAGTTAGACGCCTCTACTTTCTTTGCATATTTTACGTGGTTTGGGGCTTTCAATAAGTGTCGTTATAACTTACGAACAAGAACCACAACATTGATACTAGCATTGTTGATCACCCGTTGTAAATTGGATCTTAACTATGCTAGGAGAAACAGGCACCCGCAAAGCCACTTATGCAATACAAGTTGCATGTCAAGCGTGGAGCAAGTCTCATGAACGATGTCATGTAAGGTTAGCCCGGGCCGCTTCATCCCAACATACCGCAAGATGCAAAGTACACAAGAAGCAATCGACAATAAAAGCATCAACGCCCACAATGACCATTGTGTTCTACTCGTGCAACAGATCTACATATAGACACGGCTCTGATACCACTGTAGGGTTTCGTAGCATGGAAAACAAAAAATTTCTATCGCATACAAACAAACAAGCCAAGATCTATCTACTAGATTGTAGCAACGAGTCGATGGAATAACTTACCCTCGAAGATTCCAAAGTGTTTAACGAGAGCGGATTCTCGTGGGTGATGTAGTCGTACTCTTCCCGATCTCAAGATCGCGTAGACGATCCTTCCGGCACTGCGTTCCGGCAGCGCTTCCGCAGTCGGTCACACGTTCGGTACTCGACGAAGACCTTCCTCTCCCTTGTTCCAGCAGGAAGCGGAGGTTGTAGCACTCTCCTCGCGATTCGCAGACAACGGCTGGCGTGGTACCGTAAGTAGAGGGAGATCCATGAGTTCGCCTTAAGCGGAGCGAGTATGGGGTAGTATGAGAGAGCTATTAGTGGTCTAGGGTTTAGACACACCAATTAGAAGGCTCTAAACCGAAGGCTAGGGCAATTAGAAGCTCTAAACCAAAACGGCTCTAAACCGGAGGCTTTGGCTAGGGTTTAGATTAGAGGATAGGAACTTGTGTGTCTAGAGGAGGGGGCCCTGCCCCTCCTTTTATAGGTGGAGGGGGCCGGCGGCCAAGGGGAGGGAGGGGAGTCCCTCCCCAACTCGGCTTGGTGGAGGCGCTGCCGGTTGGAGGAGGGATTCCCTCCCCAACTCGGTTTGCCCCCTCTTTCCTCTTTCCCTCTCTTTCCTGTTTTAGCCGTTTGACTTTTCAAACTTGCTATTTGACTTTTCAGTTTATGATTCAATTTAATCCTTCATTTGGAACAGCGAGAACACTTAGTACATGATGCAATCATTCCAATATGTAATGACACATTCATGTACCCCTCCCCCCCGGAGTGCCGGACATTCCGGAACCTTCTAGAACATTCCCGATGAAAACACCGGAATCATTTCCGAACTCCGAAACGGGACTTTCCTTATATGAATCTTATTCTCCGGACCATTCCGGATCACCTCGTGATATCCCGGATCCCATCCGAGACTCCGAACAACATTCGGTCTCTTTCTCATAATACCATAACTACTCAAACAACGTCGAATCCTTAAGTGTGTCTCCCTACGGTTCGTGAATTATGCGGACATGATCGAGACACTTCTCCGAACAATAACCAATAGAGGAATCTGGAAATTCATATGGCTCCCACATATTTCTACGATTACTTTGCGATCGAATGAACCACTTACATACGATACCAATTTCCCTTTGTCTCACGATAGTTTACTTATCCGAGGTTATGATCGTCGGTATCTCTGCATACCTAGTTCAACCTCGTTACCGATAAGTACTCTTTTCTCGTTCCCGTGATATGTGATCCCTTGTGAGCCAGTCACATGCTTGCAAGATAATTGGATGACATTCCACCGAGAGGGCCCAGAATATATCTATCCGTCATATGGATGGACAAATCCCACTCTTGATCCATGTGTTTCAACCAATACTTTCCGAACACTCAATGCCACCTTTATAGCCACCCAGTTACGGTGTGGTGTTTGATGTCATCAAAGCATCCATCCGGTAAAGGTGATATGCATGATCTCATGGTCGAAGGAATTAGGTTACTATGTATCAGAAAGCATATAGCAATTGAACTATTGAAATGACTTGATCTTTATGCTACGCTTATCTATAGGAGTATGTCCACCATATCATTCTCCTAACGATATGATCTTGTTGTTGATAACATCTCAATGTTCATGATAGGGAAACCACAATCATTAATCAACCAACAAGCTAGTGAAGTATAGAGGCTATACTAGGGACTTCAAATTAAGTTTACAAATCACACAAGTATCAATGTTTCCTTGTTAATACTATTATAGCATGAATGTAAACATTCATCATAAACACAAAGATATAATAATAACTACATTTATTATTGCCTCTAGGGCATATCTCCAACAGAATACCCTGCTACTCTTCAACTAATCTTGTGGATTTTGTTTTTAACATTTTCCTCTACTGAGCATTTGGCCTCTCACTGAATAAAAGTTAATTTAGCTAGATCAAATTGAAATGGTACTCACGGCTTGTAATAAACTATGCGACTTTTGTAATCAAGTGGACACTATTAAACATGACTGTTGATTTCCACAATAATTGTATCTTACAATAATTGTATCTTACATATGGGTACTCACGGTATGGCTTGTTTTATGGTACACACAACGTTTAATATTTGAATTTATCCCCTCTTCAATTAGTATCTTACATATGTGTAGTATTCGGCTATAATGGATTCCTCATCCAGTAAAGCACATATTTTTATTGGGGTGAGTGCATTTTTTGTGCATTTTTTCATGTCATAATTATGTACTTTTCCAAAAGGAGAGAATTTATTACTTTTTCCAGGCATAGGTCACTAGGTTGTTGACTTTCTGTGGTCTTGGTTAATGTTCGAACGTTGGAGCGCTAGGAACACTTCTTGCCAGGGTACTCATGGCTAGATATAGGTACAAGGGTATTTATGTCCCAACATGGGTGGTGATTTTGGGTTTTAGATATTTTTTATTTTATTACAAAACTTTAAATTATTTTAGAAATGGGTTGCACACACTTTTAAGTATATAAACCTGGAGATCTTTCTTCCCTTACTCCCTCTGTTCCAAAAAGCTCTGCGTGTTACTGTTCATCACGCAAAACAAGGCGGCTCATTTCTATCTCATTTTTTATCAAAAAAATTCTATGATTTTTGGAATGGGTAGAGTAAACACAGAGCTACACATCCCAAAAAAACGAGGAGCAAAAAAGTGAAAAATGAGAGAGAAATCAGTCACCTTGTTTTGCGTGCACTGTTCATCCGCGCAAGGCAATACTCCCTCTATTTCAAGGCTTAAGGCCTATATTTTTTTTGAAAAGTCAAACCAACTGAACTTTGACCAAACTTTTAGAAAAAACTATCAATAAACATGATATTTTGTAGACATCATAAGAAAATATATTTCATTATCTATCTAATGATATTGATTATGTATTTTGCATATTAATATTTTTTGGTAAAAACTTGGTCAAACTTGACATACTTTGACTTTTCAAAAAAAATATAGGCCTTAAGACTTGGGATGGAGGTAGTATGAAACAGAGGGAGTATTTAGTAAAAATACAAAAAATATATTCTTTTCAGTAAAAAAAGCAGCCTACTATTAAGGAAAGAAACGAATAAAGGGTGTCGGTATAGAAAAAAATGCCATGAAACTTTTGAACTAGAAAAAAGGTAAAATGGCATGCAACAAGAGTTACATGGTATTGAGATAGTCTTTGCGTGGAGGCTTACGGTTGCGTGGTGAATGTCGGGTTGGTCATGTAGAAAGGTGGTGTCAGCAGGCTGTGTAGTGTGGTGTATTTCAAAGATGGAACAGTGACCCTAGAAAACTTGTTGCACTCTAGGTGTATTTTATATAGCTATGTCTATTTTCTTATATGTCTTATGGGTTTTGGCGGTTTTCCATATTAGTCAGTCGATTTATATTTTTATCCGGGTTTTCTTATAGCGGATCAATTCTTTTATGCTTAATGAATAGACAGAGCTCTTGAGAGTTGCAAATTACCAGTATTCACAAGTCGGGTGTTCCATCCCTTCCAAAGCTCAAGCATACTAGTGTGACCAATGTAAGTTCCTTCTGCAAGACCGTGTCGTGTCGCACCATAATTTCTACTACTTGTGGATAATGCATAAGATGATGCTAGGAGTGGAATTAATGTTCGAGATAGAGGGACACATGGCAACCACTGGTGACATGATTAGTGAAATTTAAAGAAAATAGGAGTCGTCGATTCGTGTTTCATCTTGTAAAGTTGGCATAACTGCAAGTGAGTCAATCCATCTTATTTTAGCTTGCCAGACCATCCCTCTTTGGCAAAACAGAAGTTATGCAATCTATTTTGGGCCTCAAACCTCAATGGATGACAGTTTATTTCTATGTTAAAATTAAATAATGAAAAAAGGCACCATTCCCCAACTCTCTATATCTGTTGTAGATTGTCGAGTCCGATTTAGCTTTTGTATTGGCCTCATTTGGCCACATATGGTGGGTGCATATAGGCAACCAAACAGTCGTGCCACCTTCATATGGTGGACCTAGTTTGGGTTGGAGCCCGCTACCACTGATCATGCTCAATATCTACCTTGAACTCTTTGTTGATCAATACACTTTATCCTATTTATTTTTTTATAGTTGCAGTACTTTCTCGTATTGATGTGCACCTATGATCATAATTATCTCCGACCCTCATAACCCTTCTTTGATACTTTGAAGCTATACAAACGAGCATACATGCTTTGCTTATTTACCTTTATAATGTCACACACAAGCTCGGTCCTCTTGATGAGAGACTACAAATGCCTTAGATTCTCAAGTGTAGGCAGAAGTTTGCTTTGCTTTCTTACTCGGAATGAGATACATCGAGAATCATATTAATCGTCACAGTGTACTATGGAGTGTACTAAGAGAGAAAACCATTTGGTACACCCAAAACCAAGAAATACATAGTCGGGGAGAGTGGAACCCATAGTATAATATATTCGCCAGGAATCTCGCACTGCCTTTTTTGCATAGCAGAATTTTCAAAACATAGTAATAGATAAAACATTGAACTAGACATGAGTTGAAGACAAGGGAATTGATTGTATGATTATGTTGCAACATTGAAGACCAAGATAAGTTCCTTCCCCGAGACTGAGTCATGTCGCACCAGGATTTCTACTACTCGTGGACAATGCATAAGAGGATGCTAGGAGTGGAATTAATGTTCGAGAGAGAGGCAACATGACATGGCTAGTAACATTTAAAGAAAATGGGATTCCTTGATTTGTGTTTCATCTTGTAAATTTGGCATAACTGCTAGTGAGGCAATCCATCTCGTTTTAGCTTGCCAGGCCATCCATCTTTGGAAAAATGGAACGTATGCCATCTATTTTGTACCGCAAACCACAATGGATGAAAGTTTAGTGCTCCCAATTGAGTACATGTGTATTGGGCATGGTCTAGATACGCCTAATAAGATTTTGGATGCAATTATCTTTTGGGGATCATGACTAGGCGCTGTTTTTGATGTGGAGCCCCAACGAGCCCTAGCCCTTTGAGCTCCTGAATAGAGATGCTCTCTAAAAATGTAAATAGAGATTCAGTGATATGAGTGGGTGATGCATTCTGATAACACTATGGCCTACAACATAGTCACAATTATTGATATGGTTGTCCAACTATGACAATAGATACTTGTATGGAAGCCACACACAAGTTGAAACCGCTAAGGTCCTAGCCGTTGCCGCTACCGCTGGCGATATCCCCGTCGTCGTCATCCTCACCTGCGCCAATGTCCTCCCATGTGCCCCGCTAGTCGTCGGCATCAATGTAGATGATGTTTCCGTTGTCCTGTGTGGACCACCACTTGGATAACTCCTCCCCGCCGGGAAGCATGTCGTCGATGTAAACTCTAGGCAATACACAAAGTGCAAGAGTCCTCAATTATCACTAAATGTATCGTTTTTTCGAAATGGGGAGCGAAGCCCCAATCTTTACATCAAGCTATGCACACAACCTTTTTATTCATTATTAGAACAACAAAGTCTGGCAAAAGCCATTACAAATATCATACAATGAAAACCGTCAAAACAAAACACCGAGCGTAACGATAAGACGGCGCCCACGCACTCGCTCCGGATGTCGCTATGTCCACTATATTCCGCAAAACCATCTCTCACCATACTATATGTATCGTATGTGGACAAGGGTGACCTCATCGTGGTTGATGCATGCTGCTTAAGCACGCCCGAAATATCTAGCCCAATTTTTTTTGCATTACTTCCTCTTATTTATTTATTTAATTGATGGTAGCCCAATCTTTGCATTACTTCCTCTTATTTATTTATTTGAAAGTAGCGGTTACTTCCCCTAGTTGATGTGCACCTATGCCATTAAATATCTCTGCCTCTGGTGACTCCACCCTTATATTCTGCAGCTATACATACATGCTTGGTTTATTTACTTTCTCATATTACACACAAACCTGACCTCCTTGGTGAGAGTGCACAAATTCCTCAGAAACCCAAGGGGAGGAAGATTTTGTTCGCTTTGATATGCTTTCTTGGAATGAGCGGCATCATGAAACTTGGTAACCGTCGTAGTGACCAAAAGAGTAAATTCCGTGGCCAGAAAATGTGGTTCACCTAAAACGCAGAAATACATAGGCGAGGAGAGAGAGGCTCGTAGAATTGTTTAGGTGCTGTGTAAAGTGTCCATGGTAGTCTTCTTAAGGTGTCCATGGTAGTATTGTGAGGCATGGGTGACACGGTAGCGTTGTCAGAATATCAATGACACATATAAATTGTGAGGCCAAAATCGAGGACTTGTTCATATAGGTACATACAAATTAGATGCAGAGATAAGTATGCCTGTGAGTGTTATTACTCTGTATGTGGGGCTGATAGTGTTTTAGTGTTCGTGTTCACTTCGTCAATACCGCTTGTGCTGCCATCGGGGAGATTAATTAAACAACCTACTATTTACATGTCATAGGTGCATGCATGCAACCAAAACAACCGCCGCTTGCACCTGGCGGACTAGCCATGGTTGATACGGGCTAGTACCAATAATCACGTATGAAGTCTTTATTAAGCATCACTTTCTCTTATTTATTCATTTATTACTTCGACAATAATGGTACTATCTCCATTCTTTTTATAAGGCAAATACGTATTTCGAGAAAATAATTTGACCGTAAATTTGGTCAATAAAATACAAACTATATTTAATAAAAATTATATCACTAGATTCATATTCAAAATACGCTTCCAGTGGTATTATTTTTGTGACAACTATTTTTTAAATATGTATTTTTCTTATAAACCAGAATGGAGGTAGTAGTATTTATTTGTGCACCTAAACTCCTAAATATAACTGCTCTTCGGGTTTGTCCCGGCCTTCTATTCTGGAGCTATATATATATATATATATATATATAAACCCTATTCAGCATCCAGGGTGCAGAAAAGTTATTTTGCACCCAACATAATTTTACGCTGTTAGACTAAAAAATTATGTTTTGTATACGAATAATTATGTTCATATAATCACCACAACCAAAAAATTTGACACAAAAATAATTTTTTTGAGTTATTATAGTGTAAAAAACATCAAAAATATGTCTTTTATGTCAAATTATTTTACGGTATGTAAACAGAAAAAATTATGTCATTTTTAAATTTTATTATGTTCTTCTCAACTTACGAAGTAATACAAAATTTACGTGACGTAAAAATAATATACGGTTCTAAAGATAGAGGGTGGGTGTTCTACACCCTGGGTGTCAAATAGCGCCACATATATATATATATATATATATATATATATATATATATATAGCTCCACCATCTATATCCACCCTCTATCTTTAGAACTATATATTATTTTTACATCGCGTAAATTTTTTCTTACCTTGAGAGTTGAGAAGAATGTAATAAAATATACGCATGTCATAAAATATTTTGTTTACATACCATATAAAAATGCGACATAAAATGCGTATTTTTAGTGTTTTTTACACTATAATTACTCATAAACTATTTTTATGTGAATTTTTTTCATTGTGGATGAATATGAACATAATTATTTGTATACAAAACATAAATTTCTAAACATGACAACATAAAGTTATGTGGGGTGCAAAATAACTATTCTGCACTCTGGGTGTCAAATAGCCAGCTAAACACAGGCATAGCTGCGCATAGCCTATCCACCGTTGATTCTCTCCCCTTTTGATATAGGGAGCACATGTATCCAGACCGAGGATGTTGGCTCAATAGTAACACTGTTAGTGTTCCTTGCATGCATGAATCCCTAGCAAAACAAAGCTTATCAAATTTCATTTAGGTGAGGCAAACCCTAATATACAACATGCGGTAAACCCTAACCCTAATATACTACATGCATGAAGCCCTAGCAAAACAAATCTTATCAAATATACTACATGGTAAACCCTAACCCTAATATACTACATGCATGAAGCCCTAGCAAAACAAAGCTTATCAGATTTCATTTAGGTGAGGCAAACCCTAATATACTACATGCGGTAAACCCTAACCAAACTAAGCCTTATTTCATTGCGTTGAAAACAACCTTTGTTTCATTTTCTTCACATTCTCATGGATGCATGCGGCCACCAAACACATGCCAAACCCTAGATTCTTGCATGCATGCACAAAACTCACACCGTTATCTCAGCCATGTTCCACCCCACTTTCATCTAGAGGTTGCATGCATTTGATCCCTAAATCCAACGGCGCTCTGCCCATGCACAGCTACGCCTGTGAGTAGCAAATCCGCGTCGATATATATATATATATATATATATATATATATATATATATATATATATATATGTAAAATAACTGGTGCACCTACATGATTTTAGGGGTAAAAAATCTAGATAACTTTAGGGATAGATGTAGCAAATATACATTATATTCATTTCTTATATGTTGACTAATAGTTGTATGCAATATTGTTGTTTAACTACTTAATTAGTATCATGTCGGAGCCAGAGCCAAGTTTCGTGTTGTTCACCGGAAACACACGAGGACCCCAACTTGTGCCAGATCACGGTGGATAACAGGAAGATCCAGCTAGGCACCTTCAGGTGCCCGTGACATGCGGCATGTGCCTATAATTGCGTCGTGGCCCAGCACTTGGGAGCGAGAGCAGTCCTCAACTACAAGGATGATTGTCGCATGGCGTATCTGTTAGAGCCAGATGGTATGAGGATCAACATGAGGGCCGAGGAGAGGGAGCACCGTAGGCAGAGATGCAATTGGCGTGCCACCATCGCGAGGAGGATGACCCCTTGGTCAGGGATCTCCTACTTAATACCTAGATGATGGGCTGATAGTGTTTTAGTGTTCACGTTCACTTTGTCAAGACTGCTTGTGCTGCCGTCCTGGAAATTAATTAAACAACCACTATTTACATGTCATGGATGCATTTATGTAACCAAAACAACCGCCGCTTGCATCTGCCGGCCTAGCCAGTGTTTTTTTTTTTGACTTGCCAAGCCAGGGTTGATACGAGCTAGTACCAATAATCACGTTTGAAGTTTTTATTGAGCATCACTTTCTCTTATTTATTCATTTGCTTTCGACAATAACAGTACTTTCTTATATTTATTGTGCACCTAAACTCCTAAATATATACTGCTCTCGGGTTCGTCCTGGCCTGCTATTCTAGAGCTATATATATCCAGCATACGTTATACATGCTTCCATTACTTACTGTTTTTCTCATGTACTTTACGCACAAGCGTAATCCTCTTGTCAATCGCCAATAATTTGCCTCAGATGCCCAAGTTGTGGCAGACATATGTTTTCATTTGGTTCCTCGGAATGTGTGGCATTAAGAAACTTGTTACCCGTCGGATGGTGTGCATCCGTGTAGCTAGATTTTGTTTTGTTATACCATCGATAACTTGTTCAGGCTACCAAAATTTTTCAAGCTCTGAGTTGGCAGTTCGAATATTACATCTGAAAGAGCAAGTTTAATAGAAGAGTCCGCTGCCGGCTCTATATATGTTCATGCCGCGTCACCAAGATTCAACTTATAGCCAGAAACACTACAACTGGCTGGCTTTCAGTCTAGCTAGTAGATTGGCTTTAAGAATTTAATGACTGCATATACACCATGAGATGTATCTTTGTAGCAATTTCAAGTAATATCAAGCAATATATATATAGGAACTGGATATGCCAAAGGAAATTGATTAATAAGCAAGAAAAATAAAGTTGTTGGCAAACAAGGCGATAGTTCCGATTTAGAAGATGATAAGCAAGAAACTGGATGCACATAGCACCATGGCATCGACACTTAGACATTACAACCTTTATTAGAAATCATTAACCAAACAAAATCCTAAATAAAATCCTCGACAACAAGACGTTGCTTTTTATTTAGACATAGTTGGAACCTCCCTAGGAAGAAGCAACCACCCATTTGCAAGATTAACCTTCTTCCATTGTATTTGAAAGGGAAACAAAGGCAAGATAGTATACATCTTCTATTATCTATCTATTATATATTAAAAGCAATATAAGGGGTTCTTCAAAGACACCACGTTGGTCCATATCATCCAAATTATTGTGATAGTTTGATTTATAATTTGTGCCTAGAATTTAATGAAAGATTATCATTTGCATAACATAGTTGTTCCCATGTGACACGGTTCACATGTACAAGATTATGTACTTTGATACGTGTCCACAATGTGCGGATGTTTCTTTTATTTTGACAATCAATACCACATATATTCATAGTAGCAAATAATACATGATAGAGTACATAAGCTTACTTCTAAAAAATAAAGTCTAAAAAAAACTAGCAAATTGTCGAGATCTTCGAACTATTTCTTCTTCTAAGACACAATCTTCTACTTTTCTGAAGGCAACCCAAATTGGACAAATACCAAACCATAATCTGTAAATGCCAATGAAGGTTCCCCATTAATTTTAATTTGAGCTGCATCCATGTTTTTTTGTCTCACTAACTCATCGATACGGAAAATTTGGTTCTCCTAAAACCGAAAAACCGAGTGTTGGGTAAAACGACTATTTGACATTTTTATACAAACGTGTTTTCATCTTGTTGGTTCTCATGTGACGCTTCATGGTGCTTACACCGAACAGAAGCCAACAAGCTGTTGTAGGTCTGACCATCATCCTCTCGTCATCATCGATGCCACAACCGAGCTCTTTGCCACCATTTGCTGCGCCGACGCTGGCGCCGGTGCCTTCTCATTGCCTCTCTTCACCATCATCGAGCCCCAAACAAAGAGAATAAACATGTTGAGCAGCCCGAGAAGCCGATGGCGGCTGCATCGTACATGAGAGCTCTCAACATCGTACTCGCGCGAGGTATCCGACCATGACGGCCGGAGAGCGGATAGATGTACGATGATGAAGCAGTGTGTCCGACCGCATTGCACATCGTCTTGGAGAAGCAGAAGTAGCCACGCATCACCACGCTATCTGGCTGCCTCGTCGATCCTCGCCCGTCCACCGGCAAGGAGCAGTTCATGAGGCCGGCACGTCCCATTGCCCACCCATGAGTCTGAATTGAACATATTGATTTAAGATCCTGAAACATTGTGTTGCCAAAACGTGTTTCACCATTTTTTGCATCCAAACAAAGAATATCTCAAACTCTTTGCAACAGAAAAACTAACTAAAACTCGTTTTCCTAAAAATCCTCATAAAACCTGTTTTATGGAAATCGAAGCCTAATCATCGTAATCCAAACAACCACTAGAGTAACCAATCGACATAGGCAAGAGTACCAGCTATGGTGACCTAGCATAGCACTTCATGGTGTAATATGCAAATTGTTGACATGACACTAATGAAACACTATTCCGTCAGTATTACATCCCTTAGAGTGGTATAATAGAAACATCATGGGTCCAAGACAGGACTATAGATGACAACTCAAATCTTTACAAAAGATCCAGAGAACAACTTAAGATTATAGAGGAAGAAAGATCTTACAAAAAAAGAATAAAAATAATATCTTATAAACTATACTAAGAATAAGTCAACTTCTAATAGTATTTGGCTTGCGATTGCGACTACTGCAATGCTCTACAGAAATAGGTTCTATAAGCAAAGGATTATATTTCCTATCTATTCTAGAACTTTGTCTTCTCTTCAACTAATGTAGATGTTAACTCCATTGACTTCATTGGTTAGATTCAGACTTGGAATATCCTCTTTAGCATCACTTGGTGTTGGTAATGTCTTCAATGGACTTAGAATCTAGCAAGGGTTAAAAAGGTATGGTTGAATACGAGCGTACTCAGCAAGTTCATTAAAATGGACTATTTGATGCACTATCTACAACCACATGTCATAGGTCGTAGTCTATGCAAGTTTTCGTAAAATTTCTTCAAAGGTTGCTTTTATTCTGAAAATCTATATCTGTCAGCCTTCACATGTTTACTAGAACTTCATGGAGTTCATTTACTGTTGTGTCCATAGCTCCTTCCCGAAATAGGGAGTAATATGTTATACTTTTTTACATTCAGCAAATGTATGTTTCTTTACCCATAATATATCTTAGCCTTGTTGCACATTCGGGTCGCGAATCCCATTCACACTTCCTTAGTATGAGGCCTAGTCTAAGATCCAAGCTGATCACTGCCCTTCTCCACAATCCCACATACCAACACGACTCTCTAGGCCACCCCACCTCTGTTGTGCCCCCTTACGGGCCGCTATAACTCTGATAGGTCCCTGAAGACTCTATAAGCCAATTATGTCCCTGGCAATCCCCATAAAAATGGCCGACCTACCTCCAATAGCCTATCAAAGATCTAGATACCAAGTATCACGAGGCACTAAGGGGTCCCACCCATGTACTGGATCCTTGCAAGGAATATGCAACTTCACGATAAGGTCGTCCATTGGCATACGAATGGAAGGATATCCAGCTGACTTCTCTATCCCAGTCCAGATATTATCATCGTTAACATGTAACATACGACGCAAGAGTCACTGGCGACACTAGTTTTTAAGTCCTATGTGATACTTTCCCGTGCAATGGTGGTTCCATTGCCGGTAATAATAGATTATCTGACCACCCTAGATCAGTAACCAGTAGTTCAAGTTAATTATTAAAATAGTGTTTTCTGCCATCCTTTTCGAAATGCAGGTGATAACAATAATAAATTAAAAATACTTGATAGAAATTAACCAAATGACATGAGAAAGTATTAACTTTACTTTGCGATTGCAAGATTATGCAATTATGGTCTTCGAGACGATAATAACTCTAATATCTAAAAACAACATCATTGGTCTGGTAAATACTAATGTTTAAAGAAGCAATATGTTGTTATGCATAAGTAATGCCATGCATTTTATAAAACCCTGAAGTAAATCCCCAATATTGTGAGCAAGTTAAACTTAGATGATTCCTTTAATATTTGGTATATCTTCAAGTTTACTTCACAAGCAAAAATAGCTCAAATAATTTAAGACTTAACATACCTGATATAGAAGTAAAGCATAGTAATAATGGATGTGTAATGTTAGTTGATATCAATTACTTATAAATGGTCATGTTTTAAGTTTTTGGTTCTTAAGGTAAATCTTAATGTTGTTTGAAGTGGCAAAAAGAATAACTTTTGAAGAATTTTTCTTATATTAAGCTAATCACTTCTAAAGATTAACAAGATGTGGACTATTGCCTTTGATATAGTACAAATTTCCTTGAGTTGCTATACTTCTGGTTTATTGAATATTAGACCAAAGTGAACTATAAAATATAAATGAATCTAATACATAGTGTTTTATGGCATGATTGAGTTTTAGGGTTCTTCTAAGTATGGTTAAGGATGTGAGATCATTCAGTTTCAATGCAAGTGCATGATGTGTTAAAGTGGAGTTGTAAGTCATTGAGTTACAATTGGTATCGGATTACAAAAGAGTACCACTTGATCAAAATATTAATTACTTAGGCTCTATCATAATCTATGGTGATGGTATTATATAGATGATATTTGGAATAAGGAGCTTATCCTTTAAGAGGATAATATCAATAGGTGACAATACTTAGTTAATCTGAAAGAATTATGATGCCTATGATGACTCGGGTTGACATCAGGATTCTATGGTCAGGTTTATAATTTGGACGATTCAATGTTCAAGACTTGGTTTGCTATTATGATTCTAAAGACAAGATTTACCTTAGTTATGATAGCATCAATATATAATTTTGATGGTTTTCTATTATGGTTTGCTATTATGATTCTAAATAGATGATTCAATGTTCAACTAAATTCCTCTTCTGCCCCAACACCAGCGGGACGGCGATGCTCGACCCAACCCCCGGTGATCCTGTAATGGCATTGGTGTTCGGGTGTTGGCATCGTGATAGTGGTGTGGCTTGGTGTAGTGAAGCGCGGTGGTGCTCGTTGAGCCGCCACCGTTGTGTTTGATGTTTGAGTTGTGTTGGTGGATGTGAAGACATCCCCATGGTATGCCACCGCGTTGGCGTGAGCCCTGCCTCGCCACGACATTGTGGTTGTGCCACGAGCGCCATGTATACGTCCATGATGCTTCTTATTCTCACACTCTTCACTTCTCTCTGTTTTCTCTTGCTCACTGTCAAACATGCGTAAAATATGTTCTGCAGCCTATTGTTGCCTTATGAAATACTAATGGATACCTATTGTTGGGCATGCTCCAGTTCTCTACCTGTCTAATTCATGTTTATATTATTTTGATACTTGTTACTATCAAACTGGACAGTTTATAGTGGTGGTTTATAAGTATTAATGAGGTTGGATTATGATTTTGTTTAGTTGGAACCATAAACTATGAATCCATAAACATGTGTTGATTACTTACTGTCAATGTTGACAGTGATGATTTGTGCATATGTCCTGGTGCTAAAATAGATTGCAAGATCATGCTCTAGTGTTGGCAGCCATGATTTCACTACCACCATCTTGACTGGTTATAAACTGAATTTGACTGATGCTATTGTGGTATTACTGCTATTAGTGTAGCTTGATGTCCTGGAGTTAACACACTGGCTAAGTAATTTCTATATTCTGAATATATGGGTGGTGATATAATGCATGGTCATGTGGGAACTTGTTTGGCTGGTTTTAATGCCCCAAGTTGGAGAATTGATTCCTCCTAGGAAGATGTACTAAATCTATATGTTGAAATACTGTTGTATTCTCACAAGTCACTTACTATATGATTTACTTGTGTCTTATGCACTACTTGCAGGTTACCATGAATTGATTTCATGTTTTGCTCCACAATATACTTGGTTTGGCTAGGAATAGTTCTGTGAAAACATTTGAATTCCAACCAGGTGTTTGAATTCAGTTTATACTAGGTGTTCTTGTGAAGGTGACAATGTGGTTCTCCTTATGTGGTGTCAACCTGATAGTTAACTATCCCAATCTGATTCCTAGAATCTATAGACTAGGAAAATGACTTGATTGGAGTTGAGGCTTCTGCCCAAAAGACTAGCTAATGAGAAGTGAGTCTAATGGCTTCTGCTGTTACATTCACCACAGTGGTGCCTCATTTGAGTGTGCATAGTGTGTATGTTGGATATCATGATTTTATATTCCGAATTTGATGTTGGCTTGACATCATCTTTGTTGATGATTTGTTGTGAAAATTCCTTTGAGAGCAATCATGGTTGGTGATGTATTTATCAAATGGTTCATTCTTTGGTTCATAATAGCATGTACTGCCCTAGCTATGGTGCCTCCACACCTGGAGTGTTCACAACAGTATCTAGGTAACATGACATGCTAATATTTAGAAAGTTTCCCCAGGCCAATGATGCAAAAGGCCGATGCTTTGATTTCAATAATAACAAATGCTAAATAATTTCCTAGTAGCTCTAGGATGAAATTAGCATAACAATTTGTATGCTAATCTGAGAGCACTTTTACTTCTATTCCTATTTTGGATCTGTTGTTACTTCTTGAGCTGAAAGTAATGAGAAGGTTTGATATGATCCTAGTGAATTAACATGTTACTTGTAGAGTTGTTGCTGCTTATCCCTGTGTTGGCTTGTTTCTGATCCTGATCAATAACTGCTTGAGCTGCTAGCCCTCTCTTCCCCGTGTTGCTAGCCTAATGCTACATGGGTTGCTGCCTACTTCTCATGATGATGGTCTGCTCCTTATTTACAACGGTTTCATCTCCTTCAATTCACCATGATCTAAGTTGGATGGTTTGCTAATAGCTAAGCTGCTACAGCTGACTCCCTTTTATCTATTCCCTAGAATTGATCATGTGTTGATAGCAGCCTTGTGCATGCTGGTATGTGTGCTGCATGATCTTTCCTTGAGGTTTTACTATTTTACTTTTACTAGAACTGGGTGAAACTTTCCCCATCCTATGATGTTGGACCGAGGCAATAGAGTAAGAACAGATAATACTAACTGGTGAAACTTGCCCCTTGTCTTATTGGCTCAATGATGCTAATAACAGTGCACTACACTATTTGACTAAGAGCAATATATACACTAACCAATTCTCCATTATATTTTTTGTTTGTCCATTTCTTTTGTATTTAGCTGCAGGAACCAAGTGAAGAATATACAATAAATAAATAGAAAATTTAGTTTATGATTTCCTTTTTATTCTTTTGTAACTTGATTTTCATCTGGAATATTTTAAAGAATATTGTATTCTTGTATATTACTTAATAAAGTTAGATTTCCTTTCCTATTTGAACAAGTTATAATTTCATTATATTTTTGTAATTGTAATAAAAATAAATATTTTCTTCTTATTCTTTGAAATTTATAAATGATTGGATCCTAGTTATGTACTCCCTCCGATCCTAAATAAGTGTCACGGTTTTGAACTAAGTCTAGTTCAAAATGGCGACACTTATTTAGGATCAGAGGTAGTAATAAAGAATACCATTCTCTATTTGTATTTAAAATTCATTTATAGAACTTATTTATTATTTGGAATCCAACTCTTTTAGTTATTATTATAATTCAGTTACCATTTATAATTTATAATTCAATTTCATATTCTTTTTGAATTCAAATATATAATTTGAACATTCAAATTTGAACTATTTCCCCTCAAAACACAAAAAACAGTCATGTGAAATCTACCACACCCATCTTACGTTTCCATCAGAACAAGGGAGACCTCGATCCCTCTATGGCTCTTTTAGTATTGCGCGAAAATTCTCTAGATTTTTTTATGCATGAATGCAATGCACACTCATGTGACCTTACTATTTCTAGCTGTCAATCCTGGGACGTTACACCTGTTGGGTTCGTAGCATAGAATACAAAGAATTTCCTACGATGGGAACTGTATAGTCCATGATCCATCTATCTAGATACAATCAACAGGTGGATATACATCCAGAATACATACCCTTGAAGACCAACAAAGCTTTATGAGTATGGACTCGTTGGTGATGTAGTCGATCTCTTGTTGATCTCAAGACCGTGTGGAAGTCCGGCAGCACCACAACTCAGTGGAGCATCCATGATCGCAAAAACGTTCGGGACCCCGAACCTCTGCGTCCTTGCTCCAGCAATGCAGCGGAACAGCAAATCCTTGCTCCAGAAAAATCCACCGTGAACATGTATCTCGCTAGTCCGAGACCATGGAAAAATGGTACTAGAGGGGAGAGACATCCTTCACGAGGAGGTGTGTTTGAAAAGGAGGGAGAGGGGGGCCTTTTATAGGAGGAGGGGGGCCCTCCCCATGGCTGGTGGACAAGTTGGGTGCCCAATCCTCTTCCTCCATTCATGTGAGTGGATGTCCCACTCACACAAATGACCCTCCATTCTCTCAAATCAAAATCCCACTCGAAATCCATTAAATTAACACAAAATTTAATGTAACAACTCATTAAATAAAACTCTTTTATTTATTTATTCAGAATTTTTTAAATTACATTAAATAACAAACATTACATAAAACCCCTTGCTACATTTCAATTTCATATGTAGAATCAATTTCAGCATTTCATCCTCAACAATTCTGGTGTCCATTGAAATAATTCTAGCGCTTTGATATTCTTTTTCTGGCAACTCATTTGCTCCAAATGGTGTTGATATCATTTAAGTATGTCACCCTATGGTTCGCGAATAATGCAGACATAATCGAGACCCCTCTTTGATCAATAATCAGCAGCGGGACCTGGAGATTCGTACTGACTCCTACACATTCAACGATGACTTCTTGTGATTGTGAGAACCTTAACATTGCACCTAAATCCGTTTGTCTCGCCATATTTTACATGTCCAAGATTCGATCATCGGTATCCCCATAACTAGTTAATTTGATCTAGTTACCGACATGTACTCTTTTCTCGTTCCTGTGATATAACATTCTAGTGACCCCCATCACTTGCTTGCAAGCTATATCAATGTGATATCACCGAGAGGGTCCAGAGTATATATCTCCGTCATTTGGATAGACAAATCCCACTCCTGATCCATGAGCCTCTACATAACACATTCGTAGCACTGAACCCACCTTTATAGTCACCCTGTTACGGTGTGACGTTTGATGTTATCAAGATACTCTTTCGATGTTAGTGATTGATATGATCTCATGGTCTAAGGACTAGAATTACTTTGTATGATGTTATAGCAATATAAACATAATGACTTTGATCGTAATGCTATACTTCGGATGAATGTTCATCACATCATTCCAATAATATTGTGACCTCGTTATTAACAACATCCAATGTCCATGATCAGGAAACGTTAAACATCTTGTTAATCAACGAGCTAGTTTATATGAGAAACATAACTAGAAACACTTTATTTGTTTATTAAACAATCATGTATTAATGTTTCCTTTTAATACAATTATAGCATGTATAATAAACATTTATCATATACTTGAAATACGATAATAACAACTTTATTGTCTCTCGGGTATATTCCCTTCAACACCAACACCAGTATTTTAGGGGGAAATAACCGAACAGCCTGATCAACGTCGTTGATAAACTGAGAGAACGAATCACTATTGTCGAGAACATAGCAGCCATGGCATATATAGCGAGGATACACCTCCTCGTAGCAACCATGAGAAAACATCCAAAACCAATCTAGTGAAATAAGATCTGAAAGACTATACCTATAGAAGCTTAATCTTTCAACACCACCATTGATGCAGAAAAGAAGGTCGCGTTGTCGAACGAAGGGTCAAAAATCACTTATTATAGACGATGATATCTCCATTGACGTAGAGGCCAAAACAAACATAGCAACCAAAACACTAACCTAATCTATTGCAAGCACTAATTTTATTAAAAATTTCACTCATAGATCGTGTGAATTTCCCTCTCTTTCGCGGTAATTCCTTGACACATTTTCCTAGCCCTAATTACTCGGCTATAGTTATCCTATATTACTTCGAAGGCGTGTAATTTTCTGGCAATAACTTATCGCCAGTTCTCACCGATAAATTTGTTGTTAAACAGTAATTCTCTGACATAACTTCCTAGCCGTGGTTTTCCTACGTCCCTACAGCCACTCTTCGACAATGAGTATTGTTTCACCAATAATTCGTCAACACTAATTAAAGCTATTCTAGAATATATTAGGATGAGAAGTTCCCTCCTATCTAAAGCAATGTAGCCTATGTACCAGCGTCCTCTGGCTAAGGTCAGCAAAAAATACGCATCGACGTTGTTAATGTAGTATATCTTGCAAATCAGTATCAATATACTCTTATATCGTACCACTATGAATATATCTACTACTTCTGTTATATCGTGCATATTGGCTTAGCATGTAACGACTTCTGAAAATCATGTCAATGTCGAACCTAGTGGTGTACACATATATGCAGCGTGTGGCTGCGCCAATTTGCTTAGTAGTAATATTAAAGATAGAAGTGGTAAAAATTGGAACAACCCCTCTATCGTTCACAATACCAGAAAAAGATTTCACACACTAAAAACCAAAGGCACTGTACTTCAAAATTGTTCGCACGATATTTCAATAAAAGGATATTTACATTCTTTGAACGACTTTTGGTAAAAAAACATTAATCTTATTTGAACGCTTTTCTAATATGAACATTTATATTATTTGGACAATTTTTAAATAAAAGGTTTCTATTATTTGGACGAGAAAAATAAGAAAATATTTAAATAAAACAGAAATAATAAAAAGAAAAGGGAAATAAAACGAATGATGTAAAAAGAATGAAAACAGAAAAATAGAAAAAAAAATAGAAAGAAGAAAGAAACAGACAGAACCCCAAACCAGGCCAGGCCCATGTGACGGGGGTATGTGGAGCGCCAGATTGGGCCTGCGTTGAGTGGACGATAGGATTCGACGTCTGATCGGGGTCTGTTGTATTTAAGAAACTGAAACCTTGTACAGTAGTATAAGCATTCTGATCTCTCTTGTGTGTATTTTACCATTTTCAAATCACTGATAACGGTTTACTGATGCAGAACACACTATGAGTGAGAATGTGTGAACATTAACAGGGATCTCAACTTAGAGAAAATGATTAATAGGATTACACAGAGTTCTGCAATATGAATATTTGCTCTCGGTTTTCTATACGAGGTCGTTTGGTATCCGGCAATTCATTCCGGAATCGCGGAATTCATTTGAGATTCCAAAATCGAAGTTGTTTGGCTGTCATGGAATTGAGATGTCATTTCATTTAGGAATTCCAGCCGGAATGACGGGTGTGTTAAGTGGATTCCTGTCCCTTACCCTGTCATTTTTCTGGAATCACGACCACGCCTTCCTCCCCCTTGCCAATCTCATCCGCCTCCAACCCTTCTCCCACATCTCATCCGCCTTCATCCCTTCTCCCCGATCTCATCCGCCTCCAACCCTCCACGCCTCTGCCATGGATGTTCCCTTCCCAGCCGCTGGAGACGACTCCCGCCGCCAGTGAAAGAATTTTCTTTCCTCAACTCCTCTCCTTCCCTAATCTACTCGCACTAAAGAAAGAAACGACCAGGAAGCTCGTCCATCTCTCCTCACCACAGGCAAGTTTCCTCATCCACCCCTCATCCTTTACCCTCACAGTTGTTGCTCGTCGTTCCCCTTAACCCTAACCATAGCCTGAACTAATCTGCAGGTTCAAATCAAATCAACTGTGCCCTGGATCTTGACCCCAACCTCTCACACGTGCCCTCCACCTTGTCCCCTTCATCAGCCAAGGTATGATCTACTACAGGCATCTCTCTCCCATTCTTTCTTTCTGTGATATGCCTATTATGTCTGTCCTCGTTATTCTTGGTCTGCTTGTTGCCTTAATTTGTACCCTTGTTCGTTAGGTGGTTCTTGGTAGTCAATGGATACGGTGGTGTTGTCATTGTGGTGGTAGGATAAATTCGAGTGCTTGTTATCCAGTTTGGATTCAGATTGTTGCTCAATCCTTATGTAATTTCATATGCTGTAGCATTTGTTGGTTCTGAAATTTTGTACTCCCTCCAACCCATATTAGTTGACCTAGATTCATCTAGATATGGATGTATCTAGTCAAGTTTTAGCTAAATACATCCGTATCTAGGCAAATTTGAGTCAACTAATATGGGTCGAAGGGAGTGTCAAATAGTTTTGTTCAATCAAGTACATGCATGGGACGTCAGTTAATATCTCTTTTGTATATAGAAGTTCAGTTGATGCCAGGCAAATATGAGATACTAATTAAGCTAGCTATAGCTAGTTGTTGGTCTCCTTTTTTTACCACTCAAGTTCTGAATATTTGGTAGTCCTATATGTGATAATGTGAATAAGTTTATCATCATCATCATCATGTAATCCACGGGCTGCTGCTATATTATGTTGATAGTATCAATTAATTAGATAAGTAATGGAAGAAAGCAATAGAAAATTTTACAGTAACTTGTGTTATCTGCATCATGCACACCTCTGCTCTGAATCTGTCTGGCTCTGCTTGTCTACCAATTCAGTATCTACATGTCCGGTGTGGCGGTGTGTGCTTGTTTTCTGCCAGCCAAAAAGGTTTGGCTGATGTTGTTCTTTAGCTAGATACGCAAAAATGTTTGTACTGAATCTTGTACGGGTGGTGCCTGCTTGATTTTAGCAACTTTGTTTTAAGGATAAATAACCGTATCACTAGTACATGTGGTACCAGCTCGTGTGATACTGCTATTGTTAATCACGTTTCTGTATTAGTTAGTTCACAGTAGTAGTTTGTGGTACTTTGTTTGGCTGATGTTTCTCTTTACCTGACGTGTAGATCTCAAAATTTACTACTCAACTTAGTTCCCCTTGCTGTATGTATTATAGATGGCAGATCAACAACTAGAGTTATATCACGAGAGGAGGAAGAAAAGGAAGAGGGCAGCAGCTGGGTTCTTTGTTACCGTAGTAGCTGTAGCCCAGCATATTTATTGTAAGAGAAGGATTGTAGAACTTGGGGATTTCAGTGAGGAAGAGGCCGAGATAAGAATTAGGAAGCAGATGCTTAAGAACATTTATATGGGTCCCAATCAGTACTGCTATGATACTCTAAGGTTTACCAAGAGGTCCTTTTTTGACCTCTGTGCTATCTTACGTGAAAGGGCTGGACTTAAAGACACATTCTACATGACCGTTGAAGAAGCTGTAACCATCTTCTTGCTAGTTCTTAGCCATAGCATGAAGTTTAGGTTAATTCGTAGCACATATAGGTGGACACTTGAACCTATCAAGCTAGACGCGGACAAGCAAATGTTTGACTTTGCTTGAATGTTGTACAGTCTTCTTTATGTGTATATATATATATTTGGTAGGTTTTATATCTCTCAAATTTTGTTACTCTCTAGTATACGCACACTCCACTAACTCATGATATTGTTGTTGACTTAGGTATGGATCCTGGGAAAAAAGGCAGAAGCTACGTAAAGTGGACTGATCAAATGGATAAAGCTATGTTGGATGTATTCGTTGACCATTATAACAAGGGAGATCGTGCTCATAATGGGTGGAAACCTCATGTTTACACTGCTGCGGTGAAGAATGTGAGAGAGAAGTGTGACTGTCAAATTACAAAGGAGAACATTATCTCTAGGAGCAAGACTTTTGACAAACAGTATGTTGTCATCAACAAGATGCTTTGTCAGAGTGGATTTGGGTGGGACTGGAACAATAACATGATCTCTATTGATAGCGAGGATGTGTGGAATAATTATGTGAAGGTACTCCTTGTTTTGCATAAGTACTCCTTGTTTTCCTTAAATTTTCTAGTATTTCTATTTGTTCCCTCGAAAAAATTCAACTGTACATCTATAAAAATACAGTAAAACTTAATCCTGTATGGTAGAACTACTGAAATAATAGAACAATAGAACTTGTGTGCTGCTGTATGTGTTGTACTCCTTGCATGTTTTTGTGGATAGAGATAATGGAGTAGATGTATGCACTTTTGAACAGTAGTACATACTCTTGTTAACATACTCCTGTACTCCTGGAGTACATACTCTTGTTGACATACTCCTGTAGTACATACTCTTGTTGACATAGTCTTGTACTCATATAGTACATACTCTTGCTTCCTACATGATCCTCTATTTCAAAGTGGTATTGTTCCATCTACTCATTTGCTCTCATTGTGTATACTCTAAAAGTGTGGAATAATCATAACAAGTACTTATGTGTGTAATAATGCTATTGATGATAGCAAAAATGTGTGGAATAATTCCGGTTCCTCTTATTTGTAGGCCAACGAGGATGCATCTTCTTACAGGTACAAGGTTATCAAGTATTGGGACATGATTAGCACAATTTACTCCAGGGATCGAGCTACTGGAGCGGGAGCAAGGACTGCAGCTGAAAGTGGAGCAGAAATGGCAGAGGAGAATGCTAACAACAATACCAACAAAGATGCTAATTCATCCACTCAAGCTGATGAAGATCGTCCAAAGAAGAGGTACAGGTCAGATGATTCGATCGCTACCATGCTAGGAGACAAGTTGGACAACTTCACAGCTGTTTTCAAAGCTGATGTTTCTGAGGCTCCACCAAAACCAGCATCACCTGAAGTAATATGGGCTGCTCTTGCTGAAATACCAGATTTGGAAGATGATGACCAGTTAGCAATTTATGATGTTTTAGTTGCAGATGATCGAAAATTCAAGTCCTTGATGGCATTGCCTCAAAAAATGAAGAAAAAGTGGGTTCTCAAGCAAATCAAAATATGATAACCTCTTTCTGATCTTGCTGTGATGCAAAGGTTCTTGTTTGGTAATGTAATGATGCAAAGGTTCTATATTTATGATGACAAGCTGTAGCAGCTTACCTTTTGTGACTTGCTTGATACTTTAGACCTTGAATTTGTTCAACTCCATGCATCTATGTTTTATGGCCTTGAACATGGCGTTTGTAGTTACTGCAAAGATTTCATCTTTATTGTGGACCTAAAGCTTGGATTTGTGTTATTATATGGGCTGTAGATCTATTTATTGGTACGAGTTTAAGTTTGTGGTGTAAGTTTATTGGTACCAAAGTTGATTTTTGAAGCCAAGCGCTTGTCTTGTTTATTAATTGACCTCAAAATGGTAGCCAAACACATTTCATTTCAGAATACTTGTGCCAGCCAAACAGCAGAATTCATTTGGAATTTAAATTCATGCTAAATGAAATGATGTGTGGAATGTGCATTCATTTCATTTCTATCAAATGAAATGAATGCACAGGAGCCAAACGAGCTCTACGAGCCAAATGTCCGTCTTAAAGATTTTGCAAGAATACAAGTCAAATGTCTAGTCCAACCAGTGGCAAATTTAGAGCCACGTGAAAAATCTGTGTTGCTACTGACAATACTATGTTTACAAACTAAATGCGCAATCGCTCTGAATACTGTACTCTAGCTGAGGAAAGCCTGTAGCAGTTGTTTCACGTTCAATCACCAGTTTCCATCATCATGTTCATAACCGTGAAATTGGTTGTCGGAATTCGGCAGTTGTGCTGAAATAAAAGGAGCAGACCATAAGGGCACGGAGTAAAAGGAAAATTTTAAATTCATACCTAATTTAACTCCTAAGCAGCCATGGTTTAATTTTCATCAGTTCTGTAATGATCACTCAAAGCGTATCCACCATTCCATTCCGCTCTAGTTATTATGAAAGTAAACATCGATTTTTTACATAATCTAAGTTTGGAAATCGAAAAAGTACTGATGGGAAAAATTGTTTGGAACATGGTAAAAAAAGCTCCATGGTTTGGTAGCTGAGCTTATATCAGCAGAAGCTATCGTCATAGGTCAAAAATAGCATACCGTTGTTAGCTGGTATGAAGTCCTGGTCAGCCCCAGGTGCTTCTTCTCCAAGCAATGCCTGCAACCGCAGGAACAAACATCATCAGGATATTAACAAAGGGGGAAAATCTGAAGCTATGTGACTGCCGAAGACTTAAATATTTCGACCTGAGGAAACATAATTGTTCTGTTCTAAAGAGTAACACCTACTTCAATTAAGTCACTTAAGTTGTCGGCCTCGTCATGGTTAAGTGAAGTGGTCCCTTGACTAACTCCATCTGAGGAAATCCCAAGACCAACATATCAGGACCCAAGAAGGCACTGCATATACTGTGAAATTGGAAGTACTGGAATGTAGCAAACACACCTGTTACGAGACAAGAAGTACCAGGAGCATCAGTCATCAAGGAGCTTAAGGATCCATTCTGTTGGCCAGTTAGACTTCCACTTCCGATAAAGTCATCCTTTGGAACCTACCATCCAGGAAACATTTCAGCTTTTCAATGAAAAATTCCGGGAAAAAATCGTTGATTGTGTCGTAGGTAACTTTACTTACTGGCAAAACAATGTGGGATGGAATAGTTGGCTGTCCTGAGAATGATCCCTGAGTCGGGTAGCAAGGAGTTCCATTCTGTAGCATAGAAGGACCATGCTGACCAAGGTCTAGAGAAAGTTGATTACCAAAACTATCAGCAGCAATAACATTAATTTTTATGCGATGAAGCAGCAGTAACAGTATGGAAGACGTGTGATACAAAATTATGAAGGTTATTAATATTGACCTTGATGCGCAGTGTGCTGTGAAAACAGTGGCGCCTCTTGCTTTGAAGAACTTGCGTCATTTGTTGACAGGACTTCTGCTGGCGAGAACACATTCTGCTGCCGGAATGGATGTTGCTCACCTAATTCTGCAATAACTTGAAATTTGAGAAACATGCAACAACCAAGATCAGCAATTGAACACAATATTAAAATTCACCATGTTGTGCACCCATGTCATTAAGATATTGGCATGGCATTCTAGCTTGTACAGAAGGACCTGCATCATTATTCAGAGGCACTGCATGGACAGGGAGGCCATTGCTCCTCCAATAATCAGGGATAAGATCCCCTGAGTTCTCTCGCTCCTCAAATCTTTTGTACGCAGATATTTTCCACTGGTTCAGCTGTAACAGAATGTTAACTTTATCTCATCGCCAGCACAATGTACAATACAGCAAGCATCAAATGGACAGACCTTTATAAAACCTTCTAAATCATCGACAGGAATATTTTAGTGGGCTAGCAATCTATTGGTGGTAAAGATGTTCATATTTTGGTATTTATATATGATAATTTGTATGTTTATGGATTTGCATTAGGTGAACTAGGGTTGCCGTTGGCCTGTCCCTTTGTTGAATTATACTGTGCTTGAAGGGGCTTAAACAGTCCAAAAAAAGGAAAACCGCAAGATGGAATCCGATTGTTATATACATTCTAGGTTTCTAGATATTGCAAACGAAAAGGGATATTAATTGAGCAACGACACATTTTTAATCATGAGAGGATTATGCTTAGGCAAAATAAACTCCAAGGTAGAAGCAGAGGCACCATTTAGCTAAAATAAATCGTTGTGACTTCATGCATTGGTCCTAACTATATGAAAAATAACATCATTTATTTTGGGAGTAAAACCGTGTAAAAGGAACCCAAATTCATATCGACAAGGACTTGAACCCAGGTAGTTGAATTGTGCTCCACACAAAGATAGGTTAGCCAATAGCTGATCTCTATGACACTGAAGTATTCAAATTTGTAAAAGTAAACCTTGCTATATACCGTATAGGTGTGAAAACATTTGCAAGGTAATTGTCAGCGCACTATTATTTTAGAGAATATCAAAAGCCTAATTCCGATGAAAGTGGATGTGTCAAATGTATACCTGCTGAAACTGAGCAAGGTCACTGACAGGAACATAGTCTCCATTGTTCATCATACCAACAAGATCAAAGAAATCATTGAATAAAAGTTCATAATTTTTCTCTGCAACTCTATAAGAATAGATCTCATCCCCAGGATCACACATGGTCGCATGTTTAATCATGGTAAGCCAATCCTCCTTCTTCATGCCAGTAAGCTAATTGCCAGAAATAAGAGTTTTCTTAGCAATTAATGAAATGCTAGCTGATATTTTAGTGCACATTAACATTTAGCATTATATGCAGTACAAATAAGTCCTGGATAGGTGCTGGATATGTTACTCAATCCAGGACAATGATCAATTAATACCTACTGCAGGTAATTTGAAATACTGGAGACTGCAGAAATACTATTAGAACTGCATATTTACCTTTTGGAGACCAGATTTGTCCTTGTGATACTGACGCAACAAGTGCTTCACCTTAGTGATCTTTTTCCCCACAAGGGCATCACAACGTTTTCCTTTTGGTGAAATTTTCTTCAATCGATGTACCTCATCTTCCTTAGATGGAAACTGATTCTTTGCATTTGCTGAAATAGACAAAAAGGTTTTGTGTGTTAAGAACAGATTGCTAATGTGAAATTGGTTCATTTTGGCTATCTCTGCATCTGATTGAATAGTCTTTACCAGAGGATTAGTATAGATGGTAAGTTACAACTGATTTTAACATGTATGTGAATATTATTTATTTACCACCTTATAAGCAACACTGGAAAATAAGAACGGTGCCCACCTTTTTTCTCCATTACCCAGGAAATGTACAGGTCAACCTAAAATCTGTATTGAGAAAACAATGCAGTCCAAAAACCCAACTAGCGGTACTGATACTGTTTTGTGACATAACTAGCCATTTAGTGCCAAGACTTCATATTTTTCAAGTAACATAATGACATTTGCGTGTTGAAAGCCATAAAGAGTTCTTTGAAAGATATGATATGTGCTTAACATTTTGTTTTACTTAAATAAGCTACGGCAAACAATACTGCTTCACAAATTACAGTGTACGAAAATTTCTCATTCAGTGGTGTTAAATAATATTGATGTCTTGGATGTACTCACATTCACTTCGATGGTGTTTGACGACAAAAGGATCAGTGATTGCTTCTTGAACTCTGACCGCAGGATCCTGCCTTTTCACTCTTGCTGTCAATCTTAACTTTTTCCCATAGGAGCTCTCTCTAAAGAAAAAGGAACCAAGACAAGCCTCGCCATTTGCTAGGTTTACAGTAGTCAAGACTGATTCTTTCCCTTTATGAGAATATATCTGCTTGTCGAATTCCTCTTTGGTGAAATTCTCTTGCCCTTGCTCAGTAAAGAAATCAGCATGAACTGGTAAAATCTCAATTTGCAATTTAGAGAGATCACCGTTCATAATTTGCTTATCATTCCGAAATATTGCCACCTTAGCGTTTTCTCCGTCCTGCCATTTTACCGGATAACCAGTGTAAAGTGTATCTTTTGGTCTTGCAGCACCAACAAACCGTAGCTTGAATACTCCAGAGATGCCTCCTGTTTCAACAAGACCTTTTGACTGCCTATAATTTTAAAGTAGGATGAGAGTGAGAAAGTGACAACAAGAAAAATCCCCATATTATGTAGAAAGCAAATACTTGTTTTGATAGGCTTCATTATTATAACATGAACTGGGAAACTTTGGTAAAGAGTATTTCCAAAATGAAGTATGCATATGCATGTTCCATGCTCAACCTTTAAGGGAGTATTAGTATTCACGGCTGTAGAAGGAGGGGATTGTTGAAAAATAAAATGGCAGATACCTTGAAGTCTCACAAACACCATTAGGAAGCGAAGCTGGTTGTCGTTCCTCAGTCTGTTGCATGACATAGGGGAAAGGGGTTAAGATAGGGTGCAGATAGAGAAAGGCAAATGGATAGTAAAGATCCAAAGTACTAACCTCAGTCCGGAGAACCAACTGAATTGTATCTTGTATGGTTTCCGCAATAGAACTTTTGGAATGATACCAGACAACAAGAGATAAAATTAATTAGTTAAACAAAGGGAGCATCTATCCATCACATCCACAATAGTAAAAGTTGAGTACTCGATGCATAGACCCATGGGGGCCATTTCCTGATATTTTGCACGGTTGTGGTTACTGGAAGAAGAGCAATTCCTTGGTTTATAAACTAATATAAATATAAAGTGATAATCTGGACTTGAAATGGTACTATGGTCCAGGGGCGGAGCCAAGGGGGGGCTAGCAGGGGCTAGACCCCCCCTAACCATTAGCCCCCCTTAATAGATAGGTGCAGATTTTAGTACTAAACTAATGGTCTTATAGGCTTAATTAACACTAAGCCCAAATTTAATCGATTTGTCGTGTTTCTCTATACCGAAAGCCAAATATACCCATGAATTCGTTTTATTAGTCAACTGTATTAACATGTCCCAACATTCTTTATTTGTGTAACTATACCTAATAGCTAGCACTATATGCAATTGTTCAGATCAACTGACTCGATGTCTGCCACCATCGCTCGCTCCTACTCAGTAGCCATATGCCACGTGATGCCGTGGCCGCGGCGCCATGCTAGCCAACCATGTTGTTTGCCAGTTTCTACCTTTGTTAATCATACCGCAACGCCAACAATAAGCATGTTGTGCCATCGAGTGTAGGAATCAATCTTCCTCACTCTGATTAAAGGTACCAAATTGTTAGTATTTTGTCGATAGATTGCGTAATCTATAGTCTAATTGATTAATTTACAAAAAAATATGCGTCTTTTGTTTGATGTTTGCTCGGTGATGACGACAACTTATTGCAAAATAATTGGGAAATAATAATAGGAAGGTCACATGCAATGGAATTATCAGGCTTTATACTCGTAGAGATAAAGTTGATTCAATATAAACTAATCTTTTGTTTTCTATTGTCTTAGATTTAGTGATACATATTAATATTAGTTATATGCTGATACTTTGATATATTTTTATAATTTTTATCCAAACAGTTCTTCCAACACAAAATGATAGCTAATTGTTGTCTTCATGAGAAAAAAATCTTATATATATGATCATCATTATCTTCGCCCCCCTCAATGTCAAATTCTGGCTCCGCCCCTGCTATGGTCGTAAAGTTTCCTTTCTAAATAGGAGCTTGTATGTTGCTGACAGCAACTTTATCATAAACAAAGGGAGAATTTATCAACCAGCTGCACAGCATTCAAATTAGACTCACTGGGACCATTTCCTGATATTTTAGACAGTTGTGATATTTTAGTCTATTCGCTCTGTGAGTTTAACTTGACAATCTGAACTTCAAATAGTAATGACAATCGTAAAGTTCCCTTTCTAAATAGGAGCTTGTATGTTGCTGACGGCAACCTTATATCATAAATGGCCTATGTACTTTTCAGAGGACAAAAACTGTCAGTTCCCACAAGCAAAGACAGCACTTGAATCATTTACTTTCCTGAAATGTGTTTTTTTCCTATTGTGGCTAGGAATTAATTTCTAAAAAGGGAACATGCCACATGTAAGCTTGAGAAACATGCGTGTGTACCTGTGAAACCCCCGCAGCATGTTGGGGAGCTGGAGGAGCAGCCCATCAATGGACCCAAGCCGCGCGACAATGACCATCAGGAGAAAGAACAGTTTCGCCGTATCCAGCTGCGCCTAACGCCCCAAAAAACAAAATCAGAACGCACCAAGTCTGTCAGCTATCAGCCTATCTCTCGCCACGTGAAAATTAAAAAAATCGAAATGCTGAGAGGAAGAAGTCTCGCGAATCCCCACTCACCTGTCGAACCATCTGCTGGAGCGTGACCGCTCGCGCCCTCCTAATCCTCTCGCTGCGGCGACCCGGGGCGCAGATCCGGCGAGAAACATGCCGCGACCCGTGAGTTTCAAGTTGAGGAGGAGGGTTCGAGGACACGGACGGTAAATGATGGTTAAGCAACGGCTAGGCGGAGGAGGAGGGTACTCACAGGCACGTCATGACGAGCACCGTCCGCCGGAGCCGCTTCCTCGGCGTCGGCGACCGCGCCGCCTCCTGCAGCTGCTCCGGCGCGATGGCGTCGAGCGCCCGTTTGCGCGACATGACGCGTTTTCGGGCGGGGGCAGTGCAGCGAGTGGGGAATGGCGATGGTGGTGGTGGTGGGTTTGGGGCTTTGGCGGCTTGCTCGGCGCTGGTATATATATGGAGTAAACCGGAGGAGGGGAGAGAGTGGAGCGGGAAGGCGGGAGCTCGGCCATGTCGCCACCCGCGGCTTCTTCGGAGACCGGACCGCGTGGCGTGCGAGGTTGGGACTCTGCTCGGGGTGGTGGCCCCCGGCCCGCGGGGGGCTTTGGCTTTGCGGCACGGCCGGGGTCGGCCCCCTCCATGGATGGCGCTGGGAATCCGGGAGGAAAAAGGTTCGGAACGCATCTTCCCGGCCGGCCGATGCGGTGTTTTTTCAATTTCTATATAACTGACAGCGACATTTATCCCGTTGACATCGAGCTAATTTTTTAAAATAATACTGTAAGTTTTTTTAAATCATTTTCACAAATAATACACAAATTAAAAAAATTGCAAGTCTAGCGCGATGTCAGCATTTGGAATACCGACCGGGACTCGTCTACTTTTGAAAAGCCGACCAGTCCTGTCTGTATTTGAAATGCCGACAGGTTATAGGGGCAGTGTGAAGAATAGGCGGGACTGGTCGGCAAGCCGATAGGACTGATCGGTTTTTCAAAAGCAGACGAATCTCAGTCGTCTATTCAAATACCGACACCGCGCTAGAATTACAGATCTTTTAATTCATGTATTACTCGTGAAAATTATTAAAAAAGTATTATTTTTAAAAAATAGCTGACATCGAGCTCTAGTTTCCTTTCGTGTGTTTTGTGTTTGCAATTTGATTCTTTTGGCGGCTGGTTTTCAGAGAAATTAACATCACCCAAAAAGCTTCTCGACATTACTATACTACAAATACATGGTTTTCTAAGTTCAGAAGATATGAAAATGTCCTCAAAGTTTGCCCAAGAACATGTCTGAAGCGTCACCCTTCTAGTTAGAGGCGGACCTTCATGGAGACCAAACTGGGCCATGGCCCCCTCAACATTGCTGCAACTCCTTTAATTAGTAGTGTTGTTAAGACTAAACTAATAAAGATTAGCAATAGTTATAGCTATTAAACAGGTTTAGTTAGCATCTTGCCCCCCTTAATTTGTCTCCAAGGTTCGCCACTGCTTCTAGTATGAATTAGGCAGGTCGAATGCAGTTGCATGTCAGAGTTTCCAGTGGCGTACGATATGAATCATAATTTTTTCAAGTAAAACACAATTTGGCAACCAGGAGGTTTTACCGACGAACGGAACCACTAAATCTTTTAAAGGCACTAGTAAAATAAAATGAAAATTACAATTTCACCATCTATGGCATGTGTACATCAGGAAGAGAACGGTACAATAGTCTCATGAAAACATTTGGTTTTCTTCTCGAGAGCCACCATGCGAATTGAGGTGCCTATATCGCCACCATCCAAATGATATCGTCTTGAAAGATATGGTCGACCACTGGTCTTAAAGGGGCCTAGGGGATGGTAGGACCATTAAAGTAAAAGAAACAGAGGAGGCATGTCATCAATCTAGAAAAGCCCATGGAACGGAATAACAAATCCAGCAAAAACTCCAAGGAAACCATCTGGTAAAATCAGAACTCGATATATGCCGATGCCCATGATATGCTGGGCAACATTTTCTTAAAACGTCGACTATGTGTGGTCGTATGCCCACATGTACCCTAAAAACTAACCGAATCACTTGATTGAAGGGTTTCGTAGCATAGTAAATAAAAAAAATTCTACGGATGCGAACGGGAAAGCCAAGATCTAATCTAGGAGATGCAAACAACGAGAGAGATTAGATGAGATCTTCATACCCTTAAAGATTCGCACAGCGGAACGTTCGTCGGAATGTGGGTGATGTAGTCGTACTCGCGTCTCCTCCTCGCGATCCGCTCCGATCTAACACCGCAAGTGGCGATGCCTCCGAGAGATGCACATGTGCGGCACCTCGACGTCTCCTCCTTCCTCGGTCCAGCAAGTATGGTGGAGAGACGGATTGGATCTACAACGACGGCCTTGGTGCAAGTGGTGGAGAGTTTCTGCAGGCTTCGCCTACAATCGGGAGAGAGAGAGAGGGAGGCGGCTGAGGGAAGGTGTGTGTGGTGGGGGTGGTGCGCCCCCAGCCCTCTTTATATAGAGGGGTGGGCGGCAACCCTAGCCCCTCCCCCAAGCCTAGGCCGGCGGCCAAGGAGGGAAGAGTGGGGGGCAAGTTTCCGCCCTCCTTCTAGAAGCTCCAATTAGGGTTTCCCTTTGTTTGGCCGGCTGGGCCCTATGGGGCCTTGTGCCCCTGGCCCAATGAGGCCAGGGCACTCCCTCATAGGCCCATGCCCCCTCCCGGAAGGTGGGGCCACGTTGGTCTAGAAGCTTCCGGTACAATACCGATTAACCCGAAACAATTCCGAACTCCAAAAACTGCATTGCCTTATATGAATCTTATTCTCCGGACCATTCCGAAACCTCTCGTGATGTCCCGGATCACATCCGAGACTCCGAACAAAAACTCATAAACCAATTATCCAATCTATCCTAGCGTCGAGACACGTTAAGTGTGTGACCCTTCGGGTTCGAGAACATGCAGACATGATCTTCTATCAATAATCAACAGGAAGTGCAGAAACCCATATTGACTCCCACACATTCATCGATGATCATATCGGATGAACCACGATGCCAGGATTCATTCAATCCCATATATATATTCCCTTCGTCTCGCGATATTTTACTTGCCCGAGATTCGATCGTCGGTACCGTCATACCTAGTTCAATCTCGTTCACAGCAAGTACTTTACTCGTTCCGTAATCCGATATCACTATGTGGTTAACTCCTTAACCACATGCTTGAAAGCGGTGTTGATATCGATTACCGAGTGGGCCCGAAGTATATCTCTCCGACTTGGGAGGGACAAATCCCATCTCGATACATACAACCCAACAGGTACTTTCCGATCACCTGAGAGACACCTTTATGATCACCCTCTCATAGGATGACGTTTGATGACCTCAAAGCTTTCTTCCGGTACCAGGGAGTTGTATTATCTCATGGTCTAAGGAATACAATATTTGACATAAGAAAAGCTTCGCAAAGATGAACACGATGACACGATCTAATTGCTCTGCTTAGTTTGGGTATGTCCATCATATCATTTTCCCAATGATATGATCTCATTATCAATTAGTAACTCATGTCTATGGTTAGGAAACCTTAACCATCATTAATCAATGAGCTAGTCCATAGAGGCATACTAGGGACACAGCGTTGTTCATAAACCACACAAGTATTAAAGTTTCCGCTTAACACAATTCTAGCATGGAATATAAACTTTATCATGAACAAGAATTATAATAATAACATCTTTATTATTGCCTCTAGGGCATAATTCCAACAGTCTCCCACTTGCACTTGAGTCAATAATCTAGTTTACATTTGGCAACAATCTCACACCCATGGCACTAAGGTGCTGATCATGTTTTACACGTGGAAGAGGTTTAGTCAATGGATCTGCGACATTCAGATATGTATGTACTTTGCTAATCTTCAGATCTCCATCTGCTATATAATCTCAGATTATATGAAACTTGCGGTTGATATGCTTGGTCTTTGGATGATATCTTGGTTCCTTAGCGAGTGCTATGGCGGTGTTGTCACAATATCTCCGATGGGTCCAATGCACTTGGAACCACGCCAAGCTCGATGATGAAGTTCTGATCCAAACTCCTTCACTTGACGCTTCTGCAGCAGCCATGTATTCCGCTTCTACTGTAGATCCCGCGATCACGCTTTACTTGCAACTTCTCTAGCTCACAGCTCCTCCATTCAAAATATAAACGTATCCTGTCTGAGACTTAGAATCATCCTTGTCGGTGTCAAAACTAGCGTCGACGTAACCTTTTATGACGAGTTGTTCATCACCCCCATAGACTAAGAACATTTCTTTAGTCCTATTTAGGTACTTTAGGATGTTCTTCATGGCTGTCCAGTGTTCCACTCCTAGATCACTTTGATATCTGCTCGTCAAACTAAGAGCATTGGACACATCCGGTCTAGTACACAGCATGGCATACATGATAGAACCTATGGCTGAGGCATAAGGCACTTTGCTCATAGCTTCCTATCATTTCATCACCGTTGGACCTTGAGCCTTGCTCAATATCTTACACGACAACATAACCTTTGAACCTTTCTTTGCCTTATCCATTCTGAACCTTTTCAGAACTTTGTCTAGGTATGTACTCTAGCTTAAAGCTATCAAGCGTCTTTGTCTATCTCTATAGATTTTGATGCCCAATATATAAGCAGATTCACCTAGGTCTTTCATTGAAAAACACTTGTTCAAATAACTCTTCACATCGTTAAGCATGTTAATATCATTTCCAATAATCAATATGTCATCCACATATAGTACCAGAAATGTCACCGAGCTCCCACTCACTTTCTTGTAGATACAAGCTTCGTAGCAATTTGGAACAAATCCAAAGCTCTTGATCACTTGATCAAACGAAGGTTCCAACTCGAGATGCTTGCTTGATCCATAAATAGAGCGCTGAAGTTTGTATACTTTATCGGCATCCTTAGGATCGACAAAACCTTGGGTTGCATCATATACAACTCTTCATCAATGTTGCCATTGAGGAGCGATCTTGACATCCATCTGCCATATTTCATAATCATGAAACGCAACAATTGCTAATAAAATCCGAATGGACTTAAACATCGCTACGGGAGAGAAAGTCTCATCGTAGTCAACACCTTGAACTTGTCGAAAACCTTTCGCGACAAGTCATGCTTTATAGACGGTAACATTACCATCCGCGTCCGTTTTCTTCTTGAAGATCCATTTGCACTCAACGGCCTTTCGGTCGCTAGGAGGGTCCACCAAAGTCCATACTTGGTTTTCGCTCATGGATCCCAATTCGGATTTCATGGCTTCTAGCCATTTCTCAGAAGGTTCACTGTCTTCTACCAACAAGACAGTCAAGACAGGGTTGTCGTACCACTCAGGAGGGGCACGCGACCTTGTCGACCTGCGACGTTCGATGCGGCACCGTCCGAGCTTCATGATCCTTGTCATTAGCTTCCTCTATTGTTGGTGCGGTGACCGAACAATTTCAGGTCTTGCGCTACTCTCCAACTCAAGAGAAGGTTCAACAACCTCGTCTAGCTCTACTTTCCTCCCACTCACTTCTTTGAGAAAACTCCTTCTCAAGAAAGGAACCGTTCTTTGACAAACACTTTGCCTTGTTACGTGATAGAAGGTATACCCAATAGTTTCCTTAGGGTATCCTATGAAGGCGCATTTCTCCGCTTTAGGTTCGACCTTGTCCGCATCAATTTCTTGGCGTAAGCTTCGCATCCCCAAACTTTAAAGCGACAACTTAGGTTTAGCACCAAACCACGGTTCATACGGTGTCGTCTCAGCGGATTTAGATGGTGCCCTATTTAAAGTGAATGCAGCGGTTTCTAATGCATAACCCCAAAATGATAACGGCAAATCGTAAGAGACATCATTGATCGGACCATATCTAATAGGGTTCGATTCGGGCGTTCAGACACACCATTGCTGTGGTGTTCGGGTGGCGTGAGTTGCGAAACGATTCCGCTTGCTTTAAGATGCGTGAGAAAATCATAACTCAAATATTCACCTCCACGATCGGATCGTAGAAACTTAATCTTTCTGTTACGATGGTTCTCCACTTCATTCTGAAATTCTTTGAACTTTTCAAATGTTTCAGATTTATGTTTCATTAAATAGATATATCCATATCTACTTAAGTCATCGGTAAAAGTGAGAAAATAGCGATATCCACCGCGCGTCGAAACACTCATCGGTCCACATACATCGGTATGTATGATTTCCAACAAGTCTGTTGCTCGCTCCATCATACCGGAGAACGGGGTTTTGATCATCTTGCCCATAAGGCATGGTTCGCATGTGTCAAATGATTCAAAATCAAGAGACTCCAAAAGTCCATCAGAATGGAGTTTCTTCATGCGCTTTACACCAATATGACCTGAGCAGCGTGCCACAAATAAGTAGTATTATCACTATCTACTTTGCATCTCTTAGCTTCAATGTTATGGATGTGTGTTTCATCCCTTTCGAGATTTAGAAGAAATAAACCATTCACAACAGGTGCATGACCATAAAAGATGTTACTCATATAAATAGAAGAACCATTATTCTCCGATTTAAATGAATAACCGTCTTGCAATAAACACGATCCAGAAATGATGTTCATGCTCAACGCAGGCACATAATAATATCCATTGAGGTTTAAAACTAATCCCGAAGGTAAAACTAAGGAGAGCGTGCCAACGGCCATCACATCAACTCTTGATCCGTTGCCAACGCGCATCGTCACCTCATCCCTCGCAAGCCGCCGTCTATTCCGTAGCTCTGTTTGAGTTACAAATATTAGCAACCAACGATATCAAATACCCAGGCACTACAAGGAGGGCGAGCAAGGAAAACATCAATAACATGTATATCAAATATACCTTTGATGGTGCCAGCCTTCTTGTCCGCTAAGTACTTGGACGGTTCGCTTCGTGACCTTGTCCTTGCAATAGAAGCACTCGATGTCCGGCTTAGGACCGGACTTGAGCTTCTTCTCGGCAGGGCAGCGCTTGCCGCCTTTCTTGAAGGTCTTCTTTGCACCCTTACCTTTCTTGAAGGTGGGGGCTTGTTGACCATCAACACATGATTATCCTTTTGATGTCCACCTCCGACCTTGACTGCGAAGAGCTTCGGTGATCGTATCGATGGAACCAATCTGATTGTGAGTCACTACAAAACTTTTGTAGCTGGGAGGAGTGATTGCAGAACCACTGTCAATCTTGAGCTCCTCTGGAATCTTGATCCGATTGCTTAAGGCGTTGAGTGTAGACCGACATCTTAATGGCGTGCTCACTAACGGAACTCCCTTCCTCCATCTTGTAGTTAAAGAACTTCTCAGAGATCTCATATCTCTCAGAACGGGCCTGAGTCTAAAACATAGTTTTCAGCTCCTCAAGAATCTCAAAGGGCCCGGAATAGTCTTCAAAACGATTTTGAAGATCCGATTCCATAGCAAACAACATGGTGCTCTTAATCACACCATAATCATCTTTGCTTGTGATGATAGACAGCTTTCTCATCAGTAGCGCATCTCTGACAATGGCGTCACCTAGCGCATTCTCAAGGACATAGTCCTTTTGACCGCCAGAGAGAATCATTCTCAGATTGCGGAACCAATTGGTGAAGTTAGACCCATTGTTTCTAAGCTTTTCCTTCTCAGCAAAAACGTTGAAGTTGAAGTTGGACTTAGCCATTTGATCTACAATATTTGCAAGTACAAATTAGACTATGTTCATGATAACTAGTTCAACTTTTAATCAAATTACTAGATGAACTCTCACTAAATTCAACATCCCTCAAGTTGTTTAGTGAACATGATCCAAATCCACCACACCTAATCCGATCTTCACGAGAAGAGATGTGGTTTCAATGGTGGACAACGAAGTGTCGATCATATCATTCATATGACTCATGTTTAACCTTTCGGTTCATGTGTTCCGAGGCCATGTGCATACATGCTAGGCTCGTCAAGTTAGACCAAGTATTTCACGTGTGCAAAACTGGCTTGCACCCGTTGTATGTGAGCGTAGAGTCTATAGCACCCGATCATCACGTGATGCTTGGACACGACGAACTTTCGCAACGGTGCATACTTGGGGAGAACACAGTTTTATCTTGATCTTTAAGTGAGGAATCATCTTATAATGCTACCGTCGCGATCTAAGCATAATAAGATACATAAAAGGATAAACATCACATGCATATAACTTTATGTGACATGGTATAGCCAATCTTCGCGCAATGATCTCCATCTTGTGCATGCCGGCATGATCTCCATCACTCCACCATGATTGCCTCCACCACGAATAGCAACTACAACTATTGCTAACTACTTAGCGATAAAGTGAAACTATTACATGGCGTATAAGAAGTTGACACACAGGTCATACACAATTATAAAGACAACCATATGGCTCCTGCCGGTTGTGTACTCATCGACATGCAAGTCGTGAAACATTACAAAACATGATCATCGCATACAATATACACATCACATCTTGGACCATACCATATCACAAAAAACACTCCCTACAAAAACAAGTTAGACGCCTCTACTTTGTTGTTGCATGTTTTACGTGGCTTATGGGAGTAGCAAGCTAAGAACGAGTCTTACCTACGGAAAGCCACAACGGTGATATTATGGTTGCCAAACTCCGGTGTAAATTCCATGACAACTATAGTGAGAGAAACTGGCATCCACCAGCCGCATGTGTGGAACAAGCCACACGTCAAGTTCGGAGCCGGTCTCGCGAACGACGTCGCGTAAGGTTGGCCTGGACCGCTTCAATCTCACTATCCCGCGTCATAAGAAGAACACAAACAAGAGGCTTGCAACAGAAAACATCAACGCCTGCAACAACCATGTTGCGTTCTACTCGTGAAACACATCTACGCATAGATCTAGCTCTGATACCACTGAAGGGTTTCGCAGCATAGTAAATCAAAAAAATTCTACGGATGCGAACGGGAAAGCCAAGATCTAATCTAGGAGATGCAAACAACGAGAGAGATTAGATGAGATCTTCATACCCTTGAAGATTCGTATAGCGGAACGTTCGTCGGAACGTGGGTGATTTAGTCGTACTCGCTTCTCCTCCTCGCGATCCGCTCCGATCTAACACCGTAAGTGGCGATGCCTCCGAGAGATGCACACGTGCGGCACCTCGACGTCTCCTTCTTTCTCGGTCCAGCAAGTATGGTGGAGAGACGGATTGGATCTACAATGCGACGGCACGGTGCAAGTGGTGGAGAGTTTCTGCAGCAGGGCTTCGCCTACACGCAGTCGGGAGGGAGAGAGAGAGGAGGGCAGCAGGGCGGCTAGGCTTGAGGGGAAGGTGTGTGTGTGTGGGGGGGGTGGTGGTGCGCCCCCAGCCCTCTTTATATAGAGGGGTGGGCGGAAACCCTAGCCCCTCCCCCAAGCCTAGGCCGGCGGCCAAGGAGGGAAGAGTGGGGGGCAAGTTTTCCCCCCTCCTTCTATAAGCTCCAATAGGGTTTCCCCTTGTTTGGCCGGCTGGGACCTATGGGGCGTTGTGCCCCTGGCCCAATGCGGCCAGGGAACTCCCTCATAGGCCCATGCCCCCTCCCGGAAGTTGGGGCCACGTTGGTCCCCCTCCGGAAGGTTCTAGAAGCTTCCGGTACAATACCGATTAACCCGAAACAATTCCGAACTCCAAAAACTGCATTGCCTTATATGAATCTTATTCTTCGGACCATTCCGGAACCTCTCGTGATGTCCCGGATCACATCCGAGACTCCGAACAAAAACTCATAAACCAATTATCCAATCTATCCTAGCGTCGAGACACGTTAAGTGTGTGACCCTTCGGGTTCGAGAACATGCAGACATGATCTTCTATCAATAATCAACAGAGAGGTCTAGAAACCCATATTGACTCCCACACATTCATCGATGATCATATCGGATGAACCACGATGCCAGGATTCATTCAATCCCATATATATATTCCCTTCGTCTCGCGATATTTTACTTGCCCGAGATGCGATCGTCGGTACCGTCATACCTAGTTCAATCTCGTTCACAGCAAGTACTTTACTCGTTCCGTAATCCGATATCACTATGTGATTAACTCCTTAACCACATGCTTGCAAGCGGTGTTGATATCGATTACCGAGTGGTCCCGAAGTATATCTCTCCAACTTGGGAGGGACAAATCCCATCTCGATACATACAACCCAACAGGTACTTTCCGATCACCTGAGAGACACCTTTATGATCACCCTCTCATAGGATGACGTTTGATGACCTCAAAGCTTTCTTCCGGTACCAGGGAGTTGTATTATCTCATGGTCTAAGGAATACAATATTTGACATTAGAAAACCTTCGCAAAGATGAACACGATGACACGATCTAATTGCTCCGCTTAGCACTACTAGGAAAATGGCTATAGGTAATCAGCACATCCGTGGCTCACATGGTTGAAGTGCCCCACGGCTAAAACAGGCGTGGCTCACCTATGGACAGTGCCCTACTAGTAACTAGAACAACCATGGCGCACATGACCATAGTGCGCCACAGATATGTGTGGGCCAGGGCCCTGTTGGCCGCACGCCAAACATCCGTAACGCACATAGGGTAGGTGTTAGTGTCAACCGTGGCGCACATGGAGGGGGTGCGCTACGCCTAAGCGCATGCCCCTCTCTGCGGTGAAACGGCCAGACACATCCGTGGCGCACTATGGCATGTGCGCCACGGATGATAAACTTAGTAGTAGGGCACCTTGCCCTAGTGCCCTACGCCTAACTATCCTACACCAACTCCACCCCCCCCCCCCCCCCGTGGATCGCCTTTTTAGGCTTTGCAAAAAAGAAAAGAAAATGATAAACACTTCAAAAAATTAAATCCTTTCATATTTAGGTAGGTAATGTGGTATAGCTTCTAGTAAAATTAACAAACATGAGTTTAGACTTTATCTGCAAAAAAAAGTCATGCCACGGTAAAAAGGCCGTAACTTTTGCATACGATATCGAAAAAAATCGTATAATATACCAAAATGACGAGAACGAGATTTCGCATCCGCTCGCAACCACCAACGGTCGTTTAGATATTTTTTAGATTTTCAAAATTCGAAAAAAGTAAAAAGTTACGGTCAAAAGACCGTTTTTTCCTGCAGAAAAAAAATAGAGGGCGACTTACCCGTAGCGCACCACCACCTAGTGCGCCACGGATAAGCTTGGGAGGGATTCAAATTTCGAATCCCCACCCCGCCCACCTTCCCTCCCCTTCTCTTCTTTTCCTTTTCCTCCCTTCTCATTTCCTTCTTCTTCTCCTCCTTCTCCTTCTCTTTCTCCTTCTCCTCCTCTTCCTCCTCCTTGCAGTGAAGATGGTGATGGCGGTGGCCTCCTCCTTCCAGTTCCGACGACGAGACGGCGGGCTCCTTCTTCTCCTTCTCTTCCTCCTCCTCCTTGTAGTTCCGACGACGACGAGGCCTCCTCTTCTTCTTCTCATCCTCCTCTTCTTCTCCTTCTCCTCCTCCTCTTCTTCTCCTTCTCCTCCTCTTCTTCTCCTCCTCTTCCTCCTCTTCTTCTTCTCCTCCTCCTCCTCTTCTTCTCCTCCTCTTCCTCCTATTCTCCTCCTCCTCCTTGCAGTTCCGACGACGACGAGGTGACGACGAGGAGGCGGCAGCCACGACCTGCACCCGGACAGCCTTGACTACGAGATCCAGATCTGCTGCTTTTTTTGAATTTTGAAATTTATATCCGTGGCGCACAGCACCTAGTGCGCCACGGATATCGTTTCATACGCGTGGCGCACCTGGACTACTTTCCGTGGCGCACTGGCATGTGCGCCACGCCTATCTCGATACAACCGTGGCGCACCAGGTAGTGCGCCACGGCTAGGAGATAGCCGTAGCGCGAGACCCGTGGCGCACTGCTAGTGCGCCACGGATGGCCTTTTCAGTTGCGCCACGAACAGGCGTTTTTCTAGTAGTGTAGTTTGGGTCTGTTCATCATATCATTCTCCCAATGATATGATCTCATTATCAATTGACAACTCATGTCTATGGTTAGAAAACCTTAACCATCATTAATCAATGAGCTAGTCCATAGAGGCATACTAGGGACACGGCGTTGTTCATAAACCACACATGTATTAAAGTTTCCGCTTAACACAATTCTAGCATGGAATATAAACTTTATCATGAACAAGAATTATAATAATAACATCTTTATTATTGCCTCTAGGGCATAATTCCAACATTGATGTACTTCTCGGATCCCAACATGTTTCAAAGTACCGGGATCTAATAAACCATAACATGTGTAATGGTCCATGACCTCTTACCACTTTAAATTACAGTTCACCCCGATCTAACTAAAATCTTGTTGACAACTATTCCACTATTAGTTCGCCATTACAATTTGAATCAAATGCATCACAAAACTTGCCAAAGGGATCTGCATATTGTCATTTCTTTGTTTTCTTGTATGCACGGTGTTGTGGTGGCATACGTTCCACTATCCCGCTCGGTCAAGTGTGGCATAAGATCCATTAACCTCTTCTGACTGGTATTAAAGGCGTGTCTCCCGTCCTCAATGTTCCATTTTACCTTGATGCACCGCAACGCAGTGAGCTCGTCGACACAACTGTCAACCTCTTCACCTTTTCCTCTGCCTTCACCGCAACCTGCTTTCACCAGCTCTGCTACCACCTTCTTGCTCATATACTACTGAAGACACCATACATGGTAATGGCGCGATAGTGGCCTACTCTCCGGTCTTGTGTCATGACTACAAGTTCAAGAGAGTGATGTATCGAGGCGAGAAGTGGCGTAGCTTAAAGAAAGCAAGGAGAGCAATGAGCTTCTAAAGTTAATTTTATCAGGCATTGTCACAATTCAAATATGAGCAACAACAATTACATAACAAAGTTGCACCGAAAATGATTGCATGGTTCATTCTGCTACTGGAATGGGTTCATCATGTGGGTGTCGGTTGGGTGCCACTAGGTCCTTATGCCTTGTTCGTTACCAGGCAGACATCGGTGCCACCTTGTTGCTCGGATATAGCTCGCCGAGCCCCATAGTTATGAAGAATTAGTCGCCCCTGTCATTGTCCCCTTGTTCACCTCTCTCTCTCTCTCTCTCTCTCCAAATATAGTGGGGGTGAGATTGTATTGATTGGATAAGGTGGATGGGCAAATCACAAAAATAGAGGTAAGAGTAACCAATAGCATCCTGAGTCAAACAAGCTGGACAACTCCATATGCCACGCCACTCGATCTCCATATAAGCCTATACATTAGAAAAAGGTGCCCTCTCTAGCTATGTTATAACATAGTGTGTATTAGTTTTAATTGAGGTTAGTTTTTATAAAGACTGACCAATTATATAGAAAAAAATATCAACATCTATAATATCAAACACATATAATATGAATGTATATATACCTCATGAGAGTTCTAATAATATTGATATTATTCTATACGAAATTTTGTAAAATTTGATTTTGACCAAAATTAACATGCACTGCATCATTTTAACATAGTGCGCAGGACCCGCATAGGAAGTTTGAGGACCCAAATAGAGCAGTTCCGAGTTTGACGGCTATTATTGCTAGCTATTGGTTTGTAGACGGACGTGTCTCTCTTTCGTCTTGTTTCATACTCCCGTGCCAGGTCGTCCTCTTATTTTTTTCGACAGTCTGGTCAACTCCGAATTTCTCCATCATCCTTGATGATCCTGCTCAACTTTGATGAGCACTTACAAACACACAGGACCCTCTTTGATGGAACATATATATATAATCTCTGTGAAGCTCTGGTAGCATCGGCGGCCCATTTCTGTTGGATCTATGGGACCGCCATCTGGCTGGTCGTCTTCTTCTTCTTCGGGAGTGCCGTGATTATCCTGCGTCCATCAGAAAATGCAGAGCTCATTAGCTAGCTAGCAAAATACGAAATGCATACAAACGATGATCGAGAACTCAACACTGATCCCAACAATTGGTTTGGTTGGTGCATCAGGCCCCGCCCGAAACGAACAGTAATGGCGGCAGAGGCGAGCGAGGGGCCTGCAGCGTGCTAGCAGCGCACGCGAACATGGAGAAGCTGAAATGGCGCGGGAGTCCTATATAAAGGGAGGTAGCGCGCAGCAGGCCGCGCGCCGTATGGTGTGAGCGAGTCGTCTCGTCTGTCCGATCAAGACGCGGGGGCGCCGCCAGCGCGCGAGTGCATGCGAGGATCGGAGGAGGAAATTTCTGCGATGCCCAGACCGCGATTAAAAAAGATCTCGGAGAGATTAGAGCGAACCGCGTCGGGGTCGGGGCAGGGGGGAGGGGAAGACTAGATAGACCCCGGCGGCCGCGTGGGAGGGGAATTTCTGTTCCTTTTCCATCCATTTTCCTTAGTTTTTCCGGGGAGTTTCTGGGTATTTTGGGCAGCTAGAGCCTCAAATTATTACACGAACAGATCGATCGGCCTCTCTGGCCTTTGATTCTCGGGTACGCGCTTCTTCCTAGAAAGTTGAACACGGTTTCGAGCGTTTTTTTCAGACAAGCGACTTTTCTCCACTAGCCCATATAGCTGGGACATTGTAAATGCATGAGCTTCCTTTACCGTCAAAATATTAAGAACATGCAGAGATGTAGAGTACTTGTCCCGGCATTCTCCAAAGAAAAATATGTATATGTCAGAACGTGGTATTTATTTTAGGGTCGTACCACGCGTCCATCGGGGATAAGGACAGTACTACGCGTCCCCCGGGGGATTTGATCCCCAGATCCCCCGGATCCGGAACCGTAGGATGGAATCGTTCCGGACCGTCGGATTCTACTTACTTGGTCAACGAACGTATCCATCATTCTCATCTCTATCTCCCTCCCCTTTAACTACCTACCCATGGCTTCCGCGTCTCACTCCCTCGTCCCCATCTCTCCCTCTCCCTCTCTCTCTCTCTCTCTCTCTCTCCAATGCAGATGCAAGGAAACCCCCCCTTCTCGATACTCTATCTGTTGTTTACACCCTCTTTGGCCGGCGGGGCCATATGGGGCCTTGTGCCCTATTCTGACAGGGCACTCCCTCCCTCATAGGCCCATGCCCCCTCCCGGAAGGTGTGGCCACGTTGGTCCCCTTCCGGAAGGTTCTAGAAGCTTCCGGTACAATACCGATTAACCCGGAACAATTCCGAACTCCAAAAACTGCACTGCCTTATATGAATCTTATTCTCCGGACCACTCCGGAACCTCTCGTGATGTCCCGGATCCCATCCGAGACTCCGAACAAAAACTCATAAACCAATTATCCAATCTATCCTAGCGTCAAGACACGTTAAGTGTGTGACCCTGCGGGTTCGAGAATATGCAGACATGATCTTCTATCAATAATCAACGGGTCTAGAAACCCATATTGACTCCACACATTCGCCGATGATCATATCGGATGAACCACGATGCCAGGATTCAATCAATCCCATATATATATTCCCTTAGTCTCGCGATATTTTACTTGCGAGATTGATCGTCGGTAGTCATACCTAGTTCAATCTCGTTCACAGCAAGTACTTTACTCGTTCCATAATCCGATATCACTTTGTGATTAACTCCTTAACCACATGCTTGCAAGCGGTGTTGATATCGATTACCGAGTGGGCCCGAAGTATATCTCTCCGACTTGGGAGGGACAAATCCCATCTCGATACATACAACCCAACAGATACTTTCCGATCACCTGAGAGACACCTTTATGATCACCCTCTCATAGGATGACGTTTGATGACCTCAAAGCTTTCTTCCGATACCAGGGAGTTGTATTATCTCATGGTCTAAGGAATACAATATTTGACATAAGAAAAGCTTCAAAAGCGAACACGATGACACGATCTAATTGCTTCGCTTAGTTTGGATCTGTCCATCATATCATTCTCCCAATGATATGATCTCATTATCAATTGACAACTCATGTTTATGGTTAGGAAACCTTAACCATCATTGATCAATGAGCTAGTCCATAGAGGCGTACTAAGGACACGGTGTTGTTCACAAACCACACAAGTATTAAAGTTTCCGCTTAATACAATTCTAGCATGGAATATAAACATTATCATGAACAAAATATATAATAATAACATCTTTATTATTGCCTCTAGGGCATAATTCCAACAGTCTCCCACTTGCACTAGAGTCAATAATCTAGTTTACATTTGGCAACAATCTCACACCCATGGCACTGAGGTGCTGAACATGTTTTACACGTGGAAGAGGTTTAGTCAATGGATCTGCGACATTCAGATCTGTATGTACTTTGCTAATCTTCAGATCTCCATCTGCTATATAATCTCGGATTATATGAAACTTGCGGTTGATATGCTTGATCTTTGGATGATATCTTGGTTCCTTAGCGAGTGCTATGGCGCGGTGTTGTCACACAATATCTCCGGTGGGTCCAATGCACTTGGAACCACTCAAGCTCGATGATGAAGTTTCTGATCCAAACTCCTTCACTTGGCCTTCTGCAGCCATGTATTCGCTTCTCTTGTAGATCCCGCGATCACGCTTTGCTTGCAGCTTCTCCAGCTCACGGCTCCTCCATTCAAAATATAAGCGTATCACATGAGATTTGGAATCATCCTTGTCGGTGTCGAAACTAGCATCGACGTAACCTTTTACGACAAGCTGTTCATTACCCCCATAGACTAAGAACATTTCTTTAGTCCTATTTAGGTACTTTAGGATGTTCTTCACGGCTGTCCAGTGTTCCACTCCTGGATCACTTTGATATCTTCTCGTCAAACTAAGAGCATTGGACACATCCGGTCTAGTACACAGCATGGCATACATGATGGAACCTATGGCCGAGACATAAGGCACTTTGCTCATAGCTTCCCTATCATTTACCGTAGCTGGACACTGAGCCTTGCTCAATATCTTACCTGACAACATAGGCACTGAACCTTTCTTTGCCTTATCCATTCTGAACCTTTTTCAAAACTTTGTCTAGGTATGTACTCTGGCTTAAAGCTATCAGGCGTCTTTGTCTATCTCTATAGATTTTGATGCCCAATATATAAGCAGCTTCACCTAGGTCTTTCATTGAAAAACACTTGTCAAATAACTCTTCACATCGTTAAGCATGTTGATGTCATTTTCGATAATCAATATGTCATCCGCATATAGTACCAGAAACGTCACCGAGCTCCCACTCACTTTCTTGTAGATGCAAGCTTCATAGCAATTTGGAACAAATCCAAAGCTCTTGATCACTTGATCAAAACGAAGGTTCCAACTCCGAGATGCTTGCTTCAGTCCATAAATGGAACGCTGAAGTTTGCATACTTTATCAGCATCCTTAGGATCAATAAAACCTTCGGGATGCATCATATACAACTCTTCATCAATGTTGCCATTGAGGAAAGCAGTCTTGACATCCATCTGCCATATTTCATAATCATGAAACGCAGCAATTGCTAATAAAATCCGAATGGACTTAAACATCGCTACGGGAGAGAAAGTCTCATCGTAGTCAACACCTTGAACTTGTCGAAAACCTTTCGCAACAAGCCGTGCTTTATAGACGGTAACATTACCATCCGCGTCCGTTTTCTTCTTGAAAATCCATTTGCACTCAATGGCCTTTCGGTCGCTAGGAGGGTCCACCAAAGTTCATACTTGGTTTTCGCTCATGGATCCCAATTCAGATTTCATGGCTTCTAGCCATTTCTCAGAGTCTGGGCTCATCATCGCTTCCTCATAGTTCGTGGGTTCCTTTGTCTTCTACTAACAAGGCAGTCAAGGCAGGGCTTGGTACCACTCGGGAGGGCACGCGACCTTATAGACCTCTGACGTTCGATGGCATCGTCCAAAGCTTCATGATCCTTGTCATTAGCTTCCTCTATTGTTGGTGCAGGCTTTGGAACAATTTCAGGTGCTTCTACTCTCCAATTCAGAGAAGGTTCAATAACCTCCTCTAGCTCTACTTTCCTCCACTCACTTCTTTGAGAAACTCCTTCTCAAGAAAGGAACCGTTCTTCGCGACAAGCGCTTTGCCTTCGGTTACGTGATAGAAGGTATACCCAATAGTTTCCTTAGGGTATCCGATGAAGGCGCATTTCTCGCTTTGGGTTCGAGCTTGTCGGCATCAACTTCTTGGCGTAATCTTGCATCCCCAAACTTTAAGAAAGCGACAACTTAGGTTTAGCACCAAACCACGGTTCATACGGTGTCGTCTCCGCAGTTTAGATGGAGCCCTATTTAAAGTGAATGCAGCGGTTTCTAATGCATAACCCCAAAATGATAACGGCAAATTAGTAAGAACATCATTGATCGGACCATATCTAATAAGGTTCGATTAGGCATTCAGACACACCATTGCGCTGTGGTGTTAGGGGTAGCGTGAGTTGCGAAAGCGATTCCGCTTGCTTTAAGATGCGTGAAAATCATAACTCAAATATTCACCTCCACGATCGGATCGTAGAAATTTAATCTTTCTATTACGATGGTTCTCCACTTCATTCTGAAATTCCTTGAACTTTTCAAATGTTTCAGATTTATGTTTCATTAAATAGATATACCCATACCTACTTAAGTCATCGGTAAAAGTGAGAAAATAGCGATATCCACGGCGTCGAAACACTCATCGGTCGCATACATCGGTATGTATGATTTCCAACAAGTCCGTTGCTCGCTCCATCATACGGAGAAGCGGGGTTTTGATCATCTTGCCCATGAGGCATGGTTAGCATGTGTCAAATGATTCAAAATCAAGAGACTCCAAAAGTCCATCGAATGGAGTTTCTTCATAAACTTTACACCAATATGACCTGAGCGATTACCACAAATAAGTAGTATTATCACTATCTACTTTGCATCTCTTAGCCTCAATGTTATGGATGTGTGTTTCATCCCTTTGAGATTTAGAAGAAATAAACCATTCACAAGAGGTGCATGACCATAAAGATGTTACTCATATAAATAGAACAACCATTATTCTCCGATTTAAATGAATAACCGTCTTGCAATAAACACGATCCGAAATAATGTTCATGCTCAGCAGGCACATAATAACATTTATTAAGGTTTAAAACTAATCCCGAAGGTAAAACTAAGGAGGCGTCGGCGGCCATCACATCAACTCTTGATCCGTTGCCAGCATCGTCACCTCATCCCTATAACCGCCGTCTATTCCGTAGCTCCTATTTCGAGTTACAAATATTAGCAACTGAACCGGTATCAAATACCCAGGCACTACAACGAGGGCTAGTAAGGAAAACATCAATAACATGCATATCAAATATACCTTTGATGGTGCCAGCCTTCTTGTCCGCTAAGTACTTCGGACAGTTGCGCTTCTAGTGACCCTTGTCCTTGCAATAAAAGCACTTTCGATTGTCGGTTTAGGACCGGACTTGAGCTTCTTCTCGGCAGGGCAACGCTTGCCGCCGCCTTTCTTGAAGGGCTTCCTTGCACCCTTACCTTTCTTGAAGGTGGGGGGCTTGTTGACCATCAACACATTATTATTCTTTTTGATGTTCACCTCCGCTACTTTCATCTTAGCAAAGAGCTCAGTGATCATATCAGTGGAACCAATCTGATTGTGATCAACTACAAAACTTTTGTAGCTAGGAGTGTCAATCTTGAGCTCCTCTGGAATCTTGCAGTGCAGGTGCTCAAGGCATTGAGTGTAGCCCGTCATCTTAATGGCGTGCTCACTAACGGAACTCCCTTCCTCCATCTTGTATTTAAAGAATTTCTTAGAGATCTCATATCTCTCAGAACGGGCTTGAGTCTGAAACATGTTTTTCAGCTCCTCGAGAATCTCAAAGGGCCTGGCGAACTCCTCAAAACGATTTTGAAGATCCGATTCCATAGCATACAACATGGCGATCTTAATCAAATCATAATCATCCTTGCGTGACTGATAAACAGCTTTCTCATCAGCCGGCGCATCTACAGCAGGGGCGTCACCTAGCGCATTCTCAAGGACATAGTCCTTTTGTCCGCCAGCGAGAATGATTCTCAGAATGCGGAACCATTTGGTGAAGTTAGACCCATTGTTTCTAAGCTTTTCTATCTCAGCAAAAACGTTGAAGTTAAAGTTGGACTTGGCCATGTGATCTACAGTATTTGCAAGTACAATTTAGACTATGTTCATGATAAATAGTTCAACTTAATCAAATTACTAGATGAACTCCCACTAAATTCAACATCCCTCAAGTTGTTTAGTGAACACGATCCAAATTCACCACACCTAATCCGATCTTCACGAGAAGAGATGTGGTTTCAATGGTGGACAACGAAGTGTCGATCATATCATTCATATGACTCATGCTTAACCTTTAGGTTCATGTGTTCCGAGGCCATGTAATACATACATGCTAGGCTCGTCAAGTTAGACCCAAGTATTTTCGCGTGTGCAAAACTGGCTTGCACTGTTGTATGTGGCGTAGAGTCTATAGCACCCGATCATCACGTGATGCTTGGACCTGACGAACTTTCATAGCGGTGCATACTTGGGGAGAACACAGTTTTATCTTGATCTTTCAGTGAGGAATCATCTTATAATGCTACCGTCGCGATCTAAGCATGATAAGATACATAAAAAGATAAACATCACATGCATATAACTTTAATGTGACATGGTATAGCCAATCTTCGCGCAATGATCTCCATCTTGTGCGTTAAGCATAATCTCCATCACTCCACCATGATTGCCTCCACCACGAATAGCAACTACAACTATTGCTAACTACTTAGCGATAAAGTGAAACTATTACATGGCGCATAAGAAGTTGACACACAGGTCATACACAATTATAAAGACAACCATATGGCTCACGCGGTTGTGTACTCATCGACATGCAAGTCGTGAAACATTACAAAACATGATCATCGCATACATTATACACATCACATCTTGGGCCATACCATATCACGAAAACACTCCTGCAAAAACAAGTTAGGCGCCTCTACTTTGTTGTTGCATGTTTTACGTGGCTTATGGGAGTAGATGCTAAACGATTCTTACCTACGGAAAGCCACAGCGGTGATATTATGGTTGCCAAACTCCGGTGTTAATCCCATGACAACTATAGTGAGAGAAAGCGGCATCCACCGCATGTGTGGAACAAGCCACGTCAAGTCGGAGCCGGTCTCATGACGGCGTCGCGTAAGGTTGGCCTGGACCGCTTCAATCTCACTATCCGCGTCATAAGAAGAACACAAACAAGAGGCTTGCAGCAGAAAACATCAACGCCCGTAACAACCATGTTGCGTTCTACTGCGTGAAACACATCTACGCATAGATCTAGCTCGATACCCTTTGAAGGGTTTCGGCATAGTAAATCAAAATTTTCTACGGATGCGAATAGAGGAAAGCCAAGATCTAATCTAGGAGATGCAAACAACGAGAGAGATTGGATTAGATCTTCATACCCTTGAAGATTACATACGGTGAGCGTTAAATCGAGCGTGGGTGATGTAGTCGTACTCGCTTCTCCTCCTCGCGATCCGATCCGATCTAGCACCACAAGTGGCGGTGCCTCCGTGAGATGCACACGTGCAGAACCTCGACGTCTCCTCCTTCCTTGGTCCAGCAAGTATGGTGGAGAGATGGGTTGGATCTACAACGCGATGGCGCGGTGCAATTGGTGGAGAATTTCTGCAGCAGGGCTTCGCCTACAAGCAGTCGGAAGGGAGAGAGGAGGGCAGCAGGGCGGCTAGGGTTGGAGGGGAAGGTGTGGGGGGTTGGTGCGCCCCCAGCCCTATCCCCCTTCCCCAAGCCAAAACCCGCGGCCCCAAAGGAGGAAGAGTGGGGGGCAAGGAAACCCCCCCTTCTAGAAACTCTATCTCGAGTTTAAACCCTCTTTGGCCGGCTGGGCCCTATGGGGCCTTGTGCCCCTGGCCAGGGCACTCCCTCATAGGCCCATGCCCCCTCCCGGAAGGTGTGGCCACGTTGGTCCCCTTCCAGAAGGTTCTAGAAGCTTCCGGTACAATACCGATTAACCCGGAACAATTCCGAACTCCAAAAACTGCACTGCCTTATATGAATCTTATTCTTCGGACCACTCCGGAACCTCTCGTGATGTCCCGGATCCCATCCGAGACTCCGAACAAAAACCCATAAACCAATTATCCAATCTATCCTAGCGTCGAGACACGTTAAGTGTGTGACCCTGCGGGTTCGAGAATATGCAGACATGATCTTCTATCAATAATCAACAGAGTGCAGAAACCCATATTGACTCCCACACATTCATCGATGATCATATCGGATGAACCACGATGCCAGGATTCAATCAATCCCATATATATATTCCCTTCGTCTCGTGATATTTTACTTGCCCGAGATTCAATCGTCGGTACCATCATACCTAGTTCAATCTCGTTCACAGCAAGTACTTTACTCGTTCCATAATCCGATATCACTTTGTGATTAACTCCTTAACCAAATGCTTGCAAGCGGTGTTGATATCGATTACCGAGTGGGCCCAAAGTATATCTCTCTGACTTGGGAGGGACAAATCCCATCTCGATACATACAACCCAACAGATACTTTCCGATCACATGAGAGACACCTTTATGATCACCCTCTCATAGGATGACGTTTGATGACCTCAAAGCTTTCTTCCGATACCAGGGAGTTGTATTATCTCATGGTCTAAGGAATACAATATTTGACATAAGAAAAGCTTCGTAAAGACGAACACGATGACACGATCTAATTGCTTCGCTTAGTTTGGGTCTGTCCATCATATCATTCTCCCAATGATATGATCTCATTATCAATTGACAACTCATGTCTATGGTTAGGAAACCTTAACCATCATTGATCAATGAGCTAGTCCATAGAGGCGTACTAGGGACACGGTGTTGTTCACAAACCACACAAGTATTAAAGTTTCCGCTTAATACAATTCTAGCATGGAATATAAACATTATCATGAACAAGAATTATAATAATAACATCTTTATTATTGCCTCTAGGGCATAATTCCAACAGGATAAGGTTCTCGATCCATCACATTTCCCCCGCTCCTTCGCCGCGCACTGCCACTTAAATCCGCCACGACCGACGAGAAATTAGGCTCGCCGTGCAACAGATTTGGCAACACACCGTCGCGTTGTACCGTCGGGGAAGCTCAGGCAGAGTGGGGGGGTGGCCGGGTGGGCCGTTCAACGGCTTCTTCATCGTGCAGCCGTGGTCCCGAGCCGGCTCCGACTCGGACGAGGAGCGTCGTCGCTGCATGCACTCCGAAGGTGGGCGGAAGCGCGCCTCGCTCCATTACGTCTAGCACCACATGCCGGTCCCGCACAAACTCCTACATCGCGAGGTGGAGTTTGACCGCCGGCGCCAGTCGGGAGAGGGGATCTCGTCCGGAGCTTCCCGCGCTTGTCTGTCACTTCCGAAGAGCGAGGAGGAGGAGGAGATCGAAGGTTACGTTTCGGCGGCATACAACGTTTTCATCAGCAAGGAGGACTTCATTGATGACACGTCGCACAAGTGGATGGCCGCCATCATTCTGCAGCACAGCACGACCGAGGAGGAGGAGAACCGGAAGCACACATGGCTCATGGCGGGACGAGGAGCTCAACGACACCTTCCTCGAGTAGGACGAGCGTGACCAAAGCCTGAAGGATGAGGAATGGCGCCTCGAGTGCGAGCTACAGTCGACGACGTTCGTCGACCACGTCTCCGGCAGCGACTGAAACCCACCGCCGCAAGCGTCACCACCGCACCCTGAGGCTCCGATGAGCCTAATTTTGAGTATAGGGTTAGGCCCCCATGTAGTAGTAATTTGATACAATTTGTATTTATGATCGCATCAAACTATGGACGAACTATGTGAAATCTCCCACGAATGTTGAAATTGTATTTTTTTAAGGTTTTGTTTTGTCATTTATGTTCTGCGTGTCGATCTCTTGGAGAAAAAAGAGTAAAAATCCGCCCCTTATCCACCTTTAGGCCTTATTTGGTACTAGTGTTTTAATAGGGATTAGAAAGGATAATCCCCAAGGGGATTGGGTGAAACCCCAACCTACACCCAAACCCCTCTAGTTCTCAAAAAAACCCAATCCCCACTAGTCCACTGAGTAGAGGTAGTGTATTGGCTATGGAAAAAATACACTAGAACTTGGGGAAAACTGGGGATTAGTGGAGATAGAATCAGTCCAATACTCTAGAACCAAACATACTATTTAAAGTAAGTGGGGATTTAGGATTTGGTGGGGATTATCTCTTCCAATCCCCATAAATACTCTAGTACCAAATAAGGCCTCATGGGGTGGATATCTCACTCAGGATTACCTCGCTAGAGGTCCCCGATCGGCCGGACCTTTTCGGTTACGTGTTTTTCATGGAAAACTGAACACGATTTCAAGCGTTTTTACACCTGCAACTTTTCTACATTTGCCTGATAATTAAGAGATTGTAAAATACATGAGCATCTTTATTTACCATCAAAATTTTAAGAAGATAACGCTGTGTGGAGTAATTATCCCTCCTCGCTACAACCGATGTCGAGGCGAGAGTATCTTATTTGAATTGTAAACCACGTTGTAATGTTTGTAAATTATAAGTCTCAATGATGCTGAAATTTATTGTATGGGGCTGATAGTGTTCGTGTTCACTTCGTCTTAACCGCCTGTGCTGCCGTCCTAGAAATTAATTAAACAACCACTATTTACTTGTCATGGGTGCATACATGTAACCAAAACAACCGCCGCTTGCATCTGGCGGCCTAGCCAGGATTGATACGGGCTAGTACCAATAATCACGTATGAAGTATTTATTGAGTATCACTTTCCCTTATTTATTCATTTACTTTGACAATAATGGTACTTATATTTATTTGTGCACCTAATAAACTCCTAAATATATACTGCTCTCTGGGTTCGTCCTGGCCTGCTATTCTGGAGCTATATATATATCCATCAAACACTATACATGCTTCCACTATTATTTTTCTCATGTAGGCACAAGCTTGATCCTCTTGGCAAGCGCCCATAATTTGTGTCAGATGGCCAAGTTGTGACAGAAATATGTTTTGATTTGGTTCCTCGGAATGTGTGGCATCAAGAAACTTGTTACCCGTTGGATGCTGCTAATGCGTGTACCAAGATTTTGTTTTGTTAAACCACCTATAACCTGTTGTTCAGGATTACAATTCTTATCCGGCTCTGTGTTGGCAATTCGGCTATTACACATATTTCTCTAGATCAGATATTGGCAGCACAAGATGGAGAGCTCCGAATTCGACGGAGAGCCATTGGGGCGATTGAGCGAGCAATTCTAGCCCATCTCTCCTGGCTCCGATAATGGTGATTGCTCGGAGCCATCGTCGCCGACGATCTCCTCGGCTTCAACATCAAGATCCCTCTCCTACCTCTGTAGATCCCCTGTGTATGGTCAATTGTGATCTGAGCATGGAATCATCTGGGGCTTTGCGGAAGAAGGAAGAGAAGAAAAAAAGACAAAGACTCATAGATGCTGAGCTTCGAGCGGATTTAGCGTCACATCCATTTCAAACTAAGGTAATGCATCGTTGTCCAAACCCTTCTCTTGGTTCTATGGGCAGAAATGCATTGGTTGTCTTGCCTCCATCTACATTTGTTCTTGATTCTTTTGATGCAAAAGAATGGACCATGATCCAGAGGCAGAAACGTATTTTTGGCAAAGAACAGAGATGTTTATGTTTGTTGGTCAAAGTCTCAGATCTTATCTGGTTTGAATTCAAACCGATCCACTACGACAGGCCTAGCCAGGGTTGATACGGGCTAGTACCAAACACTTTTGCTTCGCTCCCCACTCCCCCTCCCTCTTTCAAACTTTGACAAACAAAAACTCGATATCGATTGTTTAGAGGATCGTACGAACCCACCCGAAGTCCGTATGGTCCTCTTAGATGTATACTCACCGTATACATATACTCATGTGCCTGCGGAAGGCGAAAATCGGAAGTTATATAACAACAAAAAAAAATTTAAAATATGACATGCAAAGACGCAGATCGCTATAATGGGAGGTGGGATCAGCCGACCGGAACATGGATTATATCCAGTCCGACCGAGTATACATATACGAAGATATACGTGGCCTCGATATGAGTTTCGACGGGTCAAAAAAATAAGTTTAGGAGGGGGGACTGAAGCACACCTCAGTACCAATAATCACGTGTGAAGTCTTTATCGAGGATCATTTTCTCTTATTTATTCATTTACTTCGACAATAACGGTACTTTCTTATATTTATTGGTGCACCTAAACTCCTAAATATATACTGCTCTCTCGGGGTTCGTCCTGGCCTGCTATTCTGGAGCTATATATATCCAGCATAGATTAATATTATACATGCTTTCTTTATTATTTTTCTCATGTACGCACAAGCTTGATCATCTTGGCAAGCGCACATAATTTTTCTCGGATGTCCAAATTGCGGCAGAAATATGTTTTGATTTGGTTCCTCGGAATGTATGGCATCGAGAAACTTGTTACCCGTCATATCGTGTGAAGTAGTGTAGCTAGATTTTGTTTTGTTAAACCACCTATAACCTGTTTAGGGTTCCAATTTTTGTCCAGCTCTAAGGTGGCAGTTCGGCTATTACACCTGTAAGGCTCTCTTCGGTTGCTGGGGATCTTCCCCAGGTGAAAACATGCTGATACTTTTCAACTATTCTTGGGGTTTTTACTTTTTACATTTTCCTCAACTCAGCCTTTGGCCCCTCTCACTGAATAAAAGATAATTTAGCTAGATCCAATTGAAATTGGTACTAGTAAACTATGCGACTTCTGCAATCAAGTGGACACTATTAAACATGACTGTTGATTTCTAGTTTCTGGTATGGGCATAGGCGGACCCAAACCGTCCCTAAGGCCGGCCAACAAGCCTAATTTGATAGCAATTTGATTAAAAAATTAGTGTCGTTAGCCTTTAAATACACTGTTTGCCCAAGCTTCGACTAATTCTTAGATCCGATGGGTATGAATTTTACAACGTTTACCACTTGAATTTATCCCCTCTTCAATAAGTCTCTCACATATGTGTATTCGGATACAATGGATTCCTCATGCAGTAAAGCACATATTTTTGTTGTGGGGTGAGTGCATTTTGTTTGTGTATTTCCCCATGTCATAGTAATTATGTTCTTTTTTAAAAGGAGAAAATTTATTACATTTTTTGGGCATTGGTCACTAGGTTGTTGGCTTGTTATGGTCTTGGTTCATGTTCGCGTCGGAGCGCTAGAAAAACTTCTTGCAGAGTACTCACGGCTAGATAAATGTACAAGGATATTTATGTCCCAACATGGATGGTGATTTTTTTTGTTTTAGATAATTTTTTGATTTTATTAAGAACTCTTAATTATTTTAGAAATTGGTTGCACACACTTTCAAGTATATGAACCTGGAGATTTTTCTTCCATTATTTAGTAAAAATACAGAAAAGTTATTCTATTCAGTAAAAAAACTCAGCCTACTATTACGGAAACAAACGAATAAAAAGGGCATCGCTATAGGAAAAAAGTAAAATGGCATAAAATTTTCGAACTAGGTATATTTCCGCCAACTTAGTTTTCTCAGTGGTAATCAAAATCAAAACTTTACTCCCAAATTTTGCCAAATGGATTGGTGCAACAAGAGTTACATGGTATTGAGATAGTCTTGTGTGGAGGCTTGTGATTGCGTGGTGAATGTCAGGTTGGTCACCTAGAAAGATGGTGTCGGCGGGCTTCATAGTGTGGTGTGGTGTATATGGAAGCTGGAATAGCGGCCCTAGAAAACTTGTTGCACTCTAGGTGTATTTTACCTAAGTGTGTCTATTGTCTTATCTGTCTTATGGGTTTAGACAATTTCCCATATTAGTCAGTCGATTTATATTTTTATCTGGGTTTTCTTATAGTGGATCGATTCTTTTTATGCTTAATGAATAGATAGAGCTCTTGAGAGTTGCTAATAAACCAGTATTCACAACTCGGGTGTTCCACCCCTCCCAAAGCTCAAGCATACTAGTGTGACCAATGCAAGTTCCTTCCACAAGACCATGTCATGTCGCACCACAATTTCTACTACTCGTGGACAATGCATAAGGGGAGGAGTGGAATTAATGTTCAAGGTAGAGGGATACATGGCAACGACTAGTTAAATGATTAGTGACATTTGAAGAAAATGGGAGCCATTGATTCGTGTTTCATCTTGTAAAGTTGGCATAACTGGTAGTGAGTCAATCCATCTTGTTTTAGCTTGTCAGACCATCCCTCTTTGGCAAAACTGAAGTTATGCAATCTATTTTGGGCCGCAAACCTCAATGGATGACAACTTATTTGTATGTTAAAATTTAATAATGAAAAAGGGCACCATTCCCCGACTCTCTATATCTATTTTAGGTTGCCGAGACCGATTTAGCGTTTGTGTTGGCCTCATTTGGCCACATATGGTGGGTGCATATAGGCAACCAAACAGTTGTGCCACCTTCATCTTGTGGACCTAGGTCCAGTTCTTTTGGTGGCTTCTCCCAGAAGCTACCCTACCCCCAGCTTTCTGGGGAAACCGGTTCAAAAAAATTGCGAGGCTTCCAAATTTGTTTAACCTTAACTATTTTGGAAGCCTTGATTTTTTTTAGACCGGCTTCCCCAGGAAGCTAGAGAAAGGGCGGCTTCTTGGAGAAGCCCCTAAAAGAACTGGGCCTAGAGTATGGGTTGGAGCGGGCTACCACTATTCATGCTCAAAGTCCATCTTGAAATTTTTGGTGAGCAGTACTTTTTCCTATTTATTTTTTGATAGTAGCGCTTTCTCGTATTGACGTGCACCTATGAACATAAATATCTCCAACCCTCAACTCTTCCTTGATACTTTGAAGCTATACAAACGAGCATGCATGCTTGCTTATTTACCTTTATAACGGCACACACAAGTTCAATCTTCTTGATGAGAGACTACAATTGCCTCATATTCTCAAGCGAAGGCAGAAGTTTGCTTTGCTTTGCTTACTTGGAATGAGATACATCAAGAAGCATATTAATCGTCACATTGTACTATGGAGTGTACTAAGAGAGAAAACTATATGGTACACCAAAAACCAACAAATACATAGACGAGGAGAATGGGGGCCATAGTATAGTGTATTCGCCAAGAATCTAGGTGTGCCTTCTTTGCATCGCAGAATTTTCAAAAACATAGGAATATATAAAACATTGAATTAGACATGAATTGAAAACATGAGAATATGTATTACATATTGTTTGATTATGTTGCATAAAAAACGTACGAAATTTCCTAAAAGAAATGATTGTATGCCATGATTGTCATAGAAAGAACCTTTTTAAAAGGATTGAGTGTATGTCATGATTTTCATAGAAACAAAAGGAAACAATTCATGAGGTACGTACCCAAGAAATAAATCCTTTGGAATTGCAAACGAAGTAACCCATAGGGAAAATCCTATTGTTTTAGATCCTACAAAGCAAACAAACTCTATAGTAAAAAAATCTATGTAATGAAACTCTCCAAAATTCATATGGTATTCATTTGAACTAAACATGTTCGTACTCTGAACTGTAAATGGCACTGAGTGTCGTATAACTTGTTCTGTACGTGCACTTAAGTCACACAACTTGCAAACTGAACTAACAAGTCATACAACTTACAAACCCGTGCACCTGTGGTCATAAAACCGGTCAACTAGGTGGTTTTTGACCAAAACTGGTCATAGACAGACTATTTTTTTTTATAAAAAACCCTTATCTTATATTTTCATGTTGCCAAGTGTATATAGGATCCTCACGTGGCTTCCGAGCTCATTGTAGTTCTTTAAAAAAAAAGTTAGGAGTATTTATAAGACTCCAAAAATTCTGAAAAAAATGACGCACAAATATATATGCATTTCTAAGGTACGCAAAATATTTCATAAAAAATACGTTTTATTTTGCAAAATTCAAAAAGGACAAATCTCTCACACGTGCTTTTTTATACGGGATTTTTTTCCGTAGCCCAAAGAAAAACGAATTTTTCACCTAAACTTGCAACGGTCATTCAGCGCGCACTTATGCATTCCCAAAATAAATATTAGATTTTTCTGAAATGAAAAAGTATGAATTTCAAAATTTTCAAATACCAAGCTTACTAGAGCTCCGGAGCTACAAATCCTCTCTCATGCTCACGATAAATATTAGATTTTTTTGAAATGAAAAAGTACGGATTTCAAAATTTATTCTATAGAAGTGCGAGGGGGTTATTGTAAAAATTTAGTCTGCCTAAGATGGTTTTGGTCAAAAACCATCAAATTGACCGGTTTTATGATCACGGGTGCACGGGTTCGCAAGTTATGTGACTTGTTAGTTTAGTTTACAAGTTATGTGACTTAAGTGCACATGCACGTCAAGTTGTGTGACTCCTAATGCCATTTACTCTAGTTAGTTTCAGCACTATAGCATCCAACTAGTCTTATGAGGCATGGATGACATGATAGCCACCGTGCCACGCTCAGAATTGCAACGCCATAAAACTTGTGAGGTCAAAAATTGAAGAGTGCTACATAGAGTAACATCTGGTCCACTTGATCTGTGCAAAATGTAGGTATAGAACATATACTATATTATTTTTATCTAGAATGTCTTAAGTTATGAGTACGACATGATGATAACCCATATTATCAATCGATCAAAATGTTAGGGTAGGAACCCCTGGCAGAGATTTCCGTGGATTCGAGTAACATCTACGAGATTTCCACAAAAGACGGTGCCCCTGAGGGAGAGCCTATCTCCAGAGGATCTATGGGACAGGGAGGTGGTTCGACTATGCATCAGTTCGATCGCCTAGAAGAAGCCTATTGGGTATGAACTGGTCTGGCTCCGCCTCTGCAAAGTACCACACTTTTATTTCAATTTGGCACAAATGTCGTGTATCGTGTCATTGGCTGGTGACTGACCTGTGCTATGTGGAACGACTGACTAGCTCGTAATTTAAACTTTGTAATCTTTGCACAACATTGATTTATGTGTGCTGAATACCAACTAGATTTCGTGCTTCTTCGGATTCAGCCAGTGTAAAAAGAAAAAACACACATGTGTAGTAGTAGTAGTAGTAGTAGTAGTAGTAGTAGTAGTAGTAGTAGTAGTAGTAGTAGTAGTAGTAGTAGTAGTAGTAGTAGTAGTAGTAGTAGTGGTAGTAGTAGTAGTAGTAGTAGTAGTAGTAGTAGTAGTAGTAGTAGTAGTGGTAGTAGTAGTAGTGGTAGTAGTGGTAGTGGTAGTGGTAGTGGTGGTGGTGGTGGTGGTGGTGGTGGTGGTGGTGGTGGTGGTGGTGGTGGTGGTGGTGGTGGTGGTGGTGGTGGTGGTGGTGGTGGTGGTGGTGGTGGTGGTGGTGGTGGTGGTGG